>CP136065.1:20577140-22040890 GCA_032622095.1 Siphonodentalium dalli
AAAGCAACCCTGTGTATAGTGCCTGTATTAAAGCACCCCTGTGTATAGTGCCTGTATTAAAGCACCCCATGTGTATAGTGCCTGTATTAAAGCACCCCTGTGTATAGTGCCTGTATTAAGCAACCCTGTGTATAGTGTCTGTATTAAAGCAACCCTGTGTATAGTGCCTGTATTAAAGCAACCCTGTGTATAGTGCCTGTATTAAAGCACCCCTGTGTATAGTGCCTGTATTAAAGCACCCCTGTGTATAGTGCCTGTATTAAAGCACCCCTGTGTATAGTGCCTGTATTAAAGCAACCCTGTGTATAGTGCCTGTATTAAGCAACCCTGTGTATAGTGCCTGTATTAAAGCACCCCTGTGTATAGTGCCTGTATTAAAGCAACCCTGTGTATAGTGCCTGTATTAAAGCACCCCTGTGTATAGTGCCTGTATTAAAGCAACCCTGTGTATAGTGCCTGTATTAAAGCACCCCTGTGTATAGTGCCTGTATTAAAGCAACCCTGTGTATAGTGCCTGTATTAAAGCACCCCTGTGTATAGTGCCTGTATTAAAGCAACCCTGTGTATAGTGCCTGTATTAAAGCAACCCTGTGTATAGTGCCTGTATTAAAGCAACCCTGTGTATAGTGCCTGTATTAAAGCAACCCTGTGTATAGTGCCTGTATTAAAGCAACCCTGTGTATAGTGTCTGTATTAAAGCAAACCTGTGTATAGTGCCTGTATTAAAGCAACCTGTGTATAGTGCCTGTATTAAAGCAAACCTGTGTATAGTGCCTGTATTAAAGCAACCCTGTGTATAGTGTCCTGTATTAAAGCAAACCTGTGTATAGTGCCTGTATTAAAGCAAACCTGTGTATAGTGCCTGTATTAAAGCACCCCTGTGTATAGTGCCTGTATTAAAGCACCCCTGAGTATAGTGCCTGTATTAAAGCACCCCTGTGTATAGTGCCTGTATTAAAGCAACCCTGTGTATAGTGCCTGTATTAAAGCAACCCTGTGTATAGTGCCTGTATTAAAGCAACCCTGTGTATAGTGCCTGTATTAAAGCAACCCTGTGTATAGTGCCTGTATTAAAGCAAACCTGTGTATAGTGTCTGTATTAAAGCAAACCTGTGTATAGTGCCTGTATTAAAGCAACCCTGTGTATAGTGCCTGTATTAAAGCAAACCTGTGTATAGTGCCTGTATTAAAGCAAACCTGTGTATAGTGCCTGTATTAAAGCAACCCTGTGTATAGTGTCTGTATTAAAGCAACCCTGTGTATAGTGCCTGTATTAAAGCAACCCTGTGTATAGTGCCTGTATTAAAGCAACCCTGTGTATAGTGCCTGTATTAAAGCAACCCTGTGTATAGTGCCTGTATTAAAGCAACCCTGTGTATAGTGTCTGTATTAAAGCAACCCTGTGTATAGTGCCTGTATTAAAGCAACCCTGTGTATAGTGCCTGTATTAAAGCAACCCTGTGTATAGTGTCTGTATTAAAGCAACCCTGTGTATAGTGCCTGTATTAAAGCAACCCTGTGTATAGTGCCTGTATTAAAGCAAACCTGTGTATAGTGTCTGTATTAAAGCAACCCTGTGTATAGTGCCTGTATTAAAGCAACCCTGTGTATAGTGCCTGTATTAAAGCAACCCTGTGTATAGTGCCTGTATTAAAGCAACCCTGTGTATAGTGCCTGTATTAAAGCAACCCTGTGTATAGTGTCTGTATTAAAGCAAACCTGTGTATAGTGCCTGTATTAAAGCAACCCTGTGTATAGTGTCTGTATTAAAGCACCCCTGTGTATAGTGCCTGTATTAAAGCACCCCTGTGTATAGTGTCTGTGTATAGTGCCTGTATTAAAGCACCCCTGTGTATAGTGCCTGTATTAAAGCAACCCTGTGTATAGTGCCTGTGTATAGTGCCTGTATTAAAGCAACCCTGTGTATAGTGCCTGTATTAAAGCAACCCTGTGTATAGTGTCTGTGTATAGTGCCTGTATTAAAGCACCCCTGTGTATAGTGCCTGTATTAAAGCAACCCTGTGTATAGTGCCTGTGTATAGTGCCTGTATTAAAGCAACCCTGTGTATAGTGCCTGTATTAAAGCAAACCTGTGTATAGTGCCTGTGTATAGTGCCTGTATTAAAGCAACCCTGTGTATAGTGCCTGTATTAAAGCAAACCTGTGTATAGTGCCTGTGTATAGTGCCTGTATTAAAGCAACCCTGTGTATAGTGCCTGTATTAAAGCAAACCTGTGTATAGTGTCTGTGTATAGTGCCTGTATTAAAGCACCCCTGTGTATAGTGCCTGTATTAAAGCAACCCTGTGTATAGTGCCTGTGTATAGTGCCTGTATTAAAGCAACCCTGTGTATAGTGCCTGTATTAAAGCAACCCTGTGTATAGTGCCTGTGTATAGTGCCTGTATTAAAGCAACCCTGTGTATAGTGCCTGTATTAAAGCAAACCTGTGTATAGTGCCTGTATTAAAGCACCCCTGTGTATAGTGTCTGTGTATAGTGCCTGTATTAAAGCACCCCTGTGTATAGTGCCTGTATTAAAGCAACCCTGTGTATAGTGCCTGTGTATAGTGCCTGTATTAAAGCACCCCTGTGTATAGTGCCTGTATTAAAGCAACCCTGTGTATAGTGCCTGTGTATAGTGCCTGTATTAAAGCAACCCTGTGTATAGTGCCTGTATTAAAGCACCCCTGTGTATAGTGCCTGTATTAAAGCACCCCTGTGTATAGTGCCTGTATTAAAGCACCCCTGTGTATAGTGTCTGTGTATAGTGCCTGTATTAAAGCAACCCTGTGTATAGTGCCTGTGTATAGTGCCTGTATTAAAGCAACCCTGTGTATAGTGCCTGTATTAAAGCACCCCTGTGTATAGTGCCTGTATTAAAGCACCCCTGTGTATAGTGCCTGTATTAAAGCAAACCTGTGTATAGTGCCTGTATTAAAGCACCCCTGTGTATAGTGCCTGTATTAAAGCAACTCTGTGTATAGTGCCTGTGTATAGTGCCTGTATTAAAGCAACCCTGTGTATAGTGCCTGTATTAAAGCACCCCTGTGTATAGTGCCTGTATTAAAGCAAACCTGTGTATAGTGTCTGTGTATAGTGCCTGTATTAAAGCAACCCTGTGTATAGTGCCTGTATTAAAGCAAACCTGTGTATAGTGGCTGTATTAAAGCAAACCTGTGTATAGTGCCTGTATTAAAGCAAACCTGTGTATAGTGCCTGTATTAAAGCACCCCTGTGTATAGTGCCTGTATTAAAGCAACTCTGTGTATAGTGCCTGTATTAAAGCACCCCTGAGTATAGTGCCTGTATTAAAGCAACCCTGTGTATAGTGCCTGTATTAAAGCACCCCTGTGTATAGTGCCTGTATTAAAGCAAACCTGTGTATAGTGCCTGTATTAAAGCACCCCTGTGTATAGTGCCTGTATTAAAGCAAACCTGTCTATAGTGCCTGTATTAAAGCACCCCTGTGTATAGTGCCTGTATTAAAGCAACTCTGTGTATAGTGCCTGTATTAAAGCAAACCTGTGTATAGTGCCTGTATTAAAGCACCCCTGTGTATAGTGCCTGTATTAAAGCAAACCTGTGTATAGTGCCTGTATTAAAGCAAACCTGTGTATAGTGCCTGTATTAAAGCAAACCTGTGTATTGTGCCTGTATTAAAGCACCCCTGAGTATAGTGCCTGTATTAAAGCAAACCTGTGTGTAGTGCCTGTATTAAAGCACCCCTGTGTATAGTGCCTGTATTAAAGCAAACCTGTGTATAGTGCCTGTATTAAAGCACCCCTGTGTATAGTGCCTGTATTAAAGCAACCCTGTGTATAGTGCCTGTGTATAGTGCCTGTATTAAAGCACCCCTGTGTATAGTGCCTGTATTAAAGCAACTCTGTGTATAGTGCCTGTATTAAAGCACCCCTGAGTATAGTGCCTGTATTAAAGCAACCCTGTGTATAGTGCCTGTATTAAAGCAACCCTGTGTATAGTGCCTGTATTAAAGCACACCTGTGTACAGTGCCTGTATTAAAGTAACCCTGTGTATAGTGCCTGTGTATGGTGCCTGTATTAAAGCACCCCTGTGTATAGTGCCTGTATTAAAGCACCCATGTGTATAGTGCCTGTATTAAAGCAAACCTGTGTATAGTGCCTGTATTAAAGCACCCCTGTGTATAGTGCCTGTATTAAAGCAACTCTGTGTATAGTGCCTGTATTAAAGCACCCCTGAGTATAGTGCCTGTATTAAAGCAACCCTGTGTATAGTGCCTGTATTAAAGCACCCCTGTGTATAGTGCCTGTATTAAAGCAAACCTGTGTATAGTGCCTGTATTAAAGCACCCCTGTGTATAGTGCCTGTATTAAAGCAAACCTGTCTATAGTGCCTGTATTAAAGCACCCCTGTGTATAGTGCCTGTATTAAAGCAACTCTGTGTATAGTGCCTGTATTAAAGCAAACCTGTGTATAGTGCCTGTATTAAAGCACCCCTGTGTATAGTGCCTGTATTAAAGCAAACCTGTGTATAGTGCCTGTATTAAAGCAAACCTGTGTATAGTGCCTGTATTAAAGCAAACCTGTGTATTGTGCCTGTATTAAAGCACCCCTGAGTATAGTGCCTGTATTAAAGCAAACCTGTGTGTAGTGCCTGTATTAAAGCACCCCTGTGTATAGTGCCTGTATTAAAGCAAACCTGTGTATAGTGCCTGTATTAAAGCACCCCTGTGTATAGTGCCTGTATTAAAGCAACCCTGTGTATAGTGCCTGTGTATAGTGCCTGTATTAAAGCACCCCTGTGTATAGTGCCTGTATTAAAGCAACTCTGTGTATAGTGCCTGTATTAAAGCACCCCTGAGTATAGTGCCTGTATTAAAGCAACCCTGTGTATAGTGCCTGTATTAAAGCAACCCTGTGTATAGTGCCTGTATTAAAGCACACCTGTGTACAGTGCCTGTATTAAAGTAACCCTGTGTATAGTGCCTGTGTATGGTGCCTGTATTAAAGCACCCCTGTGTATAGTGCCTGTATTAAAGCACCCATGTGTATAGTGCCTGTATTAAAGCAAACCTGTGTATAGTGCCTGTATTAAAGCACCCCTGTGTATAGTGCCTGTATTAAAGCAACTCTGTGTATAGTGCCTGTATTAAAGCACCCCTGAGTATAGTGCCTGTATTAAAGCAACCCTGTGTATAGTGCCTGTATTAAAGCAACCCTGTGTATAGTGCCTGTGTATAGTGCCTGTATTAAAGCAACCCTGTGTATAGTGCCTGTATTAAAGCACCTCTGTGTATAGTGCCTGTATTAAAGCACCCATTTGTATAGTGCCTGTATTAAAGCAAACCTGTGTATAGTGCCTGTATTAAAGCACCCCTGTGTATAGTGCCTGTATTAAAGCACCCCTGAGTATAGTGCCTGTATTAAAGCAACCCTGTGTATAGTGCCTGTATTAAAGCACCCATGTGTATAGTGCCTGTATTAAAGCAAACCTGTGTATAGTGCCTGTATTAAAGCACCCCTGAGTATAGTGCCTGTATTAAAGCAACCCTGTGTATAGTGCCTGTATTAAAGCAAACCTGTGTATAGTGCCTGTATTAAAGCAAACCTGTGAATAGTGCCTGTAAAGCAAACCTGTGTATAGTGCCTGTATTAAAGCAACCCTGTGTATAGTGCCTGTATTAAAGCACCCCTGTGTATAGTGCCTGTATTAAAGCAAACCTGTGTATAGTGTCTGTGTATAGTGCCTGTATTAAAGCAAACCTGTGTATAGTGCCTGTATTAAAGCACCCCTGTGTATAGTGTCTGTGTATAGTGCCTGTATTAAAGCAAACCTGTGTATAGTGCCTGTAAAGCAAACCTGTGTATAGTGCCTGTATTAAAGCAACCCTGTGTATAGTGCCTGTATTAAAGCACCCCTGTGTATAGTGCCTGTATTAAAGCAAACCTGTGTATAGTGCCTGTATTAAAGCAACCCTGTGTATAGTGCCTGTATTAAAGCAAACCTGTGTATAGTGCCTGTATTAAAGCACCCCTGTGTATAGTGTCTGTGTATAGTGCCTGTATTAAAGCAAACCTGTGTATAGTGCCTGTAAAGCAAACCTGTGTATAGTGTCTGTATTAAAGCAAACCTGTGTATAGTGCCTGTATTAAAGCAAACCTGTGTATAGTGCCTGTAAAGCAAACCTGTGTATAGTGTCTGTATTAAAGCAAACCTGTGTATAGTGTCTGTATTAAAGCAAACCTGTGTATAGTGTCTGTGTATAGTGCCTGTATTAAAGCAACCCTGTGTATAGTGCCTGTATTAAAGCAAACCTGTGTATAGTGCCTGTATTAAAGCAAACCTGTGTATAGTGCCTGTATTAAAGCAAACCTGAGTATAGTGCCTGTATTAAAGCAAACCTGTGTATAGTGCCTGTATTAAAGCAAACCTGTGTATAGTGCCTGTATTAAAGCAAACCTGTGTATAGTGCCTGTATTAAAGCAAACCTGTGTATAGTGCCTGTATTAAAGCAAACCTGTGTATAGTGCCTGTATTAAAGCACCCCTGTGTATAGTGCCTGTATTAAAGCAAACCTGTATATAGTGCCTGTATTAAAGCAAACCTGTGTATATTGCCTGTGTTTTCCGCTCACATGCATGTATATGTGAACAGTTTGTCACTTATAAACCGGTTCACACCCTCGGCCAATCAAATTGCTCCAATTCATGAACAATATTTCTTGTATGAATCTGTATTTCGACGGGGTCAAAATATAGACTTGAGCTAAATATCACGCATAAATTGACACTAATTGGATAGTAAGCTGAAAGGAGATCGGAGCGGTAGTTGTGAAATTCTAACAATGATCGCACCAGTCATTCGGGGAGTTAAAACACGGATCATTCCATTATTATCGGACATATAGGGGTGGGTTGCATGGGTGGAAGGTCAACACTTTCGATTGAATATGTTTTTCTTTGTCGGAAGGGGCGAGTGATTGGAAGTAAACTGAACGAGATCCAAACCGGTTTAGAATGTATAATCCACAATAATCACGTAATGATCTTTAGAATGTTAACATTGAGAACATTCCACAAACTATTCCTCTTTCCTCTGGGTGTGAATCGGTTTATAAATGTCAACCCGCTTGCATATCTGTACAAGAAATACAGATCGCGGCGCTAAAGCGCCTTGATGTGTATTTCTTGTACAGATACCCAAGCGGGTTATAACATATACATGTGAACCTAGGCGCCTGTGAATTACGTCCCCGGTGACTGTGAGCGCACTCGACCAGCTAGTCGGGGACTATTGTGTCACATATTATCTTTAGAATTAGCCCCTTTAAGTCGCGAAAATTGTGTAATAAACAGAATAATCAATTTGTTTTGATGATTACGTCAACTTAGGGAGTCGGTCCTATTGGTAAACCTTCGTTCGCTCCGCTCACTTGAGTTTTACCAGGGCCGGCTCCCCGTGTGAATTATTTCACGTATTCATCGAATTCCCGAATATATATAATGTTAACAACTCACCCTCACATACATACTGTTTACTCCCGCTACATCCTGCCATCATTAAACTGATTCCAGCTTTGTTTTGGAACATCGAAACGCACTGCTTTACATATGATCCATTTTTCCAGAAGTTAGGTTCATCTTGTTCCAGGGTCAGACCTTTGCCCCATGGCCAGCCTGAGATGTTGTTCATTGTTGTGCGGTCTGTCCATGTAAAATCATCAAGCCCATCACCATGACCATAACCTTTGTGTTTCAGTCCGATCCAGAAACGATTTGGTCTATTCTAAGAGAAGAGAGAGATTTCGAAAAACACTAGGATAGATTTACGACTATAGTTAGGGTAATACGTCATCAAATTATGCGCACGTTCTAACGATAGCCACGCAGTACCGAAAACTGCATTTAAAGATGCAGACACTCAGCCAATGGACCTTTCCACAAATATTCACCAGTGAGAGGAGCTTACAGTTGCTAGGCGACAATGCGTCTGCAGAAATAGTTTAATTAGTTTAACAACGCTTGTCCTTATGCTATAATGCATAGGACAACATACATCATCGCAGCAAGAGACCAGCCCAGTCGATGATTGGCTGAAAGTAAATAATTATTTGATTGACAGCTGTGGAAAGGTCCATTAGTTTAATTGCACCATACAGCCATCACTTACACTTATCGAGCCTCGGACAACTATTAACAATTGGCCGATTTAAAGGCCCACTTAATTTTCGAATCATCAGATCACGTTATATACAACATTTACCATATTACATACATTATATTATCAACTGATCCGGTCGAACAAACTGGGAACATGTTGTTTTTGTCGAGGTGTCGATGTGTGTTCTGTTCTTAATTTTGATCCGGACTGTAATCTGAAGTCTATTATTCTCAATGGAAGAGGAATAACTATCTCTTGGTTTGAATTCTGATACATTCCGGGTTGACACGGGGGAAGTCTTTGCATGAATCTGAGAAGCTCTATCACTTGGTGGATACTCCTATAGGCTACAACTATTCCGTATTCTGGTGGAATATATAATTTTTTGGTTCCTCTTCACAATTGTATATAATTGTGTATAATGTTATCTGGGAATTCGAAATGAAGTGGGTATTTATAAATTAGATTAGTCTACACATTGTGCACACGACTAGCAATGTGTTGTCGTGATAGATGTGACGTCACACGACTAGCATTGCGTTGTCACGGGAGACGTGACATCACACGAGTAGCAATGCGTTGTCATGATACACGTGACGTCACGCGACTAGCAATGCGTTGTCATGACATACGTGACGTCACGCGACTAGAAATACGTTGTCATGATATACCTGACGCCACGGGTGTGCACGAAGCATAGAAGAACACAGGTGTGTGAACATGTTAACGTTATTTCAGGATTTTATCGTACGCCAAAGTAAAACTCAAACCTCTGATTCTCATTTTATAATCGAGCCACAGCTAACTCGTGTAATAAGGTTAACCAGTTCACACACTTGTGTCGTTCTATTTATGTATTACCTGAACACTCATCCATATTATTAATAGACTTCTTTATTAGGGATTTGGGGAGGGAACCCCGGGAGGATTTGAAAGGGCAGTATGCCCTTTCCTACAACCCACTTGGAATGTGATTAATGAATCATGAAAATGATCTATTTTTTTCTTCTTTTCCGTGGCCTGCTTTTATTTCTTTCAGTTGTTGCTCCTGTTGTTGCCGTTGTACTTTGTTGATATGACGACGTGGAACTAGCGGCAGCAAAGATTTCTTCTGATCTTTTTATTTGTTGATCTGCTGCTGTAGCTGTTGATTCCGCCAGTTTCCCATTGCTTCCAGTGCGTTCCGAACGACTGGGTCATCCCTCACTGAGTAGGTGGAGCTGGTGCTGCTGTTGTTGGTGCTGCTGGTCGTGGTGGAGATGGATGACTCCGGGCTGATTAATAGACGCGGGAAAGTAATTTGGGGGGCTAACCCCGGGATCTTCGAAAGGGCCGAAAGGCCCTTTCCTTAACCCCTCATTTTTCTAGCTTTATTAGAATGAACAACAATAAATAATAAAAAAAAAATAGCATTTTGTATATTCTTTTTTTTTGTCTTTAATTTCTTTTATATGCTGGTGGAGGATCTTTAGACAGGCCGATGTGTGGTTCAGTCCGGCCCTCTGCTTTTCTGAGCGTCATTCTTCCAGATGTTGGTCTGTGATGGTCTGGACCTCTATAAAGCTGTTGATCCCTCAGCAGGAAAAATTCATAATTACTAAGTTGGAAGGTTTTTCCTGCTGAGTAGTGATTGCTGATGGCTGTCCTGATGCGCTGGTGTTCATCGTAGATCAGCTTCCGCTCTTCTCTGCTGGGCAACAGCGGCTTCTCTTCATACTTCGGTGTCGCAGGGGCGGAAGTGGTGTTTTTCGCCCCTGGTGGAGTCTGGCCTGGTGGAGTCGCCATCTCCACGTCGGAGACAGCGGCATGAACTTCCGGGATGACGTCGGTCTTCCTGTTGCCGATGTCCCCGCCGACATCATTCGCTGCCGGCTGATCTTTCTGCTGAGCGGCAAAGTGGGGAAGAACTTGGCGTCTCTCAGTTCTCCATCTTCTCCACTTGGCCCTCCTCTCGGCATCCCTTCGGCGCTGTGATGGGGTCTTCGTCTTCTTTTTCCCGGTCTTGGTCTTTGAATTCTGGCTAGCCCCAACCAAGCCACGACCAGTGGAGGGTTCCACTGGGGTGACTTGGTAGTCCATAATTACCTGCAGTCGGCCCGCGTTAAGCCCGTTCCAAACGACGGATTTTTGTCGACTCGAATCTAATTGTATTAAATCCGTCGGTGATGCGTCTGCGGTCGATTTTGTTACAGACGGACGCATCTTTGTCGCGTCGAATCTAATACATCGGTCGATTTATTTAAAGGTGGATTCCCGGTAACCGTAAAAAATTGGTCACGCGTAGATATAGAGGCCTATATATACCGGTATATGTTATACATATATATACTAAAATACAGTATAAATTATGTATATATATATATGCGCGACTGCAGCGCGAATATATGTGCTCATGTATATGAGGATGTATAGTACATGCAGGTATATAATATACTATAATAGGAGCTACAAATAAATGTTATATCGTGCAACCAATTGCCATCTATATATGTGTATACCATGCATGTAATTACCGGTATACAATAATTATTATAAATCAGAGACTACCACCCCCTATACCACTTATAATAAGGATTACCGGAATATATTAATTATTATAAATCATAGGCTACCACCCTATATACTTTATAATAAGGAATACCGGTATATATGAATTATTATAATTCATAGGCTACTATCCATACCCCTCATAATAAGTAATACCGGTTTATATGAATTATTATAAATCTGAGGCTACCACTCTGCCCCTTATAATAAGGAATACCGGAATATATTAATTATTATAAATCATAGGCTACCACCCTATATTCTTTATAATAAGGAATACCGTTATCTATGAATATTATAAATCATAAGCTACTATCCCTACCCCTCATAATAAGTAAAATACCGGTATATATAAATTATTATAAATCATAGGCTACCACTCTGCCCCTTATAATAAGTAATACCGGAATATATGAATTATTATAAATAAGAGGTTACCACCCATATACCCCTCATAACAAGTAATGCCGGTATATATGAATTAGTATTAATCAGTGGTACCACCCCTACCCCTTATAATAAGTAATACCGGTATATATTAATTATTATACATCAGAGACTACCACCCCTATCCCTTACAATAAGGAATATCGGTCTATATGAATTATTATAAATCAGTTGCTACAACCCATATCACTTACCCTTGGAACAAACGTCGCACTACCGACGAATCGAATTCAATTATTTGAATTAGATTCGTCGGTAGTGCGACGTTTGTTGCAAATAAATGCGAGTAGACGCACTACCGACGAATAATGCGTGTGGTCAACACGAATTTAATTGCTGATGCGTCTGAGATCCGTGTTTGAAACAAACGTCGCATCACCGTCGACTCGAATTTAATTCGGAGACATGCAAACGAGCTGCATAATGATATGCTAATGAGGGAATTCCAATTTAAACTGGAAAACACCAACGAGAATGGCGTAATTTGGTGGTATTTGAATTCGAGTCGACGAAAGTGCGACGTTTGTTTCAAATTAAATGCGAGTAGACGCACTAAATAAATATTTATTCCGTTTGGATATACACGCTATACTGTGCATGGACGTGTGCAAATTTAATATCAACGATGGGTTGAAATTGTTCTTGTAATTTGATTTTCCAGCAATGAATTATTGGGGAATTTGTTGTTTTTAGACCAACATTTGCATATTTTCCTACTTTTGCTCTAATATTTTGACTGAAATGGTCTGTGTCCTGGTCCATCATGACCCCCGTGGCCAGCCAAAAAAACTGCTAATTATTTTCGTATGCTTCTTTTCAAAATTATGATCTTAAATGGTCATCAGTTGGAAATTTTCCCCCAACTTCGTGGGGGGGGGGGGGGCGGGGGGTCAGGTTGGAAATTGTCAGCACTTGGAAAGCTTGAGGCCAGTCTAATGCTATATAGGTTTTTGCGGTTTTCATGTTCAAAGTTTTCCCTCGCTGTGCCAAACTATGATCGGATTTTCAGGTTCAGATCTCTGATTTTTCTTCTACTGGCAGAACCATGGTCCGCCCAGTGCATGATCACAAGTCTACTGATCCATTCAGAATAGACTATTATCCAGGCATGTGAAGGAACAGCCAAGGGGGTGGAAATTGAATTACGCAAATTTATTAGCCCCCCCCCCCCAACCGAGACCCTATAGCCGTACGTCCCTGCCCGCCATGGTTATTTTACCACGTGGTTTTAGATAGGCATACTGACGCAATATATAGTGATATAGCGCGTTGACCTCAACTTGCTATTAAATTGTTAAAACGGTACAACGTTTTCGTATAAAAATAAACTGGACCTGATTTCTTTCAGACAAGTTCAAAGCAAAATACCACCTAAAGAATCATGTCGGACCTAAAATATGTATCAAATACCTACGAAATAGCGATATAAAACCAATAATTTCAACTCCTCAGAATAGTAACATTAATTTCGTCGTTTGGAAGTCAAAAGCCACTTTTTCTCACTAAATTTTACGTTTTAGAATTGATATAAAACTTCCTATTTTAGCCGTTTTAACGAAAACCCTTATGAACGCTTTATGCCATTTTAAGAAATCATTTAGATTCGTCTTGAATTAAATGCGACGTTTGTTTCAACAGACGAATTATGAATTAAACTCGAGTCTAATTCTAATTGAATTAGATTCGTCGGTAGTGCGACGTTTGTTCCAAGGGTTATACCGGTATATATGAATTATTATAAATCATTGATAATATATCCATTATAAGATGTGAGTCAGTGACATGTCATGTTCGTTGAGAAATCAAACTGCCATAATAATTAAAATTTTCACTATGTTACCCAAGCAATTCTTATAGATATATCTTTCTTTATAACAAAGAGAGCGTGCGACAAATGACGTCATGTGGGTATTTCCGCAGATAAGGGGAACTCCCTCATTATTATACCATTATCATATCATTATCATAGCATTTGCATTCGTTATTCGGAAACTTTCGGCTCTTCTCGTCACATGTATTAGATTCGAGTCGACAAAAATCCGTCGTTTGAAACCAAGACGGATTTCAGACGCATCACCGACGAAGATTCGTCTGAATTGGACGGAGATTCGTCTGTGATGCGTCTGGCACGGATCTAATTGTTTCAAACGTCGCATTTTAGACGCATTTAATACAATTGTGGGTCTGGTATTAGATTCGAGTCGACAAAAATCCGTCGTTTGGAACGGGCCTTAGAGTGTAAAGTCCATCCAACACAATGAGCCGACTGCATGCCACTCAGCACGAGGCGGACTTGGCGGGGGATTAGTTCCATTCCGCAAAGTCCGACAGAAACAGTCACGGATCGCTCACGGCTATCACAGAGTTCGCGCAGTGCGACCGCCGCCCAGCGATCCGGAGACGAGAATGGAGATTAATAGACCGTTCAAACGTATACTTTTATAACTGAATAGGGGGTCCATTTAATATATAATGTGCTAATTAATGGACGCGAGTATATGCTCACCTGAGTTCCTCCCATTTTGCCGAAGAAAGTGACCACCTGTTGAAGTTCCGTCTTTGAGTTGATCTTAACCAGTGACATACCAAGCTGTTGGCAATAGAATTCAGCATTCTGCCAGATGGCCTTTCTTGAACGCAGTACATACCGTGGTATTGTCATGCCTAAAACAGAAACACGTGAGTAATGAATAATAAAAGGCCATTAGGCCATATATATACGCCCCGGAACAAGTGGTTTATTTGACCGCCGACTTTTTTAGAAATGAAAAATTGATTCTGGGAACACACCAGGGGTGCTATTCACCGGCTGGGTTTATAATATAGTCCAGGGCCCTATACTATAGAACACAATTATTGTAATCACAAGCTTCTGTGGAGCACACAGAAGGTGTCGATTACCATAGACCTCCACTCTTATTCAAACAGTGAAAAGGCGACTTCTTGTAATGCCGCGTTCACATGCATGGTGACCAATAAAATAATAGGTTTTCCACATTGACCAATGAAAACAAATGATTCCTCTGAGACACTCATTGATATGTTATCGCTAGTGCATGGGTCATTCGTGAATAGTGGTAATCGGTATCCTTTAAATAATCGCTCAGTGAGTACACCACAACCGTTCGTGCATTGTGTTATATTTCGTCAATGGTTATCGTCTGTTCCAACAATTCTAGTTGTACGATGTATTTCAATTTCTAGTTGGGTTGTCATTCAGAATCGCTGGAGTATTCGATTGATAATATGTACAAGAGACGTAACTAGAAGGTCTCGTGTGCAGGTTTAAACTCCAAGTTGTGTACCCACAAAGGGGACCCTCTAACAACGTCCCTGTACGAATGTCATAATTGGGCAATATATATACTCCAATACAGACTTTAGGTTGTTTGCCACGAGACAACCGCTTGATTGCCGCAGTGTGAATGACATTCTGATCAAACCCAATCACCCATCCGGTAATGCGCCCACGAGCACACGGGTATAATCTACACTTTTACAATACAGTGGTCTATTGCACTTGACGCCTCCTGTGTACCTCCCATAACCTTGTGATTACAATTATAATGGTCCATAGTATAGGCCCCAGGTAGTTTTACGAGGCGACGCTCAATGCGAAGCTATCGGTGGACATATCGATGGGAAGACATCGCCGCGCCATATAGGATTATCCAATCAAGGTGATTGGCGTCAATCATAGATTGACCACCGGTAACATAAACAAGCTGCGTGTAACAGTACACGTTTGTACACATTCCAACAATGAGCAACCGAGGAAAAGGACGTGGGGCAAAATATACCACCGACGACATGAGGGGGTCTACAAACAAAATCCATATATAGGGCCGGGTGGGTGGATGGTCCAGAGGCCGAAACAATCGTGCTTGTAATTTTTTTTCCAAAATGGGTTTTTTTCAAACAATTTACAAGTACTGACCATGTAATGTTATTTGTAAGCATGTTAGTATCATGTTTGTTGGCATATGGCTATATAGACAGCTATAGTGACTATTTAGCCTCAGATTTAGCAACATTCTGGATTTCACAGGATCCCGTCCCACTTCTCAGTGGAAAACCGTAATTTAGTATTAAAAAAAAATGTATTACCCAGTTGTATTACCCGAATAAAAGTAATAAAATAAAAAAAACTGTATCACAAATACTACATGGTGAATACTCAATGATGACTAGATATCATTGACCCGATTGTTGCATAACATGAAATTGAAAAGGGTATCTCATAAATTTCTAATGTCTGAAATACTGTCTTGTTCTGGCATGCAATCAAATTCATTCCTTCTGGTTATTTCTCATCTTTTTAATGATTGCAAGTAATGTTAATTTGCAGCACTTATCCAAATAAAACTGAATTGGTTATGATGAATGGCCGTTACTGTTTATTGTTCAGACAATCCCAACTGAAGGTGACGCTATTCTCCTTGAGTTTACGAACTTCATCTTGAAGCTTATATAATTAAATACTGCTCAACAAGACTAAACTACAATACTAATGGTATACTGTTATCGCTTACAAATAGATGAACTGAAATAATGTGATGCATTCAGATGCTTTGAGAAATGACATTCTTCAATGTCTTCAAAGTTCAAACTAAAATCAAGAATAAAATCTGCCTGAGACTATACTGCAGACTCTAGTGCACAACTTTACATACAAATGGTTGAGTTATAATAATGCAAAATGTGTTTACGGATGGAACCAAGTTGGTAGCTCTGGTATGCATCGACAGGCAAAACCTGTGATATGCAGTAATATCTTCATACATCCTTCCCGTATCATTCAGGTCTATCACCATAACAAACCACTTCAAAATTCGACAACCGACACTTCAACTTATATGGCAAAAACTTTGTACGGATTGAATTTCATAAACAGGGCCCATGGAAAACTCTGGTAGGCATTGGTACTCACAATTCGTGATATTATGCATATTCGTTCCCCATTTCTGGTCCGTCACATGTCATAGAGCATCAAAATATGACAACCGACTCTTGAGTTATGATGCAAAATGTTTGTATGGACGGACGCACGGACGGCTCGAGACGTCAACTATATACCCGCCGACTAATATCGTGGGTATAATAACCATATATCTATGTGTATACCTAACCAAAACAATTCCCCTCCTCACCCACCCCGGTAGATAAGACAAAAGAGTTCTTTGATCATGCACAAATAATTGTAGAACCCCTGACTTGTTTACCACTATTTACACTGGCCAGTGTTCTCTGTCAGACTAAACACGCTCGATATATTAAGGCTATCATGCGGTCTAGGGCAATTTGTGACATACACTGTACCTACACAATGCTTTATTATTGTTGTTAGATATTGGAAATTTCAGGAAACACCGGGAAATACAGTTTATTTTTCGTTTTTCTGACCTGTGCTTTACCGATTAAGGATCTTATTGCTTGAGTCTTAATTTTACTCACTTTGCATCAAAAAAGGATAGTGGAATGGGATTGAAAGGCAGTTAACACGGTTATTGAAGAACGGCTAAAAAACTCTGATTTTTTTTATAAACACACGAGAAAGGGGGTGGGTCCCTAACATTTGGAGGAACAAATTTGCACAAATGGGGTGGTGGGTCCATCGGGGTCGGAAAAACACTTTTTGGGCCCTATATGTGCAATTGTTTTCCAGACCCCCCCCCCACTACCGACGAGCGTAACACTTTTTTGGACATTGTGAAGAGAAGAACAAAGAAACCGGCACCATTCACCAGCGCCGGAAAAATGATGCTTGGAAAGACATTTCTTTGGAAATAGCAGGGAAATATCCAAACAGAACCAAAACACAAACAAAATTCTTCTGAGACGTTATCTTCTTGGCTCTTCATTTTCACACTGTGCTAATTAAAAAACCTCATTAATATCATTGAAACTCATTCTGCAGATATATAAACACAAGCATGAGTCTCCACACAATTATACCCAAATATTATACCGCTATACATGCCGATTGAGGCCGGTGAGTGTTCATGAATTAGTCGTAAGACGGCGTCAATTGACAGCTGACAAATCTGATAGATTGGATCAATCACACCATCGACAGTGTGTGTCGTTTGCGCTAAAGCAAAGATACCTTTGCGTTCAGCCGCTACCATATAAACTACCTGGTTTATAAAAATAGTCTCGCTTGGTGAAAAGCACCCCTAGGGTGGTATTCACCAAGCGAGACTCTTTTATAAACCAGGTAATTAATTTGGCAGTGGCTGAACGCAAAGGTATCTTCGCTTTAGCGCCAAGCCAACGAGACACGCCGTCGATGATGTGATTGATCCAATCTATCAGATTTGTCACTTGTCAGTGGACACCGTCTCACGACTAATTCGTGAACACTCACCGGCCGCAATCAGCATGTATAGCGGTATAATTTTTGGGTATAATTGTATGTATACTCATGCTGGCGTTTATACATCTGCAGAATGAGTTTCGATGACATTATTGAGGTTTTTGAATTAGCACAGCGGACAGATCAAACCCACTTGAACCCAATATTTGCTTCAACTATAAATTCTATGTCTATGGAGTTATCATTTTTAATTTCCATTCTTTATTCGAAAAGTTGTGTATTTATGTCAAACAAATGATGTTGTAGAATGACCGCCCCCAATACATTCTTTCCACACACACGCACCCGATCCAAAATGAACGCCCTCTGAATGGGTTCAAATAGGACGCCATATATACATGTAGGCCTTGACCGATATAGGCCAAACAAAGGCCGCGGCCATTTTGGATCGGGTGGAGTGTGTATGGGGTGAATTTTAGAGTGGTTTGGACGACCCTAGCTACAACACACTTTGTTTGAATTAATCGGTCAAGGGCTGGAAAATGGCTGTGGCCATGGAGTATTTTTAGAACATATGAAGTGGGTATAGCAAAATCTTGAAGCTCGAATGAGCCATGTCCGTTTTTAAACAAATTAGTTTACATAGCATGAATGTAGTTTTACCTGTAAGGTGTTATTCCATGAGAACGGAGTTTGTATCACTTACTTCTAAAATTAAAAGTTTAGAATTGTTTACCAATTTAAAGGTACTCAATCCGATCAGACGCTCCTAAATTACCATTTCTTTGGCTTCGGGTGTAAAAAATATTTGATTCGAGTCAAGGAACCCACCCATCAAAGCTCAGAGTGATAACTATTGGATATCCATCTTCATCCGCACCTTCGTCCGTTCGACCACGTACTTCTGGTCCACAAACAATAGAAATAGCAAACTTCAAACATCGATATCTAATCTCTCTGAGCTTTGATGGGTGGTTCCTCGACTCGATTAAAATATTGTTTAGCCCCAAAGCCAAAGAAATAGTAATTTATGAGCGTCTGATCGGATTGAGTACCTTTAATATTAATGTGTCTAACTGAAGTGCAATTGTGTGGTACTAAAATTAGATCAGAAATATACATTACCCCATACTATTAGTTTTATTTATGGCTTATTGTTTCAACCACTATATGGTATATCGTAGTGTCACAACACATTCAGTTTCGATGGCACATGGGGATCACCAAAATGTTATCTTCATTGTGACATAACGCATGGGGAGGCGCCGGATTGCCCGACTCATGTGTTACCAGCCCCTTCAAGAGAGGGGCGGGGGGAGCTATACGGGATTAGCCATTGCAGTTTGCAACCCTCCCTGACGGGGGGCTTTAACTACCTCCAACCCCGATACCCCAAAACCCATCTGGTACCACCCTTGACATATAACGAATTGAATTTTTTTCTCACAATTCGATTTTCACAACTATAATTAATGGGGAATTTGTTGTTGTCACACGACCCACACCATAAGTCGCACATTTGCCTACTTTTTTTATCAAAATATTGGACTGAAATGACCATCAGTTGGATATTAGGGAGTGTCAGATTGGAAATTTCCATCAGGTGGAAAGATTTAGATTACTAGGATGTTGCTGTTTTCAAATTCTTTTCTCCATCCGCATCGATCAAACATTGGTCCTGGTCCCCTGATGGGGGGGGGGGGTTGGACATTTCAAGATGGACCCCCCCCAACACCGGAGACCCTCTAGCCACACCCATATACATTCCCTCATGATGGTTAAGATGTCCGATCGTTGGCACCACATTAGTTCCTATAATGTTGGACGCATTTCGAATGGACGGAAATATTTACATTCAATATACTATAAGTTTTGGTTGAAAATTGCTCACTTGCAATTGTTTCTGGCTGGTTGTCGTCGTACTCATTGGTCATCTCCAGAAACTCTTCAGGCAAACAATCAAGAATTCTATCGGTGTCATCCCTTATAACGCCTATTTGGAGGTCAACCTCCTGTTCCACCTGGTCCGTGGTCTGTTTTTCTTTCTTTGCCTTAATCTTCATCGGCTTCCACAGCACTTTCAAATCTTTTTTTTTGTCTTTTGGTTCTATTTGGAAATTTCCCTGCCATTTCCAAAGAAATTTCTTTCCAGACATAATTTTTCCGGCGTTGGTGGATGGTGCCGGTATCTTTATTCTCTAGGATTTTTATGCTACTCTGCACAATGTCCAGTGTTTTTCTCGTCGGCTGTGTATTTAGCACCACTTTCTTTCCCTAGGTTACTCATGATTGAAAGGAACCAAACGTGAACTGTTACGCGCAGCATGTTTTATCTGACCGGTGGTCAAACTGTGATTGCCGCCAATATTCACCTTGATTGGATAATCCTATACAGCGCGGCGATGTCTTCCAATCGATGTCCACCGACAGCTTCGCATTGAGCGTCGCCTCGTAAAACTACCTTGACTATATATTATAAACCCAGCTGGTGAATACGACCCCTATAGTTTTATTTTATTAAAGATACCAGCAAATAATCGGGACATTCTAAGTCAACAAGGGACATAATCCCTGTGAAATGAGTGGACCGAATCCAAATTCGAACTTGACCTGTATTTTCATGTATGTAATCCATATAGCAAATTTGAAAACAAACTGATAACTAAAGCTAAAGTTATCATTCTGAAACCGATATAATCGGCAAATTCTAAGCCGATAAGGACAATAACTAGGGTAAAAATTTGCGAAACTCATCCATATTCGAAATTGACCAGTATTTGCATGCATGTGAGCAACCCATACACCAATTTTAAAACAATCGGATACATATCACTAAAATTATCCGGAAACCATGTGGACGGACATATATACGCACATCGAGACGCACACACCCACAGAGGACGGACGGACACTGTGATTTCTAAAGTCCCTCGAAAGTTAGTTAATTTAGCGTCAGTCTCACAAGCTATATTATGGGCACATCGAGACATTAGAGGCGATCCAAATTCAGGCTGCGCCGTCATTTTATTCCACAAACCTTTAGAAGACTTACACTTCAGACAGCGACTATATACCGTCGTCATATTATTTACTACATGCTAAAATTTAAAAAATAAGCCATTATGCTCATGCGGGGACCATACGAGGATAAATTATTAAAGGTACTCAATCCGATTCGATGGTCCCCATATCATCAGATTCTAACAACAACATGTTTTTTGAAAGCCCGCTTCAGTTATCAGAATCGATTAATTGCCCAAAAATAATGCTATTAAACCACGGTCAACTGTAGTATAAAATTGCCCAAAACCTGTTATTTATCAACAGTTTGTTCAACGAAATTTTGCCGGTTTGTCAAATATCTGATACAAAAAAAGCCAATTGATTTTAGAGTTATCCATCTTCATCAGCAATTTGGTCCAAGACAATCTTTCCGTGGACTTTAACTGATGGGCCACTAAATATACCAGGTGTTGAAAAATCATAGATTTTAAAAATCGATATCTGATCACTCTGAGCTTTATGGGTGGGTTCCTCGACTCGAAACAAATATTTTTACCCCCGAAGCCAAATAAATAGTAACTGAGGGGCGCTTAATCGGATTGAGTACTTTAAAAAGGAAGAACATTAGGAATCTGTCTAGTTTCACAAGGAGAATCTATTTTCTGCAGGTCTAATTGAGGCTGTACCACTGATATGTCTTGTATCCTTATGTTTGAATTGTATAGATGCATTATCACCCATCGCTGTATATAAGGTACCCGCCACTGTATAATACTACCAATTGGCAACTGTATTGCTGATAAATTCAACTACAAAGCACATACCGCAGAAATGGGATTTTTATTTGTTAGACTTGTACAAAGTTTAAATTGTTGCCATGCTCCAATTCCCGAATATCTAACTCAAAATAGTTCCTTTATCTTCTAACTAAATTAATAATAGCTAACACACGAGCAAACGTTGAGTCGACTTGTAAAACAACGACGCATTTGTAACCCAGTAACTTGTTACAAATGCGTCGTTTTTTTTTTTCTGCACCGAAATTTGCCATATATGGGTTTAAACGGCCACGGCTCGTTCGATCTCCAACTTATTCTATATATAATTTGGTAAGAGGTATCTCAAAAGATACATTGCGGAAGATTTCGGAAAAATTCGTCAATATTGCACTGAAATTCGTATTTTGTTTCTTATATTTTTCGAAAAAATTTGAGATGGTTTCGTTTGTGCCGGTTATTTTTGTTTAATCAGCGGTCGAGTAAAAATAGCAACTGCCGACAATGAGAAGAAAATGTAGAGCTGTCGTCGCATTGAAACGTTTATGGTACTACTACATAATTTCGAAAAATAAGGTAGGACGAACGTTTTGCATAAACCCAACCAAAAATGGCAAGAGATTTTCATAAAAGAGTTTTCCTCTGGATCAATCTGGCATTAAATCCGTGATACATACTATTGCCCATATATATGACACACAGGTCTTCTAAATTGACATGCAACAACTGACGTGATTGTGGTATGCATGTACTGTATATGATTATGTTTCTAATTATTGTCGTTATTTGTTTTTCAGTTTGAATTTTATTTAATAAATATGCTCGACATGATCAGCGGTTGATTAATAGGTATACCTCACGAAACACTATCTCACCATACACTCATACGATGGGTTTAAAGGCACGGGCGGCGTTCGTTGCAGAAATATTCATATTTGTTCAAATCGTCACCAACAGAAGGAATATTAAAATATATATAGTTTTGTTCATATGCCAAACATAATCAGCGCGTAAATAGTATATTGTCATCAAGACGTACGATGACGTACGTAAGCAAGAGCCTGTTCGTGTTACAGAAGTTTTGCTTCTGTTTACATAACACAGCTTAATTATATTGGTTAATCACACACAAATGATATAAATGCTCTTTATTATTTCCATATCAGGAAAACATTAACAAATAACGCGCTTTATGTTTACCATATCCGGATCTAAACAAAAGCCATGCTCTGTAACGTTTTTTGCTTTTGTTTACATAACAAAGGAAAACTATTTGACAATAACATACTGTTTGTGCCATATTTCTGATTGGTATAAGAACAAGGTATGTCTATATTGTACTGTTCTTGCTGTTTATGGCGGGTTTTAACGGAAGTGAATATTTTAACAGCATACCCACCGCCAACGCCGCCCGTATCTTTAATCGATTGATTTTCGCCAGAGTTATGTACCTTCTTGAACTTAGAAAACAGCACACGGTTCCTCAATACAATTATTTAGCATTGTCCACACTCAAAACTGGCGTAGCACTGTCTTGTTCTATAAGATGCGTACGAGACAAGACCATCATGCTCCCCTGGTAGTTTGATAAGTGATGCATGGTGCAACAGACCGTGTGGAAAGTTATAACGCTCCCGCGACGCCACAACCTAATAGTCTGGTCGATAAAAGGTTTGACCTAGAACAAATTTGGACTAAGTTGGTTTTTATTCCATTTTGAAGAGGAATATTTCCTTTACAACATATCCAAAATCCGCTAAAATCCGCTTTGAGCAAACTTTTTTACAGAGATTAAAAAAAATTCTCATTGTTCGACCTTGCAACGTAAGTTTTTCTACAATATCCCTCATCGGCGACACCAGAACACATTAATCCTCCATCCGATATATACCAGTTTGTGTAAAAGAGTATAGGGGGCGAATAGAGTGACAAGGACAGAAAATAATGCAATCGCGGCGATGAAATGGCTGTCAAAATGGCCGCAACTACAATCCATGCTACGATGAAAGCAACATATTGGATAACCCCCTATAAGCGAAAATACACCTTTGTAATTTACAAGAATGTTGTTATATATCTTTAAAGGTACACATATATTTAAAACAGATCTATCTGAATGATTTATCGATCACTGCTACGCACGTTAACCAAATGATTTACGTTCGGGTTTTCTTATTAGAATACATCCAACAGTCGGACCAAACAGTTATTTTGGGCATGCAACACACGAAGTAATATTTCGTCACACAGTGCGTGGTAGTTTCCTTTTGGAATGATGATTAATTATTGAATGTAAAGCAGAAACTGAAGAGCCCACCCTATCTGTGTAAATACTAGTTATATTTCCAGAATTTTCAACACTCTCCGTGGCAATAAACCATACACGTATGTCGTAATGCTGATTAGACTGTCAAGAAACACTTATCTCTTCAACAGAAAAGTACCCTATCTCACTAGATCGAAGAGACTGTACATCGTACATTTTATTTAGTACTAATTTTGATGGTGCTCCCAAACCGGTTTCTTAGTAGACAATTATGTTCAAATTACTTCAATCGGCACTTTACAACATGAATATGTACCACGCAATACACACTATTAGTTGTCAGTGTCTTGTTGTTTGAAATTATGTTACCATTGCCACCCACATACTTGCGCTAAATATCAGGTCATCAGCGTTTACAGTTATTAGTTCTGCGTTTACCATTCACTCAATGTTGCTATTTATGGTTTTGTATGCAGCAGATATGTGTAACATTAGGGAGAATGGGTAAACGCGGCGATGCGGTTGCAGAAAAGGTCGTACGTTTCGCGTATATGTGGCCTTAGTGCATTTAAGTGCACATAATTTCCAGGTAAAAAGACAGTCTCTGCCATAGAGTATGTAGGCAAATTGGGTTATGTTGAGAATTTATTGAAGATAGTCTATTGTAATGCTTTGTATTTTGATAAATTGCGTTCATGGTATACCACCATGTATTTGTGTGATAAAAATGAAATATTCGTGTTTAATCACTTGACCGGAGGCAACTATGACTACTATTTTAAGACACGGACAATAGGATCTTCACATTTTACCTAGTACCATATGAATAGCTCTCATACTGTTCTATAGTAGTGAATTTTGACAGACTGTGTCTGATTATCGGTCACATTCGTGAGACTGTTTTCATTACATATATTTCTGCTTCTAGAAAAGGTCACA
Organism: Siphonodentalium dalli; assembly: GCA_032622095.1. Classification (NCBI taxonomy): domain Eukaryota; kingdom Metazoa; phylum Mollusca; class Scaphopoda; order Gadilida; family Siphonodentaliidae; genus Siphonodentalium; species Siphonodentalium dalli. The sequence continues at coordinate 20,601,576 of CP136065.1, forward strand.
CAATGAGTACATCCCTATTAGATCACATTTAACTGTTTTAATACACATATATTACACGATTCAAGATAAACAGTACAGATAAAACTGCGTTATTCTTCTATTGCTTGGCGCCCAAAAAGTCCACATTCAATCGTTGTATGAGACCTGGCTTTCGGTTGCTCTCTCGCGAGATACATTAGAGAGAATTATTACATACTATTATTAATAGCTCCCCTTATACTCTGAAATCATTCTTCCTCGTATAATTCGACGGCCTGTTCGTTATTGTATAACCAGCTATTCAATTTTCCGCAAATTGTAAATTTCATTCGATTTTGTCCATTTTGGCGGCCATTTTGGACAGACATTCTACCGATATGGTTTACGACTAAGGATTGTTTGTATGGATTTTATTTTATTACTAATTTGGTATTTGTTGGCGCACCTACCACCGAAATTCAGGATTTTTCTATACCAACTGCCATCATGGACGCCATCTTGTATTACAGAAAATGCTCAAAGCGGATTTTAGCGGATTTTGGATATGTTATAGAGGATATATTCCTCTTCAAAATGGAATAGAAACCAACTTAGTCCAAATTTGTTCTAGGTTGACCCTAAAATTTAAGTTTATCGACCAGACTATAAACAAACATGGTGGTACAGACTAGTCTCTCATGCCGAGAACGTTACGCTTTAGCGTAGTGAAACATAGAGCTGACTTCCAGTCTACACATTGACATCAATGACCAAAACAAGTTCTGTCGCGCCAACCAAAGACGTATGGCAGTAACTTACGGAAGCCCAAAACGGAACCCCCCAGTCATCGCGCATGTTGCCACGGAGACGTGGATAGCCTTATGGTTGTATTCGTGTTCGTTTTTTTCCTTTAATCGGTATGAGGTGATACACGCGTATTCTGTCGAATTGGATATTCGGTGATTCAATTATTGCCGAGCCCACAATTAGCTATTCACAAACTGTTTTCATGTTCGAATCCCCGAATATCAAATTACGAAACAGGGTACGTCTATCACCAAAGTAATTCAATGATCAATCCACCCACAAATTGAAGAAACTGGACGAAAACACTGTTTATCGCTATTACATGCTATGAAGTACGATATTCTTTTTTCATTTGTAAAATATATGGGTACGTTCCACGTTGTTACCCATAGCAGCACCAGACCAACTTCATGTTAACCGTGTCAAAGGAAAATGATGTTCTGGTTGACTCGATTACGCGACTCCTTGTAGCGCCCTGGTATAGTTTACACAAATGTGACCCGCCATATCAAATCCAGTCGTAAGTCGGGTTTTTTTTACCCTGTGCCAATGCATTCTCTTATATATGCGAGTCGACCATAGGTCGCCTCGCATATATAAGAGAATACATTGGCCTAACAATTGTAAAAAAATCCCGACTTACGACTGGATTTGATATGGCGGGTCACAAATTGTCAATGACACGGTGCTCCATTCAAACTTTGTTCTCCGATCAGAGGTCGATGCTATAGTGAATCTAAAACTAAAATTATATTGCAGCTCTTGACCAACCAGAATGCGTGGTTCAGATACACATATTCAAATTGAATTACAATGAAAATTAAAGGATAGAGTGCATTCAAGCCTCGCAATTACGGCGCTCTGTCTCTGCATTACTGACGTAGTCAGCCTTATTTATACAGATTTATCTTAATTACGGCGCTCTGTCTCTACATTACCGACGTAGTCAGCCTTATTTATACAGATTTATCTTAATTACGGCGCTCTGTCTCTGCATTACTGACGTAGTCAGCGTTATTTATACAGATTTATCTTAATTACGGCGCTCTGTCTCTGCATTACTGACGTAGTCAGCCTATTTATACAGATTTATCTTAATTACGGCGCTCTGTCTCTGCATTACTGACGTAGTCAGCCTATTTATACAGATCTATCTTAATTACGGCGCTCTGTCTCTGCATTACTGACGTAGTCAGCCTTATTTATACAGATTTATCTTAATTACGGCGCTCTGTCCCTGCATTACCGACGTAGTCAGCCTTATTTATACAGATTTATATTAATTACGGCGCTCTGTCTCTGCATTACTGACGTAGCCAGCCTTATTTATACAGATTTATCTTAATTACGGCGCTCTGTCTCTGCATTACTGACGTAGTCAGCCTTATTATACAGATTTATCTTAATTACGGCGCTCTGTCTCTGCATTACTGACGTAGTCAGCCTCATTTATACAGATTTATCTTAATTACGGCGCTCTGTCTCGGCATTACTGACGTAGTCAGCCTTATTTATACAGATTTATCTTAATTACGGCGCTCTGTCTCTGCATTACTGACGTAGTCAGCCTATTTATACAGATTTATCTTAATTACGGCGCTCTGTCTCTGCATTACTGACGTAGTCAGCCTTATTATACAGATTTATCTTAATTACGGCGCTCTGTCTCTGCATTACTGACGTAGTCAGCCTTATTATACAGATTTATCTTAATTACGGCGCTCTGTCTCTGCATTACTGACGTAGTCAGCCTTATTATACAGATTTATCTTAATTACGGCGCTCTGTCTCGGCATTACTGACGTAGTCAGCCTTATTTATACAGATTTATCTTAATTACGGCGCTCTGTCTCTGCATTACTGACGTAGTCAGCCTTATTATACAGATTTATCTTAATTACGGCGCTCTGTCTCTGCATTACTGACGTAGTCAGCCTTATTATACAGATTTATCTTAATTACGGCGCTCTGTCTCTGCATTACTGACGTAGTCAGCCTTATTTATACAGATTTATCTTAATTACGGCGCTCTGTCTCTGCATTACTGACGTAGTCAGCCTTATTTATACAGATTTATCTTAATTACGGCGCTCTGTCTCTGCATTACTGGCGTAGTCAGCCTTATTTATACAGATTTATCTTAATTACGGCGCTCTGTCTCTGCATTACTGACGTAGTCAGCCTTATTATACAGATTTATCTTAATTACGGCGCTCTGTCTCTGCATTACCGACGTAGTCAGCCTTATTATACAGATTTATCTTAATTACGGCGCTCTGTCTCGGCATTACTGACGTAGTCAGCCTTATTTATACAGATTTATCTTAATTACGGCGCTCTGTCTCTGCATTACCGACGCAGTCAGCCTTATTTATACAGATTTATCTTAATTACGGCGCTCTGTCTCTGCATTACTGACGTAGTCAGCCTCATTTATACAGATTTATCTTAATTACGGCGCTCTGTCTCTGCATTACTGACGTAGTCAGCCTTATTATACAGATTTATCTTAATTACGGCGCTCTGTCTCTGCATTACTGACGTAGTCAGCCTTATTATACAGATTTATCTTAATTACGGCGCTCTGTCTCGGCATTACTGACGTAGTCAGCCTTATTTATACAGATTTATCTTAATTACGGCGCTCTGTCTCTGCATTACTGACGTAGTCAGCCTTATTATACAGATTTATCTTAATTACGGCGCTCTGTCTCTGCATTACTGACGTAGTCAGCCTTATTATACAGATTTATCTTAATTACGGCGCTCTGTCTCTGCATTACTGACGTAGTCAGCCTTATTTATACAGATTTATCTTAATTACGGCGCTCTGTCTCTGCATTACTGACGTAGTCAGCCTTATTTATACAGATTTATCTTAATTACGGCGCTCTGTCTCTGCATTACTGGCGTAGTCAGCCTTATTTATACAGATTTATCTTAATTACGGCGCTCTGTCTCTGCATTACTGACGTAGTCAGCCTTATTATACAGATTTATCTTAATTACGGCGCTCTGTCTCTGCATTACTGACGTAGTCAGCCTTATTTATACAGATTTATCTTAATTACGGCGCTCTGTCTCTGCATTACTGACGTAGTCAGCCTTATTTATACAGATTTATCTTAATTACGGCGCTCTGTCTCTGCATTACTGACGTAGTCAGCCTTATTTATACAGATTTATCTTAATTACGGCGCTCTGTCTCTGCATTACTGACGTAGTCAGCCTTATTTATACAGATTTATCTTAATTACGACGCCCTGTCTCTGCATTACTGGCGTAGTCAGCCTTATTTATACAGATTTATCTTAATTACGGCGCTCTGTCTCTGCATTACTGACGTAGTCAGCCTTATTATACAGATTTATCTTAATTACGGCGATCTGTCTCTGCATTACTGACGTAGTCAGCCTTATTTATACAGATTTATCTTAATTACGGCGCTCTGTCTCTGCATTACTGACGTAGTCAGCCTTATTTATACAGATTTATCTTAATTACGGCGCTCTGTCTCTGCATTACTGACTAGTCAGCCTTATTTATACAGATTTATCTTAATTACGGCGCTCTGTCTCTGCATTACCGACGTAGTCAGCCTTATTATACAGATTTATCTTAATTACGGCGCTCTGTCTCGGCATTACTGACGTAGTCAGCCTTATTTATACAGATTTATCTTAATTACGGCGCTCTGTCTCTGCATTACTGACGTAGTCAGCCTTATTTATACAGATTTATCTTAATTACGGCGCTCTGTCTCTGCATTACTGACGTAGTCAGCCTTATTTATACAGATTTATCTTAATTACGGCGCCCTGTCTCTGCATTACCGACGCAGTCAGCCTTATTTATACAGATTTATCTTAATTACGGCGCTCTGTCTCTGCATTACTGACGTAGTCAGCCTCATTTATACAGATTTATCTTAATTACGGCGCTCTGTCTCTGCATTACCGACGTAGTCAGCCTTATTTATACAGATTTATCTTAATTACTGCGCTCTGTCTCTGCATTACCGACGTAGTCAGCCTTATTTTACAGATTTATCTTAATTACGGCGCTCTGTCTCTGCATTACCGACGTAGTCAGCCTTATTATACAGATTTATCTTAATTACGGCGCTCTGTCTCTGCATTACTGACGTAGTCAGCCTTATTTATACAGATTTATCTTAATTACGGCGCTCTGTCTCTGCATTACTGACGTAGTCAGCCTCATTTATACAGATTTATCTTAATTACGGCGCTCTGTCTCGGCATTACTGACGTAGTCAGCCTTATTTATACAGATTTATCTTAATTACGGCGATCTGTCTCTGCATTACTGACGTAGTCAGCCTTATTTATACAGATTTATCTTAATTACGGCGATCTGTCTGTGCATTACTGACGTAGTCAGCCTTATTTATACATATTTATCTTAATTACGGCGCTCTGTCTCTGCATTACCGACGTAGTCAGCCTTATTATACAGATTTATCTTAATTACGGCGCTCTGTCTCTGCATTACCGACGTAGTCAGCCTTATTATACAGATTTATCTTAATTACGGCGCTCTGTCTCTGCATTACTGACGTAGTCAGCCTTATTTATACAGATTTATCTTAATTACGGCGCTCTGTCTCTGCATTACTGACGTAGTCAGCCTTATTTATACAGATTTATCTTAATTACGGCGCTCTGTCTCGGCATTACTGACGTAGTCAGCCTTATTTATACAGATTTATCTTAATTACGGCGCTCTGTCTCTGCATTACTGACGTAGTCAGTCTTATTTATACTGATTTATCTTAATTACGGCGCTCTGTCTCTGCATTACTGACGTAGTCAGCCTTATTATACAGATTTATCTTAATTACGGCGCTCTGTCTCTGCATTACTGACGTAGTCAGCCTTATTTATACAGATTTATCTTAATTACGGCGCTCTGTCTCTGCATTACTGACGTAGTCAGCCTTATTTATACAGATTTATCTTAATTACGGCGCTCTGTCTCTGCATTACTGACGTAGTCAGCCTTATTTATACAGATTTATCTTAATTACGGCGCTCTGTCTCTGCATTACCGACGTAGTCAGCCTTATTTATACAGATTGATATTAATTACGGCGCTCTGTCTCTGCATTACTGACGTAGTCAGCCTTATTTATACAGATTTATCTTAATTACGGCGATCTGTCTCTGCATTACTGACGTAGTCAGCCTTATTTATACAGATTTATCTTAATTACGGCGCTCTGTCTCTGCATTACTGACGTAGTCAGCCTCATTTATACAGATTTATCTTAATTACGGCGCTCTGTCTCTGCATTACCGACGTAGTCAGCCTTGTTTATACAGATTTATCTTAATTACGGCGCTCTGTCTCTGCATTACTGACGTAGTCAGCCTTATTTATACAGATTTATCTTAATTACGGCGATCTGTCTCTGCATTACTGACGTAGTCAGCCTTATTTATACAGATGTATCTTAATTACGGCGCTCTGTCTCTGCATTACCGACGTAGTCAGCCTTATTTATACAGATTTATCTTAATTACGGCGCTCTGTCTCTGCATTACCGACGTAGTCAGCCTTATTTATACAGATTTATCTTAATTACTGCGCTCTGTCTCTGCATTACCGACGTAGTCAGCCTTATTTTACAGATTTATCTTAATTACGGCGCTCTGTCTCTGCATTACCGACGTAGTCAGCCTTATTATACAGATTTATCTTAATTACGGCGCTCTGTCTCTGCATTACTGACGTAGTCAGCCTCATTTATACAGATTTATCTTAATTACGGCGCTCTGTCTCGGCATTACTGACGTAGTCAGCCTTATTTATACAGATTTATCTTAATTACGGCGATCTGTCTCTGCATTACTGACGTAGTCAGCCTTATTTATACAGATTTATCTTAATTACGGCGATCTGTCTGTGCATTACTGACGTAGTCAGCCTTATTTATACATATTTATCTTAATTACGGCGCTCTGTCTCTGCATTACCGACGTAGTCAGCCTTATTATACAGATTTATCTTAATTACGGCGCTCTGTCTCTGCATTACCGACGTAGTCAGCCTTATTATACAGATTCATCTTAATTACGGCGCTCTGTCTCTGCATTACTGACGTAGTCAGCCTTATTTATACAGATTTATCTTAATTACGGCGCTCTGTCTCTGCATTACTGACGTAGTCAGCCTTATTTATACAGATTTATCTTAATTACGGCGCTCTGTCTCGGCATTACTGACGTAGTCAGCCTTATTTATACAGATTTATCTTAATTACGGCGATCTGTCTCTGCATTACTGACGTAGTCAGCCTTATTTATACAGATTTATCTTAATTACGGCGCTCTGTCTCTGCATTACCGACGTAGTCAGCCTTATTTATACAGATTTATCTTAATTACGGCGCTCTGTCTCTGCATTACCGACGTAGTCAGCCTTATTTATACAGATTTATCTTAATTACGGCGCTCTGTCTCTGCATTACTGACGTAGTCAGCCTTATTTATACAGATTTATCTTAATTACGGCGCTCTGTCTCTGCATTACTGACGTAGTCAGCCTTATTATACAGATGTATCTTAATTACGGCGCTCTGTCTCTGCATTACTGACGTAGTCAGCCTTATTTATACAGATTTATCTTAATTACGGCGCTCTGTCTCTGCATTACTGACGTAGTCAGCCTTATTTATACAGATTTATCTTAATTACGGCGCTCTGTCTCTGCATTACTGACGTAGTCAGCCTTATTTATACAGATTTATCTTAATTACGGCGCTCTGTCTCTGCATTACCGACGTAGTCAGCCTTATTTATACAGATTTATATTAATTACGGCGCTCTGTCTCTGCATTACTGACGTAGTCAGCCTTATTTATACAGATTTATCTTAATTACGGCGATCTGTCTCTGCATTACTGACGTAGTCAGCCTTATTTATACAGATTTATCTTAATTACGGCGCTCTGTCTCTGCATTACCGACGTAGTCAGCCTTATTTATACAGATTTATCTTAATTACGGCGCTCTGTCTCTGCATTACCGACGTAGTCAGCCTTATTTATACAGATTTATCTTAATTACGGCGCTCTGTCTCTGCATTACTGACGTAGTCAGCCTTATTTATACAGATTTATCTTAATTACGGCGCTCTGTCTCTGCATTACTGACGTAGTCAGCCTTATTATACAGATTTATCTTAATTACGGCGCTCTGTCTCTGCATTACTGACGTAGTCAGCCTTATTTATACAGATTTATCTTAATTACGGCGCTCTGTCTCTGCATTACTGACGTAGTCAGCCTTATTTATACAGATTTATCTTAATTACGGCGCTCTGTCTCTGCATTACTGACGTAGTCAGCCTTATTTATACAGATGTATCTTAATTACGGCGCTCTGTCTCTGCATTACTGACGTAGTCAGCCTTATTTATACATATTTATCTTAATTACGGCGCTCTGTCTCTGCATTACTGACGTAGTCAGCCTTATTTATACAGATTTATCTTAATTACGGCGCTCTGTCTCTGCATTACTGACGTAGTCAGCCTTATTATACAGATTTATCTTAATTACGGCGCTCTGTCTCTGCATTACAGACGTAGTCAGCCTTATTTATACAGATTTATCTTAATTACGGCGCTCTGTCTCTGCATTACAGACGTAGTCAGCCTTATTTATACAGATGTATCTTAATTACGGCGCTCTGTCTCTGCATTACTGACGTAGTCAGCCTTATTTATACAGATTTATCTTAATTACGGCGCTCTGTCCCTGCATTACCGACGTAGTCAGCCTTATTATACAGATTTATCTTAATTACAGCGCTCTGTCTCTGCATTACTGACGTAGTCAGCCTTATTTATACAGATTTATCTTAATTACGGCGCTCTGTCTCTGCATTACCGACGTAGTCAGCCTTATTTATACAGATTTATCTTAATTACGGCGCTCTGTCTCTGCATTACCGACGTAGTCAGCCTTATTTATACAGATTTATCTTAATTACGGCGCTCTGTCTCTGCATTACAGACGTAGTCAGCCTTATTTATACAGATTTATCTTAATTACGGCGCTCTGTCTCTGCATTACAGACGTAGTCAGCCTTATTTATACAGATGTATCTTAATTACGGCGCTCTGTCTCTGCATTACTGACGTAGTCAGCCTTATTTATACAGATTTATCTTAATTACGGCGCTCTGTCTCTGCATTACTGACGTAGTCAGCCTTATTATACAGATTTATCTTAATTACGGCGCTCTGTCTCTGCATTACTGACGTAGTCAGCCTTATTTATACAGATTTATCTTAATTACGGCGCTCTGTCTCTACATTACCGACGTAGTCAGCCTTATTTATACAGATTTATCTTAATTACGGCGCTCTGTCTCTGCATTACCGACGTAGTCAGCCTTATTTATACAGATTTATCTTAATTACGGCGCTCTGTCTCTGCATTACCGACGTAGTCAGCCTTATTATACAGATTTATCTTAATTACGGCGATCTGTCTCTGCATTACTGACGTAGTCAGCCTTATTTATACAGATTTATCTTAATTGCGGCGCTGTCTCTGCATTACCGACGTAGTCAGCCTTATTTATACAGATTTATCTTAATTACGGCGCTCTGTCTCTGCATTACCGACGTAGTCAGCCTTATTTATACAGATTTATCTTAATTACGGCGCTCTGTCTCTGCATTACTGACGTAGCCAGCCTTATTTATACAGATGTATCTTAACCTTACCAAAAACCCCAAGGGTGCATTTTTGTGATCTTTATTATCTTGTTCCTTTCAGTCACAGAAAACGAACGACGGTAAACGCATATGGTTGAAAAGGTAAAATTGTACAGAGAATATAATTTCTTTGGCTCGAGTTTACCATGTATTTAAAGCCCCGCATTATACAAAATAATACACGCATGTATCTCTGGTGATCACAATATGTCGATAAATGCACGCCTTACTTCTATACGGAATTTAAATGTCACATAATGACTAATATATGCCAAGTTAAAGAATTTTATAGACATCGGTTCCCGATTTTTGTCCAGTAGGACAATTAAGGTGCGTTCATTGTTAATGTATTCCCGATATGGTGTGAATAGCGATTGTTTCTTTTCTGGACTAACATTAAAAGCATCAGTTGGGAAAACGCTAAATTGTTAGACAACATAATGCGGTTTTTATATCGATATTTCGTGTATTTGTCGGGCTAGTATATTGTTCATACTACCAAATTAACTATTCAGAATGTTTTATGTTCAAATGAGCCATGCCAATTTATATAGTCTTACAAAGGCTGTATACGCCGCGGAAAGACTCTTTCAGGAATCTGTTACCAGAAGGAAGATGACGACCCTTCGTCAGATTGGAACGACACAGAGCGTTTGTTTCCCGTATTACTTACAATGGGGCACACATAACTATCACATTTGATAAAATCTTCTACCCTTTTAGATCGATTTTTGAATGGCGAAAAATTTAAATGCATCCATTAGACATTATCATTTACACTTTGAATGCATGCCGCGGTGTGTTTTGGAAGTTGGAACACGATAAGCAACCTGTGTTAGTGTCAAAACTGTTATATTTCTATTCGTCAATATATTGAATTTGTGTCGAATAAAAGAATCGTACGCTTTGCAAAGATACAGTAAAAACACTTAGAAAAATTGGTTCACGACTGTTTTCTTACATGGACCATTAAAGAACGTTTATGGTTAGTAAATGTTAGTAAATTCCTAATGTGGTATAAACAAAACGTTCACCGCCACAATCTCGTGTTATCAACAAAGAAAGGAACGCATCAAACCTATACTATATACCGTGTGCTCTATTGTGTATCGACGCATTACTGACGTAAATTAGAATGTTCCCATCACCGATTATTGCTTAGACTTCGAATACACAGAAATGTTATGGAACATGGACAGCGACTTGTATTAGTGAAAAGCAATGTGTGCTGGCATTCAAACTATAATGTCTAGTCGTCCTACCCTATGTATTGAATTTGTAGCGAATGCATGTGTTATATGCTTTGCAAAGATACCATAATGTTAGTGCGAGGGTTGGGGAAGAATGGTGAGGGTAAGAAAACAAAACAACCAAGAATACATGCAAGGTTGAACTGTTTTTATTTTTTTTTTATTTTTCACCCATCACCACGGAGAGAAAGTTTTTGCCTGTCAGATCTCGGACACCAACCCCTCAAAAGAAACGTTTTTTCAAGGGGAAATGGGGACCCCCCCCCCCCCAAATATGTGAAAATTAGATGGGTTCCCAGATGAGCAAGATAAGTCAGGCAACTCTCACTGACAACTTGGACTGAGCTAGGGGCTTTTGCGATGCCTGTGAAATTTGATGTAAAAAATCGTATATGAGTTACAACACAAAAGAAATGAGCCAAATCGCCAGAGTCGTTATTTCGCTAAAATCGGATTGAGAATCCGAAGCCGATTACGGGGGCGGGGCTAATTCCCGATTCTAGGTCAGATTTTGAAATCCACGTGGTCTCCGAAACTATGTTTAATGTTCTCCCAGCGTCAAACATGGCTCATGTATTTGACACAAGTATCATTTGTATCTTATATTTATAAAGTTCATGTTTGTTGTGAAAGTCATGCTTTTCTTCTATGTGATTGTGTATATACATAATTTGCTGCCAATCCGACTTAATCGCATCTTCTCTTTTTTTCAAGTTAAAGTGTATTTATTGATGAGGGCAAGCATATCTAAACGTGACAGCTCTAGGCCTCCTGAATCAAGTTCCGAAGATGTTGTGAAGAACACACGAAACTTGTCAGTTGAACAGGGACGTGACGACAGGGGTTGGTTGGGTGTCTCGACCCCCACCCCGAACTTTGGTACAATTTGCTTAGCTGTGCAGTCATTCATACGTGAGGAAAATCAGGACTATTTTGACTAACTGTTCCAAATAATGATACGTACAAGCCAGCAAACGCAACAAACAAACCCGATTTTAAATAAATACATATACAAATTTATGACTAACTCGGGAGAGGGGGTGTCTAGTGATCTGTATATATGTTCAACTTGTTTTGGTAGTCATGTTGCTTTGCCATTACTAGTTATTTATTTTTTCAGTGTAATAACATATGGGGGAGGGGGTACCCTTAAGTGAGTCAGCACTTTTCCCCCAATTCCTTTGTATGTATAAACAAATGTATGTGTTATATATCATGTGTTATCTAAATTTGACATATATTTGAAATAAATATATCTAAACTAAACTTTGGTACATTCCAGCAGTCGGAAATTTCATGCATAACACAACATTAATTTGACACCATATATAGATTGGCATTGTTCTCATTGTTTGATTTTTTTCAACCAGTAAAAGTTGGTAATTTTCCAATCTTGGTGTTTGTCAGGTTGGATATTTCCAAGGGGAGCAAATGGAATTCTGCGAACCTGTGAGATTGATGTTTGGTTCAATGGGGGGGGGGGGGGAGTGGTGCAGTTGGCCTGAAATTTGAGGAAACATCTAACCACGTCCCTAGAACATATGTCTGTTGTCTATACATAGACTATTGTGCAAAACGACTGCATTTAACGAAACAAAAGACATATCCATGCAGGTTCATATGAATTCGGTCAATGGTGACGTACATTGTATCCGCCGAATTCGAAATAGACATGCGTTCGGGCGGTATTTTATGGATGGAATTATGAAATGGACATATGAAAGTGACAATCATCAATGATTTAATTTTGCTTCGCCATCAACCGAAGTGCTCCCCCAGCGTTACTATTAATAGCGTTATTATTTGTCTAATTTCAGTAATATTCTCCCAGTTTACATTCAATAAAACAAATTTTTCTCCGCATTTAAAATTCTTTGGTATATATCGTTTATATTCTGCAATAATTTGTACACAAGATACGGGTTCTAATGTTTTATTGTGTTTTTAAACTCCGAGGTGGCGAAATCTCGGTTTGTTTACATTACGAACATTTGAGTCCGTAATCGGAATCCGAATCCAGAATCGGATTACCACGAAATTGAGATTACGGTCTGTTCGTTTACCGATTCTGCCCATTGCTGGTCTGTTCTTTTGCCGAACCAAGTCATACGGGGACCAATCTGTAATCTGAATCCAGATTCTGAATCAGGATTTTAGCGAAATAACGCCTCTGACCAAACATATTATGACGCAAACAATATTGACGCGAGACCGTCAACGTATTGTCATTGAAATATACCATCCATCGGAGACCGAAAACAGCAAATATGCAAGCTTGCAAATAGTGTGTCTGTCATTTGCAGAATGAGGTCCCCAGAGGGTTAATTTAGTAATGCTATCCCACACAGCGGTCTAGCTTCACCGAATTCACCCTCTGGGAACCTCATTCTGCTTAGGCCTCATCTTCTGGGAAGTATCTATAGTATCAAATTAACATTGTTTTTAGTTACGTTTTCCCTTCGGGGAAGTTTCTATATCCCCTAATTTGCAGAAGATAAAATGCATAATCGAGATGCCCAATGGGTGAACATCATCAACTTCAACTGGGGAACTTCAATCTGATCCTAGGTCTACCATAGCAGTTGAGGGCCTAAGCAGAATGAGGTTCCCAGAGGGTGAATTTGGTGATGCTAGCCCGCTGTGTGGGGTAGCGTCCATAAATTCACTCTATGGGGACCCCATTCTGCAAATGACAGACACGCTATTTGCAGGCTTGCAAATGTGAACAAGTGAAGCTGGTTAACAGCCCACTTAGTACAGCGGCCAAATGCCAAAAGTGGTCGGGTACCCCTACCCACGGTAGAAACATGTTAAAACCAACTTTTTTAAAGGAGAAATATATACTGTAGACGAAAATGATAGTGAAAAATAACGGAATTGGTGGTGGCTATTCTCAAATCGACGATGAACGATACCCACCAGTGATTTTTCCCAGAAATTAACGATTTTGGTAAAGTGAGCCCTGCGGCTATGTCCTAAGTTATTAGCCCACATTGTTGGTGTTAAAATGACTACAGGCTTTCAGACCCCCAGTTACAACGACAACAATTATTTTATTGATAACAGTTAATTTTGCATGCATTAACATCGATGAGTACTAAAACCTTTGTTATAAACAATACGTGACCAACTATATAATTCATATGGCTCAGTAGTTATCTGGACATCACAAGTAGAAAGAATTTGACAGAAATTGTCAACGGTTTTCAAGATATTGGAATTAGGTACCGCTCCCCCGGACGCGATTTGGTAGAAAAACCACATATTTATGATAACAAGACAGACCTTTCTAAATTATTCTGATGAGCATCTAATCATTATTCGTGTGATGAAAACCTGATCCGTAGACACCGCGAGCCTGGTTTTAGATGACCTCAGGTTTCCAATTAAACCCCCCAGTTACAACAACAACAACAACACAATATCTTATTTATGACATGTAATTTTATATTAACACATATCGACTTTGAGCAACTGAAGTATTTTTTCTAAACGACACATAATATAGACTAAAATAATCATACAGAACAAAATCATTGTTGCCCCCCCCCCCACCCACCCTATTAGACGTCCTGAACACACCACGAACTGAACAAAATATGATCTCAGTATTAAGAAGCATGTAATTATAAAGGACAATTACATAAGGAAATATACAATGTTTATGGATGGGGTTGTTCCCGAAACACTGTTGCACTTTGCTTGGCAAATATGAAGGGCGAATTTGATATATTTTTCAAGAACACTCTACCCAATTTAAAGACTTCAACGCAATACGAAATTAAGCTATATGATCTCTAATTCTCTATATTAACCGAGAGTGTGGCGGGAATGTAGTTCTATCAGAGAATACATAATTTGAATGGATGGGTTGTGCATGTGTCGCTTTACACAAAGTGGCTGATAAATAAGAAAGGCGAATTTGCTGTTTTAGCCCCCCCCCCCTACACAATTGAAGTGTTAAAGTTGAACAACTCACGAACTGAAATGATTGCTGTAAATATTAACTGAGGATGTGGGCAAAAATAGTAATATCGGGGCGCATACATGGTGTTGACGGATGGGTTGGTTGGATCCCGATAGCCTTTAGCACTTTACGAAAATCGGATGGCAAACTCCAAAGGCGAATATTTTTGTGGGACCCCTCTTGAACACACCATGCGCCGAATATTCATGCTTTTATTATTAAATTACACTGTGAACGAAAGGTAGTCTATCAGGTTATACATAGTATATGGGTAGTTTGGTTCCCAAAACCCTAGGTACTTTACAAAAGGCGGCTGGCAAAAACCAAAGCTGAATATTTTCTTTGAGCACCCTACCCCATTTAAAGTCTTAAACACACTAATGGATGGACATGTTCTCAATATTAACTGGGGTGTGGACAAATGGTATGTAATTCAGGAAATATACCTCTTCATTGCACGATGGGTGGGTTGGCTGGCTTCCCAATTTCTGGGGCACTTTACAAAAAGTGGCTAGCAAAGAGAAGGCGAAATCTCACTGTTTTTGGGTACCCATAACCCTTCTAAACTCTTTAGCACACACTGAACCGAATCTAGATGCTCTCATGTATTATTTACAATTTGTATGGGTGGTTTTGTTCTCGAAATCCTGGAACACTTTACAAAAGGAGGCTGGCAAATACTTTACAACAAATGGTCAGCAAATGAAAGGGCTAAATTTTACTCTCAGGGGACTCCATCCCTATCTGAAGTCTTGAACACAACACTAGCTCAAGGCATAAGCTATCCATATTACCCGAGATTGTGGCCGAGTGGTAATGGTCTCGCGAGCCCGCCGTTCGCGAGAACACCGTGGCACCTTACACAAAGCAGATGGCAAACGATGAAGGCGAATTTTAAGGGACCCCTACCCCATGTAAACCATTGAACCTACCACGAACTGAATGGATGTGCCCTCATGGTCAAACGACGATATGGACAAATGGCTATTCTATTAAGAAATACACAATTGCTATAGATGGGTTAATACCCGAAAGTCAGGGACACTTTACAAAAAGCGACTGAAAAATAAATAATGCGATTTTTCAATGTTTGTATTACCCCCTTCCCAATTTGAAGACTAGAACACACCACGGATTGGAACGATATCATCATTGACTGCGTGTATGGACAATGGCGAGTTAATTGTACAAGGACGTAAACAATGTAAATAGATGGATTTGGGTTCTGAAATATTGAGCACTTAACGAAAAGTGACTGGAAAATAAGGCAAAATTTTGAGGACCCCTACTTTATTTGAAGTCTTGGAAGACACCACATGGTGAAATGATATGACCCCAATATTAATTGAGGGCTTGACCAAAGGTTAGTTTTTATCAGAATATACATATGTGTTGGTTCCCGAAAGTCTGCATCATGTGGCACTCCACGACAAGCGGCTGGCAAATGTTCACGGTTGTATGTACCCTACCCTATTTGAGGTCTTGAACACATCATGTACTGAAGGGATTATGAATTCAATATCAACATATATTGTGGCCGAAACTGTGCGATATATAAGTATGTGGTAGTTCTATCCAGAGGTAAACAATTTATCTCGGAGGGAGATTGTATGGGGAAAATTAGGATGTAATCCAGTTGGAACTGATTGGTTACAATGGTTACACATAGTTTGGTTGGAGCTGATTGGACGCAATGCTACACAGACAATGTTGTTTTCGTCATTGATACGCCCGTCGCCGTGAGATTGCAGACGATCTGGAGGTGGTAAATTTCGCGCTCAGCAGGGTTTCAATGCTTTTCACGAAGTTTTAACAAATGGCAGCATTATGGAAATCGCTTTGTTTTCGAGATAAATGTCTGAACCCCGTCAACTATTTTAATATTTTCGCGCTGACTGAGTTGCTGTACATAAAAAGAGTATTTCTGATAAAATTACATTCAGTATGGCGCATAGAAGTTCAGTCTAAGGACCACTGTATTCCAAAAAGTAATGATATGCTTTGTCTATTTGCCACAATGACAGAGAGGGGACGTTTTAATGTGATTACTCAATTGGCCATAGTTCAAACTACTGCATTTCAATCTTAAACGCGAATGGAGTACTTGTGCATCTAAACGTCGGACAAGCTGGGTTCTCCAGCTGTCCAATTATTGTAATCTCTGTATACCATTATTGGTGTTTGAGAATAAACAATTGATTGGGTGATTGATATGCGACACTTATTGTATGTAATAGCAAATAAAATGCGTTGTTGTTGTAATTTGGGGTCTGGAAGCCTGAACACGTCTTTAATCACTTAAGCAATGTCCCCGGGCTCAATTTTCAGCAAAAGAATTATGTTGGGTCCCAGTATGATCAATTGGGAAATTTGGTAAAGTTCTGAACAAAAATATGTAATTTTTCGACCAAAAACGTGTTTGGTGGAGGTGTAGCTAAAATCCATTATTTGGCAAATTGTTCTAAATTTCTGTTAACTTCTTTCTGCATATGCTTGGCAGATAACTGCATCACCATAAGAATTAAATATTTGGGCATTATAACAATATCCATTTGAATGATAATGTTCGAAAAATAATATTTTTGTGAAAAAGTGCGATTTTTCAGCAAAAAATATATATTTTGGCTCCAAATGGCAGGAAAATCTAATTTTTTTCATATCAGGAAGAAGTATGGTATGATGCAGTAATTTTAACCCCAACAATATGGGCAAATAGGCTAGGACATAGCCACAGGGCTCGCTTTACCAAAATCGTTAATTTCTGGAAAAAGTCACTGGAGGGTGTCGCTCACCGTCGATTTGACAATAGCCACCACCTATTCCGTTATTTTTCAATTTGTGTCAAATTATTTCTACTTGTGTTGTCCAGATAACTACTGAGCCATATGTTATATAGTTGGTCACGTTGTTTATAACAAAGGTTTTAGTACTTAACATCGATGTTAATGCATGCAAAATTAACTGTTATCAATAAAATAATTGTTGTTGTTGTAACTGGGGGTCTGAAAGCCTGAACACATCTGTAATCGATTAAACGGCATCTCTGGACAACACTTTCAGTACAAGATTCATATGCTTGTTTGATAACTACTACACCGTATGACCTAAATATTTCAATATTATTGCAATTAACGTTTGAATGATAATGTTCGAAAAATATAATGTTTTTGAAAAAGAGTGATTTTTCAACAAAAAATTAATGTTTCGGCTCCAGATGGCACGAAAATCCAAATTAATCAACACTTCTTGCATATCAGGTACACATATGGTATGCTGTAGTCATTTTAACACCAACAATGTGGGCAAATAACTTAGGACATAGCCGCAGGGCTCACTTTACCAAAATCGTTAATTTTTGGGAAAAGTCACTGGTGGGTATCGTTCATCGTCAATTTGAGAATAGCCACCACCAATTCCGTTATTTTTCACTATCATTTTCGTAAAGAGTATATATTTCTCCTTTAAAAAAAGTTAGTTTTAACTTGTTTTACCGTGGGTAGGGGTATCTTGAAAACTAGAGCTCTTTTTCGATTTGGCCGCTGCACTAACTGGATTCCGTCTCGTCATCGGTGGAGTTCTGTCCATTACAAATCAGCAGCCCGAGAAACGAGCCCCATCGAAATCAGTTCAAATACAGAACAATTTTACCGACATCTCGGCAAACAGAACCGACGTACACTGTTAGAAAAATGCCCGTCGTTTTAACGGTGTCATATCGCGCAACATCGCTGCAAACCTTGGACCGTTAAACAACTGTCAGGCTGTAGTATGTTCCACGGTACAAAATAGTTTTAGTAACTGGCAGACTGTAACCAGCAACAGTCAGACCGTTGTATTTTTTACGGTTCAACACCGTTTAATTAATATCAAGACCGTAACTAATAACGGTCAGACGACTCAGACGAATGGTACCACCAATTGTTTGCTCTTAATTTGCTAATTTACCGTAGAATTAGCCCGTGGTGACAATATGATTTCCCGATAGGCATTACGATTCATATTTTTTTAGAATGGTCGAAATTAGTATTCATAACTGAAAAATACATCTTATCTTATTAGTTCTTCTATTACGATAATAGTTTTGATGAAATTTAAATCCTTAATGCATAATGTGACAGATACTTTTTATGAAACTTTGTAATTTGAAGAGGATCAAACTTGTTATCTGCCTCGTGGAATTTAATCCAGCAAAAAGGTTGTGTGATGTGTTCACCTTTCACTAACTATACTGTATAAATATGGCTGTAAATAAAAAACGATAATACAACATGTTGCAGGAAAGCCCATCCTTCAGTTACGAAGACGAACACATATCACATATCATTATGCAAATTTACATATACGCACCCGTTCCCTAATTAAAATCAACATATTTCGACAATTTTAGGGGACGTCCACGAATTCGGGGACCTCCGCAAATAGACGTCCGCAAAAAGCGACCTACTGCGAATTGTCACAACCGGGAAAAACCCATTATCTATTTATAAAATGCCCAGCGAACCACAGCTTTCTAAAATATGTACCACAGTATACACCCGAGGGGCGTTAATAAACTCATTATACGTAATCACCCCTGATAAAATGGTCCTACTAATTGTGGTGGTGGATCTTTCTGAATTGCACTGATTTTGTAGGGCAAACTGATGCTGTTACGAAAAAGCACCGTTATTTTTCTAAAGTTTTCATTTTCGCGGTGTTTGGCTATATTCCGTGCGATATTGATAAAAAGAAGGTGTTTGTTCGAAACAGGTAAGATTGATTGATACGGGGTTTAACGGGGAAATATGCCCTAAATCCGGACATTTATGGGACCATCGTCTTTTAACTCAACAGAATATATGCAGCACATGGAGTCATAAATTCATTTTCATTATAATGACCATGTTGTTGGCATCGTTCATATGGCACATAGGGCACATGAGTGTATTTTGCACTCACACGTGGCTCAAATTCATTCATTTGTTGCATATATTCTGTTGAGTATAAAAGGAGATGGTTCCAAAAATGGCCGGATTTAGTTTACAGTGTCGCTTTAATGTCGCTTTCAGCCAACAGATAAGTACATAATAATTAAAAAAATATGCTGCGCTGGAACCTTATAAAGTCGAAACTATTGCGTGGGGAATATATTTCTTAGCTGTTATCTGTTTCTTAATTATGTACTTCACAGTAGGTAAATGTCCCAAATCAAAATTTCATGATTTTCTATGACTTTTGTGAGCCGATATCACAATAAACGTCAAATTCCATATTTTTAAGCGATGCAACGCAAAATCGCTCACAAATTCACTCAAATTTTTAAATTTCGAGTTAGGATCTGCACCCACAGTGAGGTACATTATTAAGGAACAGATAATAACTAAGAAATATATTCCCCGCGTTATTTTTTCGACTTTATAAGGTTCCCTGTCAAAACTTTAAAAAGTTCCAAGGTGCTGTACAGGTGGAATATGATCTTTACGGGCGTTAGCCATAATAGTAGAGATTCATGGTATGATCTAATACAAGGGCAAGTTGTAGTTCAAGGTTGTGTACTGGTGGAATATGACCTTTACTGGCATTAGCCAGAGTAGAGATTCGTGGCATGGTCTAGTCCGCCAATCATGACCGACCCTTCTCCACTTGTATTATCTTTTCGGCCAAATTACTGTCTTCTACTTACATTTCCTGAATACCCATCCAGATGAATAACGTACCATTCCAATATTTTATGACTGAGTGGGATAATCTATTTCGTAAATAAAGGGTTAATCGGGCTATGTTATTGTAATCTTACCTTGTATGCAATAAACGGCGATGACCAGGAACAGAAATTCGAAAGGTCTCATGTCTGATTGTGTGTATCTATATAGAAGTGCAGTTACCAGAGAATCACAATGTCAAACGAGTCGAGATGACTTCCAGCTGCGGACTACGGCTCCAGCGAAAGCATGTCGATATTTCACCTATTCCTGCCGATTCAACCAATCTGGGTAGCACCCCATTGGATGCCCATATTGTATACACGTTCTTTATGTGCGTCTAATTGACGTGTACAATATATGTCTATGTCGGGAAACAATACTACTTTTACTGTCGATCACTCGTTATCAGCTGAGTCCGCATACGTCGCTGTCGTTATAGCAACTAGCAAACAATGTTTTACTGTATAGAGTCAATTCTATAAAACTTCTGGATATGTAACTTACAGGATGGTAAACTATGATACGACCAAT
Organism: Siphonodentalium dalli; assembly: GCA_032622095.1. Classification (NCBI taxonomy): domain Eukaryota; kingdom Metazoa; phylum Mollusca; class Scaphopoda; order Gadilida; family Siphonodentaliidae; genus Siphonodentalium; species Siphonodentalium dalli. Next base: position 20,622,521 of record CP136065.1, read on the forward strand.
GGTAATACTACACGTCGCGTGGGCTTTCGTGTGATGGAATTCATATAACTAATACTGAATCTGCGCACAACAGTAGAAGTGGAATAGGCCTAGGGTTATAAACCATGCACATGCTCACATATGTAAATCTGCATAAGTTTATTACAAGATCCGACCCTCATTCCATTCATTAAACATACTATATAATAATGATGTACAACGGTCATTGTATAACAGGAAATAGTACCGGGGTGCCCAAATGCATTATTGTTGCGTAAACGCGACCTTTGACTTACGGGATTGTCGTGTTTACCTTCCGTACGTTGTGGCTATTGGTGATTTAGATTGAACAAAAATATATTTAAGCCATTAAATACGTCAAAGTGTCTTATTTATCTGGGACTATTGATTTAAACGGGCACAAAATGCATATAGTTTACTTGAAACGTCATCACAGGCCTCATAGAAGCCGATGTTAATTTAATATCCCATTTATTAATTTAAGTATGTTTTATTGAGGTTTTGGATGAAGTAATGAATAGAATCGACAACTCGTCCCCAGTTATAGCGAAATTTACAAAACGAGTCCAGTGAATTATGCCTGGACATCGACAAAGACTCGGTCCAGACCTAATTTACTGGACTTTTGTCGATATCATGCCCAAATCAACAGCATTCGCTCCCAACTTTTAGAACAGTACGTAACAATAGAGAGCGTTGCTATATGTTATATTACTGATGTGGTAAATATAAAGAGCGTTTGTCTGACTTCTGTGTGGAATTAAAAACAATGTTACTAAAGCTTTTGTCAAGTCCCCAGATATGTACACTCTGTTGATCGATATCTGATATATTTATCGAATAATATTATCCCTCCTTCCAATTAAAGATGTCCGGTCTGATCTCACACCAATTTTGACAGAATTTCATTAGCCAATTTCAGATTACCTTTCAAAATTAAAATGAAAAAGTCTTGCAATTACCACCGTTCGTATCCACCAACTTATCCATAAGTAATACCTGAACAAACTACGACAAAAGCACGAACGCTCTTTATAAGAGGCGGCTATTTGTTACTTTTGTTCTGCGGAATAGTACGTCCGCCATGGACGTGACTATATGGTAACGGTTGGGGTGTCCACCTAAAAAATTCCAGTTCCAACTGCACCACATTTTGAACATGACCAAACTCTCGCAAGTTCGCGCAATTCAATCTGCACCCCGTCTTTTCCAACCGATGGCCATTTCAATCATTTTCATTTGATCTAAAGTAGGACAGTGTGCGAGTGTTGGCCTAAAACATACAATTTTCCACTAAATATTGGTTGGAAAAACAAACTATGAGGACAGTTTCAACCTATTTTCGGTGTGAATTATCCATGCGCCACGATAAGGTTGATGGTAGTATTATTAAATTAGAGCAGTTCGTTCAAACGAAAATAAAATAATAATAATAATATAGCATTTGTATAGCGCTTCATCCCTGGTGTAGCTCGAAGCGCTTGGGACTCTATATGCAGGTTATATACATGTGCAGATATTAGAATATTTACTATCAATGGATACGGAGAATGATGCAATGCTGCTATCTACGGCTAGTTGTGTGCGGGTAAATATTGAACAGGTGCGTCTTAAGTCGTTGCTTGAAGGTGTCAATAGAATGCGAACGACGAATGTCGAGAGGGATGGAGTTCCAGACACTTGGTGCGGCGTGTGTAAACAGACGACGTTCAATTTTCTTATATTTACCCATGTGAACAGCCAGAAGCTGTTTTTCCTTTGAACGGAGGTTATTACGGCCTGGTACATACAACGTAAGAAGGTCCGAGATATATGCTGGACCAGAGGAATTAAAGTAACGATAGTAGAACGTTGCTAACTTGAAATCAATTCGCGCCAATGTAGGTTTTTTTCAAAATTGGAGAGACATGGGTGGATTTCGGAACACGCACTACAATCCTCGCGGCCGAGTTCTGTAGATGTTGCAGACGACTTAATTGTTCCTGTGAACTTCCCACGAAAAGCGCATTGCAATAGTCCAATCTTGACATAATATTACAAGAAGCAACCTTTTTCGCCGCAGGCATTGTTAAGTATGGACGAAGACGACTAAGGCGCATAAGTTCAATTAGTATGGTACGGGATATGTGTTGTACTTAAAATTGAGCGTCCATGGATAACGAATTAGAAATGTTGACATCGAGATTTTTCGCACACGTTGTAGGCTCAATTTCATATCCACCGATGTTCAAACTTCTGATTGTGAATGGTTCGTGCTTACCGGCTGGGGGACACACAATTACTTCAGTTTTGTCATCATTTAATTTAAGCTTATTAGACAACATCCCCTCTTGACGTCGGAGACACAAAATTCCACTTTTCTTATTAAAGACGACAGGCCATATGGAGGGACAGAACCGTAAGTTTGCGTATCGTCCGCGTACATATGTACGTTCAGTCCATGTTTCCGAATCAAGTTTCCCAGAGGTAGAGTGTACAATGTGTAGAGAACCGGTCCTAATACGGAGCCTTGAGGAACTCCAAACTTGAGAGACTTTCTGTCAGAAAATAAATCTTTGATTCGTACCATCTGAACACGTCCAGTAAGGTACGACTGCAACAAGGACAGTGCTTTTGCGCTGATTCCGAAGGACTCTTCCAGGCGCTTAAGCATGACATAATGATCTAATGTATCAAAAGCTGCAGATAGGTCCAACAGCGTGACGACGGAACTAGACGGTTGTCTGTAGCGTTCAAGAGGTCGGATGATATCCTAACTAATGCGGTTTCTGTGCTGTGGAACTGGCGATATGCCGATTGAAATTTTTCCATGAGGTTGTTTGACGTCAGATGTTCCTTTAGTTGCTGGAGAACGAGTTTCTCAAGAATCTTAGACAAGAATGGCAGTCCAGACACAGGCCGATAATTTTTCAATTCATGCCTATTAAGTCCTTTCTTTTTGATGAGGGGTGTGATTACTGCTTGTTTGAAACGGTCAGGAACGGTTCCATGTTTTAGGCAGAAGTTCATGATGTCAGTGATAGGTTCGATGAGAAGGTCTAAGAATTGAATCAGTAGTTTAGTAGGCAGTGGACCAAGAGCGCATGATTTAGGCGGCGATTATAATATGGTCTTGCTTACATAATCCGATGACACTGGCTTGAAAGAGATCAATTCTGTGCCGGAGAATGTCGAAAACTCCGTGGGAATATTGTGTTGGTCGATTCGCCCTAATTCGTGAGATCTTGTCTTCGAAAAATGTGCAGAATATATTGGGCAAGTCCGCAATCGGGACGTTTTCTGGCAGCACGAGAGCATTGAATTTTCCGGACAACTCATTCACTACATTAAATAGAGTTCTAGACGAACTAGCTGAAATGATTTTATCGCTATAATAGTCTGTCCTGGCTAATGTTATGGCTGCGCGGACGACCTTATGTTGCTGAGAATAAAGAAGTCTATGGCAATATAGACCGCTCTTACGCCACTGCCGTTCAAGCTGGCGTCGTGTTCGCTTGGCTTCTTGTATATCAGCATTCATCCGTGGTGCTGACGGACGACGGTGAATCTCCCTCGTAACAGTTGGAGCGAAGTCATCGAGAACATTCCTAAGGATGGCGCTGAAAGCTTCTGCTGGTTCACACTGAGACAGCAGATCCGAAGTGATGCGTTTCAAAATTTCAGCTCGAAAAGAGACAGGATCGATATCTTTGAGTTTCCTAGAGGTGATCTGATCAACTACTATGGGTGGTTTGGTGACGTCGAGACCGAACGTGATAGCATAATGGTCGGCGATGTCCATGTCAGCGACGTCTAGAAAACTCAGCTCAGGGTCCCCGGAACGAATAGCTACCCAGTCGATAACGTGGCCGTGATCGTTTGTGGCATTCGCAACGACTTGCTGGAGGTTGTAGTCATTCAAGCAGGTTTTAACCGATAGGACATTGGAGTTTGTAGTAGAGTCAAAATGAAGGTTAAAATCTCCCAATAGAACAAGCCGTCCACCCCGGCAAACATAATCACTGATAAACTCTGGAAAGTGGTTACAAAAGTTAGATGTTTTGAGATCATTCTCCTTACTGGGTGGAGGTCGATATAGACATACAAATGTCAGAGTCTGGCCTGAGAAATCTAATTTAAACTCACAGGCTTCGAAAGTTTCAAATCTACAGATCGTTGTAGCCCTTACAGGAAAGGATTCTCGACGTACGAGAGCGATTCCGTCTCCCGTGCCAGATAATGTGGGGGATGAATGCAGTTCGTACCCAGGTGGTGTCAAATCACATATGACAACTTTGATCGATGTTCAAACCTTAATCTATAAATATGGATCGATGTTCAAACCTTATCTATAAATATGGATCGATGTTCAAACCTTATCTATAAATATGTATCGATGTTCAAACCTTAATCTATAAATATGGATCGATGTTCAAACCTTATCTATAAATATAGATCGATGTTCAAACCTTATCTATTAATATTGATCGATGTTCAAACCTTATCTATAAATATGGATCGAAATTCAAACCTTAATCTATAAATATGGATCGATGTTCAAACCTTATCCATAACTATGGATCGATGTTCAAACCTTATCTATACATATGGATCGATGTTCAAACCTTATCTATAAATATGGATCGATGTTCAAACCTTATCTATAAATATGGATCGATGTTCAAACCTTATCTATGAATATGGATCGATGTTCATGAGTTGATGTACATCTCAATGTGCCATTCCGACCGATACATCCCCACTACTGGCGTTACTTTTCGTCGTATTTTATTCCGAAATAAATTGTCGATACAACAGATCGCCATGCAATGTCACAGCGAATTGTGACATTACCTGGCCTTACGAACTCTCGCGACGGAAGATCATTTGAATGTTTGCTAGGCCGCCAAATATTCAATGTAGTGAAAAGTAACAAATTTCGCAAAACGAAACCTAGGTGTGTGGGTTCCTCGACTCAAATATTTGTTAATCCCGAACCGCAAAAATAGTAATTTAGGGGCGTTAAATCGGATTGTGTATATCTTTAAAAGGGTACAGTACACTACATCCGGCCATTTGTGGGACCATCCCCTTTAATACTAGAATATATGCAACAAATGAATTAATTTGAGCCATGGATTAGAGCAAAATACGCTCTATGAACGATGCAAACAACATGGTAATTATAATGAATATGAGTAAATGAGTGGAGTCATAAATTCATTTTCATTATAGTTACGATGTTGTTTGCATCGTTCAAAGAGGACATGAGTGTATTTTGCACCAATCCATGGCTAAAATTCAATCATTTGTTGCATATATTCTGTTGAGTATAATAGGAGATTGTCCCATAAATGGCCGGTTTTAGTGTACAGTACCCCATCAAACTTTGATATGTTAATGGATTAATTGGACTTTGATCGGCAATGACACCGTAACAGTAATGTTTACAAAACAATGGTTTCGATATGCGAACTCTCTACAAAAATTATCAGGCACATTGGCATAACGGTATTTTTTTTAATTGTATAGGCTAGCTATACTGGGCCAGGCATTGTCTTCAGGTTGTGCAATTGCTGAGTTATTAAAAATGAAAATTAGAACAGTCGATCTAATTTTATTGATATGTGGATGTTTTACAGACTTTTATAAAATGCATCTTATAATATTTAACACGAATCCAATTCGAATGAATTGGGTCCCCTTTACCCTTTCTATACTAAAGCATCGTTGATGAGAAGTTATCTCATAGGACATGTTCAGATAATATGTTTAACCCTTTCTATACTAAAGCATCATTGATGAGTAGTTATCCCATAGGAAATGTTCAGATAATATATATATATATATATATATATATATATATATTATATAGTTTATTTAATTCAGTCTCAAATGGCCCATATGATAGAAATATCAATTATATGTAATACAGAATGTCTTTCCAATGTTTGAAAAGATAAGATTCATAAAATAAATCGGAATTAATGATTGCATGCAAAATTGTATCGTCAGATTCAGTCACACGTTCTCTCAGACCATACACACTCTTTGTTATCAACATAGGAACAGAGTTCACAACATCCCTGACATATATCCCACTTGCGCAAAATCTCCATTCACACCCCATAAACTTGCTATAGGCATTGTTATAACATACAATTAATTTGTGGTAACTGCGTTGGGTAAAATTTCCCCACAAAGTACAACAATATAATGATGAAATATTAGCATGAAAAAGGTGGCGTTTTACATCAAATGAGCACTTGTAAAAAAAATTCATGAGGATATTGGAACGGGAACAAATTGATCTATATTGCCTCATAATATCATCATCATCAACAAGATCGTCTCTGAGAATATGTCCAAGGTATTTATAGGCGGGAACAAACTTAAATTATCTACCCATGAGGAAAAGTTTTGGAAAGGTCGTGAGGGATAGGGATTTTGGTATGAACGCCATCCCTCCTGTTTTTGTGCAATTTATGGGTAAAGCTTAACCATTTCTATACTAAAGCATCGCTGGTGAGAAGTTATCTTATAGGAAATGTTCAGATAATAAGTTTAACCCTTTCTATACTAAAGCATCGTTGGTGAGAAGTTATCTCATAGGAAATGTTCAGATAATAAATTATTTATCGGTCGTCTGCTTATATTAGTTGTGCATCACTGCTAATCAACCATAGACCATTCCTATGTACACATTTTATCTGACTGGGTGAATCAATTTAGTATTGAAAGGGTTAAGGTGGAGCATAACTATCCTCAGTGTTGTATACTCTCCATATATCTCTTTGAAAAGCCGACGAATACCATAACGGACGTACGTCTCCAGAAGTGTCCATTACAGTTATACGACGACGCGGCATTGCCAACATGACGCAATAAACCGTTTCCAAATATGGAGTGTATACCTGACGTAAATGTTTGTGAGAATCGCAGTATTTAGAAATACTTATAAATACAACAAGATGCGGAAGAATAATCAGTCATGAATATCGTTGACTAACAAAAAACTCGAAGATGATGTCTCCTATATTGTGATGAGTAAAATGAATTATGGATATATCGCCTGTAGTCAGTTTTCCAACAATAGTTGAGTTTGACAATGCGTGGGAAAATTGTCAACACGTCATTGATCTCAGATCTGTGAAGTGATATGTTATGCCACAAACCAATGAAATCTCGCGTATACTGCGCCACTCTCCAATGAAATGGAGGGAATCTCTTCAAAACAAAGCAAACTTTTAACAGAGAGTTCCAGAGACATACATTCGATATATGATTTTCGTCGGCTTTTTAAAGAGACTGACTCTCCATCTGTCTCCTCGTCCATTGGCTGAATGTCACTAATTTATCCGACCCATTGTGCGGGTTAGCGTCACTAAACTGACCCTCTGTGGACCTCGTTCAATTTTCATCAGGGACGTGGCTTGATGTTTGGGGCAACCATGCACTTTGGAATGTCCAACTACATTCCTTTGAAGCAAACAAAAATTTCCAAGTCCGATAAATTTCATTGGCACCACCAACTCCGCCACCGGACTGTAATTTCTCCAAATATAACCACAAACTTAAACACTGGGAAATTTCCGACCCAACACATTAGCAAGCGACTGGTATAATAGCCATTTGAGTCCAAAACAATTTACCGAATATAGGAAAATATCCAACTTTTGGTCGAATAGCAAAGTTAACACTAAATACTGGTTGAAATATCAACCAAACAGAACGTATTCAACCTACTTTTGGTATGAAATTTCCAAGTAATGTTTCATCAGGCATAACATTCTCAACAATGTTGAAAGTATAGACACCCCCTGTCGCCATGTCCCTGGTTGTCTCCCTGGCTCATTTGTAGAGCTTGCGGCAATTTTCTACTCCTTTCTCGAATTAAACTCTCTTGCATCCTGGAGTCCTCATGCATATCACAAGACAGTCTTCAAATAAGTAACGTTGTGGAGGCACATCGTTGTCTGCCCGAGTCACAACCTTCACGGTGCCTTCCTCTGAGAGAACCACCGTTTCGTAGTTGTAGAACATTTGGGGTTTTCCAGAAGCTGAAATGACAGCAGAATATGTAAAGGTACTCAATCCGATTAGACGCTCCTAAATTACTATTTCTTTGGGTTTGGGGGTAAAACATATTTGCTTCGAGTCGAGGAACCCACCCATCAAAGCTCTAAAATCAAATGGGTACTGTTAACAATAATAACCACTTGATTTTAGAGTTATCCATCTTACACCCGCAATTTGTCCGTTTTGAGCACGTGGTTCTGCCAACTTGTGGCCCACATCTCCGAAAATTAATAGATTTCAAAAATCGATATCTGATCACTCTGAGCTTTGATGGGTAGGTTCCTCGACTCGAATCAAATATTTTTTACCCCCAAAGCCAAAGAAATAGTAATTTAGGAGCGTCTAATCGGATTGAGTACCTTTAACATCGTCATGCTGGCCTACACGATTTTCCAATGCGCATGGAGATTTAGAGGGCTCTAAATAGGTCTAACAGTGATAATATTTTACGAGGTCAAAAGTTCAAAAGAGACGCTACCGGATGACAAAGATCAGGGGCACCAAAATTAATGATTTGCTTGTGTTCGCCAATTTCCACCGAGCGTATAGTCATCTGCAACTGCTGCATGGTGTTGTTTAAATACACCACAGTTGAAGCAATCGATTCATGGATGGGGTTGCGCGCCAATAGAAATAAAACATATTTTATCGCCCATATCCACCAATTTTTTTGGCACCCCCTGAATATACGAGAAGCCAAAGGGTGTATATCAACTTTTCCGAAGCGGTGGCGTTCGGACAAGGTGTGGAGATTAGGGAACCTAATTTATCCTCATCGCCATTATACAATAACTCTAATGTTGTCATTCAAAGTTGCCAAAGTGTGGTATTTGTAGTCAGTGCTGGTGTTTGCGGAAGGAGACCAAAATTGTCGCCGACTTCACCAGACGCCAGCATACGATTATTTATATGGTGTAGTTTAAACAGGCATGCGGTGAAGCGTCCAAGTCAGGGATGGGGATCGGAGAACCATAACAGTTAGGGATACGGGTTTATCTTTGCCATCGATAAAGAATACGTATGGTATGAGCTCTCATTACCCGAGGTGTTAACAGAAAAAGATATTTCAGCGACCACCATATTAATATATACCAGCTATTCTAATTTCAGCGACCACCATATTAATATAGACCAGCTATTCTAATTTCAGCGACCACCATATTAATATAGACCAGCTATTCTAATTTCAGCGACCACCATATTAATATAGACCAGCTATTCTAATTTCAGCGACCACCATAGTAATATAGACCAGCTATTCTAATTTCAGCGACCACCATATTAATATAGACCAGCTATATTTCTGGATATGGTTGTTTGCGGGGTGTATATATGCGGCAAAATATGATTTACTGATGCTATATAAACCAACCATATTTATTTGTACACATTTTGGGATTAGTTCCCAAATTTTCATCAGTATAAACTTCTTGATATATCTTCAATTTACCTCTGCATTCTTTTAATTAGGGATGCAGTTATGTCAGTGCAGTGAAAGTGTTGAACAAAATGCCAGATAATCGTTTGACGTTTTTGCTGTGACGAATTTTGTTAATAGTGAATATAATTCTTTTCGCTGATTCAGCTTCGACAAATAGCCTCATTACTTATGTCATGACATGTTGTTTGTTGCTGTATGCCTAGTGGGTTTATTTTCGGGATGTTTATTTCTTGAATTTTGGAGGGTCGGCCTAAAACTGGGTCAATATAATTTAGAAAGCATATCGTTTTTATAGAATTCATGATAGATGGTGCCATTTAGCGCATGGAGATCGGTGCGATTTCAAATATTGCCACAAATGCTAAGTGTGAACTTCAGACATATTTTTTAATTTTGCAGGCTACAGTTGCGATCAAAATTTAACATTGATCCCTATGGAGATGCTCGTATTTGTTATACACGGCGCCATTTTGTGTGTACTTATATGTGCATTGAATTTTATAAAAAAAATATACTATGTATGAAACTCATGTCTCATGCGTAGTTTAGGTTGGAAAAAATCGGATGTCATCAAGAATATTCTGACTGACTATGAGATCAAAATTGGATATGGAACATTGTGGATAATATTTATTATTTTACTCGAACGTTGATAGTAATATTATTAAACGGCTATCAAGTGTTACTATAGGAAGACAAGATATTCGCGTCTGACCCGCTGTGGCAATTAACAATCTAATTCATGCAATAGTCGATATAGTTATGCATTTGTAATGCCACTGGTAATGTGTAGCCTGTTGCATATGTAATATGCAGCATGTGCAATGTTGAGTCAAATGAAAAATTATCGCCAAGACTACAGTTTCACAATGTGACTTTATAGTAAATTATTGTTTTATTGATACTTGTTATCAACATACACGTGCTTGAAGCCTAAGTGTAGCACATAACGAGATGGAATGTGACAAATACACCAATATATGTTAATCTGTCATTGCCACCAGAGCTTATCACACATACATCAGGAAATTCTGTGTTTTCTATGGAACGCCATAGCTGCCATATGTGGTTGTCATCCATATTATGAAGACCTTCCATTATATGGTATCCATTCACCTTTATAAATCCATACATACTATATAAAGGTGAATGGACACCATATAAAGAACAAGGCCCATTGCCATATAAAGCCATGTATGATTTTCACACCATATAAAGGCAGAACTACATCACAGAATAATGACAACCAAATAAGGCATGGTGTTCGATAGAAAACACAGAATATCCTGATGCAAGTGAGATAATGATGGAGTATCATTCACCAGTGAATTTATCACATTAAAACTCGTTATGATATACAATTGAGATTCAATCACTATCAATCTGATAATAGTTATCAATAAAACAATCGTTTACTTTGTAGTATTCACATCGTGAACAAAACTAGAGTCTTGGCAATACTTTTTTCATTTGAGCCAACATGCATCAGATGCATGACACCAGTGACAATACAAACCAGTCTACGCATACTTTTGTCAAGTACTGTAACTTGAAGCATAACTATATCGACCATTGTACGAAATAGATTACTGGTATAGATTAACGGATATATGATCACTGAGTTAATTACATTTTTAGTTCTTATTAAACCTGATTATTCCATGTTTTATTTATTGTTATTTATATTTTATTTGGTACTTAATTGAATGAACTTTAATTATTCAAAAATAAGCTGGTTGTGCTTCGACAATGTTTGGCAAAGACGGTAATACATTCCGATCGTAGTTCGATTTTCCATAAACCGAACACCTCTCTAAACCGAACAGAACGGTCGGTCCGAATGGTGTTTGGTTTGGAGAGGTTTTACTTTACTGGGTAAAATGTGTAGTTCCTAGTGTCCGTTTCTCACAATAATAGTCGTAGCTCGCTCCGGTCCAGTGATGAAAACGAATATTTTGATTTTATCAATGAATGGTGGTATACATGTACTATGAACGAAATTTATCAAAACACTAAGAAGTATATACCAATCGACTTACTTCAATAAATTATAAACTTGACCAAAATTGCCTACATACTCTGTGACAGAGGCTGATTATATCTAGACATGATATGTGTTAATATTCACCAACGGTAAATATACCCGAAGTTACTACGGCTACTGCAATCGCATCAACTTGATTACCCCTTTTGTCTAATGTTACATGCATCTGCTGTACACACACCACAGCAGTGAGTGAATGGGCAACTCTCAAATAACAGCTTTAAACGCTGATCAGCACAAAACCTTGGGTGTTGGTAAGATATTTTCAAAGAAACTATGTCATATGGCACAATCTATCATTTTCGACAAAGAATGAAACGCTCTCTAAATTATGTTGACTCCGTTTTAGGCCGACCATCCATTATTCAACAATGTAATCAAGTCATTCCCGCAAACATACATACTAACATACATACTAACATACATACTAACATACATACTAAACATACATACTAAACATACATACTAAACATACATACTAAACATACATACTAACATACATACTAAACATACATACTAAACATACATACTAAACATACATACTAAACATACATACTAAACATACATACTAAACATACATACTAAGCATACATAATATGCTTTCAGATCGCTTCTTACACGCAAAAACGTTGACATGGCATAAGGCGTCTGACCATTTGCCGAATACATCACTAAATATCGTTTTGGGTATGGTTAAGATTTTGTTATGTTTAAGGCATATTCATTTTCCAATAAGTCCACCATTTCGACCTGTTCCAATGTAGAGTTGTTGGGTGTTAGCTGAGCTTGTGTTCCCGGATAATGGAACAGCGGGAGCAGCAAGGTATGTAGCATCTGAAAATGTTTGAATAATAATCGGTTATCCCATTTTGGTACATGGTTATTCTATATATATACTTCTATATCTCAATAGCCTTTATATTAACTTGGTGAGAGAATAAAGTATACTAGTAAAGTATTTGCGCTTGAGTTCACGATTGTTGATCAGGGAAATAACCAACATCGTGTGATTATCACCAACACCAGTTGATATGTCGCATTGTCATATTGTTGCTGAACACCGTTGTCGTATTCGTTCGAGGAAAAGTTACCGAGAACTCCAGTTTGGATTATTTGATCAGAACCAAAGTTGGCATGTGTGTTTCTCGGCCAAAATACTGGCTAAGTTCGAATATGGGTTCCGTCCAATGATACGGCCCCATTTTGCGACTTAGAATTCACCTGGTTGAATAACAAGTTTACATATAAACTATATAACGTACGTATTTGGTTACACCCCAGCGATGCTCTTGGTTTAATAATGCTGATGACTTTTCAAAACACAGACTTCACGTGATGACGAATAGTTGCACTCCGAATGTACGAGTACTACCCGGACATTGCCTCCTGGGTTCTGAACCAGAATTCCATTATGTCAAGCACAGTTCGGGGACGTGGATACCCCCCCCCCAACTGTGGTCAAAATGTTCAACATGCAGTTGGACATTTCATGCTCGACAGAACATTAGTTGGAAGTTACACCACATATACGTTGAAATTGTTCTCAATGTTTAATTTTCCAACTAGTAATAATTTGGGAATCTGTTGTTTTTAGACCAACAGTAGCAAATGTTTCTACTTTTGGTCAAAGGCTTTGTTTGAAATGGCCGTGAATTATCCAACCATAGTGGGTGTCAGGTTGGATATTTCTAACTGTTGAAACGCTTGGGGTACCAATGTTTCGTTCGAGGGGGACGTGCAGTTGGAGTTACAAGGTGGACACCCCAATGGGGACCATCTAGCCACGTCACCTACACCATTATATAGAATACTCTGAACATCTACACGTCGTCACGACTCGTCAGTATAAATACTTAGAATTCAGACATAAAATGGCTGTCCAAATTCTGCACGAGTATACCATTGTAAGTGCTCCGATGGCCATCGAGCATTTGAATCGTGTAACAAGAAGATATCACCACAAAACAGTTCAATTAACCTTTTGTCCAATGCTATCAAGCAGTAAAGTTCTTATTACATGCTTGATAATTATTGGCCATATTGGAAGTGGCTTTATTCAGTTTTACTCTGGGTGTGAACATGGTGAATCGGTTTATAAATATGTTTTAACCAACTATTCGCTATGCGCATTGGGCCTGGATTTTGGTACACATAACCAGTCGGGTTATAATCTAGACTTGTGCGCATACACCAGAGCATGATGTAGAGACAAATGTGTGTATATATATAAATGCCCTCTATTATAAAGGATATATATATATATATACTGAAACAGTCTCCCTTCGTGATCCTTTATTCGGCGTCAGAAGGCCTGTGCTTCGCGCACATTTGGACCTAAGTATTCATATAGGTTCATATTAGACTTATTTTATTCTGTTGGATGGCGCGGGCCACAGTGAAAAAACGTATATAAAGAGCGTACATCTGGTCTGAAAATAGGTTCATATTGAACCTAAATATTCGCATTTATTTGATTTTCAATAGTGAGCTTATTTCAACTTGTGTGCTTTTTTTTATAATTTATTTAATTAATTTTTTTAATTCACAATTTTGAAAAACTAACGCTGTTATAACCTCCGCCAGGGTACCCCGAGTTACCACACCAATTTTGGATGAAATCGGACAAGCAGTCTGGGAGAAAAATTAGAACAGACAGACAGTCGGACGGACAGACAGATCCTACTCTGTTATTTATATAGATATATCATTTATGGTTTTGTTATCATTGCGTGAATCATAGAGGATATAAGAATTTATGAAACTCGATTGATAAATTTGATTCACAACGAGTCGTATTCTCGTTGTGAATTTGTTGCCTCTTTGTTTTTTGTGTCTATTTTCGTTAGTGCAACGAAGTTGGACAAGAATTTAACCTTATTGAACAAAGCAATCATTTTCTATTTTCTGGTGTTGGTGTCATGCGCGACTTTTCGAAATAGTATTAATGCGCCTCAACCAATGTTAAGACGCGGCGCTGCCATTTTTTTGGCGCGATGATAAGTTATATGTAGCACCCGCTTATTCATCACAAGCGACAGATAGGGAAATATGTAATGGCTTTTTTGTGATAATAGGGGTTTCATGTGATATAACAGAGTATACTCATTCATAGAGAAAATGGTATGTCCGTTTTGGTAGACTTTAACTGTGATTGCCGACTACTCCAAAATACGAAGTGCGTTGGTGTGTTCGTTTGCTACACCAAGGTCAACTCTCTAGAACGTCCCATGTGAAATTGATTGACAAGAGTGACCTGTTCCCGTTAGCTTTTTGCGAAAATGTCTTTCATTTGAATTATTATGTCACTGTGTTTGTTGACAATGTGTTATAAACAGGAACGTACCTAGAACTTCTACAATTACACAAATTACCATCTTAGTTATAATACATGCACAACATTTACCAAACGTAAATACGTGTATCAGACTCTTCCTTCTGCTTTGGCAATTACCAACTGGCGGGGAATTAAAGATCTGAGTGATGGTTCAGCAGACCACCAATACCAACTTGGCAAGTTCTACGGATACTGAACATTATCTTTGTAGTGGAGTGCCCGAAATCTAGGGTCAGTCAAAACCCCATGTCAGCAGTGCCAACACCCAGTAGCAATTAACCACAAAATTACGACAAACTCAAACTGTTGTAAGAAATCACACACAAATGTAACATCCATCCAAACCATTCCAATCGACTGAAAATGTTCACCTTTTACATGCTTTCGCTGCTGTAATGATGCAGGGAAGACAACTCTAATTACTTTTGAATCTGACCTTTATGTGTCACATGTACTTCCCAATGATGAATATGCCTCCTGATGAAGATTCTGTCAAGTGTCTACATTCACACGGAGGAACCGCTCCCGGGAAAACAAGGATATCCCGGGAAAACAAGGATGGCCAACGCGGCAACAAGTAAAATTTGTGTTTTCCGTGGCGGTGAAATTGAGTTTTCGCCGCCAAAGTCCATTTGTTAGGACAATGGGACGGTACGTATCACCTACCATTGATTTAACCCAGTGCACTGGTTATTGTGAAGGGTGCTGGCAGTGGTTAAATGTCTGAGCAAACGATACATGCTGCAGTAGTGGTGCCACCAACTGGATACCCTTGGCCAAAATACCGGCATTGTTGACAAAACATCCATCATTTTTTTTCAAAAATATACACTTATCGGTGGGTGCGATTGAGCCGATTCGAAGCCAAACATCTCCCAAGCATTTCCACAAAATTTCAGTGCAAATGTCCCACAAATAAGCATTTTATTGAGCATAACGTGAAGGTGGTGCAACGATTATTTGACAACGCGGGTGACGAGGAAGTGCCAACGCGGAACACAAGATACGAATGTATTCAAATATGATGTTCGAAAATAGACCTGTGCAGCTATGTGGTACATATATCACCATTGTTGTTGATATATATGCCGTAAGATGCAAATCAAGTATCATATGATTATTCAGCTATGGAAATGTAGAAGTTATATAGCTATGTGGTATATACAACACGTGTACTCTTTGTCAATAACCCCTATATATGCGATCAAGTTCAATACGTTAACTACTTTTATATTTACAGAACGAGATCGAATAGTGCCGATAGAAACTAGGTAGAATATAGGCTAACAGGTGATCATAACTTGCAGATATATACTTGTAGATACATGTAAATAGCACTCATCTGTGTTAGTTTGCAGATATGGCATAGTAATGTTATCAAACATAAAAGACCTAGTAGCTAGACCCGATTTCGCTGTAATTCGTCGATTAGTGTAAACATATTTTTATTTACAAATCCAAACAAATAACATATTCTACAGTTGACATATATATGAAAAACAGAAGAGTTAATATATGGAAACGTGGATCAGACGACAAGCCCGAGGGCTTATATGAAGTCTTCTTCTCTTTTATATATAGTTAGGGATGGACATAAACGGAGAAGACATCGTTAGCAATAGCAGGAGGCAGAGATAGGGAGAGAGATAGAGAGAGAGAGAGAGAGAGAGAGAGAGAGAGAGAGAGAGAGAGCGAGAGAGAGAGAGCGTGATAGAGAGAGAGAGAGAGGCGAGAAACTAGAAGACAAGGAGGGGACAGATGAAGTCGTGAAATGATGACAGTGGTGGGGAGTTTTCAATAATTGGATTGTTGCGTGATAAAAATGATGCGCGTCTTTTGTAATTTCAGGCGCCATTCGTCGATTAATTGGACGTTCAAAGTGAATTCATGCGAAATAAATTATGTACAAAGTCTGTTATCAACAAGTACATGAACAAATAGATTGACTTCGTTCTTAGTTTAATTATTAATATCTCCAATAATCTGATTTCGCATGTCAAATCCACTGTTATGTAAACATTACTTATACAGTGGAAATACCGGGAAAAGTCTGATTAGTTCAATAAGATACCAAAGTTTAACCAAAACCTGATATTAAACATTGAAATATGTCAAAGCATTGAACAATATTCTGAAAATCATATTCAGACTACAATATTTTAATTTACTAGTAGTAATTACGTTACAACAGTTTAGCGATGTTTTAACTTAATAGTAGTAATTACGTTACAACAGTTTAACGATGTTTTAATTTACTATTATTAATTACGTTACTACAGTTTAGCGATGTTTTAATTTACTATTATTAATTACGTTACTACAGTTTAGCGATGTTTTAATTTACTAGTATTAATTACGTTACTACAGTTTAGCGATGTCTTAATTTAATTGTTAACAGTACCCACTTGATTTTAGAGTTATCCATCTTACACCCGCAGTTTGTCCGTTTTGAGCACGTGGTTCTGTCAACTTGTGGCCCACATCTCCGAAAATTAATAGATTTCAAGAATCGATATCTAATCACTCTTAGCTTTGATGGGTGGGTTCCTCGACTTGAATCAAATATTTTTTACCCCCAAAGCCAAAGAAATAGTAATTTAGGAGTGTCTAATCGGATTGAGTACCTTTAAATACTCGCTGACAAATAGTTCACTTATGGAATGTTCAGATAACAAGTTCAACATATGACATATATGAGGTCGTGTAATGAACTTATTATCTGAATATTACATCTAAATATTCTTAATGAGATCACACGACTTTTGTACTTGTTAATTACAAAAGCATCACCGTGAATAATATACCGTTCCTATGCATTATGATCGCATCGAGTTGGCCTATTATTACAAACTCACAGAAATATCAATTCCTCTGAAACATGGAAACATGAAAGGCTTGAGTCCATGTGAATGCATCGTAAAATTAGACCAAATCTTCTTGGTCCACAACAGCTTGGGATATCGGTTGCAATGGGTTGATACTGTTTGTCGACCGAGACTAATTTTGGAGTTTGGGATGATACCCAGGAAGATTTGAAAGGACTGTCAGCCCTCCCCTACAAACCAGTTTAGTTATGCTGTAATCATGTATCGTTATTGGTATCATTTGGAGGGGTGAATTGCTGTAATCTAGTGTCCCGGTTTGAGCTTGCATGAACTCCAGTTTCCTTAATATGTTGTATTCCAGGCCTGTACTATACGGGCTCAACGCTAGGAAGAGGATTCAATGTCAGCCAGTTGACTTAAGGACGGTCGGGGCTCCTCAACTCTTGATGGGGCAATTCCCGCCTTTCACTCCTGTGTGAGTTTCAGAACCCGTTGACCTGGTTGTGTATTTTGATCGAGACCGAGTCCCGCCCCGTTACTCTAATATAACAGACTTTACGCCCATAATCGTGGGCGGGAGTTATATTGCGTGTATAAGCCCTATGTATTCGGATTAGGTCAAATCGGCGCTTTGCGTATACAAACATAAATGGCAGACTCCCAAGCATGATTATATCAAACAAGGGTTTTTCACGCGGAGGTCCGTTGAACGTCAAAGCAACGAGATTTATTAGTAAACGAAGCCTTATTTTCCAGAGAATTCTATTTGTTGCGCTATCAGAAAATGTAAGTAAACACTATATAAAACGGTCGAATCATCACTTTACCTTTTTATATCACGGTACATGGTATATATATCATTTCGAAACAGATTAATTGCGAACATGTCAACTGATTAATCAGATTCAGGGGGTTGCATGCATGTCCGGGTTCCACTGTAGAAGAGTAACGGGACGGGACTCGGTCCAAAACAGAATCAACCCAACCGATAACCCAAGCAGTTGTTGACCGAGAAGGCTTGGTCTGCGTAAAATACGATCTCTGAAATTGTTTGAACTTAACGCACGTGGGTATCGTCAGTTGTCATGTATTTTTCTGCAACCGGGGAGAGAAAATATCAAAACGCATTCTAAAAAGTAGAGAATGTGAACAGTGCTGATTTTGTTGGTATTTTGTTGAATGTTTTGATGAATTTCAATCATTCTTACAGCTGATATGTTTCCTGTCCGTTATATGCATGTCCGTTACAGGATTCCATGCAATCTGATGTTCTCTATATATGTATACTATTTTCTTTATTATTTTGTTTAAAGTGAATTATAGGCCTTATTGGTCGGGTGTGCTCTTATTTTGTTACTTGACATTGCCATCACCTGTTTGTGATATGTTTTATACACTATACACATATGTCTCTATAAATAAAATATTCGTTTTTATATAAAATTGGATAAATACCAACATCCCATCCGATCTATGGACGGGACATTCTATGTAGCACTCTACACTGCCTTTTAGTGTTTCGACCTATTTTGTCCCCCAATTTAGAAATTGGTGACCCGCAAGGTCTCATCAGGAGAGAGCGGAATTAAAATTCCTCAAAGTAGCTGAGGGATCAACACATATAGGTATGTGTGCATTGTAGGTACAGACTGTCTCAAGACAGCTGAGTTGAGCGATGGCCTTCAATGATTCGCATGTTGTTCATAGTACAATGCCTATTATAATAAGCGTGAGTTATTGTGTCATTCGTTGTGAAATAGCAATAAGTCGGAAGTAACATAATGTGCAAGTTATCGCAGACTGAAGTTGTGTGGTCTGCACTTACTAGTAATTTGTGGCGAATATCGATGGTCAATATAACACGTGCTCGGGTCAGCCCACCGTTCTTTGTGTAATGCGGCAGTATAGCAAACACGTAATTTCATTGGTTCGTTAAGTGTGATTGACATAGCCACTTCGTAATAGCGTGGTAGCATTCCGTTCACATGTGCGCCAGATTAGACCTGTCAAGTATCAGATCAAGGCAGTTAGCACTTTCCTTTTGATCAAGTAGTCCAGATTGTTGTAATCTCATTAACAAGTGGTGTAAGAGATATATGTATTGAGTAATCTGCGTTTCAACAGGCTGTGTGTCGTTAAAAGCCAATATTTCAAGGGTAATTCTGGCAGTCACATATCGTAAAGTATAGGAATTTTAGTCCCTTAGCGGGTGTTTGATTCCCATGTAGTGAAGTTTTTAATGTAAGGATGGATAACTACGAAAATCACGTCCGATCTTTGACCGAGACTTTCCATGTGTTTCCATTTTCAATGAGTAAATTATTCACTGCGCGTGTGTGCATATAGTTAGGACATTGTTCGTATCACAACTGTGTATACACATATGTCACTATAAATAAAATATTCGTTCGTTCGTTTGTGTGTATATACAGTCAATCGGTCTCCTTATTAAGCCCCGGTTCCATATTCCCGATTTTCTGTCCCGAATTCGTATATTCGGCACCAATTCGGGACCAGACCAATCGGCAGGATTCGAGATAATTCTGGACGAGTTTTATTCCAAAAAGCCGCCGAACTTATGCCGAATTATGACAAAATTTAATCGTCCCGAACATTGCCGAGAATTCCAGAATGCTTTCGAATTTCTTCCCGAATGATCAAGAATTATCCCGAACTGATACCGAAATTTCGTGCGAGTGGCTGCCGAATTGCCCAGATTACTACCGACTTACACCGAATTGTTGCCGAATACCCCGAATCAATGCCGAACTAGTACCGAATTGATACCGAATAAATACCGAATTGGTATACAATTGCTGCCGAACGTTCCGAATCGATGACGAATTTTGCAGATACACCGGATCTCAGTATAAAAGCAGCCACACATGGCGAATTCTGGAGTAACACACCGAATACTTCCGACTACTCCAGAATATCCACCCGAATATTGCCGAATACTGCCGACTACTCCCGAATAGGTGCCGAATTGCTCCGGAATTTCTCCCGATGATTGACAATTCGGGAGCGATTCGGCTTGGTTCCCGATAGTTTTGAACATTTCAAAACTGTCGAGAGCGAGTCCAGAATTGTCCCGAATCGATCCCGATAGCACCGATATCCCCGATCATGTTCGGGGGTAAAACTCACTGTCCCGACTCGTCCCGAACTTACTCCACGATTTTTGCAAAATTATGATTCGGGAGTCATTCGGGAACATTCGGGGTGGGAAATCGGGGGTATGGAACCGGGGCTTTAAGGAGTCCTTACTGGCAACCATACAATCTGGGTTACTTTGAATGTCGATATTCAGCCAGTGACCAATATGGTTGTTGTTGAAAATAAAAAAAAACACAATTCCTGTAACTTGTTGCGACTATAATATTTACCACATCGAAGACACATTCAAATTCAGTGAAAACTCGAATAAAAATAACATCATAAATAAATTATGGTCTAAGGGTACTCCATCCGATCAGATGCTCCTAAATTACTATTTCTTTAGCTTCGGGGGTAAAAATATCAAAGCTCAGAGTGATCAGATATCGATTTTTGAAGTTTCTTTTTTCACGAGATGTGTAATTAATTTGTGGCCCAAAACACGTGGTCAAAAGGAGGGTCTCGGACAAAATTGTTGATGAAGATGAATAACTCTAAAACAAGTGGTAATACGGTCAAATTTCGTGATACTTTGTGATAATACGGCCATATATTGTTGAACAAAATGTCGATAAATAACAAGTTTTGGGAAATTAGATACCATAGTTGACAGAGGTTAGCATTATTTTGTTGCAAGAAATCGATTCTGATAACTAAAGCGTATTTTGAAGAAATGTTGTTGTTGTTGTATCTTGATAGTATGGGGACCCTCTGATCGGATTGAGTACCTTTAAACTCACCATGGTGCACTTCTAAATAATAAATTACAGAAAAGGGGGATACACCACTTTACACAATACAATTATGCGCGAAAATCATATCTGTAAGGTGATTGGGATGTTAGCGAAATAGATCGGCTATGTGCATGGTATGTACGTATAATCGCACTCTACTTATATGCGTGTATTTTACAAGGAGGGGAAATAGCAATTCATATACATGTATTGACCATGGGCGTAAATAGTCAAGGTCCAATAGGTTCGGACGAACACGACCTGGAATGGGAAACACTATATGTACGCCCGACCACTGATTATGTGTTGCATGTTCGCGTTACGTGCCTGACGCTGCATGTTATCGTGGAAATGTCATTCAGGTTCGAGAAGGTCGCAGAGTCAGAGAGATATTTTCGATTTACAGAAGAGACAAAGCAGTTGATTATCCCAAGTTTGAAACAGTTGGATTTCCAGCTTACACTCAGTATAGAATCGAGCAGGATATTTCAAATATTAATGGGGTGACCCGAATAACCTCGTGGCTCAGCAGCATGCAGTCCTTCAGAAAATTTCGTTCTATATAAACCATTGGCGTTGATCCACGAAGGGAATAATTCCATAAAATATGCAAATATCGTACACGAACTAACGGGGCAGTTGTCGGAAAATCCACAACAAGGGAACTGGAAGTTAATGCTGAGTTTTCATCGATATAATAATATGAAGAGTACGTGACACGTAGTGGAGCAACCAACATGCTGGGCCTCTAATTTTCCTTTTATCGGCGACATAACGCTAAAAATATTGTAAGTAACATCAGGAAGTGGTTCCGACGGAGACTACATGACAAGACTTGTCGTGGATTGTACAATCGTGTCTGGATTCGGGCCCATAAATACAAAATTGCGTAAATCGCGACAGAAACGTTGTCATGGCACCATCGCTGGTTTTCATTAAGCTAACCAGCGAAATCGGTCTGAATGAAACTAATAGGCCTAAATCACATGGGAATTCTTCGTAAATTAGTGAAGTAGTTAATTTAATTTACATCGTGATGGTCCATTCCCGATTCCGCGTTTTGGTAATCTTACACAGGGAGTCACGTGACAGTTTCTCCAAAATTCATACCCGCGATCTTTGATAAATCATTGATGGAAAAAGAAAAACATATATGACGGCATTCACCTGCGTACGGTTGTTGATTTGCGACATACTCAATACATATATTATCTCGAGATATTAGCTCGAGATCTCGACATATTATCTCGAGATCTCGAGATAATATCTCGAGATCTCGACATAACATGCATATTTAAACATCCGATGTAGTGGCAATGTGACAACAACCAAGATGGAACGCGAGCAAGTCTCTCTCTGCCTCTCACTCCAACGGTTTGTCTGTCTCCCCTCTCTCGATCTCGTTCTCTCTCTTCCTCTCTCTCTCTCTCTCGTTCTTTCATGAGTCCCGGTACATACAAATCGACTTGGTTCAAATCCGGGAATCTCGATTGATAATCTGGGACTCGGGTCTCTGCCCCCTCCCTCCCATTCTCTCTCACTCCCCCCTCTCACTCTGACTGTCTGTCTCCCTCGATCCAATCGACTTCGTTCAAATCCGGTAATCGAATCCGGCTTATTCTCGATTGATAATCTGGGACTCGTGTCTCTTTCCCACTCTATCTCCCTCTATCTGTCTTCTCCCTCGCTCCAATCGACTTGGTTCAAATCCGGGAATCGAATCCGGCTTATTCTCGATTGATAATCTGGGACTCTGTGTTTCTGCCTCTTTCCCACATGTCTGTCTGTCTGTCTGTCTGTCTGTCTGTCTGTCTGTTTGTCTGTCTGTCTGTCTGTCTGTCTGTCTATCTGTCTGTCTGTCTGTCTGTCTGTCTGTCTGTCTGTCTGTCTGTCTCTCTCTCTCTCTCTCTCTCTCTCTCTCTCTCTCTCTCTCTCTCTCTCTCTCTCTCTCTCTCTCTCTCTCTCTCTCTCTCTCTCTCTCTCTCTCTCTCTCTCTCTCTCTCTCTCTCTCTCTCTCTCTCTCTCTCTCTCTCTCTCTATATATATATATATATATATATTCTATTATATATTTTGGAAGATCTGTGTGAGGGTGTGTCTGTGTGTGTGTTCGCGATGGACTCGAAAACGGCCGATCCAATTTCGATGAAACTTGGTATGTGGGGGTATTTTCGGCCGTGGGGTGGCATGGGCCTATTAATTTGTCCGTGTGACGTGACCTTGACCTTGAAATCGGGTCATTTCAAGGTCAAACGCCCGAATATCACGGGATTTCGATGAAACTTGGTATGTGGGGGTCCTTTCGTATGGGGAGTCTCATAAGCATATTCATTTACCCGTGCGACGTGACCTTGACCTTGCAATCGGGTAACTTCAAGGTCAAATCGCCAATTTTGATGGGATTTCGACGAAATTTGATACGTGGGGTTACTTTTGTCCATTGATTGTTTTGGACGGGCCATATCGTGACCCCGACCTGACCTTGACCTTCAAAATGATCAATTCAAGGTCAAATCTGGTAAAACCGGATGGATTTCGACGGGCACGTTTGTCGGGTACTTTTGTCTGGGCAGTGTTTTGGACTGGTCAAATCGTTACCCCACTTGACCTTGACCTTCAAAATGGACAATTCAAGGTCAAAGCCCGGACGAAGTCGGGTCACCTTCTAGTATATATATATATATATATATATATATATATATGTATAGATAGAGAGTGAGAGAGAGAGTGGGAGAGTGAGAGAGAGTGAGAGAGATGGAGGGACAGAGACACGAGTCCCAGATTATCAATCGAGATTCCCGGATTTGAACCAAGTCGATTTGTATGTACCGGGACTCATGAAAGAACGAGAGAGAGCGAGAAAGCGAGAAAGCGAGAGAGAGAGAGAGAGAGAGAGAGAGAGGGAGAGGGGGGCAGACAGACAGTTTGAGTGATAGACAGAGAGCGACTTGCTCGCGTTCCATCTTGGTTGTTGTCACATTGCCACTACATCAGATGTTTAAATATCGAGATAATATATGTATTGAATATGTCGCAAATCAGCCACCGTACCTGCGCCTATAGGTATGATGGAAAAAGAAAAACAAATATGACGTCATTCACCTGCGACTAAAGTATAAACAACCACGCTGGCGGTTGCTATAAATATGGTGTACCTCTACCAGGCCACAAGTACAACTACAACATAATATTTATAAAACCTGATTTCACGACTATAATTCCCTTTTTGTGTGAAAAAAACATAGACAAAACAGAAGATTGGGTATATATTGTATATTATTTGTCTATAAAAGCATAAAACGTGGGATTACTCTGTAAAATATCTGGAGCTAATGGCATTTTGCCTGATGGGGGTGCTAAGAAGATAGAGTCGTCCTTTCTGCTTCGCTCCGAGCGCGCCTGAAGATTCCGTTCTAAAAACTGCCCCGAAAGGTTCTATAGTATTATACCAGAAACAAAAAATCAAAATAGAATCAATAATAATTGATAGAAGCGTTTCCGGACAGGTGTCTTCGATTCATATATTATATTAGGGTATTCCCCGAGAACTATATAAAACTTGTTAAGAAGAGATAGACCATCTTTAATTCTGAACATGTTGTGATGTAACCATGTCCGCGTGTATAATAGTCATGGCATGTGCTATGCCGACCATACACGCAGTTGTGACCTCGTATATATCGCAAATGCTGAGATAGCTGTTCACCATACCGACTAGATCATGCCAGGAATCTCTACTCTGGCTAACGCCCGTGGAGATCATATTCCACCAGTACGAAACATTGGAACTTTTTGAAGTTTTGACAGGGAACATTATAAAGTAGAAAAATAACGCAGGGAATGTATTTCTTAGTTATTATATGTTCACTGCATGTTGGTGAAGGTCCCAACTCGAAATTTCACGATTTAAGTGAATTTATGAGCGATTTTGCTTTCCGTCGCTTACAATTATGGAATTTGTCCTGGGTAATTATTTCAATGTTTATTGCGATATCGTCTCACAAACGTTAGAGAAAAGCATGCAATTTCGAGTTGGGATATTGAAGTACAGTGAAGTACAGTATTAAGGAACAAATAATAACTAAGAATTTTATTCCCAACGCTCATAAATTCACTTAACCCTTTACCCAACAGAACGGCCCTGTGCCAATGCATTCTCTTATATATGCGAGTCGACCATAGGTCGCCTCGCATATATAAGAGAATGCATTGGCTTAACACATTAAAAATTATAAAATTGTTAAAGAATGTAAGAAAAAATGGTAAAAAGTGTTAAAAAAAGTTTTTTTTAGGACAATGCATTCTCTTATATATGCGAGGCGACCTATGGTCGACTCGCATATATAAGAGAATGCATTGGCACAGGGCATAACTGTAACTATCACAATGTGGTCAAGGAGCCGGTTCCAATGATATCCATATTTGTATGGTTCTATTGAGACAGACCGAAGATATTTTAGGCTGTTGAAGCTTTATTTGGCCGGTTTTGGCCGGTTTGTTGGGTAAAGGGTTAAATCGTGAAATGTCGAGTTGGGACCTTTACCTACAGTGAACAGATAATAACTAAGAAATAAATTCCCTGCGTTATTTTTTCGACTTTATAAGGTTCCCTGTCAAAACTTCAAATAGTACACAGGTTTTGTACTGGTGGAATATGATCTCTACGGGCGATAGCCAGAGTAGAGATTAATGGCAAGATCTACAAACCTAGGGAACTTTTTTTTTTAATAAATCGTCCATAACCAAAGCTACATCTTCAATCTAGTCTAATAATTTAAAGATGCATAATCCGAATTAAGGCACCTAAATTACTATAAATATTTGATTCGAGTAGAGGAACCCACACATCATATAGCTCAGAGTGTTCAGATATCGATTTTTGAAGTTTGTTATTTCTCGAGATGTGCAATTATTTGTGGCCCAGAAACACGTCAAACGGATTGTCTCGGGAAAATAATGCGGATGAAGATGGACAACTCTAAAATCAAGTGGCAATACGGCCAAATTCCGTGATACTCACGTGATAATACGGTCATTTTTAATTTGACAAAATGTTGATAAATAACACGTTTTGGGAAATTTGATACCATAGCTGACAGTGGTTAGCATTATTTGTTGCAATTAATCGATTCTGATAACCAAAGCGTATTTTGAAGAAATGTTGTTGTTGTTGTTGTTGTATCTTGATGATATGGGGACCGTCTGATCGGATTGAGTAGCTTTAAAAGCTAAAGGATTTATAAACATAGTGCAACTGCAAGCATTGGTATGTTTTCAGAATTATATTGTTTCTGCAATTTTAAATACATCTTCCAAAACGGCACTTTCTGGTTTGGGAGTACTAGATAACAAGAGCCAGGTTCAGGCGTTCGTGCGTGTAACTTGTAACGTGTGCTACTATGGTATGGCAATAGAGATGCACATGGCTGGAACAGTCAGATTATTTTACAGCGCCAAACGTATACAGGTTTATAGATCGACCAACTTTAGGGTGAGACTAAGGTTCAATCGATCTCCCAACAACCACATAACTATCAAATGATATTGTTTCTGCAATTTTGTAACAATCCCGTGATCTTTGTTAAACGGTTCGGTTCCCTGCATACATGCACTGCCGTTCATATATATACGCCCCTGCTTTATGTGATAGTGCATGTGTCAGGGCAGTGCACGGATGGGCGGGGTACGTTTTTAGCCCCTATGGTTTTTGTTAAATCGGTCGGTACTCGAAACTTAACAGATAAAATATTCCTGCATGGTTTTTTTTAATAGAGCTGAATTTGACATTGCTATCATGTATTTTTGAAAATGCTATTAGAATGTATATATAGCAGATACAGCAGTGTGTTATATATACGTCTCCGAAACATGCCGAGCGTTGCTCTTTGAACATATCTGGGACTATACAACACACACGACGCCTATTTTAGAAGCAAATTTAATTTTTGAGACAATGCAATTTATTTTGTTTTTGGAAATTGGGTGGGATTCGAACCCCGGCCCATGAACAAAAAAAATTGCACTGTCTCAAAAAAATTTAACTTGCTATTAGATTGTCTTTCAAGTTTTTATAGCGGTCGCAATTTACCCGGAAATTGGTACCGACGAGAATGTCTGCCCCATAGACTAATGTAACTGATCGTAACTAAAAAATATTGGCCTCATCTTCTCTGAAAAGTTACTTTATTATCAAATTTCTATAGAAACTTATTCACATAGATTATATTTCTTTTTTATTTCTTTCATTGCATAATGGGTGTACATCACAATATTCACTATTTGGGAACTTCAATCTGAGTCTATGTCTCCCATGGTAGATGAGGACATGCGGGATAGCGTCACTAAATTCACCCTCTGGGGACGTCATTCGGCAAATGACAGGCACACTAAACTCAGACTTGGTTAACCCTTTACCCAACAAACCGGCCAAAACCGGCCAAATAAAGCTTCAACAGCCTAAAATATCTTCGGTCTGTCTCAATAGAACCATACACATATGGATATCATTGGAACCGGCTCATTGACCACATTGTGATAGTTACAGTTAGCCCTGTGCCAATGCATTCTCTTATATATGCGAGTCGACCATAGGTCGCCTCGCATATATAAGAGAATGCATTGGCCTAAAAAAAATATTTTTTTAACACTTTTTACCATTTTTTCTTACATTCTTTAACAATTTTATAATTTTTAATGTGTTAAGCCAATGCATTCTCTTATATATGCGAGGCGACCTATGGTCGACTCGCATATATAAGAGAATGCATTGGCACAGGGCCCTTCTGTTGGGTAAAGGGTTAAATGATGCATTCATCGATCTCGGAGATGCGAGTAGAAATTCTGAAAAGTTTGTCATCTTAAATTCATGGCGCATATATGTCCGCGCAGCAGGAAGCTTGACCTCCCGCGGGTTTTATAGTGTGTAGCAGTGTTCTTACTTACCCCAAATGAAGCAGCCGCTCAATATATTAACAGTACAGCTTCTTCCTTTAAATAATTCGATATGTAATAACTTAGACATATAGTAGCCCAACAATGTACAGTGGCCAATACATTCTCTAACGTTCTTAACACCATGTCTAATACGTCACCAAAATCATATTGTATAGGAAAAAGAAATGACAGCATTATAAGCGTATGTTTTGCGTATATATGTCACGATGAATTTTCAGGCATCATAAACGAAACGTTAAACGGACCAGCTCTATTATTTTTGAAAGAAATAGGCCGTAACTTTTACGGTAAAATACCGGCAGCACATTTTCCAGTAATATACCGTGAAAAAAACATTACACCCAAAATTCCTATACTGTATATGTTACAGTATACCGCAAGAATTACAGTACACTGTATTTCCATATTTCGTCGACATAATTATTCAGCGACCGACGCAGAATGGCGCTGACACGTGTTCTCGGGGACATTTCATAAATAGTATGATGGGTGTATATATGTCACGTAGTTTTAAAGGTGGATTATCTCTTTGTAAACATGTATTATATAATTACCGGGGTATAAAATATTAGATATGAATCGAAGACTCCTGTCTTGAAATGCTTCTATCGATTAATATTGTTTTTATTTAGAATATTTTCTGGTCTAAAAAGGTGTGATTGTTTAGCTAACGAAAAATAGTGGTTACTGTTAACAGAGACCAGAAAAGTTATTTGTAATTTTGTCACAAATAAACGTCAATTAGACTCGCTTATAACGATGGAATAGAACAATATAATCAATCAATCTGCATGGGACATTTGACGTTCTGTACGAAGCTACAGGAACAGCGTAATGCTCTCTATCGCTGTATCGCACCTCATTCTAAAATTAGACAAATAAAGTGTTCCGATTTATCATCTCATTTCATAATAAAATAGTCGAAATAAAATCAATATTAATTGATATAAGCCTTTCCGGACAGGTGTCTTCAATTCAGATTTATTATTTCATACCCACGCAGCTATTTCAAATTTGTTATTTAAAGAGATAATCAATCTTTAAGTACCAATGATCGGTGGAGTAAGATTCAGGTTCAAAATTTTACGAACTAAGGTTCCATTGTTTTAGGAAACAATGCTTGGTCGAATTCCCCATTGATGGACAATCAAATTGCACATGCAATTGTTATTGGTAAAATTTAGGTTGCGCATCATTAAAAACCACTAACACTAAAATATTACAATTATTCAAGTTGGTAATTCTAGGTATTTTACCTTTGTTCAAAACTGCTTGATTAATTAAATCTTCAAAAATGCGATATCATCTGAGGCAAACATGCGGTATAGCCATTGGCATATGTAACAGTAGTCTGTATGCCTATAAAAATTATGCTGAATGATGGGACACGCAGTATAGCAATGTAAATCATAGGGCGATTTCAATCAATATAAAAAACTCACAAGAGATCAATTTAATGCATGCATGTGTGTACATCAGGCAATTCTCCAAGGATTGGCCATTTATAAACGGACAATCCGTAACTAAAATGTTCGTTAATTAATGGACAATCCGACCACGCGTGGCACGCGATCTTGGGATTGTCCACTAAATGACGACACGTATAGCTAATAACTCTATAAAGAATGTTAATTTACTAAATAACGGCGATTTGTATGAGAAGAAGTGTTTTTGACGAAATAACGGAGATATTTGAAGAAGAGAGTTTTTGACGAAATAACGGAAATATTCGAAGAAGTGTTTTTTAAAGAGCGTACCCCAAGCGTCCCCCAAGCCCACCCACCCAAAGGGAAGAATTTGACTTATATTTCACAAGAGTTGATCTGTTGCGGTGTTGCAATTTTCTCGTACAAATCTCCGTTATTTAGTAAAGGTACATTCTGTATAGAGTTATTACCCTTCTGATATAATATGAAGCTAACGTGCAGGATTATCGATATATGTCGTGATTTAGTGGACAATCCCAAGACCGCGTGCCGCGCGTGGTCGGAATGTCCATTAATTAACGATCATTTTAGGTACGGATTGTCCGTTTATAAGTGGACAATCTAATGCGCATTAGGTGGTATACATCTACAAGGAGCCTGAGGAGGTAAACAAAAACAAAGATTTAGTTTTGATTCATGATTGAATGGCCAATTGACCACATACCTACCGACTACATCTATAATCTATTTCCAGTGAGCTTTTCAATTACGAGCAATACTAATTTCGACAAATCTAAAACATATGGGACATATATACACTCACACAGGGACATACAGGAACAAAGCTATGAGTTATAACTCAAATTTATGTAAATGCAAAACATTTGAATTGGAATACTTGTTTTGGTAACACGTATATGATGGCATGAAATTGTCAGGTTACTTACACCATTCATGCATAGTGCATGTGTAATTCACTACACTAATATAGTTTGGACTGAAGCATCAATGGTCGATGTGTACGGCATTCAGGGCTACGAATTCCTGGCTTCACTCTCTGTGGACATATTCGCAGTTCTCCTTCTTGGAAACTCTAGCATATGCCAACAGTCAAACCATATCCGTGAACCTTGTTATTGATGCTGCTGTCTTTCTTTTCCACTTGCAACATTGCGAAGGGTGTTCGTAACTACTAGCTTCCCCGAATATGCTACAAACTGTCAGTTATCCAACACGCACAAAATAAAACTTGTAATAGTGCACGCATCTTTCTTTCTATTGTATATATGTATTACTATAGCAGGGTTACCCGGCGTTGCCCAGGTTAAAGTGATGTGAAACCCTCTGCATGACGTGGATATTTGTTGGGAATAGAGAATACTCTTGCTCAAAGTGTTACACATATTCTCATAAATTTTATATTCAAATAGCATCACAAAACATGATTCTTGCACAGTCATGGAATATAAGTAGTGACTCACCTTATCAATTGTCATTTTGTTTATCGCGATTAATACGTTCCACCAACAATGAGGTATTTATTTATTTACAACTGCATGCGCATACTTTAGACGTTATAATATGATGCATGAACATCATAAACACATTAGTCCGCAAAAATAAAAGACGACAATTGGGTTTTACATATAGATATGTATCAATCAAATCTAGTGGGTTGGACTATAAGATCTTGAGGACACCTGGCTATCATATCTCCATGAAGATACAGATGTTTTAAAGAAATTTCCAGGTGCTCCTCTGTTCATGGTGCTATATATTGGCTAAATATTCTCGATCTTAAATTGGAATCGACATTTATTGTCGTATTAATTTATTGAGTTAGGCTTGTGAACATAATAGATTTTCCGATAAACATGCATGCATGTGACTACATTTTCCAATAGAAACAGTGACACTACAATAGTGTTATGCATTCTCAATGACATGTTAAATAATTCATCAAGCATTATTTTTTCGCAACGTCCCAATGCTATACTGTTATAACTCCGGTTTCTGGCGGGTGTGAATCACATAACGTGCATTATTATTCTAAGTATCCGAACTACAATGTTACATCTCCGTAAAAAAAACATAACGTCATTCGCGGCTGAATAAATCTAAATGCTATACTGTCATGTCCCCAAGTGGTTCATAAACATACAGCTAAACACATAATCGCGATTCGACTAACAAATCGGGATTATTTGGCGCATGCAATATTACATAAACTCACATTTCCAAACCGTAAAAACTTCTTCTGAAACAGGTCACGTGATGTCAAAACTCACGGTACTTTGCTCGTGGACGTCATAAAACAAGAGTTACATCACCCTGGTGCTAATTTTGATCGTAATTTAGTAATATATAATTATTTCATAGGACTATATCTCGTTTGATGTGTAGACGTCGAACCATTTGACTATTGGACCCTCGGATCATTGAACCCGCGTTTAAACCTGATCGTGGCCTTTTTTTTTGTCAACCGCATAATATGGCGGGGAATTCTAAAATGACTTGGACATATTTTTTCTATTCACACATGCATTCTCCGCCTGCTGATGAGGGACACTTTATCTCTCACAGACTTCCGAGAGTTAATAAGTATATAGTATTCGTTCTAAATTCGGAGATACGCCTCAAGTTCCATTAAAGTGCGGCAACAAAAACAACCCGTTATAACACTGGATATCGTTGACTGAATGGGCGTGAGATGCATTCGTCTGAATGAGTGTAGCTCCAATCATAGGTCCCCTGGTGTGACAACACTAGCATGAGTAAATACCTTAATATGGTATATATATATACTCATGGTAGTGTTGTCGCATCAGGCGACCTGTGGTTCCAGTTATATAATTTAGTATATGTGAAACATCACAACGGCGCCATGGATTGTTTCGCACCCTCCGGTCCGTGATATCAGGTTTACGGAGATGATCTTCAAATTCGTCGAATCACTTACAATACACGTCAGAATAATCAAGTCGACTGTGATAAAAGACGCTTTACAATGGCACCAACTCTAACATGGTAAAGTACCTTAGTATTATACACTTCCATGGCAGCATGGTAGTACCATTGTAAATATCCCTTTGCAGTGTGGTACTACCATGGTATTACCAGTTGTAACATGGTATAGAGTACCCTAGAACAGTTGCATGATAGTACCATGGCAAATATCAATTGAACGTGGCAGTACCATGGTAGTACCACCGTAATATCATTATAGTACCATGGTATCCAACAGTTACATGGTTGAATACCCTATATATATAGTAGAGTTCCATGGTACCATGGTATTACCATGATCAATATCACTTTACCATGGTAGTACCACGGTAGTACCATTGTAGTGCAGTGGTAATACCATGGTGTTGTATGTGGGTACAGTAAGTGTAATGCAACCATCGGTTTATTTTCTCGGAAAAGATACCGTTTGATCGATTTGGCACATTTCATCCACAATTCAGGACAAAGTATATAATTTAGGTTTTAGAAAATTGTTTTTGCCCAAAATCATGTTCCTAAATTAATTGATTTTAACTTATAAATTATCGCCCTTTTAACCTGGCTCAAAAAAGGCTATTTATATTATTATGAATGAAATCGTAACATACTTTTAAAGGTACTCAATCCGATCAGACGCTCCTAATTTACCATTTCTCTGGCTTCGGGGTAAATGTTTTTGATTGGAGTCGAGGAATGAAGATGGATAACTCTAAAATCAAGTGGTTATTATTACCACTTGATTTTAAAGTTATCCATCTTCATCAACAAGACCGACCGTCCGTTTGATCACGTGTTTCTGGGCCACTTGTTATTAAACATCTCGAGAAACAACAAACTTCAAAAATCGATATCTGATCACTCTGAGCTTTGATGGGTCGGTTCCTCGACTCGAATAAATAATTTTACCCCCCCCCCCTGAAGCCAAAGAAATAGTAATTTAGGAGAGTCTGATCGGATCGAGTACCTTTAAATTTCCAGGTTGAGCAATTGAGATATCTGCGACTTCAGGTAGAAACATGTTTCACATGAGCGCCCCCTTCATATCAATACTCGTTAGAATAGTTCATTCACTCAATTGACCTCTCGGTGAAATTTTATGTCCATTTTAATTTAATATCAAAACAAACGTACATATGTGCAGGTGTAATACTTTATTCAACAATATATCTCTGTGACATATTCAGTAATCAGTTTACTCAATGAATAATTCCATGTATCAGTGTTCTGTAATAACATACGCGAGATATCATAGCTTTATCAAATGTATCACTCACCGCCATTTATAACAATCAATTACACACCAAGCCTGAGTTTAGTGTGTCTGTCATTTGCAGAATGACGTCCCCAGACAGGGGGGCGCGGAAAAAACTGCGGGACACAACGTACCGGGGGTGGGGGGGGGGTACCTAGGCGTAAAAAAATTTCCTTATTCATTTAGGGGGGGGGAGTTGTCGGAAAAAATTTGCATGTAATTTGTTTCCAAATATGTATTTTCAGACTCACAACTTCAAGTTTCTCTCATTTTATAGAATATGGATTAACCTTAATATCCAAATCATATATACATGAGTAGTACAATCCACCTAAAACAATTCTGGATAACCACTGTCTTGGTTTACATGTGATATTGACCCCATTAACCATCTTAATAATGCCGACTATGTCAGTGTCTACCAGTCGAATGCAGAATTCTACCCTGCGATCGCTTATCTGGCAATTTTTTACTGCAGAACTATCCCATGTATTAAACAATTTCTCCTCCAATGGTATCAGAAAACAATTATATGCTGGTAACTCACTCATCTCATTTGCATCTTTTTCAAAGTCGAGGTAATGACTAGTTGTCATTTTTTAAAGTGCATACAAAGCGTTGCGATCACCAATATACATGTTTGTACATCTCATGACATCCCGAGGTACAAATCTGCGTTCTACTGGTAGAAAATGACCATTTTAGTCATAATAATCTTAACTAAGTTACCAAGCACCTTCTCGTGAATTGTATGCTCCGGTGTTTTTTTCGGTTTCCGGTCAAACCGAGTTGTTGTCCGGCTGGGGTAGATTTGATTTTTCTGGGGGGTGGGGTGGGGGGGGGGGGGGCAAATGGCCAGTGGAAAAAAACTGCTGTTTTTGCTGTTTGGGGGGGGGGGGGTGGGGTACCCAAACCGAAGAAAACAGTTTTTTCCACCATCATCAAATTCACCCTCTTGGGACCACATTCTGCATGGCCTCATCTGCTATTGGAAAATTAGACTCAGATTGAAGTTCCTAAATGGTAAATATTGTGATGTACACCCATTGGGAATCTCGATTATACAATGTGTCGTCTGCCAATTTGGGGATATAGAGAAACTAAACTAAAAATAAATAGAATCTGTTTGAAGAAGTTTCTATAGAAATTTGATAATAAAGAAACTTTCCAGAGAAGATGAGGCCTAAGCAGAATGAGGTCAACAAGATTGTGAATTAGTGATTCAAGTCCGCCATGCGGGATAGCGTCACTATAAATTCATCCTCTGGGTACCTTATTCTGCAAATGCTTGTGTTTGCTCACTATGAAACGCTTCCTCGTATAAATACGACTGTTGACAAGATATAAGTGTTCAAGTGACTCCAGTCACCATTTTTCGAGATTTTGAAATCTGAACGCCAAAATCTCATTAAAAACAAATATGTTCGACATCCGTTTTTTTGGAATATCCCAAACGAAGTGTTGGAATAGCTCATTAGTCTAATAGCTTGCTGATATACATTTGAGATAGCTCATTATACTAATAGCTTGCTGATATACATTTGAGACAGCTCATTAGTCTAATGGCTTGCTGATATATATTTGAGATAGCTCATTAGTCTAATAGCTTGCTGATATACATTTGAGATAGCCCATTAGTCTAATAGCTTGCTGATATACATTTGAGATAGCTCATTAGTCTAGTAGCTTGCTGATATATATGTGAGATAGATCATTGGTCTAATAGCTTGCTGATATACATTTGAGATAGCTCATTAGTCTAATAGCTTGCTGATATACATTTGAGATAGCACATTAGTCTAATAGTTTGCTGATATACATTTGAGACAGCTCATTAGTCTAATAGCTTGCTGATATACATTTGAGATAGCTCATTAGTCTAATAGCTTGCTGAAATACATTTGAGATAGTTCATTAGTCTAATAGCTTGCTGATATACATTTGAGACAGCTCATTAGTCTAATAGCTTGCTGATATATATTTGAGACAGCTCATTAGTCTAATAGCTTGCTGATATACATTTGAGATAGTTCATTAGTCTAATAGCTTGCTGATATACATTTGAGATAGCTCATTAGTCTAGTAGCTTGCTGATATATATGTGAGATAGATCATTGGTCTAATAGCTTGCTGATATACATTTGAGATAGCTCATTAGTCTAATAGCATGCTGATATACATTTGAGATAGCTCATTAGTCTAATAGCTTGCTGATATACATTTGAGATAGCTCATTAGTCTAATAGCATGCTGATATACATTTGAGATAGCTCATTCGTCTAATAGCTTGCGATATACATTTGAGATAGCTCATTAGACTAATAGCTTGCTGATATACATTTGAGATAGCTCATTAGTCTAATAGCTTGTTGATATACATTTGAGATAGCTCATTAGTCTATTAGCTTGCTGATATACATTTGAGATAGCTCATTAGTCTAATAGCTTGCTGATATACATTTGAGATAGCTCATTAGTCTAATAGCTTGCTGATATACATTTGATATAGCTCATTAGTCTAATGGCTTGCTGATATACATTTGAGATAGCTCATTAGTCTAATAGCTTGCTGATATACATTTGAGATAGCTCATTAGTCTAATAGCTTGCTGATGTATATTTGAGATAGCTCATTAGTCTAATGGCTTGCTGATATACATTTGAGATAGATCATTAGCCTAATAGCTTGCTGATATACATTTTTGATAGCTCATTAGTCTAATAGCTTGCTGATATACATTTGAGATAGATCATTAGCCTAATAGCTTGCTGATATACATTTGAGATAGCTCATTAGTCTAATAGCTTGCTGATATACATTTGAGATAGCTCATTAGTCTAATAACTTGCTGATATACATTTGAGATAGCTCATTAGCATAATAGCTTGCTGATATACATTTGAGATAGCTCATTAGTCTAATAGCTTGCTGATATACATTTGAGACAGCTCATTAGTCTAACAACTTGCTGATATACATTTGAGATAGCTCATTAGCCTAATAGCTTGCTGATATACATTTGAGATAGCTCATTAGTCTAATAGCTTGCTGATATACATTTGAGATAGATCATTAGTCTAATAGCTTGTTGATATACATTTGAGATAGATCATTAGCCTAATAGCTTGCTGATATACATTTGAGATAGCTCATTAGCCTAATAGCTTGCTGATATATATGTGAGATAGCTCATTAGTCTAATGGCTTGCTGATATACATTTGAGATAGCTCATTAGTCTAATAGCTTGCTGATATACATTTGAGATAGATCATTAGCCTAATAGCTTGCTGATATACATTTGAGATAGCTCATTAGTCTAATAGCTTGCTGATATACATTTGAGATAGCTCATTAGTCTAATAGCTTGCTGATATACATTTGAGATAGCTCATTAGTCTAATAGCTTGCTGATATACATTTCAGATAGCTCATTAGCCTAATAGCTTGCTGATATACATTTGAGATAGCTCATTAGCCTAATAGCTTGCTGATATACATTTGAGATAGCTCATTAGTCTAATAGCTTGCTGATATACATTTGAGATAGCTCATTAGTCTAATAGCTTGCTGATATACATTTGAGACAGCTCATTAGTCTAATAACTTGCTGATATACATTTGAGATAGCTCATTAGTCTAATAACTTGCTGATATACATTTGAGATAGCTCATTAGCCTAATAGCTTGCTGATATACATTTGAGATAGCTCATTAGCCTAATAGCTTGCTGATATACATTTGAGATAGCTCATTAGTCTAATAGCTTGCTGATATACATTTGAGATAGCTCATTAGTCTAATAACTTGCTGATATACATTTGAGATAGCTCATTAACCTAATAGCTTGCTGATATACATTTGAGATAGCTCATTAGCCTAATAGCTTGCTGATATACATTTGAGATAGCTCATTAGTCTAATAGCTTACTGATATACATTTGAGATAGCTCATTAGCCTAATGGCTTGCTGATATACATTTGAGATAGCTCATTCTACTAATAACTTGCTGATATACATTTGAGATAGCTCATTAGCCTAATAGCTTGCTGATATACATTTGAGACAGCTCATTAATCTAATAGCTTGCTGATATACATTTGAGATAGCTCATTAGCCTAATAGCTTGCTGATATACATTTGAGATAGCTCATTAGTCTAATAGCTTGCTGATATACATTTGGGATAGCTCGTTAGTCTAACAGCTTGCTGATATACATTTGGGACAGCTCATTAGTCTAATAGCTTGCTGATATACATTTTAGATAGCTCATTAGTCTAATAGCTAGCTGATATACATTTGGGATAGCTCGTTAGTCTAACAGCTTGCTGATATACATTTTAGATAGCTCATTAGTCTAATAGCTAGCTGATATACATTTGAGATAGCTCATTAGTCTAATAGCTAGCTGATATACATTTGAGATAGCTCATTATTCTAATAGCTAGCTGATATACATTTGAGATAGCTCATTATTCTAATAGCTAGCTGATATACATTTGAGATAGCTCATTATTCTAATAGCTAGCTGATATACATTTGAGATAGCTCATTAGTCTAATAGCTTGCTGATATACATATGAGATAGCTCAT
The DNA here is from genome assembly GCA_032622095.1 of Siphonodentalium dalli. Lineage (NCBI taxonomy): Eukaryota > Metazoa > Mollusca > Scaphopoda > Gadilida > Siphonodentaliidae > Siphonodentalium > Siphonodentalium dalli. The sequence goes on from CP136065.1 coordinate 20,661,346, forward strand.
TAGTCTAATACCTAGCTGATATACATATGAGATAGCTCATTATTCTAATACCTAGCTGATATACATTTGAGATAGCTCATTATTCTAATAACTTGCTGATATACATTTGAGATAGCTCATTAGTATAATAGCTTGCTGATATACATTTGATATAGCTCATTAGCCTAATAGCTTGCTGATATACATTTGATATAGCTCATTAGTCTAATAGCTAGCTGATATACATTTGAGATAGATCATTATTCTAATAGCTTGCTGATATACATTTGAGATAGCTCATTAGCCTAATAGCTTGCTGATATACATCTGAGATAGCTCATTAGTCTAATAGCTTGCTGATATACATTTGAGATAGCTCATTAGTCTAATAGCTTGCTGATATACATTTGAGATAGATCATTATTCTAATAGCTTGCTGATATACATTTGAGATAGCTCATTAGCCTAATAGCTTGCTGATATACATTTGAGATAGCTCATTAGTCTAATAGCTTGCTGATATACATTTGAGATAGATCATTATTCTAATAGCTTGCTGATATACATTTGAGATAGCTCATTAGTCTAATATCTTGCTGATATACATTTGAGATATCTCATTAGTCTAATAGCTTGCTGATATACATTTGAGATAGCTCATTAGTCTAATAGCTTGCTGATATACATTTGAGATAGCTCATTAGTCTAATAGCTTGCTGATATACATTTGAGATAGCTCATTAGTCTAATAGCTTGCTGATATACATTTGAGATAGCTCATTAGTCTAATAGCTTGCTGATATACATTTGAGATAGCTCATTAGTCTAATAGCTTGCTGATATACATTTGAGATAGCTCATTAGTCTAATAGCTTGCTGATATACATTTGAGATAGCTCATTAGTCTAATAGCTTGCTGATATACATTTGAGATAGTTCATTAGTCTAATAGCTTGCTGATATACATTTGAGATAGCTCATTAGTCTAATAGCTTGCTGATATACATTTTAGATAGCTCATTAGTCTAATAGCTTGCTGATATACATTTGAGATAGCTCATTAGTCTAATAGCTTGCTGATATACATTTGAGATAGCTCATTAGTCTAATAGCTTGTTGATATTCATTTGAGATAGATCATTAGTCTAATAGCTTGCTGATATTCATTTGAGATAGATCATTAGTCTAATAGCTTGCTGATATTCATTTGAGATAGCTCATTGGTCTAATAGCTTGCTGATATATATTTGAGATAGCTCATTAGTCTAATAGCTTGCTGATATACATTTGAGATAGCTCATTAGTCTAATAGCTTGCTGATATATATTTGAGATAGCTCATTGGTCTAATAGCTTGCTGATATACATTTGAGATAGCTCATTAGTCTAATAGCTTGCTGATATTCATTTGAGATAGCTCATTGGTCTAATAGCTTGCTGATATACATTTGAGATAGCTCATTAGTCTAATAGCTTGCTGATATACATTTGAGATAGCTCATTAGTCTAATAGCTTGCTGATATACATTTGAGATAGCTCATTAGTCTAATAGCTTGCTGATATACATTTGAGATAGCTCATTAGTCTAATAGCTTGCTGATATACATTTGAGATAGCTCATTAGTCTAATAGCTTGCTGATATACATTTGAGATAGCTCATTAGTCTAATAGCTTGCTGATATACATTTGAGATAGCTCATTAGTCTAATAGCTTGCTGATATAGATTTGAGATAGTTCATTAGTCTAATAGCTTGCTGATATACATTTGAGATAGCTCATTAGTCTAATAGCTTGCTGATATACATTTGAGATAGCTCATTAGTCTAATAGCTTGCTGATATACATTTGAGATAGTCCATTAGTCTAATAGCTTGCTGATATACATTTGAGATAGCTCATTAGTCTAATAGCTTGCTGATATACATTTGAGATAGTTCATTAGTCTAATAGCTTGCTGTTATACATTTGAGATAGCTCATTAGTCTAATAGCTTGCTGATATACATTTGAGATAGCTCATTAGTCTAATAGCTTGCTGATATACATTTGAGATAGTTCATTAGTCTAATATCTTGCTGATATACATTTGAGACAGCTCATTAGTCTAATAGCTTGCTGATATACATTTGAGATAGCTCATTAGTCTAATAGCTTGCTGATATACATTTGAGATAGTTCATTAGTCTAATAGCTTGCTGATATACATTTGAGATAGCTCATTAGTCTAATAGCTTGCTGATATACATTTGGGATAGCTCATTCGTCTAATAGCTTGCTGATATACATTTGAGATAGCTCATTAGTCTAATGGCTTGCTGATATACATTTGAGATAGCTCATTAGTCTAATAACTTGCTGATATACATTTGAGATAGCTCATTAGCCTAATAGCTTGCTGATATACATTTGAGATAGCTCATTAGCCTAATAGCTTGCTGATATACATTTGAGATAGCTCATTAGTCTAATAGCTTGCTGATATACATTTGAGATAGCTCATTAGTCTAATAACTTGCTGATATACATTTGAGATAGCTCATTAACCTAATAGCTTGCTGATATACATTTGAGATAGCTCATTAGCCTAATAGCTTGCTGATATACATTTGAGATAGCTCATTAGTCTAATAGCTTACTGATATACATTTGAGATAGCTCATTAGCCTAATGGCTTGCTGATATACATTTGAGATAGCTCATTCTACTAATAACTTGCTGATATACATTTGAGATAGCTCATTAGCCTAATAGCTTGCTGATATACATTTGAGACAGCTCATTAATCTAATAGCTTGCTGATATACATTTGAGATAGCTCATTAGCCTAATAGCTTGCTGATATACATTTGAGATAGCTCATTAGTCTAATAGCTTGCTGATATACATTTGGGATAGCTCGTTAGTCTAACAGCTTGCTGATATACATTTGGGACAGCTCATTAGTCTAATAGCTTGCTGATATACATTTTAGATAGCTCATTAGTCTAATAGCTAGCTGATATACATTTGGGATAGCTCGTTAGTCTAACAGCTTGCTGATATACATTTTAGATAGCTCATTAGTCTAATAGCTAGCTGATATACATTTGAGATAGCTCATTAGTCTAATAGCTAGCTGATATACATTTGAGATAGCTCATTATTCTAATAGCTAGCTGATATACATTTGAGATAGCTCATTATTCTAATAGCTAGCTGATATACATTTGAGATAGCTCATTATTCTAATAGCTAGCTGATATACATTTGAGATAGCTCATTATTCTAATAGCTTGCTGATATACATTTGAGACAGCTCATTAGTCTAATAGCTTGCTGATATACATATGAGATAGCTCATTATTCTAATACCTAGCTGATATACATTTGAGATAGCTCATTATTCTAATAACTTGCTGATATACATTTGAGATAGCTCATTAGTATAATAGCTTGCTGATATACATTTGATATAGCTCATTAGCCTAATAGCTTGCTGATATACATTTGATATAGCTCATTAGTCTAATAGCTAGCTGATATACATTTGAGATAGATCATTATTCTAATAGCTTGCTGATATACATTTGAGATAGCTCATTAGCCTAATAGCTTGCTGATATACATCTGAGATAGCTCATTAGTCTAATAGCTTGCTGATATACATTTGAGATAGCTCATTAGTCTAATAGCTTGCTGATATACATTTGAGATAGATCATTATTCTAATAGCTTGCTGATATACATTTGAGATAGCTCATTAGCCTAATAGCTTGCTGATATACATTTGAGATAGCTCATTAGTCTAATAGCTTGCTGATATACATTTGAGATAGATCATTATTCTAATAGCTTGCTGATATACATTTGAGATAGCTCATTAGTCTAATATCTTGCTGATATACATTTGAGATATCTCATTAGTCTAATAGCTTGCTGATATACATTTGAGATATCTCATTAGTCTAATAGCTTGCTGATATACATTTGAGATAGCTCATTAGTCTAATAGCTTGCTGATATACATTTGAGATAGCTCATTAGTCTAATAGCTTGCTGATATACATTTGAGATAGCTCATTAGTCTAATAGCTTGCTGATATACATTTGAGATAGCTCATTAGTCTAATAGCTTGCTGATATACATTTGAGATAGCTCATTAGTCTAATAGCTTGCTGATATACATTTGAGATAGCTCATTAGTCTAATAGCTTGCTGATATACATTTGAGATAGTTCATTAGTCTAATAGCTTGCTGATATACATTTGAGATAGCTCATTAGTCTAATAGCTTGCTGATATACATTTTAGATAGCTCATTAGTCTAATAGCTTGCTGATATACATTTGAGATAGCTCATTAGTCTAATAGCTTGCTGATATACATTTGAGATAGCTCATTAGTCTAATAGCTTGTTGATATTCATTTGAGATAGATCATTAGTCTAATAGCTTGCTGATATTCATTTGAGATAGATCATTAGTCTAATAGCTTGCTGATATTCATTTGAGATAGCTCATTGGTCTAATAGCTTGCTGATATATATTTGAGATAGCTCATTAGTCTAATAGCTTGCTGATATACATTTGAGATAGCTCATTAGTCTAATAGCTTGCTGATATATATTTGAGATAGCTCATTGGTCTAATAGCTTGCTGATATACATTTGAGATAGCTCATTAGTCTAATAGCTTGCTGATATTCATTTGAGATAGCTCATTGGTCTAATAGCTTGCTGATATACATTTGAGATAGCTCATTAGTCTAATAGCTTGCTGATATACATTTGAGATAGCTCATTAGTCTAATAGCTTGCTGATATACATTTGAGATAGCTCATTAGTCTAATAGCTTGCTGATATACATTTGAGATAGCTCATTAGTCTAATAGCTTGCTGATATACATTTGAGATAGCTCATTAGTCTAATAGCTTGCTGATATACATTTGAGATAGCTCATTAGTCTAATAGCTTGCTGATATACATTTGAGATAGCTCATTAGTCTAATAGCTTGCTGATATAGATTTGAGATAGTTCATTAGTCTAATAGCTTGCTGATATACATTTGAGATAGCTCATTAGTCTAATAGCTTGCTGATATACATTTGAGATAGCTCATTAGTCTAATAGCTTGCTGATATACATTTGAGATAGTCCATTAGTCTAATAGCATGCTGATATACATTTGAGATAGCTCATTAGTCTAATAGCTTGCTGATATACATTTGAGATAGTTCATTAGTCTAATAGCTTGCTGTTATACATTTGAGATAGCTCATTAGTCTAATAGCTTGCTGATATACATTTGAGATAGCTCATTAGTCTAATAGCTTGCTGATATACATTTGAGATAGTTCATTAGTCTAATATCTTGCTGATATACATTTGAGACAGCTCATTAGTCTAATAGCTTGCTGATATACATTTGAGATAGCTCATTAGTCTAATAGCTTGCTGATATACATTTGAGATAGTTCATTAGTCTAATAGCTTGCTGATATACATTTGAGATAGCTCATTAGTCTAATAGCTTGCTGATATACATTTGGGATAGCTTTTTCGTCTAATAGCTTGCTGATATACATTTGAGATAGCTCATTAGTCTAATGGCTTGCTGATATACATTTGAGACAGCTCATTAGTCTAATAGCTTGCTGATATACATTTGAGATAGCTCATTAGTCTAATAGCTTGCTGATATACATTTGAGATAGCTCATTAGTCTAATAGCTTGCTGATATACATTTGAGATCGTTCATTAGTCTAATAGCTTGCTGATATACATTTGAGATATCTCGTTAGTCTAATAGCTTGCTGATATACATTTGAGACAGCTCGTTTGTCTAATAGCTTGCTGATATACATTTGAGATAGCTCATCAGTCTAATAGCTTGCTGATATACATTTGAGATAGCTCATTAGCCTAATAGCTTGCTGATATACATTTGAGACAGCTCATTAGTCTAATAGCTTGCTGATATACATTTGAGATAGCTCATTAGCCTAATAGCTTGCTGATATACATTTGAGACAGTTCATTAGTCTAATAGCTTGTTGATATACATTTGGGATAGCTCATTATACTAATAGCTTGCTGATATACATTTGAGATAGCTCGTTAGTCTAATAGCTTGCTGATATACATTTGAGATAGCTCGTTAGTCTAATAGCTTGCTGATATACATTTGGGATAGCTCATTATACTAATAGCTTGCTGATATACATTTGAGATAGCTCATTAGCCTAATAGCTTGCTGATATACATTTGAGATAGCTCGTTAGTCTAATAGCTTGCTGATATACATTTGAGATAGCTCATTAGTCTAATAATTTTCTGATATACATTTGAGATAGCTCATTAGTCTAATAATTTTCTGATATACATTTGAGATAGCTCATTAGTCTAATAGCTTGCTGATATACATTTGAGATAGCTCGTTAGTCTAATAGCTTGCTGATATATATTTGAGATAGCTCATCAGTCTAATAGCTTGCTGATATACATTTGAGATAGCTCGTTAGTCTAATAGCTTGCTGATATACATTTGAGATAGCTCATCAGTCTAATAGCTTGCTGATATACATTTGAGATAGCTCGTTAGTCTAATTGCTTGCTGATATACATTTGAGATAGCGCGTTAGTCTAATAGCTTGCTGTTATACATTTGAGATGGCTCATTAGACTAATAGCTTGCTGATATATATTTGAGATAGCTCGTTAGTCTAATAGCTTGCTGATATACATTTGAGATAGCTCATCAGTGTAATAGCTTGCTGATATACATTTGAGATAGCTCATTAGTCTAATAGCTTGCTGATATACATTTGAGATAGCTCATTAGCCTAATAGCTTGATGATATACATTTGAGATAGCTCATTAGCCTAATAGCTTGCTGATACACGTTTGAGATAGCTCATTAGTCTAATAGCTTGCTGATATACATTTGAGATAGCTCATCAGTGTAATAGCTTGCTGTTATACATTTGAGATGGCTCATTAGACTAATAGCTTGCTGATATACATTTGAGATAGCTCGTTAGTCTAATAGCTTGCTGATATACATTTGAGATAGCTCATCAGTGTAATAGCTTGCTGATATACATTTGAGATAGCTCATTAGTCTAATAGCTTGCTGATATACATTTGAGATAGCTCGTTAGTCTAATAGCTTGCTGATATACATTTGAGATAGATCATTAGCCTAATAGCTTGCTGATATACATTTGAGATAGCTCATTAGTCTAATGGCTTGCTGATATATATTTGAGATAGCTCATTAGTCTAATAGCTTGCTGATATACATTTGAGATAGCTCGTTAGTCTACTAGCCTGCTGATATACATTTGAGATAGCTCATTAGCCTAATAGCTTGATGATATACATTTGAGATAGCTCATTAGCCTAATAGCTTGCTGATACACGTTTGAGATAGCTCATTAGTCTAATAGCTTGCTGATATACATTTGAGATAGCTCATCAGTGTAATAGCTTGCTGTTATACATTTGAGATGGCTCATTAGACTAATAGCTTGCTGATATACATTTGAGATAGCTCGTTAGTCTAATAGCTTGCTGATATACATTTGAGATAGCTCATCAGTGTAATAGCTTGCTGATATACATTTGAGATAGCTCATTAGTCTAATAGCTTGCTGATATACATTTGAGATAGCTCGTTAGTCTAATAGCTTGCTGATATACATTTGAGATAGATCATTAGCCTAATAGCTTGCTGATATACATTTGAGATAGCTCATTAGCCTAATAGCTTGCTGATATACATTTGAGATAGCTCATTAGTCTAATGGCTTGCTGATATATATTTGAGATAGCTCATTAGTCTAATAGCTTGCTGATATACATTTGAGATAGCTCGTTAGTCTACTAGCTTGCTGATATACGTTTGAGATAGCTCATTAGTCTAATGGCTTGCTGATATATATTTGAGATAGCTCATTAGTCTAATAGCTTGCTGATATACATTTGAGATAGCTCGTTAGTCTACTAGCTTGCTGATATACATTTGAGATAGCTCATTAGTCTAATAGCTTGCTGATATACATTTGAGATAGCTCATTAGCCTAATAGCTTGCTGATATACATTTGAGATAGCTCATTAGTCTAATAGCTTGCTGATATACATTTGAGACAGCTCATTAGTCTAATAGCTTGCTGATATACATTTGAGATAGCTCATTAGTCTAATAGCTTGCTGATATACATTTGAGATAGCTCATTAGTCTAATAGCTTGCTGATATACATTTGAGATAGATCATTAGTCTAATAGCTTGCTGATATACATTTGAGATAGCTCGTTAGTCTACTAGCTTGCTGATATACATTTGAGATAGATCATTAGTCTAATAGCTTGCTGATATACATTTGAGATAGCTCATTAGCCTAATAGCTTGCTGATATACATTTGAGATAGCTCATTAGTCTAATAGCTTGCTGATATACATTTGAGACAGCTCATTAGTCTAATAGCTTGCTGATATACATTTGAGATAGCTCATTAGTCTAATAGCTTGTTGATATACATTTGAGATAGCTCATTAGTCTAATGGCTTGCTGATATATATTTGAGATAGCTCATTAGTCTAATAGCTTGCTGATATACATTTGAGATAGCTCGTTAGTCTACTAGCTTGCTGATATACATTTGAGATAGCTCATTAGTCTAATGGCTTGCTGATATATATTTGAGATAGCTCATTAGTCTAATAGCTTGCTGATATACATTTGAGATAGCTCGTTAGTCTACTAGCTTGCTGATATACATTTGAGATAGCTCGTTAGTCTAATAGCATGCTGATATACATTTGAGATAGATCATTAGTCTAATAGCTTGTTGATATACATTTGAGATAGCTCATTAGTCTAATGGCTTGCTGATATATATTTGAGACAGCTCATTAGTCTAATAGCTTGCTGATATACATTTGAGACAGCTCGTTAGTCTAATAGCTTGCTGATATACATTTGAGATAGCTCATCAGTGTAATAGCTTGCTGATATACATTTGAGATAGCTCATTAGTCTAATCGCTTGCTGATATACATTTGAGATAGCTCATTATACTAATAGCCTGCTGATATACATTTGAGATAGCTCATCAGTCTAATAGCTTGCTGATATACATTTGAGATAGCTCATCAGTCTAATAGCTTGCTGATATCCTCGGAAATATAGAAAACACGAATGTTGAAATTGCCAGGGGTAATATTCTGCCGCCAGGGTGATATTCTGCCGCCAGGGGTGATATTCTGCCACCATTTGCAAGAAGATTATGACGTAGATTCACGGCCTGGAGACGTCCAGATAACTCCAATATCCCTGAATGCAAATGACGTTTTGAAACAATGTGCCCGAAAAAAATAGAAACCTTTATTTTTACCATTGAACTAGATATCTTGTGGTATCGAAATGCACATACATGTAATAGTGTCGTGGTGTCAATTCAGAGGGGGGGGGAGCATTTAAACTTACAGCTTTCATAGTGACTTGCCAATGAAACGTGAAACACTTTGTTCAGCATAACCATCTTTAGGATGACGTGCATATGTTTTACACTGTCCATTTGTCTATTTGTTCATCTGTTGAATGTAACTGATGTGTACGGTCCATGGTTCATGGATGTGGCGACAAGGGGTGGGGTATTGTCTCACCCTTCTACCAACGTTTGCCAAAAAGTTTAAACAGTTTAGAATGTCATGCCTGATGCAACAAGTTTGAATTTTAGTCAAAATAACAGGTTGAAATTGTTCTCATCTATAATCTATATAGCATGATTTAATTAGTGTGGAATTTGTTGTTTTTAGACTAACACATGTTTATTTTCCTAAGTTGGAACAGTTGGACATTGTCTAACTTGCGAGTTTGGTCTGGTTCAAGAGCGACGTCAGACATTTCAAGGTGGACATCCCCAATGGAGACCCTCTAGCCACGTATACGTCCCTGGGCCCACAGTTCAGCTATCTTCCCAGTTCACAGTCATCTACTATGTGTAGAGCTTGCAGCAGTTTCCAACTCCTTGCTCGTATGAAACCCTCTTGCATCCTGGGGTCCTCATGCATATCACAAGACAGTCTTCAAATAAGTATTTGTCTGTTTTCACAGCTTCGTCCGAATAATCTTCTTGCGGTGCAACCCCAAGTAAGCCTTCCTCAGAGAGAACCCCGGTTTCGTAGTTGTAGAACATTTGTGGTTTTCCAGAAGCTGAAACAATGGCATAATAATCAGTTGATCATAGTTATCAACACGGAAGCATGATCGGATCCACAAATTACGCTTTACGCAGATATAAGAAAATGTACACCTAGTTCTTTTTGTAAATTTTGACCAAAATTAAAGACCGAAACTCAGGAAAAAAGAACAAAACAAAACAAAAAGACAAACAAAGAACAAAAACCAAACAAAAGAAAACAATATGTTTCGAACGGACAATAAAGCTCCCATCGCTCTCATCGCAAGCAGTCTAGAAATGGCATGTATTGTTATTCCATTCCGTTACTATAAAATCTATTTATATTGCAAATCTTGCAAGTATAGTTCAAAATATGGGAACGTTTAGATGTTCTGACAGTCGTCAAATAAGTTATAACATTGAACAAAAATTCCGGTAATATATTATAAACACCTCAAAAACGTAATTTTTCGAGGATACTTTCAGATGTGGTAACACAAATGTGATGAAACTTTTAGAGATAATCTGTTATATGTGACCGACATATCTTATAACTAATGATGTGGCGAACGGCTACATGCTTGAATGTGAACCAATTGAATGGGAAGACTCAACTTTCCAAAAATCACAGAATGACTGAATTTCAGTTTCGCGTATATGTTGATGTGTAACTTAATCTCGTTTAATGTTTTTGTTGTAAATCCATATCTCTATTTTGTCTCACCATCCTTCATGTAATAATGATTGCAAATCAAATCGTCATGCTTCTAACGACTTTATAGTCAGGGACGTAGCGACAGGGTGTGTGTGTGGGGTGTCTCATAATGTCCCCTAATTTTCAATTATAGTTGGAAATTTCATTACTCAAATTCCAATAGTTGTCCTTATACTTATAGTTAGTGCAAACATATTTTTATTTCCAAATCCAACATAACATAATATACAGATGATACAAAATTAATATGCAAAATAGAAGAGATAATGTATGGAAATGAGGATCAGACAACAAGCCCGAGGGCTTATATGAAGTCTTCTCCTCTTTGGCGACATGCCCCTTCCCCAATAAGTGAAGGAGGGGTATCTATCAGACGGGAAAGGATTAAAATAATGTTTTTAGGAGAAATGGAGATATATGGCTAAGTTTGAGTTTGGGATAAAAACAGGGAGAAGATAGTGTTAGGGATAGTAAGAAGCACAGGGTGAGAGAGATAGAGAGAGAGGTGAGAAAGTAAAAGACATGAGGGGGGGGGGGGGCAGATGATTTGTGAAATGATGACAGCTGTGGGGAGTTTTCAATAATTGATGCGTGGTAAAAATAATGCTCGTCTAGTAATATGCATGCGTCAGGCTCCATGGGAGGGGGTCAATCGCAATGGCCAATTCTTATTTCAATGGTTTTCACTGTGAATATCGCAGAATACATTTAGTTCCTCTCATAGCAGTATATTACTCTGTTTATTTAAATTTATCCTGCAAGGTAGCAATGTAATGTCAATATTACTAGTTAATACAGTCATATGAGTAAATAAATTCCAGTAATGCTCATTACCTGAACACATATGTGCAATTGAAAGCAAAGCATTTCCTTCAAGTTCAGACTGGTATGTTTTACCAACTATATATTCATGGTCACTATTCTATTAGTCAAACCTCCATATCTTTCTGAGGACAGCTTTCACAATATAACAATCATTTGGCATGCATACGTGTTACCATTGTGTGCGTTATAACTTGTGACTCCTTAGAATTTGAATACGTGTAACTCGTATTCGTTCCTCAACCATATTCTGATTAATAGCATGTATAATTTACTGCATGCACAGTGTACTCAATACATAAAACATGGTTCAATGCTATGTCATTCTTGTTACTAGTGTATGTATGTACACAGCCCATCAGCCCATACTCTTAAAAAGATCATATAGAAACCCAAATTATTAAGTCATTAAGCCAATATTGGAATTTTGCATTACTCAACACCAAATCCTATATAGTTGGAAATGTTATTAAACTAAATCCTATATAGTTGGATTTTTTTTAGTCTCATCCACAGGTGGAACCCCCTAGCAACGTCCCTGTTTATCATATCACATTAAGCATGAATATATAGAGGATCCTTAATGAGTCGCAATTATATAGGAAATGTATTAACCGAGTGTACTACATTCCATTCAAGCCGAGACTCGAATCGAATTTAGAGGACGAAGTTAATAAATTTCTTAAAGAACAGTGACGAATTTGATATCCTTTTTATCACATAACATATTTTAGCAAGGAAAAACGATCTCGAAACGGCTGGGGTTAAAACAATTAATATTGATTTCCTTATCACAACTAAAGAGAAAGTAAAGACACCTTCAAGAAAAAGTGTAGTTCCAATTTAAATGTTTCTTTTCACGTTGAAAAACTTGTTCAACCGCCCTTATCAACATATTTATCTCACAATCAATACTATATAACCCAACACTAAAATACGAGGCCGGGTTATGGGGTTAATTATATGATAAATATTCACCAGTTGACTTCGCTTGTGGAATCCAAACTGATATTGATCTGGAATCAGTCCACGCACATAGAGATATCTTTATTACCTCCAAGTATAGGACAGATCTATATACATGACATATAATTACAGTTGGATTAAAGTGGGCTCCCCTGGTCAATATGGTGTGCCGTTACGTACAAGTATGGAGAGGTGTTGGAAACCACAAGAGTGAAGCATATATGCACTTGAATGTTCACTACAGCTTTTGTTGCAGGAAATTCTTATTTGTCCAATAGATATGAAAGTTAGTCGTTACAACACGGGTTGCTGAACGCCATTCCTGACCATTGTGCTGAGAACGTACAGGAACTTCGCAGAATATAGTACTAGTTCCTTGAGGCAGTGGGATATGTGTTCTGTTAGGGTTTCCAGAGAACTTCCGAGGAGGTTGCTACCAAGTCATCTTTGGCTAACGACGTAAGGTAAAAATATTCGGGTATGCCGAAACGAGAGATAATCCCTTCCCAAAAAGAGTTTCTGATGATGAGAGCGGCTGGAAAAGAGCATACGAACAGGGCGTGGTCGATTTCGTTCGAGTACACTTCGCTGCAGAGATGACACACTAAATTGTTGGCATACGTTGTCCTGTTGAGAAGCAGTACTAAGTTTTCGAGATATTTCGACATGTAAGCGTTTCCATGGAGAAGTTGCCAGACTGTCCAGTTTGATAGGGGATTAGGGTGAACTTTCCACATAATTCGCAAGGAGGAAATGAACGTTCTCCTGACAACTGCCTTCACAAGAGTTATCCACGTTGACAGTTTTGGGAAGACCCCATGGTCCAGGTAGTCGTTCAAATAGTCCAAAATATCGTATTTGGCTAATATGGAGAACATTTCCTGGACAAAACCACTGGATTATTGAGACCATAACAACCTTTTGTGCCCATATTTGACATATTTAACAGTTAAAATCATATTATCATTACCAAAACACCATGTATGTTTTACTGGACCTCATATAAGCCTCAGTTTAGATGGCATTAAGCTGTGGAATGTTGCATATGGGATGGTGGGGTGAATTCGGCATGGCTATTTTCAGTAACAAATTATAGTGTAATCTGGAATCATATTTTCATCATAATAATAAATTAAAATAGGATGGAGACCTTCACCAATCATGTAAATAAAACAGTTCAGAAAATGTATAACTAAATAAATTAGGGGTTTCTCGATTAACTTATGACATAACATTGAGACTAGAAACTTCTAAAATGTAAACCTATATAAAATAAACTTATATCTTTCTTGATAAAATTGACATTATATTATAAAACATACACTCATAAATCAAAGAGATTGTAAACTGCAACAGTCTTGTAAATATAAAAAGCTTCGAGAAATGTAGAACTGAAATAAATAAACTTGCCCTGATGTAACTATGGCCTTTAAGTCTAGGTCACTCTGTGCATGGCAAAAGAGCGAGCACCAGTTTACTGTCTCAAACATTAATGTGAGTTTATAATGTGACTAGCAATATGTATCAATAGATAGATATATATATAGATAAATAGATAGATTTATCACTATTTTCATCGACAAGATATATGAGCATGAACAAAAGGAAGTAAACTGGCTAGAAAATAACTGTCATTAGTGTATCAAGCCAATCAGTGAATTATTTGTATGTCTATCAAATCAGATGATATGTTACTCTCATAACCCATAAACTATCCAAGTCTGCATGGAATGTGTACTTGATTTGAGTTCTGGAACACATAAGGCACAACAAACCAAGAAAGTCGGGACCAAAATAGATTTAAACTGTCATTTCAACTAAAGTAGATAATAGTCAAGTCATATGAATGATATCAGTAGGCTTTAATGCGATTTTGTTTTACCAAAATTATTGAATTTGTGTCCACAAATTGGAAATAAAAAAAACGGCATACCTTCCTGAGATGTGTTTAGTATCCACCCCCTGGGTAGGCTAACATATGATCAAACGTTTTTCTTTGTTGTGATTACTTCATCTAATATGCCAGTTTGAAATATACAGATGATCTGAGTGAATATTACGGAACTTGTCAATTTAGTCTTGGTCACATTGCAATTTACAAAACGACAGCTCAGAAAAATCCAGAAATGGAGAATTCGAGGCAGATGATATACAGTAATGCCCAAACTAATCGACCCCTTAACCACAGCAGAATTATGGGTAATGTTTAAGCTTTTTATATTTCCGACTAAATCCTGAAAATCTTACCCATAATTCTTCTGTAGTTAAGGAGCCGATTAGTTTGGGCATTACTCTATACAATAAAGACGTTGTATAATGCTTGAACCGTCGTTCGATACAATATAATGAGTGGACCGTCGTTCGATACAATATAATGATTGGACAGTCGTTCGATACAATATAATGATTGGACAGTCGTTCGATACAATATAATGCTTGAACCGTCGTTCGATACAATATAATGATTGGACAGTCGTTCGATACAATATAATGATTGGACAGTCGTTCGATACAATATAATGATTGAACCGTCGTTCGATACTATATAATGCTTGAACCGTCGTTCGATACAATATAATGATTGGACAGTCGTTCGATACAATACAATGAGTGGACCGTCGTTCGATACAATATAATGATTGGACAGTCGTTCGATACAATATAATGAGTGGACCGTCGTTCGATACAATATAATGATTGGACCGTCGTTGACACTTCACTCAAATTTAGTGCCCATCGGGAGTGATGTATAGTTTCCTCCGCTTCGCGTTGGGAAGTACATCACTCCATCGGGACACTAAATTGGCACCACCAACTCCAAATCATGCTCTATCCATTATGTGAAAAACTCGAGTAGGGTGATAAAAAAGAAATGGAGAATAATCTTGCTAAAAGTTATTTTTACAAATAATATATCGAAATTGACAATACACACCGTCATTCGTATATATTAATTGAATGCAGTGACTCTCGAAGTTGAAACAGTTTTCTTTAGTTTATCGCAGATAGTGCGTCCCGAATCTAGAAGTAGATATTTATATTTGAGCATAGATCAGACAATGTTTTCTATGGTGGTTTTGCTTGATATTTTCAGCGATGTTACTAAAATGCTACATTCTTCCACTTGGCACAGCGCCTGCATAGTAACTTATCAGTTTCACGCACACGAACAAGTCCATAATATGTCTTTAAATATTTACCAGTGAGTCCACCATTTTTAGATGTTCCGATGTAGAGTTGTCTGGTGTTCGCTGAGCTTGTGTTCTTGAAAAATGGAACAGCGGGAGCAGCAAGGTATGCAGCATCTGAAAATGTTTGAATAATAATCGTTGCGTTTTGGTTTCACGATTGTTGACCAGGGACAGCATCAACATCGTGTTATAATCACAAAACAGTCGATAAAGTTTAACATTTGGTTGACTATATGCCTGCCTCAGTGCTGCGCGTTGTTAGTAAGATAACGGAGAGAACTGTCCATGGCCAACGTTATGCCCACATCCGGCGTAAGGATTTTTTCTTCAAGTTTCAATCTGGCTCAAGAAAGGCACGTTCAACTGACTCATATTTAATATGCTCGACTAATCCACATAATACGCACAAGATCGCATGATTAGAAAGCGAAAATTTCTTAATCGGGGTTCTGTTTTACATAGCTAATGATATTCAATCGCAGTAACACGTTCCACGCGAAGTTAGGATTATATTTCGAAATGAGTAACCTGAGTTAATCGGAAGGGTGATAACTATATATATTTACACACTAAGTGTTATTATCACTAAATCCAGCATTCTGATTGGTCGGCGCCCACGTGGCTGGTTGCAGTTATTTCTTGGTGAATGCGCAACAGCGTATAACTGCAAGCTCATAACAACATCGATACGTCATTTGGGGTTGGAAAGACGAACGCGTAATGTTTTGGGCGCATTTGGATTCGCGCAGGATTGACTTAATAAATCATCGGGTTTCAATTGTTCCTGTTAACTTTTGCCAAGGGTGCTATGGGATATTTTGGGCTTGTTTTGTCACGATACACTTTTCGATTTAAATACATTTACAAAAGTGGCTTTTTCGCTAAATGTATATAAATATAAGGATTAACTGTCATGTGGACTGTTTTTATGGAGATGTAACCGCGAGGTAAGTGGTCATAACTTGTATGTAAAACCCTTCGGGTTTTACACAAGTTATGACCACTTACCTCACGGTTACATCTCCATAAAAACAGTCCACATGACAGTTAATCCCTATATAATATAGAGCAAATGTACTATGATGCTGTTGGGTGAATTGCTATGATGCTGTTTGGACAAACTGATGCTGTTAACAAAAAGTACCGTTATATTTTTTTAATTTGTCTTATTCGCGGTGTTCCGATAATCTGAACATATCCATTATGCGTATCAAACATATACAAAAACATATTTATTGCGAAATAGTTTTAATACTGGTTGTATTAGTTTGTTGAAAATCGACTAATATCATAATGGTTATTAGCATTGTTTTAGAAACACCAGCGTTGGCATTATTATATTTTTCAAATATATGTTCTTGAATGTTTCATGCACACACTGTTTTTTTTTCCCTCAAATCCCTCGGATTAGCCAAACATCGCGAAAAACTTTAGAAAAAAATAACGGTACTTTTTCGTAACGGCATCAGTTTGCCCTACACGCATCATAGCAATTCAGAAGGAACACCAGCATCATAGCATATTAGCAGGACCACTTGACCAGGTGTGTATCAACTTTGGTCGGACATATAATCAAATTCTCCTATTGGATGGGTGGGTGGGTGGGCTCGGAGAGGTTAGGGGAACGCTCTTTAAAATCACTACTTCAAATATCTCCGTTATTTCGTCAATAATCCTAACCTTAAAGGTACTCAATCCGAATCAATGCTCGCAAATTATCTTGGCTTCGGGGGTAAATAATATTTGATTCGAGTCGAGGAACCCACCCATCAATGTACAGATTGATCAGATAGCGATGTTTGAAATCTATTATTTTTAATTTTTTAAGTGGCCCAGTAAACAATCGACGAGAAGACTTATGTGACCAAATTGCGGATGAAGATGGGTAACTCTAAAATCAAGTGGCTTTTTTGTGTCAGATATTTGTCAAACCGACAAAATTTCATTGAACAAAATGTTGACAAATAACAGGTTTTGGGAAATTATAAACTGTAGTTGAATGTGGTTAGCATTATTTTTTGGGCAATTACTAGAATTTGATAACCGAAGCGGCATTTACAAATATATATATACATGTTATATAAATATGCATGCAAATATTGTACTAATCACAATATTAATATCACAGTGTTTACGCCATGTCACACGCATGCGGCCAGGTTCTAACATTTTCAAATTTCAAGTGTTAGTGAGGTCGGGGATAATCTAATATAGAATTTAGAAATGGGAAGGCATACATAGAAGTGCCTGAATACTAGTTGCCCTTTTAAAAAACTGAATAGAAATATGACATGAGTGTGACCAAGAGAAATAAAACTTCAAATAAAATATTTACTGGACATCAACGTTGAATATTGGAACATGACAATGTGTGTCATCATATTACCTTATTTAGTTAAATTAGACAAAGGTTTCAGTCATCGAATTCAGAAAGTAGCATATATCATATGGAAATTACCTATATAAGAACTGGAAATAAAGAGTACCAAAGAAAATAAAGGGTTATTTCCTAGGTCTATTGAACAAGTTCGTAATATGATTACCGCAATGTCATTGGTTTATTACGCCACATGGTGGTGTAAGTTGTTTCGGAGATTTTGATTTTCTGTGGTCGACTGGGCGAATGTATTGTGAGAGATTTTATTTTTGTACCTTACTCAACCGTACCGATAGAATCACGTAGATGCTGAAATTGTAAAGTTAACGCCACCGGTGTATAATATGTTTTTGAAAATCGTATCGATAGAGTCATGACAGGCTGAAATTGTAAACTTAAAGTCACCGGTGTAATAATATGTTGTGAAAATATAAATAATCTGATAGCCTGAAAATAATGTATAACCCATTGGGAGCCCCTGGTGTAGTGAAGTGAATTATGGGTGATTTTAATAGGAGTGCGCATGCCTGTTCTGTTGGAGTAATCGCGATCTTTTATTTTCTGGTCATCAAGTCAAAATTGTATCGTATACACAATGTGTTTGTACCGATGCATGTCTCCGAATTTTTCACTTTTACTTTTCATTTTACCACGCAAAGCGACCTTAGTTGACACATATATATATATATATATGACACACTGGCTGAGTCCATGACACATAGTTGATATATAGCATTGCTTCTTTCATTTAATTAAAGCTCACCTCGTTAAAACGCATGTCAAACGTATTTGTTTACAAATTCCATTGGGTGCGACAATTTGCAGTAGGTCCCTATTTGCGGAGGTCACTTTGCGGAAGTCCCCGAATTCGCGGATGCCTTTAAAATGGGTGATATATGTAGATTTTAATGAGGAAACGGGTGCGTATATGTCAATTGATACGTATTTTAAACAAATAACGACACGACCATCACAATAGAGGTCTAGCTGTTCTATCAATTATATATGCGCCGAGTTCACTTGGTGCAAATTAAACGGCGATAAATATTCTCGTGTGTCAGAAGGACTCCTTAAAGTTGTGAATAAGATGAAGAATATCTATTAGATGTTATTTATTAAGTCAATCAAATAATGTTATTCATTAGTTACATATATATACACTCCCGGAGATTGCTGCGCGGGTATCCTGATCACGCAAATTAAATCGCGGAAGTCCCCTAAAATGGGCGAAATATGTTGATTTTAATGAGGGAACGGGTGCGAATATGTCAATTGATACGTATTTTAAACAAATAACGACACGATCATCATAATAGAGGTCTGTTCTATCAATTATATATGCGCCGAGTTCACTTGGTGAAAATCAAACGGCGATAATTAAACATTCTCGTGTGCCAGAAGGACTCCTTAAAGTTGTGAATAAGATGAAGAATGTTTATTAAATGTTATTTAACAAGTCAAATAATATAATTTGATTGACTTGTTAAATAAAATCTAATAAATATTCTTCATCTTATTCACAACTAACTAATGAATAATATTATTTGATTGACTTGTTAAATAACATCTAATAGATATTCTTCATCTTATTCACAACTTTAATGAGTCTTTCTGGCACACGAGAATATTATAGTCAATTCAATGTCAAATCGCGCCTTTCGCCGGAAAGCAGATGGGAACAACCCGGACGAAGTCGCGCCCACCAGCCAGTGTAATAAAAAGCGAGACAGCTTGAAGAATGTAGTATAACACGAGAAACGGGAAAACGTGGTATATGGAAGTATCCAAATTTCCCACATGGAATTTGAAATCTAGTTTATATTATAATTATATTATAATTTCTATTTATGGCTAATAATATGGCTGAATAGGTCACTCTCACCGGTTTTCTGTGATAAAGTTACCCAGGTTCCCGAAATTGTGATAAAGTTACCCAGGTTGGAGAAGAATGTGATAAGGTTACCCAGGTTAATATTAGTTCATGTTTAGCAACAAATTATTGATTTTTGTGATCAAAATGACGAACTACAGTACTAATATGTCTTAATTTATGCTTGATAAGGGCTATTACTTGCCAAAACTGAACAATATTTCCCTCTGTCAATTTTAAATCGAGTTGATATTGTGAGATTTACTTAACCTGGGTAACTTTATCACAGAAAACCGGTCAGAGTGACCTATTCAGCAATAATATGATCTTGGTGGCGTTACCATTTCTGACTATGGTTTTATTGTAAGTAAGTAGTTCTTGTGTTCCTCTCAATGAGTCGCTTGCGCATAGGAGAAATGTAGCTATGGAGTAAATAATTTTGTCAAGCGGGAGCCGCGGGAGCGTAGGTAAGTCTAGTGTCACGTGCTGGAGAGTAGAACCGAAAAACAGCGAATAAATTGACCGAAGATAGGCGAGACATGAGTAGGTATGTTTGTATTCCACATGTTACTGCGATTGAATATATAATCCCTATCTAATCGTGAATCCGATTAAGTATCTTTTGCTATATAATCGTGTGCGTATTGGCTGACTGACCATATAAGAACCCAAATTGATTCGGGCAACATCTGTGGTCTTTTTAGATCTTCAGAAAGCATTTGAATCGTTAATACTGAAAACATTTTCAAATTAAAATCCAAACTTTTCTTAAAACATTATTGTGTTATTCAAATTTCTCTCGTTGTTATGACATGACAAACATATACAACATGATATATAAGTAAAGAGGTTACTCACTACATAGTTACCGAACATTAAATTCCAAAGCAAATAGCATAGAGTGATCTGAGTACAGCTACCAACGCGTTAAGGGTCAGATGCAAGTTTGGCCAAAATTTCCTGGTATTTCTAAATGGATTTTCTCAAAATCTGTCAGGAATTTATTTGTGAAATTTTGTACAAGCAATTACTGTGATACAATATTTAAGAACCATCGAACAATTGGTTATTATAATCTCATTTACTTCACTTTTATGGCATGGACAATATTTAAAATTCACCATTTTCAGGTACCAAGAACTTCTGTAAATTAGATTTGTTTCAAACGTGCAGTTCATATATCCACGACATCATATCTGAAAATTCATGAAATTTTACGATTATTTCAACTTAGAAAGAAAACTACCCACAAATAATTCTCTATTTTTGAGATTTTTCATGTCATTCATTTTGATCAATGAAAATTGGGCTAAGATTAGTTTTGTGTCATGGCTTCATAACCAAGTTAAAGCTGACCGCCATATCTCTTAACGCTGTGGCCTAATTTCCAGTTCATTGTGCACTGCTTGAGTGGATAACACTAAATATCAACATTTGTTTTCATTGGACTGGAATATTTGTGACTGCTTTATTCTTCATTATAATATATGGGGATATGACGCTTTATTATATACTTGCCCATGAATTATAAGGTACTAACAGTGAGATATAAGTGATATCCGACTGGTATTATTGCGCCGTATGGATCCTCATGTGTGTAATCAGGTTATACTCCATAGTGAATGATTTCCTGCACACATCATGTACTGACATTCACTGGGGGCCACCGGCAAGTAACGAACGTATATAATAAATACAAAATCTATACTTTTTGAGTGTTTTAAATATGGGACTATATTTTGGGGCGTAATTTGTCAGCTTGAAATTTCTGATGTATTGACTTCATTGGGGGCCACAGGCAAGTAACTAAAGTATATAATAAACAGAATATCCACACTTTTTCAGTGCATATGGGTTTAATCTCATTCGTGATGACAAAACATTTGAATTTCCACTCGTGGCTAAAGCTATATATTATGCAATTAATAATCTAACTCAACATTATGATACAAATGAAGCATCCTCTCAGAGCCAAGACAATAAGCTGTTTGGTGATTGGAGTGTTGTGTGAGATTATTAGTTATTCTAGCACTTCTTGGTACCGAAAGGGACAAAAAATTAAATAATATTTTCAACCTCTCAAATGTATTATAATCCATTGTTTTTGTCACCTCTTAATAATTGATCAGATTCTGCAAACAATGAAGATGATGATATGTGAAATTCAAGATTTTCGCCAGATATATCCAGAGAAATTCTTTGTTGAAAATATCTTGCCATATTTGGCTGTATTTATGCAAAACGTGCATCTCCATCTTAATGAGGGAATGCTGCAGTTCGCCAAATCTGATTATAAACAATGCTATCTCATAAATTTCATGAAATAGAATTAGTGTTCGATGTTTAGTGACAAAATGGGAAATATAAAAAAAACATCTGTATCTCGTCACTGAGAGAATATGTGACCCGCCATATCAAATCCAGTCGAAAGTCGGGATTTTTTTTACCCTGTGCCAATGCATTCTCTTATATATTGCGAGTCGACCATGGTTCGCCTCGCATATATAAGAGAATGCATTGGCCTACAAAAAAATTACAATTTTAATAATGTTTTCTTGTGTTCTTTAACAATTTTATAATTTCACCCATACAGAGCCCCAGACAAACATGAGCAGACGACACTCTTCAATATGCTTCTATATATGTGTGGGGCTCCCTTCAGGGTAATGGATGTTTTTTATTTTATGTCCTAAAAATTGTAAGAAACATTTATTTAAAAAAAATGATAAAAAATTGTTAGGCCAATGCATTCTCTTATATATGCGACTCGCATATATAAGAGAATGCATTGGCACAGGGTAAAAAATCCCGACTTTTGACTGGATTTGATATGGCGGGTCACATATACTGTCCGAAACCACACGAAGACACCCGGGCTCTCGCGGGCTCTCATATACGAGCGAGTGAGTAAAATTGTCTATGTTGCCCTCAGGTAGTATCGAACGATCTTTGCTTGTGTATATCCCCTAGATACTCACGTGTATAATACACATGCGTTGGCCATCTCGCCGCAATACTCTGCGGAAAATATTTGGATTTAAGCCATATGATTAAAAGTACATATCACTTTTAATGTTAATTGTGATATAGCTATACACTAAAATATCATTCAAATAGTAACGGTGCATCTTGGACAACAACCTAGCTTGTGAAGGGATGGCTGTATTTGTGATCAAACGGATAATAAATAAAACACTGGTTCATTGTTACTTTGGTTATACTTGTTCCTCTCGGTATCCAGAATTGAATTTGAAGACAAATGGTTATCCAAATGGTTATCCAAATGGTTATCCAAATGGTTATCCAAATGGTTATCCAAATGGTTATCCAAATGGTTATCTAAATGGTTATTCAAATGGTTATCCAAATGGTTATCCAAATGGTTATCCAAATGGTTATCAGAATGTCGGAGCAAGGTTATTATGAACACTTAAGAATCTTGAGCTGGTTAATTATTGTCTGTGATATTTTCTAAAATGTGATATGCTATCATATCTTGAAGATAGTATTAACCCAGAACGAGAATATTCCGGGATCAACTGAAAGTAGGTTATCGGAGTGGAAACTGATAAAACTACAAAATCACAAGAACGTTGCAATTGGTGATTCTGCTTTTAAATATTTGGGAGCAAATTTTAATTTTCTGGCAGGGGGATCACTCGTTTAAACACGAAGTCAGGGGACATTTCATGGAAGAGTTTGAGAAAAGAGAAAATAGTTACTTCATAGATTAGTAATAATTTGACAATTTCTAGTTCTAAACGTTCTTTTTGGGGAAAATGGAGTGCTGCAGGGTCCATGCTTTTAGGAGTGAGTTTAGTACCATGCTGTTCGGATTGCATGCCGATAACATTATGCCACTCGCCTTTTCAACACAGAAATGGAATACTGTCCTGTCATGTTATCTAATTAATATATATTGGGTATAAAATAATAAATCCATATCAAATCCTGTCGTAAGTCGGGATTTGTTTACCCTGTGCCAATGCATTCTCTTATATATGCGAGTCGACCATAGGTCGCCTCGCATATATAAGAGAATGCATTGGCCTAACAATTTGTTATATTATGTCCTAAAAATTGTAAGAAACATTTATTTAAAAAAAATGATAAAAAATTGTTTTACAATCGGGATAACTCTATATTGTTAGCATTTTTCATCAAGACTCAATGACCGGCGACGCGCTGCGAACCTATATCGATGTGTTTACAGCGAATACAAGTCCGACACGCTAACCACTGGACCAAGAATATTATAAATGAAATCAATAATAACTGATAGAAGCGTTTCCGGAATGGGGTCTTCGATTTCGGACAGGGGTCTTCGATTCATATTTATTATTTCCGGACAGGGGTCTTCGATTAATATTTATTATTTTATAACCAGGAAATTACAAAACAAACTTGTTATAGGAAGAAATAATATGAATGGCAAATATTAAACTGGAAAACTTCGATACATAAATCTGCTATATTACATTTTAACCTCACGAATATGATGCCAGGACCACAGTGGAAATAAGTGTATACTTTACTGTGTCGTCCTAGGACTTATGTCAAGTATATTTATCATGTATTTTGTTTATCCTATCTTATCTTAACGTGTCGTCTGTTATATTGACGCAAAATGAGTTTGTTATCAGCTAATCGTACCTCATCCGCCAAAAATACTATACCTAACTTATCTTAACTTGTCGTCTGTTATATTGACGCAAAATGAAGTATGTGATCAGCTGATGGTACCCTCATCCGCAAACAATACTACCCAATCATCTGAATTGGAACCATATGCACGATATTGAACAGCCCTCGGATAGTATCCATTTTCACACCCTCTTGAACTAAGCCATAAACACATAAATTACATATATGTTCACGGCTCACCAGAGGCCATCTTACTATAAGTTATTACTTTCTATATTTACCATACTGCATGGGGATGGCAGGAAGACAGTCTTACCAGATTATGCCATCATCCCCCACAATATACGACAGAATTATCCATAATTTCATCATTATTATGTTATATATATGTGTATGGGAAATAAAATATCATATCCTATCCTATCGGTTCGGTGTCAATCACGGGTCGGCGACCGATATCGAGGTATAGATCGTGGTTAGATCATGCCATGAATCTCTACTCTGGCTGACACCCGTGGAGATCATATTCCACCAGTACAAAACCTGCGAACTTTTTGAAATTTTGACAGGGAACCTTATAAAATCGCGGGGAATATATTTCTTAGTTATTATCTGTTTCTTAATATTGTACTTCCCAAATCTTAATTGCATGCGTTTCCGTGACTATTGTGAGCCGATATCGCAAAAAAAAAAACAACATTGAATTAATTACCCAGGAGAAATTCCATAATTGAAAGCGACGCGAAGTCACTTAAATCGTAAATTTGAGAGTTGGGACCTTCCCCCGCAGTGCACTACATCATTAAGGAACAGATAATAACTAAGAAATATATTCCCCGCGTTATGTTTCGACTTTATATGGTTCTCTGTCAAAACTTCAAAAAGATCCCAGGTTTTGTAATGGTTGAATCTGATTTCTATACGAGCGTTAGCCAGAGCAGAGATTCGTGGAATGATCTAGGGCGTGGTATGCACTAATTTATACCGCTCAGAAGCACAGCCGATGGAGCGTTGACAGAGTGACGAATTTCCCAGTAAATAATCTGTGATACTCACCTTCACATAGGTATATACTGTCTATTATATCCGCACCGTTCGTAATACTCACCTTCACATAGATACTGTCTATTATATCCGCACCGTTCGTAATACTCACCTTCACATATATACTGTCTATAATATCCGCACCGTTCGTAATACTCACCTTCACATAGATACTGTCTATTATATCCGCACCGTTCGTAATACTCACCTTCACATAGATACTGTCTATTATATCCTCACCGTTTGTAATACTCACCTTCACATAGATACTGTCTATTATATCCGCACCGTTCGTAATACTCACCTTCACATAGATACTGTCTATTATATCCGCACCGTTCGTAATACTCACCTTCACATAGATACTGTCTATTATATCCGCACCGTTCGTAATACTCACCTTCACATAGATACTGTCTATTATATCCGCACCGGTCGTAATACTCACCTTCACATAGATACTGTCTATTATATCCGCACCGTTCGTAATACTCACCTTCACATATATACAGTCTATTATATCCGCACCGTTCGTAATACTCACATTCACATATATATACTGTCTATTATATCCGCACCGTTCGTAATACTCACCTTCACATAGATACTGTCTATTATATCCGCACCGTTCGTAATACTCACCTTCACATAGATACTGTCTATTATATCCGCACCGTTTGTAATACTCACCTTCACATAGATACTGTCTATTATATACGCACCGTTCGTAATACTCACCTTCACATAGATACTGTCTGTTATATCCGCACCGTTCGTAATACTCACCTTCACATAGATACTGTCTATTATATCCGCACCGTTCGTAATACTCACCTTCACATAGATACTGTCTATTATATCCGCACCGTTTGTAATACTCACCTTCACATAGATACTGTCTATTATATCCGCACCGTTCGTAATACTCACCTTCACATATATATACTGTCTATTATATCCGCACCGTTCGTAATACTCACCTTCACATAGATACTGTCTATTATATCCGCACCGTTCGTAATACTCATCTTCACATAGATACTGTCTATTATATCCGCACCGTTCTTAATACTCACCTTCACATAGATACTGTCTATTATATCCGCACCGTTTGTAATACTCACCTTCACATAGATACTGTCTATTATATCCGCACCGTTTGTAATACTCACCTTCACATAGATACTGTCTATTATATCCGCACCGTTCGTAATACTCACCTTCACATATATATACTGTCTATTATATCCGCACCGTTCGTAATACTCACCTTCACATAGATACTGTCTATTATATCCGCACCGTTTGTAATACTCACCTTCACATAGATACTGTCTATTATATCCGCACCGTTTGTAATACTCACCTTCACATAGATAGTGTCTATTATATCCGCACCGTCCGTAATACTCACCTTCACATATATACTGTCTATTATATCCGCACCGTTTGTAATACTCACCTTCACATATATACAGTCTATTATATCCGCACCGTTCGTAATACTCACCTTCACATAGATACTGGCTATTATATCCGCACCGTTCGTAATACTCACCTTCACATATATATACTGTCTATTATATCCGCACCGTTCGTAATACTCACCTTCACATAGATACTGTCTATTATATCCCCACCGTTCGTAATACTCACCTTCACATAGATACTGTCTATTATATCCGCACCGTTCGTAATACTCACCTTCACATATGTACTGTCTATTATATCCGCACCGTTCGTAATACTCACCTTCACATAGATACTGTCTATTATATCCGCACCGTTCGTAATACTCACCTTCAGATAGATACTGTCTATTATATCCGCACCGTTCGTTATACTCACCTTCACATATATATACTGTCTATTATATCCGCACCGTTCGTAATACCCACCTTCACATAGATACTGTCTATTATATCCGCACCGTTCGTAATACTCACCTTCACATAGATACTGTCTATTATATCCGCACCGTTCGTAATACTCACCTTCACATAGATACTGTCTATTATATCCGCACCGTTTGTAATACTCACCTTCACATAGATACTGTCTATTATATCCGCACCGTTCGTAATACCCACCTTCACATAGATACTGTCTATTATATCCGCACCGTTTGTAATACTCACCTTCACATAGATACTGTCTATTATATCCGTACCGTTCGTAATACCCACCTTCACATAGATACTGTCTATTATATCCGCACCGTTTGTAATACTCACCTTCACATAGATACTGTCTATTATATCCGCACCGTTCGTAATACTCACCTTCACATATATACTGTCTATTATATCCGCACCGTTTGTAATACTCGCCTTCACATAGATACTGTCTATTATATCCGCACCGTTCGTGATACACACCTTCACATAGATACTGTCTATTATATCCGCACCGTTCGTAATACTCACCTTCACATAGATACTGCCTATTATATCCGCACCGTTCGTAATACTCACCTTCACATAGATACTGTCTATTATATCCGCACCGTTCGTAATACTCACCTTCACATAGATACTGTCTATTATATCCGCACCGTTCGTAATACCCACCTTCACATAGATACTGTCTATTATATCCGCACCGTTTGTAATACTCACCTTCACATAGATACTGTCTATTATATCCGCATCGTTCGTAATACCCACCTTCACATAGATACTGTCTATTATATCCGCACCGTTTGTAATACTCACCTTCACATAGATACTGTCTATTATATCCGCACCGTTCGTAATACTCACCTTCACATAGATACTGTCTATTATATCCGCACCGTTCGTAATACCCACCTTCACATAGATACTGTCTATTATATCCGCACCGTTTGTAATACTCACCTTCACATATATACTGTCTATTATATCCGCACCGTTTGTAATACTCACCTTCACATAGATACTGTCTATTATATCCGCACCGTTTGTAATACTCGCCTTCACATAGATACTGTCTATTATATCCGCACCGTTCGTAATACCCACCTTCACATAGATACTGTCTATTATATCCGCACCGTTCGTAATACTCACCTTCACATATATACTGTCTATTATATCCGCACCGTTCGTAATTCTCACCTTCACATAGATACTGTCTATTATATCCGCACCGTTCGTAATACTTACCTTCACATAGATACTGTCTATTATATCCGCACCGTTTGTAATACTCGCCTTCACATATATACTGTCTATTATATCCGCACCGTTCGTAATACTCGCCTTCACATATATACAGTCTATTATATCCGCACCGTTCGAAATACTCACCTTCACATATATACAGTCTATTATATCCGCACCGTTCGTAATACTCACCTTCACATAGATACTGTCTATTATATCCGCACCGTTCGTAATACTCACCTTCACATATATACAGTCTATTATATCCGCACCGTTCGTAATACTCACCTTCACATAGGTACTGTCTATTATATCCGCACCGTTCGTAATACTCGCCTTCACATATATACAGTCTATTATATCCGCACCGTTCGTAATACTCACCTTCACATAGATACTGTCTATTATATCCGCACCGTTTGTAATACTCACCTTCACATATATACAGTCTATTATATCCGCACCGTTCGTAATACTCACCTTCACATAGATACTGTCTATTATATCCGCACCGTTTGTAATACTCACCTTCACATAGATACTGTCTATTATATCCGCACCGTTTGTAATACCCACCTTCACATAGATACTGTCTATTATATCCGCACCGTTTGTACTACTCACCTTCACATATATACTGTCTATTATATCCGCACCGTTCGTAATACTCACCTTCACATATATACTGTCTATTATATCCGCACCGTTCGTAATACTCACCTTCACATATATACTGTCTATTATATCCGCACCGTTCGTAATACTCACCTTCACATAGATACTGTCTATTATATCCGCACCGTTTGTACTACTCACCTTCAAATATATACAGTCTATTATATCCGCACCGTTCGTACTACTCACCTTCACATATATACTGTCTATTATATCCGCACCGTTCGTAATACTCGCCTTCACATATATACAGTCTATTATATCCGCACCGTTCGTAATACTCACCTTCACATAGATACTGTCTATTATATCCGCACCGTTTGTAATACTCACCTTCTCATATATACAGTCTATTATATCCGCACCGTTCGTAATACTCACCTTCACATAGATACTGTCTATTATATCCGCACCGTTTGTAATACTCACCTTCACATAGATACTGTCTATTATATCCGCACCGTTTGTAATACTCACCTTCACATAGATACTGTCTATTATATCCGCACCGTTCGTAATACTCGCCTTCACATATATACAGTCTATTATATCCGCACCGTTCGTAATACTCACCTTCACATATATACAGTCTATTATATCCGCACCGTTCGTAATACTCGCCTTCACATATATACAGTCTATTATATCCGCACCGTTCGTAATACTCACCTTCACATAGATACTGTCTATTATATCCGCACCGTTCGTAATACTCGCCTTCACATATATACAGTCTATTATATCCGCACCGTTCGTAATACTCACCTTCACATAGGTACTGTCTATTATATCCGCACCGTTCGTAATACTCGCCTTCACATATATACAGTCTATTATATCCGCACCGTTCGTAATACTCACCTTCACATATATACTGTCTATTATGTCCGCACCGTTTGTAATACTCACCTTCACATATATACAGTCTATTATATCCGCACCGTTCGTAATACTCACATTCACATATATACAGTCTATTATATCCGCACCGTTCGTAATACTCACCTTCACATATATACTGTCTATTATATCCGCACCGTTCGTAATACTCACCTTCACATAGATACTGTCTATTATATCCGCACCGTTTGTAATACTCATCTTCACATAGATACTGTCTATTATATCCGCACCGTTTGTAATACTCACCTTCACATAGATACTGTCTATTATATCCGCACCGTTCGTGATACTCGCCTTCACATATATACAGTCTATTATATCCGCACCGTTCGTACTACTCACCTTCACATATATACTGTCTATTATATCCGCATGAAAATAACATGTTCTAACGTGAATTAAAACTCCAACTCATTGCCCGATCGCCTGTTTAGAGCCACCGAATGCCAGTTGATGTAAGTAAGAGTGCAAGCGTGAGCGAGTGAAAGAGTGTATGCTTAGAGTGTATGTATCAGATGAATATTATCTATCTATATTTTGTATTTTGTACAACCATTCATTATGTATGTTAAATCATCTGACTGTTTCAATAAAAATTATTAAAAAACAAAACACAATTATATCCGCACCGTTCGTGATACTCACCTTCACATATATACTGATTTTTTCGTCCGCACCGAATCATGTAAAATCCTCTGTCACGGTATCCCTCATCTACAATCCCCACACACTGTCTTGCATATGTTCCGTTATCATAGAAAGCGGGTTCTGGGCTGTCGCGGTTTTCTTGACCCCACTGCGAGTCCAGATTGCTGTCCATCTCCGTACCATCTGTCCATGTAAAGTTCACAGCTCCCTCACCATAACCAAAGCCCTTATGCTTTAGACCGACCCAGACGTAATCTGTATGACGAAAAGCCTGGGGGGGGAAGTAGACGGTTGCCATTATAAGATGCCCCGGTAATATCCATATCAAATATTCAGGGATAAATACCTCCTAGTACAATGGAACCAAAGCCGGCCTATATCTACACATATACATTGTATACCAAGATATCCCATGGATCACCGAGACACCTTTGTATGGGGATATGCCTGGGTAAAACCCTGATATACACACAAGTAAATAAGACCCCTGGGGGAGAGTGGCTAAAATGCAAGCTTGGCGCCAAGCTTGGCAGTTTTTAAGGCAGGTGACTAAAAGACAAGCTTGGCGTTTTTAAATTTTAAAAAAGCCTTTTAAACGCTGTTTTCGGGTGAATTATGCGGGAATAGCACCAGTTAATTACTTATATGGCCCATTTTCGTAAATTAATCGACAATAGTGGCAGTAATGTCCCCGATTGGTTGGTTAATAGGGGGCGTGGTCACAAAATCAAAACATCGTCTTTTTACGCAGATTTCTTGTCGGTTTTTGGTCGATTTCTCTTTTTAAACATCAGTTGGACTAAGTTTTTTATTCGAAACATGTTGAATGGTTATCATTTATCACTCTCATAGTCGAGCTTGGCGGTTTTGAACATTATATCCGAAGAATTTTTGACTTTTAGATGACCGACCACCGAACCGCCAAGCTCGAATAAAAAATCAAAATATTAAGCTAAATTTTCGCCGATTTCTCGTTTCTAAAACACGTTCCATCTAGTTTGTATGTAAAAACGTGTAAAATTATTATCATTCTTCACAAATATAAACGGGCTTGGCGGTTTTGAACATTATATACAAAGAAGTTTTGACATTTTGATGACCGACCACCGAACCGCCAAGCTCGAATTAAAAATAAAAATATAAAGCTGAATTTCGGCCGATTTCTCGTTTCTAAAACACGTTCCAGCTAGTTTTCATGTAAAAACATGTAAAATGATTATCATTCTTCACAAATATAATCGAGCTTGGCGGTTTTTAATATTTTATATTAAGAATTTTGGACATTTGATGACCGACCACCGAACCGCCAAGCTCGAATTTTAAATCAAAATATGAAGCTGAATTTCCTGAGATTTCTCGTTTCTAAAACATGTCCCAGCTATTTTTCATGTAAAAATATGTAAAATGATTATCGTTCTTCACATATATACTCGAGCTTGGCGGTTTTTAACATTGTGTACTTAGAATTTTCGACTTTTATATGACCGCTCACCGAACCGCCAAGCCAATGCAAAATGATACCCAGACCAAACCGAGGCAAAATGATACCCACCAAATATTGTCAACGTGTACCCATTAATGATCGTCCATGCAACTAATCAAACTTGTTCAATTATGTTATATTTTTGTTTCGATGTAGCATTGTGATTTAAATGGCACGTATATATAAGATAAGTTAGTCGTGTGTGGAACGGTCACAATGATAATATACATGAATTCCAGAGGGCAAACTGTAATATAATTTAATTCTCCATCCACATTAAATTATTATTATTATTATTTGTTTTTTGGGGGGGATTTGACCCAGGAGGATTTGAAAGAGCCTGAGACGTAATTTTTTCTTTCTTTTTAGTGTAAACATATTTTTATTTCCAACATAACATAATATACAGATGATACAAAATTAATATGCAAAATAGAAGAGAATCAGAATCAGAATTCAATTAATCTCAAATCGTCGTACATGTTGACATAGCAGAGACATATATATGACACTCACATCAGTGCTATAATAAATAATATTTAGTAAAATGTCCGAAATGTGATCTCGTAAAGTATAGCAAAATAAACCGACTTGGCACATATTTTTGGTTTAGTGCCATCACAAATGCGATCAAGACGCATATGCCAAATTTAACAATTCTATTTTGTTGGAATCACATCAAGAGGGATTTCAGATTTCATATCAAACATCATTTAGGGGCTCAACCGAAAGAGATCACCGTGTATTTGAATGACCTTGCAGTCATACTTAAATGTAACAATGTTGAGGAATCTACAGAGAGTACAAACAGCGATCTGAAAAATGGAGTGGTGCAGCAAAATCATATTTCGATAAAAATTAAAATTCTTATCTTAAAATATCAGTAAAAACGTAGCATTTTCGGTCGCCCCTTTTTTGGCGACCATCTTGGGCATAGAAAGGTGGCTTTGCTTCATTTATGACAAGATAACACAAAAATTGCATCAAACTGACTTAACAGAAAATGGCAGCCATCTTGAATTACAAAAAAATGCTCAAAGCGGATTTTAGCGAAATTTTGGATATTTTATATATAAATTATTGGACTTAAGTCCAATTCATTTGAACTTAAGTCAAATTAGTGAATTGATTTGGACTCAAGTCCAATTCATTTGGACTTAAGTCCAATTCATCTGGTTTAAAACGATAGTCCCCTTCTTTGTAACGGTATATATTCCTGCAAGTCTTGATTGACAGTCAAACTCCATACAATTGCGTCCCTTTTGCCACGTGGCTTGTTTTCGGCATCGTTGAAATGGTTCGAACCCGAATTGGCATCTTATCGGGAAGTGGCATGTCGCCAAAGAGGAAAACACTTCATATAAGCCATCGGGCTTGTTGTCTGGTCCTCATTTCCATACATTATCTCTTCTATTTTGCATATTAATTTTGTATCACCTGTACACGTGCATATTATGTTATGTTGGAAATAAAAATATGTTTACACTAAAAAGAAAGAAAAAATGACGTCTCAGGTCCTTTCAAATCCTCCTGGGTCAAATCCCCCCCCCAAACAAATAATAATAATAATAATTTAATGTGAATGGAGAATTAAATTATATTACAGTTTGCCCTCTGGAATTAATGTATATTATCATTGTGACCGTTCCACACACGACTAACTTATCTTATATATACGTGCCATTTAAATCACAATGCTACATCGAAACAAGAATATAACATAATTGAACAAGTTTGATTAGTTGCATGGACGATCATTAATGGGTACACGTTGACAATATTTGGTGGGTATCATTTTGCCTCGGTTTGGTCTGGGTATCATTTTGCATTGGCTTGGCGGTTCGGTGAGCGGTCATATAAAAGTCGAAAATTCTAAGTACACAATATTAAAAATCGCCAAGCTCGAGTATATATATGAAGAACGATAATCATTTTACATATTTTTACATGAAAAATAGCTGGGACATGTTTTAGAAACGAGAAATCTCAGGAAATTCAACTTCATATTTTGATTTAAAATTCGAGCTTGGCGGTTCGGTGTTCGGTCATCAAATGTCCAAAATTCTTAATATAAAATATTCAAAACCGCCAAGCCCGATTATATTTGTGAAGAATGATAATCATTTTACACGTTTTTACATAAAAACTAGATGGAACGTGTTTTAGAAACGAGAAATCGGCGAAAATTCGGCTTAATATTTTGATTTTTTATTCGAGCTTGGCGGTTCGGTGGTCGGTCATCTAAAAGTCAAAAATTCTTTGTATATAATGTTCAAAACCGCCAAACCCGATTATATTTGTGAAGAATGATAATCAGTTTACACGTTTTTACATAAAAACTAGATGGAACGTGTTTTAGAAACGAGAAATCGGCGAAAATTCAGCTTAATATTTTGATTTTTTATTCGAGCTTGGCGGTTCGGTGGTCGGTCATCTAAAAGTCAAAAAATCTTCGCATATAATGTTAAAAACCGCCAAGCTCGACTATGAGAGTGATAAATGATAACCATTCAACATGTTTCGAATAAAAAACTTAGTCCAACTGATGTTTAAAAAGAGAAATCGACCAAAAACCGACAAGAAATCTGCGTAAAAAGACGATGTTTTGATTTTGTGACCACGCCCCCTATTAACCAACCAATCGGGGACATTACTGCCACTATTGTCGATTAATTTACGAAAATGGGCCATATAAGTAATTAACTGGTGCTATTCCCGCATAATTCACCCGAAAACAGCGTTTAAAAGGCTTTTTAAAAATTTGAAAACGCCAAGCTTGTCTTTTAGTCACCTGCCTTAAAAACTGCCAAGCTTGGCGCCAAGCTTGCATTTTAGCCACTCTCCCCCTGGGGCCGTATATATTCACCAAGTGGGTTTATTTTATAAACCACGTAGTTCATTTGGTAGCGGCTGAACGCACAAGGTATCTTCGTTATATAGCGTTAACGACACACGCTTAGTAATCGATGAAGTGATTGATAATCGGATTCCTTATGTCATTTTGCATTTTTGGTTTGTTAAAAGCGATCTGAAAACGGATTATGTATGCCTAGTATGTGTGTTTTCAGGATTCACTTGTTTCCATTCTTGAATTTTGGCGGGTCGGCCTAAATCGGGGTCAACATAATTTAGAGAGCGTTTCGTATTTACAGAAAACGATAGATGGTGCCATCTGGCGTATGGTGATCTGTACGATTTGAAACTTCTCCAAAATACTAGATATGACCGTTACATGTATTTTTGAATTTTTTTATGTGATCGGTTCATTCTTGTTGGCTACAGTTGTGATCAAAATTTAACACTGAGCCCTATGGAGATTCTAGTACTTTGGATAAATGGCGCCATTTTGCGTATTATGATATGCGCGTACTGATATTCCTAAAAAATACTAAGTATGAAACACAGACGTGGTTTTAAAAAGAATGGATGTGATCAGATGATTCTTGCTGGGTACAGTTGCGATCAAAATTTAACACTTAACCCTATGGAGAATTTCGTGTTATGCTCAAACGTTGAATGTAATATCACTTATTGGCAATCGTGCGCAACTAATATGTAGACTAACACTCGTGTTTGACCCACTGTAACTATTCGTGATTTAATAGATGCAATATAATTATGATATAGTTATGCATCAAGATACAGTAATTGGCAAAAGTAAGTGTCGAATGGTTTTGTAATTTCGATAATATGCAGCCTGTTGAATCAAACGAAAATATTCACAACAAGACTGTTCACGATGTGATTACATATTATATTATTGTTTTATTTGATACTTGTCTGTCTTGTTGTCCACTGACTAGTTTTTAAAACCACATCGTTGATCATAACGGGATGTAGTGTAACACATACACAGGTATAGATGGTATTTGTTCGTTATCATTAACTCAATCGTTGTCATCGGAGTCTATCCCACATGCACTAAGAGAATCTGTGTTTTCGCAGTATTTGTGCTACTGATAAATGGACATTTCGGTGCAGCTGAGATCTTTACAATAGCGGTATAGGCTTTGCTTTCATACAGTTAATCTCCACGCTTCGTGTATAGCTGTGAAAATCAAGTAAATTCGAATTTCAACTAAAGTAGAGCTTAATGAGTAAAATAGATATCAACCATAGTTGCATTTTCCTGCAAATTCCGAGTAGGTGCTTATTAACCGTTACTAAGGAGCTATCGGGACCGGTGGCAAAGTCTCCCGATCTTATAATGATCAGGGCCTATGCAGAGCATGGCTGCATAGTTTTAGACATACATGTGCCCAACTTTGAACAAAACCAGCACCATGTGAGTAGACACTGACTATATTAAGGCAATACCAATGAATGATTAGTACACCATTGTGGCATTGGATTAGCAACTTTGCTAACCTTAAATAAGACATATGGTTCACTTTGACGGCCAGGTATATCTCAAATTTCACATTTGGGTATTAACTGCATCGTAAACGCAAACGTTGAATTACGACCCTATCAGCTACAATATTATAATGATCAATGGCCCATGGGGCACTAACATGTACAGTTTCATATCTGTGTCACCATTTGAACATAACCAATACCATCCGACTATAGACACTATCTAATTTACGGGAAAATACCACGACCCAGAGTGTTGATCGGTTCAAAGCCAAGTATGTTATTGGGAGAGAACGATCCATTAATCCTAAGTCGATGGTTTGTTCGCAACAGATGGAGTCATGATACATTATGAAGGATGATGGAAGGGTCCCCTGAACTATGTTCTTCGACACAGTATTGTCCCAGCACTGTGTCACTTGCATCTTACTGTGTTGTACTATATATAAGACCAAGCACATAATGCACATATATATCTTCTTATAAATAAATTATCCCTTAGAAAATGTCCAGAGATGTCTTGCCTATTTATACTGACAATTTATTTCTATTCTTGTGGCAAAGGATTTGAGGGAGTGATTTGTTATGTTGACTAAGGTGTTAATTTAGTATGTGAAACATGTATCCCGGGGGACGTATCGAGTGGACGGAGAAAGTGTTTTCTTTATCATCAGATGAACATAATTTAAACTCCCAATTTTGATAAACCCGACCAGGAATTATAGAACAACCATCTATATATGCCCAGCAATATTTAGCAATACATATGGACATGATAAGTGTTTAACATTTTAAACAATACCACCCTATCCACATGCGTGGC
Source organism: Siphonodentalium dalli (assembly GCA_032622095.1). Classification (NCBI taxonomy): domain Eukaryota; kingdom Metazoa; phylum Mollusca; class Scaphopoda; order Gadilida; family Siphonodentaliidae; genus Siphonodentalium; species Siphonodentalium dalli. Next base: position 20,699,159 of record CP136065.1, read on the forward strand.
TAAACTTATCATTGGCATAGATGAGTTGTTGTAGTTGTTACATTGATGCTGGTCGGGTTTCTCCAAATTTAATACTAAAACAGAATGATCCATAAGCTACGGTGGCTGGTTTAGGACATGGGAAATTGTTTTTTTTTATTTCGTGGCCACGAAATACTAATTCGTGGCAACGAAATGCTAATTCGTAACGAATTATAACTGATTGACCTTTGCATATATCCAGATACATTTACGGTATGGTTACACTTGATGATGTTTGAGAAACAATGCGTACGATTGCAGAGAAGCTACTTTTAACTCCTTATGGCTCTATTGGGATATGAACGTCCAATATAAACTAGCCCAGAGAGAACGGGGAAACACGGGTCAGGTGGCTCCAAGACAAACTGAATATTCATTAGTTTTTACCACAATACATCGAATGGGAATGACATTTCACTCGGCATATTGGCCGATTTAAGTCAAATAAGTGGTTTTGTAGGGTGGGCCCAAAACAAACTTATAAATATTCATACCCTTTCAACCATACCCGATCCAAAATGGTCGCCACTCAGAAGGGGTCATATAGGGTACACATTATTTCTCGGTCACTTGACCGATATTGACCGATATAGATCAAATAAAGGGTGTTGTACGGTGACTCGCAAAGCAAGCTAAATTTTCAAAAAAAACCTTCAGCCATTCGAGCGAAAATGATAATTGATCAGAGGGGTCCATATATGGTACCATGCAATTGCCCCCCCCCCATTTTAGGTCGAATACAGTGTGTTGTAGGGTGACCCCTGATGAGACAAACTAAATATTCACCCGCTTTCACCATCCCCGATCCAAAATGGCCGCCCCAGATTGGCTCAAATATGGCACCTATACAATTTCTCGGCCCCTTAACCGTTTGTTGTGGTATAATTGGTGCTGTAGCGTGGCCACAAGATATACCGAATGTCGTGGGTGCGCTATGATCGGGTTGGTGAAAGGGGTGATTACTTAATTTGATTTACGGGCCACCCTACAACACCCTTTATGCCCTGAGAAGATGGCTAAATAAATATTCTGTGATTACATAATATTGAGCCCAAGGAGGGATTTGCTAGTTCACAAGACATGAGACAATTTCTCGTTCAATGGCTGTTTAATTATCTTCATTAATCAGCCGAAATAATAAAATTGTGAAGGTGGGGACCAAAAAAGGGCCCCATACAAGTCAAACAAGAGTAACAAATGTAATAAAACATCATAACACATGAGAATAACAAAACTTAACAAAATAACCATACTGGGCGGGAGGGAGGGTCAAGAAACAATTACCGATGCCCAGATGTGTATGAATTACTAATATAATATTTTAAACTACATAACTTTTGAATAACCTTCCCACGTCCAGAGAGAGTTCTTACTGGTTTGCTAAAAGGCGACTGATAAGGAAGGCCGCTCACGTGACCGTGACGTACAGTCTCCACCAAAATTGACTGTGCATGAAACCGATCGCCAGATCTTCTCAAACATAAAAATGGTTATATATAACCTGCTATTATCTCAAATCGCCGTGGCTCGTGCCAAGATGATGGACAACTACAACCAGATCATCTCTATCCGCGTCCATTACAACAATGAGACTGACGATCGTATATCACAATTAGTTATTTCGTGGCCACGAATTAGTTATTTCGTGGCTACGAAATAAAAAAAATATTCCCATGTCCTCAAAGTTTTGACTAACACTTACATAAATATGACTCGCAGAATTGTTAGCACACAACTCCGTAATATGCGGTACTTCGTCCTGGCAATAAAAATTAATTTTGTCAATTGATGAAACAACAACATCAATCAACTTTACAACGACATCCTGAAACTTTAGTCATGATAAACATTACATTTGTAGAATAATGGACATTATCACTGAAGCACGTGATTGTGATGTATATGATTGATGTGAACGACCCCCATAAGCTTTATGCTTGACGTCGGACCCCCTCCATAAACCAATATTCATAATTCACATTTTGTAATATATATTGTATTGAATTATATGGAATAAATACTGTTTACATCAACCACATTTGTATCTACCGGTATTGTATCTGGTGTCCTGACTATATTGCAAGTTAATTTGGTAAAATCACATGTATTTACGATATATTACATGTAAGAGCCATGCATAGATGATAGCCATTAAGTTCTACCACTGTGAACATTTGAGTAAATTGTCAAACTCTCTATAGGGTCCAACGTTTGTTTTGTTCACAACTGTAGTACACTACCCGCGGAGACTTATCTGACGACACCATTCTCAAAAATACATTTCAGAGTCATACTTTGGCATATGTGCATAATTTCAACTCGCACAATTCATGAAAAAGCTAATCGTGTTAGTTAATATCTGTATAATCAGGAAACACTCTTTAAATTTTTTAAACCGTCCAAACAATTTGTTTCCACTAAAATGGCAGACTGGAAACAAGTATACTCTGAAACTAGACCGCCATATTTGATACTTTTGTTAATTTCAACTCGCACATCTACCAGAAGGTTAGTTATGAGGATTAATATTTGTATAATAAGTAAACGCTCTTTAAATTCTTAAAACAGTCCAAAAAAACTTTTTTCCAATAAAATTTCAACTGAACACAGGTAAACTCTGAAAATAGACACGCTATTGATATATAAATAAACCGTTCGCATGTCGTTTTAGACAATCCGAAATTGCGCGACCGTTGTTTTCGACCAAAGGAATCTGACTTGTGAAATCAGCGAGGGTGGGGGTAGGGTTAGCTTTTCTGCGATATCTTTACCAAAAATCGATGTATCGAAGTTTTGTTTGTGGCATATGATCAAGATATCATTGTAGATTGTTCATGTTCGTAGATAGGTGATGTAGCTGTTTTAAGAATATACAATACCTTAATATTTCGGAAAGAAAATTGAAATTGCAGTCATAAATACAATTCATCTGATGATTTTATGATAAAATTCCACATTAAGATGTGTAATTAAGTAATTTGTGGCAAGATCTCTCCATGTTTTTCGATTTCTAAGAACAAAGAAAGCCATTTACCAAACTTGCTATGCGTAATAGCATGTTTTTATTACCAGGTGGACGGGACAAAAATAGAGGGGTACACAAACAAAAGCCTCACACAAACCTGTTTCCACTAAAATATCAAGCTGGAAACAGGTAGATTCTGAAAATAGACACACTGGTGGTATATAAACTGTTCTCATATCACTTTTAACATTCCGAAAACGCGCGACCATTTTTTTCGACATAAGGAATCCGACTATGACCCAATCTATCAGATTTGCAATTTGTATTTGTCAATGTATTATGGCTAAATCGCGAGAACAAACCGGCCATAATCCGCATGCATAGCGGTATACATTATGCGTATATTGTTATATAGAGACTCAGACTGGCCGGTTTGTATATTTCTGCAGACTGAGTTTTGATTGAGATTTTCGAAAATTCGATAGCTACAGGGCAATAACTCTTCTACCAGTACTGTGTAAGACACTAGAAAAAATAATATTGTTTCGCATGGAACGCAATACGCCAAATCTAATTAAAGTTCATCCCCTTCAAAACGGTTTTCAGAAAAATGACAGTTGTCTTAATATGTCGTCATAAAGCATGAACTTCACAAAGAACAACAGTCTATACTATTCGCCTGCTCTTCGATGTACATATAAGGTATTCGATACAGTATGGATCAACGGCTTATTCTTGAAGCTACACCTTCGTGGGTTCCAAGGCAAAATATGGCTCCTCCTAAGAGAGTTTTTGAGTAATATATCATGTGTAGTCAAACATACACACATTCTGTCTAAGTCAATTGCGATAAAACAAGGCGCAAGGCAAGGGATTATTTTATCCCCTCTGTTTTATATGTTGTACATAGATGATCTGTTGTATGAACTTGAAGCTTCAAACTTTGGTTTTCGACTTTTATCCTCCAACTGCTCATCTCCAACACAAGCTGATGATATGACACTGTTTTCCCTCTCAAGTTACGGCTTACAACGTTTATGCGATATGCACATCGTATAGTCAAAAGTGGCGCTTCGTGTATAATCCTAACAAATGTAAGGTCATCGTTTTTAACGAAACCAGAGTTGCAGCACAAGTAGGCGCTGGACTGTCGCTGGCAGTACTGTGTCCGAAACAGACGAAATCGCTCATTTGGGCATACAATTAAGTAAATAAGTACAGCTTTATCAAAGAATTTGTTGAAGTCATTGTAGACAAAATCAGGTCAACTGTTTTCCTCTTAAGTAATGCTGGACTTTATGCCGGAGGGATCACTCCGTCGAGTTGCGCTACTATATACAAAACGATGGTGCTGCCAAAAGGATTATATGGATCTGATGGATCAGAATTTCTGTGTGGCATGTCTGTGTCAGATACTACTTCGCTCGAGAAAATCCATCGATTTTTCTTGAAACGCACTCAAGGGCTGCCTGTGAGAACGAGAACCGATATTGTCCTATAGGTCTCGTGGGCCTTTGCCCAATTTCCTTATTTATAGATCCACGAAAACTCTGTTTGTTTGGTAGCTTTGTCGCATATCGCCTTCCAAAGTATGCAAGGAGATTTTTGTATCAAGACTTCACATGCATCTTGCTCGGCAATATTGAATGAATTCTTATTTCTCACAACTTGAACCAATATCTTGAGCAACTCCCAGTAGCCGGTACGTGTCCAATCCGCCCGGAGTGGAACCGACTAGTCAAAACGGAAGTCAACAGTAAGCGTGATATCGACTGGACGCAAATTGTTCAAAACGACCCAACACTAACACGCTTCTATCAAATCCAAAGTCACTTAGCCATTGATTATTTCGAGTAACAGGAACGGAACGAGGAACAGGAACCACTTCCGAGTAACAGAATGACTATTTCTAGTGACAGGAACGAGGAACAGATATATAAGCTCATATTTCTCGCGTTTTACGCCATGAAACAATCCATAGTATACATGATTCGAAAGGATAGCCTCTGCACTTCATGTATATTGCAACATTTAAACACTAATTTTGATAACTAATCGTATAACTGGTCAGGAACGTCGAGCGATGAATCGGGAATTAGCAAACACGTAAATGTTTCCGAGTACCCTGGAGTAACAGGAACTTGAGGAACAGAGATATAAACTTAATGTTCTCACGTTTTACGCAATCAAACAATACATATTATACATCAATCGAAAACATAGCCTATCCCCTTCTTTAATATTGCAACATTTAAACACCAAACACCACTTTTGAGAACTAAGCGTATAATTGGCCAGGAACGTCGAGCGGTGAATCAGAAATTAGCTAAAAACTAAACAAATTCCGAGTAACAGGAATGAGCAACAGAGATATAAACTTAATTTTCACGCATTTTACGCAATGAAACAATACATGTTATACATCACTCGAAAGCATACCCTCTCCACTTCTTTAATATTGCAACATTTAAACACCGCTTTTGGGAACTGGGGGTATAATTGGTCAGGAACGTCAAGCGGTCAATCGGAAATTAGCTAAAAACGTAAATTATTCCGAATGAGGAACAGAGACATAAACTTTTACGCAATCAAAATATACTTATTATACATCCCCTTCATGAATAAATATTGCAACATTTAAACACTACTTTTGAGAACTAAGCGTATAATTGGTCAGGAACGTCGGGCGGTGAATAGGAAATTATAGCAAAACGTAAATTTTACGAGTAACAGAGATATAAACTTAATTATCTCGCAATTTACGGAATAAAAAAATACTTATTATACACCATTCGAAAGCATGGCTTCTCCCCTTCATGAATATTGCAACAATTAAACACTAATTTTGAGAGCTATGCGTATAAATGGCCAGGAACATCGAGCGGTGAATGGGAAATTAGCTAAAGCATGTTCTTTTCCGAGTAACAGGAATGAGGAACAGAGATATAAACTTAATGTTCTCGCGTTTTGCGCAATCAAACAATGAATATTATATATCACTCAAAAGCATAGCCGCTCCCCTAAAAGAATATGACAACACGTGTACACTACTTTTGAGAAATAAGCGTACAATTGTCAAGGAACTTCGAGCGGTGAATAGGAAATTAGAAAACGTAAATTATTCCGAGTAACAGGAATAAGGAACAGGTATATAAACTTAATTTTCTCGCGTTTTACACAATCATATAATACATATTATATATCTTTCGAAAGCATATCCATTCCCCTGAAATAATATTGCAACATTTATGCACTACTTCTGAGAACTAAACGTATAATGGGCAAGTAATATCGAGCGGTGAATCGGAAATTAGCTAAATACTTAAATTGTTCCGTGTAACGGGAATGAGGAACAAAGATATAAACTTAATGTTCTCGTGTTTTACGCAATCAAAAAATACGTATTATACACCGAATGCATGGCCTCTACTCTAAATGAATATTGCAACACATGTACACTACTTTTTAGAACTAAGCGTACAATTGGCAAGGAACGTCGAGCGGTGAATCGGAAATTAGAAAACGTAAATTATTCCGAGTAACAGGAATGAGGAACAGAGATATAAACTTAATGTTCTCGTGTTTTGCGCAATCAAACAATGAATATTATATACTATTCAAAATCATAGCCACACCCCTAAAAGAATATTGCAACATGTGGACAATACTTTTGAGAACTAAGCGTACAATTGGCAAGGAACGTCGAGCGGTGAATAGGAAATTAGAAAACGTAAATTATTCCGAGTAACAGGAATATGGAACAGATATATAAACTTAATTTTCTCGCGTTTTACGCAATCAAATAAAACATATTATTATATATCATTCGATAGCATATGCACTCACCTAGAATAATGTTGCAACATTTATGCTATACTTCTCAGGGGGGGGGGGGGGGGGGGGTCAGGAAAAAGATTACGGATACAAGGTGGAAATGTTTTTGAGTTTTGGGGACCCACAACCCGGGAGCGTAAGTATTTTCCACCCAGGTCTGGGACACCCACCGGGACCGTAAGTTTTTTCCACCAAGGTCTGGGACACCCACCCCCAAAATTGATGAAAATCTTGTAAATTCTACTAAATAATGTGTTGTTGGCAGGGTAAGGGTATCTCATTGTGTCTGCACCGGAACTGAGAGAACGCTGGTCAAGTACACCCACAAAACATAAACAAACAAAGCACATGGCTGAAAAATATGCCAACAAAACCAGTGACAAAACCTTTAAAAACCCAAATAATTATGGTTATAAAGGTAAAATACCAACTTTAACAGGATAGTGGTGTCCCTTATTAGCAATACTAAATATGATTACGTCAGTACGTATGGACAACCCAAAAACACGAACGTCCATCTATAAAATGGTAAATCTATGTTTCATGGGAGTGCCTGTATTTCCGGCCAACTTGGGATATATGATCACGTCAGTACGTATGGACAGCGACATGTCTCTATTCCGAAAGTTTACTATTCCGAATGTTCACTATTCCCAAGGTTCATTATACCGAAGGTTCGCTATTCCGATGGTTCTCTATTCCGACGGTTCTCTATTCCGAAGGTTTTTGTTATTTTGAAGTTTAATTCTATCTTCTAAAGTATTGAGAGGGTTCTTTATCATAAGACTCTTTTTATGAATGAAATAACTTAAAACATTGAAACAATAAATGTGATTTTTTTTTTCGCGGGTTTCCTTGAAATTTAATGTCACGTTACGCAGCCCACACAATTGCTATGTTTCCACGGCGTTATACTAGAGGCAAGAATACACAAGCTAAAGGCGGTTTATAACAGTGGGGTTATAACGCTTAATGAATACTGGAGCGCCATAACATTGATATTCTGGTTTAATAACAATCTATGCCATAAAATATGATTAAAATACTATAATCCATCACCATTTGAAACGTCTCAGAAGATGCCCATAGAGAAATATAAAATAGCTGAAATCATAAAAAAAATCCTCTCCCCCGTTATGGCTCCCAGAATGCAACAGAATTCAAGCTAGAAAAAGGAATTTTCAATGGAAGTGGAATAACTCTATCTTTAAAATATAGAGTTATTCCCCCTCCATTGAAAATAATACACTTTGCACAACAAAACCAGATGAGACTTTAGCGCAAAAACACGTCGGCAACTCAACAAAAGCATGTTCACAGTTTATTACACACGGATAAGTTGATAATACAATGTTAGAGAGCTTCCTATTTCAAATGCATGGTGTATAATATGGCATATATTTTATATATATATATATGATCTGGGGGTTCGAAAATTAAGTGGGCCTTTAATGTTGATGTTTCTTTCAAATACAGATTGCCAGTCCGGACAGACTGTATCACTTACACTCTTACATGTAGCGCGAGGAGTGCTGGCAATCCAGCTTGAATGGTCGTCTTTGTGGAGGCGTGATCGAAGCTTCTGTTCATTTTGCGTCAGCCTTTTCAGTCGGTCATGTCTTGGTTGTTACCCCTCCCACCCCTTAGTCCAGGTCCTCGAGGGACATTCCTCCCTGCCAGTGACTGGTGGTATGTTTTTGTTCGGCTTTGCTATATTGTATCATGTGTGGCGTGGTACACCCATGGCAGCGGCGACAGTTTAGGGTAGCGCCACTACCCGGTAATTGTTTAACACATAATGTGGTATTTATTATGGTCGGTAGTTCTTATTAAACAATTGCCATATGGCACTTGCCTCAGTTTTACATTCTTATCCCATAAATGTAATAGGGCAGCTTTAAATGGCTGGAGAGATAGGACATAATGGCTTGGGAGATAGGACATAAATGGCTTGGGAGATAGGACATACATGGCTTGGGGGATAGGACATAAATGGCTTGGGGATATGACATAAATGGCTGGGGGATAGGACATAAATGGCTTGGGAGATAGGACATAAATGGCTTGGGAGATAGGACATAAATGGCTTGGGAAATAGGACATAAATGGCTTGGGGGATATGACATACATGGCTGTGGGGATAGGACATAAATGGCTGGGGAGATATGACATAAATGGCTGGAGAGATAGGACATAAATGGCTGGAGAGATAGGACATAAATGGCTGGAGAGATAGGACATAAATGGCTGGGGAGATAGGACATAAATGGCTGGAGAGATAGGACATAAATGGCTGGTGAGATAGGAAATAAATGGCTGGAGAGATAAGAAATAAATGGCTGGAGCGATAGGACATAAATGGTTGGAGAGATAGGACATAAATGGCTGGGAGATAGGACATACATGGCTGGAGAGATAGGACATAAATGACTGGGGAGATGGGACATAAATGGCTGGGGAGATAGGACATAAATGGCTTGGGATATAGGAAATGAATGGCTGGGAAGATAGGACATAAGTGGCTGGGGAGATAGGACATAAATGTCTGGAGAGATAGGACATAAATGGCTTGGGAGATAGGACATAAATGGCTTGGGAGATAGGAAATAAATGGCTGGTGAGATAGGACATACATGGCTGGTGAGATAGGACATAAATGGCTGTTAAGATAGGACATAAATGGCTGGGGAGATAGGACATAACATAAGTGGCTGGAGAGATTGGACATAAATACTCACTTGACCTCCTCCCATCTTGCTGAAGAAATTGAGCACATCGGTAAGTTCATCCGCTGAGTTTATCTTAACCAGTGACATACCAAGCTCTTGGCAATAGAATTCAGCATTCTTCCAGCTGTCCATTCTTGACCGCAGTATGTATCGTGGTATTGTAATACCTGCAAGTGCACAGAACATTAGAAAATCATAGAGCCATGCATGTAGGTATGGTTATCTTTATTCGAGGTAATATGTGTCCCGTACGTCCCACAAAATTATGTACTTTTATTACGATGTACATGTAGCTATAGGATATTGAAGTGTAACACTGCTAAATGGATCAATAGAGTGTTGCTATCTGCATTTATAAAAGCCAAGTAATGTTGCCAAAGACATCTAACATTACAATTTAAGAAAAATAATGGTGCATGTACCTTGTCTTAAATCAGTTTAGACACCAATACCATATTGCTAAATAATTTTACAACAACGAATGCAGCCGTTATTGAACATTCTTACGTGATCTTGTATGTGCTAACACCATAGCTAAATCATGTATGTTCTAACACCATAGCTAAATCATAGCAGAACTCACCATACAAGCATAGCTAAATCAGTAGGGCCCACCAACATCATAGCTAAATCAGTAGGGCCCACCAACACCATAGCTAAATCAGTAGGGCCCACCAACATCATAGCTAAATCAGCGGGACCCACAAACATCATAGCTAAATCAGTGCACAGTGTTAGAATCGAGGTCCTCATTTTAATATTCATTATGACCTGACCTCGATTCTAACACTGAGCGGTGATTGGCTGTTTCCACTCGGTCAGTCATGGAAAGGTCAGGTCACAATGAATATTAAAATTAGGAACTGTGTCACTTGACAAATTTCTTTTTTAAAGTTGGAATTATCGACAGATTTCTCCTCTATTAGAATTGTTTACTGACAATGTGTTGATTTGTATGAGTAAATAAATTATTAGCCGACAATAAATCACTAAGTTCCAGATATTTTGTTGATCGTTTGACCGATTTTTAATGATAGTAAACTGCATGGGTGGTGAATTTCGAGACACATGCGGACATTGCTGTCTGAGCTGGATCAAATCGAAAAAATACGCTCTCCGGAGACAATATTCGGTGGTTAAAATTTTATCAAATGCAACGTGTATGAATGTTTCTGATGGGAGTTTGTTGTATTTATTGAAAGATGAATTATTTGCCGATCCATCCGTGTATATATCGTTATCAATACTGGGGTGAATGAGCTAAATTTGTGCGACTCCCGAGCGATGGTGAAACGTTGAATTTCTACAGTCACCCTTGTCTATATAATGTTCCATTGACGCGAAGAAGGCGCGTATATAGAGGCGGCGTATATGGGCAGTGCAAATGGGGGGGGGACAGCGGAGCGCGTTACAGGTCCCTGTGATCAGTGGGACCCACAAACATCATATCTAAATCAGCAGGACCCACCAGCATCATAGCTAAATCAGCGGGACCCACCAACATCATAGCTAAATAAGCGGGACCCACAAACATCATGGCTAAATCAACAGGACCCACCAACATCATAGCTAAATCAGCGGGACCCACAAACATCATGGCTAAATCAACAGGACCCACCAACATTATAGCTAAACCAGCATGGCCCACCAACATCATAGCTAAATCGGCGGGACCCACAAACATGATATATAACTCAGTAAACCCACTGACGCCATAGCTAAATTAACAGTACCTACCAACAACATATCCAAATCGGCAGGACCAAGTTAAGCCATGGCTACGTGAACGTTCAGACGACCACGATTCAATCGTAAGTGGAGGAATCGGGCCCGACGAGATCGTGGATATTTTGTTCACACGACTGCCATGTCGTCGTACATTATGATATCGTAGGTTGTTCCTAAAGCATGTTATTGACTACCCTACGGTCATCTCCAGATACGTACACACGACTGCGATTACGTCGCAAGTGGAAGTAACAAGGATACTCCACTATTTCGGATCTAAAATCAAACAGTGCTTGATATTATTTTTTACCTACGATTTTGACGTGAGCATGCGCAGTCCAACTAGCGGTTACTTCCTACGATGGAAATCTTTCCACTTACGATTGTATCGTGGTGGTCTGAATGTTCACCAAATCAACAGAATCAACCAGCATCATAGCTAAGTCAACAGAACCCACCAACATTATAGTGAAATCTGCAGAACCCAGCAAAATCATAGCAAAATCAAATAGAAATGACGAGTAATCTTGCTCAAAGTAGTTATTTTTTCAAATATTTTATCCAAATTGACAATACACACAGTTATTGTTATATGTTAATTAAATGCAGTGATTCTCGGTGGCGAAATCGTATTCGTTAGTTTATCTCCGATTGCTGCGTCCCGAATCAAGAAGTAAATATTTACAATTTGGAATAGTTCGGACTATGTTTTGTATGGAGTGATACGGTTGACTTGCTTGAGATTCTTGGCGATGTTAGTAGAATGCTACATTCATCCAGTTGGCATAGCGCTCGAACACTAACTTATCAGTTTCACGCACCCGAACAAGTCCGTAACATGTATTTAACCCTTCCAGTGCGAGGTCCGATTTTTGTATCAACCCATATACCCTGTGCCAATGCATTCTCTTATATATGCGAGTCGACCATGAATGGTGACATATTCATTCCATCGGCATCACACATGCAATACCTGTTACAATTGAGATGTTTATCCCACCTCAATTACGTATTAAATAAAGCAAAATATAGACATCTATGCGGGAATCCGATGTACGCGTGACGTGACACCCCACCCCAACATATTCATATTTTCTATGCTATGCTTTAATCTCTAAGACATGAGTTCACGTGTTACTGGCGAGATGTGCAATATTTACAAAGTGCTAAGTGTGATATATGCATATAGATAGATAGAAGAAGAAGGAATATTTACACCCCTGGTCAAGTTGTCATGATAATATGTTATGATGCTAATGGTTCTGCTGAGTTGCTATGGTGCGGGTAGAGCAAACTGATGTTGTTTTGAGAAGGTACCGTTTTTTTTCTCTAAAGTTGTCATTTTCGCGGTGTTTGGTTAATCCGAGCGATTTGAGAAAAACCAGTGTGTGTAAAAACATTCAAGAACATATATATTTTAGAAAAATATAATAATGCCTGCGCTGGTGTTTCTAAAATGACGTGAATAACCATTTTGATTATAGTCGATTTTCAACAACTAATACATATGTTCAGATTATCGGAACACCGCGAAAAAGCAAAATTCAAAAAATATAACTGTACTTTAAGTTAACAGCATCAGTTTGCCCTAACAGCATCATAGCAATTCAGGCAGAACCCAACCGCACCATAAAACATTAGCAGGACCACTTGACCAGGGGTGGTTTAACTTTTCTGATGGTTGGATACTCCGACTAGTATTTAGTGTTAATTTGTTGTTTTTAGACCAAAGTCGAATATTTTCATACTTTCAGACGAATTGTTGGACTGAAGTGGCCATCGGTTGTAAACGTCCAACAGTTGAACAAGTTGAGGTGAGTTAGAAAATTTCAACATATGGGGGTACGAGTGCCGTTCTATATGACTTGGAATTTTCTGTCTATATCAAGGATGGTAGTCAAGTTGTAATTAATGAATTGACACACACCCCATCCCTCCGTCCAACCCAACCAGCATATCAGTTCGGCGGACACCTGATTTTCCAACCGCATCATCCACCCAATTAATCCACACCTAATTCACCAAACAATAAGCGGATGAATATACGTAAATATATCACATTCGGGTAAAAAAAAAGCATGCACTACATGAACTACATTGGTAAGTTAACGCAACTTTGCCAGAAATTTTCTAATGTTGTTTCAGCATAAAATATATTAAAAGCTAGGCTGCGAACAGGCTATCGCCTTTCAACTTCATGGAGTATGAAATACTGACGAGGGGTTAAAATAAGAGACGCCCGTCCCGCAATACAAAGAACGTGTATCCAGCTGGTCCCACTGACCAATATCCGCACGAGGAATCGGCGTGATCACGGCATGAACAATCATTAAAGGTACGGGAGGCCTTGGCGGTGGGTATGCTGTGAAAATATTTCCACCGGCCAAAAACCGCCACAAACAGAAATAATATTAAAATGTAGACAGACTTTGTCCGTATACAAATAAGAAATATTGCATAAACATTATGTTATTGTCATATGTTTGACCATTGTTATGTAAACAAAAGCATAAAAAGTTACTTTCCTGGTGTTTGTTTATATTATGATGGTAAACATAAAGAGCGTTCTTTGTTGCTTATTTCCTGATATGGAACTAATAAAGAGCGTTTATATCATCTGTGTGTGATTAGCCAGTAATACTGTGCTGTCTTCTGTAACACAATCAGGCTCTTGCGGAGGTAAAATATAGTAGGTCTTTATGATAACATGCTGTTTACGCGATGGCCATGGTACATATGAACGAAACTGTATGCATTTTAATGTTTTTCTGTTTACAGTGTTTGGAACAAATATGAATATTTTCGACAACTAAGGTGCCTTTAATGCTGCATACAGTAGTAAACTTTTTTTTTACAAATATTGAATTGTTGCTGTACTATAAAACCTGCTTAGCCGGTACATTATCAATCTGTAATTCGAGTTATTATTCTTACAAAGCTGTAGTGTTCGAGTACAAAATATGCAAAAATGAAAAGATTAAACTTTCAGTCACTGTTCATTGAGGGTTTAACGTCGTTTTAGCCACTAGGCCATGTCACGAGTCACGACCATCCAAATAGATAAACTGTGTTGAAATATTAATTATTGAATGCTATCCAATAATAAAATGTCGCATATTGAAACCATTGTACTGTTACAGTGATTTGTCAACAAACATGCTAATCGAAAAGCTCGAATATTTTAGTCTAAATATTATTATTAGAATATTTGTCAATGATTTTACCTTTTCCAATATTTAATGTCAAATTAAAAAACACTTTGGCATCTTAATTAATTATTCATTGATCGGCAATGTCATTCTTTCTGACTGTAACAGTAATGTTACATAACAATGGTATCGATCTGGGAAATCTTGTCATTGGAGAGTTATTAATAATGAAAAATAGAACATTATAGATCGTATATAGTGAACATATCATTACCCACGGTTATCCATGAATTAATAAATATACAATAATTATAATCATCTTAACATATAGTGATGTTTCCGGTAACGGAAGGAAAATAGAATAGTCGGCATGCGAAAATTACTTATTTTTTTTTCAATATGTTTTTGGAATATATGTACTTTGTACACCAGATGATATAATAGGATGATGGTCATACGACGGCAGTTGATTAGTATTACACTCTCTATGTGATTAAACCCTTTTTGGCCTTTGACACACACGATAGCCTACATATAACGTTCGGATTTTGACAAACACAGACATTGCCGTAAGTCCGTATAATACAGCCATGCAAGATACTTTAGTTATTCAGCATCAGCCATCTGTGTTCCAGTCCGGTCAGTGTAGTATGTATGATGAGGTGAGACTGGTAACTGAGTAAACATTTTGTGTGCTGTTCGATACATAGATAGAACCGCATGAGTGTCTGGATTTTGACGAATTATCGCACGAGATTTGTTGGCGGAGCGATACCTCGAGAGGTATCGCGATCCGCCAACAAATCTCGTGCGATAATTCGTCAAAATCCAGACCCTCGTGCGGTTCTATTTTTATTACATATCTCCGTATCATAGTAAGTTGACTTATACAATCGTACATCTCCGGTACAGAAAATGTGAATTTAATTGAGTTTTAACGGCATTTTAGGGTTAACGCAACAATCAGACAAGGAGCCCGTCTATCCGCGAATGACCTTGACCCATCCTTAATGATGCGTTTGAAATTAAATTCTGTGCCTCGACAAACATATTCTTGAAATGAAACTAATTGAATGAATCATCTCATCGATTGATCGCTTATTGTTACTTTATTGTCGTGATTGAAAAAGTAAAAATAGTAACGGCGAGAACCAGTCTAACAACACTGAATGAAATAGTTCCGTCGACAGATTGCACTAGTGCGATTCTGAGAATTATCACACACTCGTGCGATCATGCGAATAACGTTGATAGATATGTAACAAGAAAACCATAGTCAGAAATGGTAACGCCACCAATATCATATTATTAGCCATAAATATAAATTATAATACAATTATTCTATAAACTAGCTTTCAAATTTTATGTGGGAAATTTGCATACTTCCATATTTCAAGTTTTCCCGTTTCTCGTGTCATACATTACTTTCTTCAAACTGTCTTCTTTATTACGCAAGCTGATGGGCCCGACTTCGCCCGGGCTGTTTCCCATCTGTTTCCGGCGAGAGGCGCGATTTAACCTTCAATTGACTATTTCGAAAGTCAAGGTCAGGTCAGGGTCATGATTTGACCCGTCCAAAACACCCCCACCCGGAGAAAAGTACCCCTAGGTATCAAATTTCGTCGAAATCCGTCCGTTTTACCCAACTTGACCTTTAATGAACAATTTTGAAGGGCAATGTAAGGTCGGAGTCGTGATTTGACCCGTCCAAAACACTCCCCCGACAAAAGTACCCATAGGTATCAAATTTCGTCGAAATCCATCCGTTTTATCCGACTTGACCTTTGATTGACCACATTGAAGGTCAAGGTCAGGCCGAGGTCACGATTTGACCCGTTAAAAACTCTCCCCGGACAAAAGTATCCCTAAGTATCAAATTTCGCCGAAATTTGTCCGTTTTACCCAAATTGACCTTGCATTGACAGTTTTAAAGGTCAATGTCAGGTCGGGGTCACGATTTGACCCGTCCAAAACACTTCCCGGACACAAATACCCATAAGTATCAAATTACGTTGAAATACATGGAAAGCCGAAGAGGACATGTTGGTTGCTAATTGCTAGATATATGACGCGGTATTTTAAAGGTGTTTCAAACTAGGAGATAGAAGTATTCTGCGTTTCAAATGGTGATGAATTATAGTATTTTATTCAAATTTTATGGCATAAATTGTTATTAAAACCGTATATATACTATAAAAAAAATGAATGACTCGAAAATTAAGTGGGCCTTTAAACAAAGTCACAATTGCAGTTAGGCTCATCTCATACTCGTCCATTCAGCGATATTCTGCTGCGCAGTTTGTTATAGCCTCCAGTATTCATTGAGCGGTATAGCCCCAACTTATAATTCGCCTTTAGCAGGCGTACACTTGCCTCAGATTATTGAGATATTAGGTCACACGTAATCACATTAAATCGCATGGAAACATAGCAATTGTGTGGGCTGCTTGGCGTGAATATGTAATGAGAAATAAGGTCATACGTAATGACATTAAACTCAAGAAAACCCGCGAAAACAAAACAAAATCACATTTAATGTTTTAAGTTATTTCCTTCATAAAAAGAATCTTCGTGATAATGAACCCTCTCAATAGAATATAGAATTAACCTTAAAATAACAAAAACCTTCGGAACACAGAACCTTCGGAATAACGAACCTTTGGATTGGTGAACCTTCGGAATAGCGAACATTCAGAGAAATTTCGGAATAGTGGACCTTCGGAATAGTGAACCTTCGGAATAGAGACATGCCCCCCAATATTCATATTATATGCCCAGAGTTCAAAGGTATGGACCCATTAAATTCTAAACTTGGACCTTAAAATATTGAACTCCAAATTGGAGCCCACACAGAACATCACTTAAGTCAACTGTACCTGTGTCATGTCCCAATGCGGGAGGGTCCATATATACCACAACATTAATATTATATGCCAAGAATTCAACGGTATGGGCCCACGTAATGACATTAAATCTCAAGAAAACCCGCGATAACAAAACAAAATCACATTTAATGTTCTAAGTTAAGTTATTTCCTCCTGTATCTGTATCGGTATGCGCGCAGGATCAGTTCGGATGTGAGCGCACACTCCATAAAAAGAATCTTTGTGAAAATGAACCCTCTCAAATTAGTCTCAATATACTTTAGAATATAGAATTAACCTAAAAATAACAAAAACCTTCGGAATAGAGAACCTTCGGAATAGCGGACCTTCGGGATAGCGAACCTTCATAATCGAAACATGTCCCCACAATTACACCGGTTACGTAAACACATGTGCTAATCTTTGTCGTACTATCGTAACTATCGGTACGATTTATACTCTAGTACGAAATAAACATAATACAATCGCCCAGTGGATTATCGATCGACCACACAATATGAAAAACTCTACACCGGTGTACACCACTGTGTGGCGTAATAAAAGCATAATACACAGAAGACACTGCCATGTGCGCTGATTTGCGCCACGAAGCGATTTTTCTGCACCAGACTGCGTTTTATGTGGTGCATTGAAACGACATTCGCCGATTCGCGATTGCGTGTGTTCGCGGTTTTACGCTCATCTCCACGTCAAAAATGCGCAACGTCCACGGTTATCCGCGATCGCGCCGCGCGCAATTCATGCAAAACTCACACTGAGAAGAGTGCAACAACTAAGAGCGCTCGTTGTTGGCTAACGTTTTTTTTATATGACAAAAACACAGAGAGCATTGGCGCTGAATAGTTCAAGCCGATCTCACCTATATACACCGAAATAACTGAAGTATATAGAAAAAAACTGATTCCTGTAAATTCGCTGATTTTTCGTTTCCACGCATAACGGATTCACGGAATCACGCAAATGTGTTATGATGGCATCATCCAGGGAAATTATTATTTAAAGATGCTTCGACCGTTTTGACACCAAATTCTAGTCAATCTTTCCTAAGTTAATGTTCAAAACAATACCATCGTTATAAATCGTATAATTCATTATGTTTTTTTAGCAAATTTTCCAAAAATTACCTATAATGTCCTGGGTGTCATATATAATTATATAGCTAATAGCAAATTACCAGAAAAGTATCACCGATAATGGAAGTCGTCTGCAGCATGCTTCCTGTTTTGCCATGTCGCTGTGGGGAAGGTGTCTGTTAGTAAATGTGTAGCTTTATGCTACGGTCTGTTGACATATATCTGTATTTATTGTCAAGTTTTTTTGTGTGCTTGTTTTTATTTAATTAATTATCTATTTATTTATTTATTTATTTTTGTGTGCCTGTGTGTGATTGTTTTGATGAGTGCTTGTGTTTCATGGTGGCGGGAATTACTATTTACTTTCCTTTGTAACATGTATTTTGTAAAACATACTCTCCTAGCTGGAGGAAATAAAGATATATATAATTATGTAGCTAATAGCAAATTACCAGAAAAGTATCACCGATAATGGAAAGTGTTTTTGTCTTCATTAAGGCAGTGACACGTGAATCAAAGATATGATGTGATAATATCTCAGACCCATATAAATAATGTTCGAGACGGGGTTCCATTGAACACACAATTTTCCTGAGAAATGTAACATGTGGAAACATGGATCATTAAAATCCATTATTAATTCACTTGGGGGAAAAAGCTTTATCATTCTCAATACAATTGGCATTGTTTATGATACGCATTTCCAGCATAAGACTATGTGACTGTTTTCCTATAGATCTGTGACAGTCCCGAAGACCGGAGCACATGCAGTCTCTTATGGCATACCGCATGCATGTGCACATTCTAGGGATCCACTAACTAGGCGGTGGAGTCCTATGTTTAGCTTTATGCTACGGTCTGTTGACATATGTGACCATGTGCCGATGCATTCTCTTATAGGTCGCCTCGCATATATAAGAGAACTAGCAGGGTTACCCGGCGTTGCCCAGGTTAAAGTGATGTGAAACCCTCTGTGGATATTTGGTGGGAATAGAGAATACTCCTGCTCTCAAAGTGTTACACGTATTCTCATAAATTGTATATCCAAATGGCATCACAAAACATGATTCTTACACATAGAATATAAGTAGTGGCTCACCTTGTCAGTTCGGAGCGATTATCATTTTGTTTATCGCGTTTAATCCGTCCCACCAATAAAGAAGTATTTATTTATTTACAACTGCGTATACTTCAGATGTTATAGCATGAAACATGAACATTATAAACATATTAGTTCGAAAAAATAAAAGACGACAATTGTGTTTTACATAAAGATGTATCAATCAATCAATCAATCTAGTTTATCATATCTTCATGAATTTAGATACCGATGTTTTAAAGATATGTCCAGGTGCTCCTCTGTTCTGGTGTTATACATGTATACTGGCTAATCATTTTCATTTTAAAAGAATTGATGTTATGCACGTATAGCAGCTACATGTGCCGACACAGCAAGAGTTTGAGTTGTTTATGTTAAGTGATGAGTCTGTATCGGGCAGATATACCCTTGTCAGATGTCAATATTGGAGGATCCTGAAAAGTAATGTGCTACGGACTGCGTTTTCCTTTATCTCAGAAGTAATCATATTTGACTGCACACTGTGACCACTATTTTTGAACAGGCTTGCTCCTCTACATTTCCATATCTCTTGGCAATTGTAACTTTTTTTGTGGAAACTATATTGAATGCGACAGACTCAATCGTGTTATAATATATACATGAGCCATTCTAATATGCAATCATCTGACGATTCAAGGTCCCTCAGTTTGAATGAATATATGTATCTATTAAATAGATTGATATAAATATACTTTTAATGCTATCTTCTATGTATTTGTGTTGCTAAATCAGTATAGGAATGCTCTGATTTCATCCCCATATAAATATGACAGTTGATAATATATAATTGTTGAAGTGACTTACTTCGGTCACCATTTGTCGAGATTGTGAAATTGGAATGCCAAACACTCCATAGAACGACATGGAGGTGGCCTGGGAGATGACTATATATAACTTTGTTGGATATCGGCGAATTGAACAATCTTATAAATGCTAGTGAATCTCCTCTTGTCATCCATGACCCCAAATGTGATTTAATTCATCATATCATATCATTAGAGAAGAACGTGCATGCAATTTGGTGGAATCAGTGCTAAATATATTTCAATCAACTTTGGTGCAACTCCCCTCTTGCATGACTGGAACCGCGCCACTTTTGTCATATTTAAACCACGTCTATTAGACTCATGCATGCATTATATAATGGAGATGATTATATATAGGTTTGGTGGTAATCGGCAACTAAACAAATTCTTATCATAGTTATTACACCCCCCCCCCCCATCTCTCACTCAAACGGCACCAATTTCGCGTCTTTAAATCACACGTTTATATTCCTCGTATCACGGAGAAGAATAATATATCAATTTGGTCGAAATCTGTGCTAAAAAATAGCCCCTCCACTGACACCAACAACGTCACTATTGAAAATTTTAACCCGCACCATTATCTTACTCGTAAAAAGTTACCCCTATTAGACCGCCTTGGTGCCATCTTGATTGCACCCTTAAAGTTATATATAGAAGTAATAGAACACAGACAGATATTCGCAAATATTTGATTCATTGTATCATTTGAGAAGAACGTGTATGAGCTTGATGGTAATTGGCACTAAACATATTTTTATAAGTTTTTGGTGACCCTCCCGTCCCTATTTCGGACTCAAGCGGCGCCACTTTTGATATCATTAAACCACACACTTAGACTCATTATAGAGATGATTATATATAAAATTTATGAAAATTGGCGAGTATACAATTCGTATCAAATTTAGGGCTACCATTTCATATCTCTCATCCAAAAGGCACCAATTTGGCGCATTTAAACCACACGATTAGATTATTCCTATCACGGAGAAGAATATGTATCAATCATGTGGAAATCGGCGCTAAACATATTGTTTATCAATGTTTGTGTCCCTCTCACCCTCTAGGCACCCCTGACTCGAATGGCCCCACTTTTGACATCTTTAAACCACACAATTATACTCCTGATATCATGGAGATTATTATTTGTAAGTTTGGTGCTAATCCGCGACTAAACAAATTTTTTTCAAATTATGTGCACACCCCACCCACCCCATCTCTCACCAAAGCAGCACCAATATGACGTCTTTAAAATCACACGATTAGATTCCTCATATTATGGATAAGAATGTGTATCAATTTGGTGGAAATTGGCGCTAAAAATATTGTATACATTTTGGTGCCCCTCTCCCTTTCAGTGCACCCCTGACTCGAATGACGACACGTTTGACAGCTTTAAGTCACGGTATTATATACCTCATACCATGGGGATATATTTGCATCAGTTTCGTGGCAATCGGCGACTTAACCAATTCTTATCATATTTAGTACCCACCCCCCCCCCCCCCCAAAATCTATCATCCCAACGACACCAATTTTGCGTTTTTAAATCACACAATAAGATTCCTTGTATCATGGAGAAGATCTCAGAAGAATGTGCATCAATTGGTGGAATTCGGCGCTAAAATTATTTTTGATCAATTTTGGTGCCCCTCTCCCCTTTCGGGCATCCCTGACGCGAACGGCGCGAATTTTGGCATATTTAAACCACACCATTAGATTCCTCATATTATGGGGATGATTATATATAAGTTTGGTGGCAATCGGCTACAACTTTTTTTGTTCTGCCCCTCCCCTTGTCTGCCCCTGACAACAACGGCGTCACTTTAGAAAATTCTAACCTTCACCATTATCTTTCTCGTAAAACATTGCTCCTAGTAGACCCCTTTGGTGCCATCTAGATGGTCCCCTGTGAATTTCTATAGAACACAGACAGACAGACAGACAGACAGACATTCGCAAATATAGATATAAGATGCATTGGCCTAACAATTTTTTATCATTTTTTTTAAATAAATGTTTCTTACAATTTTTAGGACATAAAATAAAAAAACCCAAATTGTGTTACTGGACATCTTTCGTATGATGAACGACGATAATTTTTACGAACAGCTATTTGTAGTTGTAATTTTTTTTTGGATGACCAAAACAAGCCCACACATATAAAGAAACATATAGAAGAGTGTCGTCTGCTCATGTTTGTCTGGGGCTCTGTATGGGTGAAATTATAAAATTGTTAAGGAATACAAGAAAAAATTATTAAAATTGTAAAAAATTGTTAGGCCAATGCATTCTCTTATATATGCGAGGCGACCTATGGTCGACTCTCATATATAAGAGAATGCATTGGCACAGGGTAAACAAAAATCCCGACTTACGACTGGATGTGATATGGATTTATTATTTAAAACCCAATATATATTAATTAGATAACATGACAGGACAGTATTCCATTTCTGTGTTGAAAAAGCCAGAGTGGCATAATGTTATCGGCATGCAATTCGAACAGCATGGTACTAAACTCACTCCTAAAAGCATGGACCATGCAGCACACCATTTCCCCCAAAAAGAACGTTTAGAACTAGAAGTTGTCAAATTATTACTAATCTATGAAGTAACTATTTTCTCTTTTCTCAAACTCTTCCATGAAATGTCCCTTGACTTCGTGTTTAAACGAGTGATCCCCCTGCCAGAAAATTAAAATTTGCTCTCAAATATTTAAAAGCAGAATCACCAATTGCAACGTTCTTGTGAATTTGTAGTTTTATCAGCGTCCACTCCGATAACCTAGTTTCAATTGATCCCGGAATATTCTCGTTCTGGGTTAATACTATCTTCAAGATATGAGTGTTCATAAGTCAAATGTGTTCTAAACCGTTCCAATAACCTTGCTCCGACATTCTGATAACGATTTGGATAACGATTTGGATAACGATTTGGATAACGATTTGGATAACGATTTGGATAACGATTTGGATAACCATTTGGATAACCATTTGGATAACCATTTGGATAACCATTTGGATAACCATTTGGATAACCATTTGGATAACCATTTGTCTTCAAACTCAATTCTGGATACCGAGAGGAACAAGTATAACAAGTATAACAAGTATAACCAGTGTTTTATTTATTATCCGTTTTATCACAAATACAGCCATCCCTTCACAAGCTAGGTTATTGTCCAAGATGCACCATTAACCCTTTACCCAACAGAGCGGCCCTGTGCCAATGCATTCTCTTATATATGCGAGTCGACCATAGGTCGCCTCGCATATATAAGAGAATGCATTGGCCTAACAATTTTTTACAATTTTAATAATTTGTTCTTGTATTCTTTAACAATTTGTATAATTTCACCCATACAGAGCCCCAGACAAACATGAGCAGACGACACTCTTCTATATACTTTTATGTATGTGTGGGGCTCCCTGCAGGGTTATGGATGTTTTTTATTTTATGTCCTAAAAATTGTAAGAAACATTTATTTAAAAAAAATGATAAAATATTGTTAGGCCAATGCATTCTCTTATATATGCGAGGCGACCTATGGTCGACTCGCATATATAAGAGAATGCATTGGCACAGGGTATTTTAGGCTGTTGAAGCTTTATTTGGCCGGTTTTGGCCGGTTTGTTGGGTAAAGGGTTAATATTTGAATGATATTTTAGTGTATAGCTATATCACAATTAACATTAAAAGTGATATGTACTTTTAATAATATGGCTTAAATCCAAATAATTTCCGCAGAGTATTGCGGCGAGATGGACAACGCATGTGTATTATACACGTGAGTATCTAGGGGATATACACAAGCAAAGATCGTTCGATACTATACCTGACGGCAACATAGACAAGTTTACTCCCTCGTTCGTCTAAGAGAGCCCGCGAGAGCCCGGGTGTCTTCGTGTGGTTTCGGACAGTATATGTGATCCGCCATATCAAATCCAGTCGTAAGTCGGGAATTTTTTACCCTGTGCCAATGCATTCTCTTATATATGCGAGTCGACCATAGGTCGCCTCGCATATATAAGAGAATGCATTGGCCTAACAATTTTTTATCATTTTTTTTAAATAAATGTTTCTTACAATTTTTAGGACATAAAATAAAAAACATCCATTAACCTGCCGAGAGCCCCACACATATATAAAAGCATATAGAAGAGTGTCGTCTGCTCATGTTTGTCTGGGGCTCTGTATGGGTGAAATTATAAAATTGTTAGAGAATACAAGAAAAAATTATTAAAATTGTAAAAAATTGTTAGGCCAATGCATTCTCTTATATATGCGAGGCGACCTATGGTCGACTCGCATATATAAGAGAATGCATTGGCACAGCGTAAAAAAAAATCCCGACTTACGACTGGATTTGATATGGCGGGTCACATATATTGTCAAGGCGGTGGATTCTTATCCGGTCCAGTTCCTTGTAGTCCGAACCGCTGCCAGGGCCTAACATTTTAAACATGGTAACGTTGGTATTGCATAACATTGTAAGGATCGGATGAATTTAAATTTTTTTTTTTTATTTTATGTTTAATTAGAAGAAAGAATGAAAAAGGAGGACAAGACAAAATGCACGCACACATTCATTCTCTCAATTCAAGGCTTGGAAGAGCGAAATTCTTCCATGCCCTGGCCTACTTTCTTACATGTGACATATAATTAGAAAATATTTAAAGGCACACAATGTATTCGGATAATTTTAACAAAGAGTTCTCAAGCTAAAAGTAAATTGAAGCTACGATGGTATAATTTTTTCCCCAGAAAATGGGCTTTCTTTTTCTACAACAATGCTGATAAGAACAATAAATCAGTCGTTTTCTTCTGAATAATTTTAGAATTCACTTTCAGCTACATTATTTGGTGATATGTGCATATTTAATGTTTGCATAATCAAACACTATGTGCAGTTTTAAATATTTTACTGTCTGAATTTACCAAAAACAATATAACTGTATTGTAAATATTGTAGTTATTTTAATCGGATCGGATGAAATTTTAACTACAGGTGAATTCGTATTTTCGAACTACCTTGTGTGTAGTATAAAGTAATGGTGAGGAACAGAACTGCGCACGCTCTCATGTTTGATTGTCTACGTCTATACGCGCAGTTACCAGAGAATCACAGTGTCAACCGTGTCCAGGTGCTTTCTAGATTTGGATTCTGGCTCCAGTGAAGATATATGTCGATATTCCCCCTATTTAACCTGTCTGGGTAACACTCCATTGGACACAACGATTGTCCTGAAAACCAATGCTGGTCCTTCATTGATCATTAAAATCTATTAGGACCCGCCTTCTATAACATAATAGTTGTCAAAACACTCACCCGTATTGTGTAACGAAAAACGTCTTATCTGACACCTCATCACAATTTTCAACTTCAATATGTTTTTGCAATGTACTTGTTGGGATTATTGGCCGTTAGTTTAGTTTTTCTCGATAAAAATGGTTGCGTCTCTTCGTTGCGCTTTCTATAGATATCCCGATTTTAAAGGTTCTCAATCCGATCAGAGGGTCCCCATATCATTAAGATACAACAACAACATTTCTTCAAAATGCGCTTTTGTTATCAGAATCGACTAATTGCAACAAAATATTGCTAACCACTATCAACAATAGTAACTAATTTCCCAAAACGTGTAATTTATCAACATTTTGTTCAATGAAATATGGCCGTATTATCACTTGAGAGTACTCACGAAATTTGGCCGTATTACCACTTAATTTTAGAGTTATCCATCTTCATCCGCAATTTTGACCGAAACCATTCTTTTTTTAATGGCGTGTTTCTGGGCCACAAACAATTGAAATAACAAACTTAAAAAATCGATATCTGATCACTCTGAGCTTTGCTGGGTGGGTTCCTCGACTCGAATTAAATATTGTTTACCCCCGAAACAAAAGAAATAGTAATTTAGAAGCGTAAAATCGGATTGAGTACCTTTAATTGCTAACTCAATTCAGTGCCCGAAAGACGTCATCTGTTTGTCGGCGACCAGATAATATGCCGTCGCCCTGAACACCACATACAAGAAAACCATAGTCATAAATGGTAACGCGCTCAAGATCATATATTATATACCCATGATTGTAATTATAGAATATAAAATATATTGGTTTCGCGAATGACCAACTCAGAAGTCCGTTAAAATAACAATAAAAAACAGCACCTAATTAACGAACCGGTGGCCGACTCGGCCGTCTCCGACCACAACCATCAGAGGGCTGCAGAACGAAACATATCTATAAAAGTTGAAATATAAGACTTACAAATTATCTTTTAAATTTCTTTTATTGGTAATTGACATAGCTTGTCACAAACCAAAAATCAACATTATTGACATAATAATGTAAAGGACAATAAACGAAATTGAAATTCCCAACTACACCTTTTACCGGACTCGGCCTCCTGGTCGCGCGGTTCGACTTTTAAACCAGAAAACCAATTATCTATAAATAAAATGCCCATAGGACCACAGATATAAACAAAATGGAGAACAGTATACACGCGGTGCGCGCTAATAAACATACTGTACTAGGAGACTTGTCTGTTTAATTATCATCAGGAGGTTTATATATCAGGGCATGCGCAGATGCTGTTTTGGGGTCTGTTGAGGTCATAATGATACAACAAATTCACTTCAACTGTCACCAATAAACCCGATGTGTTTCGATCACAACTGTACTCATTGTCTTCACGCGTTTTTCATATATCTAATAATTAAGCAATCATAATCAAATAATTAATTCTTCCACTTCCCCCGCTCACGAAATGGTGAGAGAGCAAACAAATATTACTAATTTTATCGATAAAGGTGTCTATTATCTCAGTATACACGACAGCGTCTGGCGATCATATGGGGTGCAGGACGTTTCGGCACCTAGACGTTTCGGCACCTGGTTTTCTGGACCTTTCGGCATCTGGGTTTTCAGCACTTGGTTGTTTCGGCCCAGGTGCTTGGACGTTTCGACACTTCGTCGAATACGTTTTGGCACTTGTTTCTTTTTCTTTTCTTTTCATATATAATATTGTCTTTGATGTTGGAAGCATTGAACGTGCAGCAGCGGCGTTTCCAAATATGAATACCGACAGACCAAGAAACAACAAACGCCAACAGCTTTACTTGTTCGTCATGCCCCAACCTGGTATATAAATTGGTTTCAACTTGTTCTACCGTGGGTAGGGGTACCCAACCACTTTTGAAGTTTGACCGCTGCACTATTTCTGTGGAGTAATCTTACAGCAATGTCGTTATTGATGTCTCTCTTATATATCGCGAATATAGATTGGATGGTCTGTTTAGAGAGCTATTGTATTATGAGGTAGGAGCTATCGACCAATTTGTTTCTCACATCGACAAGACATCAACAGCCCCTTGATATAAGTGTCTGAACTTCAAACTCCTCACTCGGATGCAGTGTGAGACAGAGCTATCTGTTCAGAGAACTATCATAATATTACGTAGCGATTCGACCAACAGAATTTTCAAATCGACACCACACCACCAGACTCTTGGTAGAAGTGTCTGGCCTTCAAGCTTCTCCCCCTCGTGCAGTATGTGAATATCTTAGAAATATCAGTATTGATGACCCTCTTATATATCGCGAACAGAGCTATCATAACTTGACGTAGCTAATTATCCAGCATAATTTTCACATCGACGCCGCAGCACCAGGCCCTTGGTAGAACGGCCAGATGTCGATATATATGAGTAAACATTGTGCATCTTGAAATACGCTGAAACCCCCGTACTATACTGAATGGATTCTCCAATTCAGTCATAAAATCATACACTGGAACGATATATTATTCATCTGGATGGATGTTCAAGTCTTCATCGAAACCGCAAAGGGAAAGCCAGAACAAATCCAGTCTTCCTATCGTATTGGGAAGACAATGGAGGGTAAAATGCGACCCGTGAAGTTAACAATAGCATCAGAGGAGCTGTGGGATGAATTCATAAAAACAGGAATAAAAACAAATACTGTGAATGGCTTTAAATTCGTTGGTATCGGACTATCGGTGACGATATATTGAGACCGCCTGTTATTATAGAACCATATAAGTTAGCATGTTATTATAGAACCATATAAGTTAGCATGTTATTATAGAACCATATAAGTTAGCATGTTATTATAGAACCATATAAGTTAGCATGTTATTATAGAACCATATAAGTTAGCATGTTATTATAGAACCATATAAGTTAGCATGTTATTATAGAACCATATAAGTTAGCATGTTATTATAGAACCATATAAGTTAGCATGTTTATTATAGAACCATATAAGTTAGCATGTTATTATAGAACCATATAAGTTAGCATGTTATTATAGAACCATATAAGTTAGCATGTTATTATAGAACCATATAAGTTAGCATGTTTATTATAGAACCATATAAGTTAGCATGTTTGTTATTGTAATAATAATGTACAGTACCAGTCTGCGCAGACTATGTTCATTCATCCGACTGATAAATCTTAAGTTAAATGATATTGACTAATATGCAGTTTGTTGTTGTGGTTGTTGTTGTTGTTGTTGAATATAACGATGAAAATGGTACTGGCGATTGTGACGACGAGTAGACGAAGACGTTAACGTGATGACAACGAAGACGGTGATACTGATGACGACTGCCATGATGTTGATAATGATGCCGATGAGGGAAGTTCGTGTATATATTGTACATATGCTGCAACATTCTCAATCTTTTGTATATATCTTCTAATTGTATCTCAATATCTATTTGATAAGAGAATAAACGTATTATTATTAGAAGAAGTAATATATTCAAGCCCCTTTATTGCGATATTGAGTGCGCTTTTTTTTCGATAAAAGGGGCGATTATAGCGCAATACCCAAAATCTGTCGCGCTTATTATTGCGATATTGAGCGTAGAATATTGCGATATTAAGCGCGCTTTGTTGCAATATTGAGCGCAAAAAATTCCACACATACCCGATAGAGTTATATGTATATTAGATAAATACTGTGCATATAGTGTACATATAGCATTTACAACTATAGTTATATACAAATCTAAAACATTGTCTCTATTTATGCAATCAATATAGAAGAAGCAATAATTTCCTTTAAATGTCACAATTTTGAGCTCAAGATGTCGCAATATTAAGCCCGCAATATTCAGCGCGAAATATTGCGATATTAAGCGCAAAATATTGCAATAATATAGCAAGCGGCGCGCTTATAAGCGTTTCCATTTATAATTCACGAGAGGCGAGAGACGTCGGTAAGAAACGAGTGTGCGTTAGGGCACGAGTTTCTTATACATAAACGACTCTCGCGTCGAGTGAAATATTTAACATAATTCTCGGAACTAACTTTTACTCTATTTATTACACTTTGGCATCAATTTGGTTCGACAAATATGATGAAAACGCCCAGAATTAATGCATGAAAGCCTCGATTTGGAGAAAGATCAACCATCAAAAATTCAGTCTAAACATAACGTCGAGACATGACATAATTCACGAGTGACATTACCATTTTTAATTAACGGCGTTTTTAATGGAAATCGCACATACGAGTGTAATAAAAGACTACAATCCGACTACGTGTACGTTTTTATTTGTTATGTCAGCAGTCGCTGTCGAATTCGTTTTGTAGTCAGATAGTGCTATCTTTGCTAACAATATAACGAAGAACGTCTCCCTGGAATTAAGCCACCGTCGCTGGGTTTTATTAAAATTGGTCTTTTCAAATTCTACCAATGGGTGCATGTCTTGAAGAATATAATACGTTATCATTAGTTTCAAAAGTTCGAACAAAAGTAGGGCAAACGCTCTTTATTGTCTCAATTATCAGGATTTTATTTACTGAACAATGCGCAAAGTGAAGATGTACAATGCTATATCGCTTAGTAAGCACTTCGGGACCGCAGCTTATCGTATCGTAGTTTGTATGATTGGTGATAGTTATGTTCACCAACATCGTTATCAAGTGTTCCGTTATAACATTTTATTGAAATAAAGAATGCATTTCTATTCATCACCGGTAGTTTCGTTGGTCCGAAAATTACCAGGTGCCGAAACGTCCGACGTGCCGAACAATCGTGTGCCGAAACGTCCAGGTGCCGAACCACAAACACGGGTGGTGAAACGTCCATGTGCCGAACCGTCCAGCATCCACCACTTGCATCATCCGACCATCGTTACATGGAAGCGCCTGTCTGGAGTTTGAAGTTGAACGTGGTCGATCTAAATCTCTCTATTAAGCAGGCTGCGAACAACAAGTTCCCGTCCAAACGGCCAAGACAAATCAACCGTGGGAAAAACACATTCCTCATGAGGGTGCAGTACGTTTCGGCACCAGCTGGTTTTCGGGACGTTTCAGCACCTGTGTTTTCGGCACTTGTTTTGGCCCAAGCGCTTGGACGTTTCGGCTCTTCGTCGAAGACGTTTCGGCACATGATTTATTTACGAGGGTGCAGGACGTTTCGGCATCTGGGTTCTATGATCTATATGCTGTATAATAAACACATTCTGTGTTGTGTAGCTTTGTCACACGAGACCGTGTACATTGTGTCACATTTATGTGACAAGAACGAAGTAAGTTGATTCAATGATTTACTACTATGACACGATTATAATTTGATAACATATACCTGCTATTTTCGTGCTGACGTACGTCACGGTATTGTGTTTGTTTTGATATCGAATGAGTATTTATTACATGATCCTACCTTTATTCCATTCATTAAACCCATTCTATAAATTGTGATATTAAACGTTCGTTTGAAAAGTTTTGTCATTAATTATAAGCCATTAAATACACCAAAAAGTCTTTATTTATCTGGGACTATTTCTTTACGCGGGAAAACTACGCATAAATACGTGAAACGTCACCGTATGCCTTATATAAGCCGATGTTAGTTTCGCGTCCCATTTGTTTATCTAGCGGTCAGATGCTCGTAGCCCGTTTATATAACCATGTGTATATGTTATTCTGAATTATATATCCACTACTATGGCGTCCAATGTGCTTTGGTGTATTTCCAAAACTGGGTGGATAAACTGAACACCAGAAAGTCGTTGATAGAGTGTATGCATGTGCGTGTATGTCGTATATGCGAGAAATACACAACGAAAACACAATTCACAGTTTGGATCGATAGGCCTTGCCCTGTGTATTTTGATGTTGCGTTTTTTGACAATCGGTCTTTCGTATCCTTTCTATAACACAATTATCGTGTTTCTTGCAGCACGAAGTTACCGTGTGATCGCCACGGAAGCGTTTTCATTCAGAGTATGGATATATTGCCGCCGATGCAGTGTATTCTCGGATAGAAAACAAGTACGCCGATTCCGAAAGCAGAAACTAAGTCGCGAGGGTCACCCCTGGTTGAGTCTGGGATATTTGGCACTCGGGACTTGGCTAGAGGGTTTTCGTTGGGGTTATCTCCACCTTGGAATTTCCAACTGTACCCCACCCCATTGAACCGCACCAAACTCACAAGTTTGCGTAATTTAATTTGCACACCCCCCTCCCGGTGCTTTGATTTTCCCCAAATGTTCCCTCACAGACTACTAGATAGTAGCCTATTATAAATGGACCAGCAGTCTTGTGGCCACTGGCCATGCAAGGGGATGAAAATGATGGTTTGGCCCAGTATGGGATTAAAAAATCCTAACATCTAGTGGTATAACGCCAGACAAATTTACACCCCGATTTATTTTTTCTTAAATTAATTAGCAAGTAACTACTGGCAAGGCACAGAACACACGAGTCGGCCGATGGTTAGACCCGATGTGAGAACATTTTGAAAATCTGAACATGAACTTTCGACAATCCTAGCATCTACCCTTGTCTCAAGCTTTACAATTCGGGGAAATTTTCAAAATGACACTCACTCTTAGTTTTGAAAATTGCCAACTGATGGGCATTTCAGTCCAGAATTTTGCAAATAAAAGGGAGATATGCAAATGTTGGTCTAAAAAACAAGAAATTCGTCACTAAGAAATTGTTGGAAAATCAAGCTACGAGAACAATTTCAACTTAATTTTGGTGTGAATTTTCCAATTAACGTTGCATTAGGTTTGACTACAGTTTGGGGGTAAGACCCCTTCCTAACCACCCCTGCCGACACGTCCCTGCTTGGCACTCCATACTAAGAGCGCGGTCTTGCATTCACTGAAGACGAGAAATCATCGATACTAAATTACGGGGAGGAGTCAGGGGACTACATCCCCACCCTGCCGGGGAGGGATAGCCACCCCCGTCAGTGAGGTCTGCAATGGTCAACCCGGTAGCTAAAGCCCGCTCCCTGCCAGGGAATCGTATATAGCCCCTGCGTCGGGAATATCCTGGCGCAACCCCTGTTTGAAATCATATAGAAATTTTAAAGGAGAAGACCACATATGGAGCAGAACTCGGGGAAATGAGCTCTCATAACCACAAAACTACACTAAAGAATCCCAATAAATCCAAATCGGATGAAGTCGCATAGAGTATATATGGTATCGTTCTGTTGGCCTCTCTATATCATATAAATACTTTTTCTAAAAACCCTTAAATCAACTCGACGTGCGATTTCCCTGCGCTCCTGTTGCACAAATAATAGTATAAAAAACGTTCAAACAGTAAATATGACCAGACAAGACATAGAAACCGCTAATCTCATTACCAATCTAACAACACCAGTCGAACATGATTACCTTTCAAAGCAATAACACCGGGCATCAGGTTACGGACATCCACAGGCACACACACCATGGATAAATAAACGGTCAAAAGAACGGCGTTTTTTGTACGTTTATATCTAGCATATACCCATGGTTATATATAAACGGGCTACGACACCATGTAATAAATAAAATCAGTTTATAGCGGAATTTACAAAACTCACACAAAGGCTCGGTCCAGACCTAATTTACTGGACTCGTTTTGTAAATTTCGCTATAAACTGCGGACTCGTTGTAGATCCTCTATTTATTACATGATCCTACCCTTATTCCATTCAATAAACCCGTTCTATAAATTGTTATATTAAACGTTCGTTTAATAACAGGAAATAGTTCCAGGTGACCTTCGACTTCCGGTTTGTCGTCTGTTTACATTCTCTATGCTACGTCTCAAAATACTATGGCTTCCAATATTGTTCCAACAAACTATAAAGAATTAAGAGTTTGAAAAGTTATGTCATTAAATATACGCCATTAAATACGCCAACGAGTCTTATTTATATGGGACTATTTCTTCACGCGGGAAAACATCGCATAGTTACGTGAAACGCCATCGCATGCCTTATTGAAGCCGGTTTTAGTTCGCGTCCATTTGTTGATGTACGTATGTTTTGTCGAGGTTTTGGATCATGTAATTAATATAATCTACAGCTCGTCCACAGTTTATATTGGAATTTACAAAACTCGTCCAGTAAATTAGGTCTGGAGACCTCGCCAAAGGCTCGGTCCAGACCTAATTTACTAGACTCGTTTTGTTTTTCCGCTATAAACTGGGGACTCGTTGTAGATCCTCTATCTATATCTATATTTGCGAATGTCTGTCTGTCTGTCTGTCTGTCTGTCTGTCTGTCTGTGTTCTATAGAAATTCACAGGGAACCATCTAGATGATGCCAAAGGGGTCTACTAAGAGTAGCTTTTTACGAGAAAGATAATGGTCGGGGTTAGAATTTTCTAAAGTGACGCCGTTGTTGTCAGGGGCAGAAAGGGGGGAGGGGCAGAAAAATAAATTGTCGCCGATTGCCACCAAACTTATATATAATAATCCCCATGATATGAGGAATCTAATGGTGTGGTTTAAATATGGCAAAAGTCGCGCCGTTCGCGTCAGGGGTGCCCGGAAGGGGGATGGGCAGATTTTTTTTCTGTCGCCGATTTCCACCAAACTTATATATAATCATCCCCATGATATGAAAAAACCAACGGTGTGGTTTAAAAGTGGCGTCGTTCGAGTCAGGGATGCACGGAAGGGGAGAGGGGCACCAAAATTGAAAAACTAATTTTAGCGCCGATCTCCACCAAATTGATATATATTCTTCTTCATTATACAAGGAATCAAATTGTGCGCTTTAACAATGCCAAATTGTTGTCTTTTGGTTGAGAGATTGGGAGGGTGTGGGCTCTAAATTTGATAATAATTGGTTTAGTCGCCGATTGCCACCACACTTCTACAAAATCATCCCCATGGTATGAGGAGTCTAATGGTGTTGCTTATATCTGTCAAATGTGGCCTCATTCGAGTCAGGGTTGCATTGAAAGGGACAGGGGCACCAAAATTGATGCACAATTGTTTTGCGCCAATTTCCACCAAATTGATACACGTTCTTATCCAAGATACGAGGAATCTAATCGTGTGATTTAAGGACGCCACAGTGGTGCTGTTTGTTTGAGAGATGGGGTGTGGATTGGCACCAAATTTGATTAAAAAAAATTGTTTAGTCGCCGATTATCACCAAACTTATAAACAATCATCTCCATGATATCAGGAGTATAATCGTGTGGTTTAAGGGTGTCATAAGTTGGGCCATTCGAGTCAGTGGTGTATAGAGATGAGATGGACACAACAAATTATATCTATATGTTTAGTGCCAATTTCCACCAGATTGATACATATTTTTCTCTGTGGTACGAGGAATTTTATCGTGTCGTTTAGATACACCAAATTTGTGCCCTATTGGTGAGAGATATGGGGACCTTAAATTTGATACGAATTTGTATACTCGCCAATTTTCATCAATTTCATATATATGCATCTCTAATCGCTAAGTCTTAGTGTGTGCAGCTTGAGACTGAAATAGGGACGGGAGGGTCACCAAGACTGATGCAAAATATTTTTAGTACTAATTACCATCAAATTCAGACACGTTCTTCTCAAATGATACAAAAAATCAAATCGTGCTGTCTGTCTGTCTGTCTTTCTGTCTGTCTGTGTGCGTTCTATATATAACTTCACGCGGTACAATCGAGATGGCACCAAGGCGTTCTAAGAGGGGTAACTGTTTACAAGGAAGATAACGGTTTGGGTAAAAAAATTCTAAAATGACGCTGTTGGTGTCAGGGGAAGAAAAGGGGGAGGTCGGCAAAATTAAAAATATATCGTGAAATAGTTTTGTCGCCGATTTCCACCAAACGAATACATAATCACCTTCGCAATATTGCGTTGTTCGAGTCAACGTTGCATCAACAATTGATTTAATAAACTATTTTTAGCCCAGATTTCCACCAAATTGATATATTATTCTTCTCCATGATACGAGGAATATCATCGTGTTATTTAAAGACGTCAAATTGCTGTCGGTTGGGTGAGAGATATGGGCCATAACTATTCTCAGAATTTGTTTAGTTGCTGATTACCACCAAACATATATATAATCATCGCCAGTATATCATGCATCTATGAGTCTAATGGGAGTGGTTTAAATATGTCCAAAGAGGCAAACGCTGGTACAAATTTATTTGGCACCAATTTCCACCGAATTCATACACGTTTTTCTCTAATGATATACCATGAATTAAATAACATTTGATGTCGTTTGCGTCCCGGATGGCGAGCGGATATACACTATCATTGATAAGATTGCTATTCGCCTTTATATACAGTCACCCAGGCCATCTCCATATCATTTTAAGTAGTTTTGGACGTTC
The DNA here is from genome assembly GCA_032622095.1 of Siphonodentalium dalli. Lineage (NCBI taxonomy): Eukaryota > Metazoa > Mollusca > Scaphopoda > Gadilida > Siphonodentaliidae > Siphonodentalium > Siphonodentalium dalli. The sequence goes on from CP136065.1 coordinate 20,735,102, forward strand.
ACATTTAAGTCAATTGAACAATTATATATTCTTAACTGTCATATTTATATGGGAATAGCAGTCAGGGCATTCACAAAATGAGCTAGCAAAAAGAGATACATAGAAGAAGCATTTAACGTATATTTATCATTCTATTGAAGAGATACATATATTCGTGCAAACTGAGAGACCCCGAACCGTCAGAGGATTGCATATATATTATAACAAAATTGAGTCTGTTCCATTCAATACAGTTTCCACAAAAAAGTTACAATTTGTCAAGAGATATGGAATGCCTGCTCTAAAATAGTGGTCACAGTGTGTAGTCAAATATAGTTTCTTCTGATATATAAGAAAATGCAGTTAGTAGCATAAGACTTTTCTGCACATCTGACAAGGGTTTTATAACAGACTCTTCGACTGACATAAACAACTCAAAATCTCGCTCTGTAACTGGCACATGTAGCTAAGATTTATGCGCATCAACATTTCGTTTAAACTGATAATATTTAGCCAATATATAGCACCATGAACAGAGGAGCACCTGGAAATTTCTTTGAAACATCTGTATCTTCACGGAGATAGCCAGGTGTCCTCGAGAACTTAGTCCCACCCACTACATTGATTGATACATCTCAATATTCAAAACCCAATTATCATCTTTTATCAAACTAATGTGTTTATGATGTTCATGTATCATATTATAACGTCTAATGTATACGCAGTTGTAAATAAATACATACTTCATTATTGTTGGAGCGGATTAATCGCGACAAACAGAATGACAATTGACAAGGTGAGCCACTACTTATATCCCATGACTGTAATAATCATGTTTTATGATGCTATTTGAATCTACAATTTATGAGAAACCGTCTAACACTTTTAAGCAAGAGCATTCTCTATCCCCAACAAATATCCACAGCATACAGAGGTTTTCTCATCGCATTAACCTGGGCAACGCCGGGTAACCCTGCTAGTATATTAATAAATGCAGTTATTCTAGATGGCGAAATCGTTTTCATTAGTTTCTATCCGTTTTACGCGTCCCAAAACGAGAAGTAAATATTTACAATTGAGCGTATAGTTCGGACTATGTTTTGTATGGAGTGGTACGGTCGATTTGCCAGAGATTTTGGCGACCTTATAATAGAATGCTATATTCCTCCAGCAAGCATCGCGCTTAACTACTAACTTATAAGCTTCACGAACCCGAACAAGTCCATAATATGATGATTTGTATTTGTGAGCATTTAAAATTTGGCAACAATTGAGCACACGGTCGAAACAGAAAATGGATAGTTTTCGGGCAATTCGCTATATATATATATATATATATATATATATATATATATATATATATCTCTCCTATATATTTTGATACAATCTGTCTCTGTTTGTCTGTCTGTCTGTCTGTCCTTTATACAAATCTACGATTCTCGACCGATCGGGACGAAACTTGGTACGTGTGTGTAGTTTGACCAGGCGGTCGTCGTTGTCGTATTGGCGAGCCCGTGCGACGCCCGTGCAGCGCATGCGCAGACGAGATCTCGGAAACGGGTGGAGCTATCGACTTGAAATTTCGTATGTGAATGTATCTTGCCCCGGATACGAATTTTATCGGGTCGCCGAGCCCGTGCGACGCAAGCTTCGCGCATGCGCAGACTAGATCTCGGAAACGGGTGGAGCTATCGACTTGAAATTTGGTTTTTGAATAGCCCGGACAACGTCGGGCTCATCGGCTAGTCTATTATATTTAGAGGAAGATATGTGTGTGTGTGTGTCTGTGTGTGTGTGTTCGCGATGAACTCGAAAACGGCCAAGCCGATTTCGATGAAACTTGGTATGTGGGGGTATTTTCGGCCGGGGGTGGCATGGGCCTATTAATTTGTCCGTGCGACGTGACCTTGACTTGAAATCGGGTAATTTCAAGGTCAAACGCCCGAATATCACGGGATTTCGATGAAACTTGGTATGTGGGGGTGCCTAAGTCCGGGGAGTGGCATAAACCTATTAATTTGCCCGTGCGATGTGACCTTGACCTTGAAATCGGGTCATTTCAACGTAAAACGCCCGATGAAACTTGGTATGTGGTTCTTTCGTATGGGGAGTCTCATAAGCATATTCATTTGCCCGTGCGACGTGACCTTGACCTTGAAATCGGATCAATTCAAGGTCATATCGCCAATTTTGATGGGATTTCGACGAAATTTGATACGTGGGGTTACTTTTGTCCACTGAGTGTTTTGGACGGGTCGAGTCATGACCCCGACCTGACCTTGACCTTCAAAATGATCAATTCAAGGTCAAATCGGGTAAAACCGGATGGATTTCGACGGGCACGTTTGTCGGGTACTTTTGTCCGGGCAGTGTTTTGGACTGGTCAAATCGTTACCCCACTTGACCTTGACCTTCAAAATGGACAATTCAGGGTCAAAGCCCGGACGAAGTCGGGTCACCTTCTAGTATATATATATATATATATATATATATATATATATATATATATACTTGTTTTTGGCTGACATTTTCTGGGAAAATATTTTTTCAAACTTTAGTGTTGACAATTTTTCTCTTGTTACTTATTGTCATCCAATAAACCTTAATGTTACTTTGCATGAAAGTTTTGTGTTACGATGTTAATGGAAAGGTTAGATATAGGGCATCACTAATGAGTCGAATTTCTATACGAAATTTATTAACCGAGTACACTAAATACTGACTGAGTTTAAACAAAATTAATATTGATTTCCTTATCACAATCAAAAAGGAAGTAAAGACCCACTCAAGAAAACTTATAGTTCCATTTTAAATGTGTCTTTTCGTGTCGACATAATTGTTCAACCACCCTTATCACACATATTTATCTCACAGTCAACACTAAATAACCCAACACAAATTAAATATCATAGTTATATTATAATTAACATAATAATAACATTGATCGGTGTCATTGCGTTGTCCGTGCAGATAATACACGTGTGTCTTACTAAAAATACGAGGCCGGGTTTAGTTGCTAATTAAGTTATATATTTATGTTGCATCTTAGTTATATGGTGAATATGTGTTACGTAAATGTTACAAAGATGCTTGTATATTATGTTTGGCTCTGTTCTAGCTTTGTCAATAAACAATCGATTAGGATAAAGACAGACTGCTGAACGGGATGGAGCTAGGATAAAATGTGTCTATCCGTGCACTCTTCGATCTGAGAGATGCGAGTTGAAACTCAGTATGAAGCACAGTATGTCATCTTAAATTCATAGCGCATATATACGTCCGCGAAGCACGAGTCGGAAATCCCGTGAATCAGTATATACCTCGGTGTCCTTACTTACCCCAATCTAGCAGGTATGTGGTATAAATCGGCCGGACCCAGAACTACCTAAGAACACACGACTCATTGATAATTTATTTTCCTGCACAAGTGTTCAATATTCTCCCGAGTCGGTTTTGTTAAACAAATCCGTAAACTGTCGGTCAGCAGGTCTTAAGACAGATCACGCCACGAATCTCTACTATGGCTAGCACCCGTATAGATCATATTCCACCAGTTCAAAACATGGGAACGTTTGAATAATTATAATAATAATAATGACCAGTTTTACAAGCGATTAACCAATTATTAGCTCTAACACGCTTGGTACAATTGAATGTTTGACTAATTAAGTCGAAAAAATAACACGGGGAATATATCTCTTAGTTATTAGCTGTTCCTTGATAATGTACTTCACACTAGGTGAAGGTCCCAAATCGATATTGCAAGCATGGTTTCCTGTGACTTTTGTGAGCCGATATCGCAATAAACATTGAATAAATTACCCAGGAGTAATTCCATATTGTAAGCGACGCAAAGCAAAATCGCTCACAAAGTCACTTAAATCCTGAAATTTAGAGTTGGGACATTCACCTAAAGTGAAGTACATTATTAATGAACATATAATAACTAAGAAATATTTTCCCCATGTTATTTTTTCAACTTTATAATGTTCCCTGTCAAAACTTCAAAATGTTCCAAGGGTTTGTACTCAGTGGAATGTGATCTCTACGGGCGTTAGTCAGAGTAGGGATTTATGGCATGATCTAGTCGTAAGATAGAGAGTGAGCGATGGTTTTATTTCTAAATTTCAGAAGATTATGTTACAAGGGATATATACATGTATATGTATATACATTTTATTTTTTATCTACTTTATATTTTGAGAACTACGTATATCCATATATATATATATCTTATATATATCCTTTATAGAATCGAAAACGGCTGGACCGATTGAGACCAAACTTCCTGTCTAAGGTTAAAAAATTAGGGACAGTGCATAGCACAGCTTCTGAGAGCGTCCGAGCACTCATTCTCCACATCCCAGTCACCGTCATTGGCACTGTGGGGTTAATCGCGTTGATGGTTAAAGAGCGTTCGTATCCGCAGTGTCGTTGATAAAGAGCGTCTATATACACGACGAGTATAAATATGGCTCCATTGACCGTCTCGATGCGAAATTTCAATGATCTTCACCTTGAAACGGGTACCCACAAATGATATATATGTGTGTGTCCTTTATAGACTCGAACCGATTGAGCTCAAACTTGCTACCTACGGGAAGTGTCATGGACAGGTTAAATTGTGACCCCCGACCTGACATTGACCTTGAAAATGATCAATTCAAGGTCAAATCGGGTAAAATTGAAAAACAAAAAATTAAATTAAAAAATTAAAAAGGCACAATTAACTCATTGAAAAAAAAAAAATTAATTAAAAAATTAATTATCAAAATTAATTAAAAATTAAGAATTGTCATGTTTCTGACGATTGCCGCCAGTGGCGGGCTAACCTGCTAGTCTACTATATATTTTGAGAACTACGTATATCCATATATATATCCTTTATATAATCGAAAACGGCTGGACCGATTGAGACCAAACTTCCTGTCTAAGGTTTAAAAAAACTAGGGACAGTGCATAGCACAGCTTCTGAGAACGTACGAGCACTCCACATCCCAGTCACCGTAATTGGCACTGTGGGGTTAATCGCGTTGATAGTTAAAGAGCGTTTGTATCCGCAGTGTCGTTGATAAATAGCGTCTATATACAACGAGTATAAATACGGCTCCATTGACCGTCTCGAGACGAAATTTCGTATTTAGGGGTTCCAAGGAACGGGCACTGCAATGGTTAATAGTCTCTTTGGTTTGTGTGAGCCGATGCAGGATGGACAACTCTATATTCACAAACGTATTCAAGTCAACGATATCGAAAGTAATCGTAAAATACGCACACATATGTCTTAACGTGTAGGCTATTTAAGAGCGTTTATCTACTTGAGTGAAAATACGGCATTTGCCGGCTCAGTCCCAAAATATAGCATTTACAATTTCTGATATATACATTTTTGTTACAGCTGATGTTCTTAGTTTATTTTGGATACATTTATATTTTTATGCTATTTTCCACACCTCACTAAGTGCTAAGTCATGTAGAGTTAGGTCGCGGGTAAAAGTTCGCTAAATATGATCTGGAATCTGACCCAAATATAAAGGGGAGCGAATCGGTGCCTAGGTCTGGAATCTGGACTCGGGTAAAAGTGGATCAAATCCATTTACCTCAGATGGCTTCCAGAATGGCCTGAATTTTGGTAAAAGCTGTGTAACAGAATTTAGCTGTTTCTTGGCTATAAGTTTGGTTTATTTTCATTGAAATTGGTTACTAATTAATGAGCGTGTGTCTATGAGGCGTCGCTATTAAAAAAATTATCTACTTGAGTGAAAATAAAATCGGGTAAAACTGGCGGATTTCGACGGACGAAATTTGATACCGTGCGACGACTCCTTCACCCCTTCTTACCTACTTAGGGCTTCCTAGGAACGGGGGACATTTTCATCGGGTCAGTTTTTCCGCCCGAGGTGATCTTCACCAAAAAATAAATGAAGAAAAAAAAAAATAATTAAAAATTTAATTAAAAAAATTTATTTCAAAAGCCAGTAAATTAAAAAGGCACAATTAACTCGTTGAAAAACATAAAATTAAATTAAAAAATTTATTTAAAAAAATAAAAATTGTCATGTGTCTGACGATTGCCGCCAGTGGCGGGCTAACCTGCTAGTATAATATATATTTTCGGACTTCTGTCTGTCTGTTTGTCTGTTAGCTATGGCCTGGAAAACTGTCGGACGGATTGAGCCCAAACTTCCTATCTAAGGGTAAAATTCCAGATGGAATGTCATCGCACCGCTTCTGAGAACGTCAGAGCACTCATTCTCCACCCCCCCCCCGCCACCACAATGGGTAGTTCATGGGTTAATCGCGTGATAGTTAAAGAGCGTTCGTATCCGCAGTGTCGTTGATAAAGAGCGTGTATGTGTCCAGACATGAGCGTGTTGTGTCTGTGTACAGACAAGATGGTGTTGTGTGATTCTGTGTTCGTACTTAGGGGTTCCTGGGAATGGGGGAGAATTTCATCGGGTCAGTTTTTCCACCCATGGTGACCTTCACCTTGAAACGGGTACCCACTACCCACAAATGATCTAATATATATTTTGGGACTTCTGTCTGTTTGTTTGTCTGTTTTCTATGGCCGGGAAAAACTGCTGGACGGATTTCGACGAAATTTGATACCTACGGGTAATTTTGTCCGGGGAGTGTTTTGGACGGGTCAAATCGTGACTCCGACCTGACGTTGACCTTCAAAATGGTCAATTCAAGGTCAAAGCCCGGACGAAGTCGGGTCACCTGCTAGTCTTATTTAAAACAAATCTGTCATCTGATGTAACTACCTAATTCCCATGATACATAATTGGTTGTTGGGTGTTGCTAATTGAATTTCTCATTAAGTCCGAGTTATTCAAAATTCTGATTGCCAATATATATAGACAGCAGTGTTGTACGTAATCAATATACATGAATATGGTTCTCTTAGGTTGTGATTTAGCTTCCCCCACACACGAAAATTTCGACGGTGGACATAGGAAAGGGTTCTGAAAAGTGTTTGGGTGTTATTTTGAACAACTATAAACGGATTTCAAAGATTTTTGGTATATGCGGTCACAAGGGCAAGATCGGAACGGAGTTCGCAAGCCCTGCAGGGCCGACCAGAGATTTACACCAAGTTACGGCCCTTTTATTGTAAATTTTTTAGCATTTAGCACCCACTAAAAAATGTACAGGGGTTATTTCGTAATATTATGGACGGATTTCAAAAATTGCTGGTATGTGAGTTCACGAAAGGAGTATCTGAAACAAGTTCGCAAACTAGGCCCGGTCATACATTTTTTACCAGAGTTTCGGTGTCATTTTGTTGGCATTTAGCACCCACGAAAAATTGTCCAGGGTTTATTTGGAACAATTATCAACGGATTTGATCCGGCTTTACATTTTTACCAGAGTTACAACTTTTTGACTGTAATTCTTTTTGCATTGCAAATCTCAAACAAATATAACTGATTTAAATTATTTTTTAACATCCCAAACTTGCCAACCTGGGCGGGGGAATACCGCTGTCGGCGACTGCTTATTTTTTCTATAATATGAATTTTAAACATTGTTCAATATATTCTTAGTTTTACAGTTGCCAGCTTCTCTTCTCCAGGTATATTGAAAGCGCATTTGCTTTGTTGGTTCACATTCTCATAACGATTATTGCAAATTCAGGTATAATTTGTGTTTTAAAATGGATATGAAGAATCGGCCCTACATTGTTGTCTTTACTAGAATTGCAGTGATCACTATTCGCTATGAGCCTGACGTGGTGCAAAGACGTAAATTTCTATTGCAGTGGGTCATATAACATCAAAGGCTTCGGCGTAATTACATCCCGGGGCTCTTATTGGTTTGTCTAGCCATGTATCCCGGGGCTCTTATTGGTTTGTCTAGCCATGTATCACGGGGAAATGAAGCCATTGCACATTATTATGCTACAGTAAAACAGATAACATGCTACACTATCAAAGGAATGGGTACTCACACAGTTGGGCACGAGAACAGCTTAGAGAAGGCAAAAACAGTTCGTGGATCGGATGGAAGTCGGCACATGCGCCACTGGTCACGTGACTGGTGGCCATCGCCCAGGCACGTGGCGACATGCGATTGGGGCATCTTTGGTCAAATTTTACAACAGTTGAAAGTGGCATGTCTGACACACCAGTTGGAAGTTTCACTCCAAAAAAGGGTTAGTTTTATTTTCCAACCATGCAGTATATGCTTTTAAAGGCCCATTGAATGTTCGAACCTCCAGATCATTTTATATAAAATATATGCCATAGTACAGTCGGGGAGAGCTTTCCGATGAATGCAACAAGCCATATTTCCGACTAAATCCTGAAAATTTATGTGAATAATGAGTTACGCAATATATTTGCTTGGTGCTGTAGCAATAAGTTAGTGATCAATACTAAAAAAAGCGACTATATGCTAATACACCCAGAGAACAATGATGACAAATGGAACTTTATAAAGGTTTACTTAAATAATAAGGAACTAAACAAGATAGGAAATCTTGAGCACGAATCCTCCACAAAATTCTTAGGAATCCATATAGATGAAAACCTGACTTTCAAAAAACATGTGTCCTCTGTTTGTTCAAAAATGGTGAATGCCATATACCACATCAATAAAGTTAAACACTTCTTTCCTGGTAGCGCACTTAAAACATTATATTATGCTCTAATACAAAGCCATCTCGTCTACGGTGTTCAAATATGGGGACACGTCCCTGCGGTCAAAAATAAATTCATGCTTCAAAAACGCGCGATACGAGTTTTATGTAATAAGAAATATAGAAGCCACACAGAACCTCTCTTTAAAAAAGAAAATATACTCAAAATCTACGACATCCACAAAGTACAAGCGGCTGTTTTCATGCATGATTGGTATCATATGCGCTTTTAAAACAACCAAGAACATCTTGGTCCCAACAACTACCATTCCATTCTTTTCCAACTATATGGAACAACTTAGATAACGAATTGACATCATACCAATCCAGACACACATTCAAACGGCGTTTACATGCCGATTGCATTACAAAATATGCTGCAACAATTAAATGCAACAATCAAAGATGTCCCGACTGTGTGGTAGCTCGTCAATAAGTGACTTCCCCTATATCGCAATCCTCAACCTCACTCAGCACATTCCTACTCGACTTACAAGGAACATCCCACTGACAAGAAAGAGACAAACCATCGAGTAACCAATAAGCGATTTATCTAGACGTATACCCTCCATGTATATAACCCAGTTAAATGCAACCATTGTGTGATACATAATTATATAGCCGTGCATTGTACAAGAAATCTTGACCGCCTATCGTAACATCTTTTCTTCTTTAAGTGGGTGGCAGTAAGACAGTCTAGTCTGACTATGCCACCCCCTCAAATATACAATATAATATTTGTCAAATGTATTATGCATTAATATGTGTATATTGAAATAAAATATCCTATCCTATCCTATCCCATAATTCTGTTGTGGTTAGAAGTCGATTAATTAGAGCATTACTGTATATGCAATTTGAAAGAGGAAGCTCCAAAACATTGTATTATCAACTTATCCGGTGTAATAAACTGTGAACATGTTGTATTTTGTTGAGATATCGACGTGTGTTCTGTGTCCAAGTTTCAATATTTTCAATGGAAGGGGAATAACTCTATATCTTAAGATATGGAGTTATTCCCTTTCCTTTGAAATTAAATTTTTTTTTTTGAATTATTTTGCATTATGGGAGCCATAACAGGGGGGTTGTTTCTATAATTTCAGCTTTTTTCTATTTGTTGTAGGCACCTTCTGAGACACAGACGTCGCAAATGGTGATGAATTATTATATTTTAATCATATTTTATGGCATATATTATTATTAAAACCGTAGATCAAGGCACTATAAAAAAAAATAATAATCGGAGACTCGAAAATTAAGTGGGCCTTTAACAATTCCTATTCTAAATGGATTATCCCGTCGCTTATAAAAGTATCTATTTGAATAGCCTATTATTCATCTGAGTGATGGCCATGAAATATAAGCAGACGACAGACAGAAAAACATAATATAAGGGCAGAAAGATTCATGTTCATTGGTGAGAAGTGCTCAGATAATGAGTGCAACAAACGAATATTTCCCAAGTGAGCTGCTCGTAAATGAGTATTCAGACAGGGGGTGGTGTCTGCAAAAAAAATCCGTATATAGGGCCGTACCAGAGGCCGAAAAAATCGTGCTTGTAATTTTTTTCCAAAATGGGTTTTTTTTTCTTCAAACAATTTACAAGTACTGACCATGTAATGTTGTTTGTAAGCATGTTAGTACCATGCTTGTTGGTATAGGTCTATATAGGCAGCTATAGTGACTCTTTAGCCTCAGATTTAGCAACATTCTGGATTTCACAGGATCCCAGCCCACTTCACAGTGGACCACTGTAATAGCGTTCAGGAAACTTATGATCAACGCCTGCGTTATCAGATGGATTTAATATGTGACTGTCAGATACTTTCGAAAAGCGCCCCCGATAACAACTATTATAACATTTCAGGCCTATGCCCCCCCCCCCCCGACGACAGCCGACACTCACAATTAATGGTAATTATCAGTGATTATCAGAAAATGCAGCAAAACATGTGTACATTTACATGTACCAATCAGTACCAATAGGCACAATTATTAATATTTTGCCTATTGTTACAAGTCAACAAAGGACAATTACTCTGGCGTGCATTGATGGGCGAAACCTGGGATATGTGCATATTCGTTCGCTGATGCTGGTCTATATATTACCCGTACCAAAGAACATCAAAATCTGTTAACCCATGGTTGAGTTATAATAATGCAAAATGTGTTTATGGATGGAATAGGCCGGTAACTCTGGTATGCATTGACATGCGAAACCTGTGATATGCAGCAATATGTGCATACATCCTTACCTTATCCGTTCTTCTGAAATATATTATAGATATTTTTCGTTTGTTTAAAAGTCACGCTTCCAGTTTCTGTGATGCCAACAACCTTTTTAGACTTCCCGCACGTGGCCCGCAATGAAACTGTCATGATTTTTTTTCACTGACAGACCACTTATAGTCATAAATACCCACTATTGACATCAATGTACGGCCCAGACATTTCCATCAGACATATTTCTAAATTGACATGGGTGTTTTTCATAATTTCAAACTTAGTCAAGTCAGCCATTTTGGAACTCCACGAAGCACAACTCATCAGGGCGCCAATCTGCCATGTTCAAGATGTTTGCACTACGCCTACGCCACTAGCCTGACTAGTCCTAGTCTATAATCAATGTTATTATAGCCTTTATACCTTGTACTTACTGATTTCAGATATAAATTCTTTGAACAAAATTCAACAAATCCACTTGTTTTGTTCCTTTATTTTCATTTTTTTCACGCCGTCTATAAGGATGTCCCCGGGCCGACATTTTGACACCGCGCGATGTGAACTTGTGTTGCACGTGACACCAAATCTCAAAACTGCGCATGCGCAAGATTTAAGATATTTTACATGACAACAAGGGACCCTACAAACACACAATAAACAAATTAATTACACAAAAAAAACGAAAACATTTCAGAGCGGGGACTTTTATTAGAAACGAGTTTTATTGGGGTTTTAGGTACCCGGAAAGACGTTCCAGCACCGATTACGACCGGGGACGTCCCCGGTTGGCAGATGTCCCCGGATTGAAGGTTTTTAACTGAAAAAGGTCCCCGGTGGTCGGTCATTACTAGTCCACCCTCTCACACACACACACACACACACACATCCAACGGACACACACACTCCCTCACACACACATACACACCCACACACACACCCTCACACACCCTCACACACACACACCCTCACACCCCCCCCCCCCACACACACACATCTCATATATATTTTGAAGACCTCTGTCTGTCTGTCTGTTTGTCTGTCATTTATACAAATCTACGATTCTCGACCGATCGGGACGAAACTTGGTACGTGTGTGTAGTTTGACCAGGCGGTGGACGTTGTCGTTTTGGCGAGCCCGTGCTACGCCCGTGCGGCGCCCGTGCAGCGCATGCGCAGACGAGATCTCGGAAACGGGTGGAGCTATCGACTTGAAATTTGCTATGTGAATGTATCTTGCCCGGGTTATCACAACAAACGTACATAGTATGCAGGTGTAAAACTTTATTCAACAATATATCTATGTGACATATTCAGTAATCAATGGTTCCATATATGAGTGTTCTGTAATAACATACCCGAGATATCATAGCTTTATAAAATTTATCACTCACCGCCATTTATAAAAATCAATTACACACCAAGCCTGATTTAGTGTAACTGTCATTTGCAGAATGAGGTCCCCAGAGGGAGAATTTAGTGACGCTATTCCACACACCGGGCTAGCATCATCAAATTCACCCTCTTGCCACCTCATTCTGTATGCCCCCTTTTTAGAGAGAGTGTTTGTGGGGTGGGGGGGCTAACCCCGGGATTCTCGAATGGGCCTCATCTGCTATTGGATAATTAGACTCAGATTGAAGTTCCCAAATGGTGAATATTGTGATGTACACCCAGCGGGAATCTCGATTATGCAATGTGTCGTCTGCCTCTGGGGACCTTGTTTTGCAAATGACAGGCACTTTAAACTCAGGCAGGATTGTGTTAGCTCACTATGAAACGCTTCCACATATAAATACGACTGTTGACAAGATATAGGTGTGTAAGTGACTTCGGTTAACATATTTCGAGGTTTTGAAATTTTAACGCCAAAATCTCATTAACCCTTTACCCAACAAAACGGCCAAAAACGCCCAAATAAACCTTCAACAGCCTAAAATATCATCGGTCTGTCTCAATAACACCACACAAATATTGATATCATTGGAACCGGTTCATTGACCACATTGTGATGGTTACAGTTATGCCCTGTGCCAATGCATTCTCTTATATATGCGAGTCGACCATATAATTTTTTCTTACATTTTTTAACAATTTTTATAATATTTTTCTACATTCTTTGACAATTTTATCATTTTAAATATGTGTTAAGCCAATGCATTCTCTTATATATGCGAGGCGACCTATGGTCGACTCGCATATATAAGAGAATGCATTGGCACAGGGCCGTTCTGTTGGGTAAAGGGTTAAAAAACATGTTCGACGTCTCTTTTGTTTTACTAATATCCGAGATGAAGTATTGGAATAGCTCATTAGTCTAATAGCTTGCTGATATACATTTGGAAAAATTAAACAAAACCAATGTTGACATTGCCAGGGGAGATATTCTGCCGCCATTTTCAAGAGGATTATGACGTAGATTCACGGCACTGGAGACGTCCAGATAAATCTGATATCCCGATATGTGATATATCTCACTGACTGCAAACGACGTTTTGAAACAATGTGCCCGAAAAAATAGAAACCTTTATTTTTACCATTGAACCAAATATCTTCCGGTATCGAAATGCACATAGTAGTGTCGTGGTGTTAAATCGGAGGGGGCACATTTAAACTTACAGGGTTCATAGTGACTTGCCAATGAAACGTGAAACACGTTGCTCAGCATAACCATCTTCATGATGACGTGCATATGTTTTACACTGTCTATATGTCTAGGTGTTCATCGGTTGAATGTAACTGATGTATACGGCCCATGGTTCATGGACATGGCGACAAGGGGTGTGGGGTTTGTCTCACGGTCTCACCCTCCTACCAACTTTGAGAAACATTTTTCAACAGTTTAGAATGTCATGCCTGATACAACACAAGTTTGAAATTTCAGTCAAAATAACAGGTTGAAATTGTTCTCATCTAGCATGATTTAATAAGTGTGGAATTTGTTGTTTTAGACCAAAACATGCATATTTTCCTACTTCTTGTCAAATGTTTAGACAAGAGACATCAGTTGGAAACTGTCCAACTTTAGGGGTGAGGTTGGAAAGTTGAGATTGAGGTAACAGTTTCAAATTTCTAACTCAAGGGGGTGGAATGTATGCAAATGGAATTTCACTTGCGAGTTTGGTCTGGTTCAAGGGTGGCATCAGAATTTTCAAGGTGGACATCCCCAATGGAGACCATCTAGCCACGTCCCTGGGCCCACAGTTCAGTCATCTTCCCAGTTCACAGTCATGGACTATTTGTAGAGCTTGCAGCAGTTTCCAACTCCTTGCTCGTATGAAACCCTCTTGCATCCTGGTGTCTCCATGCATATCACAAGACAATCTTCAAATAAGTAATTTTGTGGATTCACCGTTCCCTTCGGATAACGATTAGAAGTTGATTCTCGTTGTGCAACCCCAAGTAAGCCTTCCTCAGAGAGAACCCCGGTTTCGTAGTTGTAGAACATTTGTGGTTTTCCAGAAGCTGAAACAATGGCATAATCAGTTGATCATAGTTATCAACACGGAAGCATAATCGGATTCACAAATTACGTTTTACGCAGATATAAGAAAATGTACACCTAGTTCTTTTTGCCAATTTTGACCAAAATTAAAGACCGACACTCAGGAAAAAAGAACAAAACAAAACAAACAGACAAATATAGAACAAAAACAAAACAAAACAATTTTTTGCGAAAGGATAATAAAACTCTCATTGCTCTCCTCGCAAGATGTCTAGAAATGGCATCTACTGTGATTCCCTTACGTTTGCTAGATTACAATAAAATCTATTTATAATGCAAATCTTACAAGTATAGTTCAAAATATGGGAACGTTTTGATGTTCTGACATTGAAAAACAAATGCCGCTAATATACTATAAACACATCAAAAACGTAAGCCCCCCCCTGATATTTTCGAGGATAATTTCAGATGTGGTAACAAAAATGTGATGAAACTTTTCGAGTTAATCTGTTATATTTGACCGACATATCTTATAACTAATGATGTGGCGAATGGCTACACGCTTGAATGTAAACCAATTGAATGGGAAGACTCAACTTTCCAAAAATCACAGAATCACTTAATTCACTTTCACCTATATGTTGATGTATAAATTAATCTCGTTTAATGTCATTTAAACCCGGAAGCTACAGGGTGTGTGTGGGGGGTGTCTCATACTGTCCCATAATTTTCAATAGTTGAAAATTTCATTACTCAAATTCCAATAGTTGTACTTATACTTATACATTGATATACTTATCTCATAGCAGTATATTACTCAGTTTATTTTAATTTATCCTGCAAGGTAGCAATGTAATGTCAATATTACAAGTTAAAACACAGTCATATGAGTAATACATTCCAGAAATGCTCATTACCTGAACACATATATGAAATTGAAAGCAACGTTCATACTGGTATGTTTTACCAACCATATATTCACGGTCACTATTATATTAGTAATGTCAAACCTCCATATCTTTCTGAGGACAGCTTTCACAATATAACAATCATTCAGCATGCATACGTGTTACCATTGTGTGCGTTATAAATTGTGACTCCTTGGAATTTGAATACATATAACTCGTATTCGTTCCTCAACCATATTCTGATTATTATCATGTATAATTTACTGCTTGCACAGTGTACCCAATACATGAAACATGGTTCAATGCTATATCATTTTTGTTACTATTGTCTTTATTTACACAGCCCATCAGCCCATACTCTTAAAAAGAACATATAGAAATCCAAAATTTTAATTCATAAAGCCAATATTGAAATTTTGCATTACTCAACACCAAATCCTGTACAGTTGGACATTTTATCAGACCAAATCCTACATAGTTGGACATATTTTAGTTGGAACCCCCTGGCAACGTCCCTGTTTATCGTATCACATTAAGATTGAATATAGAGGACCTCTAATGAGTCGCAATTCTATAGGAAATGTATTAACCGAGTGTACTACATTCCATACAAGCCGAGACGCGAATCGAATTTAGAGGACGAAGTTAATAAATTTCTTATAGAACAGCGACGAATTTTATATCCCGTTTATCACATAACACATTTTAGCAAGGAAATCCAATCTCGAAACGGCTGGGGTTAAAACAATTAATATTGATTTCCTTATAGAGAAAGTAAAGACAGCTTCAAGAAAAAGTGTAGTTCCAATTTAAATGTGGCTTTTCATGTTGAAAACAACTCGTTCAACCGCCCTTATCAACATATTTATCTCACAATCAATACTATATAACACAATACTAAAATATGAGGCCGGGTTAGGGGGTTAATTATATGATAAATATTCACCAGTTGACTTCGCTTGTGGAATCCAAACTGATATTGATTTGGAATCAGTCCACGCACATAGAGATATCTTTATTACCTCCAAGTATAGGAGAGATCTATATACATGACATATAATTACAGTTGGATTAAAGTGGGCTCCCCTGGTCAGTGTGATGGGCCGTTATTTACAAGTATGGAGAGGTGTTGGAAACCACGAGAGTGAAGCATATATGCACTTGAATGTTCACTACAGCTTTTGTTGCAGGAAATTCTTATTTGTCCAATAGATATGAAAGTTAGTCGTTACAACACGGGTTGATGAACGCCATTCCTGATCATTGTACTGAGAACGTACAGGAACTTCGCAGAATATAGTATTAGTTCCTTGAGGCAGTGGGATATGTGTTCTGTTAGGGTTTCCAGAGAACTTCCGATGAGGTTGCTACCAAGTCATCTTTGGCTAACGACGTAAGGTAAAAATATTCGGGTATGCCGAAACGAGAGATAATCTCTTCCCAAAAAGAGTTTCTGATGATGAGAGCGGATGGAAAAGAGCATACGAACAGGGCGTGTTCGATTTCGTTCGAGTACACCGAGTACACTTCGCTGCAGAGATGACACGCTAAATTGTTGGCATACGTTGTCCTGTTGAGAAGCAGTACTAAGTTTTCGAGATATTTCGACATGTAAGCGTTTCCATGGAGAAGTTTCCAGACAGTCCAGTTTGAGAGGGGATTAGGGTGAACTTTCCACATAATTCGCAAGGAGGAAATGAACGTTCCCCTGACAACTGCCTTCACAAGAGTTATCCACGTTGACAGTTTTGGGAAGACCCCATGGTCCAGGTAGTCGTTCAAATTGTCCAAAATATCGTATTTGGCTAATATGGAGAACATTTCCTGGACAAAACCACTGGATTATTGAGACCATAACAACCTTTTGTGCCCATATTTGACATATTTAACAGTTAAAATCATATTATCACTACCAAAACACCATGTATGTTTTACTGGACCTCATATAAGTTTTTATGTGTAAGCAATATTTGCTAAGTGGGTGTCTGACCAGGTAACACGTTGTCCGAGACGTAGTGAACACCAAACCTGGCACACCAGAATGACAAAAACAAGTCAAAGTGAGATGCCGGCAGGTAGACCAGAGGCCTTTTGGAAAAGTCAAATGAGGATAAGAGCAAAAAACGGCTTAAAACATATTTGTCAAAAGAATCGTTCACGCAATACTGCTGGACACAAAACACACAGGCTATGTTGCAATGTCTCCTCTACACACACTATGCTTGGCAATATTTTAAGTTCCCGTCCCGATGACTCAGTAAGTAAGGCACATGGTACTAAATGGAGGGGACCTCGATGACCCAGTCAGCAAGGCGCACGAACTCCCACGCGGAAACCCCGATGTCCCAGTAATCAACGTGTATGACCCTCTTACGGGTTGGATCCCGGTGCCTCAACCGGTAAGGTGCATGGTATTCTCATGGAAGGACCCGGGTGATATAATTAGTAAGTCGTATACAATATTATGGAGGGGACCCCGGTATCCAATATTACTACGGAGGCGGCCCCGGTGCTTCAACCACCAAGGCACATGGCCATAAACCTTAAATTCTTATCTGGTACCCAACATAAATCAGTTTGTGGTGTATCTATGACACAAAGTTTTGTCAGCCACCAAGTAATGTAATTATATATATATTTATAATATCAAATAACATATATGTAGTGGGGTTGTATATAGTCCAAAGCAACCCCGAAACTCAACACTAGGTCTAGGATGTGATACTAACATAAGATAATAAATTGTTTGTATATTATATTAATAAATGTGTTAAAGTCTATACATATTATAATAATGCCATATAGGCAGTGTGCTTGTTAAAAATAATAACAGGTAGTAAAGTTCCTCAAAGTAGTAACAGGTAGTAAAGTTCCTCAAAGTAGTAACAGGTAGACTAGTTTATAGAATTTATAGTTAATAAGTGATGGAAAAGTCTAGTTTATAACTATGCCCTTGTTGTTATCGGGTGGTATCTGAATCCAACGAGATCGCATCGCGCGTATAAATTCCTACATTTTAAATATTTCCGCGCTATCATATATGCGAATTTACATATTAAATATCGGTATACACAAATTATGGCATCCAGGTGAGACATAAAAATCTTTTGCGGAAAACAGACGAACACGGACGGACGGGCGGACTGAACAAACGGCAGACACGGAATGTCGGCCACAAAACGTTATCCGACATTATATTAAATATGTATTAGCGACTTTTATGTGTCAAGGAGTTGATTGTATGCGCGGCTGGAGCTGGACCGTTGGAGTCCGCAATATTTATAACAACCAACGCTATCCAAATACATGCACACGCACGTGTTTATATGCTTGACACTCTGGGGTCCGGAGCCCCCGTCTTTGTATAAATATGTAAACCATAATATTTATATACTTATTAAAAGATACCAAGACTGATAATTTTAAATTATCGAATTATCCACACTATCGTGACAGGTTATTTCGTTTACGTGATCAAGTGAGGTCCCGTTGTTTGATCATCGGCAACCATAAGTCCGTATTAAAATAAATAATAAATAAACAAATCCTCATGCAACACAGCAGCCCCGGGTCAAAGGCCAAACATGCAACAGGCATCCACACATCACACGACAACATGTCCATCTTAGTTCTTACACTTGTCATGATAATTGATAAATAGGGCTGTTGTTAGTAAGTAATTCAATTACAAACCTATACATATGACATGGTGAACGCTCTTACTTAGAGTATATAACAGTTACGTATATATATGGTACATCGGTTGGAATTGTGTTCAAAGTTCTAATGCATACAATTTGTTATCGTGATAGCAGACAAAAGCGTGGGCCATCCCACATACATGTATACAATCAACATCCATACGTTAAATGGTTTGTTGGTTAACGGGTCCTGTTTCTAAAGTGGTGTTGACATGTGGAACTATGTAAACATGTCATATTTACTGTATTTGAGTGTTTGTTTTTTGACTTATCGTACTAGCTTGATAACACAGAAGGAATCAATTGTTTGGAAAATGTTTACTAAGTCCGTTCCGAAATCATATTTTTGTACCGAAAGTTGGTCCTATAAAAAAATGTTTGGCCACAGCAGCTCATCAGGTACACCTCTGGTCTATAACAGATATAAAGCAATCTTACTGGACCTCATATACACCATGTATGTTTTACTGGACCTCATATAAACACCATGTATGTTTTACTGGACCTCATATAAACACCATGTATGTGTTACTGGACCTCATATAAGCCTCAGTTTAGATGGCATTAAGCTGTGGGATGTTGCATATGGGATGGTGGGGTGAATTCGGCATGGCTATTTTTAGTAACACATTATAGTTTAATCTGGAATCATATTTTCATCATAATATAAATTAAAATAGGATGGAGACCTTCACCAATCATGCAAATAAAACAGTTCAGAAAATGTATAACTAAATAAATTAGGTTTTTCTTGATTAACTTATGATATAACATTGAGACTAGAAACTTCTAAAATGTAAAACTATATAAAATAAACTTATATCTTTCTTGATAAAACTGACATAATATTATAAAACATACACTCATAAATCAAAGAGATTGTAAACTGCAACAGTCTTGTAAATATAAAAAGCTTCGAGAAATGTAGAACTGAAATAAATAAACTTGCCCTGATGTAACTATGGCCTTTAAGTCTAGGTCACTCTGTGCATGGCAAAAGAGCGAGCACCAGTTTACTGTCTCAAACATTAATGTGAGTTTATAATGTGACTAGCAATATGTATCAATAGATAGATATATATATAGATAAATAGATAGATTTATCACTATTTTCATCGACAAGATATATGAGCATGAACAAAAGGAAGTAAACTGGCTAGAAAATAACTGTCATTAGTGTATCAAGCCAATCAGTGAATTATTTGTATGTCTATCAAATCAGATGATATGTTACTCTCACAACCCCTAAACTATCCAAGTCTGCATGGAATGTGTACTTGATTTGAGTTCTGGAACACATAAGGCACAACAAACCAAGAAAGTCGGGACCAAAATAGATTTAAACTGTCATTTCAACTAAAGTAGATAATAGTCAAGTCATATGAATGATATCAGTAGGCTTTTATGCGATTTTGTTTTACCAAAATATTGAATTTGTGTCCACAAATTGGAAATAAAAAAAACGGCACACCTTCCTGAGATGTGTTTAGTATCCACCCCCTGGGTAGGCTAACATATAATCAAACGTTTTTCTTTGTTGTGATTACTTCATCTAATATGCCAGTTTGAAATATACAGATGATCTGAGTGAATATTACGGAACTTGTCAATTTAGTCTTGGTCACATTGCAATTTACAAAACGACAGCTCAGAAAAATCCAGAAATGGAGAATTCGAGGCAGATGATATACAGTAATGCCCAAACTAATCGACCCCTTAACCACAGCAGAATTATGGGTAATGTTTAAGCTTTTTATATTTCCGACTAAATCCTGAAAATCTTACCCATAATTCTTCTGTAGTTAAGGAGCCGATTAGTTTGGGCATTACTCTATACAATAAAGACGTTGTATAATGCTTGGACCGTCGTTCGATACAATATAATGATTGGACAGTCGTTCGATACAATATAATGATTGGACAGTCGTTCGATACAATATAATGCTTGAACCGTCGTTCGATACAATATAATGATTGGACAGTCGTTCGATACAATATAATGATTGGACCGTCGTTCGATACAATATAATGATTGAACCGTCGTTCGATACTATATAATGCTTGAACCGTCGTTCGATACAATATAATGATTGGACAGTCGTTCGATACAATACAATGAGTGGACCGTCGTTCGATACAATATAATGATTGGACAGTCGTTCGATACAATATAATGAGTGGACCGTCGTTCGATACAATATAATGATTGGACCGTCGTTGACACTTCACTCAAATTTAGTGCCCATCGGGAGTGATGTATAGTTTCCTCCGCTTCGCGTTGGGAAGTACATCACTCCATCGGGACACTAAATTGGCACCACCAACTCCAAATCATGCTCTATCCATTATGTGAAAAACTCCAGTAGGGTGATAAAAAAGAAATGGAGAATAATCTTGCTAAAAGTTATTTTTACAAATAATATATCGAAATTGACAATACACACCGTCATTCGTATATATTAATTGAATGCAGTGACTCTCGAAGTTGAAACAGTTTTCTTTAGTTTATCGCAGATAGTGCGTCCCGAATCTAGAAGTAGATATTTATATTTGAGCATAGATCAGACAATGTTTTCTATGGTGGTTTTGCTTGATATTTTCAGCGATGTTACTAAAATGCTACATTCTTCCACTTGGCACAGCGCCTGCATAGTAACTTATCAGTTTCACGCACACGAACAAGTCCATAATATGTCTTTAAATATTTACCAGTGAGTCCACCATTTTTAGATGTTCCGATGTAGAGTTGTCTGGTGTTCGCTGAGCTTGTGTTCTTGAAAAATGGAACAGCGGGAGCAGCAAGGTATGCAGCATCTGAAAATGTTTGAATAATAATCGTTGCGTTTTGGTTTCACGATTGTTGACCAGGGACAGCATCAACATCGTGTTATTATCACAAAACAGTCGATAAAGTTTAACATTTGGTTGACTATATGCCTGCCTCAGTGCTGCGCGTTGTTAGTAAGATAACGGAGAGAACTGTCCATGGCCAACGTTATGCCCACATCCGGCGTAAGGATTTTTTCTTCAAGTTTCAATCTGGCTCAAGAAAGGCACGTTCAACTGACTCATATTTAATATGCTCGACTAATCCACATAATACGCACAAGATCGCATGATTACAAAGCGAAAATTTCTTAATCGGGGTTCAGTTTTACATAGCGAATGATATTCAATCGCAGTAACACGTTCCACGCGAAGTTAGGATTATATTTCGAAATGAGTAACCTGAGTTAATCGGAAGGGTGATAACTATATATATTTACACACTAAGTGTTATTATCACTAAATCCAGCATTCTGATTGGTCGGCGCCCACGTGGCTGGTTGCAGTTATTTCTTGGTGAATGCGCAACAGCGTATAACTGCAAGCTCATAACAACATCGATACGTCATTTGGGTTTGGAAAGACGAACGCGTAATGTTTTGGGCGCATTTGGATTCGCGCAGGATTGACTTAATAAATCATCGGGTTTCAATTGTTCCTGTTCACTTTTGCCAAGGGTGCTATGGGATATTTTGGGCTTGTTTTGTCACGATACACTTTTCGATATAAATACATTTATACAAAAGTGGCTTTTTCGCTAAATGTATATAAATATAAGGATTAACTGTCATGTGGACTGTTTTTATGGAGATGTAACCGTGAGGTAAGTGGTCATAACTTGTATGTAAAACCCTTCGGGTTTTACACAAGTTATGACCACTTACCACACGGTTACATCTCCCTAAAAACAGTCCACATGACAGTTAATCCCTATATAATATAGAGCAAATGTACTATGATGCTGTTGGGTGAATTGCTATGATGCTGTTTGGACAAACTGATGCTGTTAACAAAAAGTACCGTTATATTTTTTTAATTTGTCTTATTCGCGGTGTTCCGATAATCTGAACATATCCATTATGCGTATCAAACATATACAAAAACATATTTATTGCGAAATAGTTTTAATACTGGTTGTATTAGTTTGTTGAAAATCGACTAATATCATAATGGTTATTAGCATCGTTTTAGAAACACCAGCGTTGGCATTATTATATTTTTCAAATATATGTTCTTGAATGTTTCATGCACACACTGTTTTTTTTTCCCTCAAATCCCTCGGATTAGCCAAACATCGCGAAAAACTTTAGAAAAAAATAACGGTACTTTTTCGTAACGGCATCAGTTTGCCCTACACGCATCATAGCAATTCAGAAGGAACACCAGCATCATAGCATATTAGCAGGACCACTTGACCAGGTGTGTATCAACTTTGGTCGGACATATAATCAAATTCTCCTATTGGATGGGTGGGTGGGTGGGCTCGGAGAGCTTAGGGGAACGCTCTTTAAAATCACTACTTCAAATATCTCCGTTATTTCGTCAATAATCCTAACCTTAAAGGTACTCAATCCGAATCAATGCTCGCAAATTATCTTGGCTTCGGGGGTAAATAATATTTGATTCGAGTCGAGGAACCCACCCATCAATGTACAGATTGATCAGATAGCGATGTTTGAAATCTATTATTTTTAATTTTTTAAGTGGCCCAGTAAACAATCGACGAGAAGACTTATGTGACCAAATTGCGGATGAAGATGGGTAACTCTAAAATCAAGTGGCTTTTTTGTGTCAGATATTTGTCAAACCGACAAAATTTCATTGAACAAAATGTTGACAAATAACAGGTTTTGGGAAATTATAAACTGTAGTTGAATGTGTGGTTAGCATTATTTTTTGGGCAATTACTAGAATTTGATAACCGAAGCGGCATTTACAAATATATATATACATGTTATATAAATATGCATGCAAATGTTGTACTAATCACAATATTAATATCACAGTGTTTACGCCATGTCACACGCATGCGGCCAGGTTCTAACATTTTCAAATTTCAAGTGTTAGTGAGGTCGGGGATAATCAAATATAGAATTTAGAAATGGGAAGGCATACATAGAAGTGCCTGAATACTAGTTGCCCTTTTAAAAAACTGAATAGAAATATGACATGAGTGTGACCAAGCGAAATAAAACTTCAAATAAAATATTTACTGGACATCAACGTTGAATATTGGAACATGACAATGTGTGTCATCATATTACCTTATTTAGTTAAATTAGACAAAGGTTTCAGTCATCGAATTCAGAAAGTAGCATATATCATATGGAAATTACCTATATAAGAACTGGAAATAAAGAGTACCAAAGAAAATAAAGGGTTATTTCCTAGGTCTACTGAACAAGTTCGTAATATGATTACCGCAATGTCATTGGTTTATTACGCCACATGGTGGTGTAAGTTGTTTCGGAGATTTTGATTTTCTGTGGTCGACTGGGCGAATGTATTGTGAGAGATTTTTTGTTTGTACCTTACTCAACCGTACCGATAGAATAACGTAGATGCTGAAATTGTAAAGTTAACGCCACCGGTGTATAATATGTTTTTTGAAAATCGTATCGATAGAGTCATGACAGGCTGAAATTGTAAACTTAAAGTCACCGGTGTAATAATATGTTGTGAAAATATAAATAATCTGATAGCCTGAAAATAATGTATAACCCATTGGGACCCCCTGGTGTAGTGAAGTGAATTATGGGTGATTTTATAGGAGTGCGCATGCCTGTTCTGTTGGAGTAATCGCGATCTTTTATTTTCTGGTCATCAAGTCAAAATTGTATCGTATACACAATGTGTTTGTACCGATGCATGTCTCCGAATTTTTCACTTTTACTTTTCATTTTACCACGCAAAGCGACCTTAGTTGACACATATATATATATATGACACACTGGCTGAGTCCATGACACATAGTTGATATATAGCAATGCTTCTTTCATTTAATTAAAGCTCACCTCGTTAAAACGCATGTCAAACGTATTTGTTTACAAATTCCATTGGGTGCGACAATTTGCAGTAGGTCCCTATTTGCGGAGGTCACTTTGCGGAAGTCCCCGAATTCGCGGATGCCTTTAAAATGGGTGATATATGTAGATTTTAATGAGGAAACGGGTGCGTATATGTCAATTGATACGTATTTTAAACAAATAACGACACGACCATCACAATAGAGGTCTAGCTGTTCTATCAATTATATATGCGCCGAGTTCACTTGGTGCAAATCAAACGGCGATAAATATTCTCGTGTGTCAGAAGGACTCCTTAAAGTTGTGAATAAGATGAAGAATATCTATTAGATGTTATTTATTAAGTCAATCAAATAATGTTATTCATTAGTTACATATATATACACTCCCGGAGATTGCTGCGCGGGTATCCTGATCACGCAAATTAAATCGCGGAAGTCCCCTAAAATGGGCGAAATATGCTGATTTTAATGAGGGAACGGGTGCGAATATGTCAATTGATACGTATTTTAAACAAATAACGACACGATCATCATAATAGAGGTCTGTTCTATCAATTATATATGCGCCGAGTTCACTTGGTGAAAATCAAACGGCGATAATTAAACATTCTCGTGCGCCAGAAGGACTCCTTAAAGTTGTGAATAAGATGAAGAATGTTTATTAAATGTTATTTAACAAGTCAAATAATATAATTTGATTGACTTGTTAAATAAAATCTAATAAATATTCTTCATCTTATTCACAACTAACTAATGAATAATATTATTTGATTGACTTGTTAAATAACATCTAATAGATATTCTTCATCTTATTCACAACTTTAATGAGTCTTTCTGGCACACGAGAATATTATAGTCAATTCAATGTCAAATCGCGCCTTTCGCCGGAAAGCAGATGGGAACAACCCGGACGAAGTCGCGCCCACCAGCCAGTGTAATAAAAAGCGAGACAGCTTGAAGAATGTATGTATAACACGAGAAACGGGAAAACGTGGTATATGGAAGTATCCAAATTTCCCACATGGAATTTGAAATCTAGTTTATATTATAATTATATTATAATTTCTATTTATGGCTAATAATATGGCTGAATAGGTCACTCTCACCGGTTTTCTGTGATAAAGTTACCCAGGTTCCCGAAATTGTGATAAAGTTACCCAGGTTGGAGAAGAATGTGATAAGGTTACCCAGGTTAATACTAGTTCATGTTTAGCAACAAATTATTGATTTTTGTGATCAAAATGACGAACTACAGTACTAATATGTCTTAATTTATGCTTGATAAGGGCTATTACTTGCCAAAACTGAACAATATTTCCCTCTGTCAATTTTAAATCGAGTTGATATTGTGAGATTTACTTAACCTGGGTAACTTTATCACAAAATTAGGAACCTGGGTAACTTTATCACAGAAAACCGGTCAGAGTGACCTATTCAGCAATAATATGATCTTGGTGGCGTTACCATTTCTGACTATGGTTTTATTGTAAGTAAGTAGTTCTTGTGTTCCTCTCAATGAGTCGCTTGCGCATAGGAGAAATGTAGCTATGGAGTAAATAATTTTGTCAAGCGGGAGCCGCGGGAGCGTAGGTAAGTCTAGTGTCACGTGCTGGAGAGTAGAACCGAAAAACAGCGAATAAATTGACCGAAGATAGGCGAGACATGAGTAGGTATGTTTGTATTCCACATGTTACTGCGATTGAATATATAATCCCTATCTAATCGTGAATCCGATTAAGTATCTTTTGCTATATAATCGTGTGCGTGTTGGCTGACTGACCACATAAGAACCCAAATTGATTCGGGCAACATCTGTGGTCTTTTTAGATCTTCAGAAAGCATTTGAATCGTTAATACTGAAAACATTTTCAAATTAAAATCCAAACTTTTCTTAAAACATTATTGTGTTATTCAAATTTCTCTCGTTGTTATGACATGACAAACATATACAACATGATATATAAGTAAAGAGGTTACTCACTACATAGTTACCGAACATTAAATTCCAAAGCAAATAGCATAGAGTGATCTGAATACAGCTACCAACGCGTTAAGGGTCAGATGCACGTTTGGCCAAAATTTCCTGGTATTTCTAAATGGATTTTCTCAAAATCTGTCAGGAATTTATTTGTGAAATTTTGTACAAGCAATTACTGTGATACAATATTTAAGAACCATCGAACAATTGGTTATTATAATCTCATTTACTTCACTTTTATGGCATGGACAATATTTAAAATTCACCATTTTCAGGTACCAAGAACTACTGTAAATTAGATTTGTTTCAAACGTGCAGTTCATATATCCACGACATCATATCTGAAAATTCATGAAATTTTACGATTATTTCAACTTAGAAAGAAAACTACCCACAAATAATTCTCTATTTTTGAGATTTTTCATGTCATTCATTTTGATCAATGAAAATTGGGCTAAGATTAGTTTTGTGTCATGGCTTCATAACCAAGTTAAAGCTGACCGCCATATCTCTTAACGCTGTGGCCTAATTTCCAGTTCATTGTGCACTGCTTGAGTGGATAACACTAAATATCAACATTTGTTTTCATTGGACTGGAATATTTGTGACTGCTTTATTCTTCATTATAATATATGGGGATATGACGCTTTATTATATACTTGCCCATGCATTATAAGGTACTAACAGTGAGATATAAGTGATATCCGACTGGTATTATTGCGCCGTATGGATCCTCATGTGTGTAATCAGGTTATACTCCACAGTGAATGATTTCCTGCACACATCATGTACTGACATTCATTGGGGGCCACCGGCAAGTAACGAACGTATATAATAAATACAAAATCTATACTTTTTGAGTGTTTTAAATATGGGACTATATTTTGGGGCGTAATTTGTCAGCTTGAAATTTCTGATGTATTGACATTCATTGGGGGCCACAGGCAAGTAACTAAAGTATATAATAAACAGAATATCCACACTTTTTCAGTGCATATGGGTTAAATCTCATTCGTGATGACAAAACATTTGAATTTCCACTCGTGGCTAAAGCTATATATTATGCAATTAATAATCTAACTCAACATTATGATACAAATGAAGCATCCTCTCAGAGCCAAGACAATAAGCTGTTTGGTGATTGGAGTGTTGTGTGAGATTATTAGTTATTCTAGCACTTCTTGGTACCGAAAGGGACAAAAAATTAAATAATATTTTCAACCTCTCAAATGTATTATAATCCATTGTTTTTGTCACCTCTTAATAATTGATCAGATTCTGCAAACAATGAAGATGATGATATGTGAAATTCAAGATTTTCGCCAGATATATCCAGAGAAATTCTTTGTTGAAAATATCTTGCCATATTTGGCTGTATTTATGCAAAACGTGCATCTCCATCTTAATGAGGGAATACTGCAGTTCGCCAAATCTGATTATAAACAATGCTATCTCATAAATTTCATCAAATAGAATTAGTGTTCGATGTTTAGTGACAAAATGGGAAATATAAAAAAACCATCTGTATCTCGCCACTGAGAGAATATGTGACCCGCCATATCAAATCCAGTCGAAAGTCGGGATTTTTTTTACCCTGTGCCAATGCATTCTCTTATATATTGCGAGTCGACCATGGTTCGCCTCGCATATATAAGAGAATGCATTGGCCTACAACAAATTTACAATTTTAATAATGTTTTCTTGTGTTCTTTAACAATTTTATAATTTCACCCATACAGAGCCCCAGACAAACATGAGCAGACGACACTCTTCTATATGCTTCTATATATGTGTGGGGCTCCCTTCAGGGTAATGGATGTTTTTTATTTTATGTCATAAAAATTGTATGAAACATTTATTTAAAAAAAATGATAAAAAATTGTTAGGCCAATGCATTCTCTTATATATGCGAGGCGACCTATGGTCGACTCGCATATATAAGAGAATGCATTGGCACAGGGTAAAAAATCCCGACTTTCGACTGGATTTGATATGGCGGGTCACATATACTGTCCGAAACCACACGAAGACACCCGGGCTCTCGCGGGCTCTCATATACGAGCGAGTGAGTAAAATTGTCTATGTTGCCCTCAGGTAGTATCGAACGATCTTTGCTTGTGTACATCCCCTAGATACTCACGTGTATAATACACATGCGTTGTCCATCTCGCCGCAATACTCTGCGGAAAATATTTGGATTTAAGCCATATGATTAAAAGTACATATCACTTTTAATGTTAATTGTGATATAGCTATACACTAAAATATCATTCAAATATTAACGGTGCATCTTGGACAACAACCTAGCTTGTGAAGGGATGGCTGTATTTGTGATCAAACGGATAATAAATAAAACACTGGTTCATTGTTACTTTGTTATACTTGTTCCTCTCGGTATCCAGAATTGAGTTTGAAGACAAATGGTTATCCAAATGGTTATCCAAATGGTTATCCAAATGGTTATCCAAATGGTTATTCAAATGGTTATCCAAATGGTTATCCAAATGGTTATCCAAATGGTTATCCAAATGGTTATCAGAATGTCGGAGCAAGGTTATTGGAACGGTTTAGAACACATTTGACTTATGAACACTTAAGAATCTTGAGCTGGTTAATTATTGTCTGTGATATTTTCTAAAATGGGATATGCTATCATATCTTGAAGATAGTATTAACCCAGAACGAGAATATTCGGGATCAACTGAAAGTAGGTTATCGGAGTGGAAACTGATAAAACTACAAAATCACAAGAACGTTGCAATTGGTGATTCTGCTTTTAAATATTTGGGAGCAAATTTTAATTTTCTGGCAGGGGGATCACTCGTTTAAACACGAAGTCAGGGGACATTTCATGGAAGAGTTTGAGAAAAGAGAAAATAGTTACTTCATAGATTAGTAATAATTTGACAACTTCTAGTTCTAAACGTTCTTTTTGGGAAAATGGAGTGCTGCAGGGTCCATGCTTTTAGGAGTGAGTTTAGTACCATGCTGTTCGGATTGCATGCCGATAACATTATGCCACTCGCCTTTTCAACACAGAAATGGAATACTGTCCTGTCGGTTTATCTAATTAATATATATTGGGTATAAAATAATAAATCCATATCAAATCCAGTCGTAAGTCGGGATTTTTTTACCCTGTGCCAATGCATTCTCTTATATATGCGAGTCGACCATAGGTCGCCTCGCATATATAAGAGAATGCATTGGCCTAACAATTTTTTATATTATGTCCTAAAAATTGTAAGAAACATTTATTTTTAAAAAATGATAAAAAATTGTTTTACAATCGGGATAACTCTATATTGTTAGCATTTTTCATCAAGACTCAATGACCGGCGACGCGCTGCGAACCTATATCGATGTGTTTACAGCGAATACAAGTCCGACACGCTAACCACTGGACCAAGAATATTAGTCATGAAATCAATAATAACTGATAGAAGCGTTTCCGGACAGGGGTTTTCGATTCCGGACAGGGGTCTTCGATTCATATTTATTATTTTATAACCAGGAAATTACAAAAAAAACTTGTTATAGGAAGAAATAATATGAATGGCAAATATTAAACTGGAAAACTTCGATACATAAATCTGCTATATTACATTTTAACCTCACGAATATGATGCCAGGACCACAGTGGAAATAAGTGTATACTTTACTGTGTCGTCCTAGGACTTATGTCAAGTATATTTATCATGTATTTTGTTTATCCTATCTTATCTTAACGTGTCGTCTGTTATATTGACGCAAAATGAGTTTGTTATCAGCTAATCGTACCTCATCCGCCAAAAATACTATACCTAACTTATCTTAACTTGTCGTCTGTTATATTGACGCAAAATGAAGTATGTGATCAGCTGATGGTACCCTCATCCGCAAACAATACTACCCAATCATCTGAATTGGAACCATATGCACGATATTGAACAGCCCTCGGATAGTATCCATTTTCACACCCTCTTGAACTAAGCCATAAACACATAAATTACATATATGTTCACGGCTCACCAGAGGCCATCTTACTATAAGTTATTACTTTCTATATTTACCATACTGGGGATGGCAGGAAGACAGTCTTACCAGATTATGCCATCATCCCCCACAATATACGACAGAATTATCCATAATTTCATCATTATTATGTTATATATATATGTGTATGGGAAATAAAATATCATATCCTATCCTATCGGTTCGGTGTCAATCACGGGTCGGCGACCGATATCGAGGTATAGATCGTGGTTAGATCATGCCATGAATCTCTACTCTGGCTGACACCCGTGGAGATCATATTCCACCAGTACAAAACCTGCGAACTTTGTTGAAATTTTGACAGGGAACCTTATAAAATCGCGGGGAATATATTTCTTAGTTATTATCTGTTTCTTAATATTGTACTTCCCAAATCTTAATTGCATGCGTTTCCGTGACTATTGTGAGCCGATATCGCAAAAAAATAAAACATTGAATTAATTACCCAGGAGAAATTCCATAATTGAAAGCGACGCGAAGTCACTTAAATCGTAAAGTTTAGAGTTGGGACCTTCCCCTGCAGTGCACTACATCATTAAGGAACAGATAATAACTAAGAAATATATTCCCCGCGTTATTTTTCGACTTTATATGGTTCTCTGTCAAAACTTCAAAAATATCCCAGGTTTTGTAATGGTTGAATCTGATTTCTATACGAGCGTTAGCCAGAGTAGAGATTCGTGGAATGATCTAGGGCGTGGTATGCACTAATTTATACCGCTCAGAAGCACAGCCGATGGAGTGTTGACAGAGTGACGAATTTCCCAGTAAATAATCTGTGATACTCACCTTCACATAGATATATACTGTCTATTATATCCGCACCGTTCGTAATACTCACCTTCACATATATACAGTCTATTATATCCGCACCGTTCGTTATACTCACCTTCACATATATATACTGTCTATTATATCCGCACCGTTTGTAATACTCACCTTCACATATATATACTGTCTATTATATCCGCACCGTTCGTTATACTCACCTTCACATATATATACTGTCTATTATATCCGCACCGTTCGTAATACTCACCTTCACATATATATACTGTCTATTATATCCGCACCGTTCGTAATACTCACCTTCACATATATATACTGTCTATTATATCCGCACCGTTCGTTATACTCACCTTCACATATATACTGTCTATTATATCCGCACCGTTCGTAATACTCACCTTCACATATATATATACTGTCTATTATATCCGCACCGTTCGTAATACTCACCTTCACATATATATACTGTCTATTATATCCGCACCGTTCGTAATACTCACCTTCACATATATATACTGTCTATTATATCCGCACCGTTCGTAATACTCACCTTCACATATATATACTGTCTATTATATCCGCACCGTTCGTAATACTCACCTTCACATATATATACTGTCTATTATATCCGCACCGTTCGTAATACTCACCTTCACATATATATACTGTCTATTATATCCGCACCGTTCGTAATACCCACCTTCACATAGATACTGTCTATTATATCCGCACCGTTCGTTATACTCACCTTCACATATATATACTGTCTATTATATCCGCATGAAAATAACATGTTCTAACGTGAATTAAAACTCCAACTCATTGCCCGATCGCCTGTTTAGAGCCACCGAATGCCCGTTGATGTAAGTAAGAGTGCAAGCGTGAGCGAGTGAAAGAGTGTATGCCTGAGTGTATGTATCAGATGAATATTATCTATCTATATTTTGTATTTTGTACAACCATTCATTATGTATGTTAAATCATCTGACTGTTTCAATACAAATTATTTATAAAAAAAACACAATTATATCCGCACCGTTCGTGATACTCACCTTCACATATATACTGATTTTTTCGTCCGCACCGAATCATGTAAAATCCTCTGCCACGGTATCCCTCATCTACAATCCCCACACACTGTCTTGCATATGTTCCGTTATCATAGAAAGCGGGTTCTGTGCTGTCGCGGTTTTCTTGACCCCACTGCGAGTCCAGATTGCTGTCCATCTCCGTACCATCTGTCCATGTAAAGTTCACAGCTCCCTCACCATAACCAAAGCCCTTATGCTTTAGACCGACCCAGACGTAATCTGTATGACGAAAAGCCTGGGGGGGAAGTAAACGGTTGCCATTATAAGATGCCCCGGTAATATCCATATCAAATATTCAGGGATAAATACCTCCTAGTACAATGGAACCAAAGCCGGCCTATATCTACACATATACATTGTATACCAATATATCACATGGATCACCGAGACACCTTTGTATGGGGATATACCTGGGTAAAACCCTGATATACACACAAGTAAATAAGACCCCTGGGGCCGTATATATTCACCAAGTGGGTTTATTTTATAAACCACGTAGTTCATTTGGTAGCGGCTGAACACACAAGGTATCTTCGTTATATAGCGTTAACGACACACGCTTAGTAATCGATGAAGTGATTGATAATCGGATTCCTTATGTCATTTTGCATTTTTGGTTTGTTAAAAGCGATCTGAAAACGGATTATGTATGCCTAGTATGTGTGTTTTCAGGATTCACTTGTTTCCATTCTTGAATTTTGGCGGGTCGGCCTAAATCGGGGTCAACATAATTTAGAGAGCGTTTCGTATTTACAGAAAATGATAGATGGTGCCATCTGGCGTATGGTGATCTGTACGATTTGAAACTTCTCCAAAATACTAGATATGACCGTTACATGTATTTTTGAAATTTGTTATGTGATCGGTTCATTCTTGTTGGCTACAGTTGTGATCAAAATTTAACACTGAGCCCTATGGAGATTCTAGTACTTTGGATAAATGGCGCCATTTTGCGTATTATGATATGCGCGTACTGATATTCCTCAAAAATACTAAGTATGAAACACAGACGTGGTTTTAAAAAGAATGGATGTGATCAGATGATTCTTGCTGGGTACAGTTGCGATCAAAATTTAACACTTAACCCTATGGAGAATTTCGTGTTATGCTCAAACGTTGAATGTAATATCACTTATTGGCAATCGTGCGCAACTAATGTGTAGACTAACACTCGTGTTTGACCCACTGTAACTATTCGTGATTTAATAGATGCAATATAATTATGATATAGTTATGCATCAAGATACAGTAATTGGCAAAAGTAAGTGTCGAATGGTTTTGTAATTTCGATAATATGCAGCCTGTTGAATCAAACGAAAATATTCACAACAAGACTGTTCACGATGTGATTACATATTATATTATTGTTTTATTTGATACTTGTCTGTCTTGTTGTCCACTGACTAGTTTTTAAAACAACATCGTTGATCATAACGGGATGTAGTGTAACACAGGTATAGATGGTATTTGTTCGTTATCATTAACTCAATCGTTGTCATCGGAGTCTATCCCACATGCACTAAGAGAATCTGTGTTTTCGCAGTATTTGTGCTACTGATAAATGGACATTTCGGTGCAGCTGAGATCTTTACAATAGCGGTATAGGCTTTGCTTTCATACAGTTAATCTCCACGCTTCGTGTATAGCTGTGAAAATCAAGTAAATTCGAATTTCAACTAAAGTA
Organism: Siphonodentalium dalli; assembly: GCA_032622095.1. Lineage (NCBI taxonomy): Eukaryota > Metazoa > Mollusca > Scaphopoda > Gadilida > Siphonodentaliidae > Siphonodentalium > Siphonodentalium dalli. Next base: position 20,769,433 of record CP136065.1, read on the forward strand.
GAGCTTAATGAGTAAAATAGATATCAACCATAGTTGCATTTTCCTGCAAATTCCGAGTAGGTGCTTAGTAACCGTTACTAAGGAGCTATCGGGACCGGTGGCAAAGTCTCCCGATCTTATAATGATCAGGGCCTATGCAGAGCATGGCTGCATAGTTTTAGACATACATGTGCCCAACTTTGAACAAAACCAGCACCATGTGAGTAGACACTGACTATATTAAGGCAATACCAATGAATGATTAGTACACCATTGTGGCATTGGATTAGCAACTTTGCTAACCTTAAATAAGACATATGGTTCACTTTGACGGCCAGGTATATCTCAAATTTCACATTTGGGTATTAACTGCATCGTAAACGCAAACGTTGAATTACGACCCTATCAGCTACAATATTATAATGATCAATGGCCCATGGGGCACTAACATGTACAGTTTCATATCTGTGTCACCATTTGAACATAACCAATACCATCCGACTATAGACACTATCTAATTTACGGGAAAATACCACGACCCAGAGTGTTGATCGGTTCAAAGCCAAGTATGTTATTGGGAGAGAACGATCCATTAAGCCTAAGTCGATGGTTTGTTCGCAACAGATGGAGTCATGATACATTATGAAGGATGATGGAAGGGTCCCCTGAACTATGTTCTTCGACACAGAATTGTCCCAGCAATGTGTCACTTGCATCTTACTGTGTTGTACTATATATAAGACCAAGCACATAATGCACATATATATCTTCTTATAAATAAATTATCCCTTAGAAAATGTCCAGAGATGTCTTGCCTATTTATACTGACAATTTATTTCTATTCTTGTGGCAAAGGATTTGAGGGAGTGATTTGTTATGTTGACTAAGGTGTTAATTTAGTATGTGAAACTTGTATCCCGGGGGATGTATCGAGTGGACGGAGAAAGTGTTTTCTTTATCATCAGATGAACATAATTTAAACTCCCAATTTTGATAAACCCGACCAGGAATTATAGAACAACCATCTATATATGCCCAGCAATATTTAGCAATACATATGGACATGATAAGTGTTTAACATTTTAAACAATACCACCCTATCCACATGCATGGCTAAACTTATCATTGGCATAGCTGAGTTGTTGTAGTTGTTACATTGATGCTGGTCGGGTTTCTCCAAATTTAATACTAAAACAGAATGATCCATAAGCTACGGTGGCTGGTTTAGGACATGGGAAATTGTTTTTTTTTATTTCGTGGCCTCGAAATACTAATTCGTGGCAACGAAATGCTAATTCGTGGCGAATTATAACTGATTGACCTTTGCATATATCCAGATACATTTACGGTATGGTTACACTTGATGATGTTTGAGAAACAATGCGTACGATTGCAGAGAAGCTACTTTTAACCCCTTATGGCTCTATTGGGATATGAACGTCCAATATAAACTAGCCCAGAGAGAACGGGGAAACACGGGTCAGGTGGCTCCAAGACAAACTGAATATTCATTAGTTTTTACCACAATACATCGAATGGGAATGACATTTCACTCGGCATATTGGCCGATTTAAGTCAAATAAGTGGTTTTGTAGGGTGGGCCCAAAACAAACTTATAAATATTCATACCCTTTCAACCATACCCGATCCAAAATGGTCGCCACTCAGAAGGGGTCATATAGGGTACACATTATTTCTCGGTCACTTGACCGATATTGACCGATATAGATCAAATAAAGGGTGTTGTACGGTGACTCGCAAAGCAAGCTAAATTTTCAAAAAAACCTTCAGCCATTCGAGCGAAAATGATAATTGATCAGAGGGGTCCATATATGGTACCATGCAATTGCCCCCCCCCCCATTTTAGGTCGAATACAGTGTGTTGTAGGGTGACCCCTGGTGAGACAAACTAAATATTCACCCGCTTTCACCATCCCCGATCCAAAATGGCCGCCCCAGATAGGCTCAAATATGGCACCTATACAATTTCTCGGCCCCTTAACCGTTTGTTGTGGTATAATTGGTGCTGTAGCGTGGCCACAAGATATACCGAATGTCGTGGGTGCGCTATGATCGGGTTGGTGAAAGGGGTGATTACTTAATTTGATTTACGGGCCACCCTACAACACCCTTTATGCCCTGAGAAGATGGCTAAATAAATATTCTGTGATTACATAATATTGAGCCCAAGGAGGGATTTGCTAGTTCACAAGACATGAGACAATTTCTCGTTCAATGGCTGTTTAATTATCTTCATTAATCAGCCGAAATAATAAAATTGTGAAGGTGGGGACCAAAAAAGGGCCCCATACAAGTCAAACAAGAGTAACAAATGTAATAAAACATCATAACACATGAGAATAACAAAACTTAACAAAATAACCATACTGGGCGGGAGGGAGGGTCAAGAAACAATTACCGATGCCCAGATGTGTATGAATTACTAATATAATATTTTAAACTACATAACTTTTGAATAACCTTCCCACGTCCAGAGAGAGTTCTTACTGGTTTGCTAAAAGGCGACTGATAAGGAAGGCCGCTCACGTGACCGTGACGTACAGTCTCCACCAAAATTGACTGTGCATGAAACCGATCGCCAGATCTTCTCAAACATAAAAATGGTTATATATAACCTGCTATTATCTCAAATCGCCGTGGCTCGTGCCAAGATGATGGACAACTACAACCAGATCATCTCTATCCGCGTCCATTACAACAATGAGACTGACGATCGTATATCACAATTAGTTATTTCGTGGCCACGAATTAGTTATTTCGTGGCTACGAAATAAAAAAAATATTCCCATGTCCTCAAAGTTTTGACTGACACTTACATAAATATGACTCGCAGAATTGTTAGCACACAACTCCGTAATATGCGGTACTTCGTCCTGGCAATAAACATTAATTTTGTCAATTGATGAAACAACAACATCAATCAACTTTACAACGACATCCTGAAACTTTAGTCATGATAAACATTACATTTGTAGAATAATGGACATTATCACTGAAGCACGTGATTGTGATGTATATGATTGATGTGAACGACCCCCATAAGCTTTATGCTTGACGTCGGACCCCCTCCATAAACCAATATTCATAATTCACATTTTGTAATATATATTGTATTGAATTATATGGAATAAATACTGTTTACATCAACCACATTTTTATCTACCGGTATTGTATCTGGTGTCCTGACTATATTGCAAGTTAATTTGGTAAAATCACATGTATTTACGATATATTACATGTAAGAGCCATGCATATATGATAGCCATTAAGTTCCACCACTGTGAACATTTAAATTGTCAAACTCTCTATAGGGTCCAACGTTAGTTTTGTTCACAACTGTAGTACACTACCCGCGGAGACTTATCTGACGACACCATTCTCAAAAATACATTTCAGAGTCATACTTTGGCATATGTGCATAATTTCAACTCGCACAATTCATGAAAAAGCTAATCGTGTTAGTTAATATCTGTATAATCAGGAAACACTCTTTAAATTTTTTAAACCGTCCAAACAATTTGTTTCCACTAAAATGGCAGACTGGAAACAAGTATACTCTGAAACTAGACCGCCATATTTGATACTTTTGTTAATTTCAACTTGCACATCCACCAGAAGGTTAGTTATGAGGATTAATATTTGTATAATAAGTAAACGCTCTTTAAATTCTTAAAACAGTCCAAAAAAACTTTTTTCCAATAAAATTTCAACTGAACACAGGTAAACTCTGAAAATAGACACGCTATTGATATATAAATAAACCGTTCGCATGTCGTTTTAGACAATCCGAAATTGCGCGACCGTTGTTTTCGACCAAAGGAATCTGACTTGTGAAATCAGCGAGGGTGGGGGTAGGGTTAGCTTTTCTGCGATATCTTTACCAAAAATCGAAGTTTTGTTTGTGGCATATGATCAAGATATCATTGTAGATTGTTCATGTTCGTAGATAGGTGATGTAGCTGTTTTAAGAATATACAATACCTTAATATTTCGGAAAGAAAATTGAAATTGCAGTCATAAATACAATTCATCTGATGATTTTATGATAAAATTCCACATTAAGATGTGTAATTAAGTAATTTGTGGCAAGATCTCTCCATGTTTTTCGATTTCTAAGAACAAAGAAAGCCATTTACCGAACTTGCTATGCGTAATAGCATGTTTTTATTACCAGGTGGACGGGAAAAAAATAGGGGTACACAAACAAAAGCCTCACACAAACCTGTTTCCACTAAAATATCAAGCTGGAAACAGGTAGATTCTGAAAATAGACACACTGGTGGTATATAAACTGTTCTCATATCACTTTTAACATTCCGAAAACGCGCGACCATTTTTTTCGACATAAGGAATCCGACTATGACCCAATCTATCAGATTTGCAATTTGTATTTGTCAATGTATTATGGCTAAATCGCGAGAACAAACCGGCCATAATCCGCATGCATAGCGGTATACATTATGCGTATATTGTTATATAGAGACTCAGACTGGCCGGTTTGTATATTTCTGCAGACTGAGTTTTGATTGAGATTTTCGAAAATTCGATAGCTACAGGGCAATAACTCTTCTACCAGTACTGTGTAAGACACTAGAAAAAATAATATTGTTTCGCATGGAACGCAATACGCCAAATCTAATTAAAGTTCATCCCCTTCAAAACGGTTTTCAGAAAAATGACAGTTGTCTTAATATGTCGTCATAAAGCATGAACTTCACAAAGAACAACAGTCTAAACTATTCGCCTGCTCTTCGATGTACATATAAGGTATTCGACACAGTATGGATCAACGGCTTATTCTTGAAGCTACACCTTCGTGGGTTCCAAGGCAAAATATGGCTCCTCCTAAGAGAGTTTTTGAGTAATATATCATGTGTAGTCAAACATACACACATTCTGTCTAAGTCAATTGCGATAAAACAAGGCGCAAGGCAAGGGTTTATTTTATCCCCTCTGTTTTATATGTTCTACATAGATGATCTGTTGTATGAACTTGAAGCTTCAAACTTTGGTTTTCGACTTTTATCCTCCAACTGCTCATCTCCAACACAAGCTGATGATATGACACTGTTTTCCCTCTCAAGTTACGGCTTACAACGTTTATGCGATATGCACATCGTATAGTCAAAAGTGGCGCTTCGTGTATAATCCTAACAAATGTAAGGTCATCGTTTTTAACGAAACCAGAGTTGCAGCACAAGTAGGCGATGGACTGTCGCTGGCAGCACTGTGTCCGAAACAGACGAAATCGCTCATTTTGGGCATACAATTAAGTAAATAAGTACAGCTTTATCAAAGAATTTGTTGAAGTCATTGTAGACAAAATCAGGTCAACTGTTTTCCTCTTAAGTAATGCTGGACTTTATGCCGGAGGGATCACTCCGTCGAGTTGCGCTACTATATACAAAACGATGGTGCTGCCAAAAGGATTATATGGATCTGATGGATCAGAATTTCTGTGTGGCATGTCTGTGTCAGACACTACTTCGCTCGAGAAAATCCATCGATTTTTCTTGAAACGCACTCAAGGGCTGCCTGTGAGAACGAGAACCGATATTGTCCTATAGGTCTCGTGGGCCTTTGCCCTATTTCCTTATTTATAGATCCACGAAAACTCAGTTTGTTTGGTAGCCTTTGTCGCATATCGCCTTCCAAAGTATGCAAGGAGATTTTTGTATCAAGACTTCACATGCATCTTGCTCGCCAATATTGAATGAATTCTTATTTCTCTCAACTTGAACCAATATCTTGAGCAACTCATAGTAGCCGGTACGTGTCCAATCCGCCCGGAGTGGAACCGACTAGTCAAAACGGAAGTCAACAGTAAGCGTGTTATCGACTGGACGCAAATTGTTCAAAACGACCCAACACTAACACGCTTCTATCAAATCCAAAGTCACTTAGCCATTGATTATTTCGAGTAACATGAACGGAACGAGGAACAGGAACCACTTCCGAGTAACAGAATGACTATTTCTAGTGACAGGAACGAGGAACAGATATATAAGCTCATATTTCTCGCGTTTTACGCTATGAAACAATCCATATTATACATGATTCGAAAGAATAGCCTCTGCACTTCATGAATATTGCAACATTTAAACACTAATTTTGATAACTAATCGTATAACTGGTCAGGAACGTCGAGCGATGAATCGGGAATTAGCAAACACGTAAATGTTTCCGAGTACCCTGGAGTAGCAGGAACTTGAGGAACAGAGATATAAACTTAATGTTCTCACGTTTTACGCAATCAAACAATACATATTATACATCAATCGAAAACACCACTTTTGAGAACTAAGCGTATAATTGGCCTGGAACGTCGAGCGGTGAATCAGAAATTAGCTAAAAACTAAACAAATTCCGAGTAACAGGAATGAGCAACAGAGATATAAACTTAATTTTCACGCCTTTTACGCAATGAAACAATACATGTTATACATCACTCGAAAGCATACCCTCTCCACTTCTTTAATATTGCAACATTTAAACACCGCTTTTGTGAACTGGGGGTATAATTGGCCAGGAACGTCAAGCGGTCAATCGGAAATTAGCTAAAAAAGTAAATTATTCCGAATGAGGAACAGAGACATAAACTGTTACGCAATCAAAATATACTTATTATACATCCCCTTCATGAATAAATATTGCAACATTTAAACACTACTTTTGAGAACTAAGCGTATAATTGGTCAGGAACGTCGGGCGGTGAATAGGAAATTATAGCAAAACGTAAATTTTACGTGTAACAGAGATATAAACTTAATATCTCGCAATTTACGGAATAAAAAAATACTTATTATACACCATTCGAAAGCATGGCTTCTCCCCTTCATGAATGTTGCAACAATTAAACACTAATTTTGAGATCTATGCGTATAAATGGCCAGGAACATCGAGCGGTGAATGGGAAATTAGCTAAAGCATGTTCTTTTCCGAGTAACAGGAATGAGGAACAGAGATATAAACTTAATGTTCTCGCGTTTTGCGCAATCAAACAATGAATATTATATATCACTCAAAAGCATAGCCGCTCCCCTAAAAGAATATGACAACACGTGTACACTACTTTTGAGAAATAAGCGTACAATTGTCAAGGAACTTCGAGCGGTGAATCGGAAATTAGAAAACGTAAATTATTCCGAGTAACAGGAATAAGGAACAGGTATATAAACTTAATTTTCTCGCGTTTTACACAATCAAATAATACATATTATATATCTTTCGAAAGCATATCCATTCCCCTGGAATAATATTGCAACATGTATGCACTACTTCTGAGAACTAAACGTATAATGGGCAAGTAATATCGAGCGGTGAATCGGAAATAAGCTAAATACTTAAATTGTTCCGTGTAACAGGAATGAGGAACAAAGATATAAACTTAATGTTCTCGTGTTTTACGCAATCAAAAAATACGTATTATACACCATTCGAATGCATGGCCTCTACTCTAAATGAATATTGCAACACATGTACACTTCTTTTTAGAACTAATCGTACAATTGGCAAGGAACGTCGAGCGGTGAATCGGAAATTAGAAAACGTAAATTGTTCCGTGTAACAGGAATGAGGAACAGAAATATAAACTTAATGTTCTCTCGTTTTGCGCAATCAAACAATGAATATTATATACTATTCAAAATCATAGCCACACCCCTAAAATAATATTGCAACATGTGGACAATACTTTTGAGAACTAAGCGTACAATTGCCAAGGAACATCGAGCGGTGAATAGGAAATTAGAAAACGTAAATTATTCCGAGTAACAGGAATGAGGAACAGATATATAAACTTAATTTTCTCGCGTTTTACGCAATCAAATAATACATATTATTATATATCATTCGATAGCATATGCACTCACCTAGAATAATGTTGCAACATTTATGCTATACTTCTCAGGGGGGGGGGGGTCAGGAAAAAGATTACGGATACAAGGTGGAAATGTTTTTGAGTTTTGGGGACCCACAACCCGGGAGCGTAAGTATTTTCCACCCAGGTCTGGGACACCCACCGGGACCGTAAGTTTTTTCCACCAAGGTCTGGGACACCCACCCTCAAAATTGATGAAAATCTTGTAAATTCTACTAAATAATGTGTTGTTGGCTGGGTAAGGGTATCTCATTGTGTCTGCACCGGAACTGAGAGAACGCTGATCAAGTACTCCCACAAAACATAAACAAACAAAGCACATGGCTGAAAAATATGCCAACAAAACCAGTGACAAAACCTTTAAAAACCCAAATAATTATGGTTATAAAGGTAAAATACCAAATTTAACAGGATAGTGGTGTCCCTTATTAGCAATACTAAATATGATTACGTCAGTACGTATGGACAACCCAAAAACACGAACGTCCATCTATAAAATGGTAAATCTATGTTTCATGGGAGTGCCTGTATTTCCGGCCAACTTGGGATATATGATCACGTCAGTACGTATGGACAGCGACATGTCTCTATTCCGAAAGTTTGCTATTCCGAATGTTCACTATTCCCAAGGTTCATTATACCGAAGGTTCGCTATTCCGATGGTTCTCTATTCCGAAGGTTCTCTATTCCGAAGGTTTTTGTTATTTTCAAGTTTAATTCTATCTTCTAAAGTATTGAGAGGGTTCTTTATCATAAGACTCTTTTTATGAATGAAATAACTTAAAACATTGAAACAATAAATGTGATTTTTTTTTTCGCGGGTTTCCTTGAAATTTAATGTCACGTTACGCAGCCCACACAATTGCTATGTTTCCACGGCGTTATATCTCAATGATCTTAGAGGCAAGAATACACAAGCTAAAGGCGGTTTATAACAGTGGGGTTATAACGCTTAATGAATACTGGAGCGCCATAACATTGATATTCTGGTTTAATAACAATCTATGCCATATAATATTATTAAAATACTATAATCCATCACCATTTGAAACGTCTGTGTCGTCTCAGAAGATGCCCATAGAGAAATATAAAATAGCTGAAATCATAAAAAAAATCCTCTCCCCCGTTATGGCTCCCAGAATGCAACAGAATTCAAGCTAGAAAAAGGAATTTTCAATGGAAGTGGAATAACTCTATCTTTAAAATATAGAGTTATTCCCCCTCCATTGAAAATAATACACTTTGCACAACAAAACCAGATGAGACTTTAGCGCAAAAACACGTCGGCAACTCAACAAAAGCATGTTCACAGTTGATAATACAATGTTAGAGAGCTTCCTATTTCAAATGCATGGTGTATAATATGGCATATATTTTATATATATATATGATATGGGGGTTCGAAAATTACGTGGGCCTTTAATGTTGATGTTTCTTTCAAATACAGATTGCCAGTCCGGACAGACTGTATCACTTACACTCTTACATGTAGCGCGAGGAGTGCTGGCAATCCAGCTTGAATAGTCGTCTTCGTGGAGGCGTGACCGAAGCTTCTGTTCATTTTGCGTCAGCCTTTTCAGTCGGTCATGTCTTGGTTGTTACCCCTCCCACCCCTTAGTCCAGGTCCTCGAGGGACATTCCTCCCTGCCAGTGACTGGCGGTATGTTTTTGTTCGGCTTTGCTATATTGTATCATGTGTGGCGTGGTACACCCATGGCAGCGGCGGCCAGTTTAGGGTAGCGCCACTAGCCGGTAATTGTTTAACACATAATGTGGTATTTATTATGGTCGGTAGTTCTTATTAAACAATTGCCATATGGCACATGCCTCAGTTTTACATTCTTATCCCATAAATGTAATAGGGCAGCTTTAAATGGCTGGAGAGATAGGACATAATGGCTTGTGAGATAGGACATAAATGGCTTGGGAGATAGGACAAACATGGCTTGGGGGATAGGACATAAATGGCTTGGGGGATATGACATAAATGGCGTGGGAGATAGGACATAAATGGCTTGGGAGATAGGACATAAATGGCTTGGGAAATAGGACATAAATGGCTTGGGAGATAGGACATAAATGGCTTGGGGGATATGACATAAATGGCTGGGGGATAGGACATAAATGGCTGGGGAGATAGGACATAAATGGTTGGAGAGATAGGACGTAAATTGCTGGAGAGATAGGACATAAATGGCTGGGGAGATAGGACATAAATGGCTGGAGAGATAGGACATAAATGACTGGAGAGATAGGAAATAAATGGCTGGAGAGATAGGACATAAATGGCTGGAGCGATAGGACATAAATGGCCGGAGAGATAGGACATAAATGGCTGGGAGATAGGACATAAATGACTGGGGAGATGGGACATAAATGGTTGGGGAGATAGGAAATAAATGGCTTGGGATATAGGAAATGAATGGCTGGGAAGATAGGTCATAAACGGCTGGGGAGATAGGACATAAATGTTTGGAGAGATAGGACATAAATGGCTTGGGAGATAGGACATAAATGGATTGGGAGATAGGACATAAATGGCTGGTGAGATAGAACATACATGGCTGATGAGATAGGACATAAATGGCTGGGAAGATAGGACATAAATGGCTGGGGAGATAGGACATAAGTGGCTGGAGAGATAGGACATAAATACTCACTTGACCTCCTCCCATCGTGCTGAAGAATTTGAGCACATCGGTAAGTTCATCCGCTGAGTTTATCTTAACCAGTGACATACCAAGCTCTTGGCAATAGAATTCAGCATTCTTCCAGCTGTCCATTCTTGACCGCAGTATGTATCGTGGTATTGTAATACCTGCAAGTGCACAGAACATTAGAAAATCATAGAGCCATGCATGTAGGTATGGTTATCTTTATTCGAGGTAATATGTGTCCCGTACGTCCCACAAAATTATGTACTTTTATTACGATGTACATGTAGCTATAGGATATTGAAGTGTAACACTGCTAAATGGATCAAGAGAGTGTTGCTATCTGCATTTATAAAAGCCAAGTAATGTTGCCAAAGACATCTAACATTACAATTTAAGAAAAATAATGGTGCATGTACCTTGTCTTAAATCAGTTTAGACACCAATACCATATTGCTAAATAATTTTACAACAACGAATGCAGCCGTTATTGAACATTCTTACATGATCTTGTATGTGCTAACACCATAGCTAAATCATGTATGTTCTAACACCATAGCTAAATCAACAGGACCCACCAACATCATAGCTAAATCAGCGGGACCCACAAACATCATAGCTAAATCAGTAGGGCCCACCAACATCATAGCTAAATCAGCGGGACCCACAAACATCATAGCTAAATCAGCGGGACCCACAAACATCATAGCTAAATCAGTGCACAGTGTTAGAATCGAGGTCCTCATTTTAATATTCATTATGACCTGACCTCGATTCTAACACTGAGCGGTGATTGGCTGTTTCCACTCTGTCAGTCATGGAAAGGTCAGGTCACAATGAATATTAAAATTAGGAACTGTGTCACTTGACAAATTTCTTTTTTAAAGTTGGAATTATCGACAGATTTCTCCTCTATTAGAATTGTTTACTGACAATGTGTTGATTTGTATGAGTAAATAAATTATTAGCCGACAATAAATCACTAAGTTCCAGATATTTTGTTGATCGTTTGACCGATTTTTAATGATAGTAAACTGCATGGGTGGTGAATTTCGAGACACATGCGGACATTGCTGTCTGAGCCGGATCAAATCGAAAAAATACGCTCTCCGGAGACAATATTCGGTGGTTAAAATTTTATCAAATGCAACGTGTATGAATGTTTCTGATGGGAGTTTGTTGTATTTATTGAAAGATGAATTCTTTGCCGATCCATCCGTGTATATATCGTTATCAATACTGGGGTGAATGGGCTAAATTTGTGCGACTCCCGAGCGATGGTGAAACGTTGAATTTCTACAGTCACCCTTGTCTATATAATGTTCCATTAACGCGAAGAAGGCGCGTATATAGAGGCGGCGTATATGGGCAGTGCAAATGGGGGGGGAGCGGACAGCGGAGCGCGTTACAGGCCCCTGTGATCAGTGGGACCCACAAACATCATATCTAAATCAGCAGGACCCACCAGCATCATAGCTAAATCAGCGGGACCCACCAACATCATAGCTAAATAAGCGGGACCCACAAACATCATGGCTAAATCAACAGGACCCACCAACATCATAGCTAAATCAGCGGGACCCACAAACATCATGGCTAAATCAACAGGACCCACCAACATCATAGCTAAACCAGCATGGCCCACCAACATCATAGCTAAATCGGCGGAACCCACAAACATGATATATAACTCAGTAAACCCACTGACGCCATAGCTAAATTAACAGTACCTACCAACAACATATCCAAATCGGCAGGACCAAGTTAAGCCATGGCTACGTGAACGTTCAGACGACCACGATTCAATCGTAAGTGGAGGAATCGGGCCCGACGAGATCGTGGATATTTTGTTCACACGACTGCGATGTCGTCGTACATTATGATATCGTAGGTTGTTCCTAAAGCATGTTATTGACTACCCTACGGTCATCACCAGATACGTACACACGACTGCGATTACGTCGCAAGTGGAAGTAACAAGGATACTCCACTATTTCGGATCTAAAATCAAACAGTGCTTGATATTATTTTTTACCTACGATTTTGACGTGAGCATGCGCAGTCCAACTAGCGGTTACTTCCTACGATGGAAATCTTTCCACTTACGATTGTATCGTGGTCGTCTGAATGTTCACCAAATCAACAGAATCAACCAGCATCATAGCTAAGTCAACAGAACCCACCAACATTATAGTGAAATCTGCAGAACCCAGCAAAATCATAGCAAAATCAAATAGAAATGACGAGTAATCTTGCTCAAAGTAGTTATTTTTTCAAATATTTTATCCAAATTGACAATACACACAGTTATTCTTATATGTTAATTAAATGCAGTGATTCTCGGTGGCGAAATCGTATTCGTTAGTTTATCTCCGATTGCTGCGTCCCGAATCAAGAAGTAAATATTTACAATTTGGAATAGTTCGGACTATGTTTTGTATGGAGTGATACGGTTGACTTGCTTGAGATTCTTGGCGATGTTAGTAGAATGCTACATTCATCCAGTTGGCATAGCGCTCGAACACTAACTTATCAGTTTCACGCACCCGAACAAGTCCGTAACATGTATTTAACCCTTCCAGTGCGAGGTCCGATTTTTGTATCAACCCATATACCCTGTGCCAATGCATTCTCTTATATATGCGAGTCGACCATGAATGGTGACATATTCATTCCATCGGCATCACACATGCAATACCTGTTACAATTGAGATGTTTATCCCACCTCAATTACGTATTAAATAAAGCAAAATATAGACATCTATGCGGGAATCCGATGTACGCGTGACGTGACACCCCACCCCAACATATTCATATTTGCTATGCTATGCTATGCTTTAATCTATAAGACATGAGTTCACGTGTTACTGGCAAGATGTGCAATATTTACAAAGTGCTAAGTGTGATATATGCATATAGATAGATAGAAGAAGAAGGAATATTTACACCCCTGGTCAAGTTGTCATGATAATATGTTATGATGCTAATGGTTCTGCTGAGTTGCTATGGTGCGGGTAGAGCAAACTGATGTTGTTTCGAGAAGGTACCGTTTTTTTTCTAAAGTTGTCATTTTCGAGGTGTTTGGTTAATCCGAGCGATTTGAGAAAAACCAGTGTGTGTAAAAACATTCAAGAACATATATATTTTAGAAAAATATAATAATGCCTGCGCTGGTGTTTCTAAAATGACGTGAATAACCATCTTGATTATAGTCGATTTTCAACAACTAATACATATGTTCAGATTATCGGAACACCGCGAAAAAGAAAAATTCAAAAAATATAACTGTACTTTAAGTTAACAGCATCAGTTTGCCCTAACAGCATCATAGCAATTCAGGCAGAACCCAACCGCACCATAAAACATTAGCAGGACCACTTGACCAGGGGTGGTTTAACTTTTCTGATGGTTGGATACTCCGACTAGTATTTAGTGTTAATTTGTTGTTTTTAGACCAAAGTCGAATATTTTCATACTTTCAGACGAATTGTTGGACTGAAGTGGCCATCGGTTGTAAACGTCCAACAGTTGAACAAGTTGAGGTGAGTTAGAAAATTTCAACATATGGGGGTACGAGTGCCGTTCTATAGGACTTGGAATTTTCTGTCTATATCAAGGATGGTAGTCAAGTTGTAATTAATGAATTGACACAAACCCCATCCCTCCGTCCAACCCAACCAGCATATCAGTTCGGCGGACACCTGATTTTCCAACCGCATCATCCACCCAATTAATCCACACCTAATTCACCAAACAATAAGCGGATGAATATACGTAAATATATCACATTCGGGTAAAAAAAAAGCATGCACTACATGAACTACATTGGTAAGTTAACGCAACTTTGCCAGAAATTTTCTAATGTTGTTTCAGCATAAAATATATTAAAAGCTAGGCGCGAACAGGCTATCGCCTTTCAACTTCATGGAGTATGAAATACTGACGAGGGGTTAAAATAAGAGACGCCCGTCCCGCAATACAAAGAACGTGTATCCAGCTGGTCCCACTGACCAATATCCGCACGAGGAATCGGCGTGATCACGGCATGAACAATCATTAAAGGTACGGGAGGCCTTGGCGGTGGGTATGCTGTGAAAATATTTCCACCGGCCAAAAACCGCCACAAACAGAAAGAATATTAAAATGTAGACAGACTTTGTCCGTATACAAATAAGAAATATTGCATAAACATTATGTTATTGTCACATGTTTGACCATTGTTATGTAAACAAAACCATAAAAAGTTACTTTCCTGGTGTTTGTTTATATTATGATGGTAAACATAAAGAGCGTTCTTTGTTGCTTATTTCCTGATATGGAACTAATAAAGAGCGTTTATATCATCTGTGTGTGATTAGCCAGTAATACTGTGCTGTCTTCTGTAACACAATCAGGCTCTTGCGGAGGTAAAATATAGTAGGTCTTTATGATAACATGCTGTTTACGCGATGGCCATGGTACATATGAACGAAACTGTATGCATTTTAATGTTTTTCTGTTTACGGTGTTTGGAACAAATATGAATATTTTCGACAACTAAGGTGCCTTTAATGCTGCATACAGTAGTAAACTTTTTTTTTACAAATATTGAATTGTTGCTGTACTATAAAACCTGCTTAGCCGGTACATTATCAATCTGTAATTCGAGTTATTATTCTTACAAAGCTGTAGTGTTCGAGAACAAAATATGTAAAAATGAAAAGATTAAACTTTCAGTCACTGTTCATTGAGGGTTTAACGTCGTTTTAGCCACTAGGCCATGTCACGAGTCACGACCATCCAAATAGATAAACTGTGTTGAAATATTAATTATTGAATGTTATCCAATAATAAAATGTCGCGTATTGAAACCATTGTACTGTTAAAGTGATTTGTCAACAAACATGCTAATCGAAAAGCTCGAATATTTTAGTCTAAATATTATTTTTAGAATATTTGTCAATGATTTTACCTTTTCCAATATTTAATGTCAAATTAAAAAACACTTTGGCATCTTAATTAATTATTCATTGATCGGCAATGTCATTCTTTCTGACTGTAACAGTAATGTTACATAACAATGGTATCGATCTGGGAAATCTTGTCATTGGAGAGTTATTAATAATGAAAAATAGAACATTATAGATCGTATATAGTGAACATATCATTACCCACGGTTATCCATGAATTAATAAATATACAATAATTATAATCATCTTAACATATAGTGATGTTTCCGGTAACGGAAGGAAAATAGAATAGTCGGCATGCGAAAATTACTTATTTGTTTTTCAATATGTTTTTGGAATATATGTACTTTGTACACCAGATGATATAATAGGATGATGGTCATACGACGGCAGTTGATTAGTATTACACTCTCTATGTGATTAAACCCTTTTTGGCCTTTGACACACACGATAGCCTACATATAACGTTCGGATTTTGACAAACGGAACACAGACATTGCCGTAAGTCCGTATAATACAGCCATGCAAGATACTTTAGTTATTCAGCATCAGCCATCTGTGTTCCAGTCCGGTCAGTGTAGTATGTATGATGAGGTGAGACTGGTAACTGAGTAAACATTTTGTGTGCTGTTCGATACATAGATAGAACCGCATGAGTGTCTGGATTTTGACGAATTATCGCACGAGATTTGTTGGCGGAGCGATACCTCGAGAGGTATCGCGATCCGCCAACAAATCTCGTGCGATAATTCGTCAAAATCCAGACCCTCATGCGGTTCTATTTTTATTACATATCTCCGTATCATAGTAAGTTGACTTATACAATCGTACATCTCCGGTACAGAAAATGTGAATTTAATTGAGTTTTAACGGCATTTTAGGGTTAACGCAACAATCAGACAAGGAGCCCGTCTATCCGCGAATGACCTTGACCCATCCTTAATGATGCGTTTGAAATTAAATTATGTGCCTCGACAAACATATTCTTGAAATGAAACTAATTGAATGAATCATCTCATCGATTGATCGCTTATTGTTACTTTATTGTCGTGATTGAAAAAGTAAAAATAGTAACGGCGAGAACCAGTCTAACAACACTGAATGAAATAGTTCCGTCGACAGATTGCACTAGTGCGATTCTGAGAATTATCACACACCTGGAAACTCGTGCGATCATGCGAATAACGTTGATAGATATGTAACAAGAAAACCATAGTCAGAAATGGTAACGCCACCAATATCATATTATTAGCCATAAATATAAATTATAATACAATTATTCTATAAACTAGCTTTCAAATTTTATGTGGGAAATTTGCATACTTCCATATTTCAAGTTTTCCCGTTTCTCGTGTCATACATTACTTTCTTCAAACTGTCTTCTTTATTACGCAAGCTGATGGGCCCGACTTCGCCCGGGCTGTTTCCCATCTGTTTCCGGCGAGAGGCGCGATTTGACCTTCAATTGACTATTTCGAAAGTCAATGTCAGGTCAGGGTCATGATTTGACCCGTCCAAAACACCCCCACCCGGAGAAAAGTACCCCTAGGTATCAAATTTCGTCGAAATCCGTCCGTTTTACCCAACTTGACCTTTAATGAACAATTTTGAAGGGCAATGTAAGGTCGGAGTCGTGATTTGACCCGTCCAAAACATCCCCCGACAAAAGTACCCATAGGTATCAAATTTCGTCGAAATCCATCCGTTTTATCCGACTTGACCTTTGATTGACCACATTGAAGGTCAAGGTCAGGCCGAGGTCACGATTTGACCCGTTAAAAACTCTCCCCGGACAAAAGTATCCCTGGGTATCAAATTTCGCCGAAATTTGTTCGTTTTACCCAAATTGACCTTGCATTGACAGTTTTAAAGGTCAATGTCAGGTCGGGGTCACGATTTGACCCGTCCAAAACACTTCCCGGACACAAATACCCATAAGTATCAAATTACGTTGAAATATATGGAAAGCCGAAGAGGACATGTTGGTTGCTAATTGCTAGATATATGACGCGGTATTTTAAAGGTGTTTCAAACTAGGAGATAGAAGTATTCTGCGTTTCAAATGGTGATGAATTATAGTATTTTATTCAAATTTTATGGCATAAATTGTTATTAAAACCGTATATATACTATAAAAAAAATGAATGACTCGAAAATTAAGTGGGCCTTTAAACAAAGTCACAATTGCAGTTAGGCTCATCTCATACTCGTCCATTCAGCGATATTCTGCTGCGCAGTTTGTTATAGCCTCCAGTATTCATTGAGCGGTATAGCCCCAACTTATAATTCGCCTTTAGCAGGCGTACACTTGCCTCAGATTATTGAGATATTAGGTCACACGTAATCACATTAAATCGCATGGAAACATAGCAATTGTGTGAGCTGCTTGGCGTGAATATGTAATGAGAAATAAGGTCATACGTAATGACATTAAACTCAAGAAAACCCGCGAAAACAAAAAAAAATCACATTTAATGTTTTAAGTTATTTCCTTCATTAAAAGAATCTTCGTGATAATGAACCCTCTCAATAGAATATAGAATTAACCTTAAAATAACAAAAACCTTCGGAACACAGAACCTTCGGAATAACGAACCTTCGGATTGGTGAACCTTCGGAATAGCGAACATTCAGAGAAATTTCGGAATAGTGGACCTTCGGAATAGTGAACCTTCGGAATAGAGACATGCCCCCCAATATTCATATTATATGCCCAGAGTTCAAAGGAATGGACCCATTAAATTCTAAACTTGGACCTTAAAATATTGAACTCCAAATTGGAGCCCACACAGAACATCACTTAAGTCAACTGTACCTGTGTCATGTCCCAATGCGGGAGGGTCCATATATACCACAACATTCATATTATATGCCAAGAATTCAACGGTATGGGCCCACGTAATGACATTAAATCTCAAGAAAACCCGCGATAACAAAACAAAATCACATTTAATGTTCTAAGTTAAGTTATTTCCTCCTGTATCTGTATCGGTATGCGCGCAGGATCAGTTCGGATGTGAGCGCACACTCCATAAAAAGAATCTTTGTGAAAATGAACCCTCTCAAATTAGTCTCAATATACTTTAGAATATAGAATTAACCTAAAAATAACAAAAACCTTCGGAATAGAGAACCTTCGGAATAGCGGACCTTCGGGATAGCGAACCTTCATAATCGAAACATGTCCCCACAATTACACCGGTTACGTAAACACATGTGCTAATCTTTGTCGTACTATCGTAACTATCGGTACGATTTATACTCTAGTACGAAATAAACATAATACAATCGCCCAGTGGATTATCGATCGACCACACAATATGAAAAACTCTACACCGGTGTACACCACTGTGTGGCGTAATAAAAGCATAACACACAGAAGACACTGCCATGTGCGCTGATTTGCGCCACGAAGCGATTTTTCTGCACCAGACTGCGTTTTATGTGGTGCATTGAAACGACATTCGCCGATTCGCGATTGCGTGTGTTCGCGGTTTTACGCTCATCTCCACGTCAAAAATGCGCAACGTCCACGGTTATCCGCGATCGCGCCGCGCGCAATTCATGCAAAACTCACGCTGAGAAGAGTGCAACAACTAAGAGCGCTCGTTGTTGGCTAACGTTTTTTTGATATGACAAAAACACAGAGAGCATTGGCGCTGAATAGTTCAAGCCGATCTCACCTATATACACCGAAATAACTGAAGTATATAGAAAAAAACTGATTCCTGTAAATTCGCTGATTTTTCGTTTCCACGCATAACGGATTCACGGAATCACGCAAATGTGTTATGATGGCATCATCCAGGGAAATTATTATTTAAAGATGCTTCGACCGTTTTGACACCAAATTCTAGTCAATCTTTCCTAAGTTAACGTTCAAAACAATACCATCGTTATAAATCGTATAATTCATTATATTTTTTTAGCAAATTTTCCAAAAATTACCTATAATGTCCTGGGTGTCATATATAATTATATAGCTAATAGCAAATTACCAGAAAAGTATCACCGATAATGGAAGTCGTCTGCAGCATGCTTCCTGTTTTGCCATGTCGCTGTGGGGAAGGTGTCTGTTAGTAAATGTGTAGCTTTATGCTACGGTCTGTTGACATATATCTGTATTTATTGTCAATTTTTTTTGTGTGCTTGTTTTTATTTAATTAATTATCTATTTATTTATTTATTTATTTGTGTGTGCCTGTGTGTGATTGTTTTGATGAGTGCTTGTGTTTCATGGTGGCGGGAATTACTATTTACTTTCCTTTGTAACATGTATTTTGTAAAACATACTCTCCTAGCTGGAGGAAATAAAGATATATATAATTATGTAGCTAATAGCAAATTACCAGAAAAGTATCACCGATAATGGAAAGTGTTTTTGTCTTCGTTAAGGCAGTGACACGTGAATCAAAGATATGATGTGATAATATCTCAGACCCATATAAATAATGTCCGAGACGGGGTTCCATTGAACACACAATTTTCCTGAGAAATGTAACATGTGGAAACATGGATCATTAAAATCCATTATTAATTCACTTGGGGGAAAAAGCTTTATCATTCTCAATACAATTGGCATTGTTTATAATACGCATTTCCAGCATAAGACTATGTGACTGTTTTCCTATAGATCTGTGACAGTCCCGAAGACCGGAGCACATGCAGTCTCTTATGGCATACCGCATGCATGTGCACATTCTAGGGATCCACTAACTAGGCGGTGGAGTCCTATGTTTAGCTTTATGCTACGGTCTGTTGACATATGTGACCATGTGCCGATGCATTCTCTTATAGGTCGCCTCGCATATATAAGAGAACTAGCAGGGTTACCCGGCGTTGCCCAGGTTAAAGTGATGTGAAACCCTCTGTGGATATTTGGTGGGAATAGAGAATACTCTTGCTCTCAAAGTGTTACACGTATTCTCATAAATTGTATATCCAAATGGCATCACAAAACATGATTCTTACACATAGAATATAAGTAGTGGCTCACCTTGTCAGTTCGGAGCGATTATCATTTTGTTTATCGCGTTTAATCCGTCCCACCAATAAAGAAGTATTTATTTATTTACAACTGCGTATACTTCAGACGTTATAGCATGAAACATGAACATTATAAACATATTAGTTCGAAAAAATAAAAGACGACAATTGTGTTTTACATAAAGATGTATCAATCAATCAATCAATCTAGTTTATCATATCTTCATGAATTTAGATACCGATGTTTTAAAGATATGTCCAGGTGCTCCTCTGTTCTGGTGTTATACATGTATACTGGCTAATCATTTTCAGTTTAAAAGAATTGATGTTATGCACGTATAGCAGCTACATGTGCCGACACAGCAAGAGTTTGAGTTGTTTATGTTAGGTGATGAGTCTGTATCGGGCAGATATACCCTTGTCAGATGTCAATATTGGAGGATCCTGAAAAGTAATGTGCTACGGACTGCGTTTTCCTTTATCTCAGAAGTAATCATATTTGACTGCACACTGTGACCACTATTTTTGAACAGGCCTGGGCCCTGTTTCATGAAAGCAACTTATGACATAGTTGGGACTTAAGATGGTCATAAGTTCAAACTTCAGTCATAAGTGCGTTTCACGAACAAGGTCTTAACTTAAGATGGTCTTAACTTTGGTCTTAACTTTAAGACTGCTGTGAGGTGTCATAAGATAATCTTAAAGTTAAGACCCACGTGATAAGTGGCATATCGATCACAAGTATGGCGGCCTATGTTATTTTGCAATTACGGAGATATCTGTACATTGTCTGGGTGGGCAATTCGTCGTCTGGTATACAGGGTCGTGGCTACAGAGTGAGAGGGGGTGTTCGCCTCGAAATGTCTAACTACACCCCCTTAAACAACACCAAATTCTCTTTGGGTTTAAACATTCCAACTGGTACCTCAAACATTCCAAAACCAAAGTTTGGAGAGGGCAACCCCCCCCCCCCCCCCACCGTATAACCATAGGGTTAATTTGGTAAAAACATTTCAGAGTACAGACTTATCATCAGGGACGTGGCGAATGGGGTTTGTGTGTTGTCCACCCCCCCCCCCCCACACACACACACACACTTTAGTCAAAATGTTTAGCAATTGGAAATTTCATGCCTGACAAGAACATTAATCGTACACTATATATAGGTCTCAATTGTTTGAATTTCTAACTAGTAAAGGTATGTGTTGTTTTAGACAAACAGCAGCAACCAAAAATCACCAACTTTAGGGGCGTCAGGTTAGAAATTTCGAACTGTTGGAATATTTGAGATACCAATTGGAAAGTTTAAATCCAACGGGTGGGGTGGACATGGCATTTCGCGAACATGGAAGTTTGGTCCGGTTCAATCAAGGGGTGGGTGCAGTTGGAAATTGCACGGTGTACCCCCCCCCCCCCACAGAGACCAACTAGCCACACCGAGCCTCGTCGAGTGTAGGATATAGTCAATTATCAGCTGTGTATGTGACATATAGATAATATATATTATAAAATTGTATTACCCACGAATTAAACTTTTGATATGAATTATGGCCTTGCTCAAAGCTCACAATGTCCTCTATGTTATTCCATGTGTGTGTGGGAGGTGGGGTAAAATGAGATCAATTAATGTATTGATTCTTTCCTCTTTCCAAATTTCCGTCGGCTGTTTACAAAGCAGATATGTCATATAGGAAAGGAAACACAAACGCTCTTTATCAAAATATGTTTTAGAAATAGTGACAATTTTCTATAGAGAATATTATTTTTATTGAGTTTATGCCCACGCCCATATGTCGTGATTTTCAAGGCTGTCCAAATTTTTGTCATGTTTTTTTTTTGCAGGGGTGGGATGACCGTTGTACAGCATACTGTATATATGATATACACACCCGTAACGATGACACCCCTTAATACGAGTGTGCTAGCGAAAACGTAGTTTTATATATATATCCATGGTATGACAACCGCATAAAACATCTGCATACAAATAATAAAAAAGTTACTCTAACAAATATTTTTCATTTTCCTTTGAATCGAAAAATGACCTATGTGTGTCCTGATGACATCGCCGATTTATTTTGATTATTGCTACACGTAGAGAGCGGTGGTCGATGATATACGAGTTATGTCGGCTCACATAAAAAAAATCGCCGCCTGATCATTGTTGATTAACTCGGCGTGAATGCATGGTCGCAGTCATGCATCGATCCATATAATTATATTGTCTTATTTCTGACACCGCCACTCGTCAGTAAACGCAAAGCTCGTCATTTTAAGAGCCTGCGATGTACTCATGTTCGAATTCACATCGTGGAACTCATACAAGTCTAAGATCCATATGCGAATATAAGGCCATGCATTGACTATAGACACTAAGATGCATGCGCTGATTTGCCCACCCCATCCCAGCCGCTATCCAGCATCCCTGTCACACAATAATGTCAACTCGGACTCGGCTCTTTCTCGATAACCTCTCAATGCCGTACATAAAGATTGCACAAGCCCACATTTTTTCGTTCCGGACTGTAAAAAATTGTCGATAACCAGTCTAAATGAGCGGGAACTTAACTTATTACTTAAGTAGGACTTAATCTTGTTTTGTGAAACGCGTTCTTGAAACGGAAAAGTTACATCATAAGATCCACCTTAGATCTTAGATTAAGTCCATCTTAAGTTAATCTTATGACCTTGCTTCATGAAACAGGCCCCTGCTCTACATTTCCATATCTTTTGGCAATTGTAACTTTTTTTGTGGAAACTATATTGAATGCGACAGACTCAATCGTGTTATAATATATACATGAGCCATTCTAATATGCAATCATCTGACGATTCAAGGTCCCTCAGTTTGAACGAATATATGTGTCTATTAAATAGATTGATATAAATATACTTTTAATGCTATCTTCTATGTATTTGTGTTGCTAAATCAGTATAGGAATGCTCTGATTTCATCCCCATATAAATATGACAGTTGATAATATATAATTGTTGAAGTGACTTACTTCGGTCACCATTTGTCGAGATTGTGAAATTGGAATGCCAAACACTCCATAGAACGACATGGAGATGGCCTGGGAGATGACTATATATAACTTTGTTGGATATCGGCGAATTGAACAATCTTATAAATGCTAGTGAATCTCCTCTCGTCATCCATGACCCCAAATGTGATTTAATTCATCATATCATATCATTAGAGAAGAACGTGCATGCAATTTGGTGGAATCAGTGCTAAATATATTTGTATCAACTTTGGTGCAACTCCCCTCTTGCATGACTGGAACCGCGCCACTTTTGTCATATTTAAACCACGTCTATTAGCCTCATGCATGCATTATATAATGGAGATGATTATATATAGGTTTGGTGGTAATCGGCAACTAAACAAATTCTTATCATAGTTAATACACCCCCCCCCCATCTCTCACTCAAACGGCACCAATTTCGCGTCTTTAAATCACACGTTTATATTCCTCGTATCACGGAGAAGAATAATATATCAATTTGGTCGAAATCTATGCTAAAAAATAGCCCCTCCACTGACACCAACAACGTCACTATTGAAAATTTTAACCCGCACCATTATCTTACTCGTAAAAAGTTACCCCTATTAGACCGCCTTGGTGCCATCTTGATTGCACCCTTAAAGTTATATATAGAAGTAATAGAACACAGACAGATATTCGCAAATATTTGATTCATTGTATCATTTGAGAAGAACGTGTATGAGCTTGATGGTAATTGGCACTAAACATATTTTTATAAGTTTTTGGTGACCCTCCCGTCCCTATTTCGGACTCAAGCGGCGCCACTTTTGATATCATTAAACCACACACTTAGACTCATTATAGAGATGATTATATATAAAATTTATGAAAATTGGCGAGTATACAATTCGTATCAAATTTAGGGCTACCATTTCATATCTCTCATCCAAAAGGCACCAATTTGGCGCATTTAAACCACACGATTAGATTATTCCTATCACGGAGAAGAATATGTATCAATCATGTGGAAATCGGCGCTAAACATATTGTTTATCAATGTTTGTGTCCCTCTCACCCTCTAGGCACCCCTGACTCGAATGGCCCCACTTTTGACATCTTTAAACCACACAATTAGACTCCTGATATCATGGAGATTATTATTTGTAAGTTTGGTGCTAATCCGCGACTAAACAAATTTTTTTCAAATTATGAGCACACCCCACCCACCCCATCTCTCACCAAAGCAGCACCAATATGACGTCTTTAAAATCACACGATTAGATTCCTCATATTATGGATAAGAATGTGTATCAATTTGGTGGAAATTGGCGCTAAAAATATTGTATACATTTTGGTGCCCCTCTCCCTTTCAGTGCACCCCTGACTCGAATGACGACACGTTTGACAGCTTTAAGTCACGGTATTATATACCTCATACCATGGGGATATATTTGCATCAGTTTCGTGGCAATCGGCGACTTAACCAATTCTTATCATATTTAGTACCCACCCCCCACCCCAAAATCTATCATCCCAACGACACCAATTTGGCGTTTTTAAATCACACAATAAGATTCCTTGTATCATGGAGAAGATCTCAGAAGAATGTGCATCAATTGGTGGAATTCGGCGCTAAAATTATTTTTGATCAATTTTGGTGCCCCTCTCCCCTTTCGGGCATCCCTGACGCGAACGGCGCGAATTTTGGCATATTTAAACCACACCATTAGATTCCTCATATTATGGGGATGATTATATATAAGTTTGGTGGCAATCGGCTACAACTTTTTTTGTTCTGCCCCTCCCCTTGTCTGCCCCTGACAACAACGGCGTCACTTTAGAAAATTCTAACCTTCACCATTATCTTTCTCGTAAAACATTGCTCCTAGTAAACCCCTTTGGTGCCATCTAGATGGTCCCCTGTGAATTTCTATAGAACACAGACAGACAGACAGACAGACATTCGCAAATATAGATATAAGATGCATTGGCCTAACAATTTTTTATCATTTTTTTAAAATAAATGTTTCTTACAATTTTTAGGACATAAAATAAAAAAACCCAAATTGTGTTACTGGACATCTTTCGTATGATGAACGACGATAATTTTTACGAACAGCTATTTGTAGTTGTAATTTTTGTTTGGACGACCAAAACAAGCCCACACATATAAAGAAACATATAGAAGAGTGTCGTCTGCTCATGTTTGTCTGGGGCTCTGTATGGGTGAAATTATAAAATTGTTAAGGAATACAAGAAAAAATTATTAAAATTGTAAAAAATTGTTAGGCCAATGCATTCTCTTATATATGCGAGGCGACCTATGGTCGACTCTCATATATAAGAGAATGCATTGGCACAGGGTAAACAAAAATCCCGACTTACGACTGGATGTGATATGGATTTATTATTTAAAACCCAATATATATTAATTAGATAACATGACAGGACAGTATTCCATTTCTGTGTTGAAAAAGCCAGAGTGGCATAATGTTATCGGCATGCAATCCGAACAGCATGGTACTAAACTCACTCCTAAAAGCATGGACAATGCAGCACACCATTTCCCCCAAAAAGAACGTTTAGAACTAGAAGTTGTCAAATTATTACTAATCTATGAAGTAACTATTTTCTCTTTTCTCAAACTCTTCCATGAAATATCCCTTGACTTCGTGTTTAAACGAGTGATCCCCCTGCCAGAAAATTAAAATTTGCTCTCAAATATTTAAAAGCAGAATCACCAATTGCAACGTTCTTGTGAATTTGTAGTTTTATCAGCGTCCACTCCGATAACCTAGTTTCAATTGATCCCGGAATATTCTCGTTCTGGGTTAATACTATCTTCAAGATATGAGTGTTCATAAGTCAAATGTGTTCTAAACCGTTCCAATAACCTTGCTCCGACATTCTGATAACCATTTGGATAACCATTTGGATAACCATTTGGATAACCATTTGGATAACCATTTGGATAACCATTTGGATAACCATTTGGATAACCATTTGGATAACCATTTGGATAACCATTTGTCTTCAAACTCAATTCTGGATACCGAGAGGAACAAGTATAACAAGTATAACAAGTATAACCAGTGTTTTATTTATTATCCGTTTTATCACAAATACAGCTATCCATTCACAAGCTAGGTTATTGTCCAAGATGCACCATTAACCCTTTACCCAACAGAGCGGCCCTGTGCCAATGCATTCTCTTATATATGCGAGTCGACCATAGGTCGCCTCGCATATATAAGAGAATGCATTGGCCTAACAATTTTTTACAATTTTAATAATTTTTTCTTGTATTCTTTAACAATTTGTATAATTTCACCCATACAGAGCCCCAGACAAACATGAGCAGACGACACTCTTCTATATACTTTTATGTATGTGTGGGGCTCCCTGCAGGGTTATAGATGTTTTTTATTTTATGTCCTAAAAATTGTAAGAAACATTTATTTAAAAAAAATGATAAAATATTGTTAGGCCAATGCATTCTCTTATATATGCGAGGCGACCTATGGTCGACTCGCATATATAAGAGAATGCATTGGCACAGGGTATTTTAGGCTGTTGAAGCTTTATTTGGCCGGTTTTGGCCGGTTTGTTGGGTAAAGGGTTAATATTTGAATGATATTTTAGTGTATAGCTATATCACAATTAACATTAAAAGTGATATGTACTTTTAATAATATGGCTTAAATCCAAATAATTTCCGCAGAGTATTGCGGCGAGATGGACAACGCATGTGTATTATACACGTGAGTATCTAGGGGATATACACAAGCAAAGATCGTTCGATACTATACCTGACGGCAACATAGACAAGTTTACTCCCTCGTTCGTCTAAGAGAGCCCGCGAGAGCCCGGGTGTCTTCGTGTGGTTTCGGACAGTATATGTGATCCGCCATATCAAATCCAGTCGTAAGTCGGGAATTTTTTACCCTGTGCCAATGCATTCTCTTATATATGCGAGTCGACCATAGGTCGCCTCGCATATATAAGAGAATGCATTGGCCTAACAATTTTTTATCATTTTTTTTAAATAAATGTTTCTTACAATTTTTAGGACATAAAATAAAAAACATCCATTAACCTGCAGAGAGCCCCACACATATATAAAAGCATATAGAAGAGTGTCGTCTGCTCATGTTTGTCTGGGGCTCTGTATGGGTGAAATTATAAAATTGTTAGAGAATACAAGAAAAAATTATTCAAATTGTAAAAAATTGTTAGGCCAATGCATTCTCTTATATATGCGAGGCGACCTATGGTCGACTCGCATATATATATAAGAGAATGCATTGCCACAGGGTAAAACAAAATCCCGACTTACGACTGGATTTGATATGGCGGGTCACATATATTGTCAAGGCGGTGGATTCCTATCCGGTCCAGTTCCTTGTAGTCCGAACCGCTGCCAGGGCCTAACATTTTAAACATGGTAACGTTGGTATTGCATAACATTGTAAGGATCGGATGAATTTAAATTTTTTTTTTTTTTTATGTTTAATTAGAAGAAAGAATGAAAAAGGAGGACAAGACAAAATGCACGCACACATTCATTCTCTCAATTCAAGGCTTGGAAGAGCGAAATTCTTCCATGCCCTGGCCTACTTTCTTACATGTGACATATAATTAGAAAATATTTAAAGGCACACAATGTATTCGGATAATTTTAACAAAGAGTTCTCAAGCTAAAAGTAAATTGAAGCTACGATGGTATAATTTTTTCCCCAGAAAATGGGCTTTCTTTTTCTACAACAATGCTGATAAGAACAATAAATCAGTCGTTTTCTTCTGAATAATTTTAGAATTCACTTTCAGCTACATTATTTGGTGATATGTGCATATTTAATGTTTGCATAATCAAACACTATGTGCAGTTTTAAATATTTTACAGTCTGAATTTACCAAAAACAATATAACTGTATTGTAAATATTGTAGTTATTTTAATCGGATCGGATGAAATTTTAACTACAGGTGATTTCGTATTTTCGACCTACCTTGTGTGTAGTATAAAGTAATGGTGAGGAACAGAACTGCGCACGCTCTCATGTTTGATTGTCTACGTCTATACGCGCAGTTACCAGAGAATCACAGTGTCAAACGTGTCCAGGTGCTTTCTAGAATCACAGTGTCAAACGTGTCCAGGTGCTTTCTAGAATCACAGTGTCAAACGTGTCCAGGTGCTTTCTAGATTTGGATTCTGGCTCCAGTGAAGAATTATGTCGATATTCCCCCTATTTAACCTGTCTGGGTAACACTCCATTGGACACAACGATTGTCCTGAAAACCAATGCTGGTCCTTCATTGATCATTAAAATCTATTGGGACCCGCCTTCTATAACATAATAGTTGTCAAAACACTCACCCGTATTGTGTAACGAAAAACGTCTTATCTGACACCTCATCACAATTTTCAACTTCAATATGTTTTTGCAATGTACTTGTTGGGATTATTGGCCGTTAGTTTAGTTTTTCTCGATAAAAATGGTTGCGTCTCTTCGTTGCGCTTTCTATAGATATCCCGATTTTAAAGGTTCTCAATCCGATCAGAGGGTCCCCATATCATTAAGATACAACAACAACATTTCTTCAAAATGCGCTTTTGTTATCAGAATCGACTAATTGCAACAAAATATTGCTAACCACTATCAACAATAGTAACTAATTTCCCAAAACGTGTAATTTATCAACATTTTGTTCAATGAAATATGGCCGTATTATCACTTGAGAGTACTCACGAAATTTGGCCGTATTACCACTTAATTTTAGAGTTATCCATCTTCATCCGCAATTTTGACCGAAACCATCCTTTTTTTAATGGCGTGTTTCTGGGCCAGAAACAATTGAAATAACAAACTTCAAAAATCGATATCTGATCACTCTGAGCTTTGATGGGTGGGTTCCTCGACTCGAATTAAATATTGTTTACCCCCGAAACAAAAGAAATAGTAATTTAGAAGCGTTAAATCGGATTGAGTACCTTTAATTGCTAACTCAATTCAGTGCCCGAAAGACGTCATCTGTTTGTCGGCGACCAGATAATATGCCGTCGCCCTGAACACCACATACAAGAAAACCATAGTCAGAAATGGTAACGCGCTCAAGATCATATATTATATACCCATGATTGTAATTATAGAATATAAAATATATTGGTTTCCCGAATGACCAACTCAGAATTCCGTTAAAATAACAATAAAAACCAGCACCTAATTAACGAACCGGTGGCCGACTCGGCCGTCTCCGACCACAACCATCAGAGGGCTGCAGAACGAAACATATCTATAAAAGTTGAAATATAAGACTTACAAATTATCTTTTAAATTTCTTTTATTGGTAATTGACATAGCTTGTCACAAACCAAAAATCAACATTATTGACATAATAATGTAAAGGACAATAAACGAAATTGAAATTCCCAACTACACCTTTTACCGGACTCGGCCTCCTTGTCGCGCAGTTCGACTTTTAAACCAGAAAACCAATTATCTATAAATAAAATGCCCATAGGACCACATATATAAACAAAATGGAGAACAGTATACACGCGGTGCGCGCTAATAAACATACTGTACCAGGAGACTTGTCTGTTTAATTATCATCAGGAGGTTTATATATCAGGGCATGCGCAGATGCTGTTTTGGGGTCTGTTGAGGTCATAATGATACAACAAATTCACTTCAACTGTCATCAATAAACCCGATGTGTTTCGATCACAACTGTACTCATTGTCTTCACGCGTTTTTCATATATCTAATAATTAAGCAATCATAATCAAATAATTAATTCTTCCACTTCCCCCGCTCACGAAATGGTGAGAGAGCAAACAAATATTACTAATTTTATCGATAAAGGTGTCTATTATCTCAGTATACACGACAGCGTCTGGCGATCATATAATATGGGGTGCAGGACGTTTCGGCACCTAGACGTTTCGGCACCTGGTTTTCTGGACCTTTCGGCATCTGGGTTTTCAGCACTTGGTTGTTTCGGCCCAGGTGCTTGGACGTTTCGACACTTCGTCGAATACGTTTTGGCACTTGTTTCTTTTTCTTTTCTTTTCATATATAATATTGTCTTTGATGTTGGAAGCATTGAACGTGCAGCAGCGGCGTTTCCAAATATGAATACCGACAGACCAAGAAACAACAAACGCCAACAGCTTTACTTGTTCGTCATGCCCCAACCTGGTATATAAATTGGTTTCAACTTGTTCTACCGTGGGTAGAGGTACCCAACCACTTTTGAAGTTTGACCGCTGCACTATTTCTGTGGAGTAATCTTACAGCAATGTCGTTATTGATGTCTCTCTTATATATCGCGAATATAGATTGGATGGTCTGTTTAGAGAGCTATCGTATTATGAGGTAGGAGCTATCGACCAATTTGTTTCTCACATCGACAAGACATCAACAGCCCCTTGATATAAGTGTCTGAACTTCAAACTCCTCACTCGGATGCAGTGTGAGACAGAGCTATCTGTTCAGAGAACTATCATAATATTACGTAGCGAATCGACCAACAGAATTTTCAAATCGATACCACACCACCAGACTCTTGGTAGAAGTGTCTGGCCTTCAAGCTTCTCCCCCTCGTGCAGTATGTGAATATCTTAGAAATATCAGTATTGATGACCCTCTTATATATCGCGAACAGAGCTATCATAACTTGACGTAGCTAATTATCCAGCATAATTTTCACATCGACGCCGCAGCACCAGGCCCTTGGTAGAACGGCCAGATGTCGATATATAGATAGATAGATAGATTTATTCAGCAAAAGACGCCCCATTATAGGGACAGGTTGCCATGTATAATAATATTAACAGTGTATCATGTGACATCATACAATATATTGACATTACATACATTGAATAATAGTGATAATAGCATAATATATGTATATATATATTCATTAATTGCGTATATTCTTATCTGTAGAGTGAGTTATGTTCCATGATTCAACACATGTAATTTGTCTATTTTACTGTGATCTGGCTTCGAATAACCGCTTGACTACGTTGCAGATTTGGGAGCATATTTGTGCTGAGTCATTGGCTAATATATGTGTGAGTTGGTCCAATCTACTCATCAATCGAAAATTGATAAAATTGTCATCCATAATTTTAATGAGTTCATTCCGTATAGGAAGAAATGTTGGACAATCAATTAGGAAATGCCTCTCATCGTCGATAGCTTCGTCATTACACAAAACACATAATCTTCTGGCTAAAGGAATCGGTGGTTGGGCGTGACGACCCTTTTCAATGGCAAGAGAATGATTACTTATTCTTAGACGTGTAAATGCTGAGCGGTCAGCTAGCGACGCTGTATTTAAAAGATAAGGTTCTAGGACAATATCTCTTTTAAAAAGTCGATATGTTCTTAATTTATTTTTACCAGATTTTGAAACGCCATCGCGCATACTTGTTCTGAAGTTTTCAGTTTGATTTTCACGAAGCTGGCGTTTAAATGACTTTAGAAGCTTGTTAATTAGAGGCTTGTTGTTAGTAATGTCGGAGGGTATAGTCAAGCCAAATGACTCCAGACTTTTGAATATCGAATTCCCAGCTACCCCACTGCGCTGTTCGCGCATTACATCACTTAATATGCCACTCGTACATCTGGATGAGATTTTAACCGCATATGAAGCCATTCTACATAAAGCGTCAATATATAACGGATAGCTCCCTAAGTCAGCTCTGACTGCATTGTTTGAAGCGTATTTACCGACTCCAAGTATTTGTTTGCAATGTGTGATATGAAGTTTCTCACACGGATACCGTTCGTGATTTTTTATTGTTAATTCATTTGCCCATAATTCACTGCCATATAGAAGTATAGGCTTGATTAACTTATCAAACAGTTTAAGGGAAGTTTTTAGAGGGAGGGGCGCTTTATTTGCACACGCACGAGATATTGAATAAAGAGCTTTTCGTCCTTTGCCACTCAAATTATTTACGGCCTGCGTGAATTTTCCAGTGCTGGAAAACGTCATTCCGAGATAGGTATATTCGTTAACCAGATCCAAGGGATTATCTTCAAGGAAAAACTGAGGGTGAACTTTTGGATTCCTCGTTCTGAAAATCAAGCATTTCGTCTTCTCCGTGTTTATTGACAGGGCATTTTGTCGCGTGAAGGACTGGAGTTTGTCTAGACATCGCTGAAGTCCTTCTGGACTCTCAGAGACCAAAACTAAGTCATCTGCGAAGAGCAAATGATTGAGCGCGCTAGATCCAATACGTAACGGTTCACATTTATCATCGAAAATGTCCTTAATGTCATCAATGAATATTTTAAATAGTAAGGGCGATAATATTCATTCTTGGCGTACCCCAATTGTGGAGAGATGTGAAGGACCGATACCTTTACTTGTATTTGTGCTATAAAGGCTTGACTGGTATAGTGATTTTAATATTTCCAATGAAAATCCTGAAATGCCAGCTGTTTCCATTTTTATAAAAAGAATTTGTCGATTAACAGTATCAAAAGCTTTCCTAAAATCGACAAATGTTGCATAGACAGGTTTCTTAGAGGATTTATATTTCTGTATTGACGCATGTAGGACAAAGGCGCTGTCGGCTGTACTTTTGCCAGTACTAAAGCCGAATTGGTTTTCGCTGATTATGTTGTTAGCATCGATAAATGTAGCTAATCTGTGATTAATAATTTTATTGAATAGTTTCCCTACTGACGAGCTCAATGCTATTGCACGATAATTATTGGGATCGTCTTTTGCTCCCTTTTTATGTATTAAACTGAGAACAGACTGACTCCATTCAGGTGGGTAATATCCTGATTGTAAAATGTTGTTGAACGTTTGAACAAATTCGGCAGTCATTAGAGGTACTGCACATTTGAGAAATTCATTCGAAATCTGATCCGGACCAACTGCCTTTCTTGTTTTAAGCTCACTCGCGGCGGACAGAATTTCATCCGCAGTGATTGGACCATTATTGAGAGATATGTCTGGTGTTTTAGATCGACATATTGGTGGACCACTTCCTGAAGAATTAGGCTCAGTAGGGCAGTACAGATTTTTGAAAAAGTCAGTAGCTGTGTCAGCATCCAGATCATCCGAGGGTTTATTGTTTTTATTTCTTAAGTCATCTATAATTCGCCAATATTGTTGAGGGTCAGCTGTTTCTAATTCGTCCAAACTATTATGGAGTTCCGCGTAGAATTTTCTTCTTTTACGTTTCAATTCCTTCTTATATGATTTTTTTATTATGAAAAATTTGGTTCTTATGTTTGTATCAAAGGGATTATTTCTAATTTCTCTCGCAATACTGTCGAAACTCTTTTTCAAGTCTTTACACCTGTTATCAAACCATTTTCTTTTGCGTACATTTCTGTTCTTCACTGTAACCTTGGAGCAGGCGTGCCTGTTTATTTTGTTCATAATACACATTATATCATCTAACGCTTCGGTTACTCCCTGTTTGTCCTCAGAGTATGCGCGTAATCGATACTGAGTCAATTCGTGCTTCACGGAAGGTGAATTAATTAAATGGCACGATTTGTGTTTACTTAAGCTATTCCACTTTAGTTTAATTTTTTGTTTTTCATAAGTAAATTTTGTAGTTACAGCTTTGTGACTTGGAGTTGAACAGGGATACACAAAGTGAAGAGCTAGTTGGCAATGGTCTGAATACTCCGAAGGTAGTTTAACACAGAAATAATCTACTGTATGCAGAAATCTATCCGTTAATATTATGTAATCGACCACGCTTGTACCATTATACTGATAACTCGTGAAGTGGCCTATCCTATCCCCAGCTGATCTACCATTAGCTATTCTAATACCTGTACTCTGGCATAATTGTAAAAGTTGCCTGCCAAATGCGTTGACGGCACTGTCCATATTAAGTCTGGGTTTGTCTGTATCTAATAAATAATCATCAGGTAGATTAATATGATTATCACTGTCCATTGCAACGTAGTCCGGTAGTTCTCCTGTACGTGCGTTCAAATCCCCACCGAGAATAATTAGTTCATTCGAATTATATTTCGAAAGGGCGTTCCCTATAATTGAGAACGCATTTTCATCTTTATGATTCGATTTCCAAAATGAAGAGTTGCTAGGCGGTATATAAGCAGATACAAAAACAATATCAGAAGACAAATTGAGCAATTTTCCTGAAAATTCAGCGCACACTGCGTAGTCATTTATTTTGTTACTTGCTCGAAAAAACTTGTTATACTTCGAACGGTAGTAAAAAGCTATACCGCCTTTTTTCTTCGTACCACCTGTTCGGAACAAGTGTATGCATTCGTAATCAGGTATTTTGATATAAGATATTTCTTGGTGCCACATATATATGAGTAAACATTGTGCATCTTGAAATACGCTGAAAACCCCGTACTATACTGAATGGATTCTCCAATTCAGTCATAAAATCATACACTGGAACGATATATTATTCATCTGGATGGATGTTCAAGTCTTCATCAAAACCGCGAAGGGAAAGCCAGAACAAATCCAGTCTTCCTATCGTATTGGGAAGACAATGGAGGGTAAAATGCGACCCGTGAAGTTAACAATAGCATCAGAGGAGCTGTGGGATGAATTCATAAAAACAGGGAACAAAAACAAATACTGTGAATGGCTTTAAATTCGTTGGTATCGGACTATCGGTGACGATATATTGAGACCGCCTGTTATTATAGAACCATATAAGTTAGCATGTTATTATAGAACCATATAAGTTAGCATGTTATTATAGAACCATATAAGTTAGCATGTTATTATAGAACCATATAAGTTAGCATGTTTGTTATTGTAATAATAATTTACAGCATCAGTCAGAAGAAGTAGTATATTCAAGCCCCTTTATTGCGATATTGAGTGCGCTTTTTTTCGATTATAGCGCAATACCCAAAATCTGTCGCGCTTATTATTGCGATATTGAGTGCGCTTTTTTTCGATTATAGCGCAATACCCAAAATCTGTCGCGCTTATTATTGCGATATTGAGCGTAGAATATTGCGATATTAAGCGCGCATTGTTGCAATATTGAGCGCAAAAAGTTTCCATACAAACCAGATAGTGTTATATGTATATTAGATAAATAATGTGCATACAGTGTGCATATAGCATTTACAACTATAGTTATATACAAATCTAAAACATTGTCTCTATTTATGCCAATCAATATAGAAGAAGCAATAGTTTTCTTTAAATGTCACAATTTTGAGCGCAAGATGTCGCAATATTAAGCCCGCGATATCGCAATATTGAGCGCAAAAAATTCCACACATACCCGATAGTGTTATATGTATATTAGATAAATACTGTGCATATAGTGTACATATAGCATTTACAACTATAGTTATATACAAATCTAAAACATTGTCTCTATTTATGCCAATCAATATAGAAGAAGCAATAGTTTTCTTTAAATGTCACAATTTTGAGCTCAAGATGTCGCAATATTAAGCCCGCAATATTCAGCGCGAAATATTGCGATATTAAGCGCAAAATATTGCAATAATATAGCAAGCGGCGCGCTTATAAGCGTTTCCATTTATAATTCACGAGAGGCGAGAGACGTCGGTAAGAAACGAGTGTGCGTTAGGGCACGAGTTTCTTATACATAAACGACTCTCGCGTCGAGTGAAATATTTAACATAATTCTCGGAACTAATTTTTACTCAATTTATTACACTTTGGCATCAATTTGGTTCGACAAATATGATGAAAACGCCCAGAATTAATGCATGAAAGCCTCGATTTGGAGAAAGATCAACCATCAAAAATTCAGTCTAAACATAACGTCGAGACATGACATAATTCACGAGTGACATTACCATTTTTAATTAACGGCGTTTTTAATGGAAATCGCACATACGAGTGTAATAAAAGACTACAATCCGACTACGTGTACGTTTTTATTTGTTATGTCAGCAGTCGCTGTCGAATTCGTTTTGTAGTCAGATAGTGCTATCTTTGCTAACAATATAACGAAGAACGTCTCCCTGGAATTAAGCCACCGTCGCTGGGTTTTATTAAAATTGGTCTTTTCAAATTCTACCAATGGGTGCATGTCTTGAAGAATATAATACGTTATCATTAGTTTCAAAAGTTCGAACAAAAGTAGGGCAAACGCTCTTTATTGTCTCAATTATAAGGATTTTATTTACTGAACAATGCGCAAAGTGAAGATGTACAATGCTATATCGCTTAGTAAGCACTTCGGGACCGCAGCGTATCGTATCGTAGTTTGTATGATTGGTGATAGTTATGTTCACCGACATCGTTATCATGTGTTCCGTTATAACATTTTATTGAAATAAAGAATGCATTTCTATTCATCACCGGTAGTTTCGTTGGTCCGAAAATTACCAGGTGCCGAAACGTCCGACGTGCCGAACAATCGTGTGCCGAAACGTCCAGGTGCCGAACCACAAACACGGGTGGTGAAACGTCCATGTGCCGAACCGTCCAGCATCCACCACTTGCGTCATCCGACCATCGTTACATGGAAGCGCCTGTCTGGAGTTTGAAGTTGAACGTGGTCGATCTAAATCTCTCTATTAAGCCGGCTGCGAACAACAAGTTCCCGTCCAAACGGCCAACACAAATCAACCGTGGGAAAAACACATTCCTCGTGAGGGTGCAGTACGTTTCGGCACCAGCTGGTTTTCGGGACGTTTCAGCACCTGGGTTTTCGGCACTTGTTTTGGCCCAAGCGCTTGGACGTTTCGGCACTTCATCGAAGACGTTTCGGCACATGATTTATTTA
The DNA here is from genome assembly GCA_032622095.1 of Siphonodentalium dalli. Classification (NCBI taxonomy): domain Eukaryota; kingdom Metazoa; phylum Mollusca; class Scaphopoda; order Gadilida; family Siphonodentaliidae; genus Siphonodentalium; species Siphonodentalium dalli. The sequence goes on from CP136065.1 coordinate 20,806,645, forward strand.
CGAGGGTGCAGGACGTTTCGGCATCTGGGTTCTATGATCTATATGCTGTATAATAAACACATTCTGTGTTTTGTAGCTTTGTCACACGAGACCGTGTACATTGTGTCACATTTATGTGACAAGAACGAAGTAAGTTGATTCAATGATTTACTACTGTGACAAGATTATAATTTGATAACATATACCTGCTATTTTCGTGCTGACGTATGTCACGGTATTGTGTTTGTTTTGATATCGAAAGAGTATTTATTACATGATTCTACCTTATTCCATTCATTAAACGGATTCTATAAATTGTGATATTAAACGTTCGTTTGAAAAGTTTTGTCATTAATTATAAGCCATTAAATACACCAAAAAGTCTTTATTTATCTGGGACTATTTCTTTACGCGGGAAAACTACGCATAAATACGTGAAACGTCACCGTATGCCTTATAGAAGCCGATGTTAGTTTCGCGTCCCATTTGTTTATCTAGCGGTCAGATGCTCGTAGCCCGTTTATATAACCATGTGTATATGTTATTCTGAATTATATATCCACTACTATGGCGTCCAATGTGCTTTGGTGTATTTCCAAAACTGGGTGGATAAACTGAACACCAGAAAGTCGTTGATAGAGTGTATGCATGTGCGTGTATGTCGTATATGCGAGAAATACACAACGAAAACACAATTCACAGTTTGGATCGATATGCCTTGCCCTGTGTATTTTGATGTTGCGTTTTTTGACAATCGGTCTTTCGTATCCTTTCTATAACACAATTATCGTGTTTCTTGCAGCACGAAGTTACCGTGTGATCGCCACGGAAGCGTTTTCATTCAGAGTATGGATATATTGCCGCCGATGCAGTGTATTCTCGGATAGAAAACAAGTACGCCGATGCCGAAAGCAGAAACTAAGTCGCGAGGGTCACCCCTGGTTGAGTCTGGGATATTTGGCACTCGGGACTTGGCTAGAGGGTTTTCGTTGGGGTTATCTCCACCTTGGAATTTCCAACTGTACCCCACCCCATTGAACCACACCAAACTCACAAGTTTGCGTAATTCAATTTGCACACCCACCTCCCGGTGCTTTGATTTTCCCCAAATGTTCCCTCACAGACTACTAGATAGTAGCATATTCTAAATGGACCAGTAGTCTTGTGGCCACTGGCCATGCAAGGAGATGAAAATGATGGTTTGGCCCAGTATGGGATTAAAAAATCCTAACATCTAGTGGTATAACGCCAGACAAATTTACACCCCGATTTATTTTTTCTTAAATTAATTAGCAAGTAACTACTGGCAAGGCACAGAACACACGAGTCGGCCGATGGTTAGACCCGATGTGAGAACATTTTGAAAATCTGAACATGAATTTTCGACAATCCTAGCATCTACCCTTGTCTCAAGCTTTACAATTCGGGGAAATTTTCAAAATGACACTCACTCTTAGTTTTGAAAATTGCCAACTGATGAGCATTTCAGTCCAGAATTTTGCAAATATAAGGGAGATATGCAAATGTTGGTCTAAAAACAAGAAATTCGTCACTAAGAAATTGTTGGAAAATCAAGCTACGAGAACAATTTCAACTTAATTTTGGTGTGAATTTTCCAATTAACGTTGCATTAGGTTTGACTACAGTTTGGGGGTAAGACCCCTTCCTAACCACCCCTGCCGACACGTCCCTGCTTGGCACTCCATACTAAGAGCGCGGTCTTGCATTCACTGAAGACGAGAAATCATCGATACTAAATTACGGGGAGGAGTCAGGGGACTACATCCGCACCCTGCCGGGGAGGGATAGCCACCCCCGTCAGTGAGGTCTGCAATGGTCAACCCGGTAGCTAAAGCCCGCTCCCTGCCAGGGAATCGTATATAGCCCCTGCGTCGGGAATATCCTGGCGCAACCCCTGTTTGAAATCATATAGAAATTTTAAAGGAGAAGACCACATATGGAGCAGAACTCGGGGAAATGAGCTCTCATAACCACAAAACTACACTAAAGAATCCCAATAAATCAAAATCGGATGAAGTCGCATAGAGTATATATGGTATCGTTCTGTTGGCCTCTCTATATCATATAAATACTTTTTCTAAAAACCCTTAAATCAACTCGACGTGCGATTTCCCTGCGCTCCTGTTGCACAAATTATAGTATAAAAAGTGCGACTATTTCAGACAACGTTCAAACAGTAAATATGACCAGACAAGACATAGAAACCGCTAATCTCATTACCAATCTAACAACACCAGTCGAACATGATTACCTTTCAAAGCAATAACACCGGGCATCAGGTTACGGACATCCACAGGCACACACACCATGGATACATAAACGGTCAAAAGAACGGCGGGTTTTTTGTACGTTTATATCTAGCATATACCCATGGTTATATATAAACGGGCTACGACACCATGTAATAAATAAAACCTAATTTACTGGACTCGTTTTGTAAATTTCGCTATAAACTGCGGACTCGTTGTAGATCCTCTATTTATTACATGATCCTACCCTTATTCCATTCAATAAACCCGTTCTATAAATTGTTATATTAAACGTTCGTTTAATAACAGGAAATAGTTCCAGGTGACCTTCGACTTCCGGTTTGTCGTCTGTTTACATTCTCTATGCTACGTCTCAAAATACTATGGCTTCCAATATTGTTCCAACAAACTATAAAGAATGAAGAGTTTGAAAAGTTATGTCATTAAATATACGCCATTACATACGCCAACGAGTCTTATTTATATGGGACTATTTCCTCACGCGGGAAAACATCGCATAGTTACGTGAAACGCCATCGCATGCCTTATTGAAGCCGGTTTTAGTTCGCGTCCATTTGTTGATTTACGTATGTTTTGTCGAGGTTTTGGATCATGTAATAAATATAATCTACAGCTCGTCCACAGTTTATATTGGAATTTACAAAACTCGTCCAGTAAATTAGGTCTGGAGACCTCGCCAAAGGCTCGGTCCAGACCTAATTTACTGGACTCGTTTTGTTTTTCCGCTATAAACTGGGGACTCGTTGTAGTTCCTCTATATATTAATAAATGCAGTTATTCTAGATGGCGAAATCGTTTTCATTAGTTTCTATCCGTTTTACGCGTCCCAAAACGAGAAGTAAATATTTACAATTGAGCGTATAGTTCGGACTATGTTTTGTATGGAGTGGTACGGTCGATTTGCCAGAGATTTTGGCGACCTTATAATAGAATTCTATATTCCTCCAGCAAGCATCGCGCTTAACTACTAACTTATAAGCTTCACGAACCCGAACAAGTCCATAATATGATGATTTGTATTTGTGAGCATTTAAAATTTGGCAACAATTGAGCACACGGTCGAAACAGAAAATGGATAGTTTTCGGGCAATTCGCTATATATATATATATATAACTGGTGTTATATATATATATATCTCCTATATATTTTGATACAATCTGTCTCTGTTTGTCTGTCTGTCTGTCTGTCTGTCCTTTATACAAATCTACGATTCTCGACCGATCGGGACGAAACTTGGTACGTGTGTGTAGTTTGAACAGGCGGTCGTCGTTGTCGTATTGGCGAGCCCGTGCGACGCCCGTGCAGCGCATGCGCAGACGAGATCTCGGAAACGGGTGGAGCTATCGACTTGAAATTTGGTATGTGAATGTATCTTGCCCCGGATACGAATTTTATCGGGTCGCCGAGCCCGTGCGACGCAAGCTTCGCGCATGCGCAGACCAGATCTCGGAAACGGGTGGAGCTATCGACTTGAAATTTGGTTTTTGAATAGCCCGGACAACGTCGGGCTCATCGGCTAGTCTATTATATTTAGAGGAAGATCTGTGTGTGTGTGTCTGTGTGTGTGTTCGCGATGAACTCGAAAACGGCCAAGCCGATTTCGATGAAACTTGGTATGTGGGGGTATTTTCGGCCGGGGGTGGCATGGGCCTATTAATTTGTCCGTGCGACGTGACCTTGACCTTGAAATCGGGTAATTTCAAGGTCAAACGCCCGAATATCACGGGATTTCGATGAAACTTGGTATGTGGGGATACCTAAGGCCGGGGAGTGGCATAAACCTATTAATTTGCCCGTGCGATGTGACCTTGACCTTGAAATCGGGTCATTTCAACGTAAAACGCCCGATGAAACTTGGTATGTGGTTCTTTCGTATGGGGAGTCTCATAAGCATATTCATTTGCCCGTGCGACGTGACCTTGACCTTGAAATCGGGTCAATTCAAGGTCATATCGCCAATTTTGATGGGATTTCGACGAAATTTGATACGTGGGGTTACTTTTGTCCACTGAGTGTTTTGGACGGGTCGAGTCGTGACCCCGACCTGACCTTGACCTTCACAATGATCAATTCAAGGTCAAATCGGGTAAAACCGGATGGATTTCGACGGGTACGTTTGTCGGGTACTTTTGTCCGGGCAGTGTTTTGGACTGGTCAAATCGTTACCCCACTTGACCTTGACCTTCAAAATGGACAATTCAAGGTCAAATCCCGGACGAAGTCGGGTCACCTTCTAGTATATATATATATATATATATATATATATATATATATATAGCTATATATATATATATATATATATATATATACTTGTTTTTGGCTGACATATTCTGGGAAAATATTTTTTCAAACTTTAGTGTTGACAATTTTTCTCTTGTTACTTATTGTCATCCAATAAACCTTAATGTTACTTTGCATGAAAGTTTTGTGTTACGATGTTAATGGAAAGTATAGATATAGGGCATCACTAATGAGTCGAATTTCTATACGAAATTTATTAACCGAGTACACTAAATACTGACTGAGTTTAAACAAAATTAATATTGATTTCCTTATCACAATCAAAAAGGAAGTAAAGACCCACTCAAGAAAACTTATAGTTCCATTTTAAATGTGTCTTTTCGTGTCGACATAATTGTTCAACCACCCTTATCACACATATTTATCTCACAGTCAACACTAAATAACCCAACACAAATTAAATATCATAGTTATATTATAATTAACATAATAATAACATTGATCGGTGTCATTGCGTTGTCCGTGTAGATAATACACGTGTGTCTTACTAAAAATACGAGGCCGGGTTTAGTTGCTAATTAAGTTATATATTTATGTTGCATCTTAGTTATATGGTGAATATGTGTTACGTAAATGTTACAAAGATGCTTGTATATTATGTTTGGCTCTGTTCCAGCTTTGTCAATAAACAATCGATTAGGATGAAGACAGACTGCTGAACGGGATGGAGCTAGGATAAAATGTGTCTATCCGTGCACTCTTCGATCTGAGAGATGCGAGTTGAAACTCAGTATGAAGCACAGTATGTCATCTTAAATTCATAGCCCATATATACGTCCGCGAAGCACGAGTCGGAAATCCCGTGGATCAGTATATACCTCGGTGTCCTTACTTACCCCAATCTAGCAGGTATGTGGTATAAATCGGCCGGACCAAGAACTGCCTAAGAACACACGACTCATTGATAATTTATTTTCCTGCACAAGTGTTCAATATTCTCCCGAGTCGGTTTTGTTAAACAAATCCGTAAACTGTCGGTCAGCAGGTCGTAAGACAGATCACGCCACGAATCTCTACTATGGCTAGCACCCGTATAGATCATATTCCACCAGATCAAAACATGGGAACGTTTGAATAATTATAATAATAATAATGACCAGTTTTACAAGCGATTAACCAATTATTAGCTCTAACACGCTTGGTACAATTGAATGTTTGACTAATTAAGTCGAAAAAATAACACGGGGAATATATCTCTTAGTTATTAGCTGTTCCTTGATAATGTACTTCACACTAGGTGAAGGTCCCAAATCGATATTGCAAGCATGCTTTCCTGTGACTTTTGTGAGCCGATATCGCAATAAACATTGAATAAATTACCCAGGAGTAATTCCATATTGTAAGCGACGCAAAGCAAAATCGCTCACAAAGTCACTTAAATCCTGAAATTTAGAGTTGGGACATTCACCTAAAGTGAAGTACATTATTAATGAACATATAATAACTAAGAAATATTTGCCCCATGTTATTTTTTCAACTTTATAATGTTCCCTGTCAAAACTTCAAAATGTTCCAAGGGTTTGTACTCAGTGGAATGTGATCTCTACGGGCGTTAGTCAGAGTAGAGATTTATGGCATGATCTAGTCGTAAGATAGAGAGTGAGCGATAGTTTTATTTCTAAATTTCAGAAGATTATGTTACAAGGGATATATACATGTATATGTATATACATTTTATTTTTTATCTACTTTATATTTTGAGAACTACGTATATCCATATATATATATCTTATATATATCCTTTATAGAATCGAAAACGGCTGGACCGATTGAGACCAAACTTCCTGTCTAAGGTTAAAAAAACTAGGGACAGTGCATAGCACAGCTTCTGAGAGCGTCCGAGCACTCATTCTCCACATCCCAGTCACCGTCATTGGCACTGTGTGGTTAATCGCGTTGATGGTTAAAGAGCGTTCGTATCCGCAGTGTCGTTGATAAAGAGCGTCTATATACACGACGAGTATAAATATGGCTCCATTGACCGTCTCGAGGCGAAATTTCAATGATCTTCACCTTGAAACGGGTACCCACAAATGATATATATGTGTGTGTCCTTTATAGACTCGAACCGATTGAGCTCAAACTTGCTACCTACGGGAAGTGTCATGGACGGGTTAAATTGTGACCCCCGACCTGACATTGACCTTGAAAATGATCAATTCAAGGTCAAATCGGGTAAAATTGAAAAACTAAAAATTAAATTAAAAAATTAAAAAGGCACAATTAACTCATTGAAAACAAAAAAGTTAATTAAAAAATTAATTATCAAAATTAATTTAAAATAAAAAAAAACATTTTTCTGACGATTGCCGCCAGTGGCGGGCTAACCTGCTAGTCTACTATATATTTTGAGAACTACGTATATCCATATATATATCCTTTATATAATCGAAAACGGCTGGACCGATTGAGACCAAACTTCCTGTCTAAGGTTAAAAAAAACTAGGGACAGTGCATAGCACAGCTTCTGAGAACGTACGAGCACTCCACATCCCAGTCACCGTAATTGGCACTGTGGGGTTAATCGCGTTGATAGTTAAAGAGCGTTTGTATCCGCAGTGTCGTTGATAAATAGCGTCTATATACGACGAGTATAAATACGGCTCCATTGACCGTCTCGAGACGAAATTTCGTATTTAGGGGTTCCAAGGAACGGGGAAGATATTTTATCGGGTCAGTTGACCTTCAAACGGGTACCCACAAATGATCTATTTTCGAACAAAGCCATGACATCGAACTAACCTGCTAGTCTCCTATATATTTTGAGAACTATTTATGTCCTTTATAGACTCGAAAACGACTCGACCGATTGAGCCCAAACTTCATATTTAAAGGTAAAATCCAACCGACTGTGCGTCACACGTCTTCTGAGAATGTCCCAACACTCCTTCTCCAATCCCCCGCCACCGTCCTTGGCACTGCAAGGGTTAATAGTCTCTTTGGTTTGTGTGAGCCGATGCAGGATGGACAACTCTATATTCACAAACGTATTCAAGTCAACGATATCGAAAGTAATCGTAAAATACGCACACATATGTCTTAACGTGTAGGCTATTTAAGAGCGTTTATCTACTTGAGTGAAAATACGGCAAAGCCGACTCACTCCCAAAATATAGCATTTACAATTTCTGATATATACATTTTTGTTACAGCTGATATTCTTAGTCTATTTTGGATACATTTATATTTTTATGCTATTTTCCACACCTAAGTGCTAAGTCATGTAGAGTTAGGTCGCGGGTAAAAGTTCGCTAAATATGATCTGGAATCTGACCCAAATATAAAGGGGAGCGAATCGGTGCCTAGGTCTGGAATCTGGACTCGGGTAAAAGTGGATCAAATCCATTTACCTCAGATGGCTTCCAGAATGGCCTGAATTTTGGTAAAAGCTGTGTAACAGAATTTAGCTGTTTCATGGCTATAAGTTTGGTTTATTTTCATTGAAATTGGTTACTAATTAATGAGCGTGTGTCTATGAGGCGTCGCTATTAAAAACATTATCTACTTGAGTGAAAATAAAATCGGGTAAAACTGGCGGATTTCGACGGACGAAATTTGATACCGTGCGACGACTCCTTCACCCCTTCTTACGTACTTAGGGCTTCCTAGGAACGGGGGACATTTTCATCGGGTCAGTTTTTCCGCCCGAGGTGATCTTCACCAAAAAATAAATGAAGAAAAAAATTAATTAAAAAAATTTATTTCAAAAGCCAGTAAATTAAAAAGGCACAATTAACTCGTTGAAAAACATAAAATTAAATTAAAAAATTTATTAAAAAAATTTATTAAAAAAATTAAAAATTGTCATGTGTCTGACGATTGCCGCCAGTGGCGGGCTAACCTGCTAGTATAATATATATTTTCGGACTTCTGTCTGTCTGTTTGTCTGTTAGCTATGGCCGGGAAAACTGTCGGACGGATTGAGCCCAAACTTCCTATCTAAGGGTAAAATACCAGATGGAATGTCATCACACCGCTTCTGAGAACGTCAGAGCACTCATTCTCCAATCCCCCGCTACCCAATGGGTAGTTCATGGGTTAATCGCGTGATAGTTAAAGAGCGTTTGTATCCGCAGTGTCGTTGATAAAGAGCGTGTATGTGTCCAGACATGAGCGTGTTGTGTCTGTGTACAGACAAGATGGTGTTGTGTGATTCTGTGTTCGTACTTAGGGGTTCCTGGGAATGGGGGAGAATTTCATGGGGTCAGTTTTTCCACCCATGGTGACCTTCACCTTGAAACGGGTACCCACTACCCACAAATAATCTAATATATATTTTGGGACTTCTGTCTGTTTGTTTGTCTGTTTTCTATTGCCGGGAAAAACTGCTGGACGGATTTCGACGAAATTTGATACCTACGGTTAATTTTGGACGGGTCAAATCGTGACTCCGACCTGACGTTGACCTTCAAAATGGTCAATTCAAGGTCAAAGCCCGGACGAAGTCGGGTCACCTGCTAGTCTTATTTAAAACAAATCTGTCATCTGATGTAACTACCTAATTCCCATGATACATAATTGGTTGTTGGGTGTTGCTAATTGAATTTCTCATTAAGTCCGAGTTATTCAAAATTCTGATTGCCAATATATATAGACAGCAGTGTTGTACGTAATCAATATACATGAATATGGTTCTCTTAGATTGTGATTTAGCTTCCCCCACACACGAAAATTTCGACGGTGGACATAGGAAAGGGTTCTGAAAAGTGTTTGGGTGTTATTTTGAACAACTATAAACGGATTTCAAAGATTTTTGGTATATGCGGTCACAAGGGCAAGATCGGAACGGAGTTCGCAAGCCCTGCAGGGCCGACCAGAGATTTACACCAAGTTACGGCCCTTTTATTGTAATTTTTTTTAGCATTTAGCACCCACTAAAAAATGTACAGGGGTTATTTCGTAATATTATGGACGGATTTCAAAAATTGCTGGTATGTGAGTTCACGAAAGGAGTATCTGAAACAAGTTCGCAAACTAGGCCCGGTCATACATTTTTTACCAGAGTTTCGGTGTCATTTTGTTGGCATTTAGCACCCACGAAAAATTGTCCAGGGTTTATTTGGAACAATTATCAACGGATTTGATCCGGCTTTACATTTTTACCAGAGTTACAACTTTTTGACTGTAATTATTTTTGCATTGCAAATCTCAAACAAATATAACTGATTTAAATTATGTTTTAACATCCCAAACTTGCCAACCTGGGCGGGGGAATACCGCTGTCGGCGACTGCTTATTTGTTCTATAATATGAATTTTAAACATTGTTCAATATATTCTTAGTTTTACAGTTGCCAGCTTCTCTTCTCCAGGTATATTGAAAGCGCATTTGCTTTGTTGATTCACATTCTCAAAACGATTATTGCAAATTCAGGTATAATTTATGTTTTAAAATGGATGTGAAGAATCGGCCCTACATTGTTGTCTTTACTAGAATTGCAGTGATCACTATTCGCTATGAGCCTGACGTGGTGCAAAGACGTAAATTTCTATTGCAGTGGGTCATATAACATCAAAGGCTTCGGCGTAATAACATCCCGGGGCTCTTATTGGTTTGTCTAGCCATGTATCCCGGGGCTCTTATTGGTTTGTCTAGCCACGTATCACGGGGAAATGAAGCCATTGCACATTATTATGCTACAGTAAAACAGATAACATGCTACACTATCAAAGTAATGGGTACTCACACAGTTGGACACGAGAACAGCTTAGAGAAGGCAAAAACAGTTCGTGGATCGGATGGAAGTCGGCACATGCGCCACTGGTCACGTGACTGGTGGCCATCGCCCAGGCACGTGGCGACATGCGATTGGGGCATCTTTGGTCAAATTTTACAACAGTTTAAAGTGGCATGTCTGACACACCAGTTGGAAGTTTCACTCCAAAAAGGGTTAGTTTTATTTTCCAACCATGCAGTATATGCTTTTAAAGGCCCATTGAATGTTCGAACCTCCAGATCATTTTATATAAAATATATGCCATAGTACAGTCGGGGAGAGCTTTCCGATGAATGCAACAAGCCATATTTCCGACTAAATCCTGAAATGTTATGTGAATAATGAGTTACGCAATATATTTGCTTGGTGCTGTAGCAATAAGTTAGTGATCAATACTAAAAAAAAGCAACTATATGCTAATACACCCAGAGAACAATGATGACAAATGGAACTTTATAAAGGTTTACTTAAATAATAAGGAACTAAACAAGATAGGAAATCTTGAGCACGAATCCTCCACAAAATTCTTAGGAATCCATATAGATGAAAACCTGACTTTCAAAAAACATGTGTCCTCTGTTTGTTCAAAAATGGTGAATGCCATATACCACATCAATAAAGTTAAACACTTCTTTCCTGGTAGCGCACTTAAAACATTATATTATGCTCTAATACAAAGCCATCTCGTCTACGGTGTTCAAATATGGGATTTATCTAGACGTATACCCTCCATGTATATAACCCAGTTAAATGCAACCATTGTGTGATACATAATTATATAGCCGTGCATTGTACAAGAAATCTTGACCGCCTATCGTAACATCTTTTCTTCTTTAAGTGGGTGGCAGTAAGACAGTCTAGTCTGACTATGCCACCCCCTCAAATATACAATATAATATTTGTCAAATGTATTATGCATTAATATGTGTATATTGAAATAAAATATCCTATCCTATCCTATCCCATAATTCTGTTGTGGTTAGAAGTCGATTAATTAGAGCATTACTGTATATGCAATTTGAAAGAGGAAGCTACAAAACATTGTATTATCAACTTATCCGGTGTAATAAACTGTGAACATGTTGTATTTTGTTGAGATATCGACGTGTGTTCTGTGTCCAAGTTTCAATATTTTCAATGGAAGGGGAATAACTCTATATCTTAAGATATGGAGTTATTCCCTTTCCTTTGAAATTAAATTTTTTTTTTGAATTATTTTGCATTATGGGAGCCATAACAGGGGGGTTGTTTCTATGATTTCAGCTTTTTTCTATTTGTTGTAGGCACCTTCTGAGACACAGACGTCGCAAATGGTGATGAATTATTATATTTTAATCATATTTTATGGCATATATTATTATTAAAACCGTATATCAAGACACTATAAAAAAAAATAATAATCGGAGACTCGAAAATTAAGTGGGCCTTTAACAATTCCTATTCTAAATGGATTATCCCGTCGCTTATAAAAGTATCTATTTGAATAGCCTAGTATTCATCTGAGTGATGGCCATGAAATATAAGCAGACGACAGACAGAAAAACATAATATAAGGGCAGAAAGATTCATGTTCATTGGTGAGAAGTGCTCAGATAATGAGTGCAACAAACGAATATTTCCCAAGTGAGCTGCTCGTAAATGAGTATTCAGACAGGGGGTGGTGTCTGCAAAAAAAATCCGTATATAGGGCCGTACCAGAGGCCGAAAAAATCGTGCTTGTAATTTTTTTCCAAAATGGGTTTTTTTTCTTCAAACAATTTACAAGTACTGACCATGTAATGTTGTTTGTAAGCATGTTAGTACCATGCTTGTTGGTATAGGTCTATATAGGCAGCTATAGTGACTCTTTAGCCTCAGATTTAGCAACATTCTGGATTTCACAGGATCCCAGCCCACTTCACAGTGGACCACTGTAATAGCGTTCAGGAAACTTATGATCAACGCCTGCGTTATCAGATGGATTTAATATGTGACTGTCAGATACTTTCGAAAATCGCCCCCGATAACAACTATTATAACATTTCAGGCCTATGCCCCCCCCCCCCCCCCCCCGACGACAGCCGACACTCACAATTAATGGTAATTATCAGTGATTATCAGAAAATGCAGCAAAACATGTGTACATTTACATGTACCAATCAGTACCAATAGGCACACTTAGTAATATTTTGCCTATTGTTACAAGTCAACAAAGGACAATTACTCTGGCGTGCATTGATGGGCGAAACCTGGGATATGTGCATATTCGTTCGCTGATGCTGGTCTATATATTACCCGTACCAAAGAACATCAAAATCTGTTAACCCATGGTTGAGTTATAATAATGCAAAATGTGTTTATGGATGGAATAGGCCGGTAACTCTGGTATGCATTGACATGCGAAACCTGTGATATGCAGCAATATGTGCATACATCCTTACCTTATCCGTTCTTCTGACATATATTATAGATATTTTTCGTTTGTTTAAAAGTCACGCTTCCAGTTTCTGTGATGCCAACAACCTTTTTAGACTTCCCGCACGTGGCCCGCAATGAAACTGTCATGATTTTTTTTTACTGACAGACCACTTATAGTCATAAATACCCACTATTGACATCAATGTACGGCCCAGACATTTCCATCAGACATATTTCTAAATTGACATGGGTGTTTTTCATAATTTCAAACTTAGTCAAGTCAGCCATTTTGGAACTCCACGAAGCACAACTCATCAGGGCGCCAATCTGCCATGTTCAAGATGTTTGCACTACGCCTACGCCACTAGCCTGACTAGTCCTAGTCTATAATCAATGTTATTATAGCCTTTATACCTTGTACTTACTGATTTCAGATATAAATTCTTTGAACAAAATTCAACAAATCCACTTGTTTTGTTCCTTTATTTTCATTTTTTTCACGCCGTCTATAAGGATGTCCCCGGGCCGACATTTTGACACCGCGCGATGTGAACTTGTGTTGCACGTGACACCAAATCTCAAAACTGCGCATGCGCAAGATTTAAGATATTTTACATGACAACAAGGGACCCTACAAACACACAATAAACAAATTAATTACACAAAAAAAACGAAAACATTTCAGAGCGGGGACTTTTATTAGAAACGAGTTTTATTGGGGTTTTAGGTACACGGAAAGACGTTCCAGCACCGATTACGACCGGGGACGTCCCCGGTTGGCAGATGTCCCCGGAATGAAGGTTTTTAACTGAAAAAGGTCCCCGGTGGTCGGTCATTACTAGTCCACACTCTCACACACACACACACACACACACCCAACGGACACACACACTCCTTCACACACACATACACACCCTCGCACACACACATGTTTGTATTACATACGTTGTGGGGACATTTCTTTAGAAATTCAAACAATACCGTAGTTGTGAGGACCTCGTTATTTCGTAAATATTACAAACTCGGAGGGTACCTTTAACGAAATAACGGCAATCTTTGTAACGCATGCGTAGTATCATTTCCGCCTAGTGCGGACGAAAAAATATCAAAAATTTCTAAAAAATACAAATTTCCGTCGCCTTAAAGGAAAAAACTGTTAACATTGTGAGGACATTGTTTTACTATATGAATGTCCTCACAGAGATGGGTTAACACACTCACCCTCACACACCCTCACACACACACACCCTCACACACCCCCCCCACACACACACATCTCATATATATTTTGAAGACCTCTGTCTGTCTGTCTGTCTGTTTGTCTGTCATTTATACAAATCTACGATTCTCGACCGATCGGGACGAAACTTGGTACGTGTGTGTAGTTTGACCAGGCGGTGGACGTTGTCGTTTTGGCGAGCCCGTGTGGCGCCCGTGCGGCGCCCGTGCAGCGCATGCGCAGACGAGATCTCGGAAACGGGTGGAGCTAATCGACTTGAAATTTGCTATGTGAATGTATCTTGCCCGGGATATCACAACAAACGTACATAGTATGCAGGTGTAAAACTTTATTCAACAATATATCTATGTGACATATTCAGTAATCAATGGTTCCATATATGAGTGTTCTGTAATAACATACCCGAGATATCATAGCTTTATAAAATTTATCACTCACCGCCATTTATAAAAATCAATTACACACCAAGCCTAATTTAGTGTAACTGTCATTTGCAGATTGAGGTCCCCAGAGGGAGAATTTAGTGACGCTATTCCACACACCGGGCTAGCATAATCAAATTCACCCTCTTTGCACCTCATTCTGTATGCCCCCTTTTTAGAGAGAGTGTTTGTGGGGGGGGGGTGGGCTAACCCCGGGATTCTCGAATGGGCCTCATCTGCTATTGGATAATTAGACTCAGATTGAAGTTCCCAAATGGTGAATATTGTGATGTACACCCAGTGGGAATCTCGATTATGCAATGTGTCGTCTGCCTCTGGGGACCTTGTTTTTCAAATGACAGGCACTTTAAAATCAGGCAGGATTGTGTTAGCTCACTATGAAACGCTTCCACATATAAATACGACTGTTGACAAGATATAGGTGTGTAAGTGACTTCGGTTAACATATTTCGAGGTTTTGAAATTTTAACGCCAAAATCTCATTAACCCTTTACCCAACAAAACGGCCAAAAACGCCCAAATAAACATTCAACAGCCTAAAATATCTTCGGTCTGTCTCAATAACACCACACAAATATTGATATCATTGGAACCGGTTCATTGACCACATTGTGATGGTTACAGTTATGCCCTGTGCCAATGCATTCTCTTATATATGCGAGTCGACCATATAATTTTTTCTTACATTTTTTAACAATTTTTATAATATTTTTCTACATTCTTTGACAATTTTATCATTTTAAATATGTGTTAAGCCAATGCATTCTCTTATATATGCGAGGCGACCTATGGTCGACTCGCATATATAAGAGAATGCATTGGCACAGGGCCGTTCTGTTGGGTAAAGGGTTAAAAAACATGTTCGACGTCTCTTTTGTTTTACTAATATCCGAGATGAAGTATTGGAATAGCTCATTAGTCTAATAGCTTGCTGATATACATTTGGAAAAATTAGACAAAACCAATGTTGACATTGCCAGGGGTGATATTCTGCCGCCATTTTCAAGAGGATTATGACGTAGATTCACGGCAGTGGAGACGTCCAGATAAATCTGATATCCCGATATGTGATATATCTCACTGACTGCAAACGACGTTTTGAAACAATGTGCCCGAAAAAATAGAAACCTTTATTTTTTACCATTGAACCAAATATCGTCCGTTATCGAAATGCACATAGTAGTGTCGTGGTGTTAAATCGGAGGGGGCACATTTAAACTTACAGGGTTCATAGTGACTTGCCAATGAAACGTGAAACACGTTGCTCAGCATAACCATCTTCATGATGACGTGCATATGTTTTACACTGTCTATATGTCTAGGTGTTCATCGGTTGAATGTAACTGATGTATACGGCCCATGGTTCATGGACATGGCGACAAGGGGTGTGGGGTTTGTCTCACGGTCTCACCCTCCTACCAACTTTGAGAAACATTTTTCAACAGTTTAGAATGTCATGCCTGATACAACACAAGTTTGAAATTTCAGTAAAAATTACAGGTTGAAATTGTTCTCATCTAGCATGATTTAATAAGTGTGGAATTTGTTGTTTTAGACCAATACATGCATATTTTCCTACTTCTTGTCAAATGTTTAGACAAGAGACATCAGTTGGAAACTGTCCGACTTTAGGGGTCAGGCTGGAAAGTTTCAAATTTCTAACTCAAGGGGGTGGAATGTATGCAAATGGAATGTCACTTGCGAGTTTGGTCTGGTTCAAGGGTGGCGTCAGACATTTCAAGGTGGACATCCCCAATGGAGACCCTCTAGCCACGTATACGTCCCTGGGCCCATAGTTCAGCTATCTTCCCAGTTCACAGTCATCTACTATGTGTAGAGTTTGCAGCAGTTTCCAACTCCTTGTTCGTATGAAACCCTCTTGCATCCTGGGGTCCTCATGCATATCACAAGACAGTCTTCAAATAAGTATTTGTCCGTAGGCACCGCTTCGTCCGAATAATCTTCTTTCGGTGCAACCTTCATGAAGCCTTCCTCGGAGAGAACCCCGGTTTCGTAGTTGTAGAACATTTGTGGTTTTCCAGAAGCTGAAACAATGGCATAATAATCAGTTGATCATAGTTATCAACACGGACGCATGATCGGATCCACAAATTACGCTTTACGCAGATATAAGAAAATGTACACCAAGTTCTTTTTGTAAATTTTGACCAAAATTAAAGACCGAAACTCAGGAAAAAACAACAAAACAATTTTGCATTACTCAACACCAAATCATATATAGTTGGAAATGTTATAAGACTAAATCCTATATAGTTGGACATTTTTTAGTCTCATCCACAGTTGGAACCCCCTAGCCACGTCCCTGTTTATCATATCACATTAAGCATGAATATATAGAGGATCCTTAATGAGTCGCAATTCTATAGGAAATGTATTAACCGAGTGTACTACATTCCATTCAAGCCGAGACTCGAATCGAAATTAGAGGACAAAGTTAATAAATTTCTTCAAGAACAGCGACGAATTTGAGATCCTTTTTATCACATAACATATTTTAGCAAGGAAAAACGATCTCGAAACGGCTGGGGTTAAAACAATTAATAATGATTTCCTTATCACAACTAAAGAGAAAGTAAAGACAGCTTCAAGAAAAAGTGTAGTTCCAATTTAAATGTGTCTTTTCATGTTGAAAAACTTGTTCAACCACCCTTATCAACATATTTATCTCACAATCAATACTATATAACACAATACTAAAATATGAGGCCGGGTTAAGGGGTTAATTATATGATAAATATTCACCAGTTGACTTCGCTTGTGGAATCCAAACTGATATTATTCTGGAATCAGTCCACGCACATAGAGATATCTTTATTACCTCCAAGTATAGGAGAGATCTATATACATGACATATAATTACAGTTGGATTAAAGTGGGCTCCCCTGGTCAATATGGTGGGCCGTTATGTACACGTATGGAGAGGTGTTGGAAACCACGAGAGTGAAGCATATATGCACTTGAATGTTCACTACAGCTTTTGTTGCAGGAAATTCTTATTTGTCCAATAGATATGAAAGTTAGTCGTTACAACACGGGTTGCTGAACGCCATTCCTGACCATTGTGCTGAGAACGTACAGGAACTTCGCAGAATATAGTACTAGTTCCTTGAGGCAGTGGGATATGTGTTCTGTTAGGGTTTCCAGAGAACTTCCGAGGAGGTTGCTACCAAGTCATCTTTGGCTAACGACGTAAGGTAAAAATATTCGGGTATGCCGAAACGAGAGATAATACCTTCCCAAAAAGAGTTTCTGATGATGAGAGCGGATGGAAAAGAGCATACGAACAGGGCGTGTTCGATTTCGTTCGAGTACACCGAGTACACTTCGCTGCAGAGATGACACACTAAATTGTTGGCATACGTTGTCCTGTTGAGAAGCAGTACTAAGTTTTCGAGATATTTCGACATGTAAGCGTTTCCATGGAGAAGTTTCCAGACTGTCCAGTTTGAGAGGGGATTAGGGTGAACTTTCCACATCACATAATTCGCAAGGAGGAAATGAACGTTCCCCTGACAACTGCCTTCACAAGAGTTATCCACGTTGACAGTTTTGGGAAGACTCCATGGTCCAGGTAGTCGTTCAAATAGTCCAAAATATCCTATTTGGCTAATATGGAGAACATTTCCTGGACAAAACCACTGGATTATTGAGACCATAACAACCTTTTGTGCCCATATTTGACAGTTAAAATCATATTATCACTACCAAAACACCATGTATGTGTTACTGGACCTCATATAAGCCTCAGTTTAGATGTATGTTTTACTGGACCTCATATAAGCCTCAGTTTAGATGTATGTTTTACTGGACCTCATATAAGC
This sequence comes from Siphonodentalium dalli, assembly GCA_032622095.1. NCBI lineage: Eukaryota > Metazoa > Mollusca > Scaphopoda > Gadilida > Siphonodentaliidae > Siphonodentalium > Siphonodentalium dalli. The sequence continues at coordinate 20,824,855 of CP136065.1, forward strand.
CTCAGTTTAGATGTATGTTTTACTGGACCTCATATAAGCCTCAGTTTAGATGTATGTTTTACTGGACCTCATATAAGCCTCAGTTTAGATGTATGTTTTACTGGACCTCATATAAGCCTCAGTTTAGATGGCATTAAGCTGTGGAATGTTGCATATGGGATGGTGGGGTGAATTCGGCATGGCTATTTTCAGTAACAAATTATAGTGTAATCTGGAATCATATTTTCATCATAATAATAAATTAAAATAGGATGGAGACCTTCACCAATCATGTAAATAAAACAGTTCAGAAAATGTATAACTAAATAAATTAGGGTTTTCTCGATTAACTTATGACATAACATTGAGACTAGAAACTTCAAAAATGTAAACCTATATAAAATAAACTTATATCTTTCTTGATAAAATTGACATAATATTATAAAACATACACTCATAAATCAAAGAGATTGTAAACTGCAACAGTCTTGTAAATATAAAAAGCTTCGAGAAATGTAGAACTGAAATAAATAAACTTGCCCTGATGTAACTATGGCCTTTAAGTCTAGGTCACTCTGTGCATGGCAAAAGAGCGAGCACCAGTTTACTGTCTCAAACATTAATGTTAGTTTATTATGTGACTAGCAATATGTATCAATAGATAGATATATATATAGATAAATAGATAGATTTATCACTATTTTCATCGACAAGATATATGAGCATGAACAAAAGGAAGTAAACTGGCTAGAAAATAACTGTCATTAGTGTATCAAGCCAATCAGTGAATTATTTGTATGTCTATCAAATCAGATGATATGTTACTCTCACAACCCCTAAACTATCCAAGTCTGCATGGAATGTGTACTTGATTTGAGTTCTGGAACACATAAGGCACAACAAACCAAGAAAGTTGGGACCAAAATAGATTTAAACTGTCATTTCAACTAAAGTAGATAATAGTCAAGTCATATGAATGATATCAGTAGGCTTTTATGCGATTTTGTTTTACCAAAATTATTGAATTTGTGTCCACAAATTGGAAATAAAAAAAACGGCATACCTTCCTGAGATGTGTTTAGTATCCACCCCCTGTGTAGGCTAACATATAATCAAACGTTTTTCTTTGTTGTGATTACTTCATCTAATATGCCAGTTTGAAATATACAGATGAGCTGAGTGAATATTACGGAACTTGTCAATTTAGTCTTGGTCACATTGCAATTTACAAAACGACAGCTCAGAAAAATCCAGAAATGGAGAATTCGAGGCAGATGATATACGGTAATGCCCAAACTAATCGACCCCTTAACCACAGCAGAATTATGGGTAATGTTTAAGCTTTTTATATTTCCGACTAAATCCTGAAAATCTTACCCATAATTCTTCTGTAGTTAAGGAGCCGATTAGTTTGGGCATTACTCTATACAATAAAGACGTTGTATAATGCTTGAACCGTCGTTCGATACAATATAATGAGTGGACCGTCGTTCGATACAATATAATGATTGGACAGTCGTTCGATACAATATAATGATTGGACAGTCGTTCGATACAATATAATGCTTGAACCGTCGTTCGATACAATATAATGATTGGACAGTCGTTCGATACAATATAATGATTGGACAGTCGTTCGATACAATATAATGATTGAACCGTCGTTCGATACTATATAATGCTTGAACCGTCGTTCGATACAATATAATGATTGGACAGTCGTTCGATACAATACAATGAGTGGACCGTCGTTCGATACAATATAATGATTGGACCGTCGTTGACACTTCACTCAAATTTAGTGCCCATCGGGAGTGATGTATAGTTTCCTCCGCTTCGCGTTGGGAAGTACATCACTCCATCGGGACACTAAATTGGCACCACCAACTCCAAATCATGCTCTATCCATTATTTGAAAAACTCCAGTAGGGTGATAAAAAAGAAATGGAGAATAATCTTGCTAAAAGTTATTTTTACAAATAATATATCGAAATTGACAATACACACCGTCATTCGTATATATTAATTGAATGCAGTGACTCTCGAAGTTGAAACAGTTTTCTTTAGTTTATCGCAGATAGTGCGTCCCGAATCTAGAAGTAGATATTTATATTTGAGCATAGATCAGACAATGTTTTCTATGGTGGTTTTGCTTGAGATTTTCAGCGATGTTACTAAAATGCTACATTCTTCCACTTGGCACAACGCCTGCATAGTAACTTATCAGTTTCACGCACACGAACAAGTCCATAATATGTCTTTAAATATTTACCAGTGAGTCCACCATTTTTAGATGTTCCGATGTAGAGTTGTCTGGTGTTCGCTGAGCTTGTGTTCTTGAAAAATGGAACAGCGGGAGCAGCAAGGTATGCAGCATCTGAAATTGTTTGAATAATAATCGTTGCGTTTTGGTTTCACGATTGTTGACCAGGGACAGCATCAACATCGTGTTATTATCACAAAACAGTCGATAAAGTTTAACATTTGGTTGACTATATGCCTGCCTCATTGCTGCGCGTTGTTAGTAAGATAACGGAGAGAACTGTCCATGGCCAACGTTATGCCCACATCCGGCGTAAGGATTTTTTCTTCAAGTTTCAATCTGGCTCAAGAAAGGCACGTTCAACTGACTCATGTTTAATATGCTCGACTGATCCACATAATACGCACAAGATCGCATGATTAGAAAGCGAAAATTTCTTAATCGGGGTTCAGTTTTACATTGCGAATGGTATTCAATCGCAGTAACACCACGCGAGGTTAGGATTATATATCGAAATGAGTAACCTGAGTTAATCGGAAGGGTGATAACTATATATATTTACACACTAAGTGTTATTATCACTAAATCCAGCATTCTGATTGGTCGGCGCCCACGTGGCTAGTTGCAGTTATTCCTTGGTGAATGCGCAACAGCGTATAACTGCAAGCTCATAACAACATCGATACGTCATTTGGGTTTGGAAAGACGAACGCGTAATGTTTTGGGCGCATTTGGATTCGCGCAGGATTGACTTAATAAATCATCGGGTTTCAATTGTTCCTGTTAACTTTTGCCAAGGGTGCTATGGGATATTTTGGGCTTGTTTTGTCACGATACACTTTTCGATTTAAATACATTTACAAAAGTGGCTTTTTCGCTAAATGTATATAAATATAAGGATTAACTGTCATGTGGACTGTTTTATGGAGCTGTAACCGTGAGGTAAGTGGTCATAACTTGTGTAAAACCCGAATTACATCTCCATAAAAACAGTCCACATGACAGTTAATCCTTATATAATATAGAGCTAATGTACTATGATGCTGTTGGGTGAATTGCTATGATGCTGTTTGGATAAACTGATGCTGTTAACAAAAAGAACCGTTATATTTTTTTAATTTGTCTTTTTCGCGGTGTTCCGATAATCTGAACATATCCATTATGCGTATCAAACATACAACAACATATTTATTGCGAAATAGTTTTAAAACTGGTTGTATTAGTTTGTTGAAAATCGACTATAATCAAGATGGTTATTTGCATCGTTTTAGAAACACCAGCGTTGGCATTATTAAATTTTTCAAATATATGTTCTTGAATGTTTCATGCACACACTGTTGTATTTTTCTCAAATCGCTCGGATTAGCCAAACATCGCGAAAATGACACCTTTAGAAAAAATAACGGTACTTTTTCGTAACGGCATCAGTTTGCCCTACACGCATCATAGCAATTCAGCAGGAACACCAGCACCATAGCATATTAGCAGGACCACTTGACCAGGGGTGTATCAACTTTGGTCGGACATATAATCAAATTCTCCTATTGAATGGGTGGGTGGTTGGGCTTGGATAGCTTATGGGAACGCTCTTTAAAAACACTACTTCAAATATCTCCGTTATTTCGTCAATAATCCTAACCTTAAAGGTACTCAATCCGAATTAATGCTCGCAAATTATCTTGGCTTCGGGGATGGGTAAAAAATATTGGATTCGAGTCGAGGAACCCACCCATCAATGTTCCGAGTGATCTGATATCGATGTTTCTCTTTTTTTATTTTTTATTTATGAGTGGCCCAGTAAACAATCGCCGAGAAGACTTCTCCGACCTAATTGCGGATGAAGATGGATAACTCTAAAATCAAGTGGCTGTTTTGTGTCAGATACTTGTAAAACCGGCAAAATTTCATTGAACAAAATGTACAAATAACAGGTTTGGGAAATTATATACTGGTTGACTGTGGTTAGCATTATTTTTTAGGCAATTACTCGATTATAATAACTGAAGCGGCATTTAAAAAAATATATACATGTTATATAAATATGCATGCAAATGTTATACTAATCACAATATTAATCATAATATTAATCTTACAGTGTTTACGCCATGTCACACGCATGCGGCCAGGTTATGACATTTTCAAGTTTCATGTGTTAGTGAGGTCGGTGATAATCTAATATACAATTTAGAAATGGGAAGGCATACGTAGAAGTGCCTGAATACTAGATGCCCTTTTAAAACCCCGAATAGCAATATCACATGAGTGTGACCGAGCGAAATCAAACTTCCAAATAAAATATTTACTGGCATCAACGTTGAATATTGGAACATGATAATGTGTGTCGTCATATTACCTTATTCAGTTAAATTAGGTTTCAGTCATCGAATTCAGAAAGTAGCATATATCACATGGAAATGGCCTATATAAGAACTGGAAATAAGAGCAAAGAGTAACAAATAAAATTAAATCGTTATTTCCTAGGTCTACTGAACAAGTTCGTAATGTGATTACCGCAATGTCATTGGTTTATAAGTAAGTAGTTTTTGTGTTCCTCTCAATGAGTCGCTTGCACATAGGAGAAATGTCGCTATGGGGTAAATAATTTTGTCACGCTAGAGCGTAGGTAAGTCTAGTGTCACGTGCTGGAGAGTAGAACCGAAAAGCAAAGCGAATAAATTGTCCAAAGATAGGCGAGACATGAGTAGGTATGTTTGTGTTCCACGTGTTACTGCGATTGAATATCATATCCCTAGCTAATCGTGAATCCGATTAAGTATCTTTTGCTATATAATCGTGTGCGTATTGGCTGACTGACCATATAAGAACCCAAATTGATTCGGGCAATGTCTGTGGTCATTTTAGATCTTCAGAAAGCATTTGAATCGTTAATACTGAAATTGTTTTCAAATTAAAATCTAAACTTTTCTTAAAACATTATTGTCTCATTCAAATTTATCTCGTTGTTATGACATGACAAACAGATACAACATGATATATTAGTAAAGAGGTTACTCACTTCATAGTTACCGAACAATACATTCCAAAGCAAATAGCACAGAGTGATATGAGTACAGCTACAAACGAGTTAAGGGTCAGATGCACGTTTGGCCAACATTTCCTGGTATTTCTAAAGGGATTTTCTCAAAATCTATCATGAATTTATTTGTGAAATTTGGTACAAGCGATTATTGTGATACAATATTTAAGGACTTTGCTAACCCAATTTCCCCCAAATTTAATGGAGTCCAAAATAAAGGTTTATGTTCACTTCTATTAGTAATCACAGTAACCAAACCCATGGATGCAACATTTTAAGAGTATAATTCATGGTAGATGTTAGAAATTCAAAATGTGAAATTTATAGAAGTTTTTAAAATCTATTTTTTCGAACTCAAATTCAACAAACACAAAGATCATATCTAAGAAAAAGATATGGGCATGTGTACTGAACACTGTGAAGAATGATGAACAATAAAGATATACTCACATTTCTTCAGTTTTATTACGATTTTTGGTTTGGAAGCAGTTGTTTACAAATGGTAGATTTTATTGCTCAGAAAAGCTATTTGGGAACTGAATTTGATGGGTCAAGTTAATGTTCACTCAAGCCAGCTGGGATTATGACCAGCAGGGGCTGGCCCATAATAATATTACATCCTGATTCAGGCTGATTGGTGACCCAGTTTCTGGGCTATGGAGTTTGTCAAGAGATTCACAACACACCACTGTCCACAGCTATTAACACTTAACTGTCACCTCACTACAAGCGATGTCAGGCAAGTTAGTCAATTATTTGAAAACAATTGGTTCTTACCGTTCTTAGTAATTTTATCAAAGAATGCTTGATAAATATGAATATTATTTTATTGTTCATCATTCTTCACAGTGTTCAGTGCACATTGCCATATTTTTTCTTTGATATTGACTTTGTGTTTATTGATTTTGGGTTCGAAAAAAAAGATTTTAAAAACCTCTATAAATTTCATATTTAGTATTTCTTACATATTCCACCATGAATTATACTCTTAAAATGTTTCATTCATGGGATTGGTTACTGTGATTACTAATAAAATTGAACATAAACCTTTATTTTGACTCCATCAAATTTGGGGAAAATTGGGTTAGCAAAGTCCTTAAGAAACATCGAACAATTGGTTATTATAGTCTCATTTACTTCACTTTTATGGCATCGACAATATTTAAAATTCACCATTTTCAGGTACCAAGAACTTCTGTAAATTAGATTTGTTTCAAAAGTTCAGTTCATATATCCATGATATCATATCTGAAGATTGATGAACTTTTATGATTATTTCCACTTAGAAAGACAACTACCCACAAATAATTCTCTATATTTGAGATTGTTCATGTCATTCATGTTGATCAATGAAAATTGGGCTAAGATTATATCTGGGTCATGGCTTCATAACCAAGTTAAAGCTGACCACCATATCTCTTAACACTGTGGCCTAATTTCCAGTGCTTGAGTGGACCACACTAAATGTCAACATTTGTTTTCATTGTGCTGAAATATTTGTGACTGCTTTATTCTTCATTATAATATATGGGGGTATGACGCTATATTATGCAATTAAAAATCTACCTCAACGTAATGATACAAATGAAGCATCCTCTCATAGTCAAGCCAATAGGCTATTTGGTGATTGGAGTGTTGTGTGAAATTATTAATTATTCTAGCAGTTCTTGGTACCGAAAGGGACAAAAAAGAAAATAATATTCAACCTCTCAAATGTATTATAATCCATTGTTTTTGTCACCTGTTAATAATTTATCAGATTCTGCAAACAATGAAGATGATGATTTGTGAAATTCAAGATTTTTCGCCAGATAGATCCAGAGAAATTCTTTGTTGAAAATATCTTGCCATATTTGGCTGTATTTATGCAAAACGGTTCTTAGTTATTGTCTGTTTCTTAATATTGTACTTCCCAACTCTTAATTGCATGCGTTTCCGTGACTTTTGTGAGCCGATATCGCAAAAAAACCTTGAATTAATTACCCAGGAGAAATTCCATAATTGAAAGCAACGCGAAGGAAAACGCTCACAAAGTCACTTAAATCGTAAATTTTCGAGTTGGGACCTTCAACTACAGTGCATATTAAGGAACAGATAATAACTAAGAAATATATTCCCCGAGTTATTTTTCGACTTTATAAGGTTCCTATCAAAACTTCAAAAAGATCCCAGGTTTTGTACTGGTTGAATATGATTTCTACGGACGTTAGCCAGAGTAGAGATTCGTGGAATGGTCTAGGGCGTGGTATGCACTAATTTATACCGCTCAGAATCACAGCCGATGGAGTGTTGACAGGGTGACGAATTTCCCGGTAAATAATCTGTGATACTCACCTTCACATAGGTACTGTCTATTATATCCGCACCGTTCGCAATACTCACCTTCACATATATACTGTCTATGATTTCCGCACCGATCCATGTATAATCCTCTGTTATGGTTTCCAGCATCTACAACCCCCACACACTGCCTTGTATATGTTCCGTTCTCATAGAAAGCGGGTTCTGAGCTGTCGCGGTGGCCGTTGTTACCCCACTCCGAGTCCAAGTTGCTGTCCATCTCCGTACCATCTGTCCATGTAAAGTTCACAGCGCCCTCACCATAACCATAGCCCTTATGCTTTAGACCGACCCAGAGGTAATCTGTATGACGAAAAGCCTGGGGGGGAGTAAACGGTTGCCATTATAAGATGCCCCGGGTAATATCCATATCAAATATTCAGGGATAAATACCTCCTAGTACAATGGAAACAAAGCCGGTCTATATCTACACATATATACCAAGATATCCATGGACCACCGAGACACGTTTGTATGGGGATATACCTGGGTAAAACCATGATATACACACACGTAAATAAGACCCATGGGAGCGTATTCACCAAGTGGGTTTATTTTATAAACCACGTAGTTCATTTGGTATAGCGGCTGAACGCACAAGGTATCTTCGTTATATAGAGTTAACGACACACGCTATCGATGAAGTGATTGACCCAATCTATCAGATTTGCAATTTGTATTTGTCAATGTATTATGACTAAATAGCGAGAACAAACCGGCCATAATCCGCATGCATAGCGGTATACATTATGCGTATATTGTTATAGAGTTTTGTGACATAATTGAGATTTTCTAAAATTCGATAGCTACATGGCAATAACTCTTCTACCAGTACTGTGTAAGACACTAGAAAAAATAATGTTGTTTCGCATGGAACCCAATACGCCAAATTTAATTAAAGTTCATTCCCTTCAAAACGGTTTTCAGAAAAATGTCAGTTGTCTTATGTCGCATATGTATTGTATGAAAGCGTGAACTTCACAAAAGAACAACAGTCTACACTATTCGCCTGCTCTTCGATGTACATAAAGTATTCGACACAGTATGGATCAACAGCGTATTGTTGAAGCTACACCTTCGTGGGTTCCAAGGCAAAATATGGCTCCTCCTAAGAGAATTTTTGTGAGTAATATATCATGTGTAGTCAAACATACACACATTCTGTCTAAGTCAATTGCGATAAAACAAGGCGCAAGGCAACAACACATTTCAGGTTTCACGTAATGCGAGTTATTTTTGGAAATTGTACTAAGGCTGATCAGGCCGTATCTATCGGGTATTCGCGGACGTCTCATTGTTGCAGCATGTAACTTTAATGACCGCGTTAATTGCTTTCGATGTTTATGTATGAACAATAGCTGGGCCACTCGAAGATTTTATGGCTGGAACACAATGCAATATAATAGCTAAAATTTGCTGATGAAGTATGAGACATGTCTCAGTTGGAATGTATATACTAAATGTATTGCGAAGTATCGGGTGTGTATTTAATCCGTTTGGTAGATTATGCCTTTGCATAACACAGTCACCTTTTTAACATTAACCCTGTCCACAACTCTAACCCTATTTATAAACCTGATCCCACCCATAACCTTAACCCTAAACATAACCCGTATCTACACATAATTATATCCTTAACATTAACCTTCGTGAACCGACTTCTATTCATAATATTAACCTTTTCCCAGTGTATAGGCATACGGGGGGATTTTCCCAATGTGAATGCATATAATATCGGGCACTCAATCTTGATTAACTCATTACCGGTACCATGCATTCACTCGAAAAGTTAGAAGATCGCATTAAAGTTGCGCGTGGACAATACCCACCATATTCTCTCGTCAAAATTTGATATCTTGTACGAGTTTCGCTGAAATTTGCCAAAAGCCTCTACCCACCCTGCTCTCCGTTAGGTGGGTTGCTTTTATACCACGACAGTCAAAGTTGGTAACAAATAATACAAATATTTGTTGTGATGGGCTAGAGAACAAGTGCGGATTCCTCTTGCTAGCACATATATGCCAACTAAAAGACAAAACGATAATAAAAACTACAACTCCAATTGGCTGATAGTCATGTATGTCCACGATTGTTACATAAACTGCAAGCAGTCAACAAATAGTAAATGCTGATTCCCCCGAATACCTGCAAAATCTTATAACACCTAGATCATCAGAAGTCTCTGGATATAACTTGAGAAAACCGGGAAAATTCTATTCATACTTCTGTAACACTGAACACTATAACAAATTCTTCCCGGCTACTTTAAAATCATGGAATGACATACCCACAGAAATAACAGATGCCGAAACTATCGCAGACTTAAAATTTTATCTCGAACTAATAGATCATACCGTAAAACCACCATCATACTTCTATACAGGTCGTTGAACGCTTAACGTTACCCAGGCCAAGTTGCGAAACAGATGCAGTAGCATACGTTATGATATGTTTCAAAATTACATCTCTGACAGCCCCCAATGCCATTGTGGAAATTCATGCGAAGATACTTACCACTACCTCTGGGCGTGTCCCCTATTCCACACCGAAAGAATGGAAATGTGTCAAAAATTATACCAAGAAGGACTAACAATTACACATATCAACGATTTACCGATACCTCAAATAGAAGAAACAAAATTCTCTTCAAAATAGTCCATCGATATATAACAGCGACAAAACGATTCGAAGTCGGATAGATCAACCAAATTTCAAAATAGCCACAAAAAGCAAATTAGTTGCGAAATCGGTTTTGGCACCTCCCACCCCAAACCCACTCATTGTAAATGTAAATATGTTTAACCTATATATGATTTTGACTATTTTCTTCGCTATTTTGTATGAATAAAATTATTGTAAACAGAGAGAGGGGCTAAGTAAGTTTTTATTATGCCGCACGTACCGAGTCATGGTGGCACAATATGTGAGTGGTTTATTATGACACACGTCCCGAGTCGTGGTGGCACAATATGTGAGTGGGTTTATTATGATACAGGTAACGAGTCGCGATAGCACAATAGATGGGTGGTTTATTATGACACACGTACCGAGTCGTGGTGGCACAATAGGTGAATGGGTTTATTATGATACAGGTAACGAGTCGTGATGGCACAATAGATGTGTGGTTTATTATGACACACGTCCCGAGTCGTGGTGGCACAATAGGTGAGTGGGTTTATTTTGATACAGGTAACGAGTCGCGATAGCACAATAGATGGGTGGTTTATTATGATACACCTTCCGTTTGTTGTATTGTTGGGTCAACTTTCTCAGAAAAACTAAACTTGTCGAAATCTTTTGTTTAGTTTACATAGTCGACTGTGCAGGAGTCAGAAATATATATCTTTTTTAATTCAGGGGTAATTAGACTAGAGTTATGTTAAGTTATAATATATACTAGCTTCAAATTGCTGTTTATTAACTTTCTGAGGTAATTTCAGTTTGAAGATCTGTGTGTTATGAGTGTATGCAGGACCATTCATACAATAATGCACCAATATCACAATATAATAATGCATCTGATATATTATGAAGTGTAGGTAATATAGCTTTCACCAATATCACAATATAATAAAATGCATCCGATATATTATGAAGTGTAGGTAATATAGCTTACAATTGACATTTTACATCTCAGAATGTATCAGTTTTATATGAGTTCTAGGCAAAGTAAAAATAACGTAGGCAGTCTCTTGCATCCTTTTAATCCAGCTAACTTCAATGCCATCATGGCTTCCAATTTCAGAAAATAGTTCCAAAAGGCAAATGGCCACATTTCCACAAGTTCCACTGATGTAGGGTGCCTCGTATTCGTGATTTATAGCTGGACATATAAAGGTAAACAGCATATGCGTTAAAGCCTATATATGCACGTTTTGCACAAAACCAGGCAAGAACATTTTCAAGAGATAATTTTCTGGGTCTATCCAGTGAAGGCTCTTGGATTTAACATGGCATCATATTTATTGTATATTCGGAACAGTTATTAAGGGTCAGACGCATGTTTTGCCAAATTTTCTGCTATTTCAAAATGGATTGTCTCAAAATATGTCAGGAATTTATTTGTGGAATTTGGTACAAGTGATTATTGTTACTCAGTATCTTCGACGCATTGGGTATTATTACCTCATTTATTTTACTTTTATGGCATCACTGTTTTAGGTACCAAAACCTTTGTAAAATAGATTTTTTTCAAAAGTTCAGTTCATATATCCATGATATCACATCTGAATATCATGAGAGGAGACTTCATTATTTTTGATTTGTGAAATTTAATGATTACTTTCATTTAGAAAGGCAACTGCCTGCAAATAATTTTCTATATTTGAGAATTTTCATGTCATGCCTGTTTATATCAATGAAAAATTGGGCTGAGATTAGTTGTGGCTCATGGGTTCATAACAAAGTCAAGATGATCAAAATACCTCTTACTACTGCGGCCTAAATCCAGGTGATTGCTCCCTGCTTTAGTGGACCACACTGCATATCAACATTTGTTTCATTTGGCTGGAATATTTGTGACTGCTTTATTCCTCATTGTAATATATGTGGGTATGATGCTATATTATGCATATAATGCAATTAAAATTCTAACTCAACATTAAGATACCGATTAAGCCTCCTCTCACGGAGCCAAGACAATAAGTGTATTTGGTGATTTGAGTGTTGTGTGAAATTATTAATTATTCTAGCAGTACCGAACGGGACAAAAAAAGAAAATAATATTTTCAACCTCTCAAATGTATAAAAATCCATTGTTTTTGTCGTCTCTTAATAACTGCTCAGATTCTATATACAATGAAGATGATTATTTGTGAAATTCAAGATTGTTCGCCAGATAGATCCAGATAAATTCTTTGTCAAAAATCTCTTGGCATTTTGGCTGGATTTATGCAAAACGTGCGTCTCCCCCCTTAAGAGCAGACCAAACAATTTATTGTAATATATTTGAGAGGTTAGAAAAATAGTACTTTCAATTATATCTCTTTAGGTACCAATAACTGCTAGAGTAATTAATCATTTCACAACAAAATATGAAAATCACCAGATACGACTGTTGTATTCGCTCTACGAAATGGAACTTCATTTGTATCATAATGTTAAAGTAAATTTGAATTGCATTATACAACATAACATACCCCATATATTACAATTAAGAAAAGAGCCACGAATATTTCAGCTCAATGAATTGCAGTCTGAATCTCTTATCCACTCAAGCGAGGAGCAATACACTGGAAATAGGCCACAATATTATATGTTGCACTGTTAAAAGGGTTTATGTAATTATACAGAACAATGGGTTAGACAAATGTCTGCCCAATCATTTTCCCACAAATTTGATGACTCGGATTTGACCGTTTACAAGTAACTGATTGTATATTTACAGGACTTTGGTTCGTTAATTTACGGAAAAATTATCTGTGAAAGAACTATTGTTGATATATATATAATTTCTTAATTTATTTACCATCATCGGTATGCTTAAATGACTCCTCAGCGTAGCATTTCAATCAGCCCTCAATGCAAGCACGGAGGGGTGACTCACATTTAATGTTCACCAACTTGAAGGACAGTGTAAGAAAGTGATTTATTCCACTGAGCCCGCGCCACATATCATTAAACATATATATATATATATATATATATATATATATATATATATATATATTAAACCAAAAAAAATAATATATATATATATATATGTAATATGTAGCTAGTGTCTCGCTTAAACTGTTATGTCCGTCAGGGGGATTTGATCATCTATTGGGCGTGGCTCTGCCGAGTCCAATAGATGCCAAATCCCCCGAGTGGACATAAACAGTTTAAGCGACAACATTAGCTACATATTTTATTTATCCATCGCACAAAACTTACCTTTTGTGAAGTAAATTTGTCATTTTCCTCAGTTTTACATTCGTTACTTCGATGAAGCCCTTACATTTATTAGGTCAAGCAATCTAATTAGTATTCACGACGTGCACAAACCGGAATGCAGCTCAGAGCGAAATAGTTAGAGTTAGAGCGAAATAGTTCGTTGGGATTTTTTATAGTTATTCTAAGCTGGCCTTGTAATAATGGTTTATAGATATTTTAGAGCGAAAACACATATCCGTTTACGAATTTTGTATCAATTGCGGTGAATTATGGACGATAAAAACGTCCCAAAATCACAATGACCTCATTTAGGTCGGTTGACGTCCCTAGTTACCTGCGCAATTTGCATATGCAATTACGTCATGAAAGTAGTACTAACCTAATAAAGCTACTTTGACCTAATAAAGCTACATTGACGTAATAAATTTAGTTACGTTAACGTTTATTAGGCAGGCTTTATGTTGGCAATAGAGATAGTGAGCGGTGGATATATATATATAGACTACACGTCATGTCACAAATATGCTTTTTTTGGCAATACTCACATGAAAAAATAACACGTGGAACTTATAATTTTAATTAACCGTCGACTGAATCGTATTCGAGGACTTACTTGAAACATATATACCCGCCGAATACAACACATCATTAAAATAATATGTACTTCATATTACGGTTAGCTCTTGTAACAATGCACGGACTATACATATTCATACTTGCATTTTTAATTCATTCTGAAGTGGAGGGCATATATATCATTCATTCCATTATAGGTCATATCCATGGCTACACATAACGTAAATCTGAGTGAGGTTCGGGATTCTGATGAATATAACTTTACAATGAAATGGAACGAAACGGAACAGGAACATGACGATTATTTTAATTCTGCTATTAATACCTGCAATGAATGTGCATACATTTCACCATCACATGCTATAGATCAACCAAATAAAAAATCTAAATTTTCAATATTCAGCCTCAACTGTCGAAGCATTAACGCGAATTTCGATTCATTGTGTAATCTCCTGTGCGACTTAAAGTCGAATAACAATTCATTCGACGTTATAGCTTTAACAGAAACATTCAAAATACGGCAAGCATCACACTTTCAAATCCCGGGATATCACCCTATGGAATTCAAGTGTAGAGATGATGACGATGATGGTAGAGGTGGTGTATGCCTTTACATAAAAGAATCAATCCACTATAAAAATCGACCCGACCTTAGTGAATTTATTCCACACGTGATAGAAACAATATTCGTGGAAATTAACCCAGGAAAAAATGACTCTCGGATAATCGGCTGCGTTTACAGACCAAATACCGCACCAAAGGCCAACATTGATCAATTTTTGAAAAAATTTGACGATATTCTAGAAAAAATTAATAACCACAAATCATATATATCAGGAGACTTTAATATTGACCTCCTCAATTTCAACTCGCATACAAAAACGAATGATTTCATAAATAACATTTTCACAAGAGGATTCGTGCCAAGGATAACTAAACCCACTCGAATGACTGATCATTCAGCAACTCTTATCGATAATATATATACCAATAATCTACAAGGCGAATGTAAATCTGGTATAATCACATGCGATGTATCCGATCACTTCGGCATATTTTATTCAGAATCTAACCAAAAGAGACAAAACAGCCCCAATAATAACGAAACTATCACTAATCAAAGAAGTTTTAGTCCTGATAACATAATTAGATTCAAAAATCTTTTAAAATCTTGTACCTTTGACTCCGTTACATCTTGTATAAGTGTCGACCAAGCATATGAAATCTTCTTAGATATCTATATGAATGCATATGAACTAGCTTTCCCCATCAAAAGTCGACATATACCCAAAAAATTCATAAAACGCGAACCTTGGATGACATCTGGATTGATTAAGTCTAGTATTGTTAAGAACCAGCTATATTTACGCAAATTGAATAAACCCACGGAAACGAACGTAAATAAATATTTGAGTTATCGTACCTTATATAATAAACTAATCAGAAGGAGTAAACATATATACTATACAAATATTCTAGAAGTAAATAAAAATAACTTAAAGAAAACATGGGAAATACTTAAGGGTGCATTGAAGATAAATGGAAACACAAATAATAGCCCAAAGACCTTTACTGAAAACGGAATAGAACTTGAAAATTCGAAACTCATATCGGAAAAGTTCAATGACTTTTTTTCCAAAATTGGGCGGGAAACTAGCCAACTCAATGAAAATGAAAATGACTCTCATTTTACAGATTTTCTTCATAACCGCAAACCAGACGACATCAATTTCAAAATAATTCCGACCTCTATACAGGAGATCATCCTCACATGTTTCTCTATGACTGGGAAAGTATCAAGGGATTTCAATGGTCTATCAACTAAACTTATCAAGGAAACAATTGAGGTGATAGCCCCAGCATTATTGCATATTTTCAACTTGTCCTTAGAGCATGGAATAGTCCCTAACAAAATGAAAATTTCTAAAGTAGTCCCGATCCCAAAAAATAATATCACTCATGAAATTTCCAACTACAGACCTATCAGCATTCTTCCAGCTATCTCTAAACTTCTCGAAAAAATAATGCATAAACGATTATTAGACTTCTTAAATGAACAAAACATACTCTATAAACACCAATACGGCTTCCGTCCTAATCATTCAACCTTCCATCCTGTATTACACCTCCTCGATCAAGTTGTCTCAAATAATGACAAAATGACAAGAGATTCCACTTTAGCTCTATTTCTCGACCTCTCAAAAGCATTTGACACGATAAATCACGATATTTTACTCCATAAACTAGATCACTATGGTATACGAGGCACAGCATACTCATGGTTTCAGAGCTATCTGCAAAATAGAAGGCAATATGTTGAACTCAATGGTATTAAATCTAAATTAACGGAAGTGACGTGTGGAGTGCCCCAGGGATCTATTCTGGGACCGATAATTTTCTTAATATACGTTAACGATATGTCAAATTCGACAACCATGGATATCTTATCATACGCGGACGATACGACTCTAGTAACTGGTGGAAAAGATGGCATCCTTGTAGAAAGTTATGTGAATAATGAGTTACGCAACATATTTGCTTGGTGCTGTAGCAATAAGTTAGTGATCAATACTAAAAAAAGCAACTATATGCTAATACACCCAGAGAACAATGATGACAAATGGAACTTTATAAAGGTTTACTTAAATAATACAGAACTAAACAAGGTAGGAAATCTTGAGCACGAATCCTCCACAAAATTCTTAGGAATCCATATAGATGAAAACCTGACTTTCAAAAAACATGTGTCCTCTGTTTGTTCTAAAATGGTGAATGCCATATACCACATCAATAAAGTTAAACACTTCTTTCCTGGTAGCGCACTTAAAACATTATATTATGCTCTAATACAAAGCCATCTCGTTTACGGTATTCAAATATGGGGACATGTTCCTGCGGTAAAAAAAATTTTCATGCTTCAAAAACGCGCGATGCGAGTTTTATGTAATAAGAAATATAGAAGCCACACAGAACCTCTCTTTAAAAAAGAAAATATACTCAAAATCTACGACATCCACAAAGTACAAGCAGCTGTTTTCGTGCATGATTGGTATCATATGCGCTTAATAGAATCATTCACCGACATGTTTACCAAACGCAAAACCGGACCAGAAAGCCGGCAAAAGCACCCACTATTTAAAAAAAAACCAAGAACATCTTGGTCCCAACAACTACCATTCCATTCTTTTCCAACTATATGGAACAATTTAGATAACGAATTTACATCATACCAATCCAGACACACATTCAAACGGCGTTTACATGCCGATGGCATTAAAAAATATGCTGCAACAATTAAATGCAACAATCAAAGATGTCCCGACTGTGTGGTAGCTCGTCAATAAGTGACTTCCCCAATATCGCAATCATCAACCTCACTCAGCATATTCCTACTCGACTTACAAGGAACATCCCACTGACAAGAAAGAGACAAACCATCGAGTAACCAATAAGCGATTTATCTAGACGTATACCCTCCATGTATATAATCCAGTTAAATGCAACCACTGTGTGATACAAAATTATATAGCCGTGCATTGTACAAGAAATCTTGACCGCCTATCGTAACATCTTTTCTTCTTTAAGGGGATGGCAGTAAGACAGTCTAGTCTGACTATGCCACCCCCTCGAATATACAATATAATATTTGTCAAATGTATTATTCATTAATATGTGTATATTGAAATAAAATATCCTATCCTATCCTATATATATATATGAAACCACTATTATATAATTAATATAATGACGAGTAGCTGCGTGCTTCCCGGGATACTTGGCATCGCGCCAACAAATTTACTGCGCGGATTAATACTATTTCGAAAAGCCGCGCTTGACACCAATACCGAACATTGCAAAATGATTGGTTTGCTCATTAAAGTTCAATTATAGTCCAACTTCGTTGCACTAACGAAAATAGCCACAAAACAAAGAGGCAAATTGGGGTACTGTGTGTTTCGTCGCAAGACAGACCGCGCAATAATGTCATATACGGTTGTGCAACGTCTCGGCCAACGCCGTGCATGTATGCATTTTACATGCATTTTTCAGCTTCTTTTAAAGATTTTGATTTGTTAAAAAGGCATAGAGCTCTAGTTTTTTTCATGTACTATTCAAGATCTTCAACTCGTTATATTGGGATATAAGATTTTATGAAACTCTCTTGATAAATTTGATTCACAAATCGTCTACGACTCGTTGTGAATAAAATTTATTAAACACGTTTCATAAAATCTTATATCCTAACATAACGAGTTGGAGATCTTCTTTATAATTGCCGTAATTTAAGAAAGTACATGTACGTAAGTATGGTAAAATAATGTTTTTGGAAATAAACTAGGCACAGTGTTAACCCCGTTGTTCAGTTTACATGAGGTATTTGTTCAGCACAATGATGCCACTCTCTGGTACGACTAAATTGAATTTGATACTTTGTAGTACAGAATACACTAGTACAGTGACAGTCTGACTTTTTCAAATTCATGATACGTCGAAGAAAAACTCACATTATAGAAGACATTTTGCTGAACGAATAGCTCCACATGTGCACATCATGGACAACGGGATTAACGTGAATTGAAGAAAATGGCCACTGATTTCACTAGCGACAATTATGCGTAGCCTCATGGCGTTATCAAACCACGTGGCTAGGTCACGTGTTAACATTTACGGAACTATGAGTGATAATTTACGGAACTAGTCTAGGTATATATCGTATATATGTCGAACAAAACGGAACGATTATCCGGGAAATAAAGGTATCAAGGTCCGTAGACTCATAATACCATACTATGGTCATGGTCAGATGCATGTTTGGCCAACATTTCCTGTTATTTCTAAATGGATTTTCTCAAAATATGTCAAGAATTTATTTGTGAAATTTGGTACAAGTGATTATTGTGATACAATTTTTAAGAACCATCGAACAATTGGTTATTATAATCTCATTTACTTCACTTTTGTGGCATTGAAAATATTAACAATTTCACCGTTTCAGGTACCAAGAACCTCTGTAAATTAGATTTCTTTCAAAAGTGCAGTTTATATATCCATGATATCATATCTGAAGATCAAGAGAGGAGACTTAATGTTTCTTGATTCATTAAATTTTATGATTATTTTCATTTAGAAAGACAACAGTTACTATCCACAAATATTTCTCTATATTGGAGAATGTTCATGTCATTCATGTTGTTCAATGAAAAATTAGGCTGAGATGAGTTCTGGGTCATGGCTTCATAACAAAGTTAAAGCTGACCGCTATATCTCTTAACACGGTGGCCTAATTTCCAGTTGTTTTTTTGCACTGCTTGAGTGGACCACACTACATATCAACATTTGTTTCCTTCTGAATTATCTGGAATCATACCTTGGCCAAAACTGTCAAAATCCCCTAACTTTGTCAGCATTGAGTGGTAAAGCAATGCACATATTTGTTAAACTGTTTTCACTTTTATATTCTGATGATACCATACTCATGGCTGACACAGCTGAGGGATTAGAAGAAATTCTTGATTCTTATCATCAATACTGTACATACTGGAAACTCAGCATTAACTGCTCTAAACAAAAATTGTTGTATTTGGCCAAGGTAAATATGAAAATGAGATCTTCTATATTGGAAATGAGCCTATATAATTATCCAAACGTTATAAGTATCTTGGGGTGATATTTAGCAATGAGAACCAATTTATTGATGAAAAGAAAAAAAGGTGTGCTGCGGCCAAAAAGGCTACGTTCTCACTCATTCATAAAATGAGACAATCACCCCTAACCTTTGATGTTATAATCGATATATATAATAAAGCAATCTTACCAACCCTCACGTATGGTGTGAAGTATGGGGATATGGTTCTATTGCTATGATTGAGACAACAGAGTTATGGTTTTTTTAATTCATCTTGGTCATGAAAACTACAACGCCGACTGCTATGGTATATGGTGAACTGGGCATAATCCCAGTTTCAACTATAATTAAATACAAAATGTTATGTTATTGGACCAGAATGATTGAACGCGAAGGCTGGAAATTGACAAAAATACTATATGATTCAATAATTTGTAGTAAAAAAAACTAAGCGTGCCTTTAAATGTGTGAATAGCATCAAAAATATATTAAATGAAACTGGAATGTCATTTATTTGGAGCGACCAAAATTTATGTAGAAGTAAATGGTTCAAAAATACAACAAGGGATAGACTAAGAGATCTGCACATGCAATAATGGAGGGGTAAACGTGATACTTCTAATAAATACATATTTTATAGAGCAGTTAAACACAATTACGCAATGGAACCATATCTCAAATACTTCAGCCAATCAGATGCAAAGGTCATAGCAAGATTTAGAACCAGAAACCATAGACTCCCCATAGAAACTGGTGATTGGGAGGAATTGGATCTCTCAAAGAGAATTTGTAAATCCTGTAATGAAGGTATAGGTGATGAATATCATGCCATCTTAGTGTGCAAAAAAACTCAAAACACTCCGAATGAAATGTATGGATAGGTACTTCTGTGAAAGACAAAGTGTGTTCAAACTAAATGAGCTATTTAATTTGAACACTGATAAATTAAAGCCAATTTTAAGACTTATCAGAGAAATACCTAAGATTTTATGTGCTTAGAAACACCAATGACTTACAATTTAGCAGCTCCAACTCCTATCAAATGAAATGTGAATTTACCACATACACAATACCCAAAACCCACTTATATTATGTGAGGATGACATAACCCGGAACTTAAGGCCCACTATTTGTACTAGTGCTTCGGGCACTAACAATTACAAACCCGACCATACATGTTGCTACATATGGCAACACCATCAATATTGATGGAATTATAACTGACCGTGATGGCATGGCAGCCATGTAAGACTAGCACCAGACTGAATTGACCTCTCATATATGGAGAGTATACTTAATTGTATAAATTGTGTATATATTTTCATTATAAATTACAAATCAAGTCCAAATATATTATTTGATTTGTATAAAAATGTATATGATGCTAATCATAAATTTAATAAATAATAATCATCATGCTTGAACATATAACCTCTCACCCTGTCTCATCTACATTAGTACTAGTAATGGGTAAACACTGGCACAAATAAATTGTTGCTTTCTCTCAGACTATAACAGTTAAAATCTATGTGTATGACTTTAACTTAAGATGTTACAATTTGCATCTGACACTTAAATCAGACAGACAATTCCAATGATTTTGCAGTACTGCACTTTAGATGTAGGTACCGGTATTAAATATATCATACATATCATAAATCCAGATGGACAGCAGCTCCTACTAGCAGCAGGCTAACTGTGTAACTATATATTAGTGGATAAAATGTGTACCATTAATTTGTTTCTAAGAATGGTGGAACAGAGTGAGAGGTGTTAAACAAAGTTCCTTGACACTTGGTCTGAAATTGTATTTAATGGATGAGTTAAGTATATTCCAGTGTAGTCTATAATATAATTTATTATTTTATATTTAAATTAAGGAATCTGCATATACCTTTGTGAATAAATCATTACCAAGTGTCCGGAAACTGTGGAGCATACTTGTAAACCGTACCACTATTATCAAGTGGACTATACTCACCCTTTGAGCAGTAGAGATATTAGTCCCTCCATCTATGTCATGAACATCATGAATCCCCTTGTGACTAATTGCCATTAAAAAGCACTGCGGTGTGAACTGAGCTGAATCTGACACTATGTATCAGTTCGATATATCCAGAATGTGAGATCACAGTGAATTTAATACCGGTAACCATTGATTTATGATTATTGACGGAAGTAAATATAAGTTGAACGTTCTCTGTATGGCAATTAACACAATTACCGAGTTTTCACAACATAATTCAACTGGATGATAGGAATTTAAAATCCTGATGAAAAAAAAAATATTCCGACGTCGCACTGGTAAAGTTAATCACTGGGTCACTGAGTGTATGATTGCTAGAGCTGCCTTCCATAGAAAGTCACGTGTGTAATCTTCGTGGCAACGATCGACCTCGTGTTCGTAAAAATGGCGACCCCCGAAACCACGTGTTTGGTACTATTTTTTAGAGATATGATGATCATACCTCACTAATATGAGACTTTGTATTCGATTATGTTGATATAATCGGATACACACATTATATTTAACACATTTTTATATAATTAAAACTTTAGAATCGGTATAGTATAAAAACTGTAAGTTTGGAGAAATTGTCATAAAACTCCATTCAAATGCCGAAATAAGAAGAATGGTCTTGTCCTATGATATCTATCTAATATATTTAAACCATTCTGGTCGGTAAAATAGTCAATAATGTATTATGAAGACTTTGCCTGTTTTAAAAATATATAGGTGTGAATTACATAAATTACCGAAATCAACCCTTAATTTGTAACATCTGACCTATAATTCATCCCCGCCACAATTATTTCATTGTTCAACAGGCATGACAAAAACACTTAATATACGATCAATTATTTATGGGCGGTTGTTTTTCGAAATTACGATAATTAAAATATTTCTAAAATCGAGAAAAATTAAGTCCCCTCTCGTGATCTCCAGATAACATATCATGGATATATAAACTGCACTCGCGAATATTCCACAAAATATGCTTGGTAGTTAATAACAGTGAATGTTTACAGACTGTTCATGTCATAACAGTATAGAAAGTTGGAATATAATTTCCAGCTGATTGATTGTTCTTATATTTGATGTCACATTACTCTCATGTACCAAATTAAAAATAAATTCAGGCGGATTATACGAAAATCGTTTTAAAATTAGCTTATCAAAATTTTAGACAAAGCGTGCGACTGGGCCTTATTGTATATCGTACATTTATACAAGACCAAATTAAAATAAATTTTATGAAGGAAAATATTTTTATGGACGTTCGACCTTAAAGGGATACTGTACGCCAAATGTTGTTGTTGGTTTCTATAGTCTCCGAGTCGGAGAATAAGGTAACCAATTTTCCATTATTTGAAAGTCTTTTGAGTACGAAGTAGTGTTACGGATGACAAATTTACCGGAATGCAAAAACACAATTGTCGTTGTCGAGTAATTTTTGTACATTTTTCAACGAAATGTATCAAATAAAAGTTATATTATATATTCATACTGTCCCATATACTCATTTATCGTCACTAGTCAGTGAGTGGCTTGAGTTTTCTCCCCGTATCAGCATAATGTTTCAACCGATCGTGTGTGCAATGGGTTTACTAATCCAGTATCCCTCAATTATAATTTGATTACGTCTGGTACACGGAAATTCGTATTTAAATTTACGCCATTTTATGGCTCCAGCCATAAATTCAATTTGTATTAAATTATTAACTTTTAAATTATTAAATTTTAAGATAGCCTATTAACCTGAGCGTTTACAGAATACATCTTCGACTCAAATTACTTATGTTTTATATATTATCGATAATAGATCGTTGTTATCATCGGAAATTTATTGGAAATGGCGTACAGTACCCCTTTAAGCCGTACATTTATCAGATGGTGGTCAGCTGCATTGCAGTGTTTTTAGGTCAAGTGAACTCTCCGACTGCGCGCGAGGAGTGCTGGCAATCTAGCTTGAATAGTCGTCTTCGTGGAGGCGTGACCGAAGCTTCTGTTCATTTTTGCGTCAGCCTTTTCAGTCGGTCATGTCTTGGTTGTTACCCCCTCCCACCCCTTAGTCCAGGTCCTCGAGGGATATTCCTCCCTGCCAGTGACAGACGGTATGTTTTTTGTTTGGCTTTGCCATTTCGGACCTATGTTGTATCATGTGTGGCGTGGTGCACCCATGACAGCGGTGGCCAGTTTAGGGTAGCGCCACTAGCCGGTAATTGTTTAACATATAATGTGGTATTTATTATGGTCGGTAGTTCTTATTAAACAATTGCCATATCGCACATATGTCTCAGTTTTTCATTCTTATCCCATTAATGGTAATAGGGCGGCTTCAAATGGCTGGGGAGATAGGACATAAATGGCTGGGGTGATAGGACATAAATACTCACTTGACCTCCTCCCATCTTACTGAAGAAATTGAGCACATCGGTAACTTCCTCCACTGAGTTTATCTTAACCAGCGACATACCAAGCTGTTGGCAATAGAATTCAGCATTCTTCCAGCTGGCCGTTCTTGACCGCAGTATGTATCGTGGTATTGTCATACCTGCAAGTGCACAGAACATTAGAAAATCATAGAGCCATGCATGTAGGTATGGTTATCTTTATTCGAGGTAATATGTGTCCCGTCCCACAAATGATGTGCTTTTATTACGATGTACATGTAGCTATAGGATATTGATGTGTAAAACTGCTAAGTGGATCAAGACAGTGTTGCTATCTGCATTTATAAAAGCCAAGTAATGTTGCCAAATACATCTAACATTACAATTTAAGAAAAATAATGGTGCATGTACCTTGTCTTAAATCAGTTTAGACACCAATACCATATTGCTAAATAATTTTACAACAACGAATGCAGCCGTTATTGGACATTCTTACATGATCTTGTATGTGCTAACACCATAGCTAAATCATGTATGTTCTAACACCATAGCTAAATCAGCAGAACTCACTACAAGCATAGCTAAATCAGCAGGGCCCACCAACATCATAGCTAAATCAGCGGGACCCACAAACATCATAGCTAAATCAGTGGGACCCACAAACATCATAGCTAAATCAGCAGGACCCACCAACATCACAGCTAAATCAGCGGGTCCCACCAACATCATAGCTAAATAAGCGGGATCCACAAACATCATGGCTAAATCAACAGGACCCACCAACATCATAGCTAAATCAGCGGGACCCACAAACATCATGGCTAAATCAACAGGACCCACCAACATCATAGCTAAATCAGCGGGACCCACAAACATCATAGCTAAGTCAGCAGGACTCACCATCATCATAGCTAAATCAGCATGGCCCACCAACATCATAGCTAAATCAGCGGGACCCACAAACATGATATATAACTCAGTAAACCCACTAACACCATAGCTAAATTAACAGGACCTACCAACAACATATCCAAATCGGCAGGACCAAGTTAAACCATGGCTAAGTGAACGCTCAGACGACCACGATTCAATCGTAAGTGGAGGAATCGGGCCCGACGAGATCGTGGATATTTTGTTCACACGATTGCGATGTCGTCGTACATTATGATATCGTAGGTTGTTCCTAAAGCATGTTATTGACTACCCTACGGTCATCTCCAGATACGATTTTTACGTACACACGACTGCGATTACGTCGCAAGTGGAAGTAACAAGGATACTCCACTATTTCGGATCTAAAATCAAAAAGCGCTTGATATTATTTTTTACCTACGATTTTGACGTGAGCATGCGCAGTCCAACTAGCGGTTACTTCCTACGATGGAAATCTTTCCACTTACGATTGTATCGTGGTCGTCTGAATGTTCACCAAATCAACAGAATCAACCAGCATCATAGCTAAGTCAACAGAACCCACCAACATTATAGTGAAATCTGCAGAACCCAGCAAAATCATAGCAAAATCAAATAGAAATGACGAGTAATCTTGCTCAAAGTAGTTATTTTTTCAAATATTTTATCCAAATTGACAATACACACAGTTATTCTTATATGTTAATTAAATGCAGTGATTCTCGGTGGCGAAATCGTATTCGTTAGTTTATCTCTGATTGCTGCGTCCCGAATCAAGAAGTAAATATTTACAATTTGGAATAGTTCGGACTATGTTTTGTATGGAGTGATACGGTTGACTTGCTTGAGATCTTCGGTGATGTTAGTAGAATGCTTTACTTTACTTTAAACATATTTTAATGTATCTAGAAAAATATACATTGGGATCGGGGCACAAGTTACAAAACTTACAAACTTGCCCCTCTCCTAATACAATCACAGAACATACATAAAAATACATAGCAGATATAGCACAAAATGTTTATAAAGAAAAGCACAGAGTGTGTGTGCTGCGGATGTCGGGTTTCCATCTGTATTCCAATCTCGGTTATGAAGAAAAACCTAAAACTCAGTGAGTTTGAAAGATGAATGGTGATATTTACCATGTTATCATACATGGGTTTGTTCAAAACGCTTTGTTTTAGATATAAAAGATTGAGTAATGCGAAAAAGAGTTGTGTTCTTGTGGTTTGATATACCTTTAACCCCATATAAGAAATGATTTGCTTCTAATGATTGAAAGCCATTAATACTTAAATTTCGGTAAAAGTCAATTCTCTGATCTACAAATAAAGGGCTTACATGAAAATAGTGATTGGCGTCTTCAATGTCTAAGTTACAGGGGCATATAGGCGAATCGGATATGTGATTATCAAACATATCCGAACGGAGATCACTGCAATGATTCCGAATTTTACAGTGTATTGTATTAATTTTCCTTTTTCCTGTATAAAAATAAGAGGGGGGTTTTATTATTGGGTCTATAATCCCTAAATTGGCTTTGAAATCTGAAATGGAGTGTTCATTGATTATATACACAGGTAATTTGTTCCATTCCAGAACAACAGATGGGAGAAATGACTGTTTAAAATGCTCAGTATTAGCGAAATAGGAATAAAATTTATTTGGAAATCTAAGGTTATAATCCGATCGTTCTCTGGAGCGTGCTGGTAAGAGATATGTCAGATACAAAGGGGCGTCTTCGTTGATAATTCTGTAAATTGCTTGCAAATGGCGATGTTGCCTACGCCTGTATAGTGTACGCCAACCTACATCAAGCCATAACTTGTTAAGTGATACTGAACGATTTAGGCCGGTTACGTTTCTAGCGGCGTCTTTATGTATTCGGTCGAGTTTTTTCAATAAATAATCAGGTGCTGAATCCCATACGACGTCAGCATAATCCAAAATAGGAAGGATATATGCATTGTAAAAAATTTCGAGTGTCTTTCTATCGAGATCGTTTTTTAATTTCCTCAATTGTGATAGTCTAGAAGCAGCTTTGTTTGCTGTGTATTCTATTTGTTTGTTCCATTTTAAATTTGATTGAAATTCAAATCCTGGAATATTAAATCTGGTGAGTTATCTTGAGGCATGAATGAGAAGGATATTGCCTTGGTTTTCTTGGGATTGAACGAAACTAACCAGTTATCGGCCCATAGACTGACCCTTTTGATGTCCTCGTTTAGTTCTGATTGTGGGGTGTTAAGATTGAAGTGAGAAGCTGTGAGACATGTGTCATCAACATACACTCTAACCGTTGATGTGAGGTTCTCTGGTAGGTCATTCATGTATATTAAAATAGGAAAGGCCCAAGGTTATGTCATTGGGGAACGCCCGCTGTGATGGTTTCAAAGTCAGAATAAGTGTTATTGATTCGGACCCTTTGCTTCCTGTTAGTGAGATAGTCCTCCAGCCATTTAGAAAGCGACCCTGTTATCCCATATGCGGTAGTTTTGGCAATCAACCCTCTGTACCAGACTCTCTCGAAGGCTTTAGAGATATCACAACATACTGAACAAGTGTATAAGCATTCGTCGAGTGTCTGACACAGCTGGTGATAAAGATCAATCAATTGGAATGTAGTGCCGTGTTTCGGAACGAAACCAGACTGATTTTGAAATAGGAGTTTATTCTCATCAAAGAAGGACGAGATTCTCTTTAGAACTATCTTTTCAAAGACTTTACCCAGGCATGGTAGAAGGGAAATTGGTCGGTAATTAGCGCTATCTGCGGAATCTCCGTTTTTAAAGATAGGAATCACATTGGCTTTCTTCCACTGTGATGGGAACTTTCCCGTTTGTAGAGATTTTTTAAAAATTAAGAAAAGAGGGTGGGCTATTTCGTTAGCCGTGCCGTGAAGCATTTTGGACTAATTCCGTCATAGCCATAGGCTTTATTGGCTTTAAGTGATTTGATCGCAGATATCACATCATCGACTGAAAATTTAAGTTCTGATAATTCTTTATTGCATCGTGAACTGAAATCAGGTAGTTTATGATCTTTCTGGTCAATCGTGGAATTTGAAATGAATTTTGTATTCAGGCACTCGGATTTTCCCAAATCGTTTGAGACAAAAGATACACCATTGACTTTAATATCTCCTTCCGTATGGAAGAAATGGGTGGTATTTTTGTTATCTTGTTTTTTTTCAAAAGAAAGTTGATGAGATGGCAGAATTCACGGGGCAAAGAACTGTCATTTACCCTATCTTCAATATTGTTTTCAAATTTAGCTTTCGCATACTTTTTCATGTTGTTGACTTTGTTCCTCGATTTTTTGTATTTTGTCCAATTATTTTCAGTGCTAGACTTCATGGCGACCGATCGCAATCTATCTCGACGTCGAATTTCACGTCGGATGTCGCTATTGAACCAAATTTTGTCTTTCGATCGTAACTATAGTTTGTGGTATAGTGATTCGCATTATTTCAAAGAATTTGTCATAGAAAATGTGCACTACCCTATCAATGTCGTTCTCAGGCTGGAGGAGATCGTCCCAATTTATATCATTTATTAAAATTGCCGCCTTTTGGAAGTCGCCTCGATTATAGTTCCATATGTTCCGTTGGAAAGAAGGGGGTGACAGTTGATCAAATGAGATGGTCGCATAAACACCTAAGTGGTCCGAAATTTCTAAATCAAGGATGTCGGCATCTCTCACTTGGATGTCAGGGCTTATAATGATGGGGTCCAAAAGCGTCGCGGATGTAGCAGTGATTCTCGTAGGGGATGTAATCACATTTCTGAGTGAAAACTAATCCGTGGTATTTTTAAGTTTGGACGAGGGATCAAGATAATTTCAATTAAAATCCCCTAGTAGTATTACATTATGGGATATATCTAACGCTTCAAAAATGGATTCCTCGAAGAGGGTCCAATAGTTTGGGGCACCGAAGTCTTCTGATCGGTATGATAGACATAAGAGAATTTTTTAAAGTTTACTGCGTATTTCAAACCACATTACAGACGAGTCAAATTCGAGGCTTTCTATGCGCTTGTATAATAAGTTATCGTCGAAGTATACACAAATACCACCACCATGACAATCCCGATCGGCTCGGACAGGAGAGGTGAATCCTTCAATAAGAATATTTTCAGATGGGTATGAGGGGTCCAGATGAGTTTCTGTAAAGCATAATATATCATAGTAGGGCGGATAACTGTCAAAAAAGGCTGGAATTCTGCAAATGGTGATACAAGCATGAAAGTTGGCACGAATGATCAAACACCACCAATTATACATATATAATGTGTCACAATTGATAACTGAAGCATTTTAATGATTTATGAATATAAAATAGCTACAAATTTCCAAGTTTGTTGACAAAATGGCCGCCAAAATACTATTTTTTTCATTATTTTCAGATATTTTACTTTATGCATATATCAACTTTGCAAAATTATATTTCTTGATATAGTATATGTTTATCAGAAGTATTTATGCTATTATTAGTTAACAAGAAGTAATCAAATTAACATAGCATGATTATCCCACATTAAACGTCAACCAATGATAACATATGTTTCGTGTTATTTTGGTGCTTTATGCTCATTTTGCTATGTATTTTTAGATTTTAAAACTAAAGAGAACCACAAAATATACGTGGAAAAGACTATCAAAACTGTTTTTAGACCTTTAGTATTTTAATATAACATTATATGTAAATGTTATAAATCAAATACAATACTTCAATTTCTATTCTGATCGATTGAGTTCAGACTTTGAGCGAAGGTCATTACAATTGCATTTGCATAATGGAGAGCATGGCAGGCCAGCCCGTTTGCAACTGCATCGTTTTTCACAACCTTTTTTGCAGTTACATTTTGTCAGCATTGTGCAGCTTTTGGCAACAGGCTCGAGAGTTGTCCACAAAACATCCCACACGTCTCCAAATTTCATCCACCCATTCACTTGGGGCGACCAAACTTTCTGTCTTCAGCAAGCAGTTTCCCCATTTGTATCCAGCCTGGTATGCAGATCTTTTAATGTGCTGAACTAGAGCAGCTTTGCTTGGCGGAATAGCATCATACTACCGCTGTTTCTTTGAAAAAAGCTCCAACCTTGCATGATTGACAGATTGAAAATCAATAGAACGATCGTACATTAGGTTGACAAACTGTTCGAGTTTTTGGAGATGACATTTCTGCTGGATTATGGCTGAGATCCTTGAAAACTTCCGAAACTTCAGGGCAGATGTCCCATGTACACCACGCCGTATTCTTCCCTTTGCCCTTGAATCCAGAAACGGTCTCGCATCCAGTAAACGCATGAAAGAATATCATCCCATCAGCACGCAGCTGTCCGATACTTGAAATTATTTCTTGTATTGGGACCAACTGCATGTCTTTTCCTCTCCCAAATGATACCCACAATTCTTCCAAGCCTTTTTTGCTCAATTTCTAGAAGTTGTTATTGCAATCGCTATTACATCTGTGTCATTGGCTTTGATGGTAATCCTTTTCATCCCATTCTCTACAGCATGGTACGCATGAAGGAATATCATCGTATCTTCTTCTTCATGGGAGCTTGGCGATATACTCTCAATGTTGACATCCTTGTTTGAGATGACATTCTCCCCGTCAGTTGCCATGTCAAGGTTCTCTGATGATAATCCTGAATTATGACGGCGACTTTTGGCGGCCATCTTGAAAAATGGTGGCCATTTTGGATTTTTGCGTGGCCCCAGGTTTTTTTGTGATCAGTGATGGGTACTGATCATTCGTGCCAACTTTCATGCTTGTATCACCATTCGCAGATTTTATGCAGTTATCCGCCCTACTAGTAACTGAGTAAACATTTTGTGTGATGCTCGATACAAGCATAATACACAGAATGCACTGCCATGTGTGCTGATTTGCGCCACGAAGCGATTTTTCCGCACCAGACTGCGTTTTCTGTGGTGCATTGAAACGACAATCGCCGGTTCGCGATTGCGTGTGTTCGCGGTTTTACGCTCATCTCCACGTCAAAACGCGCAACGTCGACGGTTATCCGCGATCGCGCCGCGCACAATTCACGCAAAACTCGCGCTGAGAAGAGTGCAACAACTAAGAGAGCTCGTTGTTGGTTAGAGTTTATTTGATATGACAAAAACATAGAGAGCATTGGCGCTGAATAGTTCAAGCCGATCTCACCTGTATACACCGAAATAACTGAAGTATATAGAAAAACATTCCTGTAAATTCGCTGATTTTTCGCTTCCACGCACAACGGATTTTTTGACACCAAATTCTAGTCAATCTTAGAGTTAATGTTCAGCTTACCAGAAAAAATAAAACTGAAAACAATACCATCGTTATAAATCGTATAATTCATTATTTTTTTTAGCAAATTTTCCAAAAATTACCTATAATGTCCTGTGTGTCATATATAATTATATAGCTAATAGCACATTGCCAGAAATGTATCACCGATAATGGAAGTCGTCTGCAGCATGCTTTCTGTTTTGCCATGTCGCTGTGGGGAAGGTGTCTGTTAGTAAATGTGTAGCTTTATGCTACGGTCTGTTGACATATATCGGTATTTATTGTCAAGTTTTTTTGTGTGCTTGTTTTTATTTATGTATTTATTTATTTATTTATTTATTGTGTGCCTGTGTGTGATTGTTTTGATGAGTGCTTGTGTTTCATGGTGGCGGGAATTACTATTTACTTTCCTTTGTAACATGTATTTTGTAAAACATACTCTCCTAGCTGGAGGAAATAAAGATATATATAATTATATAGCTAATAGCAAATTACCAGAAAAGTATCACCGATAATGGAAAGTGTTTTTGTTTTCGTTAAGGCAGTGACAAGTGAATCAAAGATATGATGTGATAATATCTCAGACGCATATAAATAATGTCCGAGACGGGGTTCCATTGAACACACAATTTTCCTGAGGAATGTACATGTGGAAACATGGATTATTAAAATTCATTACTAATTCACTTGGGGGAAAAAGCTTTATCATTCTTAATACAATTGCCATTGTTTATAATATGCATTTCCAGTATAAGACTATATGACTGTTTTCCTATAGATTTGTGACATTCCCGAAGACCGGAGCACATGCAGTCTCTTATGGCATACCTCATGCATGTGCACATTCTAGGGATCCACTAACATGGCGGTGGAGTCCTATCCGGTCCAGTTCCTTGTAGTCCGAACCGCTGCCAGGGCTTAACATTTTAAACATGGTAACGTTGGTATCGCATAACATTGTAAGGATCGAATGAATTTAAAAAAAAAAAAAATTATGTTTAATTAGAAGAAAGAATGAAAAAGGAGGACAAGACAAAATGCACGCACACATTCATTCTCTCAATCCAAGGCTTGGAAGAGCGAAACTCTTCCATGCCCTGGCCTACTTTCTTACATGTGACATATAATTAGAAAATATTTAAAGGCACACAATGTATTCGGATAATTTTAACAAAGAGTTCTCAAGCTAAAAGTAAATTGAAGCTACGATGGTATAATTTTTTTCCCGAAAATGGGCTTTCTTTTGCTACAACAATGCTGATAAGAACAATAAATTAATCTTTTTCTTCAAAATAATTTTAGAATTCAGATACATTATTTGATGATATGTGGTATTTAATGTTTGCATAATCAA
Source organism: Siphonodentalium dalli (assembly GCA_032622095.1). Lineage (NCBI taxonomy): Eukaryota > Metazoa > Mollusca > Scaphopoda > Gadilida > Siphonodentaliidae > Siphonodentalium > Siphonodentalium dalli. The sequence goes on from CP136065.1 coordinate 20,857,498, forward strand.
AGTTCCAAACACTATGTGCAATGTTAAATATTTTACAGTCTGAATTTACCACAAACAATATAATTAGTCAATTTAACCATATTGTAAATATTGTTGGTATTTTAATCGGATCGGATGAAATTAAACTACAGGTGAATTCATATTTTCGACCTACCTTGTGTGTGGTATAAAGCGATGGTGAGGAACAGAATTGCGCACGCTCTCATGTTTGATTGTGTACGTCTATACGCGCAGTTACCAGAGAATCACAGTGTCAAACGTGTCCAGGTGCTTTCTAGAATCACAGTGTCAAACGTGTCCAGGTGCTTTCTAGAATCACAGTGTCAAACGTGTCCAGGTGCTTTCTAGAATCACAGTGTCAAACGTGTCCAGGTGCTTTCTAGAATCACAGTGTCAAACGTGTCCAGGTGCTTTCTAGATTTGGATTCTGGCTCCAGTGAAGATATATGTCGATATTCCCCATATTTAACCTGTCTGGGTAGCAGTCCATTGGACACAACGATTGTCCTGAAAACCAATGCTGGTCCTTCATTGATCATTAAAATCTATTAGGACCCGCCTTCTATAACATAATAGTTGTCAAAACACTCACCCGTATTGTGTAACAAAAAACGTCTTATCTGAAACTTCATCACAAATTTCAACTTCAATATGTTCTTGCAATGTACTTGTGGGGATTATTGGCCGTACATATACGTAGTTTAGTTTTTCTCGACATATATGGTTGCGTCTCTTCATTTCGCTTTCTATAGAGATCCCGACTTTTAAAGGTACTCAATCGGATCAGTGGGTCCTCATGTCATCAATATTCACGCAACAACATTTCTTCAAAATGCGCTTTTGTTATCAGAATCGATTAATTGCTAACCACTATCAACTATAGTAACACATTTCCCAAAACGTGTTATTTATCAACACTTTGTTCAATGAAATATGGCCGTATTATCACTTGAGTACTCACGAAATTTGGCCGTATTACCACTTGTTTTTAGAGTTATCCGTCTTTATCCGCAATTTTGACTGAAACCATCCGTTTTGATGGCGTGTTTCTGGGCCACAAACAATTGAAATAACAAACTTTTCAAAAATCGAAATCTGATCACTCTGAGCTTTGATGGGTGGGTTTCTCGACTCGAATCAAATATTTTTTACCCCCGAAGCCAAAAAAATAGTAATTTAGGAACGTTAAATCGGATTTGTACCTTTAATTGCTAACTCAATTCAGTGCCAGAAAGACGACATCTGTTTGTCCGCGACCAGATAATATCCGTCGCCCTGAACACCACATATAAACATGCTGTACTAGGAGACTTGTCTGTTTAATTATCACCAGGAGGTCTATACATCAGCGCAAGTGCAGATTCTGTTTTCGGGTCTATTTATGTCAATATGATACAACAAATTCACGTCAACTGTCATCAATAATCCCGATGTGTTTCGATCACAACTGTACTCAGTGTACTCACACGTTTTTATTGCACATGACCTGTTCATATATCTAATAATTAAGTAATCATAATCAAATCATTAATTCTTCCACTTTCCTCACTCACGAAATAGTGAGAGAGCAAACAAATAATATGACCATACGCTAGCGTAATTAACGAACCAAGGCAAAACCACTCACATGAGGGTAGCTGTGGCTTTTTTTGTTTTATTTGTTATTTTGTTTTTTATTTATCAAAATCTGTTTATAGATTCCCTGGTATTCCCCTCAAATAAAATTTACATAAGCCTATATTTCCTGGGTTGATTATCAGTAAAAGTAATTAGAGTAAAATTAGGCAAATCGTATTCCGCATAGTCTTGATTTACAGCTAGACTATACATGGTATAAACTACCAACATCAAAGTGAAAATAGTTATACCTTGTCGAGAGGGGAGCGGGAAATTGTTTAATTAATACAACCTGTCTATTTATTTTCTTGATGCTGGGTGAGCGCTGGGGCTCAGATACTATATGGAGAAGCGTGTCCATTTCATAGCTGTTCATTTCATTCATAAAGTGTCGTGTCGATTTTAACGAAAATCGACGAACAACCTCATCGTGTAACTTTCCGCATTGACCGAGTTCGTCTGAACCTGCACGAATGTATCTTCTGCTTTGTTCACAATTATATGTTTTCTTTCGATTCCAGAAAATAGTATGATATTTATGGATTATCACATTCATGTATGTAGTCTTATGATAACAATTAATTCCATATTAAATATATATTATTTCGTTTCGCACAGTACCAAGTGATGTACATTAAAGGCCCACTTCGCACAGTAGAAAGGTAAATTCGTGGTGACATTCTTATTATTTCACATCAGAAATTTCGATCACTTTTCACTCGCCCCCATAGGTGTATACTGTAGTTACTATAGTGTAGTTATTTACTGTGTCTTATTTCTCAATAAAAGGTAAACTACCGCTACGAATGAACTTTGTAATTCAATATTCATAATTCTCATTTGCAATACCAGTAATCAAAAGACACAGTAACAAGATATTTCTATTACGACATTAATGCCTTAAGCCCACCATTCTACTGTGCGACAAACGTGGTCTAAAATTCAAAACCGCAACGTTGTACTAGATAATAATTGATGACGTCACAACTTGGAATTTTCTGTCTGTATAACTCGGAATTCTGTCTGTATAACTCGGAATTACGACTTTATAAACTCGGAATTCTGTTTTTTTAACTCGGAATTCTGACTTTTTAACTCGGAATTCTGACTTTTTAACTCGGAATTCCGACTTTTTAACTCGAAATTCTGTCCTTTTAACTCGGAATTCTGTCTGTATAACTCGGAATTACGACTTTATAAACTCGGAATTCTGTCTTTTTAACTCGGAATTCTGTCTTTTTAACTCGGAATTCTGACTTTTTAACTCAGCTTTTTCACTTTTTAAACTCGGAATTCTGTCTTTTTAACTCGGAATTATATCTTTTTAACTCGGAATTCTGACTTTAAAAGTCGGAATTACGTCTTTTTAAATCGGATTTCTGTCTTTATAACTCTGAATTCTGTCTTTTTAACTCGGAATTCTGACTTTTTAAACTCAGAATTCTGTTTTTATAACTCGGAATTCTGACTTTTTAAACTCGGAATTCTGACTTTATAACTCGGAATTCTGACTTTATAACTCGAAATTACGTCTTTTTAAATCGGAATTCTGACTTTTTAACTCTGAATTCTGTCTTTTTAACTCGGAATTCTGACTTTATAACTCGAAAATCTGTCTTTATCGACTCGGAATTCTGTCTTTTTAACTCGGAATTCTGACTTTATCGACTCGGAATTCTGTCTTTATATATCGGATTTTTCACTTTTTAAACTCGGAATTCTGTCTTTTTAACTCGGAATTCTGTCTTTTTATCTCGGAATTCTGACTTTATAAATTTAGTCCATGAGTCAGGCTCCCCAAAAATGGAAAATGGTACCAATTTGGTGGGCAAATTCTACCAAAAGTTTTCTCAAAGCTCATAATCTGAAGTTTATGTCCGTGCTGGGGCACACTGGGGCAGTGTAGCTTGGCGTCGAAATGTGTGTTTCCATGACAACGGATGGTGTTTTTTCCAGTATAAAAATATGCCTATTATGGTCTATACCAAGAACGTTTAATACAGTAATTCTATATTGGCAATGATATGGGGTGCTACCCTTGGTGGGCTTTCATTTGACACTGGATATTTCACCTCTAGAGGTCAAAGTCATATACAAAGGTCAAGGTCATTGACCAAATTATTATCTTTTTTTTTCAGGTCGGGTTTTACATTTTCTACCCACTGAGTTTATATATCAGTTTTGAATACCTTATCTTTACTCTGAAATAATCTGGAGCATATAGGCTATTAGATATACAGCAAACTGTGTTATTGGTACCACCGACAAGCCAGTCATGAGATATAGGCATCTAAACTTTATAACTTTAAGATATCGTGATGTTGTGTATATTATAGAGGTATTTACTTATCTGGGGTCCTTTAAGGGTTGAATTGTGAAATTATTGACTAAACCATGAACTTAATCAAATATATATAGGTTTCTTAGTTAAAGGGAAAACTTTTTGGAGGTTGTGCCCATGTAGGGTGAGTGGGGTCCAATGTCTTTATAAAATCAGGTTTCGTGATGCTATTCACCATATGTGATCCTCATTCTGTAGCTAGTTCTCCATGGTTGGTCGAGACCAAAATAGAATGAGGTCGTCAGAGGTTGAATTTGCTGATGCTATGCCGGGTAGTATTCATGTGCTACATAATTGTCAATTTCATCTGGAACCAGTAGCAATGGTACATGGCTACATGATCGGATGTAAAAGGCGAATTCCCGAGAGTTGGTTCGTAATCGTAGACAAGGCGTGGATGATTTTCAGACAGTTTATCATCTGTTATTGACAATATTGCACCTATTAGGGGAGTGAGAGCCAGGGCCAGGTCCGACCCCTGGATGGATGGCGATATAGTCAATATATCAGAGAGAGATATAATCTAAAAGAGATTCCGGCAAATGTAAAAAAAAAGATGCAGATTTTGTGCTTTTCACTAAACTCACACTCCTTGGAGCTTATTCTGCAGACTGCATATGACCGTCTTATGTTCAAGTTTCTATTTACACGTATGTATGTGTCTGAATGCTTGACCTGGGTCTGGCCTTAGCACTGTACCTAGCCCAAGAACTCAGCTCATGGAAATGAAAATTAGTTTTGTCATACATTGTGGATTTCAGCTGAATACCTGTATTGTTGGAGAGTTAATTGCCAGGTGGTGTTTTTCAAAAATCATAATTGACATAAATTCATGTGATACTATGGGATACATCTAAAGTTACACTTGCTGAAAAGAAGGTACACTAATGCTTTTATACTTGTTTATATGTATGATGATCTACCTCAGACAATATTTGGGGACGAAACAATCAATAATTTACTGATCACCACATGTATTCTGTGTGTTATTTTGGGTTTTTCTAGGTTTTTTAGATCACTGCCTGTTTCGTGTTATTACAAAAGTTGGAATGACTTAAAAGAACCAGAAACGGAAATAGGGTAACTGTAATACTGACCATCAAGCTTAAATGGTGTGAGACTACAGATTTGGAGGTAAAAGGGGGTGGATACCCCGCATGAAATTAGCTCATGGACTAAACATACTGATGATAATCCATATATATGCCACTAGGTACCCGGCATTGCTCAGTTAAATGGGGATTAAATTATTAGTGTTCCTTCAATGGATTTAAATTATTAGTGTCCCTTTGAGTCAACTCAGGTATACCGCATCTACCTGGGGGACGTTACACAAATTCTACATATATTCTGAGCTGATGATAAAACATCTTTATGCTCATGCTCAGAGCCACATTGAGTCATCTGATGCACACCCCATGCCAAACCCTGGGTCACGTTACACATGTCTACAAACTTCCACCAGCTCTTTATTTATAATCTATCTGTGTTAATACAATGTATTAGCTATCCCCCTTTAAGTAATATGGGATCAACGGCACCTATCGCGTGATATTTCTCTGGTCAATATAACAATTTTCAGCTCCATGGGTCCAACTATTTTAGGTATGCATTTAATTAAATTAATCATGCGTGTCACTTTAAATCATCTGACGTAGACAACACCCAGTGTAAATTTACCCATGTGGATCCAGCTTAGCTCCGAGAGTCCAACAGTTTAGTTGTATATAGCCGGACAAACGAACAAAGAAACAAAATTTAGTTGTATTATAGCGCAGGACGCAGTTCTGAACAATATATAATGGTAGATATAATGGTAGATATAATGGTCGACTTAAATACATATCTATTGGGATCGATGTCTTCACATAATGGAATACTAACAATAAAGAGTATTTGCTTTACACCATCATGGTAATTTGAAAGCATGTGATAAATTTGTACATATCACTTAATTTATCAATTATTTCTCCATACAGTTTGCATACGGCCGATTACGTATTTTACGACATATTATGATCCACATAATATGAATTCAATATGCCGTTGATAGATTCATTGTGTGACACAATGAGCATACGTATCGCTTCGAATAGAAGAAGCTATGATCATATATAATAAATATGGACTTCGCAATCGACCAACCCGATCATGTCTCCACGAATATCGGAATACAACTATGTGCGTTCATACGTGGGCAGGTACAGATATCGAGTTCGATATCCAATGGAATATTTATATGGTCGGAGAAACGACATCATGTGACGTCTAAAAGACGTTCAAATCGACGACGAATGGATGTCCATATAACGTCGCATTATACCCCAAAATATATGTCGAATAAACGTCTATTAAAGGACGTCAATACGACATTTAGATGACGTTAATGAGACCGTCAATTTGCGACGATGAAAAGACGATGAAAAGACGTTGTGGCGACGTGCGGCGACGACTGTATGCTGAATGGGGCTCTGCAATAAAACAACACATTTTATAGATTTCTTTTGCTCAATAATAAATTATCGAGTTGTCGAAACATATAGCTGTTAAATAGTTGTATATATATATATATATGATATATATATCTACTATATATTTTGAGACTTCCGTATATATATATGTGTGTATGTGTGTATTACTTTATAGAATCGAAAACGGCTGCACCGAAAAGATGAGAATTGTCGTCGCGATGTTTTGGAGAAGCTCCCAGCACCCATTCTCAACTCCCAGTCACAAAAAACGGCAATGTGGGGTTAATCGCGTTGATAGTTAAAGAGCGTTCGTATCCGCAGTGTCGTTGACAAAGAGCGTCTACATACACGACGAGTATAAATACGGCTCCATTGACCGTCTCGAGACGAAATTTCGTACTTAATTTCGTACTTAGGAGTTCCAATGAACGGGGGAGATTTTCATCGGGTCAGTTTTTCCGCGCGAGGTGACCTTGACCTTGAAACGGGTACCCGCAAATGTTATATATATGTGTGTGTCCTTTATAGACTCGAACCGATTGAGCTCAAACTTGCTACCTATAGGAGTACTTTTGTGCGGGATGTGTCATGGACGGGTCAAATTGTGACCCCGACCTGACCTTGACCTTGAAAATGATCAACTCAATGTAAAATCGGGTAAAACTGGCGGATTTCGACGAAATTTTACACCTAGGTGCAGCACACGTGTCTCGGAAGCTGTTGCAATTGCTTTTTCGAACAAAGCCATGGGACGATTGCCGCCAGTGGCGGGCTAACCTGCTAGCATATATATATATATTATATATTATGCAGGGGGGGGTGGGGTATATCAAGTTTCGTATTCTCGCGAGAGCGACCGATTCACTGCATGACTTGTACCAATACGCGGGAGGAATATTGAAAAGAAATAATTATATGAAAATCCGTGCAATTACCGCCATTCACATCACGGAGGCATCGCGAAAATCCACAAAATCAGGGGAGAGGAGCTCTATGATTGATTGATTTATTTATTTAGGGTTTAACGTCGTTTAGTGTATATAGATCAGACAGTGGATTAGATTAAAACAATGAGTTATTTACAAATAAAAGCACATGAGAGGATTTTATTTCCGTTTAGAGTCGGGAATATAAATTAAGGAACTGACTAGGTACAAGCATACTATAAAACGCATAAAAATAGTACATGAATAGACAATTAATAGCAAATAATTATCATTTATCAAACTGACGGTCGGGTGGGTTAGACAAAATATCATCTTTCGCACAACCGACAACTTCAATCCATAAATACTGTTTGGTGTATTTTAGATATGCCATCCTGATAAATACAACAAAAGACGGCCAGAAAGCCACCCCTATTACGATCACAATGATCCAAGTCCCATAACAACCGCGTAATAAATAAGCCGAGAAATAAATAAATAATACCCCCACCGGTTGTCGGCTAACTCCGTCGCGAATCCTCATATGACGTCAAATGAGTAGACTAATTAAAAATACGGAGTCGGAGTTAATCGTGTCTACATATATGACGTCATATGAGTGGCGATGTAAAATGCGGAATCGACATGAGCGAGTGAGTGTAATGGAATTACTGCGGCATGTCAATAACATTGTGTATATACGCAGTGAATTGTCATCGCCCGGTGAGTTATCTTCATGCATTTGTCATATAAGTGCTGCTTGGAAAGTTAATGTTTTGACAAAAATAGAGAAGGCCGATTGAGCGGGGTAGATAACACTGTCGTGTCAAAAAAATAAAGCTTATAAAAACACGAGCCCACATGTGAACTCTATATTCGGGTGCGTTATCCATATGTATATGCCTCGAGTGTCCCGTATATTCACAGTCATCTTTCGTTTATTCATTCGTGACAATGCCAAATAAATGCAGTGGTTTCGGCTGTGGTCGGTATAGTGACTCTCAATTAGATATAAGTGTACATTCATTTCCAAGCGATGTTCGTTTGCGTGACAATTGGTGGGATTTCTGTGGGGGAATCCGTTGCGTAAAATCAGAAACTATTAAAGTGGTTGACGACGAAATGGTCCATAATTTGTTCCGTCCACTACGAAAAAAAGGTGTTTGAGCACAATGTGAATACACTTGGCCCCAACAGTAGCTACCGACGACAACACACACATTAAACAAACATACCACCTACGGGAATGCTATCCTAAGAAAAACACCAACTCCCGTAAAGAATATAAATTTGAACATTGGATATACCAAATAAAGAGCGGCTAATTTTACGAGTCGGGAATGGTTACGAATACATAACATTGCAGTTAAAGAGTATATTGAAGAATAATTTAGTAAATATTCACGATGACAACCATGCTAAGTCGAGACCCCGCTTTCCTTCACCATGACTCAATAAAGAACGTTCCATGTTAAGCGTATTCCTGGTATGATGCGAATAAAAAGCGTTTAATAAACCGGAAATTGATACGACTTTGACGGGTGTATAAACATATATATCGAAAGTTCGTGTACATGTATGCACGTGTATTGGTGTAATCAGTAAATATTCACAATGACAACTATTGTCGAGCCCCCACTTCCCTTTACCATGACTCAATAAAAAGCGTTCCATGTTAAGCATATTCCCGATATGGTACGAATAAAGAGCGTTTGTATATGTGATTACTTATTAAACCGGATTATTATCCCTCCATCAAAAAGTGTTACATATGCTTGGATGTTCAAACGAACCACGGCAATCGTTTATATCTTACAATGCTATTGTTATGCGTACTTGACACAGAGAGGTCGATGATATATGCCAAATGCCATATATACATACATGTAGATACACTGGCAAACAGCATAAGGCAGTGACAAATTGCCACATCATCGACATCAACATTCGAAGAAGACATCAACGGAAGCCATTGATCCCGACTACATATATCTATTCAAAGGAACTGTTTGTCCATCAGCTGTCTATGAAAATGTACGAACATCTGTAACTCCCTGTTGTGCCAACTCAACCAATATCTCTGACTTGTGAGGAGTAATCCACACTGATGTTTGTGCAATAGCTAGTAATTGCATAAGAGCGTTAGATTGCATTTGTTATTGAACATTTAATCAGAAGGGAGCCACTTTGTGACGCAGTCCTGATTAGTCTGACAGAGTTTAATTGTCCGGATATGTTTTGTAGCGTTTTATCATTGACAAGTGCAGAAGGTCTCTTGACATTCAGATCAAAATGTGGTCCCCCTCATTTCAAAATATGGTCCGAGACGTTTTGGCAAAATTCCACACTGCATCCTTTAAAAGAATTTGCCATATGTCATAAGGTACTGGGAAAACCAGAATAGAACATTAATTTTAGTTGTAAGTTGATTAAGTTACATGGCTAAACATAAGTAACAAACAGAGTCACAATGTGCTACATTTTCGGAACAGCAGAGAATAATGATTTGCTATATGGGGAAAATCAACTTTGTTTTACCAAATCTGGTTTCCATTTTATAAACCACCTTGAGTTAGTTTGTATACAAAACACATCAATATGACGTATTTAAGACAGAATAGAATAAAACAATAACACTTTTGATACCAAAGATAGTTCCATTTTACTTGAAAAACTGGTCCAAACCTGAAAAGTGATTTTTTGCCGATTTTGATGCCAAATCTTTGATAGTAAAATCCAATAATTCTATTATATCAGTTGTTAAAATATTAAGAATTAACCAAGGTTCATCAGAAATATTAGTAATCAGTGTATATAAGACAGAATAGTCTTTGAAATTTGAAACTATTGGTTGGTCTCTTAAGAATGGTCGCAATGGCACCTTCCTGCACCAGAAACTATCCATCCCTATATAATATACCCTATGTGATGTATTAGCATATGTAAAATGTATTTCAGACTAATAAACTACCATCAATTCTGTCCCCAAAACACCATCGAGAAGAGTGCCAAATATACAGTTTACTGTCTGTGTAGATGCATAGCAACGGCTGCTATCGACATTATGCTAGGAAACAAGGTCACGAGTCTTTGTAATACATCCTATGTCACAAATAGACCTCAAATATGCAATTCACAACTAAAGTTAAATGAAATACTGTAATACATCCTTATATGAGCATTTAAATTTATACTTTCGGGTAGTTGCCTAGCAACCGTTGCTAAGACGGGCCAAATCTCGATGGGGTCTATATCTGAAAATGATAAGGTAGGTCCAAGGAACTTATGTTGAAAGTTCCATGCTTTTATCATAATTTGTGCAATTCTTACATTTCCATGCATCAAGCGAAAACATGATATATCGGGAAATAACTTATTTTGACCCATTCTGCAAAAATGGTCACCAAGTTTAAAGGCCTATATCCCAGGACTGACATGTCGGTTTCAATAATAACGCAGTTCTCCGTGTAGCATATACGCTACACATTATTTAGTTGCAAAGATAACGCTTTCAGAACTGATTTATAAAATCTGTGGGTAGAAAATGTATGACCCGATATAAAAAAAGCTAATATTTTGGTGAATGACCTTGAACTTTGTGTATGACCTTGACATCTAGGGATGAAATCTCCCATGCGAAAAGAAAGCCCACCAAGGGTATCACCCCATAACAATACAAATATAGAGTTACTTCATTAAACTTTCTAGTTATAGACCATTATAGGCATATTTTGTATACTGGCCAAAAACGCCCTCCTTGCCATGGAAACGCACATTTTGCACACTAAGCTACACTGCCTCAGTGCGCCCCAACACTAAGATAAACTTCAGATTATAAGATTTGAGACAAATGTTAATTGAATTTGCCCACCAATATGGTACCATTATCGGTCCTGGCTCATGGACTAATTAGGAATATTGACTTTATCAACTTGGAATTCTGTCTTTTAACTCGGAATTCTGACATTTATTAACTCGGTATTCTGACTTTATAAATAACAAAACACATACATGATTGTATGACGTTTATATAAATAGGAGAATGTTGCACATCGACTGATTTGTGTTATCCTCTTGACAGCCGATTACGACAATAATGCTTTAGGCCCACCGATCTACTGTGCGACAAAAGTGCTCCCCAAATTCAAAACTTAGAGCGTCGTAATTGTTAATAATTGGTGACGTCACAAAATCAGATATAGCCTATATACGACCCAAAGCGGCTTTGGTTCGTTATTACTAATTTTATCGATAAAGGTGTCTATTATCTCAGTATACACGACAGCGTCTGGCGATCATATGGGGTGCATGCAGGGATGTGGCTAGAGGGGGCTGTGGGGTGTCTCACCCCCAGCAGAGAGCTATATTTTCAATAGTTGGAAATTCCTAATTTCAGGCAAAAACAATTTTTTTTGGGGGAATTTATTGTTTTTCGACCAATATTTGCATATGTTCCTATTTTTGGTAATTTTTTTTGACAGAAATGGTCATCAGTTGGAAATTTTCCAACCTTAGGGGGGGGTGACAGGTTGGAAATTTCCAACACTTGGAAAGCTTGTGTCCTGGTCCCTCCCCCGTGGCCAGTCAAAAACTTCTAGTTAATTTAAGAAAACAATGTTGGAATTGTCATCAGTTGGAAATTTTCCAACCTAAGTGAGGGTGTAGGGTTTGAAATTTCCAACAGTAGGAAGGCTTGAGGCTAGTCTAGATGTTAGGATTTTGCGATTTTCTTGTTCAGATTTCAAAATTTTCGCACACCGGGCCGAACCATGGTCGGCCCGGTGTGTCATTGCCCCATCCACATGGCCAATACAAAACTGCTAATTAGTTTAGCAAAACAATATTTTACTACATTTGGTCAAACTTCTAGACATAAATGGTCATCAGTTGAAGAATTTTCCAACCTGAGGGGGAGCATGAGATTTAAAATTTCCAACACTAGGAAAGCTTCAGTTGAGGCCAGTCTAGATGCTAGGATTTGCGATTTTCTTGTATAGTTTTCAAAATTTTCTCACACCGGACCGAACAACCATGGTCGGCCCGGTGTTTCCTGGTCTGTTGTCGGTAGCTGTGTGCATTTGTCTGGAATTAGACCACTAGTTGTTTTTTTTTGGGCAATTTTCAGGTTAAAATATCTTAATGTTCTCATACTGGGAACATAGAAGCATGGCTTATGAATATATAGGAAATTAGGCCTGAGCATGAGGTACAAGGGGGGGTGCAAATGGAATTATGCAAAAAGTTGTGTTGGTGTGATTCCGACTCAAGGGGGGGGGGGGTGCAGTTGGAATTTCCCAAGGTGGACACCCCCCAACGGAGACCCTCTAGCCACATCCCTGGGTGTAGGACGTTTCGGCACCTAGACGTTTCGGCACCTGGTTTTCTGGACGTTTCAGCATCTGGGTTTTCGGCACTTGGTTGTTTCGGCCCAGGTGCTTGGACGTTTGGACACTTCATCGAATACGTTTCGTCACTTGTTTCCCTTTCTTTTCTTTTCATATATACTATTGTCTGTGATGTTGGAAGTATCGAACGTGCAGCATCGGCGTTTCACAATATTAATGCCGACAAGCCAATTAAGAGACAATAGAAGGCGGTCCGGCCACAGTGTCCCCCGAAAAAGTGTCTTCATTGGGGGCATATCAGCTTTTCTGAAAAAAATAACAAGGACCCTAAATCCGATACTAAATTTCGGAACAAAATGGGTGGATCGTACCCATATTCGAACCTGATCTGTATTTCGAGCTGATAAACTCATATAACAAATTTGATTCAGATATGATCACGAAAACTAAAGTTATCATCCGGAAACCAGAACTTGACAGGATTCTAAGTCGTAAAAGGGCCATAACTCTCACAAAAATGGACAGGACAAACCCATATTTGAACCTGACCTGTATTTTGGGCTGATAAACTACCATACTAAATTTGATTCAGATATGATCACACAAACTGAAGTTATCATCCGGAAACCAGAAAATTACAAGATTCTAAGTTTAAAAAAGGCCCATAACTCTATTAAAAATGGGCGAATTGTACCCATATTCGAACTTGTCCTGTATTTTGGTCTGATAAACTCACCTATGAAATTTTCTTTTGATCTAATAACCGAAACTAAAGTTATCATCCGGAAACCATTTCGGGACGCACGCACGGACGGCTGGACGGACGGACGGACGGACACCGGCTATTTTAATAGTCCCCCGAAATTTTTTTCGGGGGACAACAAACGCCAATCAACATTACTTGTTCGTCATGCCCCAACTGGTATATAAATTGGTTTCAACTTGTTCTACCGTAGGTAGGGGTGCCACTTTTGGCGTTTGATCGCTGCACTATTTATGTGGTGCAATCTTATAGCAATATCGTTATTGATGTCCGTCTTATATATCGCGCTTATATATCGCGAATTTAGAGAGCTATCGTGTTATGAGGTAGGAGCTATCGACCAATTTGATTCTCACATCGACAAGACACCAACAGCCCCTTGATATAAGTGTCTGGACTTCAAACTCCTCATTCGGGTGCATTATGTGAGTATATCAGGTATTGATGGCCCTCTTATATATCGGGAACAGACAGAGCTATCTGTTCAGAGAACTATCATAATTTTAAGTAGCGAATCGACCAACGGAATTTTCACATCGACACCACACCACCAGACTCTTGATAGAAGTGTCTGGACTTCAAGCTTCTCCCCCCTCGTGCAGTATATGAATATCTTAACAATATCAGTATTGACGACTCTCTTATATATATCGCGAACAGACAACATTGAGAGCTATCATAACTTGACGTAGCTGATTAACCAACATAATTTTCACATCGACGCCGCAGCACCAGGCCCTTGGTAGAACGGCCAGATGTCGATATATATGAGTAAACATTGTGCATCTTGAAACACGCTGAAAAACCCGTGCTATACTGAATGGATTCTCCCATTCAGTCATAAAATCATACACTGGAACGATCTATTATTCATTTGGATGGATGTTCAAGTCTTCATCGAAACCACAAAGGGAAAGCCAGAACAAATCCAGTCTTCCTATCGTATTGGGAAGACAATGGAGGGTAAAATGCGAACCGTGAAGTTAACAGTAGCATCAGAGGAGCTGCATTTGGGATGAATTCATAAAAACAGGAACAAAAACAAATACTGTGAATGGCTTTAAATTCGTTGGTATCGGAATCTCGGTGACGATATATTGAGACCGCCTGTTATTATAGAACCATATAAGTTAGCATGTTTGTTATTATAGAACCATATAAGTTAGCATATATGTTATTGTAATACTAATTTACAGCATCAGTCAGAAGAAGTAATATATTCAAGCGCGCCGTTATTGCGATATTGAGTGCGCTTATTTTCGAAAAAGGCGCGATTATAGCGCAATACCCAAAATATGTCGCGCTTATTATTGCGATATTGAGCGTAGAATATTGCGATATTAAGCGCGCTTTGTTGCAATATTGAGCGCAAAAAATTCCACACAGACCCGATAGTGTTATATGTATATTAGATAAATACTGTGCATATAGTGTACATATAGCATTTACAACTATAGTTATATACAAATCTAAAACATTGTCTCTATTTATGCCAATCAATATAGAAGAAGCAATAGTTTTCTTTAAATGTCACAATTTTGAGCGCAAGATGTCGTAATATTAAGCCCGCGATATCGCAATATTAAGCGCGAAATATTGCGATATTAAGCGCAAAATATTGCAATAATATCGCAAGCGGCGCGCTTATAAGTGTTTCCACTTGCAATATTATTGCGATATTGGGCGCGAAAAATCTCGCGCTTAAAGACATATTATGGACTTGTTCGAGTGCGATAAAATTATAAGTTAGTTCTCAGGCTCTATTTCAACCTGGGGAATGTAGCATTCTACTAACATCACCGAAAATTTCAAAGAAATCGACCATACCACTCCATAGAAAACATCGTCTGAACTACGCTCAATTGTAAATATTTACATCTCAATTCGGGACGCAACAATCGGCGATAAATTAACGCAAACGATTTCGCCATCTATATATATATAGCGTCATTTAATTTAATTAATATATAAGACTGACGGTGTGTGTTGTAAATTTGGATTAATATTCGTAAGAAATAACTACTTTGAGCAAGATTATTCTCCATTTCTATTTGCTCACCCTGTCGGAGTGCTTCACATCACTTTAACATAATTCTCGGAACTAACTTTTACTCTATTTATTACCTTTGGCATCAATTTGGTTCGCCAAATATGATTAAAACGCCCAGAATTAATGCATGAAAGTCTCGATTTGGTGAAAGAGTAACCGTCGAATATTCTGTCTATACATAACGTCAATGACGTCACGAGACATGACATAATTCACTGGTGACATTACCATTTTTAATTTACGGTGTTTTCAAGGGAAATCGCACATATGAGTGTAATAAAAGACTTTAAAACATGGCTGTGACGTCACTCCTTTGTTCATCGAGTCCAGTTTATAGGATAATGGATGGTTATTGTCGAGATCGTACATTATTGGGGAAAACACATTCCTCGTGAGGGTGCAGTCCAAACGACAAACGACAATCAACCGCGGGAAAAAACACATTCTTCGTGAGGGTGCAGTTCGTTTCGGCACCAGCTGAATTTCTGGACGTTTCGGCACCTGGGTTTTCGGCACTTGTTTCGGCCCAAGCACTTGGACGTTTCGGCACTTCATCGAAGACGTTTCGGCACATGATTTATTTATGAGGGTGCAGGACGTTTCGGCACCTGGTTTTCGGGACGTTTCGGCACCTGGGTTCTTTTATATATATGCTGTATAATAAACACATTCTGTGCTTTGTATCTTTGTTACACGAGACCGCGTACATTTTGTCACATTATGTGACAAGAACGATTTAAGTTGGTACATGTGTTATTGTAATAATAATAATGATTTAATACTACTATGACACAATTATAATTTGATAACATATACCTGCTATTTTCGTGCTGACGTATGTCACGGTATTTTGTTTGTTTTGATATCGAAAGAGTATTTATTACATGATCCTACCTTTATTCCATTCATTAACCCTTTACCCAACAGAATGGCCCTGTGCCAATGCATTCTCTTATATATGCGAGTCGACCATAGGTCGCCTCGCATATATAAGAGAATGCATTGGCTTAACACATTAAAAATTATAAAATTGTTAAAGAATGTAAGAAAAAATGGTAAAAAGTGTTAAAAAAGATTTTTTTTTAGGCCAATGCATTCTCTTATATATGCGAGGCGACCTATGGTCGACTCGCATATATAAGAGAATGCATTGGCACAGGGCATAACTGTAACTATCACAATGTGGTCAAGGAGCCGGTTCCAATGATATCCATATTTGTATGGTTCTATTGAGACAGACCGAAGATATTTTAGGCTGTTGAAGCTTTATTTGGCCGGTTTTGGCCGGTTTGTTGGGTAAAGGGTTAAACCCATTCTATAAATTGTGATATTAAACTTTCGTTTGAAAAGTTGTGTTATTAAATATAAGCCATTATTCATACGACAAAGAGTTTTTATTTATCTGGGACTACCTCTTTACGTGGGCAAACTACGCATAAATACGTGAAACGTCATCGCATGCCTTATAGAAGCCGATGTTAGTTTCTCGTCCCATTTGTTTATTTAAGTAAGATTTGTTTAGGTTTTTATCATGTAATAAATAAAATCTACAACTCGTCCACAGTTTATCGCGGAATTTACAAAACTCGTCCAGTGAATTAGGTCTGGAGACCTCGCCAAAGGCTCGGTCCAGACCTATTTACTAGATTCGGTTTGTAAATTCCGTTATAAACTGCATGCATGGGGACTCATTGTAGATCCTCTATATATTAATTAAATGCAGTTATTCTAGATAAGATGGCGAAATCGTTTTCATTAGTTTCTATCCGATTTACGCGTCCCAAAACGAGAAGAAAATATTTACAATTGAGCGTAGTTCGGACTATGTTTTGTATGGAGTGGTACGGTCGATTTGCTAGAGATTTTGGCGATATTATAATAGAATGCTATATTCCTCCAGCAAGCATAGCGCTTAACTACTAACTTATCAGCTTCACGAACCCAAACAAATCCATAATATGATGATTTGTATTTGTGTGCATGTGAAAATTTGGCAACAATTGAGCACACGGTCGAAACAGGAAATGGATAGTTTTCGGGAAATTCGCTGAAAGTTTTTGTTGCGTTTTCAGTGTTTCATCAGTTCTAAGCACTCTCCCACATGTTTTGGGCTGACATTTGCTGGGGAAATATTTTTTCAAACTTGAGTGTTGACAGTTTATCTCTTGTCGCTTAATGTCATCCAATAAACCTTAATGTTACTTTGCATGATAGTTTTGTGTTACGACGTTAATGGAATGTATATATATATATACTAGCAGGTTAGCCCGCCACTGGCGTGGTTGGTCAGAAACATGACATTTTTAAAATTATTTTTATTCAATGAGTTAATTCTGCCTTTTAATTTTTTAATTTAATTTTTTGTTTTTCAATGAGTTAATTCTGCCTTTTTAATCAAGAGAAATTATGGTACCCGTCCCTCAAAGAGGTATGATTTAAGGTGACCCGATGAAATTATCCCCCTTCCTAAGAACGACAGACATAAGAATCACACAACACGCATTGTTTGTTTTTCAATGAGTTAATTCTGCCTTTTTAATCAAGAGAAATTATGGTGCCCGTCCCTAAAAGAGGTATGATTCGATGAAAATCTCCCCCGTTCCTAGGAACGACAGACATAAGAATCACACGACACGCATTTGTTGTTTTCCAATGAGTTAATTCTGCCTTTTTAATCAAGATAAATGCATTCCGCCGTTCCGGTGCGTTTTGCATCCGTAGTTTCGTACGCATAGGTGACCGTTTAGCAACGCCGATGGCAATAAAGATCGTTACTCGGTTAACAACGCCAAATTTGGTCAATATAAAAAGCGTGACTGCCTTAACCCTCGCAGTGCCGAGGACGGTGATTTTGATGATTGGGAGTGGATAATGAGTGCTCAGAGCTTCTCAAAACGCCGCGACGACGATTCCCGTTGGTTTTTACCCTTAGATGGGAAGTTTGAGCCCAATCGAGCCAGCCGTTTTCGAGTCTATAAAGGACACATATATTTATATATTTATATATGTAGTTCTCAAAATATATAGTAGATAGAGCATCACTAATGAGTCGCATTTCTATACGAAATTTATTAACCGAGTACACTAAATACTGACTGGGTTTAAACACAATTAATATTGATCTCCTTATCACAATAAAGACACCCTCAATAAAACTTATAGATCCATATTAAATGTGTCTTTTCGTGTTGAAAGAATTGTTCACCACCCGTATCACCCATGCTTATCTCACAGTCAACGCTAAATAACCCAACCCAAATTGAATATTATAATTATATTATAATTAACATAATAATAACACTGATCGGTGTCATTGCTTTCAACTCTTATGACATTGTCCGTGCAGATAGTACACGTGTGTCTTACTAAAAATATGAGGCCGGGTTTAGTGGCTAATTAAGTTATAAATATATGTTGCATCTTAGTTATATGGTAAATATTTGTTACGAAATGTTACAAATATGCTTGCATATTATGTTTGGTTATGTCCCAGCTTAAATGCTAGCTTTGTCAATAAACAATCGATTAGGATAAAGACAGACTGCTGAACGGGATGGAGCTAGGATAAAATGTGTCTATCCGTGCACTCTTCGATCTGCGAGATGCGAGTTGAGATTCCGCACAGTATGTCATCTTAAATTCATAGCGCATATATACGTCCGCGAAGCACGAGTCGGAAATCCCGTGGATCAGTATATACCTCGGTGTCCTTACTTACCCCAATGTAGCAGGTATGTGGTATAAATCGGCCGGACTCAGAACTACCTAAGAACACACGACTCGTTGATAATTTATTTTCCTGCACAAGTGTTCAATATTCTCCCGAGTCGGTTTTGTGAAACAAATCCGTAAACTGTCGGCCAGCAGGTCGTAAGATATATCACGCCACGAATCTCTACTATGGCTAGCACCCGTAGAGATCATATTCCATCAGTTCAAAACATGGGAACGTTTTGAATAATAATAATAATGACCAGTTTTAACAAGCGATTAACCAATTATTAGCTCTGACACACTTGGTACAATTGAATGTTTGACTAATAAAGTCGAAAAAATAACACGGGGAATATATCTCTTAGTTATTAGCTGTTCCTTGATAATGTACTTCACACTAGGTGAAGGTCCCTACTCGATATTGCATGTTTTTCTGTGACTTTTGTGAGCCGATATCGCAATAAACATTGAATAAATTACCCAGGAGAAATTCCATATTGTAAGCGACGCAAAGCAAGATCGCTCACAAAGTCACTCAAATCGTGAAATTTAGAGTTGGCACCTTCACCTACAGTGAAGTACATTATTAAGGAACAGGTAATAACTAAGAAATATATTCCCCATGTTATTTGATCAACTTTATAATGTTCCCTGTCAAAACTTCAAAAAGTTCTAAGGGTTTGTACTGGTGGAATGTGATCTCTACGGGCGTTAGCCAGAGCAGAGATTTATGGCATGATCTAGTCGTAAGATAGAGAGTTAGCGATAGTTTAATTTATAAATATCAGAAGATAAATATGTTACAAGGGATATATACATGTATATGTATATACATTTTATTTATCTACTATATATTTGAGGAAAGTTTGTGTGAGGGTGAGGGTGTGTGTGTGAGGGTGAGGGTGTGTGTGTGAGGGTGTGTGTGTGTGTGTGTGGCCGCGATGGACTCCGAAACGGCTCGACCGATTTCGACGAAACTAGGTACGGGCACGTAGTATCACCCGGGAACCAACATAGGCCCATCCATTTGTTCGTGCGGCGTGACCTTGACCTTCGAACCGGTGACCTTCAACCCGTATCTCGGCTCCTGTTGTGCCGATTTGGACCTAGTTTGGTATGTGGTGGCAGTGTGAGGCGCCGAGCCATTTCGTCCCGTCCGGATGTCCGTGCGGCGTGACCTTGACCTTTCAAATGACATTGAACCCGTATCTCGGGATCCGCTGAGCCGATTTCCCCCATTTTCGGGGTGTCGGCGTAGATTGACCCCGGGAGTAACGCGGGCATGTCCGTCTGTCCGTGCGGTGTGACCTTGACCTTCAAGTGACCTTGACTCTCTATCTCAGGATCAGATGGGACGATCGGGATGAAATTTCGTAGGTAGGGATGGCTCGGGTAGCCAAACATTTTCAACGGGTAGCGGCGTGACCTTGACCTTTCAAATGACGTTGAACCTGTATCTCGGTATCCGCTGGGCCGATTTCCACCATTTTTGGGGTGTTGGTGTGAGAAAAAAAACAACACAACGACTCTCCCCGTCAGGATTTATCTTGATTAAAAAGGCAGAATTAACTCATTGGAAAACAACAAATGCGTGTCGTGTGATTCTTGTGTCTGTCGTTCCTAGGAACGGGGGAGATTTTCATCGAATCACAAAACGCACCGGAACCGGAATGCATTTATCTTGATTAAAAAGGCAGAATTAACTCATTGGAAAACAACAAATGCGTGTCGTGTGATTCTTATGTCTGTCGTTCCTAGGAACGGGGGAGATTTTCATTGAATCATACCTCTTTTAGGGACGGGGGAGAATTTCATCGGGTCAGTTTTTCCGCCCTAGGGACGGGTACCATCATTTCTCTTGATTAAAAAGGCAGAATTAACTCATTGAAAAACAAAACTTTTAATTAAAACAAAAAATGCGTGTTGTGTGATTCTTATGTCTGTCGTTCCTAGGAAGGGGGGAGATTTTCATCGGGTCAGTTTTTCCGCCCGATGTACCGTAAATCATACCTCTTTTAGGGACGGGTACCATGATTTCTCTTCATTAAAAAGGCAGAATTAACTCATTGAAAAACCAAAAAAATTAAAAAGGCAGAATTAAAACAAAAATTTAAAAAAATGTCATGTTTCTGACCAACCACGCTAGTGCCGGGATAACCTGCTAGTCTCCTATATATTTTGAGACTTCCGTATATTTGTCCCCTATAGACTCGAAAACGGCTGCACCGATTGGGCTCACACTTCCTATCTAAGGGTAAAAAGCCACGGGAATGGTCGTCGCGGCGGTTTGGAGAAGCTCCCAGCACGCATTCTCCACGCCCAGTTACAAAAAAAAACGGCACTGTAGGTTTAATCGCGTTGATAGTTAAAGAGCGTTCGTATCCACAGTGTCGTTGATAAAGAGCGTCTATGTACACGACGAGTATACATACGGCTCCATTGACCGTCTCGAGGCGAAATTCGTACTTAATTTCGTACTTAGGGCTTCCTAGAGATGGGGGAGATTTTCATCGGGTCAGTTTTTCCGCCCGATGTGATCTTCACCTTGAAACGGGTACCCACAAATGATATATATGTGTGTGTCCTTTATAGACTCGAAACGATTGAGCTAAAACTTGCTACAAACGGGAAGTGTCATGGACGGGTTAAATTGTGACCCCGACCTTACCTTGACCTTGAAAATTAACTCATTGAAAAACAAAAAATTAATTAAAAAAATTTATTTAAAAAGCCAGTAAATTATAAAGGCACAATTAACTCATTGAAAAATTAAATTAAAAAATTAATTAAAAATTAAAAAAATTAAAAACTGTCATGTTTCTGACGATTGCCTGCTAGTCTACTATATATTTTGAAAACTACGTATATCCATATATATATCCTTTATAGAATCGAAAACGGCTGCACCGATTGAGACCAAACTTCCTGTCTAAGGTTACAATCCCACGGACAGTGCATAGCACAGCTCTGAGAACGTCCGAGCACTCATTCTTCACAAAAAACGGCACTGTGGGGTTAATCGCGTTGATAATTAAAGCCGTTCGTATCCGCAGTGTCGTTGATAAAGAGCGTCTATATACACGACGAGTATAAATACGGCTCCATTGACCGTCTCGAGACGAAATTTCGTACTTAATTTCGTACTTAGGGATTCCAAGGAACGGGGGAGATTTTTATCGGGTCAGTTTTTCCGCGCGAGGTGACATTGACCTTCAAACGGGTACCCACAAATGATCTATATGTGCGTGTCCTTTATAGACTCGAACCGATTGAGCTCAAATTTGCTACCTATGGGTACTTTTGTGCGGGAAGTGTCATGGGCGGGTCAAATTGTGACCCAGACCTCACCTTGACCTTCAAAATGATTAATTCAAGGTCAAATCGTATAAAACTGGCGGATTTCGACGAAATTTTACACCTAGGTGCAGCACACGTGTCTCGGAAGCTGTTGCAGTTGCTTTTTCGAACAAAGCCATGACACGAACCACGCCAGTGGCGGACTAACCTGCTAGTCTCCTATATATTTTGAGAACTACGTTTATCCATATATATGTCCTTTATAGACTCGACAACGGCTCGACCGATTGAGCCCAAACTTCATATTTAAGGGTAAAAACCCATGGACTGTGCATCACACGGCTTCTGAGAATGTGTCCGAACACTCCTTCTCCAACCCCCCTGCTACCGTCCTTGGCACTGCAAGGGTTAATAGTCTCTTTGGTCTGTGTGAGCCGATGCAGGAAGGACAACTCTATTTTCACAAACGTATTCAAGTCAACGATATCGAACGTAATCGTAAAATACGCACACATATGTCTTAACGTGTAGGCTATTTAAGAGCGTTTATCTACTTGAGTGAAAATACGGTATTTGCCGGCTCCATCCCAAAATATAGCATTTACAATTTCTGATATATACATTTTTGTTACAGCTGATATTCTTAGTCTATTTTGGATCGATTTATATTTTTATGCTATTATTTTCCACACCTCACTAAGTGCTAAGTCATGTAGAGTTAGGTCTCGGGTAGAAGTTCACTAAACATGATCTGGAATCTGACCCAAATATAAAGCGCTGGGATGGGGAGGGGAGGGCCTGTTCTACAACTGCATCTCATTTTCATTTCCATTTTTTTCAAATGACCTACTTTTTATTTTTCAGTGCTATTTCTTTCAACTACGTACGTCACTTACACTTTTGAATTTCATTGACCTACTTCACGATTTCGTTCACTTTCTGATGGGTAATGCTTTGTTCTTCATGTTCTTTGTTCCCATGTTGGCTCTTCCTCCGTTGCTGATGGTAGCATCGGCGGCAGGGCTGAGATGGGGAAGGGGGACCTGTTCTACAACTGCTTTTAATTTTCATTTCCAATTTTTTCAAATGACCTACTTTTTAATTTTCAGCTTTGTTCTTCAGTGTCTTTGTCCCCATGTTGGCTCTTCCTCTGTTGCTGATGGTGGCATCGGCGGCAGGGCTGGGATGGGGAAGGGGACCTGTTCTACAACTGCTTCTAATTTTCATTTCCATTTTTTTTTCAAATGACCTACTTTTTAATTTTCAGCTTTGTTCTTCAGTTTCTTTGTCCCCATATTGGCTCTTCCTCCGTTGCTGATGGTAGCATCGGCGGCAGGGCTGGGGAGGGGGGCCTGTTCTACAACTGCTTCTAATTTTCATCTCCAATTTTCTCAAATCACCTACTTTTTAATTTTCAGTGCTATTGCTTTTTCCACATGCTTTCAACTACGTCGTCACTTACACTTTTGAATTTCATTGACCTACTTCACGATTTTTTCACTTTCTGATGGGTTATGCTTTGTACTTCGGGTTCTTTATCCCCATGTTGGCTCTTCCTCCGTTGCTGATGGTAGCATCGGCGACAGGGCTGGGATGGGGAGGGGGACCTGTTCTACAACTGCTTCTAATTTTCATTACCATTTTCCTCCAATGACCTACTTTTTAATTTTCAGTGCTATTGCTTTTACTTTATATTTCAATCGACCTACTCTACCTTATCAATGACTTTTCAGCTTCCATACCGCTTGGTACTTTCTACGGCCGGTCCGCATATACCTCGCTTTCACCTTTTCCTCATTTCAAGTTACATTCACTTTTTGAACTTTATCGTAGAGTTGCCCCTCCTGAGTCGCGGGGCACTGAATGTCTCCGGGACGCAGGATGGGTAACTCTACATTGTATGCTTTGTCCCCATTCTCGTGGGAGTTGGGTGGATCAAGAAGTCCCCCAACTCGATTTTAGTTTCAATCCCCCGCTCCACACATGTGATACCGCAGACTCGTCTGTTTTAATCGGAGCGGGGGCCGGTATTATGTACGGTGCTGGCAGTTAGCCAGCTTTCTAATCATTTCCTACTGTTACCGTATTACCATGTATTATATTGTATCTGACTATGAGTCAGCTTTCCCATTTGTAAATTGTCTATTATTTCTTTGTTCAGAATAAACGTTTTAATAAAAAAATAAATAAAAAAAAATAATAAAAAATCCATTGTCTAGGTCTGGAATCTGCACTCGGGTAAAAGTGGATCAAATCCATTTACCTCAGATGGCTTCCAGAGTGGCAGGAATTTTGGTTAAAGCTGTATAACAGAATTTAGCTGTTTCTTGGCTACAAGTTTGATTTATTTTCATTGAAATTGGTTACTAATTAATGAGCGTGTGTATATGAGGCGTCGCTATTAAAACATTATCTACTTGAGTGAAAATCAAATCGGGTAAAACTGGCGGATTTCGACGGACGAATTTGATACCGTGCGACGACTCCTTCACCCCTTATCCACTCCCTAGGCATCGTCATTGGCCGGGAGTGCTTAACGCAATAACGCTAAACGCTCCTTATCTTCCATATTTGGGTTCGTTAACCGGTTAACGCTCTTTATTCCCTTCGGCTTTCGTATACGGCTTTTGTTTACGTTATTGCTCGAAATGGAACTCGCTTCTGTGTGATTCTTATAGTCTGGTCGTTGAGACTAGATTTTGAGGTGAACATAGAACAAATTGTTTACAAGCTGTTTTCGGTGTCATTCGACGCGGAGACGCATCAGGAACAACATATAAAAAATCCGCGTTGGGGAAACTTTGTTATCCACGATGGCGTCCAACATGGTTGTCTATACTACATCAGTTCTCGATATAAGTCATTATACGATATATAGTGACATCAGAATTATGCCGTTATATCAGTTTGTGTTAAATTAGAATGCGGGAGCGAGTAGAGTGACACGGACAGAAATTTATACAATCGTGGCCATGAAATGGCTGTCAAAATGGCCGCAACTCCAAACCATACCACGTTGAAAGCAACATATTGGGTAACTACATAAGAGTGAAATACGTATTGGCAATATACAAGTCGGTTGTTAAATATCTTTAAAGGTACACACATCATTAAAACAGATAAATCTGAAGGATCATCGGTCACTGCACAGCAAGTCAACCCCCCCCCCCCAATGATTTACGTCTTTAACGTTTGGGTGTTCTGCTTATCCAACATCCAACTGTTGGGCAAAACAAAAATAGCTCGTGCATGCAACACACGAACTAATGATTCGCCTCACAGTACATGGTAGTTTCATTAGGAGTGGTAATTAAATATTGAATGCAACGCCGAAATTTAAGTGCATACTCTAGAGGTATAAATACTAGTTATATTTCCGGAATTGTCAACACTCCCGGTGATAATAAACGATACACGTATGTCGCAATGGTTATTATATTGTAAAGAAACACTCAAATTTTCAATGGATTAGCACCGAATATCACCAGGTCAGAGAGACTGTACATAGTACATTGTATGTAAGACTAATTTTCATTCTCCTACCAACCCGGTTTCTAAGTAGACAATTTTGTTAAAATTACTTCAGTGGCCACTTTACAACTAGAATAAGCTACAGCGCAATGCACACTATTAGTTTTCAGTTTATTTTTGTTTGAAAATATATTACCATTACCACCCACGTAATCGTGCTAAATATCAGGTGATCATCGTTTAAGATGTTATTCCAACGTTGAACATTTACCCAATATTGTTAGTTGTGGTTCTGTGTGCAACATACATGTGTAACATTATGGAAAATGGGTAAACGCGGTGATGCGGTTGAAGACAACGTAGTAAGTTTCGAGTAGATGTGGTCTTGGTGAATTCAACCAAATATAATTTCCAGGTATAAACACAGTCTCTGTCACAGATTATGTAAGCAATTTTGGTCAAGTTTTGAATTTATTGAAGACTAGCAGGGTTACCCGGCGTTGCCCAGGTTAATGCGATGAGAAACCCTCTGTATGCTGTGGATATTTGTTGGGGATAGAGAATGCTCTTGCTGAAAAGTGTTATACGTTTTCTCATAAATTGTATATTCAAATAGCATCATAAAACACGATTATTACAGTCATGGGATATAAGTAGTGGCTCACCTTGTCAATTGTCATTCTGTTTGTCGCGATTAATCCGTTCCAACAATAGCGAAGTATGTATTTATTTACAACTGCGTATACATTAGACGTTATAATATGATACATGAACATCATACACACATTAGTTCGATAAAAGATGATAATTGGGTTTTAAATATTGAGATGTATCAATCAATTTAGTGGGTTGAACTGAGTTCTCGAGGACATCTGGCTATCTCCATGAAGATGCAGAAATTTCCAGGTGCTCCTCTGTTCATGGTGCTATATATTGGCTAAATATTCTCAGTTTAAACGAAATGTTGATGCGCATAAATATTAGCTACATGTGCCAGGCACAGAGCGAGATTTTGAGTTGTTTATGTCAGTCGAGGAGTCTGTTACAAAACACTTGTCAGATGTGCAGTATTGGGAGTATCCTGAATAGTCTTATGCGTTTTGTGCGTTTTCTTGTATATCAGAAGAAACCATATTTGACTGCACACTGTGACCACTATTTTTGAACAGACCTTCCATATCTCTTGACAAATTGTAACTTTTTTGTGGAAGCTGTATTGAATGGAACAGACTCAATTTTGTTATAATATATATGCAATCCTCTGACGGTTCGGGGTCTCTCAGTTTGCACGAATATATGTATCTCTCAATAGAATGATAAATGTACGTTTAATGCTTCTTCTATGTATCTCTTTTTGCTAGCTCATTTTGTGAATGCCCTGATTGCTATTCCCATATAAATATGACAGTTAAGAAGATATAATTGTTCAAGTGACTTAAGTGGGTAACCATATGTCGGGATTGAGAAATGTGAACGTCCAAAACTACTTAAAATGATATGGAGATGGCCTGGGTGACTGTATATAACTTATATGTGGATAGAGGCGAATAGCAATCTTATCAATGATAGTGCATATCCGCTCGCCATCCGCGACGCAAACGACACAAAATGTGATTTAATTCATGGTATATCAATAGAGAAAAACGTGTATGAATTCGGTGGAAATTGGTGCCAAATAAATGTGTACCAGTGTTTGCCTCTTTTGACATATTTAAACCATTCCCATTAGACTCATTGTCAGTCATGGATGCATGATATACTGGCGATGATTATATATATGTTTGGTGGTATTCAGCAACTAAACAAATTCTGAGAATAGTTATGACCCATATCTCTCACCCAACTGACAACAATATGACGTCTTTAAATCACACGATGATATTCCTCGTATCATAGAGAAGAATAATATATCAATTTGGTGGAAATCTGGGCTAGAAATAGTTTTTTAAATCAATTGTTGATGCAACGTTGACTCGAACAACGCCATATTGCGAAGGTGATTATGTATTCGTTTAGTGGAAATCGGCGACAAAACTATTTCACGATATATTTTTAATTTTGCCGACCTCCCCCTTTTCTTCCCCTGACACCAACAGCGTCATTTTAGAATTTTTTTACCCGCACCGTTATCTTCCTTGTAAACAGTTACCCCTCTTAGAACGCCTTGGTGCCATCTCGATTGTACCGCGTAAAGTTATATATAGAACGCACACAGACAGACAGAAAGACAGACAGACAGACAGCACGATTTTATTTCTTGTATCATTTGAGAAGAACGTGTCTGAATTTGATGGTAATTAGTACTAAAAATATTTTGTATCAGTCTTGGTGACCCCCGTCCCTATTTCAGTCCCAGGCTGCACACACTAAGACTCATTAGAGATTAGAGATGCATATATATGAAATTGGTGAAAATTGGCGAGTATACAAATTCGTATCAAATTTAAGGTCCCCATATCTCTCACCCATAGGGCACAAATTTGGTGTATCTAAACGACACGATAAGATTCCTCGTATCACGGAGAAGAATATGTATCAATCTGGTGGAAATCGGCACTAAACATATATATATAATTTGTTGTGTCCCTCTCATCTCTATACACCACTGACTCGAATGGCCCAAATTATGACATCCTTAAACCACACGATTATACTCCTGATATCATGGAGATCATTGTTTATAAGTTTGGTGATAATCGGCGACTAAACAATTGTTTTTATCAAATTTGGTGCCAATCCACACCCCCATCTCTCAAACAAACAGCACCACTATGGCGTCTTTAAATCACACGATTAGATTCCTCGTATCTTGGATAAGAACGTGTATCAATTTGGTGGAAATTGGCGCAAAAAAATTGTGCATCAATTTTGGTGCCCTGTCCCTTTCAATGCAACCCTGACTCGAATGAGGCCACATTTGGCAGATATATATAAGCAACACCATTAGACTCCTCATACCATGGGGATGAATTTGTATAAGTGTGGTGGCAATCGGCGACTAAACTAATTATTATCAAATTTAGTGCCCACCCCCTCCCAATCTCTCAACAAAAAGACAACAATTTGGCGTTGTTAAAGCGCACAATTTGATTCTTTGTATAATGAAGAAGAATATATATCAATTTGGTGGAGATCGGCGCTAAAATTAGTTTTTCAATTTTGGTGCCCCTCTCCCCTTCCGTGCACCCCTGACTCGAACGACGCCACTTTTAAACCACACCGTGGGTTTTTTCATATCATGGGGATGATTATATATAAGTTTGGTGGAAATCGGCGACAGAAAAAAATCTGCCCCTCCCCCTTCCGGGCACTCCTGACGCGAACGGCGCGACTTTTGCCATATTTAAACCACACCATTAGATTCCTGATATCATGGGGATTATTATATATAAGTTTGGTGGCAATCGGCGACGATTTATTTTTCTGCCCCTCCCCCTTTTCTGCCCCTGACAACAACGACCATTATCTTTCTCGTAAAAAGCTACTCCTAGTAGACCCCTTTGGCATCATCTAGATGGTCCCCTGTGAATTTCTATAGAACACAGACAGACAGACAGACACCACTATGGCGTCTTTAAATCACACGATTAGATTCCTCGTATCTTGGATAATAACATGTATCAATTTGGTGGAAATTGGCGCAAAAAAATTGTGCATCAATTTTGGTGCCCTGTCCCTTTCAATGCAACCCTGACTCGAATGAGGCCACATTTGGCAGATATATATAAGCAACACCATTAGACTCCTCATACCATGGGGATGAATTTGTATAAGTGTGGTGGCAATCGGCGACTAAACTAATTATTATCAAATTTAGTGCCCACCCCCTCCCAATCTCTCAACAAAAAGACAACAATTTGGCGTTGTTAAAGCGCACAATTTGATTCCTTGTATAATGAAGAAGAATATATATCAATTTGGTGGAGATCGGCGCTAAAATTAGTTTTTCAATTTTGGTGCCCCTCTCCCCTTCCGTGCACCCCTGACTCGAACGACGCCACTTTTAAACCATACCGTGGGTTTTTTCATATCATGGGGATGATTATATATAAGTTTGGTGGAAATCGGCGACAGAAAAAATTCTGCCCCTCCCCCTTCCGGGCACCCCTGACGCGAACGGCGCGACTTTTGCCATATTTAAACCACACCATTAGATTCCTGATATCATGGGGATTATTATATATAAGTTTGGTGGCAATCGGCGACGATTTATTTTTCTGCCCCTCCCCCTTTTCTGCCCCTGACAACAACGACGTCACTTTAGAAAATTCTAACCCCGACCATTATCTTTCTCGTAAAAAGCTACTCCTAGTAGACCCCTTTGGCATCATCTAGATGGTCCCCTGTGAATTTCTATAGAACACAGACAGACAGACAGACAGACAGACAGACAGACATTCGCAAATATAGATATAGACAGTCTATGGTACTCATTTGTGATATAATAAATTTAGTTCATGGTACACCATCACGCATTCTTGTGATAAAAGCGAAATATTCGTGTTTTATCACTTGATCTGAGGCAACTATAACTACTATTTTGAGAAACGTACAATAGGATCTACGCATTCTCCCAGTACAATATGAACATAATTCATACCCTTTTATAGCAATTAATTTTTAAAGGTTTTATACCGTAGATATCAAAATAAATGGTGATCGGTCTCATTCGTGAGACTGCTCTGAATACATATATTTCTGCTTCTAGAGAAAGGCCGCATAGTCAATACATTCCTACTAAATCCCGTTTAGCTGTTTAGGTACACATATATCACACGATTCAAGATTAGCGGTACAGATAAAACTGGGTCATTTTTCCGTTTCTGGACACCCAAAAGTCCAGATTTAACCGTTCTACAAGACCCTGATTTCGCTTGCCTTTTCGTGAGATACATCAGAGATCATTCCTACATCTCTAATCAAAAGTTTCTCTTATACTTGTAGTATATCGTTTGTTCACTCGTATAGAACTAGCTATTCAATTTTGCACTAAATGTAAATTTCATTCGATTTTGTCCATTTTGGTGGCCATTTTGGGAAAAATATTCTACATATATGATTTACGACTAAGCAATGTTTGTGTATATTTCAATTTATTACGAATTTGGCATTAATTGGAGCACCTGTCGCAGAATTCAGTATTTTCCGATAACAACAGACATTATGGACGCCATCTTCAATAGAGAATTTTCCCCAAAGCGGATTTTAGCGGATTTTGGATATGTTGTTCCCTACATTCTGCCCGACAATATGACACCAAAAACAGATTGTAAACAATTTGTTCTAGGTACAATGCTTCAACGACCAGACTATTACGTACTTAGGGCTTCCTAGGAACGGGGGACATTTTCATCGGGTCAGTTTTTTCTGCCCGAGGCGATCTTCACCAACAAAATTATGAAAAACAAAAAATTAATTAAATAAATTTATTTCAAAAGCCAGTAAATTAAAAACGCATAATTAACTCATTGAAAAACAGAAATTTTAATTAAAAAATTTATTAAAATAATTAATTTTAAAAATAAAAAATTGTCATGTTTCTGACGATTGCCGCCAGTGGGTGGGCTAACCTGCTAGTCTCATATATATTTTGAAGACCTCTGTCTGTATGTATGTTTGTCTGTCTGTCTGTCTGTCTGTCATTTATACAAATCTACGATTCTCGACCGATCGGGACGAAACTTGGTACGTGTGTGTAGTTTGACCAGGCGGTGGACGTTGTCGTATCGGCGAGCCCGTGCGGCGCCCGCTTCGCGCATGCGCAGACGAGATCTCGGAAACGGGTGGAGCTATCGACTTGAAATTAGCTATGTGAATGTATCTAGCCCCGAATACAAATTTTATCGGGTCGCCGAGCCCGTGCGACGCCAGCTTCGCGCATGCGCAGACCAGATCTCGGAAACGGGTAGAGCTATCGACTTGAAATTTGGTTTTTGAATAGCCCGGACAACGTCGGGCTCATCGGCTAGTCTAATATATTTTGGGACTTTTGTCTGTCTGTTTGTCTGTTAGCTATGGCCGGGAAAACTGTCGGACGGATTGAGCCCAAACTTCCTATCTAAGGGTAACATCCCAGATGGAATGTCATCGCACCGCTTCTGAGAACGTCAGAGCACTCATTCTCCAATGCCCCGCCACCACAATGGTTAGTTCATGGGTTAATCACGTGATAGTTAAAGAGCGTTCGTATCCGCAGTGTCGTTGATAAAGAGCGTGTATGTCTCCAGATATGGGCGTGTTGTGTCTGTGTACAGACATGAGCGTGTTGTATGATTCTGTGTTCGTACTTAGGGGTTCCTGGGAATGGGGGAGATTTTCATCTGGTCAGTTTTTCCACTCGAGGTGACCTTCACCTTGAAACGCGTACCCACAAATGATCTAATATATATTTTGGGACTTCTGTCTGTTTGTTTGTCTGTTAGCTATGGCCGGGAAAACTGCTGGACGGATTTCGACGAAATTTGATACCTACGGATGATTTTGTCCGGGGAGTGTTTTGGACGGGTCAAATCGTGACTCCGACCTGACATCGACCTTCAAAATGGTCAATTCAAGGTCAAAGCCCGGACGAAGTCGGGTCACCTGCTAGTCTTATATAAAACAAATCTGTCATCTGATGTAACTAACTAATTCCCATGATACATAATTGGTTGTTGGGTGTTGCTAATTGAATTTCTCATTAAGTCCGAGTTATTCAAAATTCAGATTGCCAATATATATAGACAGCAGTGTTGTACGTAATCAATATACGTGAATATGGTCCTCTTAGTTTGTTATTTAGCTTCCCTCACACCCGAAAATGTCGACGGTGGACATAGGAAAGGGTTCCGAAAAGTATTTGGGGTGTTATTTTGAACAACTATAAACAGATTTCAAAGATGTTTGGTATATGCGGTTACAAGGGCAATATCGGAACGGAGTTCGCTAGCCAGGGCCGGCCGGAGATTTACACAAAGTTACGGACCTTTTATTGTATATTTTTTAGCATTTGGCACCCACTAAAAAATGTACAGGGGTTATTTCGTAATATTATGGACATATTTCAAAAATTGCTGGTATGTGAGTTCACGAAAGGAGTATCTGAAACAAGTTCGCAAACTAGGCCCGGTCATACATTTTTTACCAGAGTTTCGGCCCTATGATTGTCATTTTGTTGGCGTTTAGCACCCACGAAAAATTGTTCAGGGTTTATTTCGAACAATTATCAGCGGATTTGATCCGGCTTTACATTTTTACCAGAGTTATGACCCTTTGACAGTAATTGTTTTGGCATTGCAAATCTCAAACAAATATAACTGATTTAAATTATTTTTTAGCATCCCAAACTTTGCCAACCTGGGCGAGGGAATACCACTGTCGGCGACTGCTTGTTTTTTCTATAATATGAATTTTAAACATTGTCCAATATATTCTTAGTTTTACAGTTGCCAGCTTCTCTTCTCCGGGTATATTGAAAGTGCATTTGTTTTGTTGGTTCACATTCTCATAACGATTATTGAAAATTCAGGTTAAAATTTGTGTTTTAAAATGGATGTGAAGAATCGGCCCAACGTTGTTGTCTTTACTAGAATTGCAGTGATCACTATTCGATATGAGCCTGACGTGGTGCAAAGACGTAGATGTCTATTGCAGTGGGTCATATAACATCAAAGTCTTCGGCGTAATAACATCCCGGGGCTCTTGTTGGTTTGTCTAGCCATGTATCACGGGGAAAAGAAGCAGTTGCACATTGTTATGCTACAGTAAAACAGATAACATGCTACACTATCAAAGTAATGGGTACTCACACAGTTAGGCACCAGAAAAGCATAGAGAAGGAAAAAACGTTAGACCAGCAAATACCGGGGTTGATGAATATTAATGTAGTGGTATCTTCTATAAACTGTTCGTGAATCGGATGGAAGTCGGCACATGCACCACTGGTCACGTGACTGGTGGCCATCGTCCAGGCACGACGTGGCGACATGGGATTGGGGCATCTTTGGTCAAATTTTACAACAGTTGAAAGTGGCATGTCTGACACACCAGTTGGAAGTTTCACTCCAAAAAGTGTTAGCTTTATTTTCCAACCATGCATTGGTTATTATTACCACTTTATAGGGCGTTCTCTAGGCCATTGATAATGTTTTTCGGGGCGTTCCAAATAGCGTATTGTTACCAAAACAGCGGGCCGCGGGCCGATAATGAGAAGCCTAGTTCATTATCGGCCCGCCGCCCGGAAACTATAGATCTCGTTTATTATCGCGAGAGTTACGTCCCTTCAACTTCCGATTATTATGGCGTGTTTATTTCAAGAAAATAATGGGAAGATGTATCCGATTTCCTCGACACAAAAGTGGTTTTATGATTGGAATTCACGCTATATGATTGAATTATTGTATCAAGCGTAAGTATGCATTGATACTTTTAGCTGTCAACCTCTCATTGGTTGTTACTCGTCTCCAATGCTGGGGTTTCCCCTGTCCTATTACTATTTTCGAGACTCCGTCAGTCCGTGTCAGCTGACAAGTCAAATGATATCAAACTTAAATGTTCTTGAAAATATTTCTCTCTAAATCCACTTCATTATTGCACTAAATCCTCAAATGGGTCAAATGTCAAAAACTGTGGTAATAATAGTAATAACATGATTTCATCGGGCATTATGGTTTATTAACGGCCCTCTGGAATGATTAACAGCCCTCGGGCCTATTAGCGTCCCTCGACTTCGTCTCGGGCCGCTAATAGGCCCTTGGGCTGTTAATCATTCCAGCCGGGCTGTTAATAAACCATAACGCCCTCAAAAATCATGTTATTGTTATAGTGTTGAATGTGCTTTTAAAGGCCCATTTAATTTTCGAACCCCCAGATTATTTCATATAAAATATATGCCATAGTACAGTAATGCTCTATTTAATCGACTTCTTAACCACAGCAGAATTATGGGTAACTTTTCAGGATTTAGTCGGAAACACGGCTTGTTGCATTTCATCGGAAAGCTCTCGCAGAGAGCTTTCCGATGAATGGCAACATGCCATATTTCCTGAAAAGTTACCCATAATTCTGCTGTGGTTAAGAAGTCGATTAATTAGAGCATTACTGTATATGCAATTTGAAAGAGGAAGCTCCAAAACATTGTATTATCAACTTATCCGGTGTAATAAACTGTGAACATGTTGTATTTTGTTGAGATATCGACGTGTGTTCTGTGTCCAAGTTTCAATATTTTCAATGGAAGGGGAATAACTCTATATCTTAAGATATGGAGTTATTCCCTTTCCTTTGAAATTAAATTTTTTGTTTGAATTATTTTGCATTATGGGAGCCATAACAGGGGGGGTTGTTTCTATGATTTCAGCTTTTTTCTATTTGTTGTAGGCACCTTCTGAGACACAGACGTCGCAAATGGTGATGAATTATTATATTTTAATCATATTTTATGGCATATATTATTATTAAAACCGTATATCAAGGCACTATAAAAAAAATAATAATCGGAGACTCGAAAATTAAGTGGGCCTTTAACACTTCCTATTCTAAATGGATTATCCCGTCGCTTATAAAAGTATCTATTTGAATAGCCTATTATTCATCTGAGTGATGGCCATGAAATATAAGCAGACGACAGACAGAAAAACATAATATAAGGGCAGAAAGATTCATGTCCATTGGTGAGAACTGTTCAGATAATGAGTGCAACAAACGAATATTTCCCAAGTGAGCTGCTCGTAAATGAGTATTCAGACAGGGGGTGGGGTCTGCAAAAAAATTCCGTATATAGGGCCGGGGTGGGTGGGTGGTCCAGAGGCCGAAAAAATCGTGCTTGTAATTTTTTTCCAAAATGGGTTTTTTTTCAAACAATTTACAAGTACTGACCATGTAATGTTGTTTGTAAGCATGTTAGTACCATGCTTGTTGGTATAGGTCTATATAGGCAGCTATAGTGACTCTTTAGCCTCAGATTTAGCAACATTCTGGATTTCACAGGATCCCAGCCCACTTGACAGTGGACCACTGTAATAGCGTTCAGGAAACTTATGATCAACGCCTGCGTTATCAGATGGATTTAATATGTGACTGTCTGATACTTTCGAAAAGCGCCCCCGATAACAACTATTATAACATTTCAGGCCTATGCCCCCCCCCCCCCCCCGACGACAGCCGACACTCACAATTAATGGTAATTATCAGAAAATGCAGCAAAACATGTGTACATTTACATGTACCAATCAGTACCAATAGGCACAATTAGTAATATTTTGCCTATTGTTACAAGTCAACAAAGGACAATTACTCTGGCGTGCATTGATGGGCGAAACCTGGGATATGTGCATATTCGTTCGCTGATGCTGGTCTATATATTACCCGTACCAAAGAACATCAAAATCTGTTAACCCATGGTTGAGTTATAATAATGCAAAATGTGTTTATGGATGGAATAGGCCGGTAACTCTGGTATGCATTGACATGCGAAACCTGTGATATGCAGTAATATGTGCATACATCCTTACCTTATCCGTTCTTGTGAAATATATTATAGATATTTTTCGTTTGTTTAAAAGTCACGCTTCCAGTTTCTGTGATGCCAACAACCTTTTTAGACTTCCCGCACGTGGCCCGCAATGAAACTGTCATGATTTGTTTTTACTGACAGACCACTTATAGTCATAAATACCCACTATTGACATCAATGTACGGCCCAGACATTTCCATCAGACATATTTCTAAATTGACATGGGTGTTTTTCATAATTTCAAACTTAGTCATGTCAGCCATTTTGGAACTCCACGAAGCACAACTCATCAGGGCGCCAATCCGCCATGTTCAAGATGTTTGCACTACGCCTACGCCACTAGCCTGACTAGTCCTAGTCTATAATCAATGTTATTATAGCCTTTATACCTTGTACTTACTGATTTCAGATATAAATTCTTTGAACAAAATTCAACAAATCCACTTGTTTTGTTCCTTTATTTTCATTTTTTTCACGCCGTCTATAAGGATGTCCCCGGGCCGACATTTTGACACCGCGCGATGTGAACTTGTGTTGCACGTGACATCAAATCTCAAAACTGCGCATGCGCAAGATTTAAGATATTTTACATGACAACAAGGGACCCTACAAACACACAATAAACAAATTAATTACACAAAAAACCGAAAACATTTCAGAGCGGGGACTTTTATTAGAAACGAGTTTTATTGGGGTTTTAGGTACCCGGAAAGACGTTCCAGCACCGATTACGACCGGGGACGTCCCCGGTTGGCAGATGTCCCCGGATTGAAGGTTTTTAACTGAAAAAGGTCCCCGGTGGTCGGTCATTACTAGTCCACCCTCTCTCTCACCCACACACACACACACCCAACGGACACACACACTCCCTCACACACACACACATACACACCCACCATCACACCCTCACACACCCTCACACACACACACACACCCCCCCCCCCCCCACACACACACATCTCATATATATTTTGAAGACCTCTGTCTGTCTGCCTGTCTGTTTGTCTGTCATTTATACAAATCTACGATTCTCGACCGATCGGGACGTGTGTGTAGTTTGACCAGGCGGTGGACGTTGTCGTTTTGGCGAGCTCGTGCGGCGCCCGTGCGGCGCCCGTGCAGCGCACGCGCAGACGAGATCTCGGAAACGGTTGGAGCTATCGACTTGAAATTTGCTATGTGAATGTATCTTGCCCGGATATCACAACAAACGTACATAGTATGCAGGTGTAAAACTTTATTCAACAATATATCTATGTGACATATTCAGTAATCAATGGTTCCATATATGAGTGTTCTGTAATAACATACCCGAGATATCATAGCTTTATAAAATTTATCACTCACCGCCATTTATAAAAATCAATTACACACCAAGCCTGATTTAGTGTAACTGTCATTTGCAGAATGATGTCCCCAGAGGGAGAATTTAGTGACGCTATTCCACACACCGGGCTAGCATCATCAAATTCACCCTCTTGGGACCTCATTCTGTATGGCCCCTTTTTAGAGAGAGTGTTTGTGGGGGGGGGGGCTAACCCCGGGATTCTCGAATGGGCCTCATCTGCTATTGGATAATTAGACTCAGATTGAAGGTCCCAAATGGTGAATATTGTGATGTACACCCAGTGGGAATCTCGATTATGCAATGTGTCGTCTGCCTCTGGGGACCTTGTTTTGTAAATGACAGGCACTTTAAACTCAGGCAGGATTGTGTTAGCTCACTATGAAACGCTTCCACATATAAATACGACTGTTGACAAGATATAGGTGTGTAAGTGACTTCGGTTAACATATTTCGAGGTTTTTAAATTTTAACGCCAAAATCTCATTAACCCTTTACCCAACAAAACGGCCAAAACGCCCAAATAAACCTTCAACAGCCTAAAATATCTTCGGTCTGTCTCAATAACACCATACAAATATGGATATCATTGGAACCGGTTCGTTGACCACATGGTGATGGTTACAGTTATGCCCTGTGCCAATGCATTCTCTTATATATGCGAGTCGACCATATAATTTTTTCTTACATTTTTTAACAATTTTTATAATATTTTTCTACATTCTTTGACAATTTTATCATTTTAAATATGTGTTAAGCCAATGCATTCTCTTATATATGCGAGGCGACCTATGGTCGACTCGCATATATAAGAGAATGCATTGGCACAGGGCCGTTCTGTTGGGTAAAGGGTTAAAAAGCATGTTCGACGTCTCTTTTGTTTTACTAATATCCGAGATGAAGTATTGGAATAGCTCATTAGTCTAATAGCTTGCTGATATACATTTGGAAAAATTAGACAAAACCAATGTTGACATTGCCAGGGGTGATATTCTGCCGCCATTTTCAAGAGGATTATGACGTATATTCACGGCACTGGAGACGTCCAGATAAATCTGATATCCCGATATGTGATATATCTCACTGACTGCAAACGACGTTTTGAAACAATGTGCCCGAAAAAATAGAAACCTTTATTTTTACCATTGAACCAAATATCTTCCGGTATCGAAATGCACATAGTAGTGTCGTGGTGTTAAATCGGAGGGGGCACATTTAAACTTACAGGGTTCATAGTGACTTGCCAATGAAACGTGAAACACGTTGCTCAGCATAACCATCTTCATGATGACGTGCATATGTTTTACACTGTCTATATGTCTAGGTGTTCATCGGTTGAATGTAACTGATGTATACGGCCCATGGTTCATGGACATGGCGACAAGGGGTGTGGGGTTTGTATCACGGTCTCACCCTCCTACCAACTTTGAGAAACATTTTTCAACAGTTTAGAATGTCATGCCTGATACAACACAAGTTTGAAATTCCAGTCAAAATAACAGGTTGAAATTGTTCTCATCTAGCATGATTTAATAAGTGTGGAATTTGTTGTTTTAGACCAATACATGCATATTTTCCTACTTCTTGTCAAATGTTTAGACAAGAGACATCAGTTGGAAACTGTCCGACTTTAGGGGTCAGGCTGGAAAGTTGAGATTGAGGTAACAGTTTCAAATTTCTAACTCAAGGGGGTGGAATGTATGCAAATGGAATTTCACTTGCGAGTTTGGTCTGGTTCAAGGGTGGCATCAGAATTTTCAAGGTGGACATCCCCAATGGAGACCATCTAGCCACGTCCCTGGGCCCACAGTTCAGTCATCTTCCCAGTTCACAGTCATGGACTATGTGTAGAGCTTGCAGCAGTTTCCAACTCCTTGCTCGTATGAAACCCTCTTGCATCCTGGGGTCTCCATGCATATCACAAGACAATCTTCAAATAAGTAATTTTGTGGATCCATCGTTCCTAGCGGATAACGCTTAGAAGATACTTCTCGGTGTGCAAAATCAATTAGGCCTTCCTCGGAGAGCACCCCGGATTCGTAGTTGTAGAACATTTGTGGTTTTCCAGAAGCTGAAACAATGGCATAATCAGTTGATCATAGTTATCAACACGGAAGCATGATCGGATTCACAAATTACATTTTACGCAGATATAAGAAAATGTACACCTAGTTCTTTTTGTCAATTTTGACCAAAATTAAAGACCGACACTCAGGAAAAAAGAACAAAACAAAACAAACAGACAAATATAGAACAAAAACAAAACAAAACAATTTTTTGCGAAAGGACAATAAAACTCTCATTGCTCTCCTCGCAAGATGTCTAGAAATGGCATCTACTGTGATTCCCTTACGTTTGCTAGATTACAATAAAATCTATTTATAATGCAAATCTTACAAGTATAGTTCAAAATATGGGAACGTTTTGATGTTCTGACATTGAAAAACAAATGCCGCTAATATACTATATCACATTTTTGTTACCACATCTGAAATTATCCTCGAAAATATCAGGGGGGGGCTTACGTTTTTGATGTGTTTATAGTATATTAGCGGCATTTGTTTTTCAATGTCAGAACATCAAAACGTTCCCATATTTTGAACTATACTTGTAAGATTTGCATTATAACTAAACTTTCCAAAAATCACAGAATCACTGAATTCACTTTCACCTATATGTTGGTGTATGAATTAATCTCGTTTAATGTAATTTAAACCCGGAAGCTACAGAGTGTGTGTGTGGGGTGTCTCATAATGTCCCATAATTTTCAATAGTTGAAAATTTCATTACTCAAATTCCAATAGTTGTACTTATACTTATACATTGATATACTTATCTCATAGCAGTATGTTACTCAGTTTATTTAAATTTATCCTGCAAGGTAGCAATGTAATGTCAATATTACAAGTTAATACACAGTCATTTGAGTAATACATTCCAGTAATGCTCATTACCTGAACACATATATGAAATTGAAAGCAAAGCATTTCCTTCAAGTTCAGACTGGTATGTTTTACCAACCATATATTCATGGTCACTATTCTATTTGTAATGTCAAACCTCCATATCTTTCTGAGGACAGCCTTAACAATATAACAATCATTCGGCGTGCATACGTGTTACCATTGTGTGCGTTATAACTTGTGACTCCTTGGAATTTGAATACATATAACTCGTATTCGTTCCTCAACCATATTCTGATTATTATCATGAATAATTTACTGCTTGCACAGTGTACCCAATACATGAAACATGGTTCAATGCTATATCATTTTTGTTACTATTGTCTTTATTTACACAGCTCATCAGCCCATACTCTTAAAAAGAACATCTAGAAATCCAAATATTTAAGTCATCAAGCCAATATTGAAATTTTGCATTACTCAACACCAAATCCTGTATAGTTGGACATTTTATCAGACCAAATCCTATATAGTTGGACATGTTTTAGGTCTCACCCCAGTTGGAACCCCCTGGCAACGTCCCTGTTTATCGTATCACATTACGATTGAATATAGAGGACCTCTAATGAGTCGCAATTATATAGGAAATGTATTAACCGAGTGTACTACATTCCATTCAAGCCGAGACTCGAATCGAATTTAGAGGACGAAGTTAATAAATTTCTTATAGAACAGCGACGAATTTTATATCCCGTTTATCACATAACACATTTTAGCAAGGAAATCCAATCTCGAAACGGCTGGGGTTAAAACAATTAATATTGATTTCCTTATAGAGAAAGTAAAGACAGCTTCAAGAAAAAGTGTAGTTCCAATTTAAATGTGGCTTTTCATGTTGAAAAAAACTTGTTCAACCGCCCTTATCAACATATTTATCTCACAATCAATACTATATAACACAATACTAAAATATGAGGCCGGGTTAGGGGGTTAATTATATGATAAATATTCACCAGTTGACTTCGCTTGTGGAATCCAAACTGATATTGATCTGGAATCAGTCCACGCATATAACCGATTATTGAGACCATAAAGACCTTTTGTGCCGATATTTGACATATTTAACAGTTAAAATCATATTATCACTACCAAAACACCATGTATGTTTTACTGGACCTCATATAAGCCTCAGTTTATATGGCATTAAGCTGTGGGATGTTGCATATGGGATGGTGGGGTGAATTCGGCATGGCTATTTTCAGTAACAAATTATAGTGTAATCTGGAATCATATTTTCATCATAATAATAAGTTAAAATAGGATGGAGACCTACAACAATCCTGTAAATAAAACAGTTCAGATAATAAATTAATTAGGTTTTTCTTGATAAACTTTGATACAACATTGATACTAGAAATTTTTAAAATGTAAAACTATATCAAATAAACTATCTTTCTTGATAAAACTAACAAATATTACTAAATCAAAGAGAGTGGAAACTTCAACAGTCTTGTAAATATAAAAAGCTTCAAGAAATGTAGAACTGAAATAAATAAACCTGCCCTGGTGTACATGTAACTATGGCCTTTAAGTCTAGATCGCTGTGTGCAACGGCACAATAGTGAGCAACAGTTTAGGGTGGATACACACATGCATGTAATTTCTGTATGTAAAATCCATGTATTTTACATGGTCACGCCAATCATTGATAGCATTAGTCGCCTGCGCGCGATCGGACAATTTCAACAGGCGAGACGAGTGAGCAGTTATAAGCCTTTATCAAACAAACTAACATGTCTATGTTCATGTTATTTTCTGTGTTTCATGTCATTGTATGTAAATGTGCTGTTCCATATAAATAGTTTCTACTCTTCATGTAATGGAGGCAATAAAGATATATATAGATATCTGTTGCTGTTTTTCACGAGTTTCAATTCATTTCGAAAAGTGGATTTGAGTCCGTCGATTTTATACTTGATTTGTTTCTCGTCATTTCAGGGACAGATTGTGATACACGAATGTTTAGTGTCCCATTAAAAATCCGATAAGGTGCCTCTCGTGAAAGGCATTGGAAAATTAAGATAGACAATACCGGTTCGCTGAGATTCCTCGGATAGTTTCAAAGCGAGCTCATGTGTTGACATTCAATTGGGATTTCCATGAAAATATCCATTACAGGGCCAAAAAATTAATGCATGTACAGTGTTGAAAGTATATGTTTCTCAAACCAAAGGTTGAACAAGTTCCTAACTGTACCGTCACAATTTTAGCTTGTACACGCCTGATTTATAACATTTTGGACCATACTCCATGATTGGAGGAAGGGGCTGGTTCTCGAAAGCGTCGAATAAGTAAGGGGTTTAGTTGAATGTATCAGTCGGGATTATCTGGGCATGAATGTACAATATGTTTAACTTAAATATTCCATAGTTGTAAATTTTGCGTATATACATATATAACACAAGAGAGAAACGTGGTTGGGAACTCGTAGAGGTAGACAACCCCTTCCCCGAATGAAGACACACCGCAACACCACCTTCTGTATACTCTCAAATTTAAAGCTGTAATACTATGTTCATATAAGGATTAACTGTCATGTGGACTGTTTTTATGAAGATGTAACCGTGATGTAAGTGGTCATAACTTGTGTAAAACCCGAAGGGTTTTACATACAAGTTGTGACCACTTACCTCACGGTTACATCTCCATACAAACAGTCCACATGACAGTTAATCCTTATATTTATATACATTTAGCGAAAAAGCCACTTTTGTAAATGTATTTAAATAAAAGTGTATCGTGACAAAACCAGCCCAAAATATCCGATAACACCCTTGGCAAAAGTTAACAGGAACAATTGAAACCCGATGATTTATTAAGTCAATCCTGCGCGAATCCAAATGCGCCCAAAACATTACGCGTTGGTCTTTCCAAACCCAAATGACGTATCGATGTTGTTATGAGCTTGGAGTTGTTAGCTGTTGCGCATTCACCGAGAAATAATTGCAACTAGCCACGTGGGCGCCGACCAATCAGAATGCTGGATTTAGTGATGACAACACTTAGTATGTAAATATAATGATATGAATAGCATAGATTGCTGAATATTAGATTAATCACTCGTAACAAAGAGACACGACATAAATGACTGTCAACTACAATATTTATAAGTCAGGGTAGCTTCGTGGCTTCATGTGTTTGGGGGTAGTGACCCAGGGTGCTGCATGCCCCCACCACACCCGTCGAGGAAATATGCAATGGTCAGCCCGGTAGCTTCCGGGATAATATAGCCCCCATGTTGGGGATCATAGCCCCTGCGTTGGGGAAATCCTGGGGCCATCACTGGTATAAAAATCAAGAGAAGACTGTCAATGATTTAAACAGAAAGTCCAATATTTGGGTTATTGCGCGAATAATTATTTTAAGCGCCCTGACGACTTCGTTCAGTCAACGGCTCTCTGCACGCTCAGAGCTTGTCTCAATGTGGTCAAACATAGCCACAATGATTGGGTTGTCAGCAGACAC
Source organism: Siphonodentalium dalli (assembly GCA_032622095.1). Lineage (NCBI taxonomy): Eukaryota > Metazoa > Mollusca > Scaphopoda > Gadilida > Siphonodentaliidae > Siphonodentalium > Siphonodentalium dalli. Next base: position 20,901,758 of record CP136065.1, read on the forward strand.
ATATTACATGGTCTGTATGATCCATGTAAAACGATAAATACACGATATTTACAGAGATTACATGCATGTGTGTATCCACCCTTACTGTCTCAAACATTAAATGTGAGTTTATTATGTGACTAGCAATATGTATCAATAGATATATAGGTTTATTACTCTTTTCGTCGACAAGATATATGAGCAGGAACAAAAGGAATTAAACTGGCTAGAAAATAACTCTCATTAGTGCATCAATCCAATCAGTGAATTACTTGTATGTCTATCAAATCAGATGATCTGTTACTCTCACAACACCTAAACTATCCAAGTCTGCATGGAATGTGTACTTGATTTGAGTTCTGGAACACATAAGGCACAACAACCCAAGAAAGTCGGGACCAACATAGATTTAAACTGTCATTTCAACTAAAGTAGATAATATCGCAGTCATATGAATGATATCATTAGGCATTTATGCGATTTGTTTTACCAAAATTAATGAATCTGTGTCCAGAAATTGGAAATAAGAAAACGGCATACCTTACTGAAATGTGCTTAGTATCCACCCCCTGGGTATTGTAGCATATAACCAAACGTTTTTCTTTGTTGTTGTTACTTCATCTAATATGCCAGTTTGAAATATACAGATGATCTAGTGAAAATTACGGAACTTGTTTAGTCTAGGTCACATTGCAATTTACAAAACGACAGGTCCGAAAAATATCGAAATGGAGGATTGGAGGCAGATGACATACAGTAATGCTCAAAATAATCGACTCCTTAACCTCAGCTGAATTATGGGTAATTTTTCAGGATTTAGACGTCTGAAATATGGCTTGTTGCCATTCATCGGAAAGCTCTCACTGAAAGCTTTCCGATGAATGGCATTAAGCCATATTTCCGACTATATCCCGAACAATTACCCATAATTCTGCTGTAGTTAAGGAGTCGATTATTTTGGGCATTACTGTATACTACATGTAGAAAGACGTTGTTCGATACAATATAATGATTGGACCGTCGTTCGATACAATATAATGAGTGGACAGTCGTTCGATACAATATAATGAGTGGACAGTCGTTCGATACTATATAATGCTTGAACCGTCGTTCGGTACAATATAATGATTGGACCGTCGTTCGATACAATATAATGATTGGACCGTCGTTCGATACAATATAATGAGTGGACAGTCGTTCGATACAATATAATGATTGGACAGTCGTTCGATACAATATAATGATTGGACAGTCGTTCGATACAATGTAATGAGTGGACCGTCGTTCGATACAATATAATGATTGGACAGTCGTTCGATACAATGTAATGAGTGGACCGTCGTTCGATACAATATAAAATTGGACAGTCGTTCGATACAATGTAATGAGTGGACCGTCGTTCGATACAATATAATGATTGGACAGTCGTTCGATACAATGTAATGAGTGGACCGTCGTTCGATACAATATAATGATTGGACAGTCGTTCGATACAATATAATGAGTGGACAGTCGTTCGATACAATATAATGATTGGACTGTCGTTCGATACAATATAATGAGTGGACAGTCGTTCGATACAATATAATGATTGGACAGTCGTTCGATACAAAGTAATGAGTGGACCGTCGTTCGATACAATATAATGATTGGACAGTCGTTCGATACAATATAATGATTGGACAGTCGTTCGATACAATATAATGATTGGACAGTCGTTCGATACAATGTAATGAGTGGACCGTCGTTCGATACAATATAATGATTGGACAGTCGTTCGATATAATATAATAGTTGGACAGTCGTTCGATATAATATAATGATTGGACCGTCGTTCGATACTATATAATGATTGGACAGTCGTTCGATACAATATAATGAGTGGACAGTCGTTCGATATAATATAATGGTTGGACAGTCGTTCGATACTATATAATGAGTGGACCGTCGTTCGATACAATATAATGATTGGACAGTCGTTCGATACAATATAATGAGTGGACAGTCGTTCGATACAATATAATGATTGGACAGTCGTTCGATACAATGTAATGAGTGGACCGTCGTTTGATACAATATAATGAGTGGACCGTCGTTCGATACAATATAATGAGTGGACCGTCGTTCGATACAATATAATGAGTGGACCGTCGTTCGATACAATATAATGATTGGACCGTCGTTCGATAAAATATAATGATTGGACCGTCGTTCGATACAATATAATGATTGGACAGTCGTTCGATACAATATAATGATTGGACAGTCGTTCGATACAATATAATGAGTGGACCGTCGTTGACTGTCGCTGACCGTCGTTGACCGTCGTTGACTGTCGTTGACCGTCGTTGACCGTCGTTGACCGTCGTTGACCCTGTATAATGATTGGACCGTCTTTGACCGTCGTTGACCGTCGTTGACCCTCGTTGACCCTCGTTGACCCTGCACTCAAATTTAGTGCCCATCGGGAGTGATGTATAGTTTCCTCCGCTCCGCGTTGGGAAGTACATCACTCCATCGGGACACTAAATTGGCACCAGCAACTCCAAATCATGGTCTATCTATTAAAGTGATGTGAAACACTCCAGTAGGATGATCAAAAAGAAATGGAGAATAATCTTGCTAAAAGTTATTTTTACAAATAACATATCGAAATTGACAATACACACCGTTATTCGTATATATTAATTGAATGCAGTGACTCTCGAAGTTGAAGCAGTTTTCTTTAGTTTATCGCAGATAATTGTAACCCGAATCGAGAAGTAAATTTTTACTTTTGAGCGTTGATCAGACAATATTTTCTATGGAGTTGTACGGTGGATTTGCTTGAAATTTTCAGCGATGTTACTAAAATGCTATATTCTTCCAGTTGGCACAGCGCCTGCATAGCAAATTATCAGTTTCACGCACCCGAACAACTCTATAATATTCTTTAAATATTTACCAGTGAGTCCACCATTTTTAGATGTTCCGATGTAGAGTTGTCTGGTGTTAGTTGAGCTTGTGTTCTTGAAAAATGGAACAGCGGGAGCAGCAAGGTATGTTGCATCTGAAAATGTTCGAAAACAAATCGTTGCGTATTAGTTTCACGATTATTGACCAGGGACAGCATCTTGATAAAGTGTTAAATTGTGTTGACTATATGCTTGCCTCAGTGCTGAGCATTGTTAGTAAGATAACGGAGAGAACTGTCCATGGCCAACGGTAAGCCCACATCCGGCGTAAGGATGTTTTCTTCAAGTTTCAATCTGGTTCCAGAAAGGCACATTCAACTGACTCATATGTAATATGCCCGACTGATCCACATAAGTTCACACGATTAGAAAGCGAAAATTTCTTAAGGAGGGGTGAGGTCAAGTGAACAATTTTGAATGGGGATTTCCATGCAAATCTGCGGAGCAAAAGTTACAGAGTTGCACATACTTCTGAGTGTGACTTGATGTGGTATTGGAAACAACAGGTATTTATCTCGCGGGTCCGCTTGATAAATTATAAAATTTTGCAATAAATATATTTGTGAGAATTGTTTTCTGGAATTACATCACTTGACCTACATTTGAAAAATCAATATAAAATTCAAAAATAAATACACCAACATTATAATGGAACAAGTTCCAAGCAGACCCGCCAGATTTGCATGGAAATCCCCGTCTAAAATTGGTCACTTGACCTCCCTCTTAATCGGGGTTCATGATTGGATAGCGAATGGTATTCAATCGGAGTAACACGCGCCACGCGAGGTTATGATTATATATCGAAATGAGTAACCTGAGTTAATCGGAAGGGTGATAAAAACGGAACTTTTCACGAAAGAATGTACAAGACCACAGTGATCACACCCCTGGTCAAGTGGTCCTGCTAATGTGCTATGATGCGGTTGGGTCCTGCTGAATTCATATGATGCTGTTTGGACAAACTGATGCTGTTAACAAAAAGTACCGTTATATTTTTGTTTTAATTTGTTTTCATCTGTAATTTAGAGGTCCTTAAGGGCTTTGTGGACCCAATTTTTCCAAAATAAAGGATTTGTCCAAATAAAGGAATCTGTTCATGTATATTAGTAACCATAGAAACCATGCCCATTGGTGCAACATTTTAAGAGTATACTTCATGGTGGATTATGTTAGAAATACAAAATGTGAACTTTATTGAGATTTAAACAAATTACAGGCAATGGTCCAAGACAAACAAAGTCCATATCTAAGAATCAAATATGGGAATATGTACTGAACACTGTGATGAATGATGTACTACAAAAAATGTTATATTTCTTGAGCGTTCTTTACAAAAATTACTTTGAACCGGTTGTTGACAAATGATATACTAACTTCACAATATGGTCGACTGAGAGCCAGCAGTTTATGGGTCACCTGTTCATGGCTTATGTCCAGTCTAGTGTGAATGGCTTTTACCAGTGTAAACTTCCACATGAGTGATTATCATATGATTGAGTGGTGACCTACTTACTAGAAATAGTGTGGTGGTCTGGTAGGGTTTGATTGAGGATTAGCATTCTATTGTCAACAGGGCCCACATCTGTTACAATGGCCAGCTGCTAACCCATGCCTGCTAGCATCCACACAGCCAATGTGTAAGCAAGTATATATCATTTGTCAACAACTGGCTCAAAGTAGTTTTTTCAAAGAACACTCAAGAAATATATATATATTTTTTTGTAGTACATGAAATCCAAGACGAATTGTAGAAGGTCATATTTCACCAGCAATGGACTAGCTTCTGCCACAAAGCCCGATAGTTTTCTTTCAAAGAAAAAGTGTTGGTGCAGCTTCAGCACAAAGATTTCGAGATGTGTCTGGTGGCCCCGTGTGAGATGAATGATGTTTGCAATGAATAGCAGTTTTTGGTGTGAAGTTCCTTCTCGGTTGGAAGAAGTCCCATACAACTGAGTGCAACGTTAGTGCTGGTTCTAACGGGGAAAGTTTGGCAGTGCTTTACACAAGAGCGTAACCCTTTTTCCAGTGTTTGAAGAGCTGATGTGTTTCCCAGTGGAAACTCACCGTCATATAGTTCTCTGGGAAGAACCACATATTTAATCAGTCTTGACATGGTTGTTGGTGTGCACGATTTAAGTGTCTCTTTGCCAACTAAGGAGAAGTAAGTGCGGCGTAACTTGTCTGATATTGTGTCAGCTCGCATTGTGGCGGTTGAAGATTTTGTCTGCAGGATCCCGAGATGAGTACATTCCGTGGTCTCCGTTATTATAGTCCCACCAAGGCTCCATGATCTATGACCGGAATAGCGTTGACTAACAGCCCCATTAAATACCACAACTTGACCTTTCGAAGGGGAGAACACAAAACGCCATTTTCTGCAATAGTCATGACAGATGTGTAGCATTGCATCAAGTCCCCGTTTCGTCAATGACATGATAGCGATATCATCCGCGGTGGTAGGCGCCGCGCACGGAATTCCAGTCACCTATAGGCCTATTCTAGTGGATGAGAGTTCTTTTAGCAGCTCTATGTAGACCAGATAGACAAAAGTAGAGCTGACGGCTCCTTGTCGAGTGCCTTGTCGTATATCCAAAGGTTCAGATATACATCCGTTGAACAGTACTGGCTAATATACTCCGTGTGCATATCACAAATTAATTTAAGCAGGTTCCCCTTTACTCCCAGCTGATGCAGTTTCCACAGAAGTCCGGAATGACAAACCTTATCGAAGGCTTTTTGTGAGTCTAAAACACACGTGTATACACGGGAACCAGTCTTTTGCGAAGCTGATTCCTTCTTGCAAGATGAATGAAGTCACGGAACAGATTACACCTTTTCACGGGAATGTACATCAAAGATAAGATACCGTTGTATAGCTCACACAGGATTTTGAGGAAGGGCTGACTGCAGTAAATGATGTGTTGCACCATGCCACTGAATGAGAACGCACCTTGTCATTATTCACAAGTTTCCAGAAAGAGGTTTGGTCGTGTGACGCGAAGCGTTCGATGTCATCAAAAACACTCTGTTGTTGTCTCTCTGTTGTATGTCTATTGCCCGCTATCCTCGACTGAGCACACACATGGAGGTATTGGAGATCTCCAAGAAATTTTGTGAATATAGCTGACCGATCAGTATGACTATACGTGGACATGTGAATGAAGGCGAATCACTTAAACGTATATGGAGGTCACTCATGGCTATGACGTAACCAGTATTCTACGAAACATGTAATACAATTATCCATATTCATCAAACACTGCTTGTAAAAGTCATCATCGCGCGTGGTGCTTGGCACGTAAGCTTGAATTATTATCAGGTTCACATCTCCGAGTCTGAATTGTGCTGCAATAGTTCTACTGTCATCTGTTTCTATGCTGGTGCTGGTGCATAGACTAGCCAACTCGCGGCGCATCAAAATAGCTACTCCGTCCCGACGAATGGACGATGTGCCTGTAGAGGTAGTGATATGTCATCCGGGTTTCGCAACAGAGACATATTGTCCAGACAGTGAATCAAGGAATGGGAGATTTTGCTCGTCCAACCAATGTTCAGATATTCCTATGACATCAAACGTGTTCAAGTGCAGTAGTTCAGAGAGGTAAATCGATGCCGTCTTGGCTATACAGTGGCGTTCACAGGAGCTTAAATTGCATATTTGTGTCAGCCATCATGGTGATATTGATTAACAGAACAACAGTTAAAGGCACGGGCGGCGTTCGTGGCAGGAATATTTATATTTGTTCAAATCGTCATCAATAGAAGGAACACCAAAATACATACAGTTCCGCTCATATGCCAAACACAATCAGAGCGTAAATAGAATATTGTCGTCAAGACGTACGATTGTGTACGTAAACAAGAACTTGCCCGTGTTACAGCAGCTGTGCTTCTGTTTACACGACACAGCGCAATTCTATTGGTTAATCACACAAAAATGATATAAACGCTCTTTATTATTTCCATATCAGGAAAAGAGTAACAAAAAACGCTCTTTATGTTTACCGTATCCGGATCTAAACAAAGGCCAGGAAACGTAACTGTTTTTCGTTTGTTTACATAACAAAGGGGGGAAATTGACAATACCATACTATTTATGTCATATTTCTGATTGGGATAAGAACAAAGTCTGTCTATATATTACTATTCCTTCTATTTATTGCGGTTTTTGACTGAGGTGAATATTTTAACAGCATACCCACCTCCAAGGCCGCCAGTATCTTTAATATTAAAACAGGAGACCGGTGTGAGTCAGTATTCATATTGAAACCTCTTTAGCCCATAACTCGCCGGAGGCTTGATAGATTTAGGTGGTGAATCTATTTCCCAACGGCGACAATATACACCTCGCGGTAAGAATTGCTCAACTCCCAAGAGAAGCAAAGCAAAGCAATTCAATAGAGCAATCAAAGAAAGACTACACGACATATTTATCCAAGAATGGAGGGGTTCTGTATCATCGTCCAGCAAATACTCATTCTACAGAACAGTAAAAACTGACTTTGGCAAAGAATCATACATCTCATCTAGGAATCAATGCACCGTCTCACGATTAATGAAATTTAGAACGAGAAATCACAATTTACCAATTGAAACGGGGTCCTGGACAAACACAGAGTATACCGACCGTAAATGCAAGCTATGTAACCTGGAAATAGGAGACGAATTCCGCATTATCCTTAAATGTCCAAAATTGAATGATCTTAGGAAGAGACATATCGAACCATACTACTATACTAGGCCAAACACGATTAAATTAAACGCACTTTTCAACACTAAGAATAGTAGAATATTGGCCCATTTGACTCTTTTTATCCGAAAAGCCCTCAAATTTTGGGGCTTAACTATGGGCCAAGCTGAACCACTTCACATCCTACAATATGGACATTCTATATATTCCCAACCCCTCACTGTGGATACACTATTTCTCATGTGGTAATACTTTTGTCCCTGATGCCAAAAAAATAAACTTCATTAGAACCACGATATAATCCAACCACCCCACCCCATGATACCCCCACCCCCCCCAAATATTTCTCATACGGCTTTACTCTAGATTTCGCCCATCTTGTTAAGAAAAGAAACCTCATTAGAACGACCATAACACCACGCCACAATTTCCATCGAAAGTGCACAGCGACACCCAACTCCTCCCCAAACTAGCGCATGCGTCACGTATTTTATGTATTATTATGTTCTATACTGTATAGCTTCAATATCATTACATTCATGACAACATAAGCTAATAAATAAATCGTATCGTATCGTATCCATAGGGAGTGTGAGTTGAGCGGACTGTGTTCCTCGTAATGAGCTAGACATCATCTTGATATAGATTGGATTCAGTCTCCTATATCTATGAGAAAATCGGCGATTGCATTGGCTGTTGTCGTTGGGCCGATACGTCCGAGAGAAAAGATTACAAGTCTTTCGTTTCCGACGTTGATTTGGAACACCAACAGAACCTAGCTCATCTTCCGGTTCAGGCAAATCAGAGCGATTATCATGTTGTGTTGCAGGGGAAGGCCCCAAAGAGCGGCCACGACCATCACATGCAATTTTACTGTCCTTTGGTTTGATTTCGGGTGACGGAACCACGGACACGCTGTTAATTCTACTGGGCGAATCTGACCTTTGTGTCATGTTTCGTTTGTCATGAGGAGACTCTAAGTCAGAGTCTCCATTGGTGTTCGATACATGTATTTGTCAAATGAAGGTGTTTTAGCGACATCTTTGGTCTGAGATCTAGAGAAGACATGTTAAGGTGTCGATGTAAGTTGATTTTGAACATCGCTTCCACGCGAAATGTTTGGTGGTGTCGAGTTTGTGATTATGTGTTGTGGCCTGCTCGCTGACGGCTCGGCTGTTGAGACTGGGGACGACACATACGAATGGTCGCTTGTAGCCTGATGAAATTGTATGCTTTTAACAAAAGAGATCAATCCCTCGACTTTCCCCATCACATTCGCAGCGAAAAGTTCCAAGAATGTGTTCATGCGCTTCTCGACATTAACAAGCTGTTTGTTTGTTGATTTGATCAGATCCATACATTTATTGTTCAGCGAGTTCAATCTCAGTTTGAATGAGTCGGATTTCACAAAGGACTTCGATAGCGGGTGCGGCATGCGGAGAGCGAGAGAGAGACACACAGAGAGGATTGCATGCAGATTGGGTCCAACAATTGCACTGAGAGAGTTTGCATTAGCTATCGCATGTTGTTGCATTTTTCTGTCCCGCTCTATCTCCCCTACCAATGCACGGGCGTAGGTGAAAGCATATTTTGACAATTTTGTATACAGTGTTATTGAATTTTTATTAGCTGAATAAATCTGAACGGTAATGAACAAGACATGATATACATATATATATATATATATATATATATAATTATAATTATTATACTGTAAACATATTTTTTTTGGTTTATATGATTGTTTTGTTTTATTTTTAATTAGGTAAAATGATGTATGTACAGATTGATAATTACAATGTGTTCTTGGTGGGCCGCTCCTGGCCTCATGAAGAAACCGCAGAGCTGCAAGCGGGCCGTACATATGTAGGTATATGTCAGGCCTGAACTCGATGAGAGCTAGGATGACCACTTACGGGTCTGAAGATCCCTTGCACCCAACCCCGAGCTAAGTGCTGGGTCGGTTTTTATGCCGGGACCCGCTCGGTATGTGTTGTTGGGTGAGTGGAATGTGTTAGACACAAGCGCTAGTTTCTGTAAGGGAATGTTACGACATGAGCAGTTAGTTGGTTTAGAGGAGATAATTATTCGATGGCTTATACTACGGTCACCAAAATGGTATCTACACCGCCCGAGGACATTCATCAGCGCCCAAGGAGCCATCTAGGACGTGAGCCCGCTAGCCTATGTTTTAGTTTTGGTGTTAGTCGGTATAGTGGTGCACATGATACCAATATATCGGTGAATACATTTGCAGCGCATCGTGCCGATTGTATAGTCGCGTTTTTCGGTCGATGTTTCGGAATGTCCAGTTTTGTTAGTGGTTTAAGGTAGCTTTGCCTTGGTTGATGGGTAGTTATTTGAGGACTTGCATTACTACAGGAGGGTGTGGCCAATTCACTGTGATATCATGCCGATGATCAGTACGTACCAAAGAGCCCTTTGAAACATAATTCACAATTACCTGATGGGGCGCTGAAATGTGCTTTCGATTACTGGAACAAGTTGATCTGAAATGTGCTTTGTGTTAGTCCGCGTAGCCTGATCGACCTCGCGTAAAAGTAATTAGCGTTTGCTGAGGAGTAAATTCCTCAGAATAAGTTCGGTTGTGAGACTGGAGTTACTAATTCTGGTTAATGTCAGGTCAGCGAGTTCTATGAGCCTCTGTTTTATGTATGGGATGTCAGCAGCTAAATGGAGGACCCGAATGGGGGTGGGACGTATTTCGGAAAGGGCTATTCTAAGTGCTGTGTTTTGTGCCAACTGCATTTTGAGTAGGTTGGCTTTATTGCATTTTGAAGTAATTATTGCCCCATATTCCATGACTGGGAGAATGAATATATAATTTGATTAGGGTGGTTGGGTTGACCCCCCCACCCTGTGCCCCGAAGTCTCGTTAGGAGTGCGGTTATTTGTAAAGCTTTAGTTGAAATGTTCTTTATATGCTTGTTGAGTGTGAAGTGTTCGTCTAGTGTGAATCCTAATAAAGTTGCTTCTTTGTTTTGTTCTATTGGTTGTTAAATAGTGTAAGTTTTGGCTTTGAGCTGTAAGTTTGGTTCCCAAATACTACCAATTGTGTTTTATTTGCATTAAGTTTTATTCTCCATTTGGAACACCATTTTTCAAGTTCTGTGAGTTTTTTTTGTAGTCTAACTTCAATTAGTTTATTTCCTTTTGCTAGTGTCCATATGCCAATGTCGTCTGCAAATTGTGATGCTTGTACACGGTGTGTAGGATCTATTTGTATATCGTTTACGTAGATTAAAAAAAGGAGAGGACTTAAGACTGACCCTGGGGGGTACCAGCTTTAAGATTTACTTTTTCGGAGATTTCATCATTTATCTTTACGGCGATGTTTCTGTGTGTTAAGAACGATGAGAGAAGTCTGACTATGTTTGTGGTAGTTCTGTGCGTGTTCTGAGTTTGTATCTGAGCCCATTGTGCCATACAGAATCGAAAGCTTTTTCAACATCGAGGTATATAGCCTCAGTTTCCCAGCCCCTACTTATTGCCGTTCTAATATCTTCTGTTAATCTATATACGTGTTCTATGCCCTCTTTCCCACTTCTATAAGCCCGTTGATATTTGTTGACAAAATTAATGCTCTCTAAGTGAGTCTTTATACGGCTGCTAATGATTCTTTCAAAAAGTTTGCCAGTGCATTTTAATAAGCTGATGGGCCTATAGTTGGTTGGGATTGTATGGTCCTTGCCGGGTTTAGGAATCATTGTCCCGATTACAGTCTTCCATGTTTTGGGAAAGTAACCCAGTCTCAGGCATTTATTATATAGGTTAGTAAGACGAATAAATAGCTCGTTCGGCGCTTGTTTTATTACGCCGTACGTGATATCGTCGTCGCCGGGTCCTTTGTTAGGTTTGCCCCGGTTCAGATTTCTTCTCACCTCTCAATCGATTTCGGCCATTAGGAGATCATCGTCACCCGGTTCGACTTTGTCTTTTAGCAGTGGTGCGAAGAGTTCTGAGTTGTCATCGATATAATCGTTGACATAACGTTTAAAACGTTTGTTAAATATATCGCCTTCATGCGTGATGTGGATTTTGCGTAGACTCTCTGCGAAGATTTGAGCTTTTTCTTGGTCATTTTCAGATTTTTTGCCATTTTGGACAGTTATCTGATGTTGCGTTACTCCCTTGGCCCGTTAGCGTTTTGAATGTTTGCCAGAATTTTCTATCCATGTTTTGGTCATTAAGACTGGCTGTTATTGTTTTTCCAGGACTCGTTTTTTTCTTCTTTGATTTTTTGTTTTACTTGTCTATTGAGATTGTTATACAGTGTTTTATATTCATTGTCATTGAGGTTCTTCGCTGAGAGTCTCCATATTTTCCTTTTGAACCTTATAAGATCCAGTGTTTCCCTGGACACCCTCCACGTATGAGTTTTTAATTAATCGTCCCGTTATCACTGGGTTTATATATACATCGTCTAAATTGGATAGATCATCTCACTCGTGTCTTCATAATTAAGACGGCAGGCGTTCGTCTTGTTTGGGGGTGATAAACCCTACACATACGCGCTCCACGCTCGTGGGTAAAGTTTATCACTCCCAAAACAGGACCCACGCCGACCGTCTTAATTATCAACCCACAGAAAGCACACTATCAGGCCAAGCAAATTAAATGTTTGTTGTAGCTGGAAGGTGTCCATGCTGTTAACACATATGCACTGGTGTGTTATCTGAGATCTAACATGTGAGTCAGAAATATTGTGTTCATTGGTTTATACATGCACAGCCAAGTAGGACATATCGCATGATTGAACAGATTTCATGGGGCGGGGGTCGATTGACACATTTTTAATGACGATTTCAATCCAAGATCTCCGGATCACTATTTAAAATGGCAACTAAATTTGCGTACAAATCTTTATTTGTCTGACAGACTCGAAACTTGTTTAATGGTCATGTTCACATTTTTCGTTAAAATTTTTATTGACTTTTAGTTAAATATATCATATATTGTGATATCATTGACAAATTTCTAAATAAAATTACAGGAAATTTTTTAAATTTCGTCTTGTTATTCTTTAGATACTGTGGTTTAAGACAGATATTGCCCTCGCTGTCGGGCATTCGTCCAAACTTACCCCTGCTTCACCTCGGTGAATTATTTTTCCGAATGCCCGACAGCTCGGGCAATATCCTATACTGAATCCTATCGAACGCGAGACTCAGTTCGGAATGTTTCTCCTGGATGGCTTTGATTGATGCAGAGTTAGTTATGGTGGCTGATGATGTCTTCAACCGTGGACTGACTCAGACCTGTGGTGTTCTTTATTATCTCTCCCTGTCCGTTGCTCGATGTCTTTACGTCAGACTCCGACGAAGATAACCGTTTTTCAAAGTCGTTCCTAACTGACAGCAGGTTCTATTTCATTAATGTGAGTTCGGTAAGGACGCTCGAAAGCTGACCCTGAATACACGCAATGTTGCACGGACATGACTGACCGTCTGCAGATAAAGTGGCAGCCACAGTGGAGTCTGTGCGTTGACTCTGTTTAGCTATAGAGCCCGAGCATCCTCGAATGGACGTCCACACAGAAACTGAACGAAGTGGTATATGACCGTTGCCAGTCTAGTCTCTACCGGGACACTGGCACCACGTTTGCGTTGCTTCAGTCTATATCCTTCGAGTTCAGCAACTTGATGAGACGCTTGGTTGAAACGTCATCCCTTAAGGATATAAGCTTTGTTGACTCATGAACTTTCAGCAATAAAGAAGACATGACACTTTCTTTAGGAAATATGGAAGTTTGGTTCCACTTATATGGGGCATCTCCTGAGAACTGTTCGAACGGATCGTTTGAAGGGTCCACATCTGGTATACCGTGAATAGTTACTTGATTGCTGGCGGAATATGATTTCTACGGGCTTTAGCCAGATTAAAAATCCATGGCATGATCTAGGGCGTGGTATGCACGAATTTATACCTCTTATAATCCCAGCCGATGGAGGGTTGACAGAGTGACGAATTTCCCAGTAAATAATATTATATGTGACCCGCCATATCAAATCCAGTCGTTAGTCGGGATTTTTTGACCCTGTGCCAATGCATTCTCTTATATATGGGAGTCGACCATAGGTCGCCTCGCATATATAAGAGAATGCATTGGCCTAACAATTTTTTACAATTTTAATAATTTGTTCTTGTATTCTTTAACAATTTGATAATTTCACCCATACAGAACCCCAGACAAACATGAGCAGACGACACTCTTCTATATGCTTCTATATATGTGTGGGGCTCCCTGCAGGGTAATGGATGTTTTTTATTTTATGTCCTAAAAATTATCAGAAACATTTATTTTAAAAAAATGATAAAAAATTGTTAGGCCAATGCATTCTCTTATATATGCGAGGCGACATATGGTCGACTCGCATATATAAGAGAATGCATTGGCACAGGGTAAAAAAAAATCCCGACTTACGACTGGATTTGATATGGCGGGTCACATATTATAGATGCACGGTTCGTAATACTCACCTTCACATATATACTGTTTACCACGTCCGCACCGATCCATGCGGAGTGCATAACGGTCAACCACCACGCACTGTTTTGCATATGTTCCGTTGTCATAGAAATTGGGTCCACTGTAGCTCCACTGGAGATTGCTGTCCATCTCCGTGCCATCTGTCCAGGTAAAGTTCACAGCACCCTCACCATAAGCATAGCCCTTATGCTTTAGACCGATCCAGAAGTAATTGTCCTTTCTATGGGCCTGGGGAAAAGGTAAACGGTTGCCATTATAAGATGCCCCGGTATTATCCATATCAAATATTCTCGGATAAATACCTCCTAGTACAATGGGACCAAAGCCGGTCTATATCTATACATATACCAAGATATCCATGGACCACTGAGACACCTTTGTATGGGGATATACCTGGGTAAAACCCTGATATACACACAAGTAAATAAGACCTCTGGGGCCGTATTCACCAAGTGGGTGTATTTTAGAAACCAGGTAGTTCATTTTGGTAGCTGCTGAACGCACACGGTATCTTTTTTATATAGCGTTAACGACACACTGTAACAGAACGATGTGCGCCCCTGCCTGATCACGCCCCTGTAAACTATTGCATCAGTTCCAACAATTACGATGCATGAATAACAGGGTGGGATTGTTAGTCGGACAGCCGTACTTAGCACGATGACGAGATCACGCGATGCTGATTCTAGCTAGCTCTCAGGAAGGTCCCCAGTCGAACCAGTGCAGAGGTCTAAAAGTTATTAGTTGTTTTGGTACACTGCACTGGTCATGAGATACGAAAGCTATACTAAAGCTAACTTTAGTGACGAGCCGTTGACAACTAGTTGTCAAGCCTGGCCAGTAACATCGTCACATGATTTTGAAAAGTAGGTTACCACTTTTACATATAAGCACTGAGGTTTTACCCATCAGTGTTCAGTTGACTGAGTCCTCCTATGAGTACCGCCCTGGGAAAGACTTACTGATCCAGAAGAGCCTGAGAATGCTAGCATCAGCTGACCTATCTTGAGAAGCGAAATTATGCTCTAGAAATAAACAGATCTACGGTTCCATGAGTTGTCGTCATACCAAAAATAATACACAACGTGAAGTCCGGTCGGAACGTCGTATCTCCAACATACGGGGTTCTGCCACATAGAGATCAACTGGTGCCGTGAGCAGGATCAACCACGACGACAATTTCAAGGATGAAGATAGGTGAGTACACCTAAGACCCTAGAATCTGACGTTTTCTAGCCCACCTTTTCTAAAACACCATGGCTCATAAAAACGAATTTCTGACACCCTGGGTTCTAAAAATCAAAATCTAACATCCTGGCTTCCCAAATTCAAGACGAATTAAAACCAGATTTATTGGCTAAAATTCATGCAGCATTAAAAACCGTTCCGTCCTGGCCTGACGAAAATTATGACGATTTTCTGCCGGACTGTTTTGAATTGGAAAAGCTAACGTATGATGAATATTGCGCCATTTTAAAACCACAAATATATCAATTAGAAAATACACGGTACGGGACCGTCTCCGAAATTAAAATAATTCGAAAATGTATACTATTTAGAGACTGGGTCCACGTCATAGAATTCTCCGTGTGGATTAATAATAACAACATTTGTCACACGTTTGAAAGTGGTCGATGTATAAAGTATCCGTTTAAAACGAGTTAAAGATATTTCAAATAATGGCTCAAATTGTTGATGATATACAAGGTGCGCATTTGAACGTACCCTTACCCGCGGACGAAGCAAATATGGACGCACCTGTTCAACAACAACAACCGCAAAATCCTCAACCACAACCCGGGCAACAAGGCGACTTAAATGCCGCCTTACATTTGTTGAGACAAAACGAGCAAATCGGGCTCGTCTTGGCAGGAATCCAGCAGCAATTTGCTGGATTCAATTTGAATCTGGGACAACAAACCAATGCGATTCGTACGCAAACCGCCGCGCAAAGCGCGTTGACTTTATCTACAATGGTAGAAAAGTACGAGGGACAACCTCGGAAATTAAGGGAATTCTTAAAACAAATAGACCGGTATTGTAATATACTCGGTACACCAGAAGAAGAAAGATGGTTAGTCGCACTTCAGCGTACAGGCGGCCCTGTAGCTGAATTTCTCACGCGATATCATCACGAAAATCAAGGGGTCACGTGGAACCAAATAAAACGCGAACTAACGATTAGATTCGCGGAAATAACAGACAAACATCAGGCTCTTGCAAAAGTAAGAAGCTTCAAACAAAAAGCAGGGGAAAATATACATATATATGTAGAGGCAGTTCGCCAATTAGCAGTGGATGCTTTCGAGTATGAAGAATTAGCCATCCCTGCAATACAACGTCAGTTGGTACAGTATTTCACTGACGGGTTAAATGACACAAACCTCAAGATGAAAATCTTGAGAGAAGATCCACAAACATTGGATCAAGCAGCTTTCGTAGCTGTGGAGGAATTTAATATCCTTAAACGATTTTCAATGCGTTTCAATCGCACACCGACGAATGAAACCCCATCGGGACAAGAACCGATGGATGTAAATAGGGTCAAACCAAAAATAGTGCAGTGTAATTACTGTCACAAATTGGGCCACAAATATGAAGCTTGTAGACTCCGCCCAAGACAAAATACACATGTTCACACAATAAATAACTCTCCTCAACCGCCAACCAAATTTTGTCGAAGCTGTTGGAAGCTAACATATCATGATACTCGTGAATGTTGGTACAAGGACCACTTGTACGATTATGGGACAACGAACCCAAACTTTAAACGCCGAATGCGTAACGAGTTGGACGAGCAGCAAAACAGAAAACCGAATCCCTCTTTAAACGAGTAGAACCTGTTCGTGACAAGGCGCGCGCGCGGGTTAACCATATTAAACATAAATCAAAGCCTTACCAAACTGTATCCAATAAAGCACTCTATCCAAATTTAACACGTAAAAATTTACCGTCAACGAATGTAATTCCATTAAATTCGCACAGATTTACTAGAACGTATGACAACCGTTACGATTCACATTGTAAAAACATATCTGGTCATGGGAGTACAAAGCATATACACTATGCCAGACCCACAGTAAAAATGATTGACAACGCGCGACCCAACGCCGACCTTCATGTCAAACCGGTGCATCATCACTTGCATTCCGAATTGTCATATGCTGATCGAGTAAAATCGAACAAGAAATCATTGGAGAACACAAATAAGTTAAATAAAGTGAAGAATACTTATGTCATGGGTCACAAGACGCCAAATACAATTGACACTAAACGTGCGGATCCACGAACGCGAAAATTCGACAACCGTGGGTCTAACTCCCATAAACATGTTAAATCACTGAATAATCCGCATAAAATACATGCGAATCGAGAGAGACACTCCATAAATCCGCGATTCGCCTCGCCATGGGATAATAAAACTGAAAAAGCACAGCAAAACTCGAAAAATAGGAGTTTTCAAAAATCATCTATTGAGTGCCCATTTAAGGGACAAAACACTCAGAAACAACCAAATCAAGCCTACAGTAACTTATTACATTACGGGAAATCGAAAAATTCACAAAAACAAAAAATTAAAAAATTTCTGTATGATGGCGACCAAAATGGCCAACAAGATGACACAAAATTGAAAAACACAAAAAATGGAATAAATCAATTTCCAAACAAAAATCTTAGTCCCAAACAACGAATTCCGTATTCTCAAGGTCAAACGAACTCAAACAAGACTGAACATAGTAATAAAACTCAAAAACTTAAAAATCAGCCCAATTTTCAAATTTCTTATCCAAACAACAGGTATAGTGTACTGGAACAAGACTATTGTCCTCCAGACTATACAAATATACATGTGCCTGATAGTCCAATACCTTCAAGGCCACAACACCGTCGTAAAACAAAGGATTTTATGAAAAATCAAAATTCCAACTCCAAGTTCAAACTTGTTGAGACTAATGATAAATACAATGTACTTAAAATGAAATTACCCAAACCGAATGTACGGTACACAAAACACAATAAACCTAGTAAAACTGCTAAAATAGTTGAAAAGTCTCATAAAACAAATGATGTTGCAAATCAACTTAAAGATAGAAAAGAATGGTTAAACCAAGTTAAAAAGTTAATTAAAGCAAGCAAGCAAACAGATACTCAAATGAAACATACCATACATGGTCGTGGAGTCTCTCATAACCCCAAATCAAATAAAAATGGAAAAACTTCTGAAAAATTCAAAAATGAAACATCCAAAGAAGTGAATGTTACAGGTACGCCTGTGCCATCCTCAATATTGCTTCAAATAGGCAAACAACGTGTTCGTGCCCTTTGTGATACTGGAGCACAGTGCTCCATAATTAGCAACTGTTTATATAAACAAATCACAAATAGACCCAAACTTAACAGAAGGAAGGATAATTTGACTTCAGTCACAGGAAGTGAACTCAAATGTATCGGTCAAATTGAATTACCTTTCAAAGTTAGTGGGTTAAAGATGAAACATGATTTTTATATCGTGGAAAATATGACCCGCAATATAATCTTAGGTACTGACTGGATGGTTCAAAACTGTGTGCGAATATTCTTCGACTTACAATGTTTGAAGATTAATCATCGCATCGTTCCAATGGTACCTGACTTAGAGATTGCAAGCCTTGTTAGACTTAAGAAGGAAGCACTTCTCAAGCCCCAGAGTTGTCTCTTAACTTGTGCTCACATCGTTGGCGGATGTGGCTTATTCGACACTAACCTGTTACAAGTTAGTTCTCTGGATCATGGGTTCTTGTCTGAACAACCCGGCTTGAACTTAAGTGATGCAGTCATTAATGTTAATGACCTTACTTCTTTAGGCAGCATCCCTGTATACCTTGTCAATGATACTGACAAGTTCTATAAACTTAGAAAGGGATGTGTCTTAGGCAAGGTTGAACCTCTTGAGACAGCTCAGATTTCTGAAGTCTCCCAGTCACCCACTCAGTCATTTTCCCGTGACACCAAGCCATCAAAAATTAATTATGCTGAGGTTGATGTGCCCTCAGATAAGAAACAAATAATCACAGATCTTCTTAAAAGTAATGAAGGTCTCTTTGCTGCAACTGATGCAGACCTAACCTTTACTGACACAGTAAAGATGAAAATAGATACACAAGGTAATGCACCCATCAAGTGCCAACCATACCGTGTTCCATTGGCTAAAAAGCAGATCATGGACCAGGCAATTGATGATATGCTTGAATCAGATATCATTACCCCTGCTAGATCACCATGGTCCTTTCCTTGCTTACTTGTGGGCAAGAAAGATGGTTCATCAAGATTTTGTGTTGACTTTCGTAAGCTCAATGCTATTACTAAACCAATTACTTGGCCACTCCCGGTCATTGATGACATATTGAATTCTCTAAATGGCTCTAAATACCTGACAGCGCTTGATCTTAAGTCAGGCTACTGGCAAATCTTATTAGATGAAGATGCCCGTGAAAAGTCTACATTTACTTGCCATAGAGGGACCTATTCTTTCAAGGTAATGAGTTTCGGTCTTTCAAATGCCCCAAGTTTGTTTCAAGAGCTCATGTCCGTCGTCTTAGATGGCCTACAAGATCGCTCATTAGCCTACTTAGACGATATTTTGATATTCTCGCCGACGGAGGCTCAACATCGTAAAGACATTCAAACTGTCTTCGATCGCCTTCGACAACATAAATTGAAACTCAAATTGAAAAAGTGTAAGTTTTTCCAAACTGAGACCAAGTACTTAGGTTTTGTTATTAACTCAGATGGTGTCAAACCCGACCTTGATAAAGTCAAGGCCATTCGAGATGTTCCACCACCTACCAATATTAAAGGAGTTAGATCATTTATGGGAATGACATCATACTATCGTCGTTTCATTCCTGGTTTTAGCGCCATCGCTACACCTCTGATTAATCTCACTAAAAAGTATTCAAAGTTTAAATGGACTGATGAATGCCAAAGAAGCTTTGATACCATGAAATCAAAACTAACTGGAGTATCTTATCTTGCATACCCAGACGTCAACAAACCATATTGGTTATATACTGATGCCTCTGACAATTGTATCGGGGCATGTCTTACTCAACCTTATGAAGACCCAAGTCTTGATCCCACCATCGCTGGTGAATTGGAAAGACCAATCTATTTCCTCTCACACAAACTTAGTGATACTCAACGCCGCTGGGCCACAATTGAAAAGGAATGCTTCGCCATTCACTATGCCCTTCGAAAGTTTGATCATTACTTATCAAATGCTCAGTTTACCATTCGTACTGACCACAAACCTCTTGAACATCTTCTTAGTGCCAATAAGAAACTTCAGAATTGGGCACTGGATATTGCTGGCTATAATTGCCAGATTGAATACATACCAGGTCCTTCGAATCTCTGTGCAGACTGGCTCTCTCGTCCACCTGCACCTTCTCCGTTAAATCCTCATACTGATACTGATTCCTCAGATGGTGAAGACATTCCTGAGATCAGTGATAAGGCTTATCAAGTGACAGCCATAAATTCTAACAAATTTGAACCCAAAGAATTTGCTAAGTGCATAATTCCTCCAGATGACTTACCTCGTCAATCTCAACTCACACATGTTGATTTCAACATGACTCTAGAACAAGATAAAGACGCTGAGATAGTAGAGCTTAAGAAACAATATAATTGCAACAATCCACCCCCCTCCATTTGGGAAAAATACATACTTATCAATGACATCTTGCATTATATTAGTCATGCCAAGGATGACCCTGTTCTTCGCATGTGCATTCCATCTCATTTACAAGCTCACATTATGCAACAGTACCACGATGATAATGGGCATCTAGGTACCGATAAAATGTTTTCCTCAATCAAATCCAAGTATTATTGGAAGAATCTTTACAAAGATATATATGCATATTGTGAAAAATGCATTCCCTGCCAAAGTCGAAAACTTCAGAAAAAGAAATCACCTCTTCAAGAAACAGACATAGCACCTTACCCCTTCGCTAAAATTGGTCTCGATTTAAGTGGACCCTACCCTAAGACGTTAAGTGGGAACGTCTACATCGTCACTTTCATCGACCTCTATAGTGGTTGGCCAGAAAGTTTTGCAGTACCAGACAAATCTGCCTCCACTATTGCCAATTTGTTACTCAGTGAGATTTTTCCTCGTTTCTCAGCACCGCTGGAACTGGTAACTGATAATGGCACCGAGAATATTAATCAAGTCATGCATGATGTCTTAGAAGAACTTCGTATTCATCACGTCACTTCTTCTTATTATCATCCTCAGAGTAACGCCAAAGTTGAACGCGTTCACCGGACTATGCATGACATTCTTTCCAAGTTGCTTAAGAATCAACTTGAGACATGGGATCTGTATCTTCCCCAAACACTGGCTAGTATACGATTCAGTGTGAATGAATCTACTAAATACTCGCCATTCTACCTGCTATATCAACGCGACCCCATTTTACCAATTGACAATTTGCTCCGCCCTCATCACAAGTATGTGGGTGAAGACTTTCACAAGGTCGCACTTCAAGAAATGCATCGTTCATTTCGTTTGATGCATCGTCATCTACAGTCTGCTAAAAAGCGACAGAAAACCTACCAAGATAAGAAGGCGACCGATAACTCTTTTGAAGTGGGCGACCCTGTCTATTATAAAGACAATCGCACCAAAAATAAGTTAGCCCTTAAGTGGCAACCATATTTTCGCGTCATTGAAAAGCGGTCCCCTGTTTCATACCGCATCCGTAATCAACTTACAGGTCGTGTGACTAAGAGTCATGCTGACCTCCTCCGCAGAGCTGCCATAGATTGGACTCTGCCTGTCAAAACTGACAAAGAAGCTGCTGTCAGAGCGCAGCGCTATGTTGTACCCCCCTCCTCATCTGATTCTGACTCCGACTCCGAGGATAACATACCTCTTCAGCGTCTTCGTACAATGAAACGCCAGGTCAGATCAGATTCGGAGGACGAAGACGATATACCCCTTAACGAGCTTCGCACCAAGCTGCGTGCTCGTAAACTAGCTCAAGAGGCTCAGAATGATTATAATGCCTCTACTGAAGAGTACAGTGATGATATGCACAATGCATATAACGCATCTACCGACGATTATGATGTACCTCCCAATCTGGGATTACAAGACATCACCATGGCTGCAGACATTGAATCTGTTCATGCCAAATTATCAACAGCAGAGGACGACTCAGCTGAATCTCAGTTTGAACCTGGTCGCCTGCTTACCATTGAACCCCTGACAGTTATCCCCCTTCTAGAGACTGATCTCTAAATATCTGACTACACCGTCAAATAGTCTGTTGTTCCCTTTTCCATTAATGGATATGGATTAGCCGAAATCACATGCATTTCTACTGCATGTCCTTGATTATTTACAAGGTCCCATTAATGGCCGAGCTTATTCCGCGGTTCGTTTATCCCCGCTGCTCATTTATTCTTTGCCTTCTTTAGCTCTGCTAAAGAATTCCTTGTTAGGGAGGATTGTGCAGCGTTGACATGTGCGACGGCACGGTGTTGACCTGTATACGTCTTTGGAAGAATTGACCTGAGTACGTCTGTCACGTACACCTCTTCAGAAGACCTGTCCTCTTTCAAACAAATATTTTTTTTGTCTGAACTCCTCCCTGTGACTGCAGTCTGATTCCTTCTTTGTAAAAATAGATAGGTGTAAAAGTAAGAAGGGAAATTTGATTTTATTGACTTAACTTTAAATAGTACCATTGCACGCCTGAAATTCGCCAATCTAAATAATACCATAGATAGGAATGTTTGAATTAATATTAGTTTTTGGAGAAGTGCACATCTCCAACAACGAGTGTATTTAAGTTAAGTAACTAGTTACAATTACAAGGATAACAAAGGCAACCAGACACAACAACTAGACATACCCCAACCCTAACCTACGAGATCACTCTAATCATGTGACTCTTCTATTTTCAGCAATACTAGTACTCTGTGTGACCTTAATCTCACTAGAATTAGGTCAAACGAATAGCATTATTGTGACGCGACATAATGTGATTTTCCAAAAACTTAAAGATATATATATGACCAATGCAGATTGGACAATAGGTTTCGTAGTAAACTTAGAACCATTTCAAAACTACTTGAAATCCCTGTCAAGACAAATAAAGATAGCTCGAAAAGAGTTGGACCGAACAAAGTTAAAAACAATACAAACAAACGGACATGAGTCGTTTAACTTGACAGGTACAGCTAAACAATTCGACGATCTCTTCGCGAGTTTCAGTGAAAACTTAGAGATACTGAACACCGAATACTTAGAAGTTGTTTCGCAATTTGTCGAATACAAAACGCTTCACGATGACTCGCCGCATAAGATTAAAAGGTCGCTGCTCCCCTTCATAGGAGAAGGATTATCCTGGCTGTTTGGAACAGTCAGTGAGAGCGACCTCAATAATATTAATAATAATATTAATAAATTGGCTAATAATCAACGAAAAATTGAGCACACTCTCAAAGAAAGTTTTAGCCTAATGGACGTCTCCCGGAATTACATCCGTGAAAATAGAATGAAAACTAATCAGTTGGTTGAAACAGTTAAATATATTCAGCATGTACTCACTGAGGCATTCAACAAGCAATCACACAAATTAACGACATTGGAATACTACGCTAATTTGCATAATCATATTGACCTAAGAATTACAGAGATAAATCAAATGATTACTGCTGCTAGATTTCATGTAGAACACATGCATACGCAAATAAGTATCTTAACTACCAAACGAATTGCTCCAAGTGTGGTTCGTATTAATACCTTACGACGAGTGTTATCTGACTTGGACAAACATCTTCCAGATCATCTTAAATTACCATTTGATCCCAACACTGAATTGTGGAAGTATTATCAAAACTTTAAGTGTTCTACTCTGTTGACAAACAGTCGACTAATTGTACTAGTGAAAATTCCTCTGATCAACATAAGGAACAAATTCGAACTCTTTAAGATTCATTCGTTCCCATACACACCTAATAACAAATCTTTATCTTCGGATTTAAGACAAATGATTGCTGAATATCGGTTTGACCATAAACACTTAATAATAAATGCTGGTCGTACTCAATTCCTAACATTACCCGATAACTCGCTCTGCTTAATGAATCCATTGCCATTCTGTCCTTTTGATGGTGTTATTCGAACGCTTTACAACGATAAACCATGCCCTATCGCATTACTCATGAATGACACGAGGTCAATAAAAGACCAGTGCATTATAGAAGTGCAACCGAGCGTTAAACTACCATATGTCAGAAATGTAAACACTGGACTCTTTGTCATTAGCTTAGCTAAACCAATAACTTTCTCGGTAATGTGTAAAGATTATGTAAGTTCTCAAGAAGTGACATTATTTCCGCCTATTGGATTATTAACTTTACAACCTACGTGTATCGCTTCTGCCCCGAATGTGAAAATTGAGAGTCACTTCTCAGGTGACAACTCTCAGCTTATAAATGCGTTTGATAACGAGATTCTTCCTAAATTTAATCTTTCCAAGTTCTACCTTTGGAAACCTGTCTTGGACAGAATTGATCGTTTTAGGAATTTTACATTACCAATCGCATTAAAAGGTGTTACTAAAATACCTTTACATCAGTTAATTGATTCATTGGACAAACTGGAAAGCATAACACCCCTTAATTCGGAAATTCCAAAATATGTTTATGTAATTATAATTGTGGCAATGTTAGCTTCGGTGCTTGCCCTCTGTCGTTACCGGAATAAAGTTATGTCCCTCTTATGCAAACATAAACGCCGCAATAGGCGCCATAACGTCAGATTTGGGTCACTAGGTGTACGTGAAGACGCAGGTACCTTGAACGAAGAACCAACCAGGTCTTCATCACTTGCATCAGAAACCAAGCGATCAGCCGAATCACCATCCACTCCTGTAACTATCAAACGTACCAAAATTCACCTAACTGAAAATGATATTGCCTATTTACAGCAGCACCAACTCATGGAACTGCCAGAACTGATTACCACTGACGAAGCTTCTTCAACATCTACCTTATAAGAAAATGTCCAAAATCAACGTTGTCATCTTCGGATCCAGCCATCTTCAACGACTGGCTCAACATTTACTATCAACGGAGAAGAAGATGACGCTATATCCCAACAACTTCCGCAGAGCATTGGATTTAGTCGACCCCAATATTAAAGTAACTATGTATGGTATTAGTGGATTGCGACTCCACGACCTACAAGCGTCAACCATCAGCCAACTACAACAACTACGTCCGTCCATAATAATAATAATGTGTGGAGGCAATGACCTCTCCTCTAGGTCAGTAGAAGATACATACTACGACCTAACCCAACTAATCCACAAACTACAAGACCCAACTCCTACCAAAATAATTGTCTGCGAGCTACTTCAGAGAAGAAAAGTCCGACTTCCAGGTCCAGAAAAGAAGACCAGTACTCGCAGTAGCGATGTCAATCAATATAATGACCGTGTGAGTCAATTAAACCAATTACTTCGGAGCGGGTTACATAAAAATTACCCAGCAGCATATTACTGGCCGCTTCGAAGACTATCCACCTTCGTTGAGGAATCAGCCTTGAATCATGATAAAGTTCACCTCAACGAAGAAGGAAATATCCGACTATCCCGGAATATAAAACATGCGATTGTGTTCGCATTAACACATTCATAACCATTAGAACCGCTGGATTGGATCAAGAATTTAACCACTTGCGCTTGGGGATTCTTGAGTACGTAGTCACGCACGTCTCCGCCAAGACCTGTGCTTGGACTTGTATCCGGTTCAGCTGAATCATGTTCATTACAGAAGAGGATTAGATGAAGAGTATATACAATAAATATATGACATTCCCTGAATATGATGTCAAGAAAGCAACAAGTGTATATAAAATAAATATATGACATTCCCTGAATATGATGTCAAGAAAGCAACAAGTGTATATAAAATAAATATATGACATTCCACGAAGACGATGAAAAAAAGAAACCTCGTGATTTAAAACACGAACTTATTGTGATGTGATATAATTCCAAATACGGTATTGTATACCATGATATTATGTGCATGCTCAAATTAATTCGTTGCATGCCATAGGATTATATAAAGACCACGGTCTAAGGCTAAAAATTAATCAGATATAATAAGTAGATTAGCTCATTATAGCTGGATACGTGAGATAGGTAGTATCATAGTTGTTCCATAAATTATAACAGACTTTAAAGTCTTCAACATATAAACACAACTTATGGTTTACTTTTGAATCAGGCTATCATGCCAATTAGATGTTCTGCACAGCCAGATTTTTAATGGAGTAAAAATATAATTTTATCCATACATCTAAACCCTGCTAACATGCAAAGGTCATATCCTCTTTTCAACAAGCAGGTACACACATGTGTTCTCATTTAACTATAGTTAACTCTGCTTAGTAACTGGATGGAGATGTACTACTCACGTATCCTGCCCATATTTTCCTTTTTCAGCAATTGAAAAAACATATATATATATATTAACAATAGTAGTCTTGCCTTAGACCTTGGCCGTCATTGTGCTCAGTCTGTCCTTCAATGGCAACCAGAAAGGTTGCCTTTACACTAAAGGATAATAAATCCCAATCATAACAATAACTTAAACTAAAACTAACAGTGTGCCATCTTTCTGTTAACGATTCCTGCTAGGATGATTTCGCATCAGCCTATGCGAAATCCTCTTGGTATGGGAGATATGTAACAGAACGATGTGCGCCCCTGCCTGATCACGCCCCTGTAAACTATTGCATCAGTTCCAACAATTACGATGCATGAATAACAGGGTGGGATTGTTAGTCGGACAGCCGTACTTAGCACGATGACGAGATCACGCGATGCTGATTCTAGCTAGCTCTCAGGAAGGTCCCCAGTCGAACCAGTGCAGAGGTCTAAAAGTTATTAGTTGTTTTGGTACACTGCACTGGTCATGAGATACGAAAGCTATACTAAAGCTAACTTTAGTGACGAGCCGTTGACAACTAGTTGTCAAGCCTGGCCAGTAACATCGTCACATGATTTTGAAAAGTAGGTTACCACTTTTACATATAAGCACTGAGGTTTTACCCATCAGTGTTCAGTTGACTGAGTCCTCCTATGAGTACCGCCCTGGGAAAGACTTACTGATCCAGAAGAGCCTGAGAATGCTAGCATCAGCTGACCTATCTTGAGAAGCGAAATTATGCTCTAGAAATAAACAGATCTACGGTTCCATGAGTTGTCGTCATACCAAAAATAATACACAACGTGAAGTCCGGTCGGAACGTCGTATCTCCAACATACGGGGTTCTGCCACAACACGCTATCGATGAAGTGATTGACCCAATCTATCAGATTTGTAATTTGTATTTGTCAATGTATTATGACTAAATCGCGAGAACAAACCGGCCATAATCCGCATGCATAGCGGTATACTTTATGCGTATATTGTTATAGAGACTCAGACTGGCCGGGTTGTATATTTCTGCAGAATGAGTTTTGATGACACAATTGAGATTTTCAGGCAGAGGAAAAACCAAGACAACATCTCAGCAAAATTATAAGGGATAGGTCCAACCTAGAATCAGTTGGGTGGCTAGAGGCTCTCATCTGTATGGTGCCCACCTTCATAATTCCAACTGCACCACCCTTCAACCAGACCAAACACATGTTTGCGTAATTATATTTGCACCCTGTAGTCACGATCCGGAAGGATCAATATAATCTACCGGGCGAACCATTGTTCTGTTTAAAGGTGCTCAATCCGATCAAACGCTCCTAAATTAACATTTCTTTGGCTTCGGAGGTAAAACATATTTGATTCGAGTCGAGGAACCCACCCATCAAAGCTCAGAGTGATCAGATATCGATTTTTGAACTTTGTTATTTCTCGAGATGCGTAATAATATATGGCCCAGAAACTCGTGCAAGTGATAATACGGCCATATTTTGTTGAATAAAATGTTGATAAATAACAAGTTTGGGGAACATTCATACCATAGTTGACAGTGATTAGCATTATTTTTTTGCAATAAATCGATTCTGATAACTAAAGCGTAATTTGAAAAACATTTGTTGTTGTTGTATCTTGATGGTATGGGGACCGTCTGATCTGATTGAGTACCATTAATATAAGATTTTTTGTTAGATCTGACCTGAAAATTGCCATAAATCCTAACATCTGGTAGTCTGGCGCCATATATAAATTCACACGGCCACGGGGAGGGACGTTCAAGATAATACACCGGACCGACCGCGGTTCGGCTCGGTGTGAGAACATTTTGAAATCGGAACATGAAAATCGCAAAATCATAGAATCTAGACTGACCTCGATTTAATTTTTATGCGTTGGAAAATTTCCAACCTGACAGCCCTATTCCAGTTGAAACATTTCGAGTAATTAGCAGTTTTTTCGATGAGGAATCGGGACACAAGCTTGCCAATTAGTGTTGGAAAATTCCAACCTGACACCCAGGGTCCGCGCTGGACCGAAATTTACTTTTGCCAAATAATTTGCCAAATGAAAATATTTTTGGTCAAATTATATTAGCATTTGCCAAATGCTATCTATGATAGTATCATTTTCTGTAACATTATTTATTATGTTTCGACACTCGCGGGTTAAACGACTTTTGATGTCGATAGAAAAGCAGTTAGTTAATAATTAATTATACTCGCATCTCTATTGTGGTTTATCATACAACAATAAGCCAATCAACGAACAGTATAATTTGTAGAAAGGTTGCTTCATTAGAAGGGCGCATCACAGGCCAGGATGATTAGTAACCCCTCCAACCATCAGTACTAATGTTATGAGATTAACTACAGCTTAATACAGGTGTTAACGTTCCTTAAACCTCATAAAACACCACTAAAATAATTATGTTGTAAGAGTTTCCTGGCATGAATGGTAATGATTGACTAATATGGTTTTTTTTTCAAATTGCTTGAGGAATTAGAAAGTGACTTGCCAAAACTTTTGCCAAATGAAAATATTTTTGCCAAATGTGAATTATTTTTGCCATTGGCAAATTTGGCAAGTGGCAGCACGAACCCTGCTGACACCCACATAAGGTCGGAAACTTTTTGACAACTCTTGGTCCAAAACAAATCCCTACTAATAAATTGTTGAACAATCATAGTACATGAAAAAATTAACATATTTTTGGTGTGAAATGTCCAACCTTAGTGTTGCGCCAGGTTATGAAATTTGCAACTGTTGAACATTTGACAACAGTTAGAGGGGATGTGAGACACCCACCGCCCCCCCCCCCCCGAAAAAAAACCCGTCGCACGTCCATGAGAAGAATATGATTAGTGGAGGTTTGTTGTATGCTATATAGTTTAAGCACAATCATAATCTATTCGAAAATTTCCCTTTCCGGCACTGGTGAATAGTTCCGGTCTCTTCATGATCAAGGATTTTGAAGTTTGAATGCACTGTATGCTCAAAAAGTGCTGCGATCGACGTTTGTGAACTTCACACCTTTCCCTCGGTTACTCCTGAATGAAATGAACCGAACGTGCCCGGTTGTTAAGCCCTATATGGGTGTTTACTGCTTCACTGATCTGGCCGTGATAATAGGGCGATGGGCGATGGGGATATCTGGCAGGACAACACATTTCAGGTTTCACGCAATGCGAGTTATTTTTTGGAAATTGTAGTAAGGCTGATCAGGCCGTATCTCGCAAGACAACACATATCGGGTATTCGCGGATGTCTCCTTGTTGCAGCATGTAAATTTTATGACCGCGTTAATTGCTTTAGATGTTTAGGTATGAACAATAGCTGGGCCACTCGAAGATTTTATGGCGGGAACACAATGCAATATATTAGCTAACTTTGCTGATGAAGTATGATACATGTCTCAGTTGGAATGTATAGACTAAATGTATTGCGAAATGTCGGGTGTGTATTTAATCCGTTTGGTAGATTTTGGTCCGTATTTAGTGTCTTCCCATCGACGTCCATCATTATGGGAAGAGGGGATGGGACCCCCTCCCCCCCAATGTGTTGGAGGAAAAAATTAGTTTTGCATGTAGGGAGGGTGGTGGCCCCATGGTTGGAAGGGATTTTTATTTTCAACCCTGTGTACGACCATTTTTTTTCACTTTTACCCCCCCCCAATCATCGATTGCTCAATGATTTAGCCGGTGGCAACAATGACAGAGTGGCACTAGAATAGATGAACCACCACGAGTTAAAGTACAAATGATAATAAATGATGGGGCTGAGAATTCTACCTTAACAGTCACACATGCGTCATTTAGCAGGGGAGGGGGTCGGAAAAAATTACAGGATACAAGGACCGCTAGGGTGGGTGTCCAAGAGCCCGAATGCAGATTATTTCTGATGTCATGCAATTTTTTTCCAAAATCATTTCTAAGACAAATTTCAGCTTAAAAATGAATTGAAACAATCACATTCATATAGTAGTGCATGCTATAGCCTTATACAAGTGAGGGGGGCTCTATATTTTAATTATTTGTCCACAATTTCTCCCTTTAACAGTTGAAACCATGGGGTGGGTCCGGTTTTGGTCAAGGAAAAATATTGCAATAAAAAAAATCCATTCTCATCTTTTCTCATAGTTTATCATGGATTTTTTTTTTAACTTATTATATTTAGAGGATACCTGCGTGTTTTGAGTGAATACCGGAAGTATCTCATGAGTGGTCACAGTGAGATACTGTAATCATCACGAGTGGCCTTTAGGCCATGAGTGATGATTCCAGTATCTCACTGTGACCACGAATGAGGTAATTCCGGTATTCTCAAAACACAAAGGTTTTCTTTTTATTATTTGCGCTATTTACTAAAATAGATCGAGGAATTAATTCAAAATCGAACTGATTCCGATTCACATTGGCAATACAATTTCTGCACAACAAACAGAGACCACGTGGTTCAATAAAATACTGTCAATAACTCAGAATACACATGCTGCTTCAAATGTGCGTAATATATCAAATAAATTTATTTCAAATATACCAACTTATACTTGCTTGTGTACTAATAGCAATGTGGTATTGCATTTTTGTCAATTATTGACACAAAATCGTTATTTGAAGGCTTTTAAATTCTGAAGTGGGACAAATTGTATAGTATAAACAACAAACCGGAAGTTTACCTATAGTGAGATAACGCTTTAGCCAGAGTAGAATGCAAAGTGTTATCTCACTGTATCTCCCACATGGAGAAGACTGGAACTGTGTTTATTTAATCAAATTGATGGTGGTTTTTACTTTACACATGCACATATTTTAACCTATTGCTAATAAGGGCCACAGCTATCCTGTTAAAGTGGGTATTTTACCTAATATAACCATAAATATTTTGGTTTTTAAAGGTTTTGTCATGGTTTTGTTGGCATATTTTTTCCAGCCATGTGCTTTGTTTGTTTATTTTTTTGTGGGTGTACTTGATCAGCGTTCTCTCAGTTCTGGTGCAGACACAATGAGAGACCCTTACCCTGCCAACAACAAATTATTTATTAGAATTTACAAGATTTTCATCAATTTTGGTGGTGGGTGTCCCAGACCTGGGTGGAAAAACTTACGGTCCCGGGTGGATGCCCCAGACCTGGGCGGAAAAAACTTACGCCCCGGGGTGGTGGGTCCCCAAAACTGAAAAACACAAAATTTCCAACTTGTATCCGTAAAAAAAATTCCTGCCCCCACCCCCCCCCCCCCCCCTGCGTTTAGGTTCAAATTCTGTCACAAGGACGTTGTTCACATGAGCGATTGATTTTAATTTGATCGTCATTGGCGGCTTATCGTCAGTGATCGCACATGCTAAACGGCACACGCCAATCAATCTTGGCTAGATATTTGACCTACTATGTGAATGTTCTATCAGCAATAGTTGATTCAGTTGTAAAATGCCGGCCAGTCGGAGTTATCTGCAGTCGAAAAAGCGGAAATTAATTGTCTTGTGGTTGGCAGGAATAGCACACAAACGTGCTTTGAGCCAAATAACATTCTGGGTTCATCCGATTTGTCAAAAAAAATCCCGGCTGAATTGTCTATCAGTCGTAAATAGTACTGCCATATGATCTTAATATTTCCAACAGTTGGAAAGTTGTAGGAAAATGGCAACATATGTAGGTGGATTGGGTGAATAGCATAGTGGTTTCAAAAATACCCCAAGCAAAAAATGTCAACACATGCAATGGAGTGGGTGAATAAAGATTCACGCATTGTGGAACTTCGGGTTCCAAGGGAGTGGTGAAGATGAACATTCCAAGTGGGGATATATGTAATGTTAGAGATTCACCACTGTTGCCAGGTATACGTTGGAAACTTCGTTCCAAGCCATTTCATTTCCGTACTTCATTTATTATTTTGTCGCCCATCAGTTTTGAGAATGACTGTACCCGGATAGTATATGCTGACCAACTGTACCATGCAATTCTCTGCAACGGCTATCTCGATGACGAGGTTGATTGCAGAAGATGTTTGGTCACGAATAGGACGTGGTTGTTTGAGGAATGTAATTTTTAACGAATAGATCTGCGTTGTGTTAAAGGCACGCGAGGCCTTAGTTGTCGAAAATATTCATATTTGTTGCAATCACCGTAAACAGAAAAACATTAAAATGCATACAGTTTCGTTCATATAATTATACCATGACTATCGCGTAAACAGCATGTTATCATAAAGACCTACTATATTTTACCTAAGCAAGGGCCTGATTGTGTTACAGAAGACAGCACAATGCTACTGGCTAATAACACAAAAATGGCATAAACGCTCTTTATTTGTTCCATATCAGGAATTCACCAACGCTCTTTTTGTTTACCATCATAATATAAACAAACACCAGAAAAGTAACTTTTTATGCTTTTGTTTACATAACAATGGTCAAACAAATGACAATAACATACTGTTTATGCGATATTTCTTATTTGTATACGGACAAAGTCTGTCTACATTTTGATGTTCTTTCTGTTTATGGCTGTTTTTGACGGGTGGAAATATTTTTACAGGATACCCACAGACAAGACCAACCGTACTTTAACACGCAACTTAAAAACGCGGCGATTCATCGCACGCGCGTGTGTAATATAATATGAATAGCCCCTTAGGTCCGAATCGGCGTCTCTGGTTTAGACTAGGTTTTATTCTAAACCAGGTTTTACTCCAGTTTAAACTAGGTTTAAGAAGGAGTAAAACTTGGTTCTAGTAAAACTAGGTTTTATGGGAGCATCTCACCCATGGTACCTGGTATAGTCCTTCACCTGACCTATGGCCATATAGTCACCCCGTGTGTACCTATTCAAAACATTCATAAATGATTATGGTCAATCCTTGTATACATATTCACCTCAACATTGGCCATGTCACTCCCTGTATTCATATTTGTCACACCATAGCCGAATAGCCACTCAAGATATACTAATACACCCCAGCCATGTCAGTATAGTCACTCCATGTATGCATATGCACCTCATCCATGGCCATATAGCCACACGCTATACACACATGTCCCTCGCCTATGTCAATAAAGCAACACGTGTGTATATAAGAAATAAACGGCGGTTTCAATGTGGTCATGGGATTTTGACCGCGAGAAAAAATCAGCAAACTGCATGAACCCCGAAGGGGTTCATGCCGAGTTTGCTGATTTTTTATCGCGGTCAAAACCCATGACCACGTTGAATCCGCCGTTTATTATTTATATTTATATACTTAAATTCATTATGAACTAGGATTGTCTGTCTTTCCCACTATTTATTCATATATTTAAATGAACGCATGGAGTTCAGTTCAGAAAGTGCGAATCCTCGTTTTTTGGAAAACCAAACATTTTGAGAATCCGTTCTTGAAGAACGGAACAAAAACGCAATTTCACAGTTTAGTATACACATATGACAAACTGTATTGTTTAGCTAGTAACTAATGCATGTAGACGTGTTGATTTCAAGAATGATAACTGAAACTAACAATTAAGTTTCGGCTGTGAATAAGAAATCGACAACAGGCCGTTCTACCATAATGAATATTTGTGAGGTTCGGGGGATATTTGTAGCGGTAATGAATATGATAAAACGTTATTAATTAGCGGGATTTTTGAACATCAACGCTCAGTTACACAGAGCAACAACACTGATTATAGACCGAAACAAATTTCTTGCCAAATCCGGACGTACTATATACTCAAGCAGTCGGTAATGTCCGACAATCCCCGGTGATTTCCGGGACCAATGTGTTCATAAACCTATGAACGACATTGGAAGTGACGTCACGTTACGTTCATAGGTTTATGAACGCATTGAATAAGGGGGCGTG
The DNA here is from genome assembly GCA_032622095.1 of Siphonodentalium dalli. NCBI lineage: Eukaryota > Metazoa > Mollusca > Scaphopoda > Gadilida > Siphonodentaliidae > Siphonodentalium > Siphonodentalium dalli. The sequence continues at coordinate 20,936,216 of CP136065.1, forward strand.
TCTACCGTAACGCTATGGGGAAATCGGAAGAGATATCAGGTGTATGTAAATATACTGGTATAACCTACACATGACCATACCGCCACGAGTCACCAAACAGGAACACCAGGTGTACTCATACGCCTGACACATGACCATTTAGTCACCCCCTCTATAGATATTCATTATATTTATGATCATGCAGTCACTACTTGTATACCTACATGTACTCATCTCACCATTGACCATACATACACTACCTGTATACCTATTCGACACACATAGCCATATAACCACTCGATATACATATGCAGCCCACCCTACACCATAGATTCACTCCAGGTATATATGTAACCCTCACTAATGGCCATTCAGCCCTTCCAGATATACCAAAAACCCGCACACACGACCAATCAAACAATCCATACTTGCATATACACCTCAAACATGACAATTCAGCAATTCACTGTATAATCATACACGCCATCCATGATAATACACTAATCCCTATACACCCACCAATGACAATCCATCCACGAGATATATAAATATACATCCCACCCATTACCACAAGGACATCCCCTATATACCCACACGCTCGATACTGTCCACCCAGCTTACTCTAGGTATTCATATTCAAGCATGACCGTACTGGCATTCCATGTATACCTATACACATTATCCGTAACCATAAAATCACTCCCTATTTATCCATTATCGCACAGACAACACATGTACACCCCACCCGTTACCTTACATTCACTCCATATATACATAATCAACACATAGATGACCATGTAGCTATATCCATACACCACACCAATGCACATACCACACCGGGTGCACCCGTACTGTATATACACAATCACACACCATACAGTCACCCCATGCATACCGATTCACCTCACACCTGGCCATGACATCTCTCTGTGTACCTAGATGCATCTTACCATGGACAACCCACTCATAACCATATAGTCACTCATTGTATACCTATTCACATCAGTCATGACATACAATAACTCCCTGTGTACCTATTCACCTCACATATGATCACAGAGTAACTCCCTGGCTACGATCTTGGAATCCACACTGTATCCAGTTGACATTTTATTATCATAATGGACCATAATAGCCACAGAGTATGGTCAATCTCAGTTCTGTCTCAAAGTTCTGCCATTTCCTTTCAATAAGTGCGGCCAAAATCACAAAAGAGGTTCTCGGCAAAATTCCATACTTTAAAACGAATTTGTCATGCCCCCATACGGAACTGGGACAACCAGAATAAAACATGTAATTGCCAGTTAATTAACTAACACGTATAATAACCAAGTGAGTCACAATTTACTACCTTTTCGGATAATGCAGAGAATGTTCGGGATATATTTAAAACAAAATTACATTTTACAAATTTGGTTGCCATTTTGGGAAGCCATCTTGAGCAATTTGGTCTATAAACACCGTAGTGTGACACATTTAAGATAGACCAAAACAATAAACACCTTTCAATCCAAAGATAGTTACATTTTACCTAAAAATGTTCCAAACCTGAAAAGTGAATTTTTGCCAATATTTATGTCAAGTTTTTGAGAGAAAAGTCCAATATTGTTGACGATGTCAGTAGTGACAATAGTAACAATTAACCATGGTGTATCAGACATGTCAGTATTCAATGTATAGAATGCAGAATAGCCAATTTTATACATCAACCACAAATTGTAAGCGATTGGAGAACACGCTGGTGTAATATTTACCATTTTCCATATTTTGGCGCCATATTGGCAGCCATTTTGAGCCAAAGTAAGAATTTTGGTTCCAGTGATTTGGAATATTCATAGGTAATGATATGCCTCATTTACATTACAAAGTTCTGTTCATTTCTTGTTGAAATATGACTAGAATCCCAATTGTAATTTTTTGTTAAATTTTATACCGCATTCTGTAAATTCGAATTTTTGAGGGATCGGAAAGGGTTAGGACCCCAATAATTTTATATTTAATTGCTCCAATGATCAGTTAATATACAAAACATAAAATAAAGTTGCATTACTCAACCAGTTCCAAACAGCATGAATTGATCTAGAAGATATTTGTGAAAAAAATGTCATATTTTCAACTTCCGGTGAGGGTGGGGTGTTTCTATTGTCATATTGGCCGAAATCCTTACCGTTCTCGAAAACGGTCCATACCCCTTTCCGACACCCGGGTGAAGAGTGGGGGTCTTTCTGTGGGGGTTTTTGGGGGGCGGGCCACACACACATGCCGTAATATTGACCGACAGAGGCATGCTTGTTGCGAATAAGGAATGAAATGCTCCATACCCCACTTTCACCCCAGTAGGGTGGTACCCTCCATATATGAGGGTAGGGTGTTTCTGTGGTATATTTGGAGTTGGCAACATACCCGTGTCGTCAAATTGGCCGAAATCCTTACCGTTGTCGAACATGGTCCATATCCCATCTTCACCCCTCGGGTGGTAACCCACCCCGCCGCCGCCCTGGTGTGAAGGGTGGGGTGTTTATAAGGGGTTATTTGAGGCACCCTTCCCCGGGGATGAGTGCTGGTGTGTTTCTATTCGGTATTTGGGCGTACTCCATTTTCACCTCCTCTGTGGCACCCACCCCCCCCCCCCCGGTGATGGGTGCGTGTGGAGGAGCGTTCTATGCTGTATTTTGATCGGGCCACCCACTCCTGCTGCCAAATCAAATTAATTAGCCTAAATCCTTACCGTTCTCGAAAATGGTCCATACCCCAGTTCTCCCGGGGTGAGGTGTGATGTTTCTATCGGGTATTTTGGGCGGGCCACCCATTCATGCCGTAAAATTCGCCGAAATCCTTCCCGTTCTCGAAAATGGTCCATACCCCATTTTCACCCGTCCGAATGGTACCCCCTGTGGAGGGGTGGTGGTGTTTCTATGGGGTATTTGTGGTGGGCCCCCAACCATGCCCTCAAGAGATATGTTTGAGTTCCAAAATTCATGTTCGTCCATGATATTAGAGAATATGTAACCGCTATACAACAGACCGTGCATTCGTCGTGATGTCTCAAAGCGCACGGGTTATTCGCCTGATTTGGAGATTTGATAGCGACAACAGGTCGCGTGACCGCACAATGTATTGATAAGTAGCGATAATAAACAGACAGACCACGCCTCCTATCCTTGCAATTGAACAATTGTGGCACACAGATAGCGCAATCGACCAAATCCATGTCGTCCCAGCGGTGGAGACAAATTTGGTTTTACAACTAAAACCCAGTTTAAACTGGTAGTTTAAACTAGGTCTAAACTGGGGATGCCGATTCGGACCTTAGACTAGGTTTTGTCTCCTGGTATACCCGACGGCGTTCAACTATGTTTACCATGCATGGCGCGTCCACCCAAGTCCATGGGTTATAGGCCTAACCAGGTTATACCAGGAGAGAAAAACAAAACAGGCTAGGTGGAACATTCTGAAAGAATGAAAGGGACAAAAGATAATAATTTCAACCTCTCAAATGTATTGTGAAATTCAAGATCTTTCGCCAGATAGATCCAGATAAATTCTTTGTTAAAAATCTCTTGGCATTTTTGGCTGCATTTGTGCAAAACGTGCGTACCCCCCCCCCCCCCCCCCCGCTTTAAGAGAAAACCAAACAATTTATTGTACTATATTTGAGAGCTTAGGAATAGTACTTTCAATTCTATCTCTTTAGATACCAATAACTGCTAGAGTAATTATTCATTTCACACACAAAAAATCACCATTCAGATAACACTATTGCTCTACGACTAAGAGATGGAACTCCATGTGTATCATAATGTTAAAGTAAATTTGAATTGCATTATATAACACTAGCCGATGACCCCGACGTTGTCCGGGCTATTCAAAAACCAAATTTCAAGTCGATAGCTCCACCCGTTTCCGAGATCTGGTCTGCGCATGCGCGAAGCTGGCGTCGCACGGGCTCGGCGACCCGATAAAATTCGTATCCGGGGCAAGATACATTCACATACCAAATTTCAAGTCGATAGCTCCACCCGTTTCCGAGATCTGGTCTGCGCATGCGCGAAGCTGGCGTCGCACGGGCTCGGCGACCCGATAGAATTCGTATCCGGGGCAAGATACATTCACATACCAAATTTCAAGTCGATAGCTCCACCCGTTTCCGAGATCTCGTCTGCGCATGCGCGAAGCTGGCGTCGCACGGACTCGGCGACCCGATACAATTCGTATCCGGGGCAAGATACATTCACATAGCAAATTTCAAGTCGATAGCTCCACCCGTTTCCGATATCTCGTCTGCGCATGCGCGAAGCTGGCACCGCACGGGCTCGCCAATACGACAACGTCCACCGCCTGGTCAAACTACACACACGTACCAAGTTTCGTGACAGGCTTGTCAATCGGTACCAGTACCGGTACTTGGCCGTTTCAACGGTACCGGTTCTGATACTCAGTACCGACGGTTCTCGGTACTCGCAAAAAACAGTAAATTGATCAGTATAGATCGATTAAAATTGAAGGAATTTTACTCTTTTAAGTGTGCCGCAACTGCCGCTTGCATTATGGTATGCTACTATGTGTCAACGGATCAAGCACGCGGCGGCGGATGCCGAGTCTTGAAGCTGTTATCATTTTATTCAACAATATATATATGTGTCATTGACTCAATGTGTGTTACATTATAACTTACATATGAGGATTGCAGCCTTGCAGGTACATAAAATTTATTTCAGTTTAAATTGTCATTCACCATATATATACCAATCTTTCCGATGTATGTATTTGAGCGCCTGAAGCCCTAAACATAAAAGTTATAACACCAGTCCTATCAGGCTGCCTAAATTATGGCACATTTTAGGTGATTGTTGTGGGTGATAAATCCAACTATTTCAGACTATACTAATGCATGTATGTCGCCCATTTATGTGTGGCTGCTGTGACATACGTGCATTAGGATAGTCTGACATGGTTGTATTTGTCATCCACAACAATCACCAAAAACTGGCACAAAGTGCCATACATTACCAGTAATTACCACATTAGAATATACACTTTTAAATGTGTGATATGTAGTGGAACAAATAATACAACACCAGTACCGGTACCGGTACCGGTACCGCGGTTCCAACGCAGTACCGGTACCGGTACCGACTACCTTGGTACCGGCGGTACTTTGACAAGCCTGGTTTCGTCCCGATCGGTCGAGAATCGCAGATTTGTATAAATGACAGACAAACATACAGACAGAGGTCTTCAAAATATATATGAGATAACATACAATCTATATCTATATTTGCGAATGTCTGTCTGTCTGTCTGTCTGTGTTCTATAGAAATCCACAGGGGACCACCTAGATGGCACAAAAGGGGTCTAACAGGGGTAACGTTTTACGAGAAAGATAATGAAATGGCGAAGGTTAGAATTTTATGTTGTCAGGGGCAGAAAAGGGGGAGGGGCAGAAAAACATTTGTCGCCGATTGCCACCAAACTTATATATAATCATCCCCATAATATGAGGTATATAATGATGTGGTTTAAATATGTCAAAAGTCTTGCCGTTCGCATCGGGGATGCCCGGAAGGGGAGAGGGGCACCAAAATTTATCAAAATAATTTTAGCGCCGAATTCCACCAAATTGATGCACATTCTTCTGAGATCTTCTCCGTGATACAAGGAATCTTATGGTGTGATTTAAAGACGCCAGATTGGTGTCGTTGGAATGAGAGATTTGGGGGTGCGGTTGGTGGGTACTAAATCTGATAAGAATTGGTTTAGTCGCCGATTGCCAACAAACTTATACAAATTCATCCCCATGGTATGAGGTGTCTAATGGCGTGGCTTAAAGCTGTCAAAAGTGGCGTCATTCGAGTCAGGGGTGCACTGAAAGGAGAGGGGCACCAAAATTGATACACAATATTTTTAGCGCCGATTTCCACCTGATTGATACATATTCTTCACCGTGATACGAATAATCTAATCGTGTGGTTTAAATGCGCCAAATTGGTGCCTTTTGTGTGAGAGATATGCAATGGTGGCCCTAAATTTGATTCGAATTTGTATTCTCGCCAATTTTCATAAATTTCCACCCCCCCCCCCCCCCCTCCTTGCTCCTCAATGCTCATATCTCATATATATTCATAAACCATGGTTCTATATTCCCGGTGTGAGAACCATTCAGATATTTTAACCTGAAAAAACAGGCCATGCGCACGGGTGTAGATATAAAACATTATGTGATCCTCCGTAGGATAGGGTATCATATAATATGTGATCCTCGTCTCATGAGTCACTCGTGGCTCAATGAAGGCAGGATCATATATAAGGATTAACTGTCATGTGGATTGTTTTTATGGAGATGTAACCGTGAGGTAAGTGGTCATAACTTGTGTAAAAGCCGAAGGGTTTTACATACAAGTTATGACCACTTACCTCACGGTTACATCTCCATAAAAACAGTCCACATGACAGTTAATACTTATATTTATATACATTTAGCGAAAAAGCCACTTTTGTAAATGCATTTAAATCGAAAAGTGTATCGTGACAAAACCAGCCCAGTATATCCCATAGCACCCTCGGCAAAAGTTAACAGGAACAACGAGGCTCTTTGTATTGAAACCCGATGATTTATTAAGTCGATCCTGCGCGAGTCCAAATGCGCACAAAATAGTATGCGTTCTTCTTTCCGATATTGATGACGCGTCGATGTAATTATGGGGTTGCTGTTATGAGCTGGTGCGCGTTCACCGAGAAATAACTGCAACTAGTCACGTGGGCGCCGACCAATCGGAATGCTGGATTTAGTGATAATCACACTTTGTATGTAAATATATCAAAATGAGAGGATATGGTGATCCCATGAAAAGGGGATCACCATATCCTCTCATTTTGATATGTGGTCCTAAAATAAGAAAATATTTTTATTAACTAATTAACGGAGATATTTGAAGAAGTGTTTTTGACGAAATAACGGAAATATTTCAGTCCACAAGTTTGACCAAATGTAGTAAAATAATGTTGTTTTTTAACTTATTAGAAGTTTTGTATTGGCCACAGGGAGGGACAATAACACACCTGGCCGACCTTGGTTCGGCCCGGTGTGCGAACATTTTGAAATATGAACAAGAAAATCGCAAAATCCTATCATCGATCTAGACTTCAGCCTCAAACATTCATAGAGTTGGAAATTTCAAACCTGACATCCCGACTTAGGTTGGAAAATTTCCAACTGATGACAATTCCAGTGACAATGTTGACAAAATGTATGACAATATTGTTTTCTTAAATTAACTAGCAGTTTTTGACTGGCCACGTGGGACGGACCAGGACACAAGCTTTCCAACTGTTGGAAATTTCCAACCTGTCACCCCCCCCCCCCCCCCCTGAGGTTGGAAAATTTCCAACTGATGAGCATATCAGTCCAAAATGTTTACCAAAAATAGGAAAATATGCAATAATTGGTCCAAAAACAATTAATTACCCCCAATAAATTGTTTGAAAATCAAACTACAAGAACATTTTCAATCTATTGTTCGTGTGAAATTTCCAACTAATGTTTTGGAAGGTATGAAATTTCCAACTGTTGAAAATTTTGACCAAAGTTGGGGGGGGGTGAGAGACCCCCAACCCCCCCCCCCCCCCCCCCCCCCGGCGCCACTTCTCTGGTCACTACTTATATTCCATGTTTAAGAATCATGTTTTGTGCTGCCATTTGGATATACAGTTTATGAGAATACGTGTAACACTTTGAGAGCAAGAGTATTCTCTATTCCACCAAATATCCACAGAGACTTTCACATCACTTTAACCAGGGCAACGCCGAGTAACCATGCTAGTTAAGAATAAAACAGACACGAATATTTCAGCTCAATGAATTGCAATAGCTGTATGCAGCCTGAATCTCTTATCCGCTCAAGCGATGGGCAATACGTTGGAAATAGGCCACAGTATTATAAAAGTATGTTAAATGGGTTTATGTAATTTTACAGAATAAATGGCTGGACAAATGTCTGCCGCCTCATTGTTCCGCAAAACTGCGGACTCTGGGTTGACTTTTACAAGTAACTGACTATATAGTTATAAGACTTTGGTTCGTTAATTTGCGAAACAATGATCTGTGAAAGGACTAATTTCCATATACATGACGGCTGTAAGTGACGTAATTATGCAGGGCGTTGGTTCCAGATTTTACGGAACAATGATATCCGAAAGGACTAATTGTTAATATATATGACGGTTACTATTGCCGTGTGTTAATATATCCAGGGACTATCAGGCCCAAACACAGTATATCTAGTTGGATACTTTTATTATACGTTCTACTCTATATCGTTAGTTGGTCTACTCTGTCAGTCTATGAAGCAGCGCGAGTATATACCACGTGTGCATGCAATCTAATATATGACCAGAATCTAAATTACTCCAAAGAGTTCGCGTTCCCACGTTATACTTTTAGACCATGCAAATTTAGAACATGCTAATTTGGTAACCCGTTAACATCCCTTTTAGTAAAATTAATTAGCATCTAAGAAGCTTTCGCGTCGCGGTAGGGTTAATCATTAGTTAACTTGAACGGCTTTATTCGAGTTACGATATTAGTAAACTAATCCCCATGCTATTAATTTCTTAAGTATCAGTATCGCGAAGTACGAAGTTACTGAATTATGATTACATGCTATTAGTCATGCGCGCGTACAATATTATTTATTTCAGCCAAACCTTGGCTGTTTATTTCACACCACTTTCTGGGATAACCTGTGTGTCGACTGAGAACCTGTGTGTCAATTGAGGAGAACACACGGATGATTTGTGTAAATGTTAGCCCAAACGACATTTCGAAGTAACGACGGGTTTGTTGTTTATTTCGAGGAATAATACCGCATCATATGAATTCAGCCCAAATATATTGACAGGTGTCAAGGGTCTAACTCTATACTGAGCAATAAAAAACTAATATTAATAAATACCGAGTATATTTAATTTAACGCCAATGGGTCGTTTATGTGCGTTTAAGAGTGTATTTATGCCTAAAGCAAAGTGAAATAACGATCTTAAAATGAATCGGCCGGTATAATTTATTAGTTATCAGGGTTACCAGGGTCGTAGTTGCATAAATTACAATATATTTTATGTTTATGCTAAGATAACTTGATCGGTATTGAGGTTAACACAAATCCCATATATGGAAATTCCAAATATGGAAAGTGACGTGCGCAAAACAGATAAAACGACGAAATGTTGTCAAATTCCACGTCTGAATACGCGTCTTATTCTCACTTATACCGTGTTTATATCAGTGTTATTCTATGTGTTGTTGTGTATTGTATTACTTTGATCAAGGTTGCGCTTTTGTTATTCTCACAAAAGGTAAATTTGATGCGTGTTTGATGCGTGTTTACATTTCAAAATTGCGTCTGCCATCTACAGTAACACTAACAGTGCGACGGAATTCCACATGTCCGAGCGCCATTGACTGATTGATTCCTTAATTACGAGACTAATTTATCGAATGAGGTCAAATTTTCGCATATAACAAGACTCTGATGTTATTCTGCACCATTCTGACGAGTGCCGACTTTCTTTTCGCATTATTTTCGTTTTTATCGAAAAATAATTGTTCTCTATGCCTATGGACTGGAGTGGAGATTCCCATGTAAATTTTTTCAACCAAAAAAAAATTCATTGTTTTGCCAATTTCAAGCTAGTTTATAGCATGGTCATGGCATAATTTGGCCTAGCGAGTGTCGGTAGACGTTTCTTGAGTGTGCACAACAAATTTTGGTCCCAACGAAGCAGGCTAAAATCCTGAAATTTGTCAATTTTACTTTGCGTGTGAAGAAAATATTCATTTAAACTTCCAAAATTGGTTGAAATATGCTCAACAACATTCAGTTGAATGGTGACATTATTTATAGTCACCGACTAACTTCCACGATGAATCAAATTTGTTTTTATTGGTGACAATTATGTCGCGAGAGATAAAAATGTAAATTTTTTAAAGAAAATGTTAAATTTTAGCTCATTTTAAGACTTTAATTGCTTGTAGATCGGTGTTAATTATCTTCGTCAATGATGTCATGTCACGCTTGTTAATAATTCATTTGTTCGGAAATACTTATTGGGGGTCGAAATGTATAAAATTTAACTACCACCACTTCCAAAAACAACATCGATAAACAATAACGCTCTTTGTTCCATGCAATGGAAATGGCTATTTATTGTCCTGATATCAGTGATATAAATGAATGCCTAAAATTAGTATTATCCTGAAATAAATTTATGCCACTTTGGCGAACATGGGAACCACGGTACAATTTATGCCATTTAGGCACACTTCAGAGTGAAATCAGGGCTTATATTTCGGCGAGAATCCAAATCTAGATTCTCGTAAATATTCTTGCAAATTACCCTGGATTCTCGTGAAAAAGTATATATGGATTCTCGCAAAATCAGATGAAATATATGCCCTGGAAATATAGCAAATCGTTTAATGCTTTAGAATTTTTGTTTTCGGAGATTTATATATATGCTTAAAGACATATTATGGACTTGTTATGGACTTTTTTGGGTGCGAGAAATTGATAAGTTAGTGCTCAGGCACTTTGCCAACCTGGGGAATGTTATCATTCTACTAACATCATTGAAAATTTCCAAAAAAATCTACCACACCACTTCATAGAGAACATCGTCTGAACTACTCCAAATTGTAAATATTTACATCTCGATTCGGGGCGCAACTATCGGCTATAATTAAACAAAAATGATTTCGCCATCGAGAGTCATTGCATTTAACTAATATATAAGAATGACGTTGTGTATCATCCATTCGAATTAATATTCGTAACGAATAACTACTTTGAGAAAGATTATTCTTAATTTCTATTTGATCACTCTGCCCGGTGTCTGCCGGAGTGTTTCACATCACTTTAATCAAGGAAGACTGTTCAGAAAAACTGCATTTCAAGAAATCGTTTAATGCTTTAGAATTTTGGTTTTCGGAGATTTATATATATGCTTAAAGACATATTATGGACTTGTTATGGACTTTTTCGGGTGCGAGAAATTGATAAGTTAGTGCTCAGGCACTTTGCCAACCTGGGGAATGTTATCATTCTACTAACATCACTGAAAATTTCCAAAAAAATCTACCACACCACTTCATAGAGAACATCGTCCGAACTACTCCAAATTGTAAATATTTACATCTCGATTCGGGGCGCAACTATTGGCTATAATTAAACAAAAATTATTTCGCCATCGAGAGTCATTGCATTTAACTAATATATAGGAATGACGTTGTGTATCATCCATTTAGATTAATATTCGTAACAAATAACTACTTTGAGAAAGATTATTCTTAATTTCTATTTGATCACTCTGCCCGTTGTCTGCCGGAGTGTTTCACATCACTTTAATCAAGGAAGACTGTTCAGAAAAACTGCATTTCAAGATCACCAAACAACTTTCCATTTTAGGGCCACCACATCTTTCCAAAGATGTACTTCTTCCATTTTGCTATCAAAGACCGAAAAATGTCATTAAACTAGAGATCCAAATACCCACTAAGGGCCCCTATATCTTGAAATATTAAAGACCGAGAATGTCGTTAAACTATAAAGACCGAAAAATGTCGTTAAACTAGAGATCCAAATACCCCCTATATCTTGAGATATTATAAAGACCGAAAAATGTCATTAAACTATTAAAGACCGAAAAATGTCGTTAAACTACAAAGACCGAAAAATGTCGTTAAACTAGAGATCCAAACATCCCCATCCCCTATTTTTTTAGACAATTAAGAACGAAATATGTCGTTACACCATTAATACATAATTTGTGTTTATGAAAGTCTGGCACCCATTAGCAGTTTGTTTTCAGTACATTTTAATATTCATTGGTCACGTAAACAATTATTCGCTGACAGAAATCATGTTAATATTGCCTTTCGTTACTGGTTTCCGCGACTCAAATATTTCTCACTGCTCAATACTTATAATTAAAAAAAATGTTCTGTGTTTTGTGTCACTTCTTAATAGCATTATGTATTCTGCTATTGGCAAGATAAAAAGTTGCAGTATACGTTAAAGGTACGGAAGGCCTTGGTGGGTATCCTGTGAACATATTTCCACCTGCCAAAAACCGCTACAAACGAAAATAATATTCAAATATAGACATACTTTGTTAATATATAAATGAGAAATATCTCATAAACAGTATGTTATTGTCGTAAATTTGACGATTGTTATGTAAACAAAGCATAAAAAGTTACTTTCTTGGTGTTTCTTTATATTATGATGGTAAACATAAAGAGCGTTCTTTGTTGCTCAATTCCTTATTTGGAAATAATAAAGAGCGTTTATACCATTTGTGTGTGATTAGCCAGTAGCATTGTGCTGCCTTCTATAACACAATCAGACTCTTGTTTAGGTAAAATTTAGTAGGTCTTTATGTGAGCATGATGTTTACGCGATAGTGATCGTATATTTGAACCAAAATGTATGCGTTTTAATATTTTTCTGTTTACGGTGTTTGGAACAAATATGAATATTTTCGACAACTAAGCCCCCTCGTCCCTTTAATATAATTAATATAACATCCCTCATCCAATAATCTCCAAATTGCATATCTAATTTCAATCCTAGTTACACGTCACGCCGCCCCTCATCATTTGCCAATTGTACACCCTTTTTTTTGCTGCTGCTGCAACTGTTCAATTTCTTTAAAAATTATTGAAAAAATGGCCCTCCCGCCCGCCGACATTTACCTCTGATTTTTTTTTTATCATCGGTCCGCACCAAAATTGAGCACACGTCCCTATATAATATACCTATTTAAACCGAGTATACACGGTGGTGTACTATATCAACGGTTCATTTAACCGTTTAGGTAGCATATTTCCACGTATACGTTATCACGACAAATCCCTGCTGATCTGTTATTAATGAACCAAACACTTAACATGTCAACACACTCTGGCCCGCCAATGCTACAGTGTATAAACGTAACGGGGCAAATATGCACATTATATTGGCAGCTAACGAGAGCATTCATCATCAGCAATCTGCTCACCCCTTTTAGCCGATACGATAGAAACTAAACGATTTGTTACTTCTAATTACCCGTACTTAATTACACTACTTGCGTGTTAATAAAGTACGACCCCATTACCACTAAAGGTGAAACATGGGATTTAGAACATTAATATTCACGCTTACATAGTTCCACATTCAAGGTTCGTCTTGTGTAATCGTATGTCAGTTGTAACGTTGTGAAACCGCAACCGAACTGAATTATTCTATTGCTAAATAGTTCATGGCTGACCTGATGCATGCATCTTAGTTTTCTTGTATGATGTTGTCTCTTCACACGTAGTCCTTCATCCATGTTGGTGGACGGTGGTCCCTTGCTGGTCGACTAGGTGTCGAGAGGTTTGCCGGTGGGGACTCCTGGTGTCGAGGTATGTACATCGTGGGGCTAGGTCTAACCATGACGCTGTTTCGTCGATATGTTGCCCCGTCTTCATCTTCTACAACCATAGAGCGATCGTTGACCCTTTCTGTTAGTATTCCCTTTCGCCATCCTGATCTTTGTGGATGTTGATAATATATGGGACTTCCCGGCTTCAAAACAGGTGTATCTCTCGCTCGTTTGTCGAATGACGTCTTCATTCTTTCCTGGTGTGTTTTCTTTTTGCTGATATCTACATGTTGTTTAGAGGTCTTCATAATTGGCAGGAGTGATCTGGTTTGTCTGCCGAATATGAGTTCCACCGGACTCTTGTTGCAATCCTGTTTTGGGGCGTTTCTTATTTCTAACAGGGCTAGATACTGGTCGCCAACTTCGTTGATTGTTTTCTTCATCATCGTTTTTATAGTTTTTACGGCTGCTTCCGCTTTACCGTTGGCTTGCTGGTGTCCTGGTGAAGAAGTTATATGTTTGATACCCCAGTCTTCGGAAAATGTTTGAAATTCAGTTGATGCGAACTGGGTCCCACAGTCACTGTGGATCATTTTGGGAATTCCATATGCTGCGAAGTGTTTCTTTAATTTTTTGATTACTTCTGAACTGCGCAGAGAACTCAGTTGATCTACTTCGATGTAATTGCTATAGTAGTCAACTGTCACAAGAAAATATGTGTTGTTTAGTTCGAAAATGTCCACGTCAACTTTGTCGAACGGGGTTAATCCAATAGGGTGTGTTCTCAATGTCTCTCGTTGTTTTGATGGTTTCATTGTTTGGCATATTTCACATGCGTCTGCTAATTGTTTAATGTCTTTTGCCATCCCGGACCAATAAACCAATGTTCTTGCTCGGCGGACCATGCTATCGCATCCCAGATGTGATTTGTGTAGTCTCTGTTTAATGTCATTTCTCAAGTTTGTAGGAATAAACACTCTCCACCCTTGAGAATTACTCCATCTTGACAGCTCAGTGTATCTCTAAAATCAAAGAACAGTTTAATGTTATCTGGTTCATCAGTCTTCGAAATGGGCCACCCAGTCATAATCAAGTCCAACAGTGCCACACACGCTGGGTCTACCGAGGTCGCTGTCCGAATTTCGGTAATACGAGCATCTGGAATTATGTGTGTCAGTGAGTCAGTGTTTTCAACAGAATGTACTGTGTCTCTGGTATCTTCTAGGATTTCACCATCACAAGTAGCTCGGCTCAGCGTGTCTGCGAGTACCAAACTCCGCCCATTGAGATAATGGAACTCAATGTCATATCTGTACAATGTTAACATCAAAGTTTGTAGACGTTTAGGTGCCTGGCTTAACGGCTTTTTGAGAATCATGTCGATCGGTCGGTGGTCGTTTTCCACAATAACCTTTCTCGCGTAGGTGTACTGATAGAACCTTATGTAAACCATAACAAACACTTAGTAATTCCTTCTCAATCTGTGCCCAGTTTCTCTCCGATGGTGTCAGAGAACGTGACGCGTATTCAATTGGTCGCCCCTCCTGCATGAGGACGGCCCCTATTCCGACACTGCTGCTATCAACTTGCAGAACTAACTCCTTCGTCGGATCGAAATACGCGAGCACAGGTGCATTACACATTTTATGCTTAACACATTTGAAAGCAGATTCGCATTCAGGTGACCAAATGAAATTGACATCCTTTCGAGTAAGAGCACGAATCGGATCCATATCACTTGAGAGGTTTGGCATGAATCGCGCCAAATATTGCACCATTCCACAGAATCGTTTCACTCATTGAATATCGGTTGGTGCAGGCATATTCTGAATCGCGGTTATTTTAGAATCATCAACAGCTAATCCAGAATTTGTTACTTTGTGACCCATGAACACAAGTTGTGACTTTTTAATCACTGATTTTGAATCATTTAATCTTATGTTCCTTTCGCGGCATCGCGTTCGAAGAGCTATCAGATTTCTCTCATGATCTGCGTCGGCTTCCTCGCGCGTTTCGCCACATCCCATGACAATTGTGTCATCTGCCACTGCGATTGTTCCGGGGAGATCACCAACGGCGTCATATAAGCGTTTTGCGAAGATCTCTGAACTGACCTTTAATCCGAACGGAAGACGGGTCCATCTTACTCTACCGTATGTGGTTATCATTGTACAAAGTTTGCTCGATTCGTCGTCTAAGTGCACGTGATAAAACTCTTCTTGAACGTCCAGTTTTGTGAACACTTTTGCGTTACGTAATTTTGGTAGAGCATCTTCAAACGTTGGCAGTTTGTAATGTTCTCGTTTCAGCGCAAAATTGAGAGGTTGTGGGTCAATACACACACGAATTTTGCCTGATGGTTTTCTTACTACTGCCATTTGGCTGACCCAATCGGTAGGATCTTCAACTGGAATCAAAATTCCACGGGCAATTAACTTGTCAATTTCATCTTTGACGTCATCTTGTATTGCAGTGGGTACCCTGCGACACGGTAGAGTTTTTGGTGGTACGTTCTCGTCTACGAACAGACGAGCCACGCCCAGATCTCCCAAATCAGATTCTGTATCTATAATTTTGATAAAGTTTTCATCATTGATTGTTATTAAGTTCATATCTGTGATGGATTTCAAACCCAGAAGACAATTCAGTTTGTTACTCACCACAGTGAATTTAACCATAGATTCCTCATGCGTTCGCGGATTTATCACAATTAATTCAGCTTCGCCAAGTGGTTTAACTTCAAAATGGTTCCACGTGAACAACTTCGCATTTCCCGGTTTCACTTGTTCCTTTCGAACATATCGTTGACACATAGTGTTGACGTCTGCCCCGCTATCTAATTGGAATCGGACATCGCATCCATTCACGTTCATCAGTGCATGAACTCGTGGTTTCCTTGAATTAACGGTTTGTAGCCAGTCTCTGTGGTCGTTGCTATCAGCTAGAGTTGGAGTGTCATCGTCGTCGACAGCGTGAACCCTTTTCTTGCGGCATTTGGCCCGGAAGTGATTTCTGCCTCCACACGCTGTACACGTCTTTCCCCAGGCAGCACAGTTTGCCTTGCCAAAGATATGTCGTCTTCCGCAAAACTGGCACTCTTTCATGGGTCCATTTGCGTCTGGATTTGTGCTAGGTGTCGTTGCCTTGTACGAAGCTCGAGTTTTTGGACGGTATGTGCTAATCTTCTGCACGTTTCCGCTGTTAGAACCACCCATATCTTTCGATTGCTTCGCAGAGAGCTCAAATGCTCGGCATACCTGTATGGTTCTCTCCAGTGACAGTCCTGTCTCTCTAAGAAGTATTTCCTGAAGTTTGCCGGTCACGGTGAAGACAATTTTGTCTCTAATCATGCGGTCTTTGTCCTCAAATGCACATGACTCAGCACGTGAACGGAGTTCAGTCAGGAATGTATCGAATGAATCGGAAGTGCATTGGACATTCCAGAATCGAAACGACTGTAGAACAACATTCTGTTTTGGGGTAAAATATTCCTTGATTTTGTCCATAACCATTGCTGGTTTTTTCTTGTCTGTAGTATTAATTTTTGTAAACACAAAATGTTCGTATGCCTCCATCATATGCGGACCGGCACAGTGTATAATTATAGCAGTCTTTACTGCATCTGGTTTTGTGGATGCTCCACTCGCTAACATGTAAATGTCCAGTTCCCTCTTCCATTTGACATATTGTTCTGAAACATTTGGATTGTCTAAATCCAGAGATGCTGGCAAGCGAAAATTAGCTTCAGCCATCCTGAGAAATGTATGTATAGCGTCGGAATTCTATACCGCTGCCACCATGTTAGTACCTCCAGGGACTATCAGGCCCAAACACAGTATATCTAGTTGGATACTTTTATTATACGTTCTACTCTAAATCGTTAGTTGGTCTACTCTGCCAGTCTATGAAGCAGCGCGAGTATATATACCACGTGTGCATGCAATCTAATATATGACCAGAATCTAAATTACTCCAAAGAGTTCGCGTTCCCACGTTATACTTTTAGACCATGCAAATTTAGAACATGCTAATTTGGTAACCCGTTAACACCGTGATTTTAGAAAGTACATGTATTTAAGTATGGTAAATCAACTACATGTTGTTGGAAATAAACTAGGCACTGTGTTGGTCCCGTTCTCCATTTTACATGAGGTATTTGTTCAGCACAATGATGCCACTCTCTTGTATGACTAAATTGAATTTGATACTTTGAATACAGAATACACTACACTATATACAGTGACAGTCTGCGACTTTTCAAATTCATAATAGGTCGAAGAAAACATCACATTATAGAAGAAATTGTGCTGCACAAATCGCTCTACGTGTGCACACCATGGACAACGGGGTTAATAGTTCCCTCAACTACGTACAAAAACATAAAATGTATTTACCAAATGTGCATGTACATTGTCGAAACGTGAATTGAAGAACAATGGCGACTTCACTAGCGAAAATTATGCGTAGCCTCATGGCGTGATCAAACCACGTGGCCAGGTCACGTGTTAACATTTGCGGATTTATGAGTGATAATTTACGGAACTAGTCTATGTATATATCGTACAATTAGTCGAACAAAGCGGAACGATTATACGGGAAATAAAGGTATCAAGGTCCGTAGACTCAAAACACGAAGAATCGATTTATTGCAACAACATAATATCAAATTTCTCAAAACTTGTTATTTATCAAACATTTTATTCAACAAAATATCGCCGTATTATCATTAAAATATCACGAAATTTGACCGTATACAATTACTCTCCTATAAACATTGAATCAATTAGCTCTTTGACTAAATCTATATGCCTAACATAGCTTACGAGACCCATACCAGAATCGTGTATATTTATAGACATGTCACGATGAGTGAAAGAGCAGGTAAGTGAAAGGATGTGTGCAAGTTATTGATAGCCTGGGGAACGAAAGAGCGTGTGAGATCATCTTTTTTTTAATTGTATTATATAATATATATATATATTTATATATAGAACAAGAAAGGTAGACATGGTCCGAAATCCAATTTACTTCTGAATATGATAACAAAGCTAGCGCTTTCGGCAGTGTTCTGTTTCTTCAGGCTTCACATATTCGTAACAGTCTAAGTTCAACTGTTTTCACAAATTGACATCTTGTTTCCGATGATTTTTTACGAGATTTGTAGACTTCAAGTTGTCATTTCCTTAACTTCAACTGACCTTAGTGCGGTCAGTAGTAAGCCTATGTGAATGACAAAATTAATTGTGAAAAGCTTAATCTCTTCGTATAGTTCCTGTCCCGTGTTTTTCGCATGAGTCCCTTCCATGCCTGCCATAGACAGATGATAAATATTGAACAGGAATAGAAACATGAGTGCAGTTGGAATATATAGAACAAGAAAGTTAGACATGGTCCGAAATCCAATTTACTTATGAATTAATTACTTCATTAATTTTGTCATTCACATAGGCCTACTACTGAAGTTAAGGAAATGACGTCACAATGGACTGAAAGTTATCTTCAACAAAGACATGTCTTGTGTTCTTCAACTTGAAGTCTACAAAACACGGGACAGGAACTCCTCGATAGATAGATTAGATAGATTTATTTCTTATACCATACATGTTTACATATGTATACATAATATCAGAGGCAGTGTTGAGCGAATAAGGAATATATCAATTCAATACAAATATATTGTTCTGGCTGTAATCTATCAGGGGCAGGGTAAACCAGTCACTGGATAAGACCAACGAGTACCCCCACACCATACCAACCCAAGGCACAGCCGTGGGGAGGCATAGTATATATGCGGCCTCTTCCTGACCTCATCAAGTAACTAGTCGACTCTCCATAATCTTGACAAATTTACAGAGTCTCCTAGCTATCGATGATTTTCACCATTATTTTTGTCAATCACATACTACTGACCGCACTATAAGGTCAATTGAAGTTAAGGAAATGACGTCACAATGGACTGAAAGTTATCTTCAACAAAGACATGTCTTGTGTTCTTCGACTTGAAGTCTACAAATCTCGTAAAAATTATCGGTAACAAGATGTCAATTTGTGAAAACAGTTGAACTAAGACTGTTACGAATATGTGAAGCCACTTGCCAATGGCAAAAATATTTTCATTTGGCAAAAAGTTTGGCAAGTGAGTTTTTAATTATGGGATGTGAACTATCTAGTCATAAATATCGAACGTGGGTTATTCATGTGCCGAATTAGTCAATACAATGGGAAACCAAGGTCTGAAATCTATCACTTTACATGTAGCGCAGTCAGCAGTGCTATGTCGACAGTTATATGTAATCTTCTTTACTTTTTACAAAATGGTAATCCCATCTTTCTGTCATAATCAAACTTTCACCAAACAGCTAATCGACGGTGGTTAAAATGTGAGTCGGAAAAAAGCAATGTTGTGTAAATTTTTCATTGAGAAGTACTTTGTAATATGATACCACAAAAGGTAATTATTAATTTGTTTTGACAGTTAATCCCCCCTTTGTCCGTTTGAAGTATGGGGGCATGTAGGCATTGTAACAATGCATAATAATGGCGACAGTATATAGCACATATTATGATGTCGGCGTTATATTACCAGTGAGTATAAAACAATAGCCAAATTTGAATGACGACGGATTAATTTAGGGCTCGTTGATATAAGCAGTAATACAAGGCGAAATAAGCTTGAATAAGATTGATGACTGTGTAGCAACATTAAATGTAGTTTCCAGACTTAGATATATATGGCTACTATGATATTTATAGAGGATCTCCAACGAGTTATGTTGGGATATAAGATTTTATGAAACGAGTTTGATAAATTTGATTCATAACGAGTCGTAGACGAGTTGTGAATCAAATTTATCAAACGAGTTTCATAAAATCTTGTATCTCAACATAACGAGTTGGAGATCTTGTATATCACATGAAAAAAACTAGAGCTTTTTGCCTTTTATCAAATCAAAATCTTTAAAAGAAGCTGAAAAATGCATGTAAAATGCATAGATGCACGGCGTTGGCTGAGACGCTTCCCAACCGTATACGACAGTATTGCGCGCTCTGCCTTGCGACGAAACAAATAGTCCCCTAATTTGCCTCTTTGTTTTTGTGCCTATTTTCGTCAATGCAACTAAGTTGGACAATAATGCAATGTCTATTATTAGTATCAAGCGCGGCTTTCTTAAATAGTATTGATCCGCGCGGTAATTTACTTGGCGCAATGCCAAGTATCCCGGCGATTACACACTAGTGACAGATAAGAAAATATGTAATGGATTTTTCAATGATATTATAGTGGTTTCATGTGATATATATTTATTAATAATACTAACTTGCTTTTCTAGTAGCTCATTTTACCTGTGTCTGTGGTTAGTATTTAACAAATATAAAAACACGATAATTTCCCCAATTATACGCTCAAATTAAATTAGGCAAATAATTTTGTAATTTGGCAAGAGAAAATTTTCGCCCAGCGCTAACCCTGGCGCTAGCTTTGTTATCATATCCAGAAGTAAATTGGATTTCGGATATACATTTAATTTTGATCAATAAAAACTAATTAAAAAAAATATACTAACACTGCTTCCTCCCATCGTGCTGAAGTAATTTACCACATCGGTAAATTCATTCGCCGAGTTGATCTTAACCAGTGACATACCAAGCTCTTGGCAATAGAATTCAGCATTCTTCCAGCTGGCCGTTCTTGACCGCAGTATATATCGTGGTATTGTCATACCTGCAAGTGCACAGAACATTAGGAAATCATAGAGCCTATATCGAGTTTATATGTGTCCCGTCCCACAAAATATGTGCTTGTATTACTATGTACATGTAACTACTATAGGATATTGATGTGTAAAACTGCTAAGTGGATCAAGAAAATGTTGCCATCTGCATTTATAAAAGCAAGTAATGTTGACAAAGACATCTAACATTATAAAAATAATGGTGCATGTACCTACACACCAATACCTTCTCATATATATTTGCGAGACCTCTGTCTGTTTGTCTGTTTGTTTGTCTGTCTGTCATTAATACAAATCTACGATTCTCGACCGATCGGGACGAAACTTGGTACGTGTGTGTAGTTTGACCAGGCGGTCGACGTTGTCGTATTTGCGAGCCAGTGCGGCGCCCGCTTCGCGCATGCGCAGACGAGATCTCGGAAACGGGTGGAGCTATCGACTTGAAATTTGCTATGTGAATGTATCTTGCCCCGGATGCGAATTTTATCGGGTCGCCGAGCCCGTGCGACGCCAGCTTCGTGCATGCGCAGACGATATCTCGGAAACGGGTGGAGCTATCGACTTGAAATTTGGTATGTGAAGTGCCCCGGATACCAATTTTATCGGGTCGCCGAGCCCGTGCGACGCCAGCTTCGCGCATGCGCAGACGAGATCTCGGAAACCAGTGGAGCTATCGACTTGAAATTTGCTATGTGAATATACCTTGCCCCGGATGCGAAATTTATCGGGTCGCCGAGCCCGTGCGACGCCAGCTTCGCGCATGCGCAGACGAGATCTCGGAAACAGGTGGAGCTATCGACTTGAAATATTTGCTATGTGAATGTATCTTGCCCCGGATACGAATTTTATCGGGTCGCCGAGCCCGTGCGATGCCAGCTTCGCGCATGCGCAGACCAGATCTCGGAAACGGGTGGAGCTATCGACTTGAAATTTGGTTTTTGAATCGGGCTGGGTAGAGCTATCGACTTGAAATTTGGTTTTTGAATAGCCCGGACAACGTCGGGCTCATCGGCTATCTCATATATATTTTAAAAACCTCTGTATGTTTGTATGTCTGTCTGTATGTCTGTCATTTATACAAATCTACGATTCTCGACCGATCGGGACGAAACTTGGTACGTGTGTGTAGTTTGACCAGGCGGTTGTCCTTGTCGTATTGGCGAGCCCGTGTGGCGCCCATTTCGCGCATGCGCAGACGAGATCTCGGAAACGGGTGAAGCTATCGACTTGAAATTTGCTATGTGAATGTATCTTGCCCCGGATACCAATTTTATCGGGTCGCCGAGCCCGTGCGACGCCAGCTTCGCGCATGCGCAGACGAGATATCGGAAACGGGTGGAGCTATCGACTTGAAATTTGGTATGTGAATGTATCTTGCCCCGGATACGAATTTTATCGGGTCGCCGAACCCGTGCGACGCCAGCTTCGCGCATGCGCAGACCAGATCTCGGAAACGGGTAGAGCTATCGACTTGAAATTTGGTTTTTGAATAGCCCGGACAACGTCGGGCTCATCGGCTAGTAAATATATATTTGCGAATGTCTGTCTGTCTGTGTTCTATAGAAATTCACAGGGGACCACCTAGATGGCACAAAAGGGATCTAATAGGGGTAACGTTTTACGAGAAATATAATGGCGAGGGTCAGAATTTAGCCGAATGCCCGGAAGGGGAGAGGGGCACCAAAATTGATCAAAATAATTTTAGCGCCGAATTCCACCAAATTGATGAACATTCTTCTGAGATCTTCTCCATGATACAAGGAATCTTATTGTGTGATTTAAAGACGCCAGATTGGTGTCGTTGGAATGAGAGATTTGGGGGTGCTGTGAGTGGGTACTAAATCTGATAAGAATTGGTTTAGTCGCTGATTGCCAACAAACTTGTACAAATTCATCCCCATGGTATGAGGTGTCTAATGGCGTGGCTTAAAGCTGTCAAAAGTGGCGTCATTCGAGTCAGGGGTGCACTGAAAGGGAGAGGGGCACCAAAATTGATACACAATATTTTTAGCGCCAATTTCCACCAAATTGATACACATTCTTATCCATGATATGAGGAATCTAATCTCCATGATATCAGGCGTCTACTTGTGTGGTTTAAAGGTGTCAGGGGTGCCATGAGGGTGAGACAGACACACCCGTTGATAAACAATATGTTTAGCGCCGATTTCCACCTGATTGATACATATTCTTCTCCGTGATACGAATAATCTAATCGTGTGGTTTAAATGCGCCAAATTGGTGCCTTTTGGGTGAGAGATATGCAATGGTGGCCCTAAATTTGATTCGAATTTCTATACTCGCCAATTTTCATAAATTTTATATATATTAATCTCTATAATGAGTCTAAGTGTGTGGTTTAATGATGTCAAAAGTGGCGCCGCTTGAATCCGAAATAGGGACGGGAGGGTCACCAAAAACTTATAAAAATATGTTTAGTGCCAATTACCATCAAACTCATACACGTTCTTCTCAAATGATGCAATGAATCAAATATTTGCGAATATCTGTCTGTGTTCTATATATAACTTTAAGGGTACAATCCAGATGGCACCATGCAAGGCGGCATAACATGGGTAACCTTTTACGAGTAAGATAATGGTGCGGGTTAAATTTTTCTAAAGTGACGTTGTTGGTGTCAGGGGAGGGGCTATTTTTAGCGCAGATTTCGACCAAATTGATATATTATTCTTCTCCGTAATACGAGGAATATAAACGTTTGATTTAAAGACGCGAAATTGGTACCGTTTGGGTGAGAGGTGGTGGGGGGGTAATAACTATGATAAGAATTTGTTTAGTTTTGATTACCACCAACCTTATATACGACCATCTCCATTATATAATGCATGCATGAGTCTAATAGACGTGGTTTAAATATGACGAAATTGGCGCGGTTCAAGTCATGCATGAAGGGAGTTGCACCAAAGTTGATACAAATATATTTAGCACCAATTCAACCAAATTCATGCACGTTCTTCTCTAATGATAAGATGAATTAAATCACATTTGGGGTCGTTTGGGTCATGGATGGCGAGAGGAGATTCACTAGCATTTATAAGATTGTTCAATTCGCCGATATCCAACAAAGTTATATAGTCATCTCCCAGGCCATCTCCATGTCGGTCTAAGGAGTTTTTGGCATTCCAATTTCACAATCTCGACAAATGGTGACCGAATTAAGTCACTTGAACAATTATATCTTCTCAACTGTCATATTTATATGGGGATGGAAATCAGGTCATTCCTATAACGATCTAGCAACACAGATACATAGAAGAAAGCATTAAAAGTATATTTATATCAATCTATTTAAAGATACATATATTCTTTCAAACTGAGGGACTTTGAATCGTCAGATGATTGCATATTAGAATGGCTCATGCATATATTATAACACGATTGAGTCTGCCCCATTCAATATAGTTTCCACAAAACAAGTTACAATTGCCAAGAGATATGGAAATGTAGAGGAGCAAGCATGTTCAAAAATAGTGGTCTCAGTGTGCAGTCAAATATGGTTACTTCTGAGATAAAGGAAAACGCAGTCCGTAGCACATGACTGTTCAGGATCCTCCAATAGTGACATCTGAGAAGGGTATATCTGCCCGATACAGAGGATTTCTTTCATTTTTTAGAGCAGACTCATCGCCTAACATAAACAACTCAAAATCTCGCTGTGTCTGGCACATGTAGCTGCTATACATGCATAACATCATTTCTTTTAAACTTAAAATGATTAGCCAGTATATAGCACCAGAATAGTGGCACCTGGACATATTTTAAAAACATCTGTATCTTCATGAAGAACTGATAAACTAGATTGATTGATACATCTCTATGTAAAACACAATTGTCGTCTTTTATTTTTTCGAACTAATGCGTTTATGATGTTCATGTTTCATGCTATAACGTCTGAAGAATACGCAGTTGTAAATAAATTAATACTTCGTTATTGGTGGGACGGATTAAACGCGATAAACAAAATGATAATCGCTCCGACCTGACAAGGTGAGTCACTACTTATATTCCATGTGTAAGAATCATGTTTTGTGCTGCCATTTGGATATACAGTTTATGAGAATACGTGTAACACGTATATATGTTGGTGGGTACTGTTGATTTAGCTATGATGGCTGTGGGTCCCGCTGATTTAGCTATGATGTTTGTGTGTCCCGCTGATTTAGCTACGATGTTTGTGGGTCCCACTGATTTAGCTATGATGTTTGTGGGTCCCCCTGATTTAGCTATGATTTTTGTGAGTCCCACTGATTTAAATTAGCTATGATGTTTGTGGGTCCCACTGATTTAGCTATGATGTTTGTGGGTCCCACTGATTTAGCTATGATGTTTGTGGGTCCCACTGATTTAGCTATGATGTTTGTGGGTCCCGCTGATTTAGCTACGATGTTAGTGGGTTTACTGAGTTATATATCATGCTTGTGGGTGCCGCTGATTTAGCTATGATGTTTGTTGGTCCCGCTGATTTAGCTACGATGTTAGTGGGTTTAATGAGTTATATATCATGCTTGTCGGTCCCGCTGATTTAGCTATGATGTTTGTTGGTCCCGCTGATTTATCTACGATGTTAGTGGGTTTAATGAGTTATATATCATGCTTGTCGGCCCCGCTGATTTGCTATGATGTTTGTTGGTCCCGCTGATTTAGCTACGATGTTAGTGGGTTTAATGAGTTATATATCATGCTTGTCGGCCCCGCTGATTTGCTATGATGTTTGTTGGTCCCGCTGATTTAGCTACGATGTTAGTGGGTTTAATGAGTTATATATCATGCTTGTCGGTCCCGCTGATTTAGCTATGATGTTTGTTGGTCCCGCTGATTTAGCTACGATGTTGGTGGGTTTACTGAGTTATATATCATGCTTGTCGGTCCCGCTGATTTAGCTATGTTGTTGGTGGGTATACTGAGTTATATACCCATAGCCAAATCAGCGGGACCCACAAATAGTATAGCTAAATCAACAGAACCAACCAACGCCATAGCTAAATCAGCGGGACCCACAAACATCATAGCTAAATCAACAGAACCAACCAGCACCATAATACCTAAATCAGCGGGACCCATAAACATGATATATGACTCAGTACACCCACTCACAACATATCTAAATCAGCGGGACCCAAAACATCATAGCTAAATCAACAGAACCAACCAACGCCATAGCTAAATCAGCGGGACCCACAACCATCATAGCTGAATCAACAGAACCAACCAGCATAGCTAAATTAGCGGAACCCACAAACATCATAGCTAAATCAACAGAACCAAGCAACGTCATAGCTAAATCAGCGGGACCCACAACCATCATAGCTGAATCAAAAGAGCCAACCAGCATAGCTAAATTAGCGGAACCCGCAAACATCATAGCTGAATCAACAGAACCAACCAGCATCATATAGCTAAATTAGCGGAACCCACAAACATCACAGCTAAATCAACACAACCAGCCTCATAGCTAAATCACCGGGACCCACAGACATGGCTGAATCAACAAAACCAACCAGCATCATAGATACCTCAGCGGGACCCACAGACATCATAGCTAAATCAACAGAACCAACCAACATCATAGCTAGATCAGCGGGACCCTACAAACATCATAGCTAAATCAACAGAACCAAACAGCATCATATATATACATCAGCGGGACTACAAACATCATAGTTAAATCAACAGAACCAACGAGCATCATAGCTAAACCAGCGGGACCCACAAACACCATACCTAAATCAGCGGGACCCACAAATATCATAGCTAAACCAACAGAACCAACCAGTATCATAGCTAAATCAGCGGGACCCACAGACAGCATAGCTAATCAACAGAAACAACCAGCATAGCTAAATTAGCGGAACCCACAAACAGCATAGCTGAATCAACAGAACCAACCAACATCCACTAACGATCATTGCTAAATCAACAGAAGCAACAACCACCATGGTTAAATCAGTAGGACCCGTAATCACATGATATATGACTCAGTAAACCCACGAACATCATAGCTAAATCAGCAGGACCCACAAACATCATAGCTAAATCAACAGAACCAACCAGCATCATAGCTAAATCAGAGGGACCCATAAACATGATATATAACTCAGTAAACCCACAGACATCTTAGCTAAATCAGCGGGACCCACAAACATCGTAGCTAAATCAGCGGGACCAACAAACATAGTAGCTAAATCAGTGGGACCCACAAACATCGTAGCTGAATCAGTGGGACCAACAAACATCGTAGCTAAATCAGTGGGACCCACAAACATCGTAGCTAAATCAGCGGGACCTACAAACATCATAGCTAAATCATTGGGACCCACAAACATCGTAGCTGAATCAGTGGGACCAACAAACATCGTAGCTAAATCGGTGGGACCCACAAACATCGTAGCTAAATCAGTGGGACCCACAAACATCGTAGCTGAATCCGTGGGACCCACAAACATCGTAGCTGAATCAGTGGGACCAACAAACATCATAGCTAAATCAGTGGGACCACAAACATCATAGCTAAATCAGTGGGACCCACAAACATCATAGCTAAATCAGTGGGACCCACAAACATCGTAGCTGAATCAGTGGGACCCACAAACATCGTAGCTGAATCAGCGGGACCCACAAACATCATGGCTAAATCAGTGGGACGAACAAACATCGTAGCTGAATCAGTGGGACCAACAAACATCATAGCTAAATCAGTGGGACCCACAAACATCGTAGCTGAATCAGCGGGACCCACGGGCACGATGGGATTAGCGTTAGAATGCTCCGCGAAACAGCAAAATCGATAGCTCACCCACTGGTCCTTCTATTCAGGAAATCTATCAATACAGAGAAATTCTCAAACTCCTGGAAATCCGCAAACGTGATCCCGATTTTCAACAAAGACGATCCAGTTGACGCCAAAAATTATCGACCAATATCCCTTTTACCATGTGTATCTAAACTTTTTGAGAAAGTTGTTCTGAAACAGATTAGTAAGTTTTTCATCGAAAATGAGCTCTTGTATTTCCATCAATCCGGTTTCCTCCCAGGTCACAGTACAACATACCAACTATTAGACCTGTACCACAACTTGTGCCAAACCCTCGATAAAGGACTATTTACATGTTCCATATTCTGTGATATATCCAAAGCTTTTGAAAGGATTTTGGCACAGGGGACTGATACATAAATTGAAAGCATATGGATTAAAAGGGGAACGACTTTAAATTGTATAGAAGACTACCTAGATAACCGGACGCAAAGAGTCCTAGTCAATGACATATTTTCAAAATATGAGGTCATCCCAGCAGGAGTGCCCCGTGGATTTTTCTGGGGCCTTTCTTGTTCCTTGTATATATAAATGATCTAGCCGACGGTATTGCATCGGTAACGAGAATGTATGCTGATGACACTTGCCTCACGAACAGCCACTTTGATATTAATATACTTGAAGGTACTATGAACAGCGACTTAGACAAAATTACAGCGTGGTCCAAAAACTGGCTGGTCAGCTTTAATCCAATTAAAACAGTTGGAATGTCCTTCTCATTAGTTGCTCCATCTACAGAGAATCCGAACCTCAAATTCGTGGGAAATTCAATCGACTTTGTGGACAAGCATAAACATTTAGGTCTGGAACTCCAATCAAATCTCAAATGGAACGCCCACATCGAAGGCTCTGTCAAAAAGATTGCCTCGCGCCTATCTCAACTTCGTCGCATCAAATATCAACTAAACAGGAAAACCATCGAAATTATTTACAAAACATACATTTTACCATTATTTGATTATTCAGATGCCGTTTGGGACAATGCCTCTAACTATATGTTAGAAAAGCTTGACCGGCTTCATATCGATGCTGGTCGGATAGTCAGCGGTATCACCCGTTCTGCCTCGGGTGATGCGGTATTACAGGAAGTTGGATGGCCTTCACTCAATAAAAGACGCCAAACACATAAATTGCAGGCACTCTATAAAATCGTCAACAATTTAGCACCAACATATCTATCCACTACACTTCCCCTCAGATCTCATGAAGTTGCAGACTATAATTGGAGACGCCCCAGTAAATTTTATTCATATTACTGCAATACTGAATACTTCAAACAGTCATGTTTCCCAAATATGGCCATGGAATGGAATAAACTTCCTAAATTAATCACCGACGTTGACCAATTTTCTACCTTTAATACCAACTTGCAACATATAGATCCAACGCCCAGTCCCCCTCGACATTTCTACGTTGGACTCAGAAAATACAATATTTTTCACTGTCGCCTACGTAACTTGTGTAGTGAACTCCGATCTGATATGTTCAACAACTATATCGCTGACAGCCCCGCACGTTCGTGTGGAAACCGGTATGAAGACGCATATCATTATTTCTTCATGTGCCCATTGTACCAAAGAGAGCTCTCAGAATTTTCTGAGAAACTAACCCGTGAAAATCTCATAATAAGCAACATTGCAGAACTCATGTGTGGAATACCTAATATCTCGTCCCAAAAATATATGAGACTATTTGACATCACACAGCAATATATTGCCGCTACTAAACGTTTCGACCCCTAAAAGATTTTATATTATATGTATGTATGTGTGTCCATACGGATCCATATATGTGTACATGTGTCTATGTAGGTGTATGTACATACATAAGTATATCACTTCTGAATATACCTAAAGGTGCTTCCGAAATTTCAATTTTTATGTGACAGTTATCTCATAAATGGACCAACCTCCCCCACAAACATGCACGTTCTTATCAATTGTCGGTACTGTCTTCCAGAGCGCTACAAAAATTCAAACCTAGTTCATGACTGTCTACTATTATTATTTTGTCCTAACCTCCGAACATACGTACACCAATAGATTATATTAGCACTTGTTTATCGTGCCACATATTCACAATGTGGCCTCATTGTTTTAAACACAAATCTACACAACCTCTGGAAGGCAATACAAATTATATATCTCTAAATTGATCATCATGTAAATACGTTTATATACCGTCATCTTGATCACATGTATGTAATATTATTGTATCGGGAGAGGGGCTTCGTAAGTTGTAAAAACTTGTGCCTCAATCCCTTTTGTATATTATACAAATAAAATATGTTTCAAGTCAAATCAGCGGGACCCACAAACATCGTAGCTAAATCAGCAGGACCCACCAACATCATAGCTAAATCAGCAGGACCCACAAACATCATAGTTAGATCGGTGGGACCCATAAACATCATAGCTGAATTAGCGGGACCCACAAACATCATAGCTAAATCAGCGGGACCAACAAACATCATAGCTAGATCAGCGGGACCCATAAACATCATAGCTAGATCAGCGGGACCCACAAACATCATAGCTAAATCAGCAGGACCCACAAACATCATAGCTAAATCAGCGGGACCAACAACATCATAGCTAAATCAGCGGGACCAACAAACATCATAGCTAGATCAGCGGGACCCACAAACATCATAGCTAGATCAGCGGGACCAACAAACATCATATATAACTCAGTAAACCCACTAACACCATATCCAAATCAGCAGAACCAACCAGCATTATATTGCAATCTGCAGAACCCATCAACATCATAGCAAAATCAAATAGAACTGGAGATTAATCTTGCTGAAAGTTGTTATTTGTTCAAATATTATATCCAAATTGACAACACACGTCGTCAGTATTATATATTAATTAAAGGCCCACTTAATTTTCGAACCCACAGATCACATATATAAAATATTTGCCATAGTATATATATACCATATCAAAGGGGAAGATCCAAAACATTGTATTATAAACTTATCCGGTGTAATTAACTGTGAACATGTTGATTTTGTTGAGTTACCGACGTTTTGTGTGCTGAAGTTTCATCTGTTTTGTAGTGCGTTATTCTCAATGGAGGGAAAAACTATATCTTAAAGATATTCCCCTTCCATTGAAAATACATTTTTGGTTTGAATTATGTTGCATTCTACGAGTCATAAAGGGTGGGGGATCTTTCTATGATTTCAGCTGTTTGTTATTTCTGTATGGGCATCTTCTGAGACACAGACGTTTCAAATGGTGATGAAATATAGTATTTTAATCATATTGTATTGCATAGATTGTTATTAAAACCATATATCAAGTCACTATAAAAAAAATAATCGGTGACTCGAAAATTAAGTGGGCCTTTAAGTGCAATGATTCTCGATGACGAAATCGTTTTCGTTAGTTTATCTCCGATTGATGTGTCCCGAATCGAGTAGTAAATATTTATAATTGAGCGTAGTTCCGACTATATTTTCTATGGAGTATTACGGTCGATTTGCTTGAGATTCTCGGCGATGTTAGTAGAATGCTATATTCCTCCAGTTGGCATAGCGCTTGAATACTAACTTATCAGTTTCACGCACCCGAACAAGTCCGTAATATGTCTTTAACTCGTTTCTGATAATTGTGTCCACAATTGCGCATGCATGGTGAAAATTAATTCCATCGGTATCAAATGCAATACCTATAACAATTGAGATATTTAGCCCTCCTTAATTACGTATTAAATAAAGCAAAATATAGAAACTGCATGCGGGAATCAAATGTACGCGTGTCGTGACACCTCCACCCCAACATACTCATATTTGCACTCCTCACACGGTTGTCAGTTTGTTCCGACTTAGACTCGTCCCTAGCTTATATGTAAAACACTACGACGATATCCCTCTATGATGTGCCCTTCCATAATAACGACGTCCAAAGCAGAGATGGCAAGGTTCATAGTCCGGGGACCAGTCAAGTTCCGACTGTAATTGCTGCTGTACTGAATTTGGCATGCGACCAAAATATAAACCATGGAATAAATTTTAGAAGTGGACTAATGTGGTACATGTGTGAATGTAAAGCTGGGAATAATTGTCTTATTCGAATCACAGTTGAACCTAAATGACCACAAACCAAATTATCAGAGCGTCCATAATTGTGGAGACACCGGGTGTCGCATCACTAAAGATTTGGTAAAACAGTTAGAACTAGAATGCCAGTTGCTAATTTCAGACGGAAGGAATGTTTACACCCCTGGTTAAGTGGTCCTGCTAATATGCTATGATGCTGGTTTTTTGATTTGAACATATTTATTGTGACCCACTATATACAATATATATTACACAGATTAAATATAACAATAATGGTATGAGTGTGGGCACAGAGGATCGGAGCACAAGTTGCCGAACTTATCGGAGCTCCTCTCCCCTGGCATTCAATTGCTAATAAATTCAAATATGATGCTGGTGGTCCTGCTGAGTTGCTATGATGCGGGTAGGAAACTAATGCCGTTACGATAAAGTGCCATTATTTTTCTAAAGTTGTCATGTTCGCGGTGTTTGGCTAATCCGAACGATTTGAGAACAAAACAGTGTGTGTATGAAACATTTTATTCGAAAAATCTATTAATGCCTGTGCTGGTGTTTCTAAAACGACGTGAATAACTATCTTGATTAATTCGATTTTCAACAACTGATACAACAGTATTAAAACTATTTCGCAATAAATATGTTTTGAATGTTTGATACGCATAATGGCTTTTCCTGGATATGTTCAGATTATCGGAACACCGCGAAAAGACAAATTAAAAACATATAACGATACGTTTTGTTAACAGCTTCAGTTTGCCCTAACAGCACCATAGCAATCAACAGGACCCAACCTCATCATAAAACATTAGCAGGACCACTTGACCAGGGGAGGTTTAATTTTTCTGATGATTGGACACTCCGACTAGTATTTAGTGTGAATTTGTTGTTTTTAGACCAAAGTCGAATATTTTCATACTTTCAGACGAATTGTCGGGCTGAAGTGGCCATCAGTTATAAACGTCCAACAGTTGATCAAGTTCAGGTCAGTTAGAAAATTTCAACATATGGGGGTACGAGTGCCGTTCTATAGGACTTGGAATGTTCTGTCTATTTCAAGGACGGTAGTCAAGTTGTAATTAATGAATTGACACCACCCCATCCTCCACCCAAGTTGGGCCCAACCCAACCAGCATAGCAGTTCGGCGGACACCTGCTTTTCCAACCACATCATCCACCCAATTAATCCACACCTAATTCACCAAACAATAAGCGGATGAATATACGTTAATATATCACATTCGGGTAAAAAAAAAGCATGCACTACATGAACTACATTGGTAAGTTAACGCAACTTTGCCAGAAATTTTCTAATGTTGTTTCAGCATAAAATATATTAAAAGCTAGGCCGCGAACAGGCTATCGCCTTTCAACTTCATGGAGTATGAAATACTGACGAGGGGTTAAAATAAGAGACGCCCGTCCCGCAATACAAAGAACGTGTATCCAGCTTATCCCGCCGACCAATATCCGCACGAGGAATCGGCGAGATCACGGCATGAAAAATCATTAATGCTACATACAGTAGTAAACTTTTTACAAATATTGAATTGTTGCTGTACTATAAAACCTGCTTAGCCGGTACATTATCAATCTGTAATTCGAGTTATTATTCTTACAAAGCTGTAGTGTTCGAGTACAAAATATGCAAAAATGAAAAAATTAAACTTTCAGGTCACTGTTCATTGAGGGTTTAACGTCGTTTTAGCCACTAGTCCATGTCACGAGTCACGACCATCCAAATAGATAAACTGTGTTGAAATATTAATTATTGAATGCTATCCAATAATAAAATGTCGCATATTGAAACCATTGTACTGTTACAGTGATTTGTCAACAAACATGCTAATCGAAAAGCTCGAATATTTTAGTCTAAATATTATTATTAGAATATTTGTCAATGATTTTACCTTTTCCAATATTTAATGTCAAATTAAAAAACACTTTGGCATCTTAATTAATTAGTCATTGATCGACAATGTCATTCTTTCTGACTGTAACAGTAATGTTACATAACAATGGTATCGATCTGAGAAATCTTGTCATTGGAGAGTTATTAATAATGAAAAATAGAACATTATAGATCGTATATAGTGAACATATCATTACCCACGGTTATCCATGAATTACTAATTATACAATAATTATAATCATCTTAACATATAGTGATGTTTCCGGTAACGGAAGGAAAATAGTATAGTCGGCATGCGAAAATTACTTAGGTTTTTTAAAATATGTTTTTGGAATATATGTACTTTGTACAACAGATGATGTAATAGGATGATGGTCATACGACGGCAGTCGATTAGTATTACACTCTCTATGTGATTAAACCCTTGTTGGCCTTTGACACACACGATAGTCTGCATATAACGTTCGGATTTTGACAAACGTAATTGACGTAATGTCCGTATAATACAGGCATGCAAGATACTTTAGGTTAGAAGGAACCAAATGTTTTCCATAGGCCTCAGTGTTAATGTTTGGCCCCGCCCACTAAATTTGCTACATACGAATTGCACGAAATCGTAAATTTCGTGAAGCCCAACCCTTCGCGCATCTTTTGCCATGTATGAGTACTATCCAGACCACACCTTTTTCAACTTTTCAACACGCGTTTTCCACACTACCCCACTTTTTGCACAAAATTTGAACTGCAGATGAAAGCAAATACCCTGCCTTATTCGCCTGTCTATGTTTGGACACGAACGCATTTCAGACAAGGGAAACCCACATTTATACATGCCATATGTGTTATATCTTTAAAATTTGTAAATATTATTGAAATATTATACACCAATCGCGTGCCAGAATTTTTTTTAATTCGTATTCGAGATTGGGTGTAAAAACGTAAGGGACGTAATTCTAATATTATTTAGTTCCTTCTAACCTTTAGCTATTCGGCATCAGCCATCTGTGTTCCAGTCCGGTCAGTGTAGTATGTATGATGAGGTGAGACTGGTAACTGAGTAAACATTTTGTGTTATGTTCGATACAAGCATAATACACAGAAGACACTGTTGATTTGCGCTGATTTGCGCCACGAAGCGATTTTTCCGCACCAGACTGCGTTTTCTGTGGTGCATTGAAACGACATTCGCCGGTTCGCGATTGCGTGTGTTCGCGGTTTTACGCTCATCTCCACGTCAAAACGCGCAACGTCCACGGTTATCCGCGATCGCGCCGCGCGCAATTCACGCAAAACTCGCGCTGAGAAGAGTGCAACAACTAAGAGAGCTCGTTGTTGGTTAAAGTTATTTTGATATGACAAAAACATAGAGAGCATTGGCGCTGAATAGTTCAAGCCGATCTCACCTATATACACCGAAATAACTGAAGTATATAGAAAAAAACTGATTCCTGTAAATTCGCTGATTTTTCGCTTCCACGCACAGCGGATTCACGGCATCACGCAAATTCGTTATGATGGCATCATCAAGGAAAATTATTATTTAAAGATGCTCTGACCGTTTTGACACCAAATTCTAGTCAATCTTTCCTAAGTTAATGTTCAGCTTACCAGGAAAAATAAAACTGAAAACAATACCATCTAGTCCGCGAGCTAATAGTAGTACCCTTGCCCCCCCCCCCCCCCTGGGACTTAACTTCACCCCACTCATTTTGTTCTTTATTATGTCCTTCAACTTTTAAGCAATGATAACAAGAAAAAAAGTGGCATTTTAGACTCCAGACAAGATGGCGTCCATCATGGCCGCCGTTTTTCAGACCAGACCCTAAGTCAGTGTTATGCAAATTATAGCGGGAAAATCTAGTAAAATGTATACAAATGTATATATTTTCGTGAAGCTAAGACATAATGACACTTTTTTGGGCCAAAATTGAAACTCACCATCCAAGATGGCCGCCAAAATGGCCGCCAGAAGTCGAAAATAAGATATTTTTTCACAAATATCTTCTAGATCAATTCATGCTGTTTGAAACTGGTTGAGTAATATGACTTTATTTTTGTGTTTTGTATAGTAACTGATCATTGGAGCAATTAAATATGCAATTAATGTGGTCCTAGCCCCTTCCGATCACTCAGAAATTCGATTTTACAGAACGCGGTACAAAATTTTACAAAAAATCACAATTGGGATTCTAGTCATAATTCAACAAGAAATGAAAAGAACATTGTAATGTAAGGGAGGCATATCATTACCTATGAATATTCCAACTCTCTGGAACCAAAAATCTTACCTTGGCTCAAAATGGCTGCGAAAATGGCCGCCAAAATATGGAAAATGGTAAATATTGCACCAGGGTGTCCTTCAATCGCTTACAAGTTGTTGTTGATGTATACAATTGGCTAATCTGTATTCTATACATTGCATACTAACATGTCTGATGTACCACGGATAATTGTTACTATTGTCACCACTGACATCACCAGAAATATTGTATTTTTCTCTCACAATCTTGACATAAATATCGGCAAAAATTCACTTTTCAGGGTTCGACAATTTGTTCAAGTAAAATGCAACTATCTTTGGTATCAAAGGTCTTTATTGTTTTGGTCTATCTTAAATGTATCACACTACGTTGATTATAGACTAAATTGCTCAAGATGGCTTCCAAAATGGCAACCAAATTTGAAAAAAAGTTAAAAGTTAACATATCCCGAACATTATTCTCTGCGTTATCCGAAAAAGGTATGAAATTGTGACTCACTTGGTTATTGTACGTGTTAGTTAATTAACTGACAGCTACGTTCTATTATGTTTGTCCCAGTTCCGTGTGGGGCATGACAAATTAATTTTAAAGTTGCAGTATGGAAGTTTGCGGAGAACCTCTTTTATGATTCTGGCCATATTATTGTAAGGAAATGTTGTTGTTGGTAACGGTGGGTGGTATATTTATATATGTTGTGGATGTGTTATCATTGGTGGTGTATATGGAGTAGATGTATGATCATGGCTGGCTTGTATGAGTATGGCAAGTATGGAACTTATGAGTGGTCGTATGTGTGGGTATTGGTATATCTGGAAGGGCTCACCATTGGTGATGTGCATATGTATAACTGGATTGACTCTATGTGCATTGGTATGGCGAATAGGTATACATGCAGTGGCTGTATGGTCCATGGTGAGGTGAATATGTATACAATGAGTGACTGTATGGTCGTGAATGTAGTGAATATGTATACATAGAGTGACTATATGGTCATGTGTCGGGTGTAGGTGTATACCTGGTGTTCATGCATGGTGACTCGTGGCTGTATCATCATTTGTGGTATGTACGGGTATAACCAAGTATGGTTGTCTGATCAGGTGTACGTGTATAAAGTGGGTAACTATGTTGTCATTTGTGTGGTGTTTATGTACATATGGAGTGACTGGGGTAATGGGTGGGTTGTACATGTGTACCTTGGGTGGCTATCGCTTTCCACAATAACTCAAGGATATGTTAATCAATAGAGAGGTCATGTCAGAGAGTCATATCACGGAAAGCGATAGCCACCCATTATCACACAGTCATTACATATACACATAAACAACACAGACATAACAATATAGTGACCCATTGTATACATGTACACCTGACCCATGACCACGGATGACCATACAGCCACACGCCACAATGCAGGCACACCGGGTATACTCATAAACATGACCCATACCTATATAGTCACTCCTTGTATACCCATTCATCTCACCATTGGCCATAAGGTCATCCCCTGTATACCTATTCTCCAAACGCGTGGTCAAATAGACAATCAATATATACATCAACACCACAACAATGATCATCACTCCGGTATACATATGCACCTCACCAATTGCCATATAACCACTAGCTTCATACACATACCCTCACCCATGTCACCTGGTATACTCCTTCACATGGCCTATGGCCATATAGCCACCACGTGTGTACCTATTCAAAACATTCATACATGATCATGGTCAATTCATACATATTCACCTCAACATTGGCCATGTCACTCCCTGTATCCCTATTTGTCACACCATAGCCGAATAGCCACTCAATATATACTAATACACCCCAGCCATGTCAGTATAGTCACTCCATGTATGCATATGCACCCCTCATCCATGGCCATATAGCCACTCTCTATATACACATATCCCTCGCTCAAGACAATAAAGCAACACATGTGTATACTGGTATAACCTACACATGACCATATCGCCACGAGTCACCAAACAGGAACACCAGGTATACTCATACGCCTGACACATGGCCATTTAGTCACCCCATGTATAGGTGTTCATTACATTTAAGAGCATATAGTTATTACGTGTATACCTACATGTACTCATCTCACCATTAACCATACAGTCACTACCTGTATACCTATTCGACACAAATAGTCATATAACCATTCAATATACATATGCAGCCCACCCTAGACCATAGATTCACTCCAGGTATACATGTAAACCTCACTAATGGCCATTCAGCCCTTCCAGATATAACAAAACCCACACACACGACCACTCAAACAATCCATACTTGCATATACACCTCACACATGACAATTAAGCAATTCACTGTATAATCATACACACCATCCATGATAATACAGCTAAGCCCTATACACCCACCAGTGATAATACATCCACGTGATATATAAATATACATCCCACCGTTAACATAAGGACACTCCCTATATACCCACACGCTCGATAATGTCCACCCAGTTTACTCCAGGTATTCATATTCAATCATGATCGTACAGTCACTCCACATATAACTATACACATTACCCGTAACCATAAAATCACTCCCTATGTATCCACACACCACATCCATGATCATACAGACAACACATGTACATCCCACCATGACCTTACAGTCACTCCATATATACATAACCAATACATAGATGACCATGTAGCTTTATCCATAGACCACACCAATGACCATACAGGCACACCGGGTGCACCCGTACTGGATATACACAATCATACACCATACAGTCACTCCATGCATACCGATTCACCTCACACCTGACCATGATCTCTCCCTGTATACCTAGATGCATCTTACCATGGACAACCCACTCATAACCATATTGTCACTCCTCATTGTATACCTACTCACATCATTAATGACATACAATAACTCCCTGTATACCTATTCACCTCACATATGATCATAGAGTAACTCCCTGGCTACGATCTTGGCATCCACACTGTATCTTGTTGACATTTATTTTATCAGAATAGCCAAATATTATGGTCCATCTCAGTTCTGTCTCAAAGTTCTGCCCATTTCCTTTCGATAAATATGGCCAAAATCACAAAAGAGGTTCTCGGCAAAATTACATACTTTAAAATGAATTTGTCATGCCCCATACGGAACTGCGACAACGAGAATAGAACATGTAGTTGTCAGTTAATTAACTAACACGTATAATAACCAAGTGAGTCACAATTTGCTACCTTTTCGGATAATGCAGCGAATGTTCGGGATATATGTACAAAATTAACATTTTACAAATTTATTGCCATTTTCGAAGCTATCTTGAATAATTTGGTCTATAAAGACCGTAGTGTGACACATTTAAAATATACCAAAACAATAAACACCTTTCAATCCAAAGATAGTTATATTTTACCTGAAAAAAATGGTCCAAACCTGAAAAGTTAATTTTGCCACTATTTATGTTAAGTTTTTGAGAGAAAAGTCCAATATTTTAGACGATGTCAGTGGTGACAATAGTAACAATTAACCATGGTGCATCAGACATGTTAGTATTCAATGTATATAATGCAGAATAGCCAGTTGTATACATCAACCACAACGTGTAAGCGATTGCAGGACACGCTGGTGTAATATTTACCATTTTCCATATTATGGCGGCCATATTGGCAGCCATTTTGAGCCAAAGTAAGAATTTTGGTTCCAGTGATTTGGAATATTCATAGGTAATGATATGCCTCACTTACATTACAAAGTTCTTTTCATTTCTTGTTGAAATATGACTAGAATCCCAATTGTGATTTTTTGTGAAATTTTATACCGCAATCTGTAAAATCTAATTTTTGAGGGATGGGAATGGGGTACGACCCCAATAATTGCATATGTAATTGCTCCAATGATCAGTTAATATACAAAACACAAAATAAAGTTGCATTTCTCAACTAGTTGCAAACAGCATGAATTGATCTAGAAGATATTTGTGAAAAGATGTCATATTTTCAACTTCCGGCGGCCATTTTGGCGGCCATCTTGGATGGTGAGTTTCAATTTTGGCCCAAAAAAGTGTCAATATGTCTTAGCTTCAAGAAAATATATACATTTGTGTACATTTTACTAGATTTTCCCGCTATAATTTGCATAAAACTGACTTAGGGTCGTGTCTGAAAAACGGCGGCCATGATGGACGCCATCTTGTCTGGAGTCCAAACGGCCACTTTTTTTTCTTGTTAACATTGCTTAAAAGTTGAAGGACATAGGACATAATAAGGAACAAAATGAGTGGGGTGAAGTTAAGGCCCAGGGGGGGGGGGGGGGGGGCAAGGGTATCCCTATTAGCTCCCGGACTAATAATGGATATAAGTCGTATAATTCATAATATTTTTTAGCAAATTTTCCAAAAATTACCTATAATGTCCTGGGTGTCATATATAATTATATAGCTAATAGCAAATTACCGGAAAAGTATCACCGATAATGGAAGTCGTCTGCAGCATGCTTTCTGTTTTGCCATGTCGCTGTGGGGAAGGTGTCTGTTAGTAAATGTGTAGCTTTATGCTACGGTCTGTTGACATATATCGGTATTTATTGTCAAGTTTTTTTGTGTGCTTGTTTTTATTTATTTAATTATCTATTTATTTATTTATTTATTTATTTATTGTGTGCCTGTGTGTGATTGTTTTGATGAGTGCTTGTGTTTCATGGTG
Source organism: Siphonodentalium dalli (assembly GCA_032622095.1). Classification (NCBI taxonomy): domain Eukaryota; kingdom Metazoa; phylum Mollusca; class Scaphopoda; order Gadilida; family Siphonodentaliidae; genus Siphonodentalium; species Siphonodentalium dalli. Next base: position 20,977,100 of record CP136065.1, read on the forward strand.
GCGGGAATTACTATTTACTTTCCTTTGTAACATGTATTTTGTAAAACATACTCTCCTAGCTGGAGGAAATAAAGATATATATAATTATATAGCTAATAGCAAATTACCAGAAAAGTATCACCGATAATGGAAAGTGTTTTTGTTTTCGTGACACGTGAATCAAAGATATGATGTGATAATATCTCAGACGCATATAAATAATGTCCGAGACGGGGTTCCATTGAACACACAATTTTCCTGAGCAATGTACATGTGGAAACATGGATTATTAAAATTCATTATTAATTCACTTGGGGGAAAAAAGCTTTATCATTCTCAATACAATTGCCATTGTTTATAATACGCATTTCCAGTATAAGACTATATGACTGTTTTCCTATATATTTGTGACATTCCCGAAGACCGGAGCACATGCAGTCTCTTATGGCATACCTCATGCATGTGCACATTCTAGGGATCCACTAACATGGCGGTGGAGTCCTATGTGTAGCTTTATGCTACGGTCTGTTGACATATGTGACCCGCCATATCAGATTCAGATTCATTTTAATTCTTCGACCAAATTCATGGTTTTAAGAATATAAATATGCATAAACATAGATTAAACACATAATATATCATTGCTCGCAACCCCAGACGATCAGGATGAGATAATAATTACACAGATCATATAACAATTAACACAATATAATAATTACACAGGAGAGCAATTAGCTCTTTCATTGATGTGGCAAATAAATTTACACAAGTTTCGGATTATAATTGGTTTGCTATTTGAAAGAAGAATGGTAAGTTTTCTCTGATTATGGAAGTTCCAATAAGATTTCTTGATGTACCTTTTTCTGTTAAGGGCTAGTTCTGGACATTCAAGTAATACGTGGTATTCATCGCCAATAGCATTCATTTCACAAAACGTGCATTTGCGCTTAGACTGTGGAGTTTTATTCCATCGCCCGGTCTCCATTGGCAAATAATGGTTCGCCGTTCTAAATCGGATTAGAGTTATTATATCTTTGTTAGAGGCATGTGAAATAAATTCTTCCATTCGAAACGTTGACTTCAGACTCCTATATGTTTTTCCTTTCCCTGAGTTACTCATAGCGGAATGCCAGTTTTGGACAAATTGATCTCTAGAATTTCGTCTATAATTATTCAACAATTTATTTTTGTCAATACCGCGTTGTTGTATATGCCATATAAATGTCATACCCGCGTCATCAATGTGCTTTTTGACTGCACTTACCCATGATGATTTTATCGGCGATTCTTCGTATAACGAAAGGGCTAGCTTATAAATGTTGCTACATAATGAACTCCCGATTCCATTCACTAGTCGTGTCCAATATGTGATCGCTGTTGCCTTAATTTCCAATGTCAATGGGTATCGACCCAGTTCGCCATAAACCATGTAACTTGGTGTGGTGAGCTTCATGTGTAGAAGGAGTTTACAAAACTTAAGGTGTACACCTTCAATAATTGAGTTATCTCCTATACCCCATATTTCACAACGGTATAACAAGATAGGCACAACTAAGATGTCAAATAATTTGTGTTGAGTTTCCATGGACAGCTTATGCGTTCTTCCAATTTTTATCACATCATACATAGCTTTTCGGGCTTTGGTAACCTAGTATGTTCTATCAAATCCAGTCGTGAGTCGGGATTTTTTTTACCCTGTGCCAATGCATTCTCTTATATATGAGAGTTGACCATAGGTCGCCTCGCATATATAAGAGAATGCATTGGCCTAACAATTTTTTATTTTTTTTTAAATAAATGTTTCTTACAATTTTTAGGACATAAAATAAAAAAAACATCCATTAACCTGCAGGGAGCCCCACACATATATAGAAGCATATAGAAGAGTGTCGTCTGCTCATGTTTGTCTGGGGTTCTGTATGGGTGAAATTATAAAATTGTTAAAGAATACACGAAAACATTATTAAAATTGTAAAAAATTGTTAGGCCAATGCATTCTCTTATATATGCGAGGCGACCTATGGTCGACTCCCATATATAAGAGAACGCATTGGCACAGGGTAAAAAAAATCCCAACTTACGACTGGATTTGATATGGAATTATTATTTTAAACCCAATATATATTAATTAGATAACATGACAGGACAGTATTCCATTTCTGTGTTGAAAAAGCGAGAGTGGCATAATGTTATCGGCATACAATCCGAACAACATGATACTAAACTCACTCCTAAATTAAAAGAATGGACCATGCAGAACACCATTCCCCCCAAAAAGAACGTTTAGAACTAGAAGTTGTCAAATTATTACTAATCTATGAAGTAACTATTTTCTCTTTTCTCAAACTCTTCCATGAAATGTCCCTTGACTTCGTGTTTAAACGAGTGATCCCCCTGCCAGAAAATTAAAATTTGCTCTCAAATATTTAAAAGCAGAATCACCAATTGCAACGTTCTTGTGAATTTGTAGTTTTATCAGCGTCCACTCCGATAACCTAGTTTCAATTGATCCAATGTACTGGTATTATCAACAACAGACTTAATAGTTACGTAGAAGAAAACCACATACTTAAAGATAATCAATCCGGTTTTCGGAAAGGTAGATCTACATTAGACAACATCTTTATTTTATACAGTTTAAAGGCACGTGCGGCTTAATTGTCGAAAATATTCACATTTGTTCCAAACACCGTAACAGAAAAACATTAAAACGCATACAGTTCCGTTCATATATACCATGACCATCGCGTAAACAGCATGTTATCATAAAGACCTACTATATTTTACCTAAGCAAGAGCCCGATTGTGTTACAGAAGACAGCACAATGCTACTGGCTAATCACACACAAATGGCATAAACACTCTTTATTAGTTCCATATCAGGTACATGTGTATTCACCAACAAAGAACGCTCTTTATGTTTACCATCATAATATAAACAAACACCAGAAAAGTTACCTTTTATGCTTTTGTTTACATAACAATGGTCAAACATATGACCATAACATACTGTTTATGCGATATTTCTTATTTGTATACGGACAAAGTCTATCTACATTTTGATGTTCTTTCTGTTTGTGGCGGTTTTTGACGGGTGGAGATATTTTCACAGGATACCCACGGCCAAGGCCAACCGTGTCTTTAACAGAAATATATTTGCGGAATAGGAGAAAACGTTTCTGCTCATTTATATATTTTTAAAAAAAGCGTTTGATACTGTTTGGAGAGAGGGCCTGTGGGTAAAACTTTTACGAAATGGTATAAACGGTAGGATTTTCAAAAGTTATTCGTAACATATATGACTCAACTAAATCTTGTGTATTGAAAGGTGACGTAAGATCTGAATATTTTATATCTAATATAGGTGTTAAACAGGTAACCTGTCACCTTTACTCTTTTCAATATATTTGAATGATCTTGAAGACTTAAAAGCAGAATCACCAATTGCAACGTTCTTTTTGTGAATTTGTAGTTTTATCAGCGTCCACTCCGATAACCTAGTTTCAATTGATCCAATTTACTGGTATTATCAACAACAGACTTAATAGTTACGTAGAAGAAAACCACATACTTAAAGATAATCAATCCGGTTTTCGGAAAGGTAGATCTACATTAGACAACATCTTTATTTTATACAGTTTAAAGGCACGTGCGCTTAATTGTCGAAAATATTCACATTTGTTCCAAACACCGTAAACAGAAAAACATTAAAACGCATACAGTTTCGTTCATATATACCATGACCATCACGTAAACAGCATGTTATCATAAAGACCTACTATATTTTACCTAAGCAAGAGCCCGATTGTGTTACAGAAGACAGCACAATGCTACTGGCTAATCACACACAAATGGCATAAACGCTCTTTATTAGTTCCATGTCAGGTACATGTGTATTCACCAACAAAGAACGCTCTTTATGTTTACCATCATAATATAAACAAACACCAGAAAAGTAACTTTTTATGCTTTTGTTTACATAACAATGGTCAAACATATGACCATAACATACTGTTTATGCGATATTTCTTATTTGTATATGGACAAAGTCTATCTACATTTTGATGTTCTTTCTGTTTGTGGCGGTTTTTGACGGGTGGGGATATTTTCACAGGATACCCACCGCCAAGGCCAACCGTGTCTTTAACAGAAATATATTTGCGGAATGGGAGAAAACGTTTCTGCTCATTTATATATTTTTAAAAAAGCGTTTGATACTGTTTGGAGAGAGGGCCTGTGGGTAAAACTTTTACGAAATGGTATAAACGGTAGGATTTTCAAAAGTTATTCGTAACATGTATGACTCAACTAAATCTTGTGTATTGAAAGGTGACGTAAGATCTGAATATTTTATATCTAATATAGGTGTTAAACAGGTAACCTGTCACCTTTACTCTTTTCAATGTATTTGAATGATCTTGAAGACTTTTTAGAAAATTGCGCTGTGGATGGACTCGAGTACTTGAATGATCAAGCCTTTAAACAGATTGGTTGTTATCTGAAACTTTGGTGCATCTTGTACGCTGATGACACCGCTTTATTGGCGGATAACCCTACTGATATGCAGCGACTTCTTGATGCATTCGCAGACTATTGCGAATCATGGGAACTTACCGTCAACGTACAAAAGACAAAGGTTATGGTTTTTGGAAATAAACGTATTGACACGCCGCCAAAGTTCATCTTGAACGGTAACGAGCTTGAAATTGTATTGACTTGTTCTTTAACGGCAGATTTTGTCGTGTAGTCAAGAAAACTCGGATAAAAGCTACTAAAGCAATGTACGCGCTACTTTCGAAAGTGCGTAATCTTCATTTATCTGTCGATTTATCTTTGAAACTGTCTAGTCCAACCGATTTTATTGTACGGTTGTGAGATTTGGGGTTTCGAAAATTGTCGCGATATTGAAACGGTACACTTAGGATTTTGTAAAACATTGACGAATATGAAAAGTAGTACGCCGAGTTATATGGTTTATGGAGAGTTAGGCCGATGGCCTCTCTCTATTGAGATCAAGAAGAGAATGATCTCATATTGGTGCCGTATTATAAAGAAACATACAGGTATAACATCAGTACTTTATAAATTATTGCTTGAATTGCACAAAACTAAACGCGTACGTTATATTTATCATATTTCAGGAGTTATCGAGTCCGCAAATCTCAATGATAACTGGGACAACCAAACTCCTCTGCCATGCAGCTCCTTTAGAAGATTTAATGATACACTAATTCAAGAGTTTAGAACTCAGTGGCGAATCGATGTTGATTCTTCGGATAGAGGGGAGTTTTATAAACACATGAAAGTACAGCCTTCAATTAGCTGGCACTACATGAACATGCCATTTGGCATGATGGTTTACGTTCAGAAAATGAGAACGTCCAATCATAGATTAGGTATTGAGACCGGTAGATGGGAAAAACGGAATCGCAATCATAAAAGCAGCAACAAAGATAGCTATGCGATGAATTCCATTTTATTATTATGTGTCCGCAACTTGAACAATTACGAAACAAATACATTCCGAAGGCATGTTATGACGAACCTTCGAGAGAACTTTTATTCGAACTTCTTAACTCGACCAACCCTGACATATTAAACAATTTGGCAATCTTTATAAAACTCGGGTTGAATAAATTTTAGTGGAAAGGACACAATCATGAATGATGAATAAGGTTCGTAATAAATGCAAATATTGTTTGTTTGTTTGTAGCTTTATTGTGTGTGTTTTGTATATGTTTAGTGTATGCTAATGATGCGTGTTTGTTTGTTTCAATTTGTCAACTGTATCTTGTATGTTTACAACATCTAGTTTGTTGTGATCATTATATATAATGTTCTATATGTGTAAATAGTGTAAATAGTTAACCATCGCTCATGTTCCATGTAAACATGGCTGAGATTAAAGCATCATTCATTCATTCAATATTCTCGTTCTGGGTTAATACTATCTTCAAGATATGATAGCATATCACATTTTAGAAAATATCACAGACAATAATTAACCAGCTCAAGATTGTTAAGTGTTCATAAGTCAAATGTGTTCTAAACCGTTCCAATAACCTTGCTCCGACATTCTGATAACCATTTGGATAACTATTTGGATAACCATTTGGATAACCATTTGGATAACCATTTGGATAACCATTTGGATAACCATTTGGATAACCATTTGGATAACCATTTGGATAACCATTTGGATTCAAACTCAATTCTGGATACCGAGAGGAACAAGTATAACAAGTATAACCAGTGTTTTATTTATTATCCGTTTTATCACAAATACAGCCATCCCTTCACAAGCTAGGTTATTGTCCAAGATGCACCATTAATATTTGAATGATATTTTAGTGTATGGCTTAAATCCAAATAATTTCCGCAGAGTATTGCGGCGAGATGGACAACGCATGTGTATTATACACGTGAGTATCTAGGGGATGTACACAAGCAAAGATCGTTCGATACTATACCTGACGGCAACATAGACAATTTTACTCCCTCGTTCGTCTAAGAGAGCGCGCGAGAGACCGGGTGTCTTCGTGTGGTTTCGGACAGTATATGTGACCCGCCATATCAAATCCAGTCGTAAGTCGGGATTTTTTTACCCTGTGCCAATGCATTCTCTTATATATGCGAGTCGACCATAGGTCGCCTCGCATATATAAGAGAATGCATTGGCCTAACAATTTTTTATCATTTTTTTTAAATAAATGTTTCTTACAATTTTTAGGACATAAAATAAAAAACATCCATTAACCTGCAGGGAGCCCCACACATATATAAAAGCAAAAAGAAGAGTGTCGTCTGCTCATGTTTGTCTAGGGCTCTGTATGGGTAAAATTATAAAATTGTTAGAGAATACAAGAAAAAATTATTAAAATTGTAAAAAATTGTTAGGCCAATGCATTCTCTTATATATGCGAGGCGACATATGGTCGACTCGCATATATAAGAGAATGCATTGGCACAGGGTAAAAAAAAATCCCGACTTACGAGAATCGCTGCCAGGGCCTAACATTTTAAACATGGTAACGTTGGTATTGCATAACATTGTAAGGATCGGATTTATTTTTTTTAATTTTTTTTTTTTATGTTTAATTAGAAGAAAGAATGAAAAAGGAGGACAAGACAAAATGCACGCACACATTCATTCTCTCAATCCAAGGCTTGGAAGAGCGAAATTCTTCCATGCCCTGGCCTACTTTCTTACATGTGACATATAATTAGAAAATATTTAAAGGCACACAATGTATTCGGATAATTTTAACAAAGAGTTCTCAAGCTAAAAGTAAATTGAAGCTACGATGGTATAATTTTTCCCCCCGAAAATGGGCTTTCTTTTTCTACAACAATGCTGATAAGAACAATAAATCAGTCGTTTTCTTCTGAATAATTTTAGAATTCACTTTCAGCTACATTATTTGGTGATATGTGCATATTTAATGTTTGCATAATCAAACACTATGTGCAGTTTTAAATATTTTACAGTCTGAATTTACCAAAAACAATATAACTGTATTGTAAATATTGTAGTTATTTTTAATCGGATCGGATGAATTTTAACTACAGGTGAATTCGTATTTTCGACCTACCTTGTGTGTGGTATAAAGCGATGGTGAGGAACAGAACTGCGCACGCTCTCATGTTTAATTGTGTACGTCTATACGCTCAGTTGACAGAGAATCACAGTGTCAAACGTGTCCAGGTGCTTTCTAGAATCACAGTGTCAAACGTGTCCAGGTGCTTTCTAGAATCACAGTGTCAAACGTGTCCATGTGCTTTCTAGAATCACAGTGTCAAACGTGTCCAGGTGCTTTCTAGAATCACAGTGTCAAACGTGTCCAGGTGCTTTCTAGATTTGGATTGTGGTTCCAGTGAAGATATATGTCGATATTCCCCCTATTTAACCTGCCGGGGTAACACTCCATTGGACAAAACGATTGTCCGGAAAACCAATGCTGGTCCTTCATTGATCATTAAAATCTATTAGGACCCGCCTTCTATAACATAATAGTTGTCAAAACACTCACCCGTATTGTGTTCATATAAATATGTGTGTGATAATGCTATCTTATAATTATTGGGGGTATAAAATGTATATGGGGCGATTCCCTGTACATATGTTGTATGAGGGTGGGCATTTTTGTTCATTGAGCCTCAGGAGTGGATCATTAGTGTTTGGGCCTTTTTTAGATATATTGATAGATTTACTATGATCTTTCTGTTATTTGTGTCGAAGAGGTCATGCAATTTAATTGTGTTCGGTCGGTTGCGATAGTAGGCTTTCAGATATTTCGTTCTGAGGGCAGTTAACCGAGGGCAGTTCATAACAAGGTGGTATTCATCGCCGAGTTCCTCCATACAAAGAGTGCATCTTCGTTCTGAGTATGGGGTGTTTGTCCAAGATCCAGTTTCCACCGTAAGTCGGTGGTTTCTGGTTCTGAATCTCAGTAGTGGCAGGACGATATTGTTATCATCGAGAGATAGGTATCGTGGTCTGCCGAAGTTTGGCTTTATGCATCTATAAAATGCGTATTTATTTGATTTTTCCATAGATGCTCGCCAATCTGATATATTGATGTCCATAGTTCTGGTTTTATGGCATTGGCAAACATTTTTGTGTTACTAACTGCCTGGTTTCTCCACGTATATGCCATGCCCAGTTTATTCAGTTCAGTATTTACAAATTCTAACCAGGGGATTTTCACATTTTCTAGCGTGCGTACATTCATCATTGTATTGTAAAGCATAAAAGGGAGTCGGGTGCTTTCCATCGTGATTATTCTGCTCCAGAACATTAATAATTTTGTTTTCATTCCCAGCTTCCCGTAAATGAACACTTCCGGTGTGGTCTTGTTTAGGTTAAATATGAATCTCAAGAACCATGTTTCTAGTTTCCGGAAGCACTCTAAGTTTTCAAAGCCCCATATCTCGGCTTCATACTATGTCATAATCGGCACGATTGATTTTTCATAGATATCTAGAATCGTTTCGAAGGACAGTTTCTTACTTCGCGAGGTGTTAATCAAAGCATACATGCCTTCTTGACATTACTGCACCGTGTTTTTCTTTCAGTTGCGAAGTTACCGTTTATATTGAATGATTTGCCTAGATATTTATAAGTGTTTACGGTTTCAATTATGTCGGTATTTATGTGGAATTCAATATCTTTATTTCTGCTTATTTTTTTTACCAAAAATTACGATTTTCGTTTTTGATGGGTTAATTTTTAGTTTCCAGATGTTGCAGTATTGTGCAAATCTGTTTAGTGAATGTTGAAGGCCTTCCTTTGAGTTGGATACGAGTACGGTGTCATCTGCATATAACAATATAAGAAGTTTTAGGTAATATCCCGTGTCCGATTTTCTCACTTTATGCAAGTCGAAACCGTTACACCCGTGCCCTGCTATAGGTAATCATGTACGTCATTGAGGTAGAGAGAGAAAAGTATCGGCGAAAGACAGTCACCTTGTTTTACTCCAATGGAACTATGGAATAAACTAGATATGTTATCATCTACTCTCACGCACGTTTTCATATTTTGATATAGACCTTTTACAGCTCGAAGTATGTTTCCAGATAAATGGTAGTGTAGTAATTTTCCCCATAGTCCTTTCCTCCAAACTGTATCGAACGCTTTGGTAAAGTCAATAAATGCACAGAAAATGTTATCTTTGTTCAAATCAGCTAATTTGATGAGGGCGTGGAGGTTGAACATATGGTCTGTTGTGTTATAGCCTTTGCGGAATCCGGCTTGGGTTTCTGATTGCAATTTATTCATGTCTATGAATTTGGATATACGCTTACAAAGAATATTGGTGTATACTTTTGACATACAACTGAGGAGAGTTATTTTCCTATAGTTATCGGCATCCAGTGGATCTTTTCTGTTTTTGAAAATAGGTCTTATGACCCCGATGGTCCAGTCTCTAGGTATAACACCGGTTTTAAAAATAACATTAAAATATATGGTATAAAAATCGCCTAGAAACTGCCAGCTATGCTTGATATATGAATTATCAATATTATCTAGTCCGGGTGCTTTGTTGCTTTTTAGCATTTTGATGGAACTCTAAATTTCATCTTTTGTGATGGGTCCATTTAGTTGGTTTTCGCCAATTAAGTTGACTAGTATAAGCCATATTGTGTGAATCGCAACTTGTCTCTGTTAATGACAATAACTCGGATTCTTCTTTTTCAAAATGCGATTTAAAGTTATCGGCGTTTGGGCAGGGTAAAATACGTGTTCTTGCAATGTACTTGTGGGGATTATTGGCCGTACATATACGTAGTTTAGTTTTTCTCGACATATATGGTTGCGTCTCTTCGTTTCGCTTTCTATAGAGATCCCGACTTTTGAAGGTACTCAATCAGATCAGTGGGTCCTCATATCATCAAGATACAACAACAACAATATTTCTTCAAAATTAGCTTTTCAAGTGTTATCAGAATCGATTAATTGCTAACCACTATCAACTGTAGTAACACATTTCCCAAAAGGTGTTATTTATCAACATTTTGTTCAATGAAATATGGCCGTATTATCACTTGAGTACTCCCGAAATTTGGCCGTATTACCCCTTGTTATTAGTGTTATCCATTTTTATCCTAATTTTGACTGAAACCATCCGTTTTGAAGGCGTGTTTCTGTGCCACAAACAATTGAAATAACAAACTTCAAAAATCGAAATATGATCACTCTGAGCTTTGATGGGTGGGTTCCTCGACTCGAATCAAATATTTTTTATCACCGAAGCCAAAAAATAGTAATTTAGGAGCGTCTGATCGGATTAGTACCTTTAATTGCTAACTTAATTCAATGTCAGAAAGCCGTCATCTGTTTGTTGGCGACCAGATAATATCCGTCGCCCTGAACACCACATATAAACATGCTGTACTGGTAGACTTGTCTGTTTAATTATCATCAGGAGGTCTATATATCAGCGCATGCGCATATTCTGTTTTTGGGTCTGTTTCTGTCATTATGATACAACAAATTCACGTCAACTGTCATCAATGTCATCTGTGCAAACAAATTATGCTACATTTGCTGTCGGCAAAAATCCACTTGACTCAATAATCTGCCAAGGTTAACTTTTTAACTCATATTATTATGCACCCCTGAATATCCTAGATAGCCCTGTGTCACATGCACGGTGTTGTCCGCGAATGTGACACAGGACTGTCGCAACAACCTCACTAGTTTTGTTACAATCTCTTAAACTTGTCCAAAATCTCTATTATAGTACAGCATTGTTCAAAATTCAACCCAATCTTGATTAAAATGAATACATAAAATATTAAAGTAGGCACCAACCGGCCATCCAAATACCATCCAAATACCAAATAGTCTGTGAGAAATTGTAAATACGTCATCATATTTCACTTATCATTCAGGGACAGCAGGAAGACGGCCAGTTAGGTCATGCTGCTCCTGTGCAATAATATACTTTTGTTTACTATTTTGTTAATGTATTGTATATTAATATTATTGTGCAAATAAAGATCTATATATCTATCAATAATCCTGATGTGTTTCGATCACAACTGTACTCAGTGTACTCACACGTTTAATTGCACATGACCTGTTCATATATATAATAATTAAGTAATCATAATCAAATAATTAATTCTTCCACTTTCCCCACTCACGAAATAGTGAGAGAGCTAACACATATTACTAATTTTATCGATAAAGGTGTCTATTGTTACATGACATCGTCTGGGTGCAGGGCGTTTCGGCACCTAGACGTTTTGGCACCTGGTTTTCTGGACGTTTCGGCACTTGGTTGTTTCGGCCCAGGTGCTTGGACGTTTCGACACTTCATCGAATACGTTTCGGCACTTGTTTCTTTGTCTTTTCTTTTCATATATACTATTGTCTGTGATGTTGGAAGCATCGAACGTGCAGCAGCGGCGTTTCCCAATATTAATACCGACAAGCCAATAAAGAGACAACAAACGCCAATCAACTTTACTTGTTCGTCATGTCCCAACCTGGTATATAAATTGGTTTACAACTTGTTCTACCGTGGGTAGGGGTACCTAACCACTTTTGGCGTTTGACCGCTGCACTATTTCTGTGGTGTAATCTTATAGCAATATCGTTATTGATGTCCCTCTTATATATCGCGCTTATATATCGCGAATAGATTGGGTGGTCTGTTTGGAGAGCTATCGTGTTATGAGGTAGGAGCTATCGACCAATTTGATTCTCACATCGACAATACACCAACAGCCCCTTGATATAAGTGTCTGGACTTCAAACTCCTCACTCAAGTGCAGTATGTGAGTATATCAGGTATTGATGGACCACTTATATATCGGGAACAGACATATATAGCTATCTGTTCAGAGAACTATCATAATATTATACGTAGCGAATCCACCAACGGAATTTTCAAATCGACACCACACCACCAGACTCTTGATAGAAGTGTCTGGACTTCAAGCTTCTCCCCCTCGTGCAGTATGTGAATATCTTAGCAATATCATTATTGATGACCCTCTTATATATCGCGAACAGACAATGTTGTCTGTTCAGAGAGCTATCATAACTTGGCGTAGCTAATTAACCAACATGATGTTCACATCGACGCCGCAGCATCAGACCCTTGGTAGAACGGCCACATGTATATGTATATGTATATGAGTAAGCATTGTGCACCTTGAAATATGCTGAAAAATCCGTGCTATACTGAATGGATTCCCCCATTCAGTCATAAAAATCATACACTGGAACGATGTATTATTCATTTGGACGGATGTTCAAGTCTTCATCGAAACCGCAAAGGGAAAGCCAGAACAAATCCAGTCTTCCTATCGTATTGGGAAGACAATGGAGGGTAAAATGCGACCCGTGAAGTTAACAATAGCATCAGAGGAGCTGTGGGATGAATTCATAAAAACAGGGAACAAAAACAAATACTGTGAATGGCTTTAAATTCGTTGGTATGGGACTATCGGTGACGATATATTGAGACCGCCTGTTATTATGGAACCATATAAGTTAGCATGTTGGTATCGGAATCTCGGTGACGATATATTGAGACCGCCTGTTATTATAGAACCATATAAGTTAGCATGTTTGTTATTGAGACCGCCTGTTATTATAGAACCATATAAGTTAGCATGTTTGTTATTGAGACCGCCTGTTATTATAGAACCATATAAGTTAGCATGTTTGTTATTATAGAACCATATAAGTTAGCCTGTTATTATAGAACCATATAAGTTAGCATGTTATTATAGAACCATATAAGTTAGCATGTTATTATAGAACCATATAAGTTAGCATGTTATTATAGAACCATATAAGTTAGCATGTTATTATAGAACCATATAAGTTAGCCTGTTTGTTATTGTAATAATAATTTACAGCATCAGTCAGAAGAAGTAATATATTCAAGCCCCTTTATTGCGATATTGAGTGCGGTTTTTTTCGATAAAAGGGGCGATTATAGCGCAATACCCAAAATCTGTCGCGCTTATTATTGCGATATTGAGCGTAGAATATTGCGATATTAAGCGCGCATTGTTGCAATATTGAGCGCAAAAAGTTTCCATACAAACCAGATAGTGTTATATGTATATTAGATAAATAATGTGCATACAGTGTGCATATAGCATTTACAACTATAGTTATATACAAATCTAAAACATTGTCTCTATTTATGCCAATCAATATAGAAGAAGCAATAGTTTTCTTTAAATGTCACAATTTTGAGCGCAAGATGTCGCAATATTAAGCCCGCGATATCGCAATATTAAGCGCAAAATATTGCGATATTAAGCGCAAAATATTGCAATAATATCGCAAGCGGCGCGCTTATAAGCGTTTCCACTTACAATATTATTGCGATATTGGGCGCGAAAAATCTCGCGTTAGTATACCACTTCTTTTGACTGGTACTGTATATAGAGAGTAATCAATGGGTTGGGAAACACTTTCAGATAGAAGGCAATTAAAGAGTTTTTCACTTTTCCACAACATTGTCAATCACAAAATGCCCAAATATTTAGTCGACTTACTCCCCCCAAATAAGCGACCACGATACGAGATTTGCGTCAAAGTTTATACATTTCAAACCCAATACCAAACGAATGGAGTCTACATTCATGCCCACGTGTGTAAAAAACTGGAATACAACCAACATTGAGATTCGAGATCTCCCTTTCCAATGTTATGTAAACAAAATTAAATTTAACGTGTTTGATAAGTTTATTATGCCTTAGCTGCAAATCAATACAGAACATAAGTGCATTAGTACATGAACAAAACATATTTACATATATATAATACAAATAGATATATACAAGCAGTGACCCCCGATTAGCCTATATTTATATTATTAAATCAATAACACCCAAACCACCAAAGTATTACTCTGTCGGAAAACGGACTGAAAATATATTTCACTGTAGATTACGATGTGAATGTAGCAACTTGCTATCCGATAAGGTCCTAAATCACATTGCAAATTCAAAAGACTGTACCTGTGGAAATGGTGAAGAAAATGCCTTACATTATTTCTTTGATTGCCACCTACATTCAATCCCAAGAATTCGTCTATTAAATAAATTACTTCCTTACAATATTTATTCATTAAAAATTTTGCTGTTAGGAGATCCTGCACTACCTGATGGTGACAACATGAAACTTTTCTTAGCTGTACAGTCATTCATACGTGAGACAAATCAGGATTCTTGTGACTAACTCTCTCAAATAATGATACGTACAAGCCAGCAACTGAAACAAACAAACTCGACTTTAAACACATATATATATATATATATATATATATATATATATATATATATATATATATATATATATATATATATAAACTTATGATAACTCGGGGGTGTGGGTGACCGGTGATATGTATGTATATATGTTCAACTTGTTTTGGTAGTCATGTCTTTGCCATTACTTATTATTGATTTTTCAGTGTAATAACATATGGGAGAGGGGGTACCCATAAGTGAGTCAGCACTTGTCCTCCAATCCCATTGTCTGTATAAAAATGTATGTGTTATATATCATGTGTTGTATGAATTAGACAAATAAATATGTTTAAACTAAATCAATTGGTTTCGAGAATTACGTTAAATAATTCACGAGAGGCGAGAGACGTCGGTAAGAAACGAATGTACGTTAGGGCACGAGTTAGGGCACGAGTTTCTTACATAAACGTCTCTCGCCTCGAGTGAATTATTTAACATAATTCTAGGAACTAATTTTTACTCTATTTATTACATTTTGGCATCAATTTGGTTCGCCAAATATGATTAAAACGCCCAGAATTAATGCATGAAAGTCTCGATTTGGTGAAAGAGCAACCATCGAAAATTCAGTCCAGTTTATAGGATAATGAATGGTTATTGTCGAGATCGTACATTATTTTTCAAACAACGATTCATTATTTTAATATTGGACGCTCTATATCCAATTTAATGAACGGTTAATTTTGCTGCGGACGATTTAATTGTATATGACATGCATGTATGATACCATAATTTATGCACGTAGCTATCTATAGACAACTGTTGTCAAGTATAATATCGCTCTGATTGATTGCCAGAACAGGACAGGACAGACACTCAGGTTGGGTGAAATGGGGGGGGGGGTACAACTTTAAATTCCAGGCATGTCGTTTCATGAATATGCATTGTATTTGCATCTGTTAAAATTTCTCAATCTGATGCCTGTGCGGCATGTTGTAGCACCACTGATGGTAAAATGTAAAATATATATATAGTAATTTACATGTAAATGTAGTCCTTCGATCTTCAGTATTACCCGCGATCTCAAACTACAAGATCACCACATCTCCGATTTTGCACACCGCTCGCAACAATCTGCCATTCAATGTATAATTCTCCAAAATATGCCGCATAAATAATTTAATACAAATGCCGAAATGTAAGGGCAAAACTCCCGATGATATTCGTAAATCTATCACAGAAGGAGCTCATTGTCGATACGTCGTGTTCATTCAACGGTCGGAAACGCAATTGTGTGCTGCCTGTCAGTTAAGTTGACAGTGGGTTAAGATGTCACACCATCTGTGCAGCCAATGAGCGAGCGGATAGGGCCGAACACATGGTACAACATGGTGTCTTTTGATCCATTCTGATAAGAGGTGATGAATCCAACAAATGGACTCAGCCATGTTTTAAGTCAGATAATAGCTTCAAACTGTACATTATTTCAGCGAATGGAACGATATCGACTTACGGTCTCGATCGATCCATTCCCTGAAATAATGTAGTTTTCAGCCATTATCCTATACATAATCCAACTACGTTTTTATTTGTTATGTCAGCAGTCACTGTCGAATTCGTTTTGTAATCAGATAGCGTTATCGTTACTTACAATATAACGAAGAACGCCTCCCTGAAATTAAGCCACCGTCGTTGGGTTTTATTAAAATTGGTATTTTCAAATTCTATCAATGGGCGCATGTCTTGAAGAATATATAATACGTTATCAGTAATTTCAACAGTTCGAAAAAAATTAAGGCAAACGCTCTTTATTGTCTTAATTGATTTGTATTGTTCGTGCGCAAAGTGAAGATGTGCAATGCTATATCGCTTAGTAAGCACTTCGGGACAACAACTTATCGTATCGTAGTGTGTATGGTTGGTGATAGTTATATTCACCGACATCGTTAGCATGTGTTCCGTTATAACATTTTATTGAAATAAAGAATGCATTTCTATTCATCGCCGGTTGTTTCGTTGGTCCGAAAATGACCAGGTGCTGAAACGTCCGAAGTGCCGAACAATCGTGTGCCGAAACGTCCAGGTGCCAAACCACAAACACGGGTGCCGAAACGTCCAGGTGCCGAACCGTCCAGCCAGCATCCACCACATGCATCATCCGACCATCGTTACGTGGAATCGCCTGCATGGAGATTGAAGTTGGAAGTGATCGATCTAAATCTTTCTATTAAGCAGGCTGCGAACTACAAGTTCCCGTCCAAACGACCAACCCCAATCAACCGCGGGGAAAAAACACATTCCTCATGATGGTGCAGTCCAAACGGCCAACACCAATCAACCGCGGGAAACACACATTCCTCGTGAGGGTGCAATCCAAACGGCCAACGCCAATCAACGCCAATCAACCGCGGGGAAAAAACACATTCCTCGTGAGGGTGCAGTCCAAACGGCCAACACCAATCAACCGCCGGAAACAAACATTCCTCGTGAGGGTACAGTCCAAACGGCTAACGCCAATCAACCGCGGGAAAACACATTCCTCGTGATGGTGCAGTCCAAATGGCCAACGCCAATCAACCATGGGAAAACACAATCCTCGTGAGGGTGCAGTCCAAACGGCTAACGCCAATCAACCGCCGGAAAAAAACACATTTCTCGTGAGGGTGCAGTCCAAACGGCCAACACCAATCAACCGCGGGAAAAACACATTCCTCGTGAGGGTGCAATCCAAATGGCTAACGCCAATCAACCGCCGGAAACAAACATTCCTCGTGAGGGTACAGTCCAAACGGCTAACGCCAATCAACCGCGGGAAAACACATTCCTCGTGATGGTGCAGTCCAAATGGCCAACGCCAATCAACCATGGGAAAACACATTCCTCGTGAGGGTGCAGTCCAAACGGCTAACGCCAATCAACCGCCGGAAAAAAACACATTCCTCGTGAGGGTGCGGTCCAAACGGCCAACGCCAATCAACCGCGGGAAAAACACATTCCTCGTGAGGGTGCAATCCAAATGGCCAACGCCAATCAACCGCGGGAAAAAACACATTCCTCGTGAGGGTGCAATCCAAATGGCCAACGCCAATCAACCGCGGGGAAAAACACATTCCTCGTGACGGTGCAGTCCAAACGGCTAACACCAATCAACCGCGGGAAAAACACATTCCTCGTGAGGGTGCAGTGGAAACGGTCAGCGCCAATCAACCGCGGGAAAAACACATTCCTCGAGAGGGTGCAGTGAA
Organism: Siphonodentalium dalli; assembly: GCA_032622095.1. Classification (NCBI taxonomy): domain Eukaryota; kingdom Metazoa; phylum Mollusca; class Scaphopoda; order Gadilida; family Siphonodentaliidae; genus Siphonodentalium; species Siphonodentalium dalli. The sequence continues at coordinate 20,995,051 of CP136065.1, forward strand.
AACGGCCAACGCCAATCAACCGCGGGAAAAACACATTCCTCGTGAGGGTGCAGTCCAAACGACCAACGCCAATCAACCGCGGGAAAAAAACACATTCCCCGCGAGGGTGCAGTCCAAACGACCAACGCCAATCAACCGCGGGAAAAAAACACATTCCCCGCGAGGGTGCAGTCAAAACGACCAACGCCAATCAACCGCGGGAAAAAAACATTCCTCGTGAGGGTGCAGTCCAAACGGCCAACACCAATCAACCGCGGGAAAAAACACATTCCTCGTGAGGGTGCAATCCAAATGGCCAACGCCAATCAACCGCGGGAAAAAACACATTCCTCGTGAGGGTGCGGTCCAAACGGCCAACGCCAATCAACCGCGGAGAAAAACACATTCCTCGTGAGGGTGCAGTCCAAACGGCCAACACCAATCAACCAAGGGAAAAACACATTCCTTGAGAGGGTGCAGCCAAAACGGCCAACGCCAATCAACCGCGGGAAAAACACATTCCTCGTGAGGGTGCAGTCCAAACGGCCAACGCCAATCAACCAAGGGAAAAACACATTCCTTGAGAGGGTGCAGCCAAAACGGCCAACGCCAATCAACCGCGGGAAAAACACATTCCTCGTGACGGTGCAGTCCAAACGGCTAACACCAATCAACCGCGGGAAAAACACATTCCTCGTGAGGGTGCAGTGGAAACGGTCAGCGCCAATCAACCGCGGGAAAAACACATTCCTCGAGAGGGTGCAGTGAAAACGGCCAACGCCAATCAACCGCGGGAAAAACACATTCCTCGTGAGGGTGCAGTCCAAACGACCAACGCCAATCAACCGCGGGAAAAAAACACATTCCCCGCGAGGGTGCAGTCCAAACGACCAACGCCAATCAACCGCGGGAAAAAAACACATTCCCCGCGAGGGTGCAGTCAAAACGACCAACGCCAATCAACCGCGGGAAAAAAACATTCCTCGTGAGGGTGCAGTCCAAACGGCCAACACCAATCAACCGCGGGAAAAAACACATTCCTCGTGAGGGTGCAATCCAAATGGCCAACGCCAATCAACCGCGGGAAAAAACACATTCCTCGTGAGGGTGCGGTCCAAACGGCCAACGCCAATCAACCGCGGAGAAAAACACATTCCTCGTGAGGGTGCAGTCCAAACGGCCAACACCAATCAACCAAGGGAAAAACACATTCCTTGAGAGGGTGCAGCCAAAACGGCCAACGCCAATCAACCGCGGGAAAAACACATTCCTCGTGAGGGTGCAGTCCAAACGGCCAACGCCAATCAACCAAGGGAAAAACACATTCCTTGAGAGGGTGCAGCCAAAACGGCCAACGCCAATCAACCGCGGGAAAAACACATTCCTCGTGAGGGTGCAGTCCAAACGGCCAACGCCAATCAACCAAGGGAAAAACACATTCCTTGAGAGGGTGCAGCCAAAACGGCCAACGCCAATCAACCGCGGGAAAAACACATTCCTCGTGAGGGTGCAGTCCAAACGACCAACGCCAGTCAACCGCGGGGAAAAAACACATTCCCCGCGAGGGTGCAGTGGAAACGGTCAACGCCAATCAACCGCGGGAAAAACACATTCCTCGAGAGGGTGCAGCCAAAACGGCCAACGCCAATCAACCGCGGGAAAAACACATTCCTTGAGAGGGTGCAGCCAAAACGGCCAACGCCAATCAACCGCGGGAAAAACACATTCCTCGTGAGGGTGCAGTCCAAACGACCAACGCCAGTCAACCGCGGGGAAAAAACACATTCCCCGCGAGGGTGCAGTGGAAACGGTCAACGCCAATCAACCGCGGGAAAAACACATTCCTCGAGAGGGTGCAGCCAAAACGGCCAACGCCAATCAACCGCGGGAAAAAAACACATTCCTCGTGAGGGTGCAGTCCAAACGGCCAACGCCAATCAACCGCGGGAAAAACATATTCCTCGTGAGGGTGCAGTCCAAACGGCCAACACCAATCAACCATGGGAAAAACACATTCCTCGTGAGGGTGCAGTCCAAACGGCTAACACCAATCAACCGCGGGAAACACACATTCCTCGTGAGGGTGCAGTCCAAACGGCTAACGCCAATCAACCATGGGAAAAAACACATTCCTCGTGAGGGTGCAGTCCAAACGGCTAACACCAATCAACCGCGGGAAACACACATTCCTCGTGAGGGTGCAGTCCAAACGGCTAACGCCAATCAACCATGGGAAAAAACATTCCTCGTGAGGGTGCAACCCAAACGGCCAACGCCAATCAACCGCGGGAAAAAACACATTCCTCGTGAGGGTGCAGTCCAAACGGCCAACGCCAATCAACCGCGGGAAAAACACATTCCTCGTGAGGGTGCAGTCCAAACGGCTAACACCAATCAACCGCGGGAAAAACACATTCCTCATGATGGTGCAGTCCAAACGGCTAACACCAATCAACCGCGGGAAAAACACATTTCTCGTGACGGTGCAGTCCAAACGGCTAACACCAATCAACCATGGGAAAAACACATTCCTCGTGAGGGTGCAGTCCAAAAGGCTAACACCAATCAACCGCGGGAAAAACACATTCCTCATGATGGTGCAGTCCAAACGGCCAACACCAATCAACCGCGGGAAAAACACATTCCTCGTGAGGGTGCAGTCCAAAAGGCTAACACCAATCAACCGCGGGAAAAACACATTCCTCGTGAGGGTGCAGTCCAAACGGCTAACACCAATCAACCGCGGGAAAAACACATTCCTCGTGCGGGTGCAGTCCAAACGGCTAACACCAATCAACCATGGGAAAAACACATTCCTCGTGAGGGTGCAGTCCAAACGGCCAACACCAATCAACCATGGGAAAAACACATTCCTCGTGAGGGTGCAGTCCAAAAGGCTAACACCAATCAACCGCGGGAAAAACACATTCCTCATGATGGTGCAGTCCAAACGGCCAACACCAATCAACCGCGGGAAAAACACATTCCTCGTGAGGGTGCAGTCCAAACGGCTAACACCAATCAACCGCGGGCAAAAAAACATTCCCCGCGAGGGTGCAGTCCAAACGGCCAACGCCAATCAACCGCGGGAAACAAACATTCCTCGTGAGGGTGCAATCCCGCCGTGGGAAACAAATATTCTTCGTGAGGTTGCAGTCCAAACGACCAACGCCAATCAACCGCGGGAAAACACATTCCTCGTGATGGTGCAGTCCAAACGGCCAACGCCAATCAACCATGGGAAAAACACATTCCTCGTGAGGGTGCAGTCCAAACGGCTAACGCCAATCAACCGCGGGAAAACACATTCCTCGTGATGGTGCAGTCCAAACGGCTAACGCCAATCAACCGCGGGAAACACACATTCCTCGTGAGGTTGCAGTCCAAACGGCTAACGCCAATCAACTGCGGGAAAACACATTCCTCGTGATGGTGCAGTCCAAACGGCCAACGCCAATCTACCATGGGAAAAACACATTCCTCGTGACGGTGCAGTCCAAACGGCTAACGCCAATCAACCGCGGGAAACACACATTCCTCGTGAGGGTGCAGTCCAAACGGCTAACGCCAATCAACCGCGGGAAACACACATTCCTCGTGAGGGTGCAGTCCAAGCGGCTAACGTCAATCAACCGCGGGAAAAAACACATTCCTCGTGAGGGTGCAGTCCAAACGGCCAACACCAATCAACCATGGGAAAAACACATTCCTCATGAGGGTGCAGTCCAAACGGCCAACGCCAATCTACCATGGGAAAAACACATTCCTCGTGACGGTGCAGTCCAAACGGCTAACGCCAATCAACCGCGGGAAACACACATTCCTCGTGAGGGTGCAGTCCAAACGGCTAACGTCAATCAACCGCGGGAAAAAACACATTCCTCGTGAGGGTGCAGTCCAAACGGCCAACGCCAATCTACCATGGGAAAAACACATTCCTCGTGACGGTGCAGTCCAAACGGCTAACGCCAATCAACCGCGGGAAACACACATTCCTCGTGAGGGTGCAGTCCAAACGGCTAACGTCAATCAACCGCGGGAAAAAACACATTCCTCGTGAGGGTGCAGTCCAAACGGCCAACACCAATCAACCATTGGAAAAACACATTCCTCGTGAGGGTGCAGTCCAAACGGCCAACGCCAATCTACCATGGGAAAAACACATTCCTCGTGACGGTGCAGTCCAAACGGCTAACGCCAATCAACCGCGGGAAAAACACATTCATCGTGAGGGTGCAGCCCAAACGGCCAACACCAATCAACCGCGGGAAAAACACATTCCTCGTGAGGGTGCAGTGGAAACGGCCAACGTCAATCAACCGTGGGGGAAACAGATTCCCCGTGAGGGTCCAAACGGCCAACGCCAATCAACCATGGGAAAAACACATTCCTCGTGAGGGTGCAGTCCAAACGGCCAACGCCAATCAACCGCAGGAAAACACATTCCTCGTGAGGGTGCAGTCCAAACGGCTAACGCCAATCAACCATGGGAAAAACACATTCCTCGTGAGGGTGCAGTCCAAACGGCCAACGCCAATCAACCATGGGAAAAAAACATTCCTCGTGAGGGTGCAGTGGAAACGGCTAACGCCAATCAACCGCGGGAAAACACATTCCTCGTGAGGGTGCAGTCCAAACGGCTAACACCAATCAACCATGGGAAAATACATTCCTCGTGAGGGTGGAGTCCAAACGGCCAACGCCAATCAACCGCGGGAAAACACATTCCTCGTGAGGGTGCAGTCCAAACGGCCAACGCCAATCAACCATGGGAAAATACATTCCTCGTGAGGGTGCAGTCCAAACGGCTAACGCCAATCAACCGCGGGAAAACACATTCCTCGTGATGGTGCATTCCAAACGGCCAACACCAATCAACCATGGGAAAACACATTCCTCGAGAGGGTGCAGTCCAAACGGCTAACGCCAATCAACCGCGGGAAAACACATTCCTCGTGAGGGTGCAGTCCAAACGGCTAATGCCAATCAACAGTGGGAAAAACACATTCTTCGCGATAGTGCTTGTATTCCAAACGGCCAACACCAATCAACCGCGGGAAACAAACACTCCTCGTGAGGGTGCAATCCAAACGGCCCACGCCAATCAACCGCGGGAAACAAACATTCCTCGTGAGGGTGCAGTCCAAACGACCAACGCCAATCAACCATGGGAAAAACACATTCCTCGTGAGGGTGCAGCCCAAACGGCCAACACCAATCAACCTCGGGAAAATACATTCCTCGTGAGGGTGCAGTCCAAACGGCTAACGCCAATCAACCGCGGGAAAACACATTCCTCGTGAGGGTGCAGTCCAAACGGCTAACACCAATCAACCATGGGAAAATACATTCCTCGTGAGGGTGGAGTCCAAACGGCCAACGCCAATCAACCGCGGGAAAACACATTCCTCGTGAGGGTGCAGTCCAAACGGCCAACGCCAATCAACCATGGGAAAATACATTCCTCGTGAGGGTGCAGTCCAAACGGCTAACGCCAATCAACCGCGGGAAAACACATTCCTCGTGATGGTGCATTCCAAACGGCCAACACCAATCAACCATGGGAAAACACATTCCTCGAGAGGGTGCAGTCCAAACGGCTAACGCCAATCAACCGCGGGAAGACACATTCCTCGTGAGGGTGCAGTCCAAACGGCTAATGCCAATCAACAGTGGGAAAAACACATTCTTCGCGATAGTGCTTGCATTCCAAACGGCCAACACCAATCAACCGCGGGAAACAAACACTCCTCGTGAGGGTGCAATCCAAACGGCCCACGCCAATCAACCGCGGGAAACAAACATTCCTCGTGAGGGTGCAGTCCAAACGGCCAACGCCAATCAACCATGGGAAAAACACATTCCTCGTGAGGGTGCAGCCCAAACGGCCAACACCAATCAACCTCGGGAAAATACATTCCTCGTGAGGGTGCAGTCCAAACGGCTAACGCCAATCAACCGCGGGAAAACACATTCATCGTGAGGGTGCAGCCCAAACGGCCAACACCAATCTACCATGGGGAAAACACATTCATCGTGAGGGTGCAGCCCAAACGGCCAACACCAATCAACCGCGGGAAAAACACATTCCTCGTGAGGGTGCAGTCCGAACGGCTAACGCCAATCAACAGTGGGGAAAACACATTATTCGCGAGAGTGCTTGCAGTCCAAATGGCCAACACCAATCAACCGCGGGAAACAAACATTCCTCGTGAGGGTGCAATCAAAACGGCTAACGCCAATCAACCGCGGAAAAACACATTCTTCGTGAGGGTGCAGTCCAAACGACCAACGCCAATCAACCATGGGAAAACACATTCTTCGTGAGGGTGCAGTCCAAACGACCAACGCCAATCAACCATGGGAAAACACATTATTCGTGAGGGTGCAGTCCAAACGGACAACGCCAATCAACAATGGGAAAAACACATTCCTCGTGAGGGTGCAGTACGTTTCGGCACCAGCTGAATATCGAGACCTGGGTTTGCGGCACTTGTTTCGGCCCAAGCACTTGGACGTTTCGGCACTACATCGAAGACGCTTCGGCACATGATTTATTTATAAGGATGCAGGACGTTTCGGCACCTGGTTTTCAGGACGTTTCGGCACCTGGTTTTCAGGACGTTTCGGCACCTGGGTTCTATTATATATATGCTGTATAATAAACACATTCTGTGCTTTGTATCTTTGTTACACGAGACCGCGTACATTTTGTCACATTATGTGACAAGAACGATTTAAGTTGGTACATGTGTTATTGTAATAATAATAATGATTTAATACTACTATGACACGATTATAATTTGATAACATATACCTGCTATTTTCGTGCTGACGTATGTCACGGTATTTTGTTTGTTTTGATATCGAAAGAGTATTTATTACATGATTCTACCTTTATTCCATTCATTAAACGGATTCTATAAATTGTGATATTAAACTTTCGTTTGAAAAGTTGTATTATTAAATATAAGCCATTATAAATACGCCAAAGAGTCTTTGTTTATCTGGGACTATCTCTTTACGTGGGCAAACTACGCATAAATACGTGAAATGTCATTGCATGCCTCATAGAAGCCGATGTTAGTTTCTCGTCCCATTTGTTTATTTAAGTAAGATTTGTCTAGGTTTTTGATCATGTAATATATAAAATCTACAACTCGTCCCAAGTGTATAGCGGAATTTATAAAACGAGTCCAGTAAAGGCTCGGTCCAGACCTAATTTACTGGACTCGTTTTGTAAATTTCGCTATAAACTGCGGACTCGTTGTAGATCCCTTATTTATATTGCCGTTCGTATTGACATGACGATGAGTTTCAAACGTGTAACCTGTATTGCCAATTCACAAAATAAGTACATGTACGTTGCAAAATATCTAACTGATATACGGATCTTAAATATTGTGCAATTGAGCACGTTTGTTTTAGCATACATCGCGTCCTATGTGGTGACAATATAGGTGGCAAGAAAACATTCTCAACGGCCAGATATATGGTAAAATAAGAATTTATTGCCTCGAATTCATTTTCATGTATGCGTGTTCTATAGAAGTATTGCTCCAACAAACTATGAAGAATGAAGAGTTTGAAAAGTTATGCCATTAAAGGTACGCCATTAAATACGCCAAAGAGTCTTAATTTATCTGGGGCTATTTCCTTACGCATGCCTTATTGAAGCCGGTTTTAGTTTCGCGTGCATTTGTTGATTTACGTATGTTTTGTCGGGGTTTTGGATCATTTAACCCTTTACCCAACAAACCGACCAAAAACGCCCAAATAAAGCTTCAACAGCCTAAAATATCTTCGGTCTGTCTCAATAAACACTATACAAATATGGATATCATTGGAACCGGTTCATTGACCACATTGTGATGGTTACAGTTATGCCCTGTGCCAATGCATTCTCTTATATATGCGAGTCGACCATAGGTCGCCTCGCATATATAAGAGAATGCATTGGCCTAAAAATAATTCTTTTTTTAACACTTTTTACCATTTTGTCTTATAATATTTTCTACATTCTTTGACAATTTTATCATTTTTTAATATGTGCTAAGCCAATGCATTCTCTTATATATGCGAGGCGACCTATGGTCGACTCGCATATATAAGAGAATGCATTGGCACAGGGCCGTTCTGTTGGGTAAAGGGTTAATAAATAGAATATACAGCTCGTCCACAGTTTATATCAGAATTTACAAAACTGGTCCAGTATATTAGGTCTGGAGACCTCGACAATGCTCAGTCCAGACCGAATTTACTGGACTCGTTTTGTAAATTCCGTTATAAACTGCATGGGGACTCATTGTAGATCCTCTATCTATTAATTAAATGCAGTTATCCTAGATGGCGAAATCGTTTTCATTAGTTTCTATCCGGTTTACGTGTCCGTGCAGATAATACACGTGTGTCTTACTAAAAATATGAGGCCGGGTTTAGTGGCTAATTAAGTTATATATATATATATGTTGCATCTTAGTTATATTGTGAATATGTGTTGCGGAAATGTTTACAAATATGCTTGCATATTATGTTTGGCTATGTTCCAGCTTAAATTCTAGCTTTGTCAATAAACAATCGATTAGTAATGGTTAGATCACAAGAATAGTTCTTTACCAGAATAAATCGCGTGCTCTGACCTACTTCGAGCACAATTGACCGCACATAATGCGATTATCTCGAAATACGCAATTGGTCGTGCGTTGAACGCGACGTACAATCCGTGCGATCGCCGAGATGAAAACAATGACCCGTTAGCCACACCAATCACCGTGATTACCCATGCAGTGATCGCCGTTGGATGTGAATAAATATGTCCGAAGCGACACGGATTAACGTGTGACGCGTTTTCACAAACCAAGTCACTCGCAGATGTGTTTGGAAAGTCAAATGTGGAAGTCGCATGATTGTGTCTTACTATTATTATATACATTGTATAAGTGGATCATGAATTCCAAAGAAGTCTGTCTGCCAGAATGATGACATTGAATTTGGACCTGTAACCAACAACCAACTACTTTTTGCCAAAGGTAATGCTGCACATCATTATTATGTCACAAACGTGTCGTCTTTTCGAGAAACTGTTTCGAAATTACTACCATAATAGTCCATTGGTTCCTCCAGATTCTCCAGATACAAGTTATGTTGTTAGTTATATCGGATATGTGGAGCGGTGATTCTGTTGGATTATTGGATATATCACTATTTAGTGGTTCTAAATGTGAATGTTAATTCGTTTAGTTTCATCGTTGGATTAGTGGTCCTGGGAATATTTTCGGAACTGGATTAGTTTTGTGAAATAATTATAATAAATGTAATTATTCTACTAGTTAATAAATAATTCAACCAATGCATGTGTTACTATTGCCACCCCCTCCGTTCGTCCTGTTGATGTATATATATATATATATTGTATTTTTAGTAAATCACACCCAATTCCCAATGCTGGCAAACTAATATTTCAGTGATATCCCATTGTTCGAGACGCGCCACTCTTAACAAACAAATCGAGCGGTCGTTTCAAGTATAGTATATTAGAGGTGCATAAATAGTAACGGCGTATAATGGCAGTGTGTTTGGGGGAAGCAGAGCGCTGTTCGTGCCCCTGTGGCCTCTGGTAATTGAAGCTGCTTCGAAGCGACCGTGCGATTTGTCTGTTGTGAGTTGAGTGTGCCTAACAATTGGGTAATCATTGAACTATTCATTCGCCAGCCTTGGGAATCGGTGTGCTTTACCAAAAATCAGGGAACGATTGCAACAATGGAATTGTGCTCTAAGGATAAAGACAGACTGCTGAACGGGATGGAACTGGGTTAAAATGTGCCTCTCCGTGCACTCTTCGATCTGAGAGATGCGAGTTGAAATTCCGCACAGTATGTCATCTTAAATTCATAGCGCATATACGTCCGCGCGGCACGAGTCGTTACCTCCCGTGGATCAGTATATACCTCGGTGTCCTTACTTACCCCAATCTAGCAGGTATGTGGTCTAAATCGGCCGGACCCAGAACTACCTACGAACACACGACTCATTGATAATTTATTTTCCTGCACAAGTGTTCAATATTCTCCCGTGTCGGTTTTGTAAAATAAATCCGTAAACTGTCGGTCAGCAGGTCGTAAGCTAGATCACGCCACGAGTCTCTACTCTGGCTAGCGCCCGTAGAGATCATATTCCACCCGTAGAGAAACATGGGAACGTTTTGAATGTTTGACTTATAAAGTCTAAAAAATAACACGGCGAATATATCTCTTAGTTATTAGCTGTTCCTTGATAAAATGATAATGCACTTCACTGTAGAAATATTGCATGCTTTTCTGTGACTTTTGTGAGCCGATATCGCAATAAACATTGAATTAATTACCCCAGATAAATTCCACAATTGTAAGCGACGCAAAGCCGGGGGTCAATACTATGAAGCGTTTTCTTTGTAAGAATCTACAATTGTTTGTAAGAAATAACAATTTATCATTCCGCTAATACTATGAACCCACGATTACAAACATAAATCACAAATAGTACGTGTTTTTTGTATTTACAAATATCTCCCAATTACAAAGAATGTTCGAGTACTATGAAAGTTAATTGAAAGTTATAACGTTAAGGAACGTGATTAGAAGGTCTTCGTATTGTGTGTCCAACATAATTTTTCAGTTTTCGTACCCTTAACCCGGATAATATACCCATCTATGATACGCGGGGACGTGGCGACAAGGAGTCGATTCACCTCCTTGTGAAAATGTTTTGTCAGCTGGAAATCTCAAGTACAACCCACAGGGACGTCGCGACAAGGGGGTTGGGTTATGTTTCTCGCCCCAAACATTTTATCAACACGATCAACAGTTGGAAATTTGATACCTAAAACAACTTGAATTGGAAATATTACAACAACAATAGGTTGAACTTGTTCTCTTATTTTGTTTTTCCAACAATTTATTAGAGGGTATGTGTTTGTTTTAGACCAACATTTGCATATTTACCTCCTTTGGTCAAAAGTTTGAATTGAAATGGCCTATATTTAGAAATTGACAAACTTTAGGGGTGTCAGCTTGGATGTGAGGTATCAGTATGTGTTCCTTGTAACTACTAAAATTACCCAATTTATTGAAAGTTACAACGTTAAGGAACTTGTCTAGAATGTCTATATAGGGTGTCAAACATAAATTGTTGATTTTCAAACCCTTAAACCGGACCATATAACCACCTGATTCGCAGGGATGTAGCGCCCCCCCCCCCCCATTATGAGCATGTTTTATCAATGGAAATCTCATAAACAGGGACATGACGATAGTGGTCTTGGGAACACGATGCCTGGCACATTACAGCTGTTCAGAATAGGAATCTTAGTGTAAACATATTTTTTATTTCCAAATCCAACATAACATAATATACAGATGATACGAATATGCAAAAATAGAAGAGATAATGTATGGAAATGAGGATCAGACAACAAGCCCGAGGGCTTATATGAAGTCTTCTCCTCTAAATAGGAATCTTATGAGTCACAACGTTAACGTCTCTGACAAACGTTCGTGATTGATATAAACAGTGAGTGATATCTTTGAGTTTCGATCGTCAACGCGAATGCATTTGGTCACGGTAAAGGACACGAATACGAAGATGCAAGCACAGTTTTCACAAATGACTACAGAATAAATGCAGTGACGTGGCAAGATGGTCTCTTCGGTGCGCCAACGTCGATATCAACTGTATCCCCACCCCTCAATCAGAAATTTCTATTTCTGTGAAATGTAATTGTTTACCCCGGTTGGCTTCTGATTTTCCAGCTGTAACATTAAGTTGTCCACCCCCCCCCCCCCCCACCCTTGGGTTGGACTTTAGTCAAGTATTGGAATTATTTGCACATAATTCCGCAACTTACATTTTCGCCTTCCCAGTGACTAAGAAAAGTTATGACTAAATCCTGGCCATTTTGACTAATTAGTCGTTTTGAATCCCCATTTCTTAGTCGTTATGACTAACATCACCCTAGTAATTTTGACTAATGTTATGTTTCAGTCATGTTGGCTGAACTAAGTTAGTCATCCTGGGGAAAACGCTTGACTAACATATGTTAGTCATATTGACTAACTTTTATTATCAGCGTAGAACAATTAAAATACTCGCTTCTTGATATATACGATTCCATCGCTATGTGGAATTCATAGGCATTTATTTTATTCAAAGGGTGCATATTGAAATTAATGGACGAACACCCCATCACCAAACGGAGCCCATATAGCCACGTCCCTATCTCGATATATTATAAGATATCGGAGCAGTTTGAAATTATAAAATGACCACCCCTCCTATAACCGAGAGCCTTAGCACGTCCCTGCTTCGATACTGTGATGGTCGCCCCGTGATAAAATGGAGCCACGTTCCTGCTTCGATGTGTTATGATAAGTGTAGCGGATCAGTTTGAAATCATAGGATGGGCACAATATATATAATGTTATACCATCAAAATAATATTTTGTTTTCACAAACTGAATGGTTGTAATTTGTGAAAACAATGATACCAAATTGGTTGTAGTACTCGATATTACACTGACTTGTACTTACATACACACTCTACAAACGAACAGTTTATTAGTTAACTTTGCGCAGACAAGTGGTCATCAACTTATCAACCCGTGTACCGATTGGATAGCTCTGATAAGCGATCACCTCTCAACTTATGATTGGTTAAGGGTCAGACGCACGTTTTGCCAAAATTTCCTGGTATTTCAAAATGTATTTTCTCTAAATCTATCAGGAATATCTTTGTGAAATTTTGTACAAGATATTATTGTGGTACCATACATAAGAACCATTGGACATTTGGTTATTATAATCTCATTTACTTTACTTTTATGGCATGAAAAATCTTTAAAATTTCACTGTGTTCAGGTACCGAGAACTACTGTAAAACAGATTGTTTTCGAAAGTGCATTTCATATATACATGATATCATATCTGAAGATCACGAGAGGAGACTTAATTTTTCTTGATTCATGAAATTAAATGATTATTTTCATTCAGAACGACAACTACCATAAATCATTTTTTATTATTGAGAATTTTCATGCCATGCTTGTTGGTCATTGAAAAATTGGGCTCAGTTGAGTTCTGGGTCATGGGTTCATAACCAAGTTAAATCTGACCACCATATCTCTTAACACTGTGGCCTAGTTTCTGTTGATTGCTCCCTGCTTGAGTGGACAGCACCACATTTGAACATTTGTTTTCATTGGGCTGGCATATTTGTGACTGCTTTATTCTTCATTATAATACATGGGGTATGATGCTATAATATGCAATTAAAAAGCTAACTCAACATTATGATACAAATGAAGCCTCCTCTCATGGAGTCAAGACAATAAGCTATTTGATGGTTGACATGTTGTTTCAAATTATAAATTTTTCTGGCAGTTCTCGGTACCTAAAGGGACAGAAACGAAACAAATATTTTCAACCTCTCAAATGTATTAAAATCCATTATTGTTATTGTCTCTTTATAATTGCTCTGATTCTATATATAATGAAAATTATCATATGTAAAATTCAAGATTTTTCACCAGATAGATCCAGAGAAATTCTTTGTTGAAAATCACTTGCCATTTCTGGCTGGATTAACTGTGATTTATGCAAAACGTGCGTCTCCCCCTTAATTCTTTTGTAACTTTGGATTGCCGTGATTCAATATATTGTGAATCACTCACAGGTAACGGTTTGCCCGTAAGCAATCTACGATAATCAGCAGTAGATCTTTGTGAAATTTGCGAGATTTTGTTAGCTCGTCGTTTCATAGTACCGGCGATATCACTAATCACAAAATAATAATACGCATTGTAACTTTGCCATAGAAATTGTTGTCAGTTATTTTAGATCTATATACATGTCCGTCTAATTTGAACTGGTATTCAGATAACACTGATAACGGGTGAATTGGGGCAGAGTGGTGAGTTAGTTTTTTCTACGTTTTAGGGGTTTCACCCCTCGCCCAGTCTGAGGTATTACAATAATACGGCTAAATTTTCCCTGAACTATGAAACCACTGTGATAGTTAACACAAATTTGTAATTACAAATTAATAAATACTATTTGTATTTACAGGTATAGAATTGTTCATAGTATTGACCCCAGATGGTAACAAAGTCACTTAAATCGTGAAATTTCGAGTTGGAACCTTCATCTGCAGTGAAGTAAATATTGCAAGGAACAGATAATAACTAAGAAATATATTCCCCATGTTATTTTTTCAAATTTATAATGTTCCTCGTCAAAACTTCAAAAAGTTCCAAGGGTTTGTACTGGTGGAATGTGATCTCTACGGGCGTTAGCCAGAGTAGAGATTTATGGCACGATCTGGTCGTAAGACAGAGAGTGAGCGATAGTTTTATTTCTAAATTTCAGAAGATAATTGTTACAAGGGATATATACATGTATATGTATATACATTTTATTTATTTTATATAAAACAAATATTTCATCTGATGTAACTAACTAATTCCCCATGATACATAATTGGTTGTTGGGTGTTGCTAATTTAATTTCTCATTAAGTCCGAGTTATTCAAAATTCTGATTGCCAATATATATAGAGAGCAGTGTTGTACGTAATCAACGTACGTGAATATGGTCCTATTAGTTTGTGATTTAGCTTCCCCACACCCGAAATTTTCGACGGTGGACATAGGAAAGGGTTCCGAAAAGTTTTTGGGGTGTTATTTTGAACAACTATAAACAGATTTCAAAGATTTTTGGTATATGCGGTCACATGGGCGATATCGGAACGGAGTTCGCAAGCCAGGGCCGGCCGGAGATTTACACCAAGTTACGGCCCTTTTATTGTAAATTTTTTAGCACCCACTAAAAAATGTACAGGGATTATTTCGTAATATATTATGGACGGATTTCAAAGATTGCTGGTATGTGAGTTCACGAAAGGAGTATCTGAAACAAGTTCGCAAACTAGGCCCGGTCATACATTTTTTACCAGAGTTTCGGCCCTATGATTGTCATTTTGTTGGCGTTCAGCACCCACGAAAACTTGTCCAGTGTTTATTTCGAACACTTATCAACGGATTTGATCCGGCTTTACATTTTTACCAGAGTTACGACCCTTTGACTGTAATTGTTTTGGCATTGCAAATCTCAAACAAATATAACTGATTTAAATTATTTTTTAGCATCCCAAACTTTGCCAACCTGGGTGGGGGAATACCGCTGTCGGCGACTGCTTATTTTTTCTATAATATGAATTTTAAACATTGTCCAATATATTCTTAGTTTTACAGTTGCCAGCTTCTCTTCTCCAGGTATATTGAAAGCGCATTTGCTTTGTTGGTTCACATTCTCATAACGATTATTGCAAATTCAGGTTAAAATTTGTGCCCTACGTTGTTGTCTTTACTAGAATTGCAGTGATCACTATTCGCTATGAGCCTGACGTGGTGCAAAGACGTAAATGTCTATTGCAGTGGGTCATATAACATCAAAGGCTTCGGCGTAATAACATCCCGGGGCTCTTATTGGTTTGTCTAGCCATGTATCACGGGGAAATGAAGCAGTTGCACATTATTATGCTACAGTAAAACAGATAACATGCTACACTATCAATGTAATGGGTACTCACAACGTTAGGCACCAGAAAAGCATAGAGAAGGCAAACACGGTAGATCAGGAAATACCGGGGTTGATTAATGTAGAAGTATCTTCTATAAACTGTTCGTGGATCGGATGGAAGTCGGCACATGCACCACTGGTCACGTGACTGGTGGTCATCTTCTAGGCACGTGGCGACATGGGATTGGGGCATGTTTGGTCAAATTTTGCAACAGTTGAAAGTGGCATGTCTGACACACCAGTTGGAAGTTTCACTCCAAAAAGGGTTAGCTTTATTTTCCAACCATGCATTGGTTAGTGTTGAATATGCTTCTATGATTGATTGATTGGGGTTTATTGTCGCTTTAGCAACTAAGGCCATATCACGATATTGCCAGTTTTAGTGGTGGGGGAAATCCACACACTTGCGAATAATCTAACAGTGATTTCAATGGCTGATAAACTCGTCAACCATGTGCGACAAACCACCGGCCATCGGCGAGTAACTGGCAACTCCACCAGATAACGATTTCGAGTTACAAAGTCCACGATGGAAACATGTGGATTTGAACCCTTATCGCCAGCGTTGGAGGGCGAAACGGCTTGGAGTGGTACCCCTAACTGACTGAGCCACCGAGGCCCCTGAATATGCTTTTAAATGCCCATTTAATGTTCGAACCCTCAGATCATTATATATAAAATATATGCCATAGTATATGCAATTTGAAAGAGGAAGCTCCAAAACATTGTATTATCAACTTATCCGGTGTAATAAACTGTGAACATGTTGTTGTGTTTTTTTTTTAGATATCGACGTGTGTTCTGTGTCCAAGTTTCAATATTTTCAATGGAAGGGGAATAACTATATATCTTAAGATATGGAGTTATTCCCTTTCCCTTAAAATTAAAAAAAAAATTGAATTATTTTGCATTATGGGAGCCATAACAGGGGGAGTGTTTCTATGATTTCAGCTGTTTTATATTTCTTTGTGGGCACCTTCTGAGACACAGACGTCGCAAATGGTGATCAATTATAATATTTTAATCATATTTTATGGCTTATATTATTATTAAAACCGTATATCAAGGCACTATAAAATATAATAATCAGTGACTCGAAAATTAAGTGGGCCTTAAATTTAACACGTCCTATTCTAAATTGATTATCCCGTCGCTTATAAAAGTATCTATTTGAATAGCCTAGTATTCATCTGAGTGATGGCCATGAAATATAAGCAGACGACAGACAGAAAAACATAATATAAGGGCAGAAAGATTCATGTTCATTGGTGAGAAGCGTTCAGATAATGAGTGCAAAAAACGAATAATTCCCAAGTGAACTACTCGTAAATGTGTATTCAGACATAATTAATGCGGTGAACATTAAACTAAGAATACGTCATTGAGATGGACAATCAGTAAACATATATGCAAACCAGAGTAATTAACATCAGTCCTGTCCCCTTCCATGGGTATAACTCAATACAATCAGTAAACATATATACGCAAACCAGAGTAATTAACATCAGTCCTGTACCCTTCCATGGGTATAACTCAATACAATCAGTAAACATATATACGCAAACCAGAGTAATTAACATCAGTCCTGTACCCTTCCATGGGTATAACGCAATGCAACCAGTCACGTGGTAGTGTGTGCGTCCTATTTTAAAAACAATTATCTGGAAAATGCATGGTCGCATGTCGCTCGCCAGACTTGCAATTCGGTAGTACGGTACTTTCGGTGAAGCCCTTTGAAAGAGGCGATCGTTTTGATAGTTTTTTTTTACTAGGCTGACAAATATTAATTAAAACTTCCTCTTTTGAAAGTCGATATCTGGGCATTAAAATTATTTTCTGGTATAGAAAAGGTACATATTGGAAAAGATCTCGAAACGGCTGGGGCTAAACAAAATAATATCGATTTCATTATCACACCAAAGAGGAAGTAAAGATACCTTCAAGAAGAAAAAAATTCAACCACCCTTATCAGCCATGTTTATCTCACAGTCTACACTAAATAACCCAACATAAATCAAACATCATAATTATATTGCGCTAAGCTTTTATACGTCACGGTGTGTGCAGATAATACACGTGTGTCTTACTAAAAAATATGAGGCCGGGTTTATGGGATAATTATGTGATAAAGTAATATTATGGTGTAAATCAAACTATGGATCTTTAACTCCCGTCTTTACATAATTACATTCGTGTAGCTATAAGATTTAGTGCATACATGGTATCTACATGTTGGTACATCACATCACTGGGACAGTACATATGGCCACAAACCGCGTAGAACAAGACCGCGGACGAGAAAATCGTTGTAATCCAACGGAACAGAAATCGTATGTCTTTGTTACACCCAGTTTGAATGACAAGCAGTCACATTGGAACACAAGACCCCATGCAATCGTCGATCAATATACGGACGTATATCAGGTTATTGTTCCTATATGTGACCCGCCATATCAAATCCAGTCGTAAGTCGGGATTTTTTTTACCCTGTGCCAATGCATTATCTTATATATGCGAGTCGACCATAGGTCGCCTCGCATATATATATAAGAGAATGCATTGGCCTAACAATTTTTTATCATTTTTTTTAAATAAATGTTTCTTACAATTTTTAGGACATAAAATAAAAAAAATCCATTTCCCTGCAGGGAGCCCCACACATATATAGAAGCATATAGAAGAGTGTCATCTGCTCATGTTTGTCTGGGGCTCTGTATGGGTGAAATTATAAAATTGTTAAAGAATACAAGAAAACATTATTAAAATTGTAAAAAATTGTTAGGCCAATGCATTCTCTTATATATGCGAGACGACCTATGGTCGACTCGCATATATAAGGGAATGCATTGGCACAGGGTAAAACAAATCCCGACTTACGACTGGATTTGATATGGCGGGTCACATATAGTTGGTCGGTATAACAGAAAGTCCCTGTCTATTTCCCGCGCACGTAAAATCGTACGGCTCTTGAAAAGAATGATGTGGGACTGTGATTTATCCACGTACCAAATTGGAAAGCAATAAGTTAAATACCCACTTAATTTTCGATTCACCGATTATTTGTTTATAGTGCCTTGATATACAGTTTTAATAACGATCTATGTCCTAAAATGCTATAAATCATCGCCATGTGGTACGCTTGTGTCTCAGAAGGTGGCCATATGGGTAATAGAAAATAGCTGAAATCATAAAATAATTTCCCCGTTATGACTCCCAGAATGCTTCAGAATTCAAACTATAGTTTATTTTCAATGGGAAGGGAATAACTCTATATCTAAATATATAGTTATTCCCCTTCCATTTAAAATAATAGACTTTGAGCACAGAACAGACGTTGATATCTCAACAGAAAAACACATGATCACAGTTCATTACATCGAATAATATGTGTATATGTCCTATGTGTTCAAATCGGTATCAGCAGAAGGAATATTAAAATATATATAGTTTTGTTCATATGCCAAACATTATCAGCGCGTAAATAGTATATTGTCGTCAAGACGTACGATGGTGTACGTAAACAAGAGCCTGCTCGTGTTACAGCAGGTGTGCTTCTGTTTACACGACACAGCGCAATTCTATTTAGTCCATGAGCCAGGACCGAGCATGATAACATTTTGGTGGGCAAATTCTATCAACATTTTTCTCAAAGCTTATAAGCTGAAGTTTATCTGAGGGCTGGGGCGCACTGTGGCAGTGTAGCTTAGTGTGCAAAAGTTGTGTTTCCATGGCAACGGAGCTCGAGGGTGTTTTTGGCCAGTGTAAAACATATGCCTATAAT
The DNA here is from genome assembly GCA_032622095.1 of Siphonodentalium dalli. Taxonomy (NCBI): domain Eukaryota; kingdom Metazoa; phylum Mollusca; class Scaphopoda; order Gadilida; family Siphonodentaliidae; genus Siphonodentalium; species Siphonodentalium dalli. The sequence continues at coordinate 21,014,419 of CP136065.1, forward strand.
GGTCTACAACTAGAACGTTTAATGCAGTATATTTACATACTAAGTGTGATTATCACTAAATCCAGCATTCCGATTGGTCGGCGCCCACGTGACTAGTTGCAGTTATTTCTCGGTGAACGCGCAAGAGCTCATAACTGCAGCACCCATAATTACATCGCCGCGTCATAGGTTTCGGAAAGAATAACGCGTAATGTTTTGGGCGCATTTGGACTCGGGCAGAATTGACTTAATAAGTCATCAGGTTTCAAGATAAAGAACTTGTTCCTGTTAACTTTTGCCAAGGGTGCTATGGGATATTTTGGGCTGGTTTTGTCACGATACACTTTTCGATTTAAATACATTTACAAAAGCGGCTTTTTCGCTATATGTATATAAATATAAGGATTAGCTGTCATGTGGACTGTTTTTATGGAGATGTAACCGTGAGGTAAGTGGTCATAACTTGTATGTAAAACCCTTCACAGTTAATCCTTATAACTCTATCTTTGCATTGCTATGGGGTGATACCCTTGGTGGGCTTTCTTTTGGCATGAGATATTTCATCTCTATAGGTCAAGGTCATACACAAAGGTCAAGGTCATTCACCAAAATATTAGCTTTTTTTCATATCGGGTCATACGTTTTCTACCCCCTGATTTTACATATCAGTTTTGAATACGTTATCTTTGCTCCTAAATAATCTGTAGCGGATGTGCTACATGGAGAACTGCATTATTGTTGAAACCGACATGTCAGTCATGATATATAGGCCTTTAAACTTGGTGACCATTTTCCAAAATGGGGCAAAATCAGTTATTTCCCCAATATATCATGCTTCTCTGTAGTCCAGGCGATTGGTGCATGGAAATGTAAGAATTACACAAATTATGATAAAAGCATGAAACTTGCAACATGTGTTCCTTGGACCTTACTGGTCATTTTCAGATATAGACCCAATCGAGATTTGGCCCTGCTTAGCAACGGTTGCTAGGCAACTACCCGAAAGTATAAAATGCTCATATAAGGAGGCAGTACAGTATTTTATTCAACTTTAGTTCTTTTGAATTGCATATTTGAGGTATATTTGTGACATAGGATGAATTACACAGACTTATGACGTTGTTTCCTATCATAATGTCCATCACAACCGTTGCTATGCAGCTACCCAGACAGTAAAATTTATAATCCGCACTCTTCTGGGTGGCATTTTGGGACCAGCATAGATGGTAGATTTGTCTGAAATCCATTTTACATAAGCTAATACATCACATATTGTATATTATATAGAGATGGATAGGTTCTGCGATTGGAATGTGTCATTGCGATCGTTCTTAAGAGACCAACCCATATTTTTTTAATTTCAAAAGCATCAATGATCATAACGCAAGTTTTGGCTGATGAACAAAATTGACTATTCTGCCGGCCTTATATACATTGAATACTAACATGTATGATGCATCTTGATTAATTGTTACTATTTTAACGACTGACATAATAGAATTATTGGATTTTTATATCACAGATTTGACATCAAAATCGGCAAAATTTCACTTTTCAGGTTTGGACCATTTTTTCAAGTAAAACTGAACTATCTTTGGTATCAAAGGTGTTTATTGTTTCACTAGGGGATTTCCCGTCTAAAATGACAGGTAAATAAATGTCCTTTGTTACTTACTGGTATTCGCGTGCATGATCATATTCTTATTTATATTAGAAACTAGCAGGGTTACCCGGCGTTGCCCAGGTTAAAGTGATGTGAAACCCTCTGTGGATATTTGGTGGGAATAGAGAATACCCTTGCTCTCAAAGTGTTACACGTATTCTCATAAATTGTATATCCAAATGGCATCACAAAACATGATTCTTATAAGTAGTGGCTCGCCTTGTCAGGTCGGAACAATTATCATTTTGTTTATCGCGTTTACTCCGTCCCACCAATAAAGAAGTATTTATTTATTTACAACTGCGTATACTTCAGACGTTATAGCATGAAACATGAACATCATAAACATATTAGTTCGAAAAAATAAAAGACGACAATTGTGTTTTACATAGAGATGTATCAATCTAGTTTATCATATCTTCATGAAGATACAGATGTTTTTAAGATATGTCCAGGTGCTCCTCTTTTCTGGTGCTATATACTGGCTAATCAGTTTCAGTTTAAAAGATTTGATGTTATGCATGTATAGCAGCTACATTTGCCCGACACAGCGAGATTTTGAGTTGTTTATGTTAGGCGATTAATCTGTTAAAAAAAAGAAATCCTCTGTATCGGGCAGATATACCCTTGTCAGATGTCAATATTGGATGATTCCGAAATGTCGTGTGCAACGGACTGCGTTTTCATTTATCTCAGAAGTAACCATATTTGACTGCACACTGTGACCACTATTTTTGAACAGGCCTGCTCTACATTTCCATATCTCTTGGCAATTGTAACTTTTTTTGTGGAAACTATATTGATTGGGACAGACTCAATCGTGTTATAATATATACATGAGTCATTCTAACATGCAATCCTCTGACGATTCAAGGTCCCTCAGTTTGAATGAATATATGAATCTCTTAAATATATTGATATAAATATACTTTTAATGCTTTCTTCTATGTATCTGTGTTGCTAGAACATTATCGGAATGCCCTGATTTCCATCCTCATATAAACATGACAGTTGAGAAGATATATAATGGTTCAAGTGACTTAATTCGGTCACCATTAAAATTTTGTCGAGATTGTGAAATTGGAATGCCAAACACTCCTTAGAACGACATGGAGATGGCCTGTGAGATGACTATATATAACTTTGTTGGATATCGGCGAATTGAACAATCTTTTGAATGCTAGTGAATCTCCTCTCGCCATCCATGACCCAAACGACCCCAAATGTGATTTAATTCATCATATCATCAGAGAAGAACGTGCATGAATTTGGTAGAATCAGTGCTAATTATATTTGTATCAACTTTGGTGCAACTCGATTGTACCCTTAAAGTTATATAAAGAAAACAGACATATATTCGCAAATATTTTATTCTTTGTATCGTTTGAGAAGAACGTGTATGAGTTTGATGGTAATTGACACTAAACATATTTTTATAAGCTTTTGGTGACCCTCCCGTCCCTATTTCGGACTCAAGCAGCGCCAATTTTGACATCATTAAACCACACACTTAGACTCATTATAGAGATGAATACACTCGCCAATTTATGAAAATTGGCGAGTATACAAATTCGTATCAAATTTAGGGTCACCATTGCATATCTCTCACCCAAAAGGCACCTTGGCGCTAAAAATATTGTGTATCAATTTTGGTGCCCCTCTCCCTTTCAGTGCACCCCTGACTCGAATGACGCCACTTTTGACAACTTTGAGCCACGCCATTAGACACCTCATACCATGGGGATGATTTTGTATAAGTTTCGTGGCAATCGGCAACTAAATCAATTATTGTCAGATTCAGTACCCACCCACCATTCGGCGCTAAAATTACTTTAAAACAATTTTGGTACCCATCTCCCCTTCCGTGCATCCCTGACGCGAACGGCGCGACTTTTGACATAATTAAGCCACGCCATTAGATTCCTCATGTTATGGGGATGATTATATATAAGTTTGGTGGCAATCGGCGACAATGTTTTTTCTGCCCCTCCCCCTTTTCTGCCCCTGACAACAACGGCGTCACTTTAGAAAATTCTAACCCTCGCCATTATCTTTCTCGTAAAAAGTTACCCCTATTAGACCCCTTTTGTGCCATATATGTGGTCCTCTGTGAATTTCTATAGAACACAGACAGACAGACATACATTCGCAAATATAGATATAGATAGATGAATGGCTGATAGTATGCTTCTCTTGTCACGGCATGGCGGCGTGGGACACTGTATTTCACTGAGAAATTTATTGACCACCCCCGCTTCAGCAGGTATGCATGTATGGGTGTAGCCAGTTTGCTCTAAGGCGGATTCGTCACCTGATAGCAATGACAGAATTGATGCCGTGAGCCCAGCAGATGGGTGGATATCCAATATCATGGACGCCTCACACACCAACACCTTCAGAATTCCTCATGACGAACAGTATGAATAATTAACTTTCATTTCTCTATTTAAGCTTTATAATCGAACCACTGCAAGGGTAGTTCGTGTGCGACATATTGATATACTTTGCAGGTATTGTCGAAGTGGATTAATGCCAATAGTTTAGTACGAAAGGTTCTGGTCCTCTGGACGCCTACAAATTCTTCAGTTCAAGGCACAACATTAATATTTAAAATAGCACCCAGTTCTATATAACGATGATTGAACGTTCGACTCTACAACCCATGCAATTCCACGACAAAAGCAACGCCCTTACTTATATTCACACTCAACATGATGACATATTAATTTTGCGCCCTTTTATGGTAGAACGCTTGGAAGTTTCATCTGTACCGTAGCAAAGCAAGTGTGGGTTTGTGTGTGACCTCATATGACGTCATTTCGACAAAGTTTACGTCATAAGAAATAGTGTCTACTTGAGTGCAAATACGGCGTTTGTGGACCATGTTCGATCTCGTGCATTCGTTGACCAATCGGCGTGAAAGTTGGTGAGTCATCTTCTACGACACAATGTAGGCAGTGGTCCAAATTTGGGCTAAGTTGGACGCATGGTTGAAAAGTGATAAACGCGCCAAAAGCGTGACCGAGTTATACACACACATTGACACATACGACGGGTTTTGTATGTAATATTCTGTCTTAAATATGTCAAACTGATGTGTTTTGTAGACAAAATAACTCAAGATGGCTTACAAAATGGAAACAAACAAAAAAAGTAGATTTTCCTCATATATCCAAACATTATTATCTGCTCAGAAAATGTAGCAAATTGTGACACTGTTGGTTATTTACCATGTTACTCTATCAACTTACAACTAAAATGAATTATCTATTCTGGTTGTCTCATATGAGATATGACAAATTCATTTTAAAGGATGCAGTGTGGAATTTTGCCAAAAACGTCTCGGGCCATGTTTTGAACGGAAATGCGCACAAACGAAACAGAGCGACACCATATTATTTGGCTACTGTCGCACATTAGCATCAACATTGATTGACTTAATACATGGTGTATATCGAAATGGCAGACAGGGAGTGACTGGTGAGGTAAGGTGAATAGTTGTACCAGGAGTGGCTGTATGGTGATGGCTGGGGTCCACAGTGAGATGATAGGAATACATGTATAAGGAGTGTTCACGTGAGAGGTGAATATGTATACATGGAGTGGCTATATGGTAATGTAAGTGGTGTATGTGTAACACACATGTCGCTACACAGTTATCTGTGTTGTTTATGTATATATGGAGTGACTGTATGGTCATGTCTGGGATGTACCTGTGTACCTTGACCTTGGGTGGCTGTATTGTCATGGCTGGGGTAAATGCATACATATGTTGGCTGTATGATCACGGGTGGGGTGTATGGATAAATATGACAATGTGTATAGGTGTACATGGAATGACTGTATGGTCATGATTGTTGAAGTGTATATGCATACCTGTACAGCTGGTTGGTCATTGGCTGGCGTGTGAGTATATATGAAGTGCCATTGTGGTATTGATGTATGTGGCATGTCTATGATTTTTTGTGTTACTGATATATTGTCATTGGTGGGTGTATATGTATACAGGGAGTAGATGTATGATCACGGCTGGTGTTTATGAGTATACAGCGAGTGACTGAATTGTCATGGGTGATGTGTATAAGCAAATGGCCATGTGTTAGGGGTATTGGTATATACATTCAATGGTATGGTGTATATGTACACCTGGAGTGAATCTATGGACAAGTGTGGGGTGTATACGTATATCGTGAGTGGCTATATGACCATGTGTATGACAAATATGTATACAGGGAGTGACCATAACCATATGGCCAATGGTGGAGTGAATATGTATCCAAGGTGTGACTGTGTGTCCACCACTGTGGTGTATGAGTAATACTCATACACCACAGTGGTGGACACACAGTATTGAGTATACAGTGTATGGCTGAATTATCATGGGTAATCTGAAAATGCAAGTATGGAGTGCATGGGTGGCCGTGTTTACAGGGTGTAAGTATATATTGAAAGGCTGTATCACCACGGGTGTGGCGAATAGGTAGATGCATGTATACAGGGAGTGACCGTATGGCCAAATTGTGGAGTGAATAGGTATACACGGAGTAACTGTACGGTGATGCATTTGATATCTGATTGTCATGGGTGAGATGTATATTCAAGCCTGGGGTGTATGAATGGCCGAGTGTGCGTGATATTGGTATATATACAGAAGGGCTGTATGGCCATTGGTGGGGTGTATATATATATATATTTATCCGCGGTCTCTATTAACAAGATATTCCCACAGGCATAAAGCGCGGAAACGAGCCACGAACAGTAACTCTATTTTGTTAGACTGCTCATACGATGAATATGATTATATAGCTGTTTCCACAATTTGTCCATAAATACTTGCTGGCCTCGCTTACTTTTGGAAACTATCTGTTAGTGGATATAAAATGGAGCAACATATTTCACAAAAGTAATGAAAAATAATTCGGACATCCTAAGTAAAAGAGGCAAGAGTAACACGATAACCAGCACACCAATTCAATTGTTTATTCTCGTCACTCAAAATTACATGGGTATTGAGACACCAGGAATTAACTTGGCTTTACACGATGTACTTTCGGACGTTTAAACTTTTTGCCGGCTAATATCAGTTTTACAAGGGGCATACGAAATTGTTATGTCCCTTGTAAACTATGTCTTCTCTATATAGGGACGACAATTTTTGCGGGGTAATATCAGTTTTACAAGGGGAATACGAGATTGTTATGACCCTTGTAAAATCTGTCTTTATATAGCGACGACAATTTTTGCGGGGTATTACAAGGGGCATAGACCATTTTACAGATAGCGAGAATGATGCATTGTGGGCCAGAAAGTATCCAAACAAAGCCACGTGCTTTACGGCCGCATGCATTTACTATGGGGGATTTAGGGTGGGTCTATAAAACTAATTAAAACTTTGGTATCTGTCATAGTTTACGCGAGAAATTTTAAACACATATCACGGACATGTACCTCTTCTAAAATGTTCAAAAACATTTCCAGTTGCTTGTCGTATTTTAATTGTTTTATGCGATGAAATAATGCGAAAATTCAGAAAATTGCACTAATTTCTCAATATTTTGCGGTTTTAGTAAACGCCTGATAAAAGTCGTTCTACTGGGAATTTTTACTCCAAATTTTCAGAGAATATAGAGTAAACACAGTACTATCGGAATATCGTCAAGGAGTTCTGTGCATTTGGTATTAATTAACCCTCAGACTGCCGAAGCTGCCGTCAATAAATTCGCTTTTTCGCGTTCGACGAAAATGAAACTTGTCTGTTTAAAGGTCCCATTTTCGTGTCGAATGGTGATAGAATCTCCATTTGTCAAGTTCATGGATAAATTATATCACACTTAATCGGCTTATGTCCGCGGCCATAAACCTGTGTAATAATCGTGAAGCATGCGTAACAAATGTTCAAATACAACGGAAAACAAATACGTAAAATAAATAGCGTGACCAATGAGCATTCACAAAACAATATACATCAGTTTTGAAAACGAGTAAAAATGATTATAAATGAAAACGGTCTTTATCGTGTACCGGCGCTTTTGCGCAAGAAGGTTTTTAATGGACGCAATCATTGGATTTTTTTCTAGGCTAAAAAAAACAAACAATACAAAATGTGTTCAAACTTCCTCTTTTGAAAGTTGAAGTAAAACATCACGGTTGTTGTTACAGTCTATTGTGATTCTTTGGTGAGCACGCAGTGAACACAAGTCATACCTTGCCAAATTCATGTCGTATATCACACATGTTTAGTATACATGACACGTCGTCACTTTCGGTGAATTGTTGAAACACAAGTGAGAACATCTAACGGAAGTTTTATGGGGTATATAAAATAGAAGCATGGCCAGTTGATGTACAGACAGCGAACTAAAAACCTTCCTAAACGACCGTGGTGTTCCATCAACTAGACGAAAAAAAGATGAGAAAGTGCAGCTAGCCGAGTTGGCACACAAACAGAAAAGATCCAGTTATTCAGTCGGCAGATGATCAACAGAAAACGGTCAATACCCAAAAAGCGAAGTTGTTATGCCTGGAGTTTTTGTTGTCTCTTAATAAATGCTCAGATTCTACATACAACGGAGATGTGAAATTCAAGATTTTTCGCCAGATAGATCCAAAGAAAAAAACGTGCATCTCCATCTTAACACATCGATGTAGATTGAAAACGACATATTTGCGGTCATGTAATGAGAACATAAACGCTCTTTATTGGTTCCGTTTTATATGGTATAAAATGACCTTCCGAATTACTCTAAACTTGAAATTGTTTTGTAGGAAATCAATAAACTTATAGTACATGTACGAATATTCATATCAAATTAAATAATACTCACGTTTCTGGGTTACGTCGGTCATTAATGCAATCGAAAACTGCACAGCGATTTGAAGGCATTTTCAATTTATGATTTGTAAGGGTAGTAGATGGGCACGAAGCGAAGTGATTTTGTTGAATGAGAGTAGAAGGGTACGAAGCGCCCGGGATGGTCGAAAAGATCGAGAGAACTTCTCCTTCACCCCGGTGATTTTGTTCTCCAAACCAAGTCGCATATATAGCAGGCAGTGGCTGCATTTTCAGACAACTTTTGAAGAAATCCTAGCATATGTATTAGGTTCAACATGTCACAATAGACATGAAAGAGTATCACATCGCCCTCTCGCATGCTTCAGTTGTCAGTTAAAACGTGAAGTTTTTCATAAAACAGTTTCATTCTCGTGAAACGCATGCAAAACCAGATGTGCGAAGAGAGAATTTATTGACGGCATCTTCGGCAGTCTGAGGGGTAATTAATCCCAAACGCACAGAACTCCTTTACGATATTCCGAAAGTACTGTGTTTACTCTATATTCTCTAAAAAATTGGTGTAAAGGTTCCCAATAGAACGACTTTTATCAGGCGTTTACTAAAACCGCAAAATATTTAGAATATTAAAAACCTTCTTGCGCAAAAGCGCCGGTACACGATAAAGAGCGTTTTCATTTATAATCGTTTTTCAAAACTGATGTATATTGTTTTTTGAATGCTCATTGGTCACGCTATTTATTTTACGTAGTTTTTTTCTGTTGTATTTTAACATTTGTTACACAGGCTTCACGATTATTAACTTCAACTGATAAGCGCCGTCTGCTACGTATGCGCGCAACAGTTTGTCTCAAATAAATTGTTATAAAAACACAGGTTTATGGCCGCGGACATAAGCCGATTAAGTGTGATGTAATTTATCCATGAACTAGACAAATGGAGATTCTATCACCATTCGACACGAAAATGGGACCTTTAAACAGACAAGTTTCATTTTCGTCGAACACGAAAAAGAGAATTTATTGACGGCAGCTTCGGCAGTCTGAGGGTTAATTAATACCAAATGCACAGAACTCCTTGACGATATTCCGATAGTACTGTGTTTACTCTATATTCTCTGAAAATTTGGTTTAAAAATTCCCAATAGGACGACTTTTATCAGGCGTTTACTAAAACCGCAAAATATTGAGAGATTAGTGCAATTTTCTGAATTTTCGCATTATTTCATCGCATAAAATCAATTAAAATACGACAAGCAACTGGAAAAGTTTTTGAACATTCTAGAAGGGGATACATGTCCCTGATATATGTTTAAAATTTGTCGCGTAAACTATGACATATACCAAAGTTATAATTAGTTTTATAGACCCACCCTAAATCCCCCATAGTAAATGCATGCGGCCGTAAAGCACATGGATTTGTTTGGATACTTTCTGGCCCACAATGCAACAGTCAAAATGGTTATCTGTAAAATGGTCTATACGAGATTGTTATTACCCTTGTAAAACCTGTCTTCTCTATATACCGGTATCGACGACAATTTTTGCTGGGTAATATCAGTTTTACAAGGGGCATACGCGATTGTTATTACCCTTGTAAAACCTGTCTTCTCTATATAGCGACGACAATTTTTGCGGGGTAATATCAGTTTTACAAGGGGCATACAAGATTGTTATTACCCTTGTAAAACATGTCTTCTCTATATAGCGACGACATTTTTTGCAGGGTAATACGAAATAATTGTTTCCTGTTTAGTTAACATATATCGAACAAGAACGGCGTGGTATGGCCCTAGAAGAACAATGATGCCTAAGAAGGCTTACAATTCTACAGAGGGGATAAAGGACTGTATGGCCATTGGGTATGGGTTGTATATGTACACTTGGAATGAATCTATGGTTATGTGTGTGGTGTATATGTATATATTGAGTGGCTATATGGCCATGGGTGTGGCGACTATGTATACAGGGAGTGACTGTATGGCCAATGGTGGCGTGAACGGGTATGCAAAGAGTGACTGTATGGTCATAAATTTCGTGTATACTTGTCATGTGTGAGGTTCGTATTCAAGTCTGGTGTGCATGAATGGCCGAGTGTGCAGTGTAATGGAATATACAGAAGGGTTGTGTGGCCATTGGCGATGTGTATACTATTTACACATGGAGTGACTCTGGTCAGGAGTGGGGTGTATATGTATAGCTTGACTGGTTATATGGTCATGGGTGTGGCCAATATGTATACACGCTCATTCTTTGGACATGTCCTGACTGATCAGGCATAAATAATTCTAAGTCCAATAATCTTCATTGGAATCAGCTGAAAACATGTAGATTACCTGAAATATTTGTAATTTTTTAAATATGACCACATATTGTCAATTGGATTATTTTAGTGGGTTGTAGTTACCTAGCAACCATTGCTAAAGAGACAATGAATGTCTGTGTGATGAAAACCATATAACTATCGATTCCGTGGTAGTACACATAGTGTTAAGTATTTTCGCCAGGCGTTTAGTGATTTACAAAGTGTTATGACTACTGAAGATTTCTAAAAAAAAATTAGGGTGGGTCCCTAGCAGTGGGTTACCCTGCTATCCCTAGTAACTCTATATCCGTATACAATATAAACTACCTAATGTGTGGGCACATGTTAAATTTCCTGTAGACTAACTTATTGTGAGGTTTAGCCTCGAAAAGTCACAGAGAAGGCCTCAACATGTCACTGAGAAGATGCATTATGATGGGGATTAACTTCCATGGCTAATGCACTAAGGGTGGCAGAATATGAAACAACTGACAAACAAATTGCCCAAAATATCACACATTCCCCAATAACCTTGACCTTGGCAACTGACCTTGACCCTATATGTCTTAGTGACCCAGACCATTAATGAGTTAACTATGAGTTAACATAATTTTTTGTATTTGTATTCAAATATATGGTGCCGTTGTCATGGAAACCTGAATTTATAACGACATTGGATCCACCCCATATGGGCACGTCCTCCAAAAAGTTTTCCCTATAACTAACCAACATATATTTGTATAAGTTTCATGCTTTAATCAATAAATTCACAATTCAACCCTTAAAGGACCCCAGATAAGTAAATAACTCTATAATATACACAAAATCAGGATATCTTGGGAAATAAATGTTTTTGACCCATTTTGGAAAATGGCCACAAAGTTTAGAGGCCTATATATCAAGACTGCCTTATGGTTGCAACAATAACACAGTTCTCCTTGTAGCTTGTATGCTCTAGCTTATTTCCAAGTAAAGATAACGTATTAAAAACTGATATACAAACTCAGTGGGTAGAAAATGTATGGCCCGATATGAAAAAAGCCAATATTTTGGTCAATGACCTTGACCTTTGTATATGACCTTGACCTCTAGATATCAATGCCAACATAGAGTTACCGCATTAAACTTTCTTGGTATAGACCATTATAGGCATATTTTTGATACCTGCCAAAAACACTCTCCGTTGCCATGGAAACACACATTTTCACACTAAGCTACACTGCCACAGTATGCCCCAGCACTGACATAAACTTCAGATTATGAGCTTTGTGAAAACCTTTGGTAGAATTTGCCCACCAAATGGGTACCATTTTTCATTTTTGGGGAGCCCAGCTGGCTCATGGACTAATTGGTTAATCACACACAAATGATATAGACGCTCTTTATTATTTCCATATCCGGAAAACAGTAATGCTTACCATATCCGGATTTAAACTAAGCCAGTTTCTGTAACGTTTTTTTTTATTTTGTTTACATAACAAAGGAAAAACATTTGAGAATAACATACTGATTATGCCATATTTCTGATTGGCATAAGAACAATGTCTGTCTATATTTTACTATTCTTTCTGTTTATGGCGCTTTTTGACGGAGGTGAATATTTTAACAGCATGCCCACCGCAACGCCGCCCGTATCTTTAATACATACAATTACGATCAAACGTAATGCAAAATCTGAATAACGCTTGATGCACTTTACAATATTAACCCTTTACCCAACAGAACGGCCCTGTGCCAATGCATTCTCTTATATATGCGAGTCGACCATAGGTCGCCTCGCATATATAAGAGAATGCATTGGCTTAACACATATTAAAAATGATAAAATTGTCAAAGAATGTAGAAAAATATTATAAATTTTTTTTTAAATGTAAGAAAAAATTCTAAAATTGTTAAAGAATGTAAGAAAAAATGGTAAAAAGTGTTAAAAAAAGAATTTCTTTTAGGCCAATGCATTCTCTTATATATGCGAGGCGACCTATGGTCGACTCGCATATATAAGAGAATGCATTGGCACAGGGCATAACTGTAACCATCACATGTGTGGTCAATGAACCGGTTCCAATGATATCCATATTTATATGGTGTTATTGATACAGACCGAAGATATTTTAGGCTGTTGAAGCTTTATTTGGGCGTTTTTGGCCGTTGGGTAAAGGGTTAAAAGAAATATAGAACTGGAAAGTTGATCTAATCATGATCTAGGTTGCCGCTAAGAAATTGAGAGATGCAAGCGGTTTCCTAGCGGAACAGCATGTTTTCGCATCGGGTTTAATTCCAGCAAACCACACCACAGTCGTGTGTTGTAGTCGTTAGATCACTGTTCGTTTGTACCACGTATCTCAGATCATTTCCATTAATGACTAAACAAAAAGCCCCATCCTCATGATCTTCGCGATAAGGCTACAGCATGGTAATATTCGAATAGCGAATAACAGTAGTTCTACTGCGTGATCCTGCCGCACCTGACGGTTTGTTATGATTATACACACATGCCAGAGTTTAGTGTGTCTGTCATGTGCAGAATGAGATCCACAGCGGGTGAATTTAATGACGCTATCCCGCATAGTGGGCTAGCATCACCAAATTCACCCTCGTGGACCTCATACTGCTTAGGTCTCATCTTCTCTGGAAAGTTTCTTTATTATAAAATTTCTATAGAAACTTCTTCACATAGATTCTTTTTTCTTTTTTAGTTAGGTTCTCTATATCTCCAAATTGGCAGACGAAACACTGCACAATCGAGGTTCCCAATGGGTGTACATCACAATATTCACCATTTTGGGAGCTTCAATCTGAGTCTTTGTCTCCCAGATGAGGCCATGCAGAATGAGGTACCCATAGGGTGAATTTGGTGATGGTAGCCCGCTATGCGGCATAGCGTCACTAAATTCACCCTCTGTGAACCTCATTCTGCAAATGACAGGCACACTAAACTCAGGCTTGTATGCACACTTGTGCTTGCGGGTTGTGCCTCGTTGTTCCAAATGATCCAGTCATTGAGGCACCTGCACCACATGACCCAGACTAGACGTGATAATCTACCCGTTATTTGATGCTTATCATCTCTCAATCTACCTTTGGTAATCACACATCGCGCAATAAATTAATCAGACACAAACCATCATCTAAACAGAACACCAATGCCTTCGGTTTGATTATTGTGGTTTTTCCCCCGATTTTGGCCTTTCTGGAGTGCAAGTATATACCCCAACCATTCACCTTCTTTCGCTTGACAAACGATCACTTAGAAGGTGTAATGAGTAGTCTGGTAATATAGCGGCAATGCGCTGTCAGCAACAATGTGTTCTCACTTCTTTAGAGCGCAGTTAATATCCATGCATTTCGATGAGAGATGAAAAGGCATATAATGAGGGTATCGATCACCCCCCCCCCCCTGTTCGGTACGCGGGATTCAGGGTGTTTTGAAGCCGTACGCGGGATTCATACCCCTGAATTAACTGGTATTCGGGTTCAAGCAAAACATCTTGGACGCAGGTTTTGATAGCGAAAAATAATATTTTGTGCTAGTTATCTGTATGAATGAGTGGGTAGAAAAGCTTCTTGGGCATATTCTACCACCATGCCATCATAAAGTATCACTAATCGTATCATAACGGCCTCATAACGCCCATAATACTCTACTTCAATATCATATCAGGTATAATGGATCATAATGTGTCTATGTAACTTCTGCTTGTATCTGTCTGATATTAAAACAGTCAATTTGTATGTCATTTATCGCATATTATTTCTTAACATGTATTCAGGATTCACCCCCCAAAATTAACTGGTATTCAGGATTCAGGGGGAGGGGGTGATACCCTCTATAGTGGATCAACTATACGTTGTCAGTATAAGCCTTAAATTACAAAACCTCACGAGGAGTTCATATAATCGAGCATCGGATTTGATGTGTTTGATACACGAACACGCGGCCAATTGTTTAGCTATCGAAACGCCAGAGCCATTACATGTACTCGGATTAAGTTTATACTGATCGTTCACACGGCGAAACGATACGATACGCCCATGGCTTTGATACACTTTTTCGTTAAGTTCCACTTTAATAGCTCTTATCCGATTAATCTATTGTTATATACATTTTTTTAACATCTGATCGGGTAAATGGGTATCGTTTTGCAACACCATCGGGTCGTTTCAAATCTTATCCGGCGCAGTATTAAGTCTATCTAACAATCACAAACGATCAACCATATCTGATCACACCGGGTTAACCATGAAGATTAGCCTAGTTATTTACACGGATTCCGATTGGACGACATGGACGCGTGTTATTAATATATAGCAACCACCAAGGGTGCTTGTACCTAAGGCAGATGAATGACGTCATATTTTTTTTCTATATCCATCAGTGATTTTTCAAGATCGCGGGTATATATTTTGGAGAAATTGTCACGTGACTTCTGGTTAGCAACCGTGTGGAGATTGCAAAAAACGCGGAATTGGAAATGAAGCATCGCGATAAAAATGAAAGTAACTATTTCACAACTTACGAAGAATTCACATGTGATTTAAGTCTATTAATTTCATTTAGACCAATTTCGTTGGTCAGCTTAATGAAAACGAAAAATGAAGAAGTCATGACGATAATCCAGACAAGATTTTACAATCCACGACACGTCTTATCAATTTGGCATGTCATCTCCGTCGTGACCACTGCATGATGTTACATAAATTATTCTTAGCGTTAATATGTCGCCGAAAAAAGGCAAATTTGAGGCACATCATGTGTGGTTGCTCCACTACGTGTCACGTACGATTCATATTATATCTACTGAGCGACACCATTCATATTCATCGCATTGCCCTACCAACAGCAGATATAGCTAGTTAACCGACAAGACAAACCAACAACCAAACAGTATACCAGGAAATGTTGACCATGCTTGATTGTCCTTGGATTGCTTGTGTCGCCAGTATAATCTAAATGTCGTACTGCTACAATACTGGGACATCTCAAGTTTTAACCGGGGAAGCGTGAAGACTATATGTGACCCGCCATATCAAATCCAATCGTAAGTCGGGATTTGTTTACCCTGTGCCAATGCATTCTCTTATATATGCGAGTCGACCATAGGTCGCCTCGCATATATAAGAGAATGCATTTGCCTAACAATTTTTTACAATTTTAATAATTTTTTCTTGTATTCTTTAACAATTTTATAATTTCACCCATACAGAGTCCCAGACAAACATGAGCAGACGACACTCTTCTATATGCTTCTATATATGTCTGTGGCTCCCTGCAGGGTAATGGGATGTTTTTTATTTTATGTCCTAAAAATTGTAAGAAACATTTATTTAAAAACAATTATAAAAAATTGTTAGGCCAATGCATTCTCTTATATATGCGAGGCGACCTATGGTCGACTCGCTTATATAAGAGAATGCATTGGCACAGGGTAAAAAAAATATCGACTTACGACTGGATTTGATATTGCGGGTCACATATAGTACTATAACCCATGTAGATTAAGTGTGCATATCAGCGTGATCGCTCTCTTTTTCTTAAAGGTACTCAATCTGATCAGACGCTCCTAAATTACTATTTCTTTGGCTTCGGGGGTAAAACATATTTGATTCGAGTCGAAGAGCCCACCCATCAAAGCTCAGATTGATCAGATACAGATTTTTGAAGTTTGTGATTTCAATTGTTTGATTACCAGAAACACGTGGTCAAATGGACGGTCTTGCAGATAAAGATGGATAACTCTAAAATCAAGTGGTTATTATTACCACTTGATTTTATAGTTATCCATCTTTATCTGCAAGACCGTCCGTTTGACCCGCGTGATTCGATAAGTTTGTGGTCCACAAACAATAGAAACCGCAAAGTTCAAACATCGATATCTAATCACTCTGAGCGTTGATGGATGGGTTCCTCAACTCGAATCAAATATGTTTTACCCCCGAAGCCAAAGACATAGTAATTTAGGAGCGTCTGATCGGATTGAGTACCTTTAACAGCATCACTTTGTCAGTTGATTAACAAGACCAACCAGCATGAGCGCCTTGTGGAGAAAAAGTTGACCGAGCTTGTTTGTCCTTGGCTGTGCTCGGGTCACCGGGTTCGGTTAGCGCACTGAGAGAGACAAAACATTGCCAGTTGGAGAAAGACATATGTACTCAGACTAATCAGAGAAACAGCTGAGTGGTATAAAACGTAACGCATTTGAGTAAGTAATCTTCGTCCGTCATGACTTTTAATTACTAAAACGCACATGAAAATCTGCGTGTTGCTGGTGTGCTCGGTGGCCTTAATATGCGGGTGATACAGTAACTATATCGTATATTGGTACCATGCAGAGAATGTAGAGTTTGAGTGATGGCTTAATTACCGAATTCTCGATCGTTATGATGTTTTCTCGTAGATTGATAGTAGAGTGCATTAGTGCTATTAATTAGCGGCTCGTTTGAACATATAGTGTTAATCCAATTAGCTGATCAGCAAAAAATCTTGGATAGAAGACAGACCGAGCGGATGATTGTATCAGATTGTGTTGTGGACTGATACGGAGAGGAGGACACAACAGACGGGATGACACGTTTAACTGACAGAAGAGTGGATCTATGGAAGATTTTGTTTCCTTTGTTGACGAATTTTCTCATTGTTCAAGTAAGTTTCGCTTAAGCATTTAACGGAGATATTAACTGGTTACTCACTGGTGCGTAGTAACTTTATTCTGTACATGTATAATAAAGGGACGCCTATAGATAATACGCATTTGGCTGTTTGTTTAAAGTATTTTCTGAACATATGAATGAAACGTAATCAAAACAATATTCAGTGAAATAGCCATAATGTTACTATACTTGGCGCGTTTCAAGTTTTATTGGTGGTGCTTATTTTAACTTCCTCTAACTTCAATATGTTACCATTAAATTCCAAAGAGAGATTGGTACTCCAAGTCTGTTCGATTAGAATTGCATTTGTCAATAAATAACTAAGTCTTCTTTATTGTGGAGTTATATGCGTTTGTGTCGAATATATTTTCGAGAAGAGACGTCGAATGTGTTTTCACGAAATAATATAATTTGTGTGGTTCACATGGTTATTGTTTTAACAGGATTTAAAGAGAGTTTATTTTATAAATTGTTTATTCATTCTGCACGTGGAGAAGACGCGTGTGACTGGGTGATATGTCGTCAGAATGGTGTCCCTCGGTCGTCAGAATGGTGTCCCTCGGTCGTCAGAATGGTGTCCCTCGGTCGTCAGAATGGTGTCCCTCGGTCGTCAGAATGGTGTCCCTCGGTCGTCAGAATGGTGTCCCTCGGTCGTCAGAATGGTGTCCCTCGGTCGTCGAGATACCAAAACATTTGTAGTGATTTGGTTCTTTTTTTTTTAAATTTATTTTATTTGTAATTTAGCATAATACAAAAGGGATTGGGGAAAAGTTACAAAAACTGACTTAGCGCTTCCAAGGTTTGTACAACCATCTCATGCATAATTTAAAGATGCATAATCCGAATTAATTAATGCTCCCAGATTACTATTTCTTTGGCTTCGGTGGTAAAAAAAAATATTTTAGGAACTCACCCATCAAAGCTCAGATTGATCAGATATCGATTTTGTCATTTCTCGAGATATGCACTTATTTGTGACCCAGAACAAAATTGTCAAACCGACGGTCTCGGACAAAATTGCAGATGAAGATGGATAACTCTAAAATCAAGTGGTAATACGGCAAAATGACGTGATACTCAAGTGATAATACGACCATAGTTCGTTGAACAAAATGTTGATAAATAACATGTTTTGGGAAACTTGATACCATAGTTGACAGTGGTTAGCAATATTGTATTGCAATTAATCGATTCTTATAACTTAAGCGTATTTTGACGAAATACTATTGTTGTTGTTGTTGTTGTAACTTGATGATATGCGGACGTCTGGTCGGATTGAGTACCTTTAACAAAATGGCGAAGAAAAACAAGATAATTTAACATGTGAACAGAGACAAAATATGTCAATAATGGAATGTTTTTCTATTATTTTGGTGGCTATGGTTAGCATAAAGTGGATATCCTCAATACTTTGATCTGTCAGACTTCGAATCGTTTTTTATCACAGTTATAAATGTACGAACTGTCTAATCGATGTGTCGGGATATCCGAACAGTAAATCGTTTATATGTGTAATAATCAGTCGTTCTTGATATAAATGTTGACATTCCATTCGTTCGGCATGGAAACGGGGACGTATTCATGCAGAGGTAATGGAAAGTATCTTCGCAGGGATTTCCTCAGTGGCAACGGGGGTGGCAGAGATGTAATTTTGAAACCTATCAGAACGTAGTTCATTATATTTGTTCCGCAACTTAGCGTGGATAACGTTAAGCATTATGCGACCTGTATTATATATAGACTATAAGATGGTGTTGTTACTGGTGGGTCTATTAGTCCAATTAAGATAAAACTTCATTCAATAATTTTGTTGCCTCGAACGAACTCTTTCCGTTGTTGAATATATCCGTTCTGGTTAAAACACAGACTCCAAAGCTCTGCAGTAGTGCGTCTGGAGTATTTGGGGGGATATCTATAACCACTAGCTCTGTGTGGCTACAAATAAACTCAGCATTGAATGCATGCAGTGTGACAGTATGACAGACAATGTTTAAGCGCTATTTTTTAGCAATGTGACGAATCTACCACTGTAAAGGCATTCCAACAATCGCCTGATAGGATACATCGCTTTCCTGAT
This sequence comes from Siphonodentalium dalli, assembly GCA_032622095.1. Taxonomy (NCBI): domain Eukaryota; kingdom Metazoa; phylum Mollusca; class Scaphopoda; order Gadilida; family Siphonodentaliidae; genus Siphonodentalium; species Siphonodentalium dalli. The sequence continues at coordinate 21,033,880 of CP136065.1, forward strand.
GATGTTGTGATTGGGTGAGACTGACGTAATTATGCTGGTGGTAATATACCCCCCCCCCAAATACTCTAGACTCATTACTGCATAGCTGCGGAGTCTGTGTTTTAACCAGAAATGTGTGTATCTATATCTATATCTATATTTGCGAATGTCTGTCTGTCTGTCTGTCTGTGTTCTATAGAAATTCACAGGGGACCATCTAGATGGCACCAAAGGGGTCTACTAGGGGTAACTTTTTACGAGAAAGATAATGCTGCGGGTTATGTTTTTCTAAAGTGACGCCGTTGTTGTCAGGGGCTGTAAAGGGGGGAGGGCAGATTTGTTTTGTTTTGTCGCCGATTGCCGCGAAACTTATATATAATCATCTCCATGACCTAAGGAATCTGATGGTGTGGTTTAAATATGTCAAAAGTGGCGCCGTTCAAGTCAGGGATGCACGGAAGGGGAGAGGGGCACAAACGTTGATAAACTAAGTTTAGCACCGAGGGACCATCTAGATGGCACTAAACGGGTCTGCTAGGGGTAACTTTTTACGAGAAAGATAATGGTGCGGGTTAGAATTTTCGAAAGTGACGCTGTTGTCAGGGTCAGAAAAGGGGGAGGGCAGAAAAAATGTTGTCGCCGATTACCACGAAACTTATTTATAATAATTCCCATGATATGAGGAATATAATGGTGTTGTTTAAACATGTCAAATGTGGCGCCATTCACGTCAGGAAAGCACGGAAGGGGAGAGAGGCACCAAAATTGATAAAACTAATTTTAGCGCCAATTTCAACCAAATTGATATATATTCTTCTCCATGATACAATGACTCTAATTGTGCGATTTAAAGACTCCAAATTGCTGTCGTTTGGATGAAAGATTGTGGGAGGGGCACTCAATTTGATAAGAATGGATTTAGTCGCCGATTGCCACCACACTTATACAATATCATCCCCATGGCATGATGAGTCGAATGTTGTGGCTTAAATCTGTCAAAAGTGGCGTCATTCGAGTCAGGGGTGAACTGAAAGGCAGAGGGGCACCAAAATTGATAAACAATAATTTTAGCGCCAATTTCCACCAAAGTGATACGCATTCTTATCCATACGAGGAGTCTGATCGTGTGATTTAAAGACGCCATGTTGTTGCTGTTTTGGTGAGAGATGGGGTGGGTGGGCACTACTAAATTTGATCAAAATTGATTTAGTCGCCGATTAGTACCAAACTTATCAATAATCATCTCCATGATAGCAGGTGTCCAATTGTGTGGTTTAAGGATGTCAGAAACTGTCACAAGTGTGGCCATTCGAGTCAGGATGCAAAGAGGGTGAGAGAAACACACAACAAAGATGAACATTATGTTTAACGCCGATTTCCACCAGATTGATACATATTCTTCTCCGTGATACGATAAATCTAATCATGTGGTTTAGATACGCCAAATTGGTGCCGTTTGGATGAGATATATGGGGGCCCTAAATTTGATACGAATTTGTATATTCGCCAATGTTATATGTATTTTTATTATATTTCAATAATGAGTCTAAGTGTGTGGTTTAATGATGATAAAAGAGGCGTCGCCTCCGTCTGAAATAGGGACGGGGGGGGTCACCAAAAACAGATAAAAAATATGTTTTCTCATTTTATTTAACAGATACACATATTCTTGCAAACTGAGAGACCTCGAACCGTCAGGGTATTGCATATTATAATGGATCATGAATATATTATAACACAATTGAGTCTGTTCCATTCAATATAGTTTCCACACACACAAAAAATAAACCACTCAAAATCGCGCTCTGTGTCGGGCACGTGTAGCTGATATACGTGCATAGCAACATTTCTTTTAAACTGAGAATATTTCGCCAATAGATAGCGCCATGAACAGAGGAGCATCTGAACATTTCTTTAAAACATCTTTATCTTCGTGGATATATGATAGCCAGGTGTCCTCAAAATCTTAGTCTAACCAACTAGATTGATTGATACATCTCTATATATGTAAAGCCCAATTGTCGTCTTTAAATTTTTCGAACTAATGTGTTTATGATGTTCATGTGTTTCATGTCATAACGTCTAATGTATACGCAGAAAATAAATACTTCTTTATTGGTGGAACGGATTAATCGCGGTAAACAAAATGACAATTGACAAGGTGAGCCACTACTTACATTTCATGTGTGAGAATCATGTTTTGTGATGCTATTTGATTATACAATTTATGAGAATACGTGTAACACTTTGAGCAAGAGTAATCTCTATTCCCACCAAATATCCACAACATGCAGAGGGTTTCACATCATTTTAACATGGGCAACGCCAGGTAACCCTGCTAGCATATATATATATATGCCGATTACCACCATAACATTATAAGTTGGTGTGACGTAGGTGGCTTGAACTTCATGATCAACCGAGTCGCAGAACGACAAGGTTGAGCATACGCTCCACAATGATATGACAGTCACGTGATTCCAACTCAAAGCTGTCTTGTCTGGTGGACGGCGGTGTTGCAGTTACCTTGACATATGCGAGTTTTTTGCTTTGTCAATATCCCAAGTGAAAATAACAGAGCCACAGTTCAGTGTAGCAATGCGTATTCTGCATATGGTTGTACAAAAGCATAAACAATATCTCGCCAAGTAACACTAAAAACAAAACAAAATCTCCCATGCCCACAGACCCTTTTATCGGATTCTTCATCTCCAGTTATACCTCTGAATTTAAACCTGGTTTATACCTAAATTGACGGTCAATACCAACCCGGTCTAAGTGGGCGTTTGTTGTCGTTCTGTGGCTGGTTGATTCGGTGAGGTGACAATGCAATCAAACTACCAGTTACCAGGCGGACCACAACCTTCGTGTCAGTATTAATAAATTGAGATATAATACTAAGCGGCCACTCTCATCTTATAGATTCACCGTCAATCGATATTATGTACAGCTCCACACATTCGTCATCTCAGGTCTAGTCTCCATAGACCGGGTTTAGCCGGACCGCCCAATGATATCGTTGAGTTTCCGGTTTAAAATTATAAAACACAAAAACAATGACCGCAATTTACAAAACACCAATCCCCATGCACTTCATATATTTGGGCGCTTCTCGCTTATAAATTTGCAGTCAAAATATGTTCGTTGTCGTAAATGTCGATTTTCATTGTCGACAGGAAGAGCTAGGTGGTCCCCATTAGACACGTCGATTATTTAGCTCGACAATATAGAGCCACTACGGCTAAACCATGGGTCTAGCTAGACCAGGTTTAAACCAGAGATGACGAATGCGTCACTTAAACCTGCGGTTTCGGGTTTAAACCACGGAAATAGCTGTCAGTCGGCGGTTTTAACCTAGAGGTTTCCGTGAGCCAGGATTAACCCGAAGATGATGAATCCGGCCCTTATATATGTCTGTAGTTTTCGCATGGGTGGTACATGGGTGTATCTTCACTGTATTATGTATTTTGGATTTGTTATAGGCCTATCCAATATATGCACTCATTCAAGTAGTGATTACAAAAACAAATTCACAAACAGAAAACAACAAAACAAAACAAAAACTAAAAATGCAAGGTATGTTACTCGTCTGTTCGTAATGGTATATTAACTGTTGGAGAATGTCGACCTGGTGACACCTGTCTTTGCCTGTCGATATGTGGGAGCAAGGGGCTAGTGGGGGTACCAGGGGACCATAAACAACACATAGTGTTAACTCTGACCTTCCTGAGCACACCTGGTGCGTCTTCTGAACCAGTAAACCACCAGGCAAGTGGATCGGATTATTTGGGGACATACCACGGCTGTTTGTGGTAGATTTGGTCAAAACATGCGCAAAAATCCTCGAAAATATGCTGGATGTCTTGCCTCTACTAAAGTCTATACAAGTAATCAGTTTTTGTTTTACATTTCCTCCACAATATCATACAATAGACTATATGTCGACCTGTTTAATTCCGTATTGCGCAAGTAGGTCTTTGTGATTCCAACATATTCTCGTGCAAATCTGTTCACATTGAACCTATATATTCACACATGTTCACATTGAACCTATATATTCACACATGTTCACATTGAACCTATATATTCACACATGTTCACATTGAACCTATATATTCACACATGTTCACATTGAACCTATATATTCACACATGTTTACATTGAACCTATATATTCACACATGTTCATATTGAACATATATATTCACACATGTTCATATTGAACCTATATATTCACACATGTTCATATTGAACCTATATATTCACACATGTTCATATTGAACCTATATATTCACACATGTTCATATTGGACTTATATTATTTTGAAATAAACACATATACCTGTTATTCCGTTGAATGGCGCAGGCCACGGCGAAAACACATTGACACGGCATTAGACTTGTATGGAACCAATTGCTCGAATAGAGCCATATTGGACGTTTTAAAATAAGTTCACATTGCACCTATTTCGACCTCCAAATATGTTCACATTGCAAGAGCTTACGGTCAAGGAGAACAGGTGTTTGATTTCCCAAATGCGAAAGCGAGAGTCCATTGTGTGCCCGTTCAAATCCATATAAGGTTATATAGAATTCTTCTTCACTGATTGTGTACGAATGTTATTGTGACATCTGCGATTTCTAGACGGCGTGCCACACTGACCTAATTTATCCCATAACTCGCGGAATAACATTCAAGAAACAGGAACCAGATTGTGGGTGCCATGTATCAACCGCGGCTTCCGTTCCAAGTCCAACCGGAGTGTGGACATGTGTTTGTAATAGTACAGATTAATCCCGTGAAGCTGCCATATGTTCATAGGATATTCATTGTTATTCCTGGTCCGAACATGTGAATAATATCATAATAATTGACATAAACAAAATATGATTGCTGAAGTGTTTGGGCACAGACCGAAACCAAAAACAACCATGAACATGGATTGATGATGAGAAGACAAACAGACGATCCTTGAAAAAGGGGGTTGCGCTTTTAGCGCGCGGAATCGAAAAAAAATGCCGTATTGTATGTCCAAAAAGGGCTATAGCCTCTGATAGCTCAGGAAACAAATGTTGCACCGAAACTATTTTCCGACATGATCTGTGGTTTCTTGTGATTGAACCACGTACTGAATGTTGAGTCGATCGAAATACTATCAAAGTTATTACCAGGAAACCAAAATTGTTGACTGACGGACGGGCATGCAGACGGATAGACTGTTGTTTTGTTTATTTTACAACGGGCGTATACAAAAGATTATGTGGGGATCTCTCTCTCTCTCTCTCTCTCTCTCTCTCTCTCTCTCTCTCTCTCTCTCTCTCTCTCTCTCTCTCTCTCTCTCTCGTTGGAAGCCTGTAACTTCACTTTAAGTTCACAATAAAGAGCGTCAATTTTTGTCCCTATTCTATGGTGAAAATAAAGAGCGATTATCTCAATTATGTGCGGAAATGTATAAACCATACTACCAAAGTATGTATTCATATCTTTTAGATTCAAATTTGGCATGTCCGTTTAACATTAGCATACTCCGAGAATGATCTCCGGAATGTTCTCGTGCCGTGTGTGTTAATATGTAGACGTCTGGTCTCTATACATGTACACGTATCATATATAGACGTCTGGTCTCTATATATGGACACATATCATATGCCATCGCCATATCCGAGTCCGATAACAATACATTCCGATAACCATAATTATCTTGAGTGATAAGAAGGCATGCAGTCTGACATGGCAATATCCTTGTAATGTGACCCACTAACAATACACACCAATATTGCTGAATAGGCAAATTTTTGTCCACTAAAGTGGACCGAATCTGCTTAGCCAGTCATGCTCTCTCTCTCTCTCTATCTCTCTCTCTCTCCCTATCTATCTCTCTCTCTCTCGCTCTCTCCCTCTCTCTCTCTCTCTCTCTCTCTCTCTCTCTCTCTCTCTCTCTCTCTTGTGATTTACAAGAATCGCGTACGCTATTAGATTACAATGGTCTATAGTACTCGACACCTTCTGTGCGGCTGAAAAAAAAACTATAGGGCCCTGGTCTCCCCACGCAACTGAACTAATAACTAAGCTTCAGAAGGTTCAAAACCGGGCGTACACATGGATCTATAGGGACTACTCATGCGAAGCTATAGTCACGAAGAACTAGCTCACAAGAGTGGCCTCGGACCTACGGCGCAGACGAACTGATGTCAGACTGAGACTTACTGTCTTCCATAAGATTAGTAAACTTGCCATAGCTATTCGTTATTATTTCACCAAGCCAGTCAACTCCTAGACATGGACAATTGTCACTATGTGCCATAACAAATGGAATGAGAGATTATTACAAATTATCCTTCTGTCCAGACACATTAGTGGAATGGAACAAACTGTTCGATCTCCAAGTAACCATGACAGATTCCTCTCTATTTTAAAATATATGTACCTATAATGTTCAATTTTCTAACTTCTTGCATCCCATTCTACACTGTGTACCCTTCGCCTGTATATGGGCACCCACCTCTTCGTTGTTTCTTATAGCACCTGTGGTCAGCGTGGGCTTGCCAAGCATAACGACAAGAAACAGTGGATGGGGCTGGCAATCGATTGGGAGCGCGTACGAGTGCATTGGCGATATTGACTTGACACATCATGAACTTCACATTGATGCCATACGATTGTTACCTTAAATTAACTAATTCTTCCTTAACTCGCCCTATAGATTAGATACAACAATGGACAAAGATGGTTACAAATAACTAATTATTCTCTATAGACGATAGTGTTAGACTGTAAGTCCCACCGGCGATGGGTTAAGCCTATTTGAACTTCAAGTGGTCAATGTTTCCGTAGAGCGTCATCTTATATACACCATTCTGTAACAACAAACGCGCCCTTTTCGGTATTTAGTTTGTAAGTCTTGCATTTCCACAATTATCCCATTCAGCATAAAAATACTCAGACACCTTCCATAACTTCGGGACCGCACCAGACTATTCCTGGCCATGTAAAAAAAATAATCGCCATATTTACGTATCGGCTATGGTTTTCTGTTCCCGCATAGAAAATGATCCCTCAAATATAATCAGCCAATCAGCATCCAATGTTTGTGTTATACTGACCTCTAGCGTTACTCTATAACCAAGAAACGCTGCCTTCTCTCTCATTTCCCTCCCCTCGTCTACATTAACCATAACTCTCTGTCACGTTATTTCTTCTCAGACTCTTTCCTTTGCGTTTCTCTCTCTCTCTATACCGGTTTCACTAAACTGTTTATAATGGCCGGTAGGTCGCTAACAGGACATGCATAGTTAGATATATCAGATTGATGGAGGCACATACTCAGTATGAGTGTTAATTGCTTCAAATGTACTTGCTTCAGAGATCGTGAGCAAGTTCTCATTTATTATCGAAATGGCCATGCATGTATCGATTATCTGGAAAAGATGTTTTTTTTCCGTCCGTGCTGATATTTCTGTCATTGTTTGTCTGATATTAACCCTGGGTAGAATATGCATACCGCCCCACTGCGAGGGGTAACAATCCCAGAATGTGGCACCCTGCGGTGTAGGATTCCTAATGTTACTAGGGCGGCCGTACCACGTGAGGCATCGACCTACGGTTACGGCTTAGCTCACGTTGGTCCTGTATATGTTCAAGACGGGTTTTTGAGTTGACCCGGTTCAACAAATTGGCTAGTCACGCCTCTCTACGGTGTTTCAGATAAAAAAAATTGTTATCTGTTGTATTGCTCGTCTGATGTTTGAAGTATTGTGTTCTGTTTTATTTTCACGTATATGTTTCTGTTCTCTCCTGTATTGTTCACGCCTGTCTCACTGTAGGGGTGTACCGGGATGCTGCTACATGCAGTGGCTAAACGGGTCACCACTTCAGCTATGTACCAGTCTATGACCCGACCATAATTCGAAGGGTAGTCCGTGGCACACCCGACTATTAAAAGTTCGTCTGTACTCTGTAGTTATCATTGATAAGACACTTCACAGTATTGCAGGAAATAGACATCTATCAAACCGATTAGGACTGTGTCAGTGACTGGCTCTCTTTTGATTTAATGTTCAAATAAAGTTCAATCTGATGCTTGGTCACACTTAACAGCTATTACACAAACAACAGTCACGGTTGCTCCTCACAAAACATTTAATAGTAGCAGAGCAGTTTTGAGACCCCGCGATATCTCGGACTCTTCTGATGCGATATCTCCGACTCTTCTGATGCGATATTGGCTGATTTGGCACCACAGGAAGTTAATGATATTCGCAGATTTTCTAAGACAGTTTGTGGACTAAAAGTTCCTTTGCATAATGATAGTTTGACTTCCAATCGGCGCGAACATCCGCCGGCATTGAAGGTTGGATATATGAAGATAGATTTGTCCACATATGTTCCAAATCCCCTACGATGTATTAAATGTCAGGGGTATTGTCATAGCTAGGAACACTGTAAAAGTACAGAAACCACATGTGCATGCTGTTCTTTTTCTGGTCATGCTCATAAGGATTGTACTAAACCAAAACAGTTTTCAAACTGTCAAGGTTCACATGCTGCAATGGATCGTTCATGTCCCATATGTGACTATGAATTCAAAGTTATATGGTGTAGGGCTGAGAAACATATCTATCATATTTCGATGCAAAGAAAATAGTTGGTGCTCTACCATCAACTCAACCAGTCACATATTCCGCTGCCGCTTCTACAAAACATGTGCTGATGCCAGCATTCAGACAGACAACAGCCAGATTACAATACTTGTGTATCACAAACGACACAACTTGCCGTAACTGCTATAACTCCTGTATCAGAACCTGTGGCACAGGCCATGGAAAAATGTACTGAAGATGCACCCGTTGCTCAAAGACAATCCATTCAAGTTGAGCCAGTTACTGCAACACAGTATATTCGTGCTGATGATATTGTTCTACAACAAGAAGCGCCTGTTACTTCGAAACAAAAATCGCCAAAGTATCTCCAACGTTTAGACTCTCAGAAAGAAAGGTTCATATTTGAACTATAAACATTTGACCAGATGCTTGACGAGAAACTATTAACCCTTTACCCAACAAACCGGCCAAAACCGGCCAAATAAAGCTTCAACAGCCTAAAATATCTTCGGTCTGTCTCAATAGAACCATACACATATGGATATCATTGGAACCGGCTCATTGACCACATTGTGATGGTTATAGTTATGCCCTGTGCCAATGCATTCTCTTATATATGCGAGTCGACCATAGGTCGCCTCGCATATATAAGAGAATGCATTGGCCTAAAATAAATCTTTTTTTAACACTTTTTACCATTTTTTCTTACATTCTTTAACAATTTTATAATTTTTAATGTGTTAAGCCAATGCATTCTCTTATATATGCGAGGCGACCTATGGTCGACTCGCATATATAAGAGAATGCATTGGCACAGGGCCGTTCTGTTGGGTAAAGGGTTAACACTAAAAGGCACAATAGAGTATTTGTCGATTGAGGCTGTCGCTTGACACATTGATAAAAGGTTCACGATTCATCATATATTATAAACATCTTATCAATGCAAAATCTGATGTTTACTTTACTTATTTACTTATTTCGATGTGTAGTGCAGCCTTGGTAATTTCTTGTTATTTATTTGCTATTTATTACGTATTCTTGTGCTATTTTTAAACGTTTTATAGTCAGTTCTTGAATTTATATTCCTAACTCCAAGTGGAAACATTCCACTTGGGTGCTTTTATTTGTACATAGCTCACTCTTTTAATCTAATCCACTGTAATTTATCTACACAGTTGCATCGCAATGATATTTTCTTTATACCCCAATCTATTCTTGGTCGTGATGTGGCCTAGCGACTGAAACGACGTTAAACCCTCAATCAATCAATCAATCAATCAATCAATTATCTGATCTTAATTGAATTTGGTTTATACGTTGACTGCCTGGAGTGCTTCCAAACGAGGGCCCAACTGACGTTCATGTTTACTGGCTCTGGAACCATTTTGTAACCTTGCTCTGGTAACTTGCATACGGTAATTTTCGGCTTACACGCAAAACAAAACAAAAAAATCCATACAAGCATCCCGTTCGTTTACGTTGAAAACGACTACAAACAATCACAATTTGGAGCACTATTAACTACCGATTTAGTGGAAAAGAAAGCATGGACGCTTCTTGTCCGAGACAATCATTAGAATTTGTTCTGGGCTGACAGAAATTCAAAACGTGTTAAATCATCCTCTTTTGAATGTCGATATCTGGGCATCAAAACCTATTAATGGGCTCATATATATATGTTGGGTACGATCTAGTTAAACCTCCTATTAATGGGCTCATATATATGTTGGGTACGATCTAGTTAAACCTCCTATTAATGGGCTCATATATATATGTTGGGTACGATCTAGTTAAACCTCCTATTAATGGGCTCATATATATATGTTGGGTACGATCTAGTTAAACCTCCTATTAATGGGCTCATATATATATGTTGGGTACGGTCTAGTTAAACCTCATATTAATGGGCTCATATATATGTTGGGTACGATCTAGTTAAACCTCCTATTAATGGGCTCATATATATATGTTGGGTACGATCTAGTTAAACCTCCTATTAATGGGCTCATATATATATGTTGGGTACGATCTACATAAACCTCCTATTAATGGGCTCATATATATGTTGGGTACGATCTAGTTAAACCTCATATTAATTGTGCTCATATATATGTTGGGTACGATCTAGTTAAACCTCCTATTAATGGGCTCATATATATATGTTGGGTACGATCTAGTTAAACCTCCTATTAATGGGCTCATATATATATGTTGGGTACGATCTACATAAACCTCATATTAATGGGCTCATATATATATGTTGGGTACGATATAATTAAACCTCCTATTAATGGGCTCATATATATGTTGGGTACGATCTAGTTAAACCTCCTATTAATGGGCTCATATATATATGTTGGGTACGATCTAATTATTTGTAACGTACAGATGATGGTTTAATGCATCTTCAAAATATAACACTGTGACATCCAGAATCGTGTCCACCATCACCACACATCTCGACTTGTGTACCAGTGTATACACTGATCTCGACATACATACTTTAGTAATTGGTAATAATTGTGGTGAACGTATTTTAGCAATATTTTTATTTCTATTTCAGCCATACATGACAGCCTGGGCTCTGACTGATGACTGGGGTGTGTATCCTATTATAATATCTCATATGAATAACTTGCTATACAGTTCTTGGGTTTTTTTCACATTTTGCTGGTACTGATATAATACTAAATATTTCATTGAGAGCGAATGTTAATAGTACACAAAATATTGAATTGAGAGCGAAAGGCTGCATTTTCAGTCGCGCTACTACAATGCGCCTTGCGTGGGAAAATGTTAAATTATTGTTTCATAACCTTTAAATGAAAGATTCAATGATTAATTTTCGAACCCCCAGATCACATTATATAAAATATATGCCATATTAATACCATTTGAAAGAGGAAGCTCCAAAACATTGTATTTTCAATAGAATTTTCAATAGAATCAATATGCCCAGTACATACTGGACTCCAACAAGTTTTTAAAAACTAACACGCGATCCTGAATTAAGTAGCGCTATTAATTCAATTAAGTAAGTAAGAGTTAATTTAGCAACTTTGAGTTATTAATAAGGCGCATATAATAAAAAATAATACCTACAGCTTTTTGTTTGAATACCTTGAATATCTCATTCGTGTCTGGAAAGAAATTAAGAATTTTCTATATTTCTTTCCAGACACTCCTGAGATACTTCGGTATTCCAACAAAACAAAATGTGGATATTCTCTATGTATGATCTATACCGCCTTTGGTGGACGAATGTATGGACGCTTTTTACTGGGCTGACAGAAAATAAAAACGAATTAATTGTCCTCTTTTGAAAGTCGATATCTGGGCACCAAGACTCCCTGGGCTGATGGGTCCGATCTAATTTTCTGTTTTCTATTGTTTTTTCTATTTGTATTAATTGTGTCAAATCGGACAGGAAGTCTTTAACAATAGCAACACAAATCACACGTGCGTGTAACTCAACTTGTTAACGCCACCGGTGTATACTGTTGGGCACATTTTAGAAATATGTGGACCTATGGGGTTTTATAACTAGATAATTGTTTTTTCCGGTTATTTTGGGACGCGTTAAAGTTGTACTGCGACCCCGAGTCCGGTAAAAGCTGTAGTTGGAATGTCCAAGTTCGTGAAAGTTATATTGACTATGCCGATGATTTGAGAAGCTTTATTGTTTTAGGATATTGTAGAAAGGCTAATCTGGCCGTGTCAAATGAGCTATAGCGATGGGATATCTCGCAGGACAACACATTTCGGGTTTTCGTGAGGTGTGTATTCGATGGATGTCCTATAGTTGCAGTATGTAACTATTATGACCGCGTTAATTGCGTTCGATGTTTAGGTATGAACAATGGCTGGGCCATGCACACTTGAAGATTTTATGGCGGGAACCCATTTTTTTATCCGCATTTAGAAGCTTTCTGGTTTGGTGAATGAAAAACCTGCAGTAATAAGCCGTAGTTGTTTGTAATAATTTGAAGGATTAGTTGTTTTAACGAAATTCTGAGGCGGTCCATTCATGTAACCAATATATTTTATATTATAATTTATATTTATGGCTAATAATATGATCTTGGTGGCGTTACCATTTCTGACTATGGTTTACTTGTCTAATATATGAATACACTCCTGGCACCGATCCCAGTAAACCACTAGTAAATATTTACCGTGTCTGTTATGAATGTTCGGAGATTACTCGTATTTCTGGAGTAATGAGCGTAAATCCTCGTCAAATTATACATCAATCAAACGCAATGAGATCATAGTGAACTGTCTAACCTCATTGTTATAGACTAAACGGTTGGGATTTTTCTTTGGTATTGCACTAACGAAACAAATTTACTCGAACAATATTCCAGGTGCATTCTGATCAAAGCTTGTTGTTGATATTTTGAAACAATGGAATAGTAATAGTATAACAGAGTCACTCATGCGCCCATTATGTTGAGTACTCGGGTACCTAGGTGTACACATTTGTATGTTTTGAGCAAAATGGTTCACATAAACTTGTACCTTGTATCCACGCTGACCATATCTGATCAGCGTGACACTTAAGAGTCACATAACCTTATCAATATATTATAATTGTATTGTTTGTCGACATATTATGTTCTTGTTCGGATGCGTAGAACTGATAAGTTTGTACTTAGGTGCTATGCCAACTGTGGGAATGTACCATTCTACTAACATCGCCGAAAATCTCAAGCAAATCGACCGTACCACTCCATAGATATCATCATCTGAACTACGCATAATTGTAAATATTTACATCTCGATTCGGGACACAACAATCGGCGACAAACTAATGCAAATAATTTCTCCATCGAGACCCATGGCATTTAACTAATATATAAGAATGACGATGTGTGTGCTGTAAATTTTGGCTTGGTTTAAACGTTCTCGAACTGTGGAGTCCAGGGTGTAATATATAGAGGATATAAAATGAGTGTTTCTCTCATATGATATTTATGAAACGAGTCTAAGAATTTTCAGTTTTCTCGAGCCTCCGGCGAGAGAAAACTGAAAATTCGTGACGAATTACATATTCTATTTATTATATGACACCTATAAATTGATTATGATGTCCAAAACCCACACAAATCACTAAATAGCTATATGACACCGACAGCAAAAGGTTAATGTGACGTCATTTCATTGCACCGAAGCCCAATTACACCTGGTGAACTAGCAGCAATAATATGCACGCGAAGATATAGTGCGCTATTCTGTTCTCAGTTTGTGACATTATATCGTATGTTTATTAAATAAATACGAATTACATATTCTATTTATCGTATAACAATGTCCAAAACTATATATTTCAAGATTATAATTGCGATAATTTCGGCATCGCGTTGGTTGACGCGCACGAATTTGACCTGCATTTAGTTAGAGACACGGCTCGGCCCCGGCTGCTATTCAGCCAATCGGAACACACTTTTTGTCAACAAACCAATCAAATTATCGGAAGGTGATATGAACTAGTAGTTCATATGAAATTGAATTATGACATACTTTCCAAAGTAAATAATGATTGAGTCATATGATAAATATATTTATTACTTGATCCTACCCTTGTTCCATTCAATAAACCCATTCTATAAATTGTGATATTAAACGTTCGTTTAATAACAGGAAATATTGCCAGGTGACTTTTTGACTTCCGGTTTGTCGTCTGTTTACATTCCGTACGCTACATCTCGAAATACTCTGGCTTCCAATATTTTTCGAACTATAATGAATGAAGAGTTTGAAAAGTTATGTCATCAAATATACCGAGTCTTTATTTATCTGTGACCATTTCGTTACATAACGCATAGTTACGCGAAACGTCATCGCATGCCTTATAGAAGCCGGTGTTAGTTTCGCGTTCAATTTGTTGATTTAAGTATTTTTGTCGAGGTTCTGGATCATGTAATAAATAGAATATACAACTGGTCCCCAGTTTATAGCGGAATTTACAAAACTCGTCCAGTAAATTAGGTCTGGACCGAGCCTTTTTTTGTAAATTCCATTATAAACTGGGGACTCGTTGTAGATCCTTTATATATTATAGAACCAGTAATTATATATTGGGAGGTGGTTTCTATCCTTGTATTATCTGTCGGCTGCTTATATTTCCTGTAAAATATCCCATGATAGACCATTCCAATGTATATTTTAACTGATTGGAGAATCAATTTAGTAAAGATGGGGTAACATCAGGGACATTTGCAATCATTGTCAGGGCCAACGATCAATTTGGTCAATTTGGGGAAATGTTTATCAATTAAATGAAACACACCGAAGAACTATAACTGCTATGGTCACAGCGGTGCCACGATTTAAGATGACAACAACTGTCCGCTACCATTCCGAAGTTAAAAGTGATAATAACAACTGTCCATTTGAATTTGCAGAAAGGTATAACAATTTAACGCTCTACATAACATTTAGGCCGCTGCCAGTCATCTTGGATTATACTCATTGCATGGCTCAATCCTTCGACACACCATGTTGGCCACATGATGACTAAATCCCTAATCCGACCGTTATCAAACTTCATATGGATCTTCGCGGTTGGCTCTATAGATGGGCGCTATAATTTGTTATCGAATGTCATAAGAAAACATGTCCACCAGCTGCCATGTTTGATTTCACATTTGAATCCATCCATGTTATTCAGTTATTATTCATTTCTCTTTTGGTAAGCGGTAAATCGGCTTTTGAATTTTGTGTCAAATGTGTTGTAAAGTCGGACAGAGCATCTTTAATCCTCTTATTAAAGATGCATAATCCGAATTAACGCTCGCAAATTACTATTTCCTTGGCTTCGGGGGTAAAAAATATTTGATTCGAGTCGAGAAACATACCCATCAAAGCTCAGAGTGATCAGATATCGATGTTTGAAATCTATTATTTTTCATCAACGATAATTTTAATTGGCCCAGTAAACAGTCGACGAGAAGATTTCCTCTGACCAAATTGCGGATGAAGATGGATAACTCTAAAATCCAGTGGCTTTTTTGTGTCAGATATTTGTCAAACTGGCAAAATTTCGTTGAACAAAATGTTGATAAATAACAGGTTTGGGCAATTTTATACTACAGTTGACTGGTTAGCATTATTTTTGGGTAATAACTCCATTCTGATAATTTAAGCGGAATTTAAAAAAATGCTGTTGTTGTTGTTGTTGGAATCTGATGATATAGGGACCATCGAATCGGATTGAGTAACTTTAACTGCACTGCATAACATCTTTCAAATTATTCCCTGTCCAAGTTGAACTAATGTCATAGGCACTTTCATTGTATATATATTGTTTGCTCAGTGTGAAATTCACAAGTCGATCGGATAGATACCTCTCATACATACCTATATAATATAAACAACACGTAGTTTTCAGTTCCCCAAAGCAACCATATGTGCAGTATAATACATCGACTGCGAACTCAATGAAGTCATCGTCGTGGAGTACCATAACAATATATAGGGAATGCACCTTATGCACTGTATATTGAAAAAATCGGTGGTTTGCCTTGAAGGTATACGATTTGATTAGAATCACACGACTTTGTGTGCGAATAACAGATGCTGTGTAGCGAATGATGTTCTCCGTCTGCAATTTAATAGATTCTGACGTCAAAGCAACGCATAATGATGTGAAATAAATGACATTCTGCATTATGAATGTACTATTGATCGTTCTTGGATACCACAATTAATCGCGGCAAAGATCGTTATCGTCAAAGGGCTCCTGGCACGACCATTGGCTGTATTGTAAGGTACTAAGAAATCACACCACCCGGCACAGGTATACGGGTCTATGTTGGGCAACGTCAATAACCTTACCTAACAGCGACAGAGTGCATTGCGTCCACGAATCCACTACGACTACCATAATTCCATCCAAATGGCAAGCCGTATATATATAACAGTGCCCTTTTAAATTTTGTTTTACCTTTTTACTCTATATTCGCTACTTAATTGTAGTGTTGGGGTAATAAACTTTCAGTCAATCTACATTCAGCACTCGTTTAAATTTACACTTCTGGAAGCGGAAGGTTTTGAAAAATTATGGCTGCTTCTGTTCGAATTGTATCATTGCACAATCTCATTCAGTCTGCATCTGATTAGCATTTTAGGATACATAATGTTCAGGCGTCGAATTAAACCTGTGCATTTTCGCTTCTCTTCAGTTACTGGGATCAAACATTGATAATTACATGGAGTACTTATATACAATTTATATATGAGAGCCTTATTGGCGTGATAGTAATTTATTAAAGATGCAAGATCCGATTTGAAACTGAATAAGTTTAGGAACGATCTTTAATAAAATTCACATGATTATCATTATGACAGGAATATCTTATCTGATGATGTACGTGTATAGCTTTACAGTGTCAGATACAACATACATCTAATATAAATGTTAATCTTTACAGCAATTCCAGAAACAGACTGTGATATCATACATTCCGAACACGTGCACCCAGGTGTGCTATATGAATTCCACGAAGACGTTTGGAGGGACGTCGATACCTACTATCATAAAAACGTCAAACATGAAGCGACGTTGAGGTTACAACTGAAGTGGCGGGAACAGAAGCTTGGCGTGATCATAAGGACACGGTCTGTGGCGTCTGTCCGAGCAGTGGTAGAATGGCACGAGAACAATTCATCAGTCGCCGAGACGATATCGGCCTCCTGCTTTTACCAAGGTCACGTGGTCGGACGTGATGACCTCATGGCTGGGTTGTCTGCCTGCGAAGGATTGGTATGTAAGAGAAATTCGTGTCAATTTGAAAAAGTCTATACTTTAACCCTTTACCCAACAGAATGGCCCTGTGCCAATGCATTCTCTTATATATGCGAGTCGACCATAGGTCGCCTCGCATATATAAGAGAATGCATTGGCTTAACACATTAAAAATTATAAAATTGTTAAAGAATGTAAGAAAAAATGGTAAAAAGTGTTAAAAAAAGATATTTTTTAGGCCAATGCATTCTCTTATATATGCGAGGCGACCTATGGTCGACTCGCATATATAAGAGAATGCATTGGCACAGGGTATAACTGTAACTATCACAATGTGGTCAAGGAGCCGGTTCCAATGATATCCATATTTGTATGGTTCTATTGAGACAGACCGAAGATATTTTAGTCTGTTGAAGCTTTATTTGGCCGGTTTTGGCCGGTTTGTTGAGTAAAGGGTTAACCCTTTACCCAACAAACCGGCCAAAAAAAACGCCCAAATAAAGCTTCAACAGCCTAAAATATCTTCGGTCTGTCTCAATAACACCATACAAATATGGATATCATTGGAACCGGCTCATTGACCACATTGTGATGGTTACAGTTATGCCCTGTGCCAGTGCATTCTCTTATATATGCGAGTCGACCATAGGTCGCCTCGCATATATAAGAGAATGCATTGGCCTAAAAAAAATCTTTTTTAACATTTTTTACTATTTTTTCTTACATTCTTTAACAATTTTATAATTTTTTCTTACATTTTTTAACAATTTTTATAATATTTTTCTACATTCTTTGACACTTTTATCATTTTTAATATGTGTTAAGCCAATGCATTCTCTTATATATGCGAGGCGACCTATGGTCGACTCGCATATATAAGAGAATGCATTGGCACAGGGTCGTTCTGTTGGGTAAAGGGTTAAAGAGTTCAGAATGATCCGAATCCTAATTTGTGTTGAACCACTAGAGTGCATGACCAGAAGATATAGAATTGTAAGATATAGAATTGTGAAATATTTCGCTTGGACTATTTTGTTGGGTATCGTGGTTCGAGTGGATCGAGACTTCTGCTTTTCCTCTCAATCACGAGGACATGACTGATTGGTTGATTTATTTATTGTAACACCAATAACAGATGGTATCATTTGTCTTAAACTATTAAGTACTTTGTGTCACCAATGTAAAACACCTGCGTGTTGCTACAAACATGTGGTGCATGGGTGATAAACATCGATAGCATTTCATACCAAATAAGGATTGGATCAATATTTACTCATTGAGAATAGAATTCTACACTTTCGTTATTTCAGTGTAATACTAGTGAATGGAAATATATACAGTTAGCACTGCTGGGCCAATCATAACCTGCGTTTTATAAAGGTACAATTATTCAGCTCGAATTACAATGCTGTATCACTAAAAATCATTGTAGCAGCATATCTTCGAAAATTAACTATGCCTTTAATATATGAATGTTGTTATATATAACAGTGTTACGTGTATGTAGCTGCATATGTCTGAATGTTCCAGGCTGGCCTCATTAACTTGGAGAATGAGACTGTGTACATACAGCCAACAAGAGATGCTGTCGAGAACACCGACCTCCACGTGATGTACACATGTAAGCCGAAAAACAGAAAATACGAAAGATCTCCGATAGAAGAACTCAAAGGTATGCTGCCCCACGTCTACTTCGAATTGTACATCTGCTAGTGGCTTATTTTGGGGTTCTGTTGTTAACCCTTACTATACTAATTACCCTTACTATACTAATTACCCTTACTATACTAATTACCCAATGACGATAGAAGAAATCAAAGGTATGCTGCCCCACGTCTACTCCGAATTGTACATCTGCTAGTGGCTTATTTTGGGGTTCTGTTGTTAACCCTTACTATACTAATTACCCTTACTATACTAATTACCCTTACTATACTAATTACCCAATGACGAGTAGTTCCCTTCGGAAATTTTCAGATAAGTTCACCAAAGGCTATTTGTTGAACTTATTATCTTAACATTTCCTAGCAATTAATGGGAATCCTTCTGCACTTGTATAATCTTTCGCATAACTGTCGTCTGCTTTTATTTACCGAATATTCCTCCAGATGAGTAATTGACCAGTCCAACCTTCACCTTTATAACTTGGTAATTCAGTAAATAAAGGTTTAATGAGCTATACTCGGTCTTAATCCTCCAACAAGGAACTGACAAGGCGTGCTACCACCACCCGTCGTTACGCTCTGCTGTAATCCATACTGAAATTAAGTTGGGCAGCGGAACTGAACGTAATTTGGGGCGTAACAATTTATGAGTTTTATGATTATTGCAGTAAAGATGTTTCTCCTCTTCCATGCCTCATGACCTATCAATGGATGGACCTGTACGTCTTTCCTAAACTGATGCGTATGTCAATGTCTTTTAAAAGACACCTTTCGTAAATTCGAGGAACCAAATAGACGATACAATGTTTCCTTACAATGAAATTGTTATTGACTAGACGTTCATATAAGATTTGGTGCAGCCTATCCGTCGTTAGCCTGGAGTATGAGGTTGATGTATATATAATAAGGAGACACCGATTTTCTTTCAGCATCACTGCGACATAAACGATCCACGAGGATTCGAAGAAGAGCCGGTGACCAGAAACGGGTCTTAGAAGTGTTGGTCGCTGCAGACAAGGACGTAGTCAAACACGTCGGCGAAAAGAGGGTGCTCACTTACATCATGACTCTGATGAACATAGTAAGATCAAGTTGCGCCATCGTTTCTGGCATCGTCTTAAAGGTATATCTTATTACTTGCGTCAGTCCATGCTGGACGCAAGTAATGTTTTCGGCTCGGATGTCTGTCCTTCCGTGAATATGTTACGTCATACCGGAAGTACATATTGTAAAAAAAGGACACGCGCTAATATGAAATGGTTGCATCAATTGTAATTTAAATCCACATATATACTTAATTTGCATTGTTATCTGGTTTTATTTTGGTAATAAATCGTTCATAAATGAACAATATTGAATTATTTCTTTCTGGAAACCGATCAAGACGCCATGACGTCACGACGCACATCAGGACGTCACAAGCTACATGGGCGCGCAAAACACCAGACATGATTGCGTCGATGTCCAGACAGCTGAGACTCGTATTACACGGACAGGCTAAACCATTCCATCTGCCAACAACTTCGTGTTTGATTATTATAAATATATATACTACATGTAAAACAAACGTCGGCAACAGTACATGCCCATTAGAAGCCTATTTTATATATCTTGAAACTCGAGGAAATGAGTTAAGATCAGTCTAAAAGATGCGTGCGGAATCGTTTTCTTTTTCGCAGTGACTGTGAGGTGCGAACATATTTCTGGAAAGTTCAAAACATTTTCGAAAGATCCTGGTGCATATAAATCATGTCCGGTCAATACCGGTCAAACAGTCGGGCGCGTGGTTCAATTGAAAAACAATTGCACTGAAAATGTGAATGTGGAAACATGGATTATTAAAATGCCTTATTAATTAACTGGGAAAACAAGCTTTCTCATTCTCAAACGCAATAGACATTTTGATATGTTCCCGAAGTCTGTAGATCAGTCGCTAAGGGCATGTTCACATTGACACATTGTTAATCAAAGACTAACCAATGATCCCGTTTCCTTTATTTAATTGTGTCGGTATTTTGTAATTTATTTTGATGGTTTTTGCCACTGGCATACACACTTGATATCATTCTAGTCAAACTAGTAAGTTAACCCAATTGGCATATAATATAGCATCGTCGGCAACCAATCGTCTTCACACCCTTCATATGAACGATGTCTATATTCTTATATTAATATGTCAAACAACTCGTACGTATTACTAAGACTATCATTAGTGTAACTAGTGTAGATCAAATTGAGATAACAGAGATATTATGTCCGTACACACCTATTTCAGCGATGGATGAACAGAGATTTGATATCTAGATTTTTGTTATCAATCTCTCAAACGAGGGGCCGCACCCGTGGTTCAATCTGTTGTTGGCAAGACACCACACAACATGCCAAATGTGTGATGGGCGCAAGTATAGGCAGCTCCAGTGAGTGCATTCTAGTTTGTGTATGCTTTGTTAAAATGTGTCTTAGATCCTTCGGATTTGCCACGGATCGCGAAAATTGGAAACTGTAAAATATAACCTAAGATAGAGGAAGTATGCAGAACCTAAATACGGATCGTTGTTGTAACACTAAAAGTCTAAGTCTAAGTATATGCTGTTTTGTGTAACGATTTTGTGTAACGAAATGTCAAATACGAGGTTCAAAACTTCAAGAACACTCTGTTTTCAAACTGTTGCTAGTCAATGATGAGAATTAGATCTTGTTTCTATTGCAAATGTCTAATTTCCAATTGATTTGACCTCACCTTATACACACACACTAGAACAATCGATATATGTTCTTGAATTTTACTTTTTTATAACGCCAGGTCAACATGGCATATCAGCACCCAACATTGGGGTTAAAGATCGAAGTGGTTACTGTGCGGGTGATGCTTCTGGATGATAGATTGGTGAGTAAACCGTCCGCTTCAATGCTTCTGAATGATAGATTGGTGAGTAAACCGTCCACTTCAATGCTTCTGAATGATAGATTGGTGAGTAAACCGTCCACATCAGCGGAAATTCTTCCACAAGTATTGTGCTTAAACGTTAACCAATTGAAACGGATTGCCATTATATACATGGGGTGTTGCCGCTGATTATAAATGGCACAAAGCATATATAAGATCACATGTATCTTCGGGTTATCATTATGTAGATATGTTCCCTAGTTCACTTTTTTCTGTAGAGTTGTTTTTGGTATATATATATATATATATATATATATACCACACATAATCTAAGTGGTCAAAGAATCGGAAAGATCAACATATGTGATTACGTTTAACAGAAATGTATTCGTTTACTGAATATAACAAATTTGCTTTTAAGTTGTGCGTTATCTTAACTATGGTCATAACTACATGACAGCTTATACCTTGAACCATATCCACGGCCAACGTGAACCATGAGTTTAGTGCTAATATAGTGATGGACAAAACGAACCAGCTCTATTTGGATTTCTCAAAATGCTAGACAATTTTGTACGCCGAGTCGTAGCCTAAAATGTTTTACGTGCATTTGAATAGGAGAGGACCATCATTGTGGAGAACAACATGCCAGCCACAATACAAATATTATGCCGCTGGGCTCAGACGTTATACAGGAACCCATTAGATGAACGGAAACAAGACGTCACAGTCTTACTGACTAGGAAGCGATTCGGTCCGGCAGGTAAGCACGTGACGTCAGTCTTACTGACTAGGAAGCGATTCGGTCCGGCGGGTAAGCACGTGACGTCAGTTTTACTGACTAGGAAGCGATTCGGTCCGGCAGATAAGCACGTGACGTCACAGTCTTACTGACTCGGAAGCGATTCGGTCTGGCAGGTAAGCACGTGAGGTGTCATGGCATCATTTGGGTCTGTGGCTCGTTACTACTCTGTCAATAAATAGGAAAGGACCAAATTGATACCAGAACAAGACGGCAACTACATATAAACAATGGTTTATAACATCTACATATTCTTGCACTCCATGTCTTACTTGCGATGTCAAACATCGACGTGGTATAAGAGATAGGTCGCGTTCTTGGTCTCACACACCAACTTCCACCATTGCACGTTGATATTCCCTCAATGCTCACGTTATCGGTGTTCTGTGTTAAACCTGGTACAGTTTACATGTTTATCTTTGGGGCAACTGTTTTTGATGTTTTTATCAAAATAGGTTGCTGTGAAATTCCACTGTACATGCATGTATATTGGTGTGATCGTCTACCCGAGCTCCGATGGTGTCACCCTGCCCACTTTGTTACGCGGGTTTTTGGCCATGTATTTCCAGGTGGTATACTCGGGATTCATATCCCGCTGTTAGTGGGCATTCAGGATTCACACTCCGTCTTTAAATAGTATTCGGGATTCATATAAAAGGACTTTGATGGTGATGAATTGTTGATGTAAACATATTTATTTGCATCCAAATTAAATACATGATGGGATTGAAGCACAAGTTACACAACTTATCTTGGCATCGCTCCCGACAATAATATAAAGAACATAATATTTACACAATTATAATGTAATTTATGAATGCACGTGTATAGAAAGTAGTATACAATGGTATAAAATGTGTTTTATGGTATAATTGATGTATATATGATGATAGGTTGGGATAAATTGTTAATCTGGCGCAGTTTGTCCGCGACAGCCATCAGTTCAACATATTGGCATCCGGTCATCACCGTATGTGCCGGCAATATATAGTTATCAGGAGTGTGGTACGTAATGTGGTACAGTTTGGCAGATTAATATTGAGAAAATTGATGAACATAGATGAGATTGAAGTGTTAAGTGTGGATGGCAGGAAGACAGTCTTGCCAGACTATGCCATCCCCCACAATATACGACATAATTTTCCATAATTTTCACGACTATTATGTAATAGATATGTGTATTGCAAACAAAATATCCTATCCTATCCTATCCTTAAGTCTATGTCCTGCGTCACATATTTTGGTATTCAGGAATTAGCTCTTTCTGCGTTTGCCGGTTTGGCCACTTAGCCCCATATGAACTGTGTAAGGGCCTGAAATATTGAAATATTTATCCTTGCTCTCATTTGCTATCAATTGTCTTTTTTTCAGGATATGCCCCCATAACTGGTATGTGTGAACCAGACCGAAGCTGCGCCGTGGTAAACGAGGAAGGTTTCACGTCTGGATTCGTCATAGCTCACGAGGTGGCGCACATGTAGGTAAACACAAGTTCATGTTCTTCTCCGTATGCTGCCCATCACTTAAACTATCTCGATCGAGGAGAATAATTTACTGTATCAGAGAAAAACGAAGGAAGTAACCTAATGGGATCCACTCAGTTTAGTACGTTTTGGTGGCGATATATTTCCCATATATACTTCCATTATTAAACGCCCACTTAATTTTCGAACCCCCAGATCATTTTATATAGAATATGTGCCATATTATATACCATTTGAAAGAGGAAGCTATATCTTAAGATATGGAGTTATTCCCCTTCCATTGTAATTACATTTTTACTTTGGATTCTTTTGCATTCTGGGAGCCATAACGGAAGGGGATGTTTCTATGATTTCAGCTATTTTCTATTTCTTTATGGGCACCTTCTGAGACACAGACGTTCCAAATGGTGATGAAAGATAGTATTTTACTCATATTTTATGGCATAGATTGTTATTACAACCGTATATCAAGGCACTATAAAAATAATCGGCGACACGAAAATTAAATAGACCTTTAATCATATACAGTATGGATATACGCATTTACTATATTTGTGGACACAATTAATATCCTGGAACGTGGCAAAAGCAAATTGCTATATTGGTTAGATTTGAAGCTAGAAAATCTCATCGATTTAAAGGTTTGTGATGTGCAATGTTCAGCTTGGCTATGCTATTATGTCGGACGCCATATTATATATGTGTAAAATTACTACTGGGAAACATATAGTCCGGAACAAACGTTTTCCGGGATTCAGCTCACTTCAAATACCGGGATATATCTGGTAAAATCACAGTTACATGTATGTCCCAGTGAAATCCCACTCGGTGTATAAATATATTTAATTGAATTCCGCGATTCCGGACTATTTTCTACCCTGATAACACGTGAATGTTCCGGTGATAATTCTTTGGAGTATTCAATAGAAAAAAACATCAGAATCAGATAACACTATATACAGTTACATGCGTTGTAAGTATAGATAACACAATAGACAGTTACATGCGTTGTAAGTATAGATAACACTATAGACAGTTACACGCGTTGTAAGTATAGATAACACAATAGACAGTTACACGCGTTGTAAGTATAGATAACACAATAGACAGTTACATGCGTTGTAAGTATAGATAACACTATAGAGAGTTACGTGCGTTGTAAGTACATATAACACTATAGACAGTTACATGCGTTGTAAGTATAGATAACACAATAGACCGTTACATGCGTTGTAAGTATATATAACACAATATACAGTTACATCCGTTGTAAGTATAGATAACACTATAGACAGTTATATGCGTTGTAAGTATAGATAACACAATAGACAGTTACATGCGTTGTAAGTATAGATAACAATATAGGCAGTTACATGCGTTGTAAGTATATATAACACTATAGACAGTTATGTGCGCTGTAAGTATGGAGAACACTATAGACAGTTACATGCGTTGGTAAGTATGGAGAACACTATAGACAGTTACATGCGTTGTAAGTATAGATAACACTATAGACAGTTATATGCGTTGTAAGTATAGATAACACAATAGACAGTTACATGCGTTGTAAGTATAGATAACACAATAGACAGTTACATGCGTTGTAAGTATATATAACACTATAGACAGTTACATGCGTTGTAAGTATAGATAACACAATAGACAGTTACATGCGTTGTAAGTATAGATAACACAATAGACAGTTACATGCGTTGTACGTATAGATAACACAATAGACAGTTATGCGTTGTAAGTATAGATAACACAATAGACAGTTATGCGTTGTAAGTATAGATAACACAATAGACAGTTACATGCGTTGTAAGTATAGATAACAATATAGGCAGTTACATGCGTTGTAAGTATATATAACACTATAGACAGTTATGTGCGCTGTAAGTATGGAGAACACTATAGACAGTTACATGCGTTGGTAAGTATGGAGAACACTATAGACAGTTACATGCGTTGTAAGTATAGATAACACTATAGACAGTTATATGCGTTGTAAGTATAGATAACACAATAGACAGTTACATGCGTTGTAAGTATAGATAACACAATAGACAGTTACATGCGTTGTAAGTATATATAACACTATAGACAGTTACATGCGTTGTAAGTATAGATAACACAATAGACAGTTACATGCGTTGTAAGTATAGATAACACAATAGACAGTTACATGCGTTGTACGTATAGATAACACAATAGACAGTTATGCGTTGTAAGTATAGATAACACAATAGACAGTTATGCGTTGTAAGTATAGATAACACTATAGACAGTTACATGCGTTGTAAGTATAGATAACAATATAGGCAGTTACATGCGTTGTAAGTATATATAACACTATAGACAGTTATGTGCGCTGTAAGTATGGAGAACACTATAGACAGTTACATGCGTTGGTAAGTATGGAGAACACTATAGACAGTTACATGCGTTGTAAGTATAGATAACACTATAGACAGTTACATGCGCTGTAGGTATGGAGAACACTATAGACAGTTACATGCGTGGTAAGTATAGATAACACAATAGACAGTTACATGCGTTGTAAGTATAGATAACACTATAGACAGTTACATGCGTTGTAAGTATAGATAACATTATAGACAGTTATATGCGTTGTAAGTATAGATAACACTATAGACAGTTACATGCGTTGTAAATATAGATAACACAATAGACAGTTACATGCGTTGTAAGTATAGATAACACTATAGACAGTTACATGCGTTGTAAGTATAGATAACACTATAGACATGTACATGCGTTGTAAGTATAGATAACACTATAGACAGGTACATGCACTGTAAGTATAGATAACATCATAGACAGTTACATGCGTTGTGAGTAGATGTTGGCACCACGAAAGTTATTGAGACCAAACTGACACTGTTCAACTGAAATAGTCCGTACAAGTAGATATCCAGTCTCTTTAAAAAGCAGACGAAAATTGAACCATATTTACGTCTCTGGATACCTCATTCATAATCAGTTACTGAATTGATGGGCTTGAAGGATTCCCTCCATTTCATTGGAGGGTGACGAAGCACGTGCGTAATTTCATTGGATTATGACATAAGATCACTTCACAGATCAGAGGTCAATGACTTTACAATTTTCTCACGCATTGTCAAACTCAACTATTGTTGGAGAACTGAATACAGGCGATATATCCAAAACTCAGTTTACTCATCGCAATATTGGAGACATCATATTCGAGTTTTTATCAGTCAACGATATTCATGACTGATTATTCTTTCGCATCTTGTTGTATTTATAACTATTTCTAAATACTACGATTCTCACAAACATTTACTACGCCAGGAATGCACTCCATTTTTGGAATGATTTATTGCGTCATGTTGGGAATGCCGCGTCGTTGTAGAAATGAAATATAATGGGCACATCTAGAGACGTACATCTGTTAGGATATAATGGACACATCTAGAGACGTACATATGTTAGGATATAATGGGCACATCTAGAGACGTACATATGTTAGGATATAATGGGCACATCTAGAGACGTACATCTGTTAGGATATAATGGACACATCTAGAGACGTACATATGTTAGGATATAATGGACACATCTAGAGACGTACATCTGTTAGGATATAATGGGCACATCTAGAGACGTACATCTGTTAGGATATAATGGACACATCTAGAGACGTACATATGTTAGGATATAATGGACACATCTAGAGACGTACATATGTTAGGATATAATGGACACATCTAGAGACGTACATCTGTTAGGATATAATGGGCACATCTAGAGACGTACATATGTTAGGATATAATGGACACATCTAGAGACGTACATCTGTTAGGATATAATGGACACATCTAGAGACGTACATATGTTAGGATATAATGGACACATCTAGAGACGTACATCTGTTAGGATATAATGGGCACATCTAGAGACGTACATCTGTTAGGATATAATGGACACATCTAGAGACGTACATATGTTAGGATATAATGGACACATCTAGAGACGTACATCTGTTAGGATATAATGGACACATCTAGAGACGTACATATGTTAGGATATAATGGACACATCTAGAGACGTACATCTGTTAGGATATAATGGGCACATCTAGAGACGTACATCTGTTAGGATATAATGGGCACATCTAGAGACGTACATATGTTAGGATATAATGGGCACATCTAGAGACGTACATCTGTTAGGATATAATGGACACATCTAGAGACGTACATATGTTAGGATATAATGGGCACATCTAGAGACGTACATATGTTAGGATATAATGGGCACATCTAGAGACGTACATCCTTTAGGATTATCGTCAGCTTTTCAAAGAGACTGGTAGATATCACACTCAATTTCTAAGTAAAGTAAAAACTGTTATTTCGATGAAACGCACACTGCGTGGTGAATTGTAGCTTCGATATTTTCAGATTCGGGTTGGTACATGACGGTGTCGGAGGACGCTGTACGGGAGAGAAATACAGGAGTTCTATAATGGCAGCAACAGTGCAAATGTCAATTAACAATATATGGTGGTCAGAATGCAGCAAACGGCAAATGGCTCATTTTATAAAGTAAGCTATGAATATGAGTGCCTCATACATTGTACATTATGATTGATATACAGTATATCAAACATAATGTATGAGGCACTGCAGCTGTATGATTCAGTGTGGCGTGTTTATACCTTCGTACGGTAATGCTCTAATTAATCGACCTCTTAACCACAGCAGAATTATGGGTAACTTTTCAGGATATAGTCGGAAATATGGCTTGTTGCCATTCATCGGAAAGCCATATTTCCGACTAAATCCTGAAAAGTTACCCATAATTCTGCTGTGGTTAAGAGGTCGATTAATTAGAGCATTACTGTATGTGCGTGAACAAATATAATTGCTTATAGAAATGGCCGTCTTACAACCAGAGTGGCACATTGAGATGTTCCTATAAACCCACATCAAACTTGAATAGTTCCCGATTTTCCCCCAGTTCAGGGATGGAACCCGTGAACTCCTCGTCTAGCTCATGCTACGATGGTGGTATCCACGACATAACCACTTTGAATGATGGATATGAAAATATGCTTCACATTATCAAGGAGGGCCTTGCAGTTGTTTCTATAATGTTGATGATCTGACTACTTGCGCGATCATAAGATTCTTTGATATGTGAATTGTAACGGAAATTAGACACTAAGTCTTGTTGACGAAAG
Source organism: Siphonodentalium dalli (assembly GCA_032622095.1). Lineage (NCBI taxonomy): Eukaryota > Metazoa > Mollusca > Scaphopoda > Gadilida > Siphonodentaliidae > Siphonodentalium > Siphonodentalium dalli. The sequence continues at coordinate 21,063,274 of CP136065.1, forward strand.
TAATATGTTCTCATCTTCAAAAGGAAATCAAGTGTGCACACTAATTACACAAACGTTACGTCGACTTCTTTTCAAGTGATAGTTCATCGCGTACGAATTACAGACAACCGCTATCCACATGCAAATAAGTCATTGGTAGAAATATATATACTTCACGTATAGTTAGTAAACCTTTAAGTAAATCTATGCTTGTAACCAGAGACCAGAGACATTGTTTTAGCTATCAAAACAAACAACGACTGGTGTTCAGGCGCCAAAATTCTAGTCCTTAAACTCCGTTCAAGTTGGATTTCTCTGCATGTCATATTGTAGAATAAATTATATTGTTCATGTTGCTTGACCCGATAAAACATATTTCGGTCTATGAAAACATCCATAATCTGACATGTACTTCTTGCCTGGGTCGCGGTCTTGACATGTTATATAACACCGCCATTTCATTAGTGAACATGCAGTAATGTGTGTTATCTCTTGTGATATGTTATTTCAAAACCTTTAAACATAATGTAAGGATGTATATTATAATCATGATCGGTAGATCAAAGGTTATATTTTTCGACTTGTAGTCGCTGTCAACGCTGATATTGTGATATCTCAGCATGTTCTCCCAAAAAACCCCGCACATTATCTTCTTATATACTAGAAGTTGATTAAGGTAGTTAATCTGCTTAGAATCGGCTCATTTTGAGTAGATAATGTGCTGAAAATGAGAGCATTTTAGTCACATTATCGACTCATAAACTCAAAATGTGGCGATTCTAAGCAGATTATGTGCGGACAATGACACAAATAAGCCAACTCACAACTGTTCAGGTGAACGCTCTTTAACCTGCGTTTCACTGTCGCCCGCGCCATAAAAACGAAATAACGGATATAACTCCATTATCTGCTTACTTCAGAATCAAATAATCACATTATGTACCTATTTCACTTTATAGGTCGATTATGTGTGTATATGCGCGAGGATATTTTGGAGTTCGAGTCTTGTTAGCGGTCTACTGATGAGCTTCATAACATTGCTCGGTTTTCGAGTGAAGCGGAATGTGACTGTAGAGCTATATACACTGTTCAAATGTTGTGCATAGTTGTGCACATTGAGCAAGGCGCGTATGGCTGTATACTGCATGTGACTTCTTTGCACATCCCATGCGTTAAAGTAGTACTCGGTCGGGTGTCAATATATCTGATCAGTATGTACGTTACCTTGATATATATGCGCACGAATTTGTTGCACCCTTGTTGGAGGATGGGAGTGGCAATGGTGTCATGTGCCCTGCACAGCATATAATGTGGGGGAACCAGATAAGCTTAGTTGGTTCTACAAACTGTCCCGCTGGCGGAACCAACATTGTTGGTTCTTCACAGTCGAAGAACCAATTGGTTCTTTACCCATTTATTGAATAAACAAACAAAGAACCAATTGGTACTTGGTTGACGAAGAACCTAATAAGAACTATTTTGTCTGCCAAATGAAGAACCAAAATTGTTACCAAGAACCAACATTTTGGTTCTACAACTGTGTTACAATTACTACAATACCACTAAATTACAAATTGTCCCGGTGGCAGAACCAACTAAGCTATTTGGTTCTTCACGAAGAACCAAATCATTCTGGGCAACTGTCTTGATTCTCCGCGAAGAACCTAATTATCCGAGGCAATTACAAGAACCAAAAAGCCCAATTAGGTTCTCCGCGAAGAACCCATCTGGTTCTTCTGACCCTGACGAAGAACCGATTTGGTTCTTCGCGAAGAACCATGTCGGTTTCCGTGAAGAACCTATCTGGTTCTTCGCGGAGAAACGATTTTCTTTTTCGGAAGGGACAAATGCATGCAGATTAATGCATATCTAAAAATTTCCCTCCTCTTTAATCGACAAATAATTGGGAAACCAAACGAGTCAATCGTTTTATGGAACCGAGGTGCAATGTCACAAACTTAGATGTGTAGAAAACTGATCAATGAATGTTTCCTAGTCATCATCATCATCATCGCTGTTGTTCTTGAACTGTTCAAATAATGGTGTGAAATATCGATTGCAAAAGTTACGAAACCGATAACAGAAGTATAAGTATGTCAATAAAAATATAATAAATATGATTAAATTCCTCACATAATTTACTTCTATTTTTGCTATAAATTAAATTGTTATCAAAAATATATCAAGAAAGCTATTGGAAAAAAAACTATGGGAAACATAGCCAAAATTACCTACAATCACTGTTGGTTTTGGTTCTTGAGAATTGAAAAACAAGAGGTTCGTCTGAAGAACTAAAATTGGACAAACTGATTTTTTACAACTAAACTTCAACCATCATCGTCGTCGTAGTAGTCATCATCATCATCATCATCATCATCATCATCATCAATGTCGTCATCATCATCATCATCATCATCATCATAATCATCATCATCATCGTCATCATCATCATCATCATCATCATAATCATCATCATCATCATCATCACCATCGTCATCATCATCGTCATCATCATCATCATCATCATCATCATCATCATCATCATCATCATCATCATCATCACCATCGTCATCATCATCATCATCATCATCATCACCATCGTCATCATCATCATCGTCATCATCATCATCATCATCATAATCATCATCATCGTCATCATCAATGTCGTCATCATTATCATCGCTGTAGTCATCGTGGTTATCACCATCATCGCTGTCGTCGTAATCATCTTCATCATGATCGCAGTCGTCGAAGTAATCACCATCATCGCTGTCCCCGTCATCATCATAGCTGCCGTCGTCGTATTCATTATCATCGTTGTCGTTGTCGAAGTCATCATTATCATCGATGTCGTGGTCATCATTATCATCGATGTCGTCGTCGTGGACATCATCATCATTGCTGTCGTCATCGAAGTAAGAAATATATTATGTTGTTGACGATAACGACGAAAACTAGTACGACTTTAATAAGATGATGGCGGTGATGGTGACGACGACAACAACTATATATGTGACCCGCCATATCAAATCCAGTCGGAAGTCGGGATTTTTTTACCCTGTGCCAATGCATTCTCTTATATATGCGAGTCGACCATAGGTCGCCTCGCATATATAAGAGAATGCATTGGCTTAACAATTTTGTATCATGTTTTTTAAATAAATATTTCTTATTTTTAGGACATAAAATAAAAAAACATCCATTACCCTGCAGGGAGCCCCACACATACATAGAAGCATATAGAAGAGTGTCGTCTGCTCATTTTTGTCTGGGGCTCTGTGTGGGTGAAATTATAAAATTGTTAAAGAATACAAGAAAAAATTATTAAAATTGTAAAAAATTGTTAGGCCAATGCATTCTCTTATATATGCGAGGCGACCTATGGTCGACTCGCATATATAAGATAATGCATTGGCACAGGGTAAAATAAATCCCGACTTCCGACTGGATTTAATATGGCGGGTCACATATATACGACAACTTTATGCAATTATGATGACTGTGATCGTAATTGACACATATGATGATGATAATGATGACGATGTCGACATGATGGTTAATATAATTATGATATTGACCATGCTGCTACACGACGACGATAATGATGTTGATAATAATGACGATGTCGACATCGATGGCTATAATAATGATATTGATGATGATGATGACGATGTCGACATCGATGGCTATAATAATGATATTGACCATGCTGCTACACGACGACGATAATGATGTTGATGATGATGACGATGTCGACATCGATGGCTATAATAATGATATTGACCATGCTGCTACACGACGACGATAATGATGTTGATGATGATGACGATGTCGACATCGATGGCTATAATAATGATGTTGATGATGATGATGACGATGTCGACATCGATGGCTATAATAATGATATTGACCATGCTGCTACACGACGACGATAATGATGTTGATAATAATGACGATGTCGACATCGATGGCTATAATAATGATGTTGATGATGATGATGACGATGTCGACATCGATGGCTATAATAATGATATTGACCATGCTGCTACACGACGACGATAATGATGTTGATGATGATGACGATGTCGACATCGATGGCTATAATTATGATATTGACCATGTTGCTACACGACGACGATAATGATGTTGATGATGATGACGATGTCGACATCGATGGCTATAATAATGATATTGACCATGCTGCTACACGACGACGATAATAATGTTGATGATGATGACGATGTCGACATCGATGGCTATAATAATGATGTTGACCATGCTGCTATACGACGACGATAATGATGTTGATGTTGATGATGATGACGATGTTGACATCGATGGCTATAATAATGATATTGACCATGCTGCTACACGACGACGATAATGATGTTGATGATGATGACGATGTCGACATCGATGGCTATAATCATAATATTGACCACGCTGCTACACGACGACGATAATGATGTTGATGATGATGACGATGTCGACATCGATGGCTATAATAATGATATTGACCATGCTGCTACACGACGACGATAATGATGTTGATGTTGATGATGATGACGATGTCGACATCGATGGCTATAATAATGATATTGACCATGCTGCTACACGACGACGATAATGATGATGATGATGATGACGATGTCGACATCGATGGCTATAATAATGATATTGACCATGCAGCTACACGACGACGATAATGATGTTGATGATGATGACGATGTCGACATCGATGGCTATAATAATGATATTGACAATGCTGCTACACGACGACGATAATGATGATGATGATGATGACGATGTCGACATCGATGGCTATAATAATGATATTGACCATGCTGCTACACGACGACGATAATGATGTTGATGATGATGACGATGTCGACATCGATGGCTATAATAATGATATTTACAATTCTGCTACACGACGACGATAATGATGATGATGATGATGATGATGATGATGTCGACATCGATGGCTATAATAATGATATTGACCACGCTGCTACACGACGACGATAATGATGTTGATGATGATGACGATGATGATGACGATGTTGATGATGATGACGATGTCGACATCGATGGCTATAATTATGATATTGACCACGCTGCTACACGACGACGATAATGATGTTGATGATGATGACGATGTCGACATCGACGGCTATAATAATGATATTGACCATGCTGCTACACGACGACGATAATGATGTTGATGATGATAATGATGACGATGTCGACATCGATGGCTATAATAATTATATTGACCATGCTGCTACATGACGACGATAATGATGTTGATGATGATGACGATGTCGACATCGATGGCTATAATAATGATATTGACCATGCTGCTACACGGCGACGATAATGATCTTGATGATAATAACGATGTCGACATCGATGGCTATAATAATGATATTGACCATGCTGCTACACGACGACGATAATGATGTTGATGATGATGACGATGTCGACATCGATGGCTATAATAATGATATTGACCATGCTGCTACACGGCGACGATAATGATGTTGATGATGATGTTGATGATGATGACGATATCGACATCGATGGCTATAATAATGATATTGACCATGCTGCTACACGAAGACGATAATGATGTTGATGATGATGACGATGTCGACATCGATGGCTACAATAATGATATTAACCATGCTGCTACACGACGACGATAATGATGTTGATGATGATGACGATGTCGACATCGATGGCTATAATAATGATATTGACCATGCTGCTACACGGCGACGATAATGATGTTGATGATGATGTTGATGATGATGACGATATCGACATCGATGGCTATAATAATGATATTGACCATGCTGCTACACGACGACGATAATGATGTTGATGATGATGACGATATCGACATCGATGGCTATAATAATGATATTGACCATGCTGCTACACGACGACGATAATGATGTTGATGATGATGACGATGTCGACATCGATGGCTATAATAATGATATTGACCATGATGCTACACGACGACGATAATGATGTTGATGATGATGACGATGTCGACATCGATGGCTATAATAATGATATTGATGATGATGATGACGATGTCGACATCGATGGCTATAATAATGATATTGACCATGCTGCTACACGACGACGATAATGATGTTGATGATGATGACGATGTCGACATCGATGGCTATAATAATGATATTGACCATGCTGCTACACGACGACGATAATGATGTTGATGATGATGACGATGTCGACATCGATGGCTATAATAATGATGTAGATGATGATGATGACGATGTCGACATCGATGGCTATAATAATGATATTGACCATGCTGCTACACGACGACGATAATGATGTTGATAATAATGACGATGTCGACATCGATGGCTATAATAATGATGTTGATGATGATGATGACGATGTCGACATCGATGGCTATAATAATGATATTGACCATGCTGCTACACGACGACGATAATGATGTTGATGATGATGACGATGTCGACATCGATGGCTATAATTATGATATTGACCATGTTGCTACACGACGACGATAATGATGTTGATGATGATGACGATGTCGACATCGATGGCTATAATAATGATATTGACCATGCTGCTACACGACGACGATAATAATGTTGATGATGATGACGATGTCGACATCGATGGCTATAATAATGATGTTGACCATGCTGCTATACGACGACGATAATGATGTTGATGTTGATGATGATGACGATGTTGACATCGATGGCTATAATAATGATATTGACCATGCTGCTACACGACGACGATAATGATGTTGATGATGATGACGATGTCGACATCGATGGCTATAATCATAATATTGACCACGCTGCTACACGACGACGATAATGATGTTGATGATGATGACGATGTCGACATCGATGGCTATAATAATGATATTGACCATGCTGCTACACGACGACGATAATGATGTTGATGTTGATGATGATGACGATGTCGACATCGATGGCTATAATAATGATATTGACCATGCTGCTACACGACGACGATAATGATGATGATGATGATGACGATGTCGACATCGATGGCTATAATAATGATATTGACCATGCAGCTACACGACGACGATAATGATGTTGATGATGATGACGATGTCGACATCGATGGCTATAATAATGATATTGACAATGCTGCTACACGACGACGATAATGATGATGATGATGATGACGATGTCGACATCGATGGCTATAATAATGATATTGACCATGCTGCTACACGACGACGATAATGATGTTGATGATGATGACGATGTCGACATCGATGGCTATAATAATGATATTTACAATTCTGCTACACGACGACGATAATGATGATGATGATGATGATGATGATGTCGACATCGATGGCTATAATAATGATATTGACCACGCTGCTACACGACGACGATAATGATGTTGATGATGATGACGATGATGATGACGATGTTGATGATGATGACGATGTCGACATCGATGGCTATAATTATGATATTGACCACGCTGCTACACGACGACGATAATGATGTTGATGATGATGACGATGTCGACATCGACGGCTATAATAATGATATTGACCATGCTGCTACACGACGACGATAATGATGTTGATGATGATAATGATGACGATGTCGACATCGATGGCTATAATAATTATATTGACCATGCTGCTACATGACGACGATAATGATGTTGATGATGATGACGATGTCGACATCGATGGCTATAATAATGATATTGACCATGCTGCTACACGGCGACGATAATGATCTTGATGATAATAACGATGTCGACATCGATGGCTATAATAATGATATTGACCATGCTGCTACACGACGACGATAATGATGTTGATGATGATGACGATGTCGACATCGATGGCTATAATAATGATATTGACCATGCTGCTACACGGCGACGATAATGATGTTGATGATGATGTTGATGATGATGACGATATCGACATCGATGGCTATAATAATGATATTGACCATGCTGCTACACGAAGACGATAATGATGTTGATGATGATGACGATGTCGACATCGATGGCTACAATAATGATATTAACCATGCTGCTACACGACGACGATAATGATGTTGATGATGATGACGATGTCGACATCGATGGCTATAATAATGATATTGACCATGCTGCTACACGGCGACGATAATGATGTTGATGATGATGTTGATGATGATGACGATATCGACATCGATGGCTATAATAATGATATTGACCATGCTGCTACACGACGACGATAATGATGTTGATGATGATGACGATATCGACATCGATGGCTATAATAATGATATTGACCATGCTGCTACACGACGACGATAATGATGTTGATGATGATGACGATGTCGACATCGATGGCTATAATAATGATATTGACCATGATGCTACACGACGACGATAATGATGTTGATGATGATGACGATGTCGACATCGATGGCTATAAGAATGATATTGACCATGCTGCTACACGATGACGATAATGATGTTGATGATGATGACGATGTCGACATCGAAGGCTATAATAATGATATTGACCACGCTGCTACACGACGACGATAATGATGTTGATGATGATGACGATGTCGACATCGATGGCTATAATAATGATATTGACCACGCTGCTACACGACGACGATAATGATGTTGATGATGATGACGATGTCGACATCGATGGCTATAATAATGATATTGACCATGCTGCTACACGACGACGATAATGATGTTGATGATGATGACGATATCGACATCGATGGCTATAATAATGATATTGACCATGCTGCTACACGACGACGATAATGATGTTGATGACGATGACGATGTCGACATCGATGGCTATAATAATGATATTGACCATGCTGCTACACGACGACGATAATGATGTTGATGATGATGACGATGTCGACATCGATGGCTATAATAATGATATTGACCATGATGCTACACGACGACGATAATGATGTTGATGATGATGACGATGTCGACAACGATGGATATAATAATGATATTGACCACGCTGCTACACGACGACGATAATGATGATGATGACGATGTCGACATCGATGGCTATAATAATGATATTGACCATGCTGCTACACGACGACGATAATGATGTTGATGATGATGACGATGTCGACATCGATGGCTATAATAATGATATTGACCACGCTGCTACACGACGACGATAATGATGTTGATGATGATGACGATGTCGACATCGATGGCTATAATAATGATATTGACCATGCTGCTACACGACGACGATAATGATGTTGATGATGATGACGATGTCGACATCGATGGATATAATAATGATATTGACCACGCTGCTACACGACGACGATAATGATGATGATGACGATGTCGACATCGATGGCTATAATAATGATATTGACCATGCTGCTACACGACGACGATAATGATGTTGATGATGATGACGATGTCGACATCGATGGCTATAATAATGATATTGACCATATTGCTACATGACGACGATAATGATGTTGATGATGATGACGATGTAGACATCGATGGCTATAATAATGGTATTGACCATGCTGCTACACGACGACGATAATGATGTTGATGATGATGACGATGTCGACATCGCTGGCTATAATAATGATATTAACCATGCTGCTACACGGTGACGATAATGATGTTGATGATGATGACGATGTCGACATCGATGGCTATAATAATGATATTGACCATGCTGCTACACGACGACGATAATGATGTTGATGATGATGATGATGTCGACATCGATGGCTATAATAATGATATTGACCATGCTGCTACACGGCGACGATAATGATGTTGATGATGACGATGTCGACATCGATGGCTATATTAATGATATTGACCATGCTGCTACACGACGACGATAATGATGATGATAATGATGACGATGTCGACATCGATGGCTATAATAATGATATTGACCATGCTGCTACACGGCGACAATAATGATGTTGATGATGATGACGATGTCGACATCGATGGCTATAATAATGATATTGACCATGCTGCTACACGACGACGATAATGATGTTGATGATGATGACGATGTCGACATCGATGGCTATAATAATGATATTGACCATGCTGCTACACGGCGACGATAATGATGTTGATGATGACGATGTCGACATCGATGGCTATAATAATGATATTGACCATGCTGCTACACGGCGACGATAATGATGTTGATGATGACGATGTCGACATCGATGGCTATAATAATGATATTGACCATGCTGCTACACGGCCACGATAATGATGTTAATGATGACGATGTCGACATCGATGGCTATAATAATGATATTGACCATGCTGCTACACGGCGACGATAATGATGTTGATGATGATGACGATGTCGACATCGATGGCTATAATAATGATATTGACCACGCTGCTACACGACGACGATAATGATGCTGATGATGATGACGATGTCGACATCGATGGCTATAATAATGATATTGACCACGCTGCTACACGACGACGATAATGATGTTGATGATGATGACGATGTCGACATCGATGGCTATAATAATGATATTGACCATGCTGCTACACGACGACGATAATGATGTTGATGATGATGACGATGTCGACATCGATGGATATAATAATGATATTGACCACGCTGCTACACGACGACGATAATGATGATGATGACGATGACGATGTCGACATCGATGGCTATAATAATGATATTGACCATATTGCTACATGACGACGATAATGATGTTGATGATGATGACGATGTCGACATCGATGGCTATAATAATGGTATTGACCATGCTGCTACACGACGACGATAATGATGTTGATGATGATGACGATGTCGGCATCGCTGGCTATAATAATGATATTAACCATGCTGCTACACGGTGACGATAATGATGTTGATGATGATGACGATGTCGACATCGATGGCTATAATAATGATATTGACCATGCTGCTACACGACGACGATAATGATGTTGATGATGATGATGATGTCGACATCGATGGCTATAATAATGATATTGACCATGCTGCTACACGGCGACGATAATGATGTTGATGATGACGATGTCGACATCGATGGCTATATTAATGATATTGACCATGCTGCTACACGACGACGATAATGATGATGATAATGATGACGATGTCGACATCGATGGCTATAATAATGATATTGACCATGCTGCTACACGGCGACAATAATGATGTTGATGATGATGACGATGTCGACATCGATGGCTATAATAATGATATTGACCATGCTGCTACACGACGACGATAATGATGTTGATGATGATGACGATGTCGACATCGATGGCTATAATAATGATATTGACCATGCTGCTACACGGCGACGATAATGATGTTGATGATGACGATGTCGACATCGATGGCTATAATAATGATATTGACCATGCTGCTACACGGCGACGATAATGATGTTGATGATGACGATGTCGACATCGATGGCTATAATAATGATATTGACCATGCTGCTACACGGCCACGATAATGATGTTAATGATGACGATGTCGACATCGATGGCTATAATAATGATATTGACCATGCTGCTACACGGCGACGATAATGATGTTGATGATGATGACGATGTCGACATCGATGGCTATAATAATGATATTGACCACGCTGCTACACGACGACGATAATGATGCTGATGATGATGACGATGTCGACATCGATGGCTATAATAATGATATTGACCACGCTGCTACACGACGACGATAATGATGTTGATGATGATGACGATGTCGACATCGATGGCTATAATAATGATATTGACCATGCTGCTACACGACGACGATAATGATGTTGATGATGATGACGATGTCGACATCGATGGATATAATAATGATATTGACCACGCTGCTACACGACGACGATAATGATGATGATGACGATGACGATGTCGACATCGATGGCTATAATAATGATATTGACCATATTGCTACATGACGACGATAATGATGTTGATGATGATGACGATGTCGACATCGATGGCTATAATAATGGTATTGACCATGCTGCTACACGACGACGATAATGATGTTGATGATGATGACGATGTCGGCATCGCTGGCTATAATAATGATATTAACCATGCTGCTACACGGTGACGATAATGATGTTGATGATGATGACGATGTCGACATCGATGGCTATAATAATGATATTGACCATGCTGCTACACGACGACGATAATGATGTTGATGATGATGATGATGTCGACATCGATGGCTATAATAATGATATTGACCATGCTGCTACACGGCGACGATAATGATGTTGATGATGACGATGTCGACATCGATGGCTATAATAATGATATTGACCATGCTGCTACACGACGACGATAATGATGATGATAATGATGACGATGTCGACATCGATGGCTATAATAATGATATTGACCATGCTGCTACACGACGACGATAATGATGTTGATGATGATGACGATGTCGACATCGATGGCTATAATAATGATATTGACCACGCTGCTACACGACGACGATAATGATGTTGATGATGATGACGATGTCGACATCGATGGCTATAATAATGATATTGACCATGCTGCTACACGGTGACGATAATGATGTTTATGATGATGACGATGTCGACATCGATGGCTATAATAATGATATTGACCATGCTGCTACACGACGACGATAATGATGTTGATGATGATGATGATGTCGACATCGATGGCTATAATAATGATATTGACCATGCTGCTACACGGCGACGATAATGATGTTGATGATGACGATGTCGACATCGATGGCTATAATAATGATATTGACCATGCTGCTACACGACGACGATAATGATGATGATAATGATGACGATGTCGACATCGATGGCTATAATAATGATATTGAACATGCTGCTACACGACGACGATAATGATGTTGATGGTGATGACAATGTCGACATCGATGGCTATAATAATGATATTGACCACGCTGCTACACGACGACGATAATGATGTTGATGATGATGACGATGTCGACATCGATGGCTATAATAATGATATTGACCATGCTGCTACACGACGACGATAATGATGTTGATGATGATGACGATGTCGACATCGATGGATATAATAATGATATTGACCACGCTGCTACACGACGACGATAATGATGATGATGACGATGACGATGTCGACATCGATGGCTATAATAATGATATTGACCATGCTGCTACACGACGACGATAATGATGTTGATGATGATGACGATGTCGACATCGATGGCTATAATAATGATATAGACCACGCTGCTACACGACGACGATAATGATGTTGATGATGATGACGATGTCGACATCGATGGCTATAATAATGATATTGACCATGCTGCTACACGACGACGATAATGATGTTGATGATGATGACGATGTCGACATCGATGGATATAATAATGATATTGACCACGCTGCTACACGACGACGATAATGATGATGATGACGATGTCGACATCGATGGCTATAATAATGATATTGACCATGCTGCTACACGACGACGATAATGATGTTGATGATTATGACGATGTCGACATCGATGGCTATAATAATGATATTGACCATATTGCTACATGACGACGATAATGATGTTGATGATGATGACGATGTAGACATCGATGGCTATAATAATGGTATTGACCATGCTGCTACACGACGACGATAATGATGTTGATGATGATGACGATGTCGACATCGCTGGCTATAATAATGATATTAACCATGCAGCTACACGGTGACGATAATGATGTTGATGATGATGACGATGTCGACATCGATGGCTATAATAATGATATTGACCATGCTGCTACACGACGACGATAATGATGTTGATGATGATGATGATGTCGACATCGATGGCTATAATAATGATATTGACCATGCTGCTACACGGCGACGATAATGATGTTGATGATGACGATGTCGACATCGATGGCTATAATAATGATATTGACCATGCTGCTACACGACGACGATAATGATGATGATAATGATGACGATGTCGACATCGATGGCTATAATAATGATATTGACCATGCTGCTACACGGCGACAATAATGATGTTGATGATGATGACGATGTCGACATCGATGGCTATAATAATGATATTGACCACGCTGCTACACGACGACGATAATGATGTTGATGATGATGACGATGTCGACATCGATGGCTATAATAATGATATTGACCATGCTGCTACACGACGACGATAATGATGTTGATGATGATGACGATGTCGACATCGATGGATATAATAATGATATTGACCACGCTGCTACACGACGACGATAATGATGATGATGACGATGACGATGTCGACATCGATGGCTATAATAATGATATTGACCATGCTGCTACACGACGACGATAATGATGTTGATGATGATGACGATGTCGACATCGATGGCTATAATAATGATATAGACCACGCTGCTACACGACGACGATAATGATGTTGATGATGATGACGATGTCGACATCGATGGCTATAATAATGATATTGACCATGCTGCTACACGACGACGATAATGATGTTGATGATGATGACGATGTCGACATCGATGGATATAATAATGATATTGACCACGCTGCTACACGACGACGATAATGATGATGATGACGATGTCGACATCGATGGCTATAATAATGATATTGACCATGCTGCTACACGACGACGATAATGATGTTGATGATTATGACGATGTCGACATCGATGGCTATAATAATGATATTGACCATATTGCTACATGACGACGATAATGATGTTGATGATGATGACGATGTAGACATCGATGGCTATAATAATGGTATTGACCATGCTGCTACACGACGACGATAATGATGTTGATGATGATGACGATGTCGACATCGCTGGCTATAATAATGATATTAACCATGCTGCTACACGGTGACGATAATGATGTTGATGATGATGACGATGTCGACATCGATGGCTATAATAATGATATTGACCATGCTGCTACACGACGACGATAATGATGTTGATGATGATGATGATGTCGACATCGATGGCTATAATAATGATATTGACCATGCTGCTACACGGCGACGATAATGATGTTGATGATGACGATGTCGACATCGATGGCTATAATAATGATATTGACCATGCTGCTACACGACGACGATAATGATGATGATAATGATGACGATGTCGACATCGATGGCTATAATAATGATATTGACCATGCTGCTACACGGCGACAATAATGATGTTGATGATGATGACGATGTCGACATCGATGGCTATAATAATGATATTAACCATGCTGCTACACGGTGACGATAATGATGTTGATGATGATGACGATGTCGACATCGATGGCTATAATAATGATATTGACCATGCTGCTACACGACGACGATAATGATGTTGATGATGATGATGATGTCGACATCGATGGCTATAATAATGATATTGACCATGCTGCTACACGGCGACGATAATGATGTTGATGATGACGATGTCGACATCGATGGCTATAATAATGATATTGACCATGCTGCTACACGACGACGATAATGATGATGATAATGATGACGATGTCGACATCGATGGCTATAATAATGATATATTGACCATGCTGCTACACGGCGACAATAATGATGTTGATGATGATGACGATGTCGACATCGATGGTTATAATAATGATATTGAGCATGCTGCGACACGACGACGATAATGATGTTGATGATGATGACGATGTCGACATCGATGGCTATAATAATGATATTGACCATGCTGCTACACGGCGACGATAATGATGTTGATGATGACGATGTCGACATCGATGGCTATAATAATGATATTGACCATGCTGCTACACGGCGACGATAATGATGTTGATGATGACGATGTCGACATCGATGGCTATAATAATGATATTGACCATGCTGCTACACGGCCACGATAATGATGTTAATGATGACGATGTCGACATCGATGGCTATAATAATGATATTGACCATGCTGCTACACGGCGACGATAATGATGTTGATGATGATGACGATGTCGACATCGATGGCTATAATAATTATATTGACCATGCTGCTATACGACGACGATAATGATGATGATGATGATGTCGACATCGATGGCTATAATAATGATATTGACCATATTGCTACATGACGACGATAATGATGTTGATGATGATGACGATGTCGACATCGATGGCTATAATAATGATATTGACCATGTTTCAACACGACGACGATAATGATGTTGATGATGATGATGACGATGTCGACATCGATGGCTATAATAATGATATTGACCATGCTGCTACACGACGACGATAATGATGAATTTAATGATGACGATGTCGACATCGATGGCTATAATAATGATATTGACCATGCTGCTACACGACGACGATAATGATGTTGATGATGATGACGATGTCGATATCGATGGCTATAATAATGATATTGACCATGTTTCAACACGACGACGATAATGATGTTGATGATGATGATGACGATGTCGACATCGATGGCTATAATAATGATATTGACCATGCTGCTACACGACGACGATAATGATGTTGATGATGATGACGATGTCGACATCGATGGCTATAATAATGATATTGACCATTCTGCTACACGACGACGATAATGATGTTGATGATGATGACGATGTCGACATCGATGGCTATAATAATTATATTGACCATGCTGCTACACGACGACGATAATGATATTGATGATGATGATGACGAGGTCGACATCGATGGCTATAATAATGATATTGACCATGCTGCTACACGACGACGATAATGATGAATTTAATGATGACGATGTCGACATCGATGGCTATAATAATGATATTGACCATGCTTCTACACGACGACGATAATGATGTTGATGATGATGACGATGTCGACATCGATGGCTATAATAATGATTTTGACCATGCTGCTACACGACGACGATAATGATGTTGATGATGATGACGATGATGATGACGATGTCGACATCGATGGCTATAATAATGATATTAACCATGCTGCTACACGACGATAATGATCTTGATGATGATGACGATGTCGACATCGATGGCTATAATAATGATATTGACCATGATGCTATACGACGACGATAATGATGTTGATGTTGATGACGATGTCGATATCGATGGCTATAATAATGATATTTGACCATGCTGCTACACGACGATAATGATGTTGATGATGATGACGATGTCGACATCGATGGCTATAATAATGATATTGACCATGATGCTATACGACGACGATAATGATGTTGATGATGATGACGATGTCGATATCGATGGCTATAATAATGATATTGACCATGCTGCTACACGACGATAATGATGTTGATGATGATGACGATGTCGACATCGATGGCTATAATAATGATTTTGACCATGCTGCTACACGACGACGATAATGATGTTGATGATGATGATGACGATGTCGACATCGATGGCTATAATAATTATATTGACCATGCTGCTACACGACGACGATAATGATGTTGATGATGATGACGATGTCGACATCGATGGCTATAATAATGATATTGACCATGCTGCTACACGGTGACGATAATGATGTTGATGATGACGAGGATGTCGACATCGATGGCTATAATAATGATATTGACCATGCTGCTACACGGTGACGATAATGATGTTGATGATGATGACGATGTCGACATCGATGGCTATAATAATGATATTGACCATGCTGCTACACGACGACGATAATGATGCTGATGATGATGATGATGATGTCGACATCGATGGCTATAATAATTATATTGACCATGCTGCTACACGGCGACGATAATGATGTTGATAATGATGACGATGTCGAATCGATGGCTATAATAATGATATTGACCATGTTCCTACACGACGACGATAATGATGTTGATGATGATGACGATGTCGACATCGATGGCTATAATAATGATATTGACCATGCTGCTACACGGTGACGATAATGATGTTGATGATGATGACGATGTCGACATCGATGGCTATAATAATGATATTGACCATGCTGCTACATGGTGACGATAATGATGATGATGATGATGATGACGATGTCGAGATCGATGGCTATAATAATGATATTGACCATGCTGCTACACGGCGACGATAATGATGATGATGATGACGATGTCGAAATCGATGGCTATAATAATGATATTGACCATGTTGCTACACGACGACGATAATGATGTTGATGATGATGATGATGTCGACATCGATGGCTATAATAATTATATTTACCATGCTGCTACACGACGACGATAATGATGATGATGATGGTGACTATGTCGACATCGATGGCTATAATAATGCTATTGACAATGCTGATACACGGCGACGATAATGATGTTGATGATGATGACGATGTCGACATCGATGGCTATAATAATGATATTGACCATGCTGCTACACGACGACGATAATGATGTTGATGATGATGACGATGTCGACATCGATGGCTATAATAATGCTATTGACCATGCTGCTACACGACGACGATAATGATGAATTTAATGATGACGATGTCGATATCGATGGCTATAATAATGATGTTGACCATGCTGCTATACGACGACGATAATGATGTTGATGATGATGATGATGACGATGTCGACATCGATGGCTATAATAATGATATTGTCCATGCTGCTACACGGCGACGATAATGATGTTGATGATGACGATGTCGACATCGATGGCTATAATAATGATATTGACCATGCTGCTACACGACGACGATAATGATGTAGATGATGATGACGATGTCGACATCGATGGCTATAATAATGATATTGACCATGCTGCTACACGACGACGATAATGATGATGATGATGATGACGATGTCGACATCGATGGCTATAATAATGATATTGACCACGCTGCTACACGACGACGATAATGATGTTGATGATGATGACGATGTCGACATGGATGGCTATAGTAATGATATTGACCATGCTGCTACACGACGACGATAATGATGTTGATGATGATGACGATGTCGACATCGATGGCTATAATAATGCTATTGACCATGCTGCTACACGGCGACGATAATGATGTTGATGATGACGATGTCGACATCGATGGCTATATTAATGATATTGACCATGCTGCTATACGACGACGATAATGATGTTGATGATGATGATGATGATGATGTCGACATCGATGGCTATAATAATTATATTGACCATGCTGCTACACGACGACGATAATGATGTTGATGATGATGACGATGTCGACATCGATGGCTATAATAATGATATTGACCATGCTGCTATACGACGACGATATTGATGTTGATGATGATGACGATGTCGACATCGATGGCAATAATAATGATATTGACCATGCTGCTACACGACGACGATAATGATGTTGATGATGATGATGATGACGATGTCGACATCGATGGCTATAATAATGATATTGACCATGCTGCTACACGACGACGACGATAATGATGATAATAAATAGGATGGTTCTGCCAATAGCGGAGATGGTTATGATGACGACGACTATGATTATGACGACAACGAAGGCAGCGATAATGATGATAATGATTACGAACAGCGAATAGTATGACTACGACGACAACATCGATGATGGATGATTATGATGACTACGACGACGACATCGATGATGGATGGTTATGATGATGACTATACGACGATAACGATGATGATGATGATGACTTAAACTACGACAGCGATGATGATGGTGACTTCGACGACAACGGCTATTATGATAACTACGACGAAAGCGATGATAATGATGATGATGGTTATGTTGACGAAGACGACAACGATGATGATAATGACTACGGCGACGATGTTGACGGTGACTATGACGAAGATAGAGATGGTGGTGGTGGTGATGATGATGATGATGATGATGATGATGGTGATGACTACGACGGCAGCGCTGATGACGACGATGACGATTGCGATGGCGATGAAGATGCTTACGGTGATAATGATGACGACGGTGATAATGACAGCGGCGAGGAAATCGACGACGATGATAGAAGTTTAGTTGTAAATAAATCCGCCTGTCCACTTTTGGTTCTTCAATTCTCACGAACCAAAACAGCAGTAATAGTTTATGTAAAGTGCATTTTAACTAAATCACTGTTTAATGTGCTATATAAATGGATCGATTAGTATTATTAACCGATTTTCCAACATGAATCCCAAATATTGCTGTTTCTGGTTATAAAATGTATGTTGATAATGTAGTCCAGCGCTGTGGGTGCGACACACAACAACCCCTATCGCTGCCTGTGTGATCTGTAATAATTAGTACACTGTTTTTCAGCTACGCCACTTGCCTACATGATGATGCATATGAGGAGAATAAATTGCCGCTTGCTCCTGACCCCGTCGGTGGATACTGGGATATGAATGACCAATGCCGTCAAGAATTCGGCAAAGATTTCAGATCGTGTCGAGTGGTATGTTCCCTTTATATTTTTAATTTTCGAGTCACCGATTATTTGTTATAGTGCCTTGATATACGGTTTTAATAACAATATATGCTATAAAATATGATTAAAATTCCATAAGGCATCATCATTTGAAAGTCTGTGTCTCAGAAGATGCCCATAGAGAAATAGAAAACAGCTGAAATCATAAAAAGATTACCCTCGTTTTGGCTCCCACAATGCAACAGAATTCAAACTAAAAATGTATTTTCAATGGAAGGGGACTAACACATTCTTTAAAATATGGAGTTATGCCCCCTCTAGTGAAAATGATACACTTTGCACAACAAAACCAGATGAAACTTAAGCACAAACACTCGTCGGTAACTCAACAAAAACAACATGTTCACAATCTATTACACCGGATATAATAAGTTGATAATACAATGTTTTGGAGCTTCCTCTTTCAAATGGTATATAATATGGCATATATATTTTATGTTATATAATGTGATCTGGGGGTTCGAAAATTAAGTGTATTATCCCATTGAATTATAAACGTTTAAACTGGAACGGTATATTATTTATCTGAAGGAATATTCATGAAATATATAAGCAGACGACAGATAATACAGATGCACTGAAATTACTGCAAAAGTGGATTCCTATTGATGGGAAATGTTCCGATGATAAGATCAACAAACGAACTATATGCATGGTCAACACACGAGCTATATGCATGGTCAACAAACGACCTATATGCATGGTCAACAAACGACCTATATGCATGGTCAACAAATGACATATATGCATGGTCAACAAACGACCAATATGAATGGTCAACAAACGATATATATGCATGGTCAACAAACGAACTATATGTATGGTCAACAAACGACCTATATGAATGGTCAACAAACGACCTATATGAATGGTCAACAAACGACCTATATGCATGGTCAACAAACAAACTATATGTATGGTCAACAAACGACCTATATGCATGGTCAACAAACGACCTATATGCATGGTCAACAAACGACCAATATGCATGGTCAACACACGACCTATATGCATGGTCAACAAACGACCAATATGCATGGTCAACAAACGACCTATATGCATGGTCAACAAACGACCTATATACATTTATACACAATTATTGACGCGTGTATTATCAATGGAACTACGCGAAATTCCGCGGAAGACTGAAAATAGTTTATTACTGCGATAAGTTCTAAAGAAAAACAAATGATCTCGTTTTATTACGTATTCAGTTATTTATTAATTGGGTTTCTGTGTGTAATATTTAACAATTGGGTAGGCACTATTCTCTTAGGCGCATGAAGGAAATTTTCCACCAAAATTTTGAGATGCTTAATTTGCCAACGGAACAGCTGATATTGTTTGCATAAGTTTCGCTACTTCGGCGTCTAAATTCTTTTTTCGATAAACAAATACTTATAGTTTTGCAGAATTGCTTACCATAAGCATAACATAAAGAGAACACATACGGTTTCTCGAATAATATATTCCTGAAATATCGCCGCTCGTGAAGATTCGCATATTGCAGGTATTATTCGGCAAACCATATGTATTCTCTATGTTCGCATAGTGCTGAATAGAACGCAACATGTTCGGGCTCTAATTAATAGTCCTGCATAATAGTCGTTTGGCAAATGGTTAACTTGTAACTGGATTCAACATTTAGAAATGAGGCAAAACACATAAGGCTTATATTGAAAAGAATATGTTTCGTGTTAATACCCAAATATATCATCCAATTATTGATACAAAACATGGTATATATTGTCTATCTATCAGCAAGTATTTATGGGCAAATTGTGGGAACAGCTATATAATCACATTCATCGTATAAGCAGTCTAACAAAATAGAGTTACTCGTTTCTGCGCTTTATGTCTGGGAATATATTGTTAATAGAGACTGGGGATAAATACATCATTACACGGCTTGCTTAGGGGGCATCGCCTCGGGGGATACGAGCCTCTACCGGGGCATAACACACAGTATCCCCCTCAAAAAGCCGTGTAACTTATATTATGGACAATTATCTGCTCGTCTACGTGCGGCGACTTTCGTGGCATCGTATGTGGATGTGGAGGGGAATCATGTGATCGCATACATCTCACACGCATAAACTAAGAAAGTCCGCCCAAATTATTCACGAGTGGGCTAAAACCATGCCTCGTGTTCCCCATTTATCGTTTCTTTTACGAATGGAAGATAACCAAATGCACAAAAACGCAATAAGAACGCGACTGTATATACCTCGGCGTGTCATTTTTATGCGAAGTTTTTGATGCGTCCGAACCTGAACCAAATTTGTCCGAACCTGAACGAAAATTGTGTCTGAACCTGAACAAAATCATCGCGAATGTTGCAAATCCGAACCTGAACATTTTGAAATTTTCAAAGGTCGTTTTTCGGAGTTAGACAATAAAAATATAGCCGGTTTTGCATTCCGAAGATGTGTGGTGACCTAATCTACCCACAACAATACATAAATTTGCGGATGCATGAGCCCAGGGCCAGAAAAATACGAAAAAGCGAACATTTCGCCGCCTCGATAAAATTTCGAAAAATTATGACGACTTGACACGCCAAATACAAGAATTCACATGCCTGTCATGCGAAAGGCGTGTTACGTATGTGTTGGGCATACAAATTCCTACATAACTGTGTCAAGGTGTATCACCGAAAGATGTCGTTGATTGCTGCTTGGAGACAATCAATACACTTACCGTTTATCTGCTTTAGTGGGCGCCGCCATATTGGAATGTCCGAACCTAAACGGGTATCCGACGATGGTTATATAATATAATAGAAATACACAAGAACCAATTTACCAGATAAGATTTATAATCTAATTCAAATATTTAAATATTTATCATAATCATTTCTGAGTATAGTCGAAAATACTATATTATAATCACGAAAGACAAATTTAAAATGGCAAGCCCGATTTGAAATTCTGAAACATGTAGATCCACTGATATTATAAGTTATAACCACAGTCCCCTGGGGGAATTACTAAAATACCAATGTAGACTACACCAGTGTAGTCTGTATTGGTATTTTAGTAATTTTCCCCAGGGGCCTGTGGTTATAACCACACCATAGTAAATTCTGCATCACTAAGACCTAGGTTGTATACCGTAAGATGACTTCTTGCATATGACTAAACATAATTGTGTTGTATATCGATGTTGTGCTTATAAATGTATACATGTATAATCGTTTTCCATTGTAAGCAAGAACCGATTTGAATGATAATTTGTTGATATATAAATAGGTAACTCTGTGACACTCGTTTCCTGATATAGTTTCAGAGTGATCCATGTAAAATGTTGTGGTGCAGCAACAGTAAGAACCCCTTGATGTGTCGTACAAAGTGGGGAGCACCCCTCCCCGGAACAAAGTGTTCACAGCGAAAAGACGTAAGTACATACAATCATTTGGCCCTCCGGGTGTATAATCAGCTACTGTTTCTTGGTATTCAACGGACGCATTGAGGTTTTATTTATAGAACTGGGATTTTTGGGACGCATTAAAAGTTGTAGTGCGACCCCGAGGCCGGTAAAAGGTATAGCTGGGAATTTCATTTTTGTTTATTGTCGTTTACATTATTATTTCATGCAGCGGGCGTCTCTCTCGACATGCTTGATTGACCCATGGTTTGTTATTTGAATGCCAAGAAGTGCGAGCCGATTAATTCTAACTGGAATTCGCGTGTTTCACCATTAGCGCGCTGCGCGTTATGTGTTTCTATTGTTCTTTAACCTTCTTTGTTGCATTGTTATTTGAACATCTTTCGTTTATTTGCTCGTGGCATAAATCGGAATGCTATTTAGCTACTATTATACTGCACGGGGATTTGACGATTGTATAAGAAATTTAATTCGAACATGAATCCTACTGTGTGTGTTTATATCGGTGTTTAACATGCTATATAATACCGTTTAATGAACTTTTTCATTTAGTTATACGCGACAAATATCGGCATGTTATATTCCTTCGTGCTGTTTGTAAATATTTCATTTCTTTGTATGCGGAATATATCGGAGCTATGAATATAGAGATGGTATTAAGAAAATTTCCAGCACTAATCCTTCACATTGGTTATTTAACATACTATGTGGCCTAATTATAAACATCCTTTTTATTTATGTGTACCGATGATATATCAGAATGCTATATGAATTGAAGAATGTTCAGAAATTACGTCCCCTCCCCCTTCCTGTGACCAATTTTTAATTGATCCTCATCGGGAGGGGGCATATTATAATTAGTCCTCATTGGACCATATTTTAATTGACCCTCATGGGACTATATTCTATTTCACCCCAGCGGGACCATAGTTTAATAAACACTGATGACACCATATTTAAATGTTAGTTAACCCTCATAATGGGACCATATATTTATTCTTTAATTAAGTCACGTTACCATATTTTAATTGACCTTAATGGAACCATATTTCAATTACCCCCCCCCCCCCCATATGTATATATTTTTATTAACCCTCATGGGACGATATTTTAATTAACAATCAAGGTACAATTTTAATTAACCATAATGGGACCATATTTGTTATTAACCCTCATTGGACGATATATTAATTAACCCTCATGGGATCATATTTTATTTAACCGTGATGTGACCATATTTTAATTTACCCTCATCGGACCATATTTCAATTAGCCCTCTCTGGGTGTGACCATATTTTAATTTACCCTCATGGAACCATACATGTATTTTAATTAATCCTTATCAGGAGTACATTACCTGACGCCATTATTAGATCAGCATTACGCCCTCCTAGTATATCTGACCCTGTTGCAGGAGGTGGTGGACTAAATTTGATTAAAACATACTCGGTATTTGCGTAATTGGATACTAAATGTGATTAGAAACGTGCTCGGTGTTTGCGTGCTTGAACCATGTTACGAAGATTTTTCTGCATTATTATTCTGCATGCTATTTCACGCGCGATTCAGACCACTATTTCAAATGAAATCAGAAAAAAAAATATCACATATAATCAACTACATAGGCATTACCTATATACAGATTTTTCACAATCACCACATTAAAGTTGTTATAGTGTATATATGGGTAATATAAATAATATGATCTTGAGGGCGTTACCATTTCTGACTATGGTTTTCTTGTATAAGTATGTATTTTAACCTATCGCCAGTGCATGGACACATAGGGAGACGGGGGTTTCTGACGAAGCTTGGGTGGTGCGATATATGTATATGAAGCATTTATATTAGATATGATACGGGGTTTTTAATAAGTTTAACAAATGACCATATATATATAGTCTTTTTTTTAAAATTATTATCTAAACATTCCCCTCAATAAATATGACTCATTTTGCACTTATATATATCTGCCGTCTGCTGTTATCACCTTAACATCCTTCCACATGAATAATGGACCATTCCAGTGTATACTTTCATAACTGAACGGAAGAATCCATTTTGTATAGAAAGGGTTAAACCCATGTCTGATCCGTAGCACAATGGACACTCATGGTTTGCTATATTTTTCTTTCCGTCTGTTTCGCAGTGGTATTGCTATGACGGGGAATGTGAATACCGGGGTCAGCAGATTCCCATGAATGGAGAGTGGGCATCGTGGACAAATTGGTCAACGTGCTCCAAGAACTGCGGCATCGGAATCAATACCAGAAGCAGGAAATGTGCCAACCCCGAGTGAGTGTATTTCCGCTGACTGGTTAAAAATGGACATTTCCACAGCCGTCAATCAAATATTTTTTTGCAGATATGTTCCAATCAGCGACTGAGCCGGACGCTTGCTACAATGACAATGCACCCTATATTCAAAAAAAAAATTTGTTGTCAAATCATAATGTACTGAAATATCTATTCGCACCATGTTGGAAATTACACTGTATTTCATTTTGCGTGCCAATCAAGCCTTGAAATAGGGTGTCTGCCATTTGCAGAATGAGGTCCCCAGAGGGTGAATTTTGTGATGCTAGCCCACTATGCGGGGTAGCATCACTAAATTCACCCTCTGGTGACCTCATTCTGCAAATGACAGACACACTATTTCAAGGCTTGGTGACACTTAGGCCTAAACAAATAATACATTTGTTTTCGCTAACGAGCTAAACAAAATTAGGGTAGGTAGGTAGGCTTAACTCTTTTTTTGTTAACTTTTGTTTCTTTCAGTAATCTTTAAAAATAACTGTATAATACTTGTCAATAACCCAAACTATGCACTTCTTAGCCCCAATCAGGTTAACCCAGATGACAGAGGAACTAGAAACTCCAATTCAATCTTACATATTCTTTAATATTTACATATATACTAGTCTATATACTAAGATAGTCTTTGATAATCCTAATATTTCCTATATGGTCTGGCGACAACTGGAGTCAGTCCAGCACCACTGCACTGTACACATATTGGAGTGACCGTCTTGTACCGATCTCTTAAGGATGGCTTCACAACACCACCTTCTCCGCATTCAGTGAAGGATCTGGGTATTTTTTGGGCACACCTGTTTTTGGGCAATGATATGCCGAAGGCATAACCTGAAGGCCTGATCGGAGGAATGTTTGGGAAGGGTGACCCCCTGATGATGGTGGGGGTTCTTCCCCTGGAAAAATTTTGAAAATCCATTGCATTTAGATCTAATCTAAGGCTCTTTGAGTCAGTATTTTGAATTTTACAGAGAGGTCAATTTTATCAAGTTTCTCAAGCATAACTTTGGAACTTTTTATATATGTATGGATTGGAAATGCTTATAAGTTATTGTCAGATATCTTTTGGTTCTATGGATTATACTTATCGGAAGCCTTATCCTGCTTGAAATTAGACTTGCCATCATCACTCTAATTCATAAATAGGCTATTTTATAAAATTCAAGTGAGACACATACCGTATCTAATATACTACATGTACATGTAATACAGAAATCCTACATGTACATGTAGTACAGAAACAATGTACATGTATTAAGTTAGTAATGACTATATATGGTACTAATCTCTATGTTAATTTTTCATTTGGTATTATGAGATCCCACTTGATAACCAGGTTGATTTGATCAAATTGTTAATGTTCCTGTGCTGTAATTGATTGAATTACTGAAGTCTGAACACTGAATGATAACATACCGTACCTGAACTCAAATTATTTGAAGTTTTCACAGATGAAAGCTAGATAAAGCCAAACATACTTTACAGTATGATTCCAACTGTTAAACTTAAATCTTTTTGTAAACTTAAATTTCTTATGTCAATATATATAAATATATAAATGTTTTGCATCTTGTTATGATATGAATTGGGACCTAAATTTAAAAAAAAAAAATTTAAATAAAACATTTATTTTTTGTTTTTTTGCAATGGCAATAAAAAGTTTAGGGTCGGCGGTTTAAAATAGGGTCGGTCGGGTTAGCGGAAACAAACGTATTTTTTCACAATTAAAGATACGGGCGGCGGTGGGTATGCTGTTAAAATATTCACCTCCGCCAAAAACCGCCATAAACAGAAAGAATAGTAAAATATAGTCAGACTTTGTTCTTATACCAATCAGAAATATGGCATAAACAGTATGATATTGTCAAATGTTTTTCCTTTGTTATGTAAACAAAATCAAAAAACGTTACATAACCTGGCTTTTGTTTAGATCCGGATCGATATGGTAAACATAAAGAGCGTTATTTGTTACTGTTTGCCTGATATGGAAATAATAAAGAGCGTTTATACCATTTGTGTGTGATTAACCAATAGAATTGCGCCACATGTGTTATGTAAACAGAAGCAAAACTTCAGTAACGCGAGAATGTTCTTGTTTACGTACACCATCGTACGTCTTGACGACAATATACTATTTACGCGCTGATTATGTTTGGCATGTGAACAAAACTATATATATTTAATATTCCTTCCGTTAATGGCGATTTGAACAAATATGAATATTTCTGCAACGAACGCCGCCCGTGCCTTTAAAGTCGAAAAGAATGTATGTTCTCCGGTGTATTATAGCATAAGCACAAGCGCTGCTAAACTAATTAAACTATTTCTACAAACGCATCGTCTCGTGGCAACCGTAAGCTCCTCCCACAGGGCCCGGTTTACAGTTTTTTAGATGTTCCGTTGACAACCGCCACGAACAAGGTACAGGCTCGGGGACGCTGGAATTGAGAAAGTGCAAGGGTGCCAATTCTGCAGTATGCCGGAAGCCCATGCAACATTGGCATCCACTGTATGGTTGTTTGATTGTGAGGTAATGGTGAAGGTATCTGAAGCCAGTTTTGAAGTTCGTAGAACAAAATTTGTTGAACAATGGAAGAACACGATTGAGTCATCAGATCGCGGAAAGATTTATGGGCTAGCTGTTTAAAAAAAAATTGGAATGGAAGCATATATGACTATTACAACAAACAGTTTGATAACATATATTGTTAAGATGCGCACTGCTAATCATAGACTGCATATTGAAAGGGCAATTGGTGGGGTAAAGCTAAAAAGAAAAAACAGGAAAAATAAGAATACAAATATCTGCGAGAAATGCAAGACGGCGATAGGCGACGAATTGCACTTTACACTAGAATGCACGAATTCACATATTTAAGACGAAAATATTTGCCAGAAACTTACCATACGAAACCAACTTAAACTAAATTAGTGAGATTACTCACGAGTGCTGACCGAAATGTTCTAAAGCAGTTTTCAATCTTTGTGAAGTTGGGTTGTAAGATTATCGATAGGAACTAACTAATTGACAGCGGCAATTTATAACTATATCTGCTTACGACGGTAGCGGTGGTGACATATATTACGACAGATGTAGCGATGATGATTGATGACAACGAAGATGATTGCGACGATGATAGTGAAAACTATCTTTATGATGAAGACACCACGACGTTTAGACGCTGATGACGACGAGGATAATGATGACGAGGCCGAGGTATGGATCATGAAGATAACTGTGGTGGTGGTAATGATGATAATGTTTCGAATGGCAATGATGATGATGATGCGATGATTATGATAACAATGCCGATGATGACGATGATGATGTTGATGATGATGCCGAAAATGACTATGATGGCGAAGATGATTAGTATGGCGATGATGTCTGATGGCGATGATCACGATGATGGTGATGATGCTGGCGACGAGGATGATTATGATGATACTCATGATGGCGATGATGATAACGATGACGACGATGGTGATGACGACGACGACGATGATGATTTTGATGATCATGCTAACGATGATGATGACGATGATTATGACGATGATTACCATGATGATGATTACGATGATGATGATGATGATGATGATGATGGTGATGATGATGATGATGACGGTGGTTGTGGCGACGACGATGATGATTGCGACGACGATGTTGACGATGATGATGACGATAATGACGATGGCGATGATGATGATGATAATGGTGATGATAATGGTGGTGATGATTATGCTGATAGTGCAACTATACACTTCTGCCATATGAAAATGGCAAGCCAGTCAACAGTGGCCCCCTTTTGTAAATATATGTTAATAAGTACTCTGCATTCGCCACTTAATTGTGGCGTTGAATTAAATAAAATAATCAATCGAGACGACCTCAAAACACATATCCATTATCCATATAAACCCAATATCTTCAACAAACCAGCATTTACTGATCTTTACTGTTAGAAAGAAATTTCATCTCCATATAAGGAAAAAATCGCAGATATATCCAACAGGCAGGTTATCTTTTCCCACCCAGGTAATCTACAACAAATGCAATGTTCACACAACGAAAAAACTAAAACATGTTTGGTTGCTGGTCTTCATCAATTGCTTTGAATAGCGAAAATTAAGATGAATGGAACGTCATAAGAGCGAACCATCTGAAGAACTCTTTGTCTTATTGATTTCTAGGCCGCGATATGGAGGAGAATTCTGCAAAGGATCAGATTCGGACATAGACGTGTGCAGAGCTGATGTGAGTATCATATTTCGATAAGTTGGCATATTTTTCATGATTATAATGAATTTTTAAAAGTGAATCTGACTCATTCAAATTGGTACGGAAGGGATGAACACTTTGTTATATATACATGTAATTAGGTATCTCCATTTTCTTATTAGTGGCGTAAACAGTTTACTAGCAGTGAATATTGCAAAAACACAAAATATGATGGCTTTGCAATGGAGGCAGTCGAAGTAGGCTGCTGTGCCTGTCAAAGAGACATAGCATCAATTGGTTGCTATGGCAGTTCATAGCTATATGCAGTCAAAGTCAAGGTCAAGATCATTTGTTTAGTCGATTGGTAAGATAAGAAACAATGTAGGTATGTCTGGTAAGAGCTATTATATATGTTATATCGACAGGGAATAAAACAATATTATTTTGTTATTAATGAAAAACATAAAAATCTTAAATAAAATGGTAAAATGAGAATATCCAAAACATGTTCTTCTCAGAGTTCTGAGCTGAAACAGGTCCATAAAGTGATACGCTATTCCCGAAATGAGTGTATAGTATGCCATTGTTCTCAAATAAACTCAATGTGAATTAATATAGAGAAGATGGCTGCATAATATATATTAATCTTTCCCCATGCAGGACTGTGCCAACTTTCATGACTGGAGAGAGTACCAATGTAATGTACTCGATATGACCCACACCAGGACCAGGACCAGGACGGGACCTCACATGTGGATGCCCTACCAACTAGATACAAATAATGGTGAGTGTAATGTACTTGATGTGACGCACACGTGACCAGGACGGGACCTCACATTGGATGCCTTATCAACTAGATACAAATAATGGTGAGTATAATGTACTTGATGTGACGCACACGTGACCAGGACGGGACCTCACATTGGATGCCCTACCAACTAGATACAAATAATGGTAAGTGTAATGTACTTGATGTGACGCACACGTGACCAGGACGGGACCTCACATTGGATGCCTTATCAGCTAGATACAAATAACGGTGAGTGTAATGTACTTGATGTGACGCACACGTGACCAGGACGGGACCTCACATTGGATGCCCTACCAACTAGATACAAATAATGGTAAGTGTAATGTACTCGAAGTGACGCACACGTGACCAGGACGGGACCTCACATTGGATGCCCTACCAACTAGATACAAATAACGGTGAGTATAATGTACTTGATGTGACGCACACGTGACCAGGACGGGACCTCACATTGGATGCCCTACCAACTAGATACAAATAATGGTAAGTGTAATGTACTTGATGTGACGCACACGTGACCAGGACGGGACCTCACATTGGATGCCTTATCAGCTAGATACAAATAACGGTGAGTGTAATGTACTTGATGTGACGCACACGTGACCAGGACGGGACCTCACATTGGATGCCCTACCAACTAGATACAAATAATGGTAAGTGTAATGTACTCGAAGTGACGCACACGTGACCAGGACGGGACCTCACATTGGATGCCCTACCAACTAGATACAAATAATGGTGAGTCGAAGGGACTATATCCTCCTGATAACAGGACATGTATATGATCATGAAACTCCCTTTTTATGACATTAATATCTATATATTATGATGCAGCTATCTCTATATTAAAGGCCACTTAATTTTAGATTCACCGATTATGTTTTATGTGCCTTGATATACGGTTTTAATAACAATCTATGCCATAAAATATGATTAAAATACTATAATTATAACACGCCAATCAGCCCTCGCGACCAATGGAAGTTATATAATGAGGTCCGGTGACCGACCTTTATTTACTGTAAAGATCTTCAAGTCGTCGCCTGTTCTATGCATTGTATTCGCGGCGCACACCTTGATTGACCAATTATGCACTCCTGTTCATTCAAACAAATTATTTTTCCGCCGAGGTGAGCATTACTAATAGGCCTATGGGCTGTGATACCATGTTTTGTCACAAGCAAATGCAGGGACGTAGCGACATGGACGTCATGGACGATACGTCATGCCAAAGATATAAACGTTAATAGTTAGATAATTAATTAAAGTAATACCGAGTATATATACACCAAACTTAAACCTCAGATCGGGGAGGTGGTATTTGGATGAGTTGCATGGGCGTTTGCTTTGTCGGCGATATCCTGCAGTTACTGTCCTGAACAGTGGCAAATTTACTAGCCCCACCCCCCCCCCCCCCCCCCAACACAAGAAACACATGTAATCTACGACAAACCGTTTTACAGCGCAGACAGCAGCTAAAAGATACAGTAAATAAAGGTCGGTAACCGGACCCCATTGAATAACTTACAGTGGTCGAAAGTGCTGTTTGTGATATAAATCCGTCTTGGAATGTATGGAATAAATAAATCCGATACGTAGGAATAATGCACAACAGAATAGAAGTGCTATGTGCACTCTAATTAATCCACGATTAACAAAAAAGTCAATTGAAATGTCATGATTCGGCACAAATACAATGCGTTGAACTATCCGGATGTAATACCGACCATGGAGTATTGATTGTTATTCACCGGACCAGGTTTGTAAGACTGACCACACATTTAATTGGTAAGAGAAACTCATCACTGATTGTAAGTTTCTCTGGCTGATTGGGTGTTATAAATATGTAATAAGCACGGCGTCCGATTTATACGCGAAATAAATACCACGCGCGCCCTCCGGACGCTTGTGATCTATATTTCGCTTATAAATCGGACGCCGTGCTTATAGCGTATATTTCATCACCATTTGAAAATAGAAAACAGCTGAAATCATAGAACGATTCCTCCCGTTATGGCTTTCCAAATGCAACATAATTCAAACTAAAAATGTATATGCAATGCAATGGTAATAACTCTATCTTTAAAATATAGAGTTATTCCCCCTCCATTGAAAATAATACAGTTTGCACAACAAAACAGATCAAACTTAGCACAAAAACACGTCGGCAACCTAACAAATACAACATGTTCACCGATTATTACACCGGATAAGTTGATAATACAATGTTTTTGAGCTTCCACTTTCAAATGGTATATAATATGGCATATATTTTATATAATGTGATCTGGGGGTTCGAAAATAATGTGGGCCTTTAAGTAGTTGGCCCTATATGTTCCTGAAAGAGACACAAGAAACACAGGGTGCCACACATATATTTGGCTTGACTTTTAAGTTATTAAAGAAAGAGGTTTTCAATAAATAATGTGTTGACATGATATTGTTATCAAATTACTACTAGTAGAAGTTCTATGCCGTAAATGTTTCTTATCTCTGCCCCTATGTTATGACCAGTCCACTCTATATCGATGGCTCCGACAAGTAATTATTATATGGGTCTTTAATAATGCTACCTCATATTTACTCTTTCGGAAACATAATTTTTGTCAAATTTCCAGATACAATTGGGACTCTACAGTGCATATTTAACATCGTTCGCCGTGTGTTAGAATCTGTGGTATGTTTTTTATTTATATTTGGTCAGTGCGGACCAAATGGAAAATACATCATTTCTACATTCTGACTAAGAAACCAACATTCTTTGTAGCTACTCTTCGGTGCTTTCTCTCATGTGTATCCACTAAGACCAACAAAGTCGTAACAACAGACGTGTCAGTGGAGGATGGAGTTGGTTGTTCATATGAAGAGAAAAACCATATCTGCATCAATGGAAAATGTGAGGTAATCAAGTATGTCTAAGAGTGATTTTCTGTAAGGGTGCGTTCATACGCTGGCAAGTTTGCACGGTATGTTTTGCAGACATTTTGTCACCGAAAACCACATGGTGCCATATATTAATATGAACGGAAACGTGCATATAATATGCATATTTTCCAAAGCAAAGACATGAGTAAAATTTCAGTAGTTGCACCAGGGGGGGGGGGGGGGGGTCGCGGAAAAAATTTACATATATAGGGCGAAAAAAATGTTTTTGCCCCACTCGGGGACCCACCACCCCTCTACCTGCAATTTTTTCTTTTTTTTCCGCCCAATTTTTGGGACCCACCCCCAAAATCTTACAAAAAACATAAAATATAAACCAAATCATAGCCTAGCAAAGAATTGTTCCGTTTCTTATTATTTAATACTATTCCCAGCATTTTAATAAACCTCTAAACTGCTCTAAATGGAGATAATTCTATTAGTATAAAATATGGAAATGCTGAATGCATGCACTTAAAAACATTGGGCATTATGCCATAAAACATAATAATTATGAGGTAATACATGTCCTGATATCCTCAATAACTCCATATTCTTTTATATAACAATAGTATAAGATATTTTAGAGCCAAGGCCCAATAGTAATACTGTAGTAATAGGGGTAGAACAAATTTCATCTCCCCTATTTCTGTGATATATATCTGCACATGGGTATGATGGGACCCAAGGAAAGTCACACTCACAGCAACTCACAGTCTAAATACATGTATGCATGTCATGTTGGTGTACAGATTGACATATACCAATATTAGTGTGCAATGTGGTTTACTGGACGTATCACATGGAAACCCATTATAAGAACAAGCATCCTGGATCAGACTGTCCAGTTGAGATATGTGACTCTGAGAAAGTTCGCATGAAGAGAGTTTCATAGATTACCTGTGCAGCTTGATCCAGGTTAGTATGATTTATAATTAGTTTCAAGAACAAAGTTCATATTAGTCATGTTTATATTCTAGCTTTATGTTGCATATGGAATAAGTTGAGACTTTAATACCAAAAGCTACTTTTATAGTTACATTGCTCTATCCTGCTATATCCTAAATTGAATATCAAAGCAACCAATAATGAACAAGCAACTAATAATTACAATACCATATATGTATTGGCAGTCAAATAACTGGAATTCCAGATATACTACCATACTACATGTATATGTACAGTACGTAACTGCTTAGACTTGTGAATAATAACTGTGGTTGAATTAATATCACAAAAGGCTAAGCTTTCATATTGTTTATATCCAAATAGTATGACATTTTTGTATGAGTTATTTTGTTTTATAGTTTTAAACCAGTGGAATATAGTGGAATTGTTATTTTTGTTTGTATCATCAAGTTTATCTTGATAACAAATAATATCCATTATGTGGATTAAGAACAGAAGATGGTAATCATTTCATAATTATGCTTATATGCAAGCATTGTCGACTGATCGTGTCTGAGCATATAATTATGTTATAACAGTAAACAAATTTGTCAAAAGTAATTGCAAAATTCATCACAGAATTCATCAATATAAACTCAGCTTTATATTTTGTTCAAACCCTTAAAGGGATACACATTTGTATATATATAGCTATAACATACACTTTGACATCCAATTGAAAGGCTATCTTGGATATGCATATTATAAATGTCTGTTCTTGTGTTTTAATGTTTGTTATATGATTTGTTTATATATATAATATATCTTTCATCCGTCGAAATATGGTACATTAATTTTAACATACATCAGCATACATACACCCCTAAATGGTAGTTAGTTCTGGTTAGTATGTTTTAAATAGCCCAGTGTGTCATATGGTTGATATTAACAGATTACATGAGCACAAAAACCGTGATTTTAAGTGGAGGAAAAAATTAGAATTTTTGGTCATTTGCGCATTTTTTCCGGGTCCAAATGACCCACCCACCCCCGCCCTATATATGGAATTTTTGTGCGCGACCCCCCCCCCCCCCCTGGTTGCACTGGTAACGGTGCTATTATAACGGTGCATATCGTTTTCTACGATGAAATCTTAATGTATCTTAAGGAAGGTTCGGCCTACTGGATTCTGGCAACAATTTGTTTTATTAATTCAATAAACAACAATCAAATAAAATTATTCATCTATGGTCTGATTGTGCTTTATATTATCAAATATGTTTTTGTTATAATAATTTCCAGTATAAGATATGTAATCCGAAATTATCTTTATTGTCTTTATTGAGAGATCGCCCATGCAGCGCTATCTTTTCTCTGTGGGAATCTAGATCTTACAGCACGGCCACCACCCTTGGTGTGCCAATGATGTGAGCTTCAGTGTGGTTATTTATTTTATTTTTTTTCAGAAAATTGGCTGTGATGGTATTATTGAATCAGGGCTGAAGTATGATTCATGTGGTATTTGTGATGGTGATGGATCCAAGTGCCAAACCGTGAGTGGCGATTTCAAGGGCAAAATTTCCAGAAGTAAGTATAAAGGTTTCTGAAGTATTTTAAATGCTAAAAGACATATGGTTATAGTGTAAGAAAGATAATCTGTTAATTCTTTGTCATCTTGAGCAGCAGAACCATCCGATGACAGGCGGGGGCATGGCAACAGAGCCAAAATGTTGAAACTTTGAAAATTTCATACCAAACCAGACCAAATGTAGGTTTAAATTCTTCTAATATAATATTCCTACCAATAATTCGTATGAAGTTTTTAAACCAAATGTTTAATATTTTCCTCCTTTTGATAATTTGTTTGGACTGAAATGGAAATTATTTGGAAATTTCCAAACACAGGGGGGTGCAACTGGAATTTCTCTGAATTTGTTTTTCTTTTCTTTTCTTTTTTTTGTCTAGAAAATTTTTGTCTGCTTCGGGGAGGCGGGTGCAGTTGAAAATTCCAAGGTGGACACACTTCCCCAATCAAGACTTTCTAGTCATGCCCCTGGGCAAGGGACATCTTTTCGATAACAGAACAGGGCAGCATTCAAATACACAGGTCAAACACAATGATAGAAATGCAAAAATAAGTGGGAAATATCATCAGTAAATGCCATACGTATGCAATGATCAAGGGCTAAACTATCACAAATTATACATTTGACTTCTGAAATGATATTAAGCCTTTCTTTACTAAATGGATTTATCCCATTCAGTTATAAAAGTATACCTTCGAATGGTCTATTATTCATCTGGAGGGATGTTCAGATAATAAGACCAGACGACAGATTGACGAAAAGCTATAATACGACGGATTCATATTGTTTTGTGGGAAATGTTCAGATAATTCATTATTTTATAACTTATCATCTCACCATTCCCTAAGGGAACTACTAATTAATGAATATTTGGTAAATAAAGGCCCACTTAATTTTCGAACCCCCAGTTCACATTATATAAAATATATGCCATATTATATACCATTTGAAAGAGGAAGCTCCAAAATATTGTATTTTCAACTTATTCGGTGTAATAAACTGTGAAACATGTTTTTCAACTTTTTTGTTGAGTTACTGACGTGTTCTTGCGCTTAAGTTTGATCTGTTTTGTAATGCAAACTGCATTATTTTCAATTGAGGGAGCTTAACTCTATATCTTAAAGATAGAGTTATTCCCCTTCCATTGCAAATACATTTTTAGTTTGAATTCTGCATTCTGGGAGCCAAAACGGGGGGGATCTTTCTATGTTTCGTCTGTTTTCTATTTCTCTATGGGCATCTTCTGAGACACAGACTTCTCAAATGGTGATGATTTATGGTATTTTAATCATATTTTATGGCACAGATTGTTATTAAAACCGTATATCAAGGCACATAAAAACAAATCGGTGACTCCAAAATGAAGTGGGCCTTTAAAGTTTGTTTCTGATATTTCCGGACTTTTCTGCCGTTCTGGGGAGTCTGGAAGGGAATTTTCTGCGCATTTTTTTATCAGACACATTATATCAGTGCACATAGTTATAGTACACTCATTCACATTTCTATAGACGATATAATTCTTTCCAAAACTGAATTTTTTAATCATGACTTTCTATTACAGAGAACACAGGTTATTTTGAGATCACTACTATACCGAAAGGAGCGAGAAATATTGAAGTCAAAGAACGAAAAGGAACCCCAAATTTCTTAGGTGATTAGATATATCGGTGGATTAATCGCAATAAAAATTCAATGACATGCAGCATAGTGTCCATTTTTTGTAATAAGGTTGTTAGTGTCTATTTATTTATTTGATGATTGAAATTTAGATTTCTAAATTCATATATTCAAATTTTCACAATCGATAACCATTTTATTATTCACTATTTATAACAGATAATATAGCCCTCCTAGCTAAATGTAATCAACTGATCCTTCTAAGCCCAGCTATTATAGGAAGCAGTTTGGCCCCTCTGGGGGACCCCATTCTGCAAATGACAGACACACCAAACTCAAGCTTGATTGGAAGAGGGCACAACTTTAGAAGGGCACTTTTTCTAAAAAAAAAAAATATATATATAATGAAGCAATGATAATAAACAAGGTTTATTAATTTCACTCATTAACTTGTTAGCACTACAGGAGGTGAAGTCCAGTATATTCTACCTCAATGGCGGCAGACGACAAGGAAGAGAAGCGGCGTTTGTGAAAAATGGCATGAGGTTTATATATGACCAGGATGTGTGGAAAGAGTCAATTAAATCATCAGGTCCAGTTCCAGAGGACCTGAGGCTAATGGCAAGTGTGTTAATATTATCAGTTCCTCCATGGACCTGATGCAAATGGCAAGTGTGTTAATATTATTCCTCCATGGACCTGATGCTAATGGCAAGTGTGTTGATATTAGTCCTACAAGGACCTGGTGCTATAAGCTAGTGTATTAACATAAATCCTACAAGGACCTGAGTTTATAAGCTAGTGTATTAACATAAATCCTACAAGGACCTGAGTCTATAAGCTAGTGTGATAATGTTAATCATCCAAGGATCTGATGCTAATGGCAAGTGTGTTAATATTAGTCTTCCAATGACCTGAGGCTAATAGGAAGCGTGTGACTATTAGTAATCCAAGGTCTTGAAACTAAGCTAGTGTGTTAATATTAATCCTCCAAGGACCTAAGACTATAAGCTAATGTGTTAATATGCACACACAGCTATGCTTATCGGGATTATTTACCATAACTGGGCGGTGATGAACTAAACTGCCATGCATATTACCAACCGAGCCACTGGGGTCATGTGTTTTGGGTACCCAGCTTGACATTACATTTTGCAATATATTGAGTGGGGAACAGGACAACCCGACCCAGGGACAACCCGACCCGATTGATCAGGGACAGCCCGACCCAGGGACATTCCGATCCGTTACAGGCCGATCTGGGACAACCCAGCCTGATGACCCGAACTTAGAATAAAGGCCTATATCTTTTGCAACAAAGTATATCGTTCGATAAAATCTTGGTACACCAGTTGTTTTGTCCATTCTCTCCCAATTGTCAAGTTTATGAGTCCAACAAAATTCCTGTACAATATGTATCATATACTTGTCCCTCGTTGTTGTTATGTATCGTTTGTTATTGTACAAATAAAAATCAATTAATCACAGCCACAAACTGTCAATTCCAAGAACATGCCCGTCTGTTTTACGGATGATAAGTTATAGTTATCTGATATCTGTCAACTTTAGTATGTGGATTAATCGCTTGGATGCTGGAAAAATCAGATGCCTGCATCTGAAGAACTGGGTATATTTATCGGCAAATTAAAGAACCTGAACATTTAATTGGTGCTTTATAATAGGAACCTTACATTTCGAACAAAATATAAAATATTGCAAGTGCAATAAAAAATATTTACTAAAAGATTGAACATCCCAACCCTGAAAATTTGGACGACCCGACCCAACCCCCCCCCCCCCCCTCCCAGGACGACCCAAAATACCCCCAGGGACGACCCAAAATACCCCGCCTGGTTGACCAACCCAAAATACCCCACCCCCCCCCCATGGACAACCCAAAATTACCCCCCCCCCCCCCGGACGACCCCTACCCAAAATACTCCCCCCCATGGGGGACGACCTGACCCAAAATACCCCTGGATTGCTGCTCAGTGAGAGCTTTCCGATGAATGGCAACAAGCCATATTTCCGATTTAATCCTGAAAAGTTACCCATAATTATGCGGTGGTTAAGGAGTCGATTATTTAGGGCATTACTCTATGTGCTCCATTGTTATGAAATTTGTCACAGCTATTATAAACCACACTGTGAATTATGGCCATGCCCGTGGGTACCGTTGCTCTTGGCTGACTACCAGTGACAAATAAAGGAACAAATTGTAGTTTAGTTTTCAATTATACGAATAGGTAGCCCTTCCATGACTGGGTCGAGCTTCCTGAAATTTTGCAAAAACCCTGTGCTGGCAGCCTCGCATATATAACAAGAAAACCCTGTGCGGGCAGCCTCGCATATATAACAAGAAAACCCTGTGCTGGCAGCCTCGCATATATAATAAAATATGTTGGCCAAACAATATTGACCTTGACCTTGTAAGCCAGTGCATGCTGTTATATATGCGAGGCTCCCTATGGGAGACTACTATATAAGATAATGCACTGGCACATGATATTTAATGCTGCACCGACGCAGCTCCTGTCATTAAAGGGTTAATGTATAATGTATGTAATAAATGTTTCTTTGCAGCTCTATCCACAGGATAGAAGGTACGAGATGGACATTAGATACCAGTACACAGTAAATAAGGGTGATCGAGCTAAGCTACTCTATGAGTGGAAGTTTGTGAAGTGGTCGTCATGCTCGGTGACTTGTGGAAAAGGTATGTGACATGCAGTGAAAAAACATATACCAACGCGCTTTCAATTGAAGATGTTAAATGGTAATCAATCCCGAATGCTCATTAGCACTGGTTGTCATGTTAGTTAATGCCACTTTTCGCTCCAGAATACACCTAATTGAATTGTTCCCGTTATTGAAATAGGTCGATAAATACTTGGGACATATAATACTCGTAGAAAGGTAGTTCTAAGTATTTATCGACCTATTTCGATAAGGGAAAAATTCAACTTTGAACACGATGGGTCCCAAACAAAAGACAGCACATAAAATAGTGTTTCGTATATTCTTGATATGGTAGAAATAAAGAGCGTTCGTTTCACTTGTGTGCGAAAACATTGAAAGTGTTGGAAAATGGCTGTGACCTTGGAAAGTGTCTTTTCGGATCATAAGAAGCCATTATATCAACAGTTCGTGCATTTGTCGACCTCCTTCCAAATTAAGTAGACATAATTTGGAAGCTCGAATGAGCCATGACCATTTAATTACTGTGCCAACAATTTATGCCTTTCCAAATGACTTAATTAGATAAAAGTTAGATTAGCAACTAACTAAATCATTTCTCCTCAGTTTGAAATCAAGTGATGAACGCTGCTGCCAGGGCTGTTGAGTCAGGCTATCTCTAGATATGGTCTGACTGCACACAACACTCATATATGCATGTCAGTAAGAAAAAAATAATGTCAGTTTTACATAAGCTATGTGGACATTGGAACGCGTATTTGGATATAGTATATCAATGAATATGTTTGTATCAGTACGTTTTACATAGTATTAATACAGCCATGACATCTTTTTTATATCTAGGCACTCAGCGCATCATTTATGGATGTTATGAGAAAAATATGCGTACACGTCTAAACGACACCGCTTGTGATGACATTGAACCAGCAAGGAATGATACAACATTCTGCACCAGAAACAAGTGTACTAAAGATATGTAAGTATATATATAACGTATCTAATATATAGAATATATAACGTATCTTATATATAGAATATATAACGTATCTATTAATATACAGAATATATAACGTATATAATATATAGAATATATAACCTATCTAATATATAGAATATATAACGTATCTAATATATAGAAATGCATTGTTTATTTCAGATGAAATCATTTCGATGTTCTTCAAAATACTTTTATTTGAAGAAAAAAAAACATTCATATTTCTGTTATGGTTCCCATATTAAAGATACTGGCGGCGTTGGCAGTGGGTGTGCTGTTAAAATATTCAGCTCTGTCAAAAATCGCCATAACAGAAAAAAATATAGACAGAACTTGTTCTTATACCAATCAGAAATATGGCATAAATAGTATATTATTGTCAAATGTTTTTCCTTTGTTATGTAAACAAAAACAAAAAACATTACAGAACCTGGCTTTTGTTTAGATCCGGATATGGTAAACATAAAGAGCGTAATCTGTTACTGTTTTCCTGATATGGAAATAATAAAGAGCGTTTATTATTTTATATCATTTGTGTGTGATTAACCAATAGAATTGCGCTGTGTTATTTAAACAGAAGCAAAACTTCTGTAACACGAACAGGTTCTTGTTTACGTACACCATCGTACGTCTTGACGACAATATATTATTTACGCGCTGATTATGTTTGGCATATGAACAAAACTATATATATTTTAATATTCCTTCCGTTGATGGCGATTTGAACAAATATGAATATTTCTGCAATGAACGCCGCCCGTGCCTTTAAACTACTTCTGTTCTTTGTGTTGATATTTGTGTGATTAATTTATTTGTGGCTATTAATTTCCAGGTTAAGAATACCCACTCCCCCGATGGCTGAGAGCTCGGGGACAATTCTCTCAGAATCAAGACATTATGTGAATTTAAAATGATACACTTTGATGGTGTGTTCAAATGTGTACAGCCAATAACAGTGTTCCACGCATGTATGTTCATGCTAATCTGCAGCACTGAGCGTCATATTTTTTATAGAAAATTATATGTAATGACTCTAGTTGGTATATATATGTAATGACTTTCATTGGTGTATATATGTAATGACTCTCGTGTGTATATATGTAATGACTCTAATTGGTATATATGTAATGACTCCCATCTGTGGAAATCCATCCAAAGATGCTTTTATTTTTTATTTTTTTTAGCTGCCCCCCCCCCCCCCCCCCTTGGCAATGTATCAGTCTGAGCGCACCATCTTTGCTGATAAATTACTCGCAAAAGCCTTCAAATTCTCAATACAAACGAATTTCTTTTCAGAATACCATATATCTCATCACAAAGTAATAAGAAACTGTTCGATATAATTCAGCAATATATTGTAGCAACTAAGCATCTCGATAACTGAATTAAAAATAGAAATATATTCACAAGGACTGCAAATTGCTTTAGTATATATGAACTATGCAGTTTAATAATCTACTGACTCCCCACTTATGGACCTACTCCCCCACTCAACCACCAGTTGTTTAAAACACTTCTTCAAATATTTCCGTTATTTCGTTAAAAACACTTTTTCGTTGTATTTCATATTTCGATAATTCGCTATATTTGGCATATTATTATGGCATATGGGATTATCTAATACATATTTTGGGACTTCTGTCTGTCTGTTTGTTTGTTATCTATGGCCGGGAAAACTGCCGAACGGATTGAGCCCAAACTTTCTATCTAAGGGTAAAATCCCAGATGAAGTGTCATCGCACCGCTTCTGAGAACGTCAGAGCACTACTTCTCCATCCCAGTCACCAAAATGACCGTCCTTGGCACTGTGGGATTAATCGCGTTGATAGTTAAAGAGCGTTCGTATCCGCAGTGTCGTTGATAAAGAGCGTATGCGTGTAGTGTGATTCTTATGTCTGGGGCCAGATGTGAGTGTGTCTGTATCCAGACATGAGCGTGTTGTGTGATTCTTATTTCTGTCTTCGTACTTAGGGGTTCCAAGGACGGGGGGAGATTTTCATCGG
Organism: Siphonodentalium dalli; assembly: GCA_032622095.1. NCBI lineage: Eukaryota > Metazoa > Mollusca > Scaphopoda > Gadilida > Siphonodentaliidae > Siphonodentalium > Siphonodentalium dalli. The sequence goes on from CP136065.1 coordinate 21,107,357, forward strand.
GTAAGTTTTTCCGCCCGAGGTGATCTTCACCTTGAAACGGGTACCCACAAACGTACCTCTTTCAGGGACGGGTACCATCACGGGACGGGTACCATCATTTCTCTTGATTAAAAAGGCAGAATTATCTCAAATTAAATTTAAAAATTAACGGATTTCGACGAAATTTGATACCTAGGGATACTTTTGTCGGGGGAGTGTTTTCGACGGGTCATATCGCGACCCCGACCTGACCTTGACTTTCAAAATGGTCAATTCAAGGTCAAATCGGGTAAAACGGACGGATTTCGACGAAATTTTATATCTAGGGATACTTTTGTCCGGGGAGTGTTTTGGGCGGGTCAAATCGTTACCCCCGACCTGACCTTGACCTTCAAAATGGTCAATTCAAGGTCAAAGCCCGGACGAAGTCGGGTCACCTGCTAGTCTAACATATATTTTGGGACTTCTCTCTGTATGTTAGCTATGGCCGGGAAAACTTCCAGACGGATTTTGACGAAATTTGATACCTAGGGCTAATTTTGTCCAGGGAGTGTTTTGGACGGGTCAAATCGTGACCCCGACCTGACCTTGACCATCAAAAAGGTCAATTCAAGGTCAAATCGGGTAAAACGGGTCGGAATTTGATACCTAGAGGTACTTTTGTCTGGGGAGTCTTTGGACGGGTCAAATTGTTACCCCGACCTGAACTTGACCTTCAAATAGGTCAATTCAAGGTCAAATCGGGTAAAACGGACGGATTTCGAAGAAATTTGATACCTAGGTTACTTTTGTCCGGGGAGTGTTTTGGACTGGTCAAATCGTGACCCCGACCTGACCTTGGTCTTCAAAATTGTCAATTCAAGGTCAAATCGCGAAATTTGACGGGATTTCGACGAAATTTGATACCTAGGGTTACTTTTGTCCGAGGAGTGTTTTGGATGGGTCGATCGTGACCCCAACCTGACCTTGTCCTTGACCTTCAAAATGGTCAATTCAAGGTCAAATCTGGTAAAACCGGACGGATTTCGAGGGGTACTTTTGTCGGGTCCTTTGTCCGGGGAGTGTTTTGTCCGGGTCAAATCGTGACCCCAACCTGACCTTGACCTTCAAAATGGTCAATTCAAGGTCAAATCGCGCAATTCGCCGAAAAGCAGAGGGGGAAACAGCCCGGACGAAGTCGGGTCCACCAGCTAGTATGATCTATTTTGGAACTTATGTCTGTGTGTATGTATGTATGTATGTATGTATGTGTGTTATAGACTCGAAAACTGCCTGACCGATCTGACTCAAATTTTGTATTTAGGCCTACTTTGATCCCAGGAACAATATGGGTGGGTCCAATTTCATGTGCGACCATTTCCTTGACCTTGACCTCGCTCATATAGGCATTTTTCTGGACCTATCGAACAATAGTTTTTTTCTGGCTCCTACTACTTTTCAAAGTTGTTCGCTCAGTATTGTTCAACGTTGTCACTTTGAATTAGTAGATCAATCTTTCATTGTCAATAGTTTTCTCATTAGTATGTACAGACGGAGGCGATCACTAAGAAATCCCTAAATAGACCGGATAAAGTCGGGCACATCAGCTAGTATCCTATATAATTCTGATATTCAATCGAACATCCCGTGCCATGTGTTACTGAGATTGACTATGATTAGATACCTCATCGCGAACACCGATTACATATTGTTTGCTATATAATCCTTAGAGTATTGGCTGAAATCATCATAGTTGTATTTTCCTAAATGGTATGATCGATGTTGATGACGTTTTCAATGATAATAATATGCATTCTTTAATTGCATGGTTCAAATTTGATCTCTTCACAGAATGTTTTATATAGATTTCGGGATATAACATAAAAGATAAAATCACAGACACCTTTCCGGAAAAGATTCTATCATTTAATATGAATTTTATTAGAATTTCTCATCACATCCGTGGGACAATTTTAGGGGCTATTTTATGCGCGAAAACATACAGTGTGCAAAAAACCCTCCATCTCATTATCTCCCTCAATCACGGCAAATTTAATTTCAGATATCGATTTAAGCACGATCTTTCGATCGAAATAAACCACTTTATTGTGCCTTTATTATATATAATATACCCAATCTTCAATTTTATCTGTATTTTATTCATAAAATAGCTATTTGTAGTCTTGAAATCGGGATTTATAAAAAAAATATGCTGTTGTTGCGACCCGATAGAGATGCATGTATATCAGTTTTAATGACATAATATGGACTTGTTCGGGTGCGTGAAACTGATAAGTTAGTAAGCAGGCGCTATACCAACTGTGTGAATTTAGCAATCGACTAACATCGCGAAAATCTCAAAGAAATCGACCAAACCACTCCATAGATATCATCGTTTGAACTACGCCTAATTGTAAATATTTACATCTCGATTCGGGACACAACAAGCAGTGATAAACTAACGCAAATGATTTTGTCAGTGAGAGTCATTGTATTTAATTAATTTATAAGAATGACGGTGTGTCTACTCTAAATTTGGATTAGTATTTGTAATAATAACTACTTTGAGCAAGATTATTCTCCATTTCTATTTAACACCCAACCGGAGCGTTTCACATCACTATATTTACATACTAAGTGTGATCATCACTAAATCCAGCATTCCGATTGGTCGGCGCCCACGTGGCTAGTGGCAATTATTTCTCGGTGAATGCGCAACAGCTAATAACTGCAGCCTCATAACAACATCGACATGTCATTGGGTTTGGAAAGACGAACGCGTAATGTTTTGGGCGCATTTGGACTCGCGCAGGATTGACTTAATAAATCATCGGGTTTCAATATAAAGAGAAATTGTTCCTGTTAACTTTTGCCAAGGGTGCTATGGGATATTTTGGGCTGGTTTTGTCACGATACACTTTTCGATTTAAATACATTTACAAAAGTGGCTTTTTCGCTAAATGTATATAAATATAAGGATTAACTGTCATGTGGACTGTTTTTTATGGAGATGTAACCGTGAGGTAAGTGGTCATAACTTCGGGTTTTACACAAGTTATGACCACTTGCCTCACGGTTACATCTCCATAAAAACAGTCCACATGACAGTTAATCCTTATTTAAGTGTATATAGTGGCTCAATAGTAATTTTCTTTAATTTCATTACTATTTAGTTTCAGATTTGCTATGACTGACAGGTTCAACCCATGTTCCGCCTCCTGTGGTGACCATGGTTATCAGATTGAGGAATACACTTGTGAGCAGGAAACACCGGAGGGTGATATTTATAAAGTTGCTTTGGATATATGTAAACATCTGACAGCTCCGAATGAAACGCGGCAGTGTAATCGTCATCCATGTTTCAGAGAATGGACAGCTGGTAACTGGTCCGAGGTATTTAAAGCCCACTTAATTTTCGAACCCCCAGATCATTTTATATGAATATATGCCATATTATATACCAGAGGAATATAAAAATATAAATATATAAAAGAGGAAGCTCCAAAACATTGTATTATCAACTTATTAGGTGCAATAAACTGTGAACATGTCGTTTTTGTTGAGATACCGACGTGTATTATGTGCTCAAGTTTCATTAGTTTCAATGGGGAATAACTCTAAATCTTAAGAGTTATTCCCCTTCCATTGAAACTAAATGTTTAGTTTGAATTCTTTTGGATTCTGGGAGCCAATAATGGGGGGGGGGGGGGGTTCTATGATTTCAGCAGTTTTCTATTTCTCTATCGACACCTTCTGAGACACAAACGTTCGATATGGTGATGAATTATAGTATTTTAATCATATTTTATGTCATAGATTATTATTAAAACCGTATATCAAGGCACAATAAAAAAAAAAAAAATCGGCAACTGAAAAATTTAACAAATACAAAGAGGTTGAAAAATACTTTATATTACTAATATTACTTCAAATAGAGTACTTTGATAAAAGACTTACTTAAATCAGAGAGGTTTATCAGCTGTTTTCAACTTTCAACACCGAACAAATGCTCTTTATTGTTTTCTTATCAAGAAAAGACTAACAAGTTCAGTGCGTAAATGATTCTGTGTTGAAAAGGATAAATATTGTCGAAGTGAATGATTTTCTGTAACTTAAATATGGTGTATCTCTTCTAAGTCAGAATTACAACAAAATATTTTTATAATTCCCGATTTCAAGACTACAAATGGCTATTTTGTGAACAAAAATACAGATAGAAATGAAGATTGGGTATATATTTGTCTGTAAAAGCATAATAAAGTAGTTTATTTAGATCATAATTCACATTGAAGTCTGTAGATGAAATGTCAGTTTGCCTTTAATGAGGGTGATAACAAGATAGAGTTATCCCTCTTGGAACACTCCAAACGTTTTCTCGTTCTAAAAAATAGCACCAAAAACTATCCTGCAAATATTGATTTTATTTATAATTTTCTGGTGTAATATACAATACAATCAATTTGGGACATTTTACGGCTCACGTCCGTTTGGACCATAGCATGCGGGATGACTCTAAAAAATAGCGAACAAATATTTCTGAATTTCCAGACAGGTGTCGTCGACGCTTATTTATTATTTCATACCCCAAAAACTATATAAAATGTATTTTGGAAGTGAAAATCCATCTTAAAGGGGTACTGTACGCCATTTTCATTAAATTTCCGGTGAAAACAACGATCTAATATCGATAATATATAGAAACATAAGTAATTTGAGTCGAAGATGTATTCTGTAAGCGCTCAGGTTAATAGGCTATCTTAAAATTTAATAATTTAAAAGTTAATAATTTGATATAAATTGAATTTATGACTGGAGCCATAAAATGGCGTCAATTAAATTACGAATTTGCGTAATCAAATAAAGTAAATGAGGGATACTGGCTTGTTAAACCGATCGCACACACGATCGCTTAAAATATTATGATGATACGGGGAGAACACTCAAGCCACTCACTGACTAGCGACGATACAATAACTTAAATGATTATATGGGACTAGTATGCCTATAATATAACTTTTATTTGATTCATTTGGTTGAAAACTGTACAAAAATTACTCGACAACGACAATTTGTATTTTTGCATTCCGGTAAATTTGTCATCCGTAACACCACTTCGTACTCAACAGACTTTCAAATAATGAAAAAAGTGTTACCTTATTCTCAGACTCGGAGACTATAGAAACCAACAACAACATTTGGCGTACAGTACCCCTTTAAATGGATGCATCTAGGCCTAATATTTTTCATAATTTGGTGGAATTTATATATTTGCTCCTATTTTATGACAGTTCATGCATGAATCAAGCTGTGTGTTATATGAAACATGAAAATAATGCTGTATAATTATATTTTATATTTCCAGTGCAGTAAAACTTGCGGTCCTGGAATTCAGATCCGCAGGGTTAGCTGTGGGGAAGTTGAAGAAGATCTCGAGGATGACATCTGTCCGGGAGCTCGTCCCAGCCTTCATAGAATATGCATCAATAAAAGATGTTTACGGAGTAAGTAATAACAAATACAATGCACCGCGTATCCCTACAAGGGACAAGGGTGACATTTAGCTGAGGTTTATTAATTTTATGATGTGGCTTAATTCGAAAGATGTCTTAATCCGAACTGAGATGAATAAGCTATAAGTCATTAGAAGTTGAGTTGATGGGATGTGGATATGACGGGAGCAGTGGTGGTGCAGCATTAAAGATCCTGTGCCAGTGCATTATCTTATATGTGTGAGTCTCCCACAAGGTCAAGGTAAATATTATTAGGCCAATGTATTCTCTTATATATGCGAGGCTCCCTATGAGAATACATTGGCACATGATTTCACAGAATTTCAAGAAGCTCCAGTCATGAAAGGGTTAATACATGTAAATGTGAAAGCAGTTACCGTTGTAAAGTGCCATAATTCTCATTTACTGCTGTAAAGTGCCATAATTCTCATTTACTGCTGTAAAGTGCCATAATTCTCATTTACCGCTGTAAAGTGCCATAATTCTCGAAAAATTGACTGGACAAAACCAGTTGCATGTGGATATGCTTCATCATTCAATGTAACTGTTCAAGCGCTCAGAGACTCACATTATTAAGCGCTATATAAATACTATCCTTTAGTATTATCCCATTGTGGTTCATGAATGTGCAAATGATCATTCAAACTGATTTAAGATGACAGAGATACAGGGACATATATTTTTCAATCTAAGGGCCATACTTTCAGAAGGAATGCATTGACAAACCTGATGGATGTTCATATTGTTCCCCCATTCTGCCTCGTGATTATGACCTATAATATAATATAAAATTGCTAGACCGCTATTCACCCTCTGGGGACCTCATTCTGCAAATGACAGGCACACTAAACTCAGGCTTGTTCTCAATCCAATATTAAAATATATTTCAGCATACAAAAAGTGTGTCCGTGACGAATCCAGAATATGTAAGAGGGCCAGCACTCGCAGGTGTAGGATGAGAAGCTACCAGAAATGGTGTTGCAAGTCATGTGGTAAATTGGCTCAAAGGTTCGGGAGAGCTCGAAGGAGACATGAACGTAGATGGAAAGGATGAGCATCCCAAACTCCTACAACAATGGAGCATTTAAAGAGGAGAAGCTTGCATCGATGGCTTTGTGACGTAGTATTCATCTGAGACTTACAGACATTCATAGCTTCGTTGGCACTTAATTGGTCATTACGTTATTACATTTTGGGGATCCAAGTTGCAAAAATTCCAGTCAACAGGTCAGGCACATCCTGAATTCAACTATTATAGTTGAATTTAACAGTGCTAAATCTACAAATTCAATGTTTTTGTGGAATCTATGGTATCGCGCATTCCAGTGCACAGCCAAATTGCACTCATAGCAACATTAGAGCAAATTTTCAGTCTCCTGATAAAATTTGTTTTGCAACCTTTTGCACTGGATTATTTTAGTTAATGATGACACAGGATTTCCTTTCTATATAACATTAACCCTTTCAGTGCCAGGTCGATTTTTGTATCAACCCATATACCCTGTGCCAATGCATTCTCTTATATATGCGAGTCGACCATAGGTCGCCTCGCATATATAAGAGAATGCATTGGCCTAACAATTTTTTTTTTTTTTTTTTATTTTTTTACAATTTTAATTATAAATTTATTCTTATATTCTTTAACAGACTTATTTTGTAGGTTTAGGGCCGATGAGATCGGCCCCTGGCACTCAAAGGGTTAACATGATCACTAAATCGCTCATTCATAACACAATTTAGACCAATTGAATAATGGTTGACTTCCTATCGTGTGCCATCATGGCTATTTTTCACACGGATCGAGACATGTTAATTTAATTCGTCGCACAATCAAACATGGTACTGATTTAGTATGACACTGTTTTTAATTATTTTTTTTAAAGGTACTCAATCCGATTAGACGCTCCTAAATTACTATTTCTTTGGCTTTGGGTGTAAAAAATATTTGATTCGAGTCGAGGAACCCACCCATCAAAGCTCAGAGTGATTAGATATCGATTTTTGAAATCTATTAATTTTCGGAGATGTGGGCCACAAGTTGGCAGAACCACATGCTCAAAACGGACAAATTGCGGGTGTATCTTAGAGTTATCCATCTTACACCCGCAATTTGTCCGTTTTTACCCCCCCCCCCCCCCCAAGGCAAGAAATAGTAATTTAGGAGCGTCTAATCGGATTGAGTACCTTTAAATATGATGTTGGGTTATGCCTCTTTATCGATTTCACAAAACGACGATATTCATATTTACCTAGTATAGTTAAATATAACTATAATAATTGAATTCAAGATGTGCCTGACCTGGTCAAAGATTACTAACGAGAAAACAATATTCACGCTTCATAACTTTTCATGTTGAAAATCTTGTTCTAAAATCATGTTGAAAATCTTGTTGATATAGATCTGTAGCAAACATGAATAAATGAATGGCAGTGCAATGGAATTTTCATCACATTTAATCCACTTTTATTACTTATGTTTCAATACTTAAATTACAAATTCAAAGTTTATCCTATTTATACCGGTAAATTGCGGTAATTAATATCACTTTGAAATATTCCAGAGATGCTCATCTATCACTGTAATCATTCGTCATTTAGTCATTATTTTAAAGGTGGATTATCTTGTTGTAAACATGTATTACATGTATATAGTTACCGGGGCATAAAATATTGGATCTGAAGACTCCTGTCCGGAAATGCTTCTATCGATTAATATTTGAATATTTTCTGGTCTAAAAAGGTGTGGTTGTTTAGATAACGAACAATAGTGGTTACTGTTAACAGAGACCAGAAATTTTATTGTCTAATTTTGTCGCAAATAAATGTTAATTATACTACTCATCGCTATAACTGTGGAATAAAACAATACAAACAATCAATCTGGGACATTTGACGTTCGGTACATAGCCATAGGAACAGCCTAATGCTCTATATTGCTATATGGTACACGCGAATGGTCTGTTCTAAAAATAGACAAATAAACGGGCCCAATAAAATATTCGAATTAAAATCAATATTAATTTATAGAAGCCTTGCCGGACAGGGGTCTTCAGTTCATATTTATTATTTTATACCCACGCAACTATTTCAAATTTGTTATTTAAAGAGATAATCCATCTTTAAAAAAAGCCTCCTAGAAATTTAACCAAATTTTTCAATCCAAAGCAACTCTCCCTCTAAACTGCCATAAGTCCAAATAAAATTATATGTCTGGTTCAGTTTACAACTCAGAAAAATTAGCACCGATAGGTAGGCTTTTAATTTCAGTCTTTTATTTTGATATATTCTTATGGCTTTTCATGTCTTCTATGGCTTCTAAAAGATTGAGATAACATAAATTTTGATTTTCTTCGTTTATTGGTGGTTAAAATTGTCACATCCTTTAAAACCGCCATAAAACGAAAGGATATTAAAATATAGTCCTTGTTCTTTTTTGGTACCGATCATAAATATCGCGTAAATAGTATGTTACTGTCAAGTTCGGATACTGTGTTATGAAAATAAAAGCCATGTTATGTTACAGTTCAGTACGTAAAGAGAATACGATAAGCAAAATACTAAAAACCGGGAGACCCCACTATTGAAACTTTGCTAAAATTGCCACCAAGTTGTTTACAAGTTATAGTGCTCGCTAATCCTCGGCAATCAAGATTTTGATGTTGGGTCACCGTGAATCACCCTCGTAAAACAATTGTCACGGTGTTGAGTGTTTTGCTGATCGCCCACTCTTTACTTGTTCTATATAAATGAATGCTCGCCTCACACAAAGTGTGTTTTGTGGAAAATATCGCATTGATACTATCATACTATACTATTACTATATTCTTGAGGAAATTTTCATAATTTGGTAACCGTTGCTTCTAAATTATAACCTATAACGAATGCCATCCATGCCTTTAAACTGTAATTAACACAATGATTAGACAGAAAACACCCATTCTGAGAAATTAAAAAAAAAAAATTCACAAACATTTTTTTTGAAAGCCATAAAAATTTATTCTGGACAGTGGCATTTTAAAAAATGGCCGGAAACGAAACACGAACCACAAATATTGTTTTCATTGGCATAACCATCTTTTACTGGAATTTGGATACCAAAATCACACAAAACATAATGACAATCACCAATTCAGCTTTGATGGCGGTGCTAAGCTACAGATGTGCATACTCATTTGTGCAGCAGATGTGGTCTTAAACTTACTATGCAAATATAGATGTATTAAAATTACTATGCAATTGTAGATGTATTGAAATTCTTTTCTTCATTAATGATTATATTATAATATTGATTAAAATATAATGTATTCCAAAGTGTTATCTTTTTTTATTGTTTGAAAGAGAAATTATTATAAATGCCTGATGTTTTTTAGACCAAACCAGTTTGTCTTTCAACTGCAGCGCTGATGCTATATTCAAATTTAATAACAAATTAATCATATTGTCCACTTGAAATTTAGTCCTTCCATGACTGAAACTTCCAGAAAATTTGCGCAAACCCTGTACCAATGCATTCTCTTATATACACGAGTCTCCCATAGGGAGCCTCACATATATGAGAGAATACATTGACCTAACAATACCTTGACCTCCTTGTAAGCCAGTGCATTCACTTACAGATGTGAGGCTCCCTATGGAAAACTCGCATATATACTATAAGTTAATGCACTGGCACAGGGTCTTCAAATGTGAAAAATACTGCAATACAAATCCAAGATCCAAAGTAGGCATAGATGCATTTTCACTCTAAGCAGCAATAACTGCAACAAATGAATGGACGATATAACTTCCCACATGGTGGTTCATGAGCATACTAAAGATCATTCAAATCCGACTAATGAATGGACGATATAACTTCCCACATGGTGGTTCATGAGTGTACTAAAGATCATTCAAATCCGACTAATGAATGGACGATATAACTTCCCACATGGTGGTTCATGAGTGTACTAAAGATCATTCAAATCCGACTAATGAATGGACGATATAACTTCCCACATGGTGGTTCATGAGTGTACTAAAGATCATTCAAATCCGACTAATGAATGGACGATATAACTTCCCACATGGTGGTTCATGAGTGTACTAAAGATCATTCAAATCCGACTAATGAATGGACGATATAACTTCCCACATGGTGGTTCATGAGCATACTAAAGATCATTCAATCCGACTAATGAATGGACGATATAACTTCCCACATGGTGGTTCATGAGTGTACTAAAGATCATTCAAATCCGACTAATGAATGGACGATATAACTTCCCACATGGTGGTTCATGAGTGTACTAAAGATCATTCAAATCCGACTAATGAATGGACGATATAACTTCCCACATGGTGGTTCATGAGTGTACTAAAGATCATTCAATCCGACTAATGAATGGACGATATAACTTCCCACATGGTGGTTCATGAGTGTACTAAAGATCATTCAAATCCGACTAATGAATGGACGATATAACTTCCCACATGGTGGTTCATGAGTGTACTAAAGATCATTCAAATCCGACTAATGAATGGACGATATAACTTCCCACATGGTGGTTCATGAGCATACTAAAGATCATTCAATCCGACTAATGAATGGACGATATAACTTCCCACATGGTGGTTCATGAGTGTACTAAAGATCATTCAAATCAGACTAATGAATGGACGATATAACTTCCCACATGGTGGTTCATGAGTGTACTAAAGATCATTCAAATCCGACTAATGAATGGACGATATAACTTCCCACATGGTGGTTCATGAGTATACTAAAGATCATTCAAATCTGACCTATGATGACTGAAATCGAGAGCTCCAAAGTTGTTAGATGGATGATGCAATTTTCACTCTAAAGGCAATAACTCTGCAAAATATGAATTGATGAAACCTGCTCCATGTGGACATCGCTTCCCCCATAGCAGTTCATGAGTCAAATATCATTCAAATCTGACATCTCACGACTGATATAGAGAGTTCCAAACTTATTATCGATGGACAGAACACATTTATAATCCTCTGGCAAGTTTTGAATTGTACTACCCCAAAATAAAATAATAATTTGAGCCTACAAAGAATATCTGATATACCCCTAATTTCAATGCCAAAATGCAGTAAAATTCAGTCGAAATATGGCCGTAACTCATTTAAAAATAATTGGACAGAACCTATATTCGAACTTGACCTATAGTTTTAGCTGCAAAACAAACATACCAGCTTGGGTTCAGATAAAATAATCCGAACTGGAGTTATCGGTCAGAAAACCAAATATTTATGAAATCAGTCAAATTCTAAGTTGAAAAAGGGCCGTAACTCATCTAAAACAAGAGATGGACTGTTGTCCGGTGCATACCCCCTCGTGGCATACCGCCTAGTGTGGGCATATCTATAACTTATGAGGGCTATACTCAGACAGATGGACCCAAACACCAGCATTTTCATATAAACAGAGATGAGTAACTATAGAACAATAAAAACAAAACAAACATTTGAATGTGCCATTAAATGTCCTCATAGTGGTGAACATCCATAACAAATTTCATTGAGATCCCAGCACAACTGTTGAAGTTACGACATGAACAGACACCAGACGGACCAAAAAGCCAACATTTCCAGATAAACAAAGATGAATAACTCCAGAATGGAAAATCCGAACAAAACGATGGAACCCTCTTTTTAATGTACTCATAGTAGTGAACATCCATACCAAATTTAATTGAGATCCCAGCACAACTGTTGAAGTTATGACATGAACAGACACCAGACAGACCAAAAATCCAACATTTCAAGATAAACAAAGATGAATAACTCTAGAATGGAAAATCCGAACAAAACGATGTAACCCTCTATTGAATGCCCTCATAGTAAGGAACAGCAATAAAAAAATTCATTGAGATCCGAGCACTACTGTTCAAGTTATGACATGAACAGACATCGGACAGACATACGCACGGACAGGTGCAAAACAGTATACCCCCCCTTTTTTTTAAGGGGGTATAATGATTGGAGAGAACCCATATTCGAACTTAGCCTGTATCTTTAGCTGGAAAAGACACATACCAACTTTGGTTCAGATCAAATAATTAAAACTGGAGTTATCGACCGGAAACCATAAATGTTAACGGGCTGTCAAATTCTAAGTCGAAAAAGGGCCGTAACTCATGTAAAAATAATTGGAGGGAACCTGTATTCGAACTTTGCCTGTATCTTTAGCTGGGAAATACATGTACCAACTTTGGTTCAGATCAAATAATCAAAACTGGAGTTATCGATCGGAAACCAAAAATGTTAACGGATGGATGGACGGCTAGACTGATTACATAATACGACCTTTTTTCAAAAGGGCATATAAAAATCTATTGATGTGATCCTAAATGCTTGCAGATAAGAGACAATAGAAGAGCAATGACTAAACATAAATGATGTACATGAAAAATAACACCTAAAACAGACAATAACAAGTGCATCGCTAGGGTATTGCAAAATTCGTCCCATGGTAATTCCAACAAAGGCCCATAACTGGTGTAAATTGGCGGACGGAACCCAAATTCGAACTTGACCTGTATTTTGGGCTGGTAAACTCACATACCAACTTTCATTCTATTCAGTACAGCCTTACTAAAGTTATCATCCGGAAATGAAAAAAACAAAACAATCGGACATAATTTGTCCCGTTTTTTTTTTTAAACGGGCAAATAAAAAACACAATATTTTCCATGAACACCAACAATTGGTAATGACTTTATCACAGGGACCAAAAACATCACCTACATTAATAACAAATTGAATAGCTCAGGTACATCGCAGGCAAAAATGGGTATGTCAGGCTAGTAGCAATCGATGATGATTGTCATTGCTTACAGTTACTTCCCAGTTTTTCTTTCCAAACTAATCTGAAAATATTGCTCAATTCTTAGTTACTTGGTATCAATGTTATATTAGCAAGCTCATTTTTTAATTAGGAATATTTCAAACCCATAATAAACAAATATTTCAGCAAACCGATTAGGCATTGGTTTATAAATATAAAACTGAAGACATTTTTTAGAATAATTTACAAATTTAATCGCCAGTGGATAGATACAAATTAATGATGGAATAACAATAAATATATCAATCACTACAACACACCCTCAAAAACCCATTCCATTTCACTATTATCATGAGATTATAGTAAGGCTACATTAATGTTATAAGAAACCCATTTTACATATCCCAATATACCCGCTGTATGCTATTAACCCTTTGAGTGCCAGGTCCGATTTTTGTATCAACCCATATACCCTGTGCCAATGCATTCTCTTATATATGCGAGTCGACCATAGGTCGCCTCGCATATATAAGAGAATGCATTGGCCTAACAATTTTATTATTTTTTTTTTTTTTTACAATTTTTTACAATTTTAATATATTTTATTATATTCTTTAACAGACTTATTGTGTAGGTTTAGGGCCGATAATATCGGCCCCTGGCACTCAAAGGGTTAAAAAGAATCAAAAAAAATTCCAATGAACCATCAGAATCAAAAGGAAGCCCAGCTGAAGTTGACATAGTTAAAATGATTCCAGTTCTGCCGCCAGATATTAAAACTGGAGGATCAAATTTTAAAGACACATGGAAATTTTGAGCCTTTATATGCACAAAATCTCAAATTATCTGTTGGGGGGGGGGATATAATGAAAGAAGCACACTATCTTGGTTTAATTTTGACCCTATTTTAACCAATAGAGCAGAGTAAAACCATATATTTTTTTACTGATTTTAAAGGCTGAAGAGAAGGCTTGCTGTGTAAATGTGGCTTTAAGGCGATGTTTTAGGCAGTTTGAAGAAGAATTTTTACTAATATTTTGCAAACCTATTTCACTTTTCATTGGACTATGGTGTATAAAATAACATGTTTGAGCTTGAGACGTTCACTGGAAGGAAATACTTTTTAAAGATAAAAAATTGTTATTACTAACAACGAACTTGTCAATAAACATAACTTTATTTGGTATCTCTTTAAGCCTAATTTATATGAACCTGTAGTTTCTAAAAAAAAATATGCTTAGTCATACAAATGGTAATACAAAATTAGATTTTTTTTAAATCGTTATTTTTGTAACTATTTAACCATGAATACATCTTTAATATCCTGTGAATTAAGAGTGACACAAATGAGAAATGGTATCATTTTAATACACTTGCAGGTTCCTTTTATCAAAATAGAAATAAAAATGGAATATCAGCACCCAAAATTTATCACATAACAGGAACTTTATAATAAAAGCAACTCATACATGACATGATCTGCATCGTTCTTAGAGCACATGATTGTATTTTGCACTAATCCATGGCTCAAATTCACTCATGTTGGATATATTCTGTTGAGTATAAAGGAAATGGTCCCATACTATTATAGTGGTATATTTCCATAACATATTCATGTTTCCTTTATTTGCGTCAGGAATAGAAGAGGACACATACCAGTGCACAGCCAAATTTCACTATCGCAGCGAATGAACAGTCTTCAGACAAAATTTGTTGTGCAATCTTTGGCGCCAGCTTTGTTATTCAATAATATTACTAATGATGACTTTCTAAATGACAATAACAGGATGACTCAATCGCGTCTTCATAACAATATTTAAACTAGTTGAATGCTAATTGAGTTGCTTATAGTATGCCGTCGTGATTAATCATTATCCTGGACAAAATATATGTATGATATCGAATTGGTGCGACACTGATTTTGAATAATTTGTGTGAAATATGATTTTGGATTATCCCTCTTTTATCAAACTCACAACAAGGTAATGGTCATATACCACTATAATATTGGAATATCACTTTGTATTCCACTATATAATAGTGGAATTCAGGATGTGCCTGACCCGATGATCAGGATATAGCATGGAATAACTCTTCGGAAAATATCAGAAATGGTCAGTTGGAAGATGTCTGTCAGGCATGTAATAAACACAGAACTCCACATGTGTATTACTGATCGATAGTTTATGACACCCTTGCGATCGCAGATCAGTCATCACACTCATGCCATAAACTAACAGCCATCAACAGGTATGTCCGGTTCTGTGCAATTAACCGTTTCATGACAGAAGCTGTGCTGGTGCAGCATTAAAGACCCTGAGCCAGTGCATTCTCTTATATATGCAAGTCTCCCACAGGGAGCCTCGCATATATAAGAGATTGCACTGGCATACAAGGTCAAGGTAAATATTGTTAGGCCAATGGATTCTCTTATATTTAAGAGAATCCATTGGCCTAACATACTATAGGGAGCCTTGCATATATATATGCAAGGCTCCCTATGGGAGACTCGCATATATAAGAGAATCCATTGGCACAGGGTTTTTCGCAAAATTTCAGGAAGCTCCTGTCATGGAAGGGTTAATGTATGATAGATCAAATGAGAATCTTGAGGTGAAAATGTTATCAATGAAAATGAGGACTGATAATTGGTTCTAAAGTATGCAAACAGTGAGTATAAAAAAATGTCATTGAGTCCACCGTATCACACCACTGGGATCTGTCCTGGAGGTGTAACTTAAGCCTCAGTATTAACGGACCCTGTCCTCACATGCATGGCGGCTATCTCTGTGTCATGATTTCCCTTTCATTTTATTTTTCTCTGCTGCTGCACTTTCTCTTGCTGAAAGAAAAAAATAGAAAGTGATGAGCTAGGAAGGGCAACCAATGAGAAGAGATCGTTCTATAAATAGAAAGTGATGAGCTAGGAAGGGCAACCAATGAGAAGAGAGCATTCAATAAATAGAAAGTGATGAGCTAGGAAGGGCAACCAATGAGAAGAGAGCATTCAATAAATAGAAAGTGATGAGCTAGGAAGGGCAACCAATGAGAAGAGGTTGTTCAATAAATAGTTTAATTATTACAGCGAAGGTAACAAAAAAGCATGCGTCTTCCAAATTGTTCAAGCTAATGGGGGACTGTACCCCTAAATCCGGCCATTTATTGGACCATCTCCTTTTATACATGTACAAGATATTTATTTATACAGCAGACGCTAAATATGGAAAATGTACTGCACTCGGAATTCTGGTAATTACATTCATAGATTTTGTATTAAAAGTTATGTGAATAGAGTATTATTCATGAAGACATGGAAACAATTCAATCCAGTCTCGTCATTTAACCCTTTACCCAACAGAAGGGCCCTGTGCCAATGCATTCTCTTATATATGCGAGTCGACCATAGGTCGCCTCGCATATATAAGAGAATGCATTGGCTTAACACATTACAAATTATAAAATTGTTAAAGAATGTAAGAAAAAATGGTAAAACGTGTTAAAAAAAGATTTTGTTTAGGCCAATGCATTCTCTTATATATGCGAGGCGACCTATTGTCGACTCGCATATATAAGGCCATAGGAAGTTGATTCTCTGTTTCTCAGACACCGCCGCCCCCCCGAAAAAATACGCCGCTGGGTACTTTTTATAGCCTACCAAAAATAAAAAGTATAATTCATCCCGCCGCTCGCATTCCGTGAAGTTCGCAATCGACCATTGTTAACAGGTGTGGATAAAGAGGCGCAACTCTATCTCATAATTCCAATCTTTTAATAGATCGAACAAGCCGATGTCCGGAATCTTAATAGAACGCGCCCGATCTACTTCCGCTAAAACAATGGTTGCAATTCTGAATGTTTGCGTGTGGGACGGCAACAAATATCTTATCCCCTGGACTATAGTGAGTGTTGATATCGATGAAACATGTAGGAATTTATCGGAACGGATAACGTCCCAACACGGCGGAAGCATCAAATCCATTTCTGTTGGAAAAAACAAAACATCAGACTTCGACTTCGTCTCACCTGAACTGAAAGCCACACAGGTTGCAGACATTTTTGGCTTTTATTTTAAGATCACGGTGACCACCAATACTTCTTCAAGTACTTGTCAACATGCAACTACCAGTGCGGATGCACCAACGAAGTCTGCATTCAGTGTTCTTATGTTGTTATTTTATGTTATGAAAGTTTAATATATTTTGTTTTTGTCTTGTATTGACACATTCAAAGATGGCTTAGTGAAGCCTGACAAGTTTCAGTATTAATAAAATTTCATTAAAATCAAATCAAGTAGTCATGTTTCAATGTCCGAACATTGGTTAAGGATAAAGAAATAAAAACCTGCCTACCGGGAAATTTTGGTCATAAAATATGGTAATAAAAACCTGCCTGCCGGTAAATTTTGGCCATAAAAAATAAATATAAAAATCTGCCTGCCTGCCTGCTTTGGGAAAAAAAGTGTCTGAGAAACAGAGAATCAACTTCCTGTGGCCTAAGAGAATGCATTGGCACAGGGCATAACTGTAACTATCACAATGTGGTCAAGGAGCCGGTTCCAATGATATCCATAATTGTATGGTTCTATTGAGACAGACCGAAGATATTTTAGGCTGTTGAAGCTTTATTTGGCCGGTTTTGGCCGGTTTGTTGGGTAAAGGGTTAACCCTTTCTCTGCTAAACACTCATTGATGAGTAGTTATACCATAGGAAATGTTTAGATAAGTTCAAAAGCAACCATAATTTGTTTGTTGAACTTATTATCTGAACATCTCCCTCAATAAATAGGGCTCCTGCTGCCCTTTTATTATCTGCCGTCTGCTTATATTACCTGTACACCCCTCCAAAAGAATAATGGATTTAGTCATACAAAGAGTAAAATCCAAAGGAAAATTTGATGGCTTCCATCTAGTGGTCACCAAAAAGATTCATATGAAGTTTGGTGAAGATCGGATCAGAGATGTGGTCTGTTGGGTGTGCCAAAGGATTTAGTCATGCAAAGAGTAAAATCCAAGATGGCTGCCTATTTTTCATTGAAAAAAAACGATGGCTCCCATCAGGAGATCACCCTGAACATCCATATGATGTTTGGGGATGATCGGATGAGAGATGTGACCTGTAGGGTGTGCTAACGGAAATTGTTGATGGACATGGCCATGGCAAAAGCTCAAACTTGACCTCGAGAAATGATGAATAACTCAAAGAATATTTTTCCGTCATTTATATTATCGAGGAAACAACAATTTTTAGGCCTTACCTTTTTTTTCATCCTCTTTCTTCTTTGCTTGCTCCTCTCTCTGTCTTCGAATTAGAGCAAGTCGAGCAAGATCAGCCTGAGCTTCATCGGTTTTACCTTGTAAATGTAGTGCCTGATACCTCACTTTCGCTTGTTGTTTCTCAATTTCTTCCCTGCAAAAATAAATTTCTTGTAATACAGAGATAACATATCAGCAACATGAGAACAATTGTCTTTTATTCGAACTAAGTATTGAATCGATTGATTTCAAGAATGATATAGCTAGGGTCTTGCGAATTGATTTAACCCTTTACCCAACAAACCGGCCAAAACCGGCCAAATAAAGCTTCAACAGCCTAAAATATCTTCGGTCTGTCTCAATAGAACCATACAAATATGGATATCATTGGAACCGGCTCCTTGACCACATTGTGATGGTTACAGTTATGCCCTGTGCCAATGCATTCTCTTATACATGCGAGTCGACCATAGGTCGCCTCGCATATATAAGAGAATGCATTGGCCTAAAAAAAAACTTTTTTTAACACTTTTTACCATTTTTTCTTACATTCTTTAACAATTTTATAATGTTTAATGTGTTAAGCCAATGCATTCTGTTATATATGCGAGTCGACCTATGGTCGACTCGCATATATAAGAGAATGCATTGGCACAGGGCCCTTCTGTTGGGTAAAGGGTTAATGTGATTGGGAATCTTTTGTGTTATTTGATTCAAGTCAAAATCAAATGTTCCGATTCAAATGTTATCAAATCTTTGCGATTGGGTACAATCCAATGCTATCAAAGCACAGACCACAACACAAATAGATGTCAGATATTGAGGAAAGATGGCACGTAGTCGATACAGATATCACTGTTGCCAATGATCTATAAACAGACCACCAACTAAGAATGATGTTGGACTGCTTGGTTCCAGGAATAGCAGTCACATGGGAATTGTGTGACCATATTGAATATTTTAATTGTGAGATTTATAAGTACTGCTAGCCAAATTTTCTATTTTCAAACTAATTACTATTTCTTACTCATGTTAGTTAACCAGTTAATAAGTTAATGGAATTAAAGGCAATTTATGTGTAAAGATGGGTAACTCTTTCGTTAAACCTGTAACCAAGTTTATAAGGGGTTTTTCTTAATAATCTTGGCTTTTATAATTATTGCTTGTGATTATGTTGATTCAAGTTACTGAGACAATCATAATTAATTTCTATGAAATGCGAGAGTGAGTAAAGGGCGGCAACTCTATTTTATTTTATTTTCAAGTGAGAATGAGTGTGTGGATGAGAATCAATCATTCTTCATTCTACATTTCTATCATTCCAATGTTCTACCAATTTAATCTGAACTCTATCTGTGATAAACATTAATTATTGAAGAAAACATTATTAGCATGTGCAATCCTTAAGTAACAGGAACTCCCGAGGGAAAGACCGGACAAAAACCAAGATATCACAATAGCATACAAAATGGCAGATTTCAATATACATAACATCAATATACATAACATATTTTTATTTCCTCCTACTTCTTCTATTGTATTACATTCTTTTCACAACATGTTAAAAATGCATAATCCGATTAAGTGCCCCTCAATTACTATTTATTTGGTTTCGGGGGTAAAAGATATTTGATTCGAGTTGAGGAACCCACCTATCAAAGCTCAGAGTTATTAGATATAAATTTTTTAAATCTATTATTTTTCACCATCGAGACTTATTAATAGTGGCCCAGTAAAAAGTCGACGAGCCGACGGTCTCGGACCAAATTGCAGATGAAAATGGATAACTCTAAAGTCAACAGGGTTTATGTTGATAATAAGGCCAAATTTCATCGAACAACATGTTGATAAATAACACGTTTTGTGAAATTCTGATAACTGAAGAGGCATTTATAAAAATGTTGCTGTTGTTGGAATCTGATTATATGGGGACCATCGAATCAGATTGAGTACCTTTAAAATGAATACTTTTAATGCCCAATTTTTGGTATGATTTAACAGTAAAAAAAAGCCCCAAAAAATATTAATTATTCTACAATACCTTTCTCTTCGTGTGAGATGAGTTGTACCACTGCCATCTAATTCTGTTACTTTCTTGCTTTGTTTGGCACCTGTTCGATTTGGGTTGGAGACTTCAATCAAATGTTCAACACCTTTAGGTTTCTGAAGCATGAACAAATAAAGCTTATTGTCGATATGCCTTACTATGATCTCTCAAACACTATACATACTGTCCTAGCAAATGCCCAATAATATTAAAGCTGCCAGGTCCCAGATTATTACTATTTCATAGGCTTCAGGAATTAACATTTTTTATTTTGAGTCTCGGAGTCACGTTTCAAAGCTCAGCTAGGCAAGCGAAAACTCTTCTGGATTCTTCCGGAAAATATAGATTCCAATTAAATTATTGAATAGATGTAAGTTTTAAACAAAATGTATATACTCGCCATTACTTCAAGAGAATTAAAAGAAATTCTTGCTTTGCAGAACAATAACTGCCAATAACTGCCAATAAATGACATTTACGTTTGATGTAAAAACTGCGATTCACTTTGTGACATCACAACTAATATCAGCCGAGTTTGGTGTATTATCAGACAAGTTTGTGGGGTTATCAGCCGAGTTTGGGACGATATCAGATGAGGTCGATAATAGGTCGCTCAACTTCTCAAGGCAAAATTATAATATATAATTAATAAATATTTCTCAGGTACAACATCCTTATATGCATATCTGTCAAGAAGATAATTTAAATTAGTGATTGACGATACCATGGTGTGACATTGACGGCTTGTGATGAGTCGAGGAGTTGGAATGTAAGATCCAAGCCACCAATGTCAAACCATGTTACCACCAATTTATCACGTATAAGTTCCATTCATTGTCATTGACATTTTTCTGGTGGAATGATTAGCAAAACGTCAAAATATCTTATTGGTCTCTCCATTACGTTGTTCAAAGTAAATTAAAAAGCATTGCAGCTAGAGACGGTAAGAACAGTTGTCTTGGTTTTCCTTATGTTTTCAGCTAGAGATGTCAACATGGAATCTATAATGCAGCTCTCTGGCCGTCAAAGATGTTCTTTCTTAGACAGTGGAGGTGGAACATACAAATATTTATTATATTTACATCAACATTTGATGTCAAAATATAAATCATATGGATCCTAATCGCAGAAGACCAAACGTATTATTCCACTCAAGATGGTAACCTACTCTCGCCTCAGCATCATGACGTTATACTTTTGCATCATTCGGTATCCTTGTGGGTTATTTTAACAGAAAAGGTTGGTGATGTTGTAGCTTCAAGAACGTGTTAGGCCTAACCATGTGTGTCATTTTGTGGTCTGGGTCCTAATAAACAGCTATGGAAAATATAACAAACACAACACATACTTCCGAGTAGAGTACGGTTTTTTCTCCTCTCGTGAGATGCGAGGATTATCTTCACTCGGCTGGTGCCTCGTAAATATAATTCTCCACATATCAAATGAGAAGAAAAATCATACACTACTCATAACAATTAACTATTGTCTATGTATAAGTGTTTTAATCTCTTGACCACATATAATATTAATATGATCAGAAAAAGGTCACACATCCCCAATAACCCAACAAACCAATATACATGTATGAGGGCACTGTGTTACCCTTTTCTTCTGACGAGAGGAACTGAAGATCGCTTGCAGAGTTTAGAATTTAAACAGTTTAATTTATGTTCAGCTATCCCTGTATATGTATATCACTTTATAGGTATAACATACGCTTTCTTCATCATCTGAGTCTTCCTCGCTCTCATCAGAGTATGCTGGTGGCAAATCTCCAGTAGCACCAGTTTTCTCTGTCTCTTTCTCTTTCACTTTGTCTTTGTCCGCCGTCTTCTGACCTTCTTCTGCGGTTTCTTCCTCATCGTCACTGGGCAATCCTCTTTGTTTCTGGAAGATAATTATATAGAATGAGTAACAAAATCAGAGGTCAATCGTTGTTGGAAAATGTACAACCCATACAATTATGATAATGATCACTTTTACAAATGTATTTTGGCATTGTGTCAGTGCCTATCAGTTATATTAACCCTTTACCCAACAAAATGGCGAAAAACGCCCAAATAAAGCTTCGACAGCCTAAAATATCTTACAAATATGGATATCATTGGAACCGGTTCATTGACCACATTGTGATGGTTACAGTTATGCCCTGTGCCAATGCATTCTCTTATATATGCGAGTTGACCATATAAGAGAATGCATTGGCCTAACACTTTTTACCATTTTTTCTTACATTCTTTAACAATTTTATAATTTTTTCTTACATTTTTTAACAATTTTTATAATATTTTCCTACATTCTTTGACAATTTTATCATTTTTAATATGTGTTAAGCCAATGCATTCTCTTATATATGCGAGGCGACCTATGGTCGACTCGCATATATACGAGAATGCATTGGCACAGGGCAGTTCTGTTGGGTAAAGGGTTAATGATACAGACATTCCAACTTTGCATAAAATGAAAGTGTCAAAGACACTGTAGCTCAACTTGAAAAGGGGATAATGTCATACTTTACAGTCAATGGAGCGATAAGGAATAGAGAAAGTTGAAATATTTAAGTAATACCGGAAGAGATATATATACATGTATATGAAAGTAAAATCTAAGATGGTTGCTGGCGGCTATGTTTTCCAACAATTCAAAAACATTTGATAGCTTTAGTCATGCAAAGAGTAGAATCCAAGATGGCCGCTGGCAGCCATGTTTTAATGCCGAATAACCCCAAAATGACTCGTTCCCATCTACATGTCAATGACAAAAGTCAAGACAAATTTCATAATGATCTGACCAAAGGTACGACCTGTAGCCCGTGCCAAAGAATTTAGTCATGCAAAGAGTAAAATCCAAGATGGCTGCTGGCGGCCATGTTTTTTGGCCGAATGACCCCAAAATTACTTGTTCCCATCTACATGTCAATATTAACATCCATTACAAATTTCATGATGATCAGATGAACAGTACGACCTGTAGCCCGTGCTAATGGATTGAATTTTGAAATCCAAGATGGCAGCTGGCGGCCATGTTTTTTGTCCGAATGACCCCAAAATGACTCGTTCCCATCTATATTCCAATTTCAACAGCCATGGCAAATTTTATGATGATCAGACTAAAGGTACGACCTGTAGCCCGTGCTAAAGGATTTAGTCATACAAAGAGTAAAATCTAAGATGGGTGCCGGCGGCCATGTTTTTTGGCCGAATGACCCCAAAATTACTCGTTCCCATCTACAAGTCAATATTAACACCCACGAAAAATGTTATGATGATCAGATTAACACTACGACCTGTAGCCCGTGCTAATGGATTGAATTTTGAAATCCAAGATGGCCACTGGTGGCCATGTTTTTTTTTCGAATGACCCCAAAATGACTCGTTCCCATCTACATTCCAATTTCAACAGCCATGACAAATTTTATGATGATCAGACTAAGGTACGACCTGTAGCCTGTGCTAAAGGATTTAGTCATACAAAGAGTAAAATCCAAGATGGCTGCTGGCGGCCATGTTTTTTGGCCAAATGGCCCCAAAATGACTCGTTCCCATTTAGATGTCATTGTTAACATCCTTGACAAATTTCATGATGATCTGACCAAAGGTACAACCTGTAGCCCGTGCTAAAGGATTTAGTCATGCAAAGAGTAAAATCTAAGATGACTGCCAGCGGCCATGTTTTTTGGCCGAATGACCCCAAAATTAATCGTTCCCATCTACATGTATATTAATATTAACATCCATTAACATCCATGACAAATTTCATGATGATCAGACGAACAGTACGACCTGTAGCCCGTGCTAATGAATTGAATTTTGAAATCAAAGATGGCCGCTGGCGGCCATGTTTTTCGGCCGAATGACCCCAAAAGGACTCGTTCCCATCTACATGTCATTGTTAACATCCATGACAAATTTTATGATGTTCAGACTAAAGATACGACCTGTAGCCTGTGCTAAAGGATTTAGTCATACAAAGAGTAAAATCCAAGATGGCTGCTGCGGCCATGTTTTTTGGCTGAATGACCCCAAAATTAATCGTTCCCATCTACATGTCAATATTAACATCCATGACAAATTTCATGATGATCAGACGAACAGTACGACCTGTAACCCGTGCTAATGGATTGAATTTTGAAATCAAAGATGGCCGCTGGTGGCCATGTTTTTCATCCGAATGACCCCAAAATGACTCGTTCCCATCTACATGTCATTATTAACATTCATGACAAATTTTATGATGATCAGACTAAAGGTACGACCTGTAGCCCGTGCTAAAGGATTTAGTCATACAAAGAGTAAAATCCAAGATGGCTGCAGGCGAAAGAAATTAGTAAATCAGATGTCTGGGCACATTTCAAAGAGAAATTGGCAGAATGCAAACTCTGAGAACCAACCCTATTTACATACGCTCGGTCTATACTTCTAACATTACTGAGTTTGAGTAATCTCAGTCGATGAAGTTCAAATGAACTCGAATCAAAATGGTGTTCCCCTGCAGTCGAACTTATTTGCATCCTAATGACTAATTCTCAGCATTTGATTGTCTTCTAACAGAAAACAGTGTTATTAGCAGGTTTTCAGCTGTTTTTTTAAATTTTCATTTGTTAACTACATAAAGTTCACAAACTTCATAATTGTGTTTGTCGGTTGTCAGTCATCCTATCCATCTCAAATCGCCAAAGAACACCCAGCCGTTAGAATACATGTACCTGAGTCACATGACTTAATAATCGGCCAGTCCCGCAATCACTATAATGGCAATACAAAACTGTCGATATTTGCATAACGTATATGAACATGTATATAGGTCACACAATATTCTTCCCAAAATGAGAACGATAACAAGTCAGGTAACAGTCGCAACTGCAGTACAAATAGGTCAAGCATGACACGTCTATTTATAAACACTGCAAGTTTTAGTTCACTGTGTCATCTGCCAAGTTGTCAACACGTGGCTTTGTGACGTTCGTGTTCGGTGATTTACATTCGTTTAAAACAAGCTCTGTCTGTGTAAACATTACGCGAGTTTGCCATACAGTTAATAAATCAAATTGTGCTGATATATTGGTACAAATTATAGTATAAATAATCAGTATAAAGTCATAGGTTGAAAATAGCGGATAACCGGTTATGATCCGGTTACACGTCGTGGTTAACCGGCTACAAAAATAGGTCAACCGTTTCAGCACTACCGCTGGCGGCCATGTTTTTTGTCCTAATGACCCCAAAATGACTCGTTCCCATCTGCATTCCAATTTCAACAGCCATGACAAATTTTATGATGATCAGACTAAAGGTACGACCTGTAGCCCGTGCTAAAGGATTTAGTCATACAAAGAGTTAAATCCAAGATGGCTGCTGGCGGCCATGTTTTTTGGCCGAATGGCCCCAAAATGACTCGTTCCCATTTAGATGTCATTGTTAACATCCATTACAAATTTCATGATGATCTGACCAAAGGTACGACCTGTAGCCCGTGCTAAAGGATTTAGTCATGCAAAGAGTAAAATCTAAGATGGCTGCCGGCGGCCATGTTTTTTGGCCGAATGACCCCAAAATGAATCGTTCCCATCTACATGTCAATATTAACATCCATGACAAATTTCATGATGATCAGATGAACAGTACGACCTGTAGCCCGTGCTAATTAATTGAATTTTGAAATGAAAGATGGCCGCTGGCGGTCATGTTTTTCGGCTGAATGACCCCAAAATGACTCGTTCCCATCTACATGTCATTGTTAACATCCATGACAAATTTTATGATGATCAGACTAAAGGTACGACCAGTAGCCCGTGCTAAAGGATTTAGTCATACAAAGAGTAAAATCCAAGATGGCTGCTGGCGGTCATGTTTTTTGGCCGAATGACCCAAAAATGACTAGTTCCTATCTACATGTCATTGTTAACATCCATGACATTTTATGATGATCCAACCAAAGGTACGACCTGTAGCCTGTGTCAAAGGATTTAGTCATGCAAAGAGTAAAATCTAAGATGGCTGCCGGCGGCAATGTTTTTTGGCCGAATGACCCCAAAATGACTCGTTCCCATCTACATGTCAATATTAACATCCATGACAAATTTCATGACAATAAGACAAACAGTACGGCCTGTAGCCCGTGCTAATGGATTGAATTTTGAAATCCAAGATGGCCGCTGGTGGCCATGTTTTTTTCCGAATGACCCCAAAATGACTCGTTCCCATCCATGACAAATTTCATAATAATCGGACCAAAGGTACGAACTGTAGCCCGTGCTAAAGGAAATTGTTGACGAATCACGCGCACACACGCGACAGATACCAAGCCATGGCAATAGCTCAAACTTTACAAAGTAAAGTTGAGCTAATAAACGAATGGGTGTGTAATAAATAAAAGATACACAAAAAGTATCAATGTTTTATTTGTTATTACTGAGGTTTACGTTTATCATATATTTCTGTGCGGTTTTGTCTCTTTCAAGGGGTTGGTCTCACTTTGCAGACATGCGGCAGGGGATTAAATGAAGGTGCGATCGGCTGTGTTGTTACAACGCTGACAATTAGGCCGATCCAAGTTAAGTGTTGTGTCCAGGGCACATATATTGCATGAATCCGGTACACTTTTCCTCCAGAAGGCATTTATAACAGTGTTACAAATCTTACAATTGTTACCAACGTCATCATCGACCTCAATACACTGGCAGAACTCCAAGCGTGAAATTAAGAACCGTTTGTCATTTTGTCTCGATCGGTGCATCTTCTATATCCATGCATTCATTCAGAACGATAGCCACAGTTGTTTTTTTTAATATTTATCGATATGGGTTTTTAATGGTGGCGTCCCATTCCAGTCTCAAACAAAATGCATAACGAGAGACCGATCGCAATCAGCAGATGTTTAACCCATACCTAGGCGATAGCGATTAGCTATAACTGATAATTTGTCTAAGATATGATCACAGGAATCCATATATCAGTACCCAACTTGAAATCAAAAGCTCAAATAATTTGTCTTCAGAAGGGTTTAAAGTATTTGGGGTGGGGGAGGAG
The DNA here is from genome assembly GCA_032622095.1 of Siphonodentalium dalli. Classification (NCBI taxonomy): domain Eukaryota; kingdom Metazoa; phylum Mollusca; class Scaphopoda; order Gadilida; family Siphonodentaliidae; genus Siphonodentalium; species Siphonodentalium dalli. Next base: position 21,134,950 of record CP136065.1, read on the forward strand.
TAGTTTTAAATCTTATAACTATGTCCCTATTCACCCAAGGACCTCTCACTGTGAGATCCAACGGTTTAGCGATTTTGGAGGATATGTTTAGGAGTTAAGTTAATTCATTGGAAACAAAAGTGATAAACCATTATCTCTGCCACTTTTGACTTGCCAGATATTCAAAATTCATTCACTTCTAAAGAGAAATTATAATTTGTTGACAAGCCAGACTGCTTAAAGTCATTAGCTTCACTCCCGGTGGGTATATATTTCATGTCAGACAGAACTGTATCCGATATACCATAAGAAAGGTCATACAAAACTAGAAATAAAACCCCAAGGTTGCATATTATTGATGCGGTATTCGCCCCGTATTAAATTGTTGAAAACTGCGGTCAGAGTAAGAAATCTTCTCAGATACAACCACATTTTCGGCGCGAATCATCGCGTGGAGGTCATGGAATTATATTCGGAAGAAATCGGAACCGCCCGAAAAACGACGATCGGCTGGCACGCACGGTTAAGAGAACAGCCAAAACAATAGCCGACATGTCGATAACCGAAAGTAGATTCAACAAAACACAAACTAGATAATGTGATTATGTCTTGATTTTTGCATCGATATCTCATGTTTTCTAATTGAAATGTCGAGAATTAATTGGCAACTAACAAAGTGTACACACTGTGTATATGTTATATATGGATTGTTTGCAAATTTAGGCGTGAATGGGTATTCGTGCACAGCATGCAAAATACGATTGGCACACATCCGAACCGATCAGCTGATCCAGGTCGTCATGCTTCTCATCGATTGAAAATAAACAAATCGGGGAATTCCTGCCCTTCTTATCAAACGTCAACACATTTGGTCGAATTTAAGATGAAGTTATCTGCAATGGCATTATTGACTTATGTAAATGGAAATTATTAGCAATATTTCAAACGCAGAGAGTGCATGAACCACCGATCGATCTATAAATTATAATAGCCCAATCGGGCTGAACTAGATCGATTGGTCTTCCTGGCATAGTGGTTGCTGCTGTAAGAGAGGGAACTCTAAATTTCTTAAATATTAAAATTTTGTTTGTTTTCAGATTTGTACAAGTTTATAATGAATATTACTAGTAAAAAAATATACCATTGTCTTTCATTAGTTTCAAAATAAATGAGAATGTTTTTTAATTGGTAGAAACAGCTGGTCGAAAGAACAATTTAGAGTACTCCCCTTATCCCAGATTCACTTTATAGTAGCTAATTACACTTAAGCATAAATTATTTATGCTTAAGCATAATTAACTTACGATCAGCGTAATACATTTGAATTACGCTTGAGTGTAATTGGGTTCATCAGCTATCTCACCTCTATGGGAGGAAGCCAAATTAACATTTAATAAATAATTGAGCTAAAGCCCCCCCCCCCCCAATCAAGGAATCTCTAATTACACTTAAGTGCAATAAGAATATTTCTTATCGCGCTTAAGTGCAATAAGAAGATTCCTTATTGCGCTTAGAGATTCCTTATTTCGCTTAAGTGCAATACGATATTCCTTTTTGTGCTTAAGTGCAATAAGATATTCCTTATTGTGCTAAGCGCAATTAGATATTTCCTTATTGAACTTAATCGCAATTATATCTTCCCTTATTATATCGCTTAAGCTCAATTATATCGCTTAAGCTCTATTATTTATTAAATGTTAATTTGGCTCCCCATATACCTCATGTATATTGGTATAACCTGATGTAGGTTACTGGCATTAGTAATGCGGTTGCATCCATTTCAGCTTGAGGGGAGTTCAATGAGAGTGTATATGAATTACGTTTAAGCGTACTTCATTTACGCTTAAGCGCGGAACTCATTTACACTTAAGCATAATTAATATGAATAATGCTTAAGCAAATACCTAACTCCAACTGATTTCCTCTGTCTGAATAATTGAGTCCATCTCATAGTATATGGGGGAGTCTAAACCGATGTTTGATTGATGTCTTATTGCCAGAGTAAATTTGAGTTTAGAGGACATCGCATGGGAGACAGCCTTTTCAAATATATTATTTATTAGTGTAAATCAATTGCGCTTAAGCGCAAAAAATATGTGTCTAATAATATATTTGCGCTTTAGCATAAAATTGCCATAAATGTGATCTATTATATGGGAGGCCCTTTTCACATTTATTATTTATTTACGCTTATTAAAGCGCAAATAACCTCTATCATTTGCAATTAAGCAAATAGATCATATTTGCGCTTAAGCGCAAATCATTTGCACTTAAGCGCAAATAAAAATCAATATGCAATGATCCCCCCTGAATTAATTTTACATGGCACAGGCCTAAACACATCACTAAAGTTGATATAGCCCCACCATATGAGGGAAACAATCCCCCAGAAACCCCAAGATCTGTTTTATGACCATGGAAATGATATAGATCTGTGTAGGATATGTCTCTTTTATAAAATATACTATATCTCTGGGATGGCGACACAATTCTTGGGGACAGGGATGCTGATATTATGAAAATAGGGGTTTTTCCCCAACTTCAAGTCAATGAGTACACCATATGAGGGAAGCAAACCCCAGTAACCCCTAATTCCCTATTTATGGCCATGGAAATGGTATATATCTGTGCAGGAGATAATAAAATATACATGAGCTCTGGGAGTGAGGCACCAAATCTTGGGACACCAGGGACAGAGATGCTGATATGCATATGGAAATATGTTTTTTCTTCAACTTCGAGTCTGTATGGGGCTATTACTATGGGCCCATGCTAATATAATATGAGATGGACTCAATCATTCACATCAGAGGGATGTAATGGAGTGTTAGGTATTTGCGCTTAAGCGCAAATAAATTGATAGACACATATTTGTGCTTAAGCGCAAATGATTTACGCTTAAGCACAAATATTTGCGCTTAATGATTTATGCTTAAGCACAAATATTTGCGCTTAAGCGCAAATAAATAATAAATGTGAAAAGGGCCTCCCATACTATTTCCGCTAAAGCGCATATGATTTGTATTTAAGTATAAATGATTTGCTCTTAAGTGCAAATGATTTACACTTAAGCGTAAATGATTTGCGATTAAGCAGAATCAGAATAAATGTGAAAACGGCTTCACGTATAATCGCTTAAGCATAATTCATTTATGATTAAGTGTAATTAATCTATCAATGAAAATAAATGACCAGTGAGCTTAAGCGTAAATCAATTACGCTTAAGCACACTTTAATCAATTACGCTTAAGCACACTAGTCATAATTCTATTACTCATAGGAGTAATGCTTTATCTACATCATACGGTTAAGCGTAAGTGAAGTACGCTTTATATGTGTGCATTACACCTGAGTGTAATACATTACGCTTAATTGTAATTCACTTACGCTAATGTGCAATTAGCTAATACATGTGAAAAAGGCTTTCCATTATAGTTATCATCCATCAGAATGAATAGTGCTTACTAAAGCTTGACAACAGAATTTGCCATTAAAAACATTTCATGGCCAATGAGCTAACAAATGTTCTGTACTGGCATATTGAATACCAATTATTTGTACTATTGTACAGGTATAATGTAATTAAACAGTTTTGAGTTACAAAAGTAAGACAACTCTTTCTGCACGGTACTGTGCTTGCGGCCAGATTGATGTAAAAATTCGGTCAATGCGCTTACAATTTTCTATAAATAGTAACATTTTGGAATTATTACCTCTCGATCACTGTTCGATTATAATCTTTGCCACTAACTCGGCCAATGTTCTTCCGTTTGTGATTTCACGCAACAATTCCCTTTCTATTCCTTCCCTGTCGAATTGACTACCGATTGCGATGTCAATTTGTTTTTCGCTTTAATATTCTGATGTGCATGACGCTATTCCAGCGAACGGTCATCCTCCCTAGAAGCCATTTCTGAGAACGAAACCCGATTCAATCCCAATCGAGTCGGAAGTGCTCGGGCATTTCCGTGACTGCACAAGACAACGCATCGGTTTGTATTTTCGTGTTATTATGGTGAGATTAATCGGGACGATTGATGAATATAAATAGTTAGCCGAATGGCCGTATAATGTGTACAAACTGACTTCAGGATGGGGGATTTCGTGTATCTGAGTTATTTTATTCACTCTTCCCACAGAATGACGCAGGGAACTCAATTGTGAGGTTCAATTTACGTTTCACATCACTTTAAAACAATATACATGTATGGGATTCCATCTCATATTTAAATTGTACTTTAATTTACCCCCCCCCCCCCATTCTCCCCAGTTGTTATTTGTTTATCAAACATGGACAGATAAGATCAGATCTGACATGTGTATTAAATAAGGAATGCTTATATTGTCAAGTACATGCAAGATTAAGTGTTTCATAACAGGGGTGTATGGTTTTCAAAAATATATGTAGTTTATACAAAACAAAAGTGTTATCTATATAATGTTATACAGACATTATATGATGAGGATGCTGGTCCCTATGACCCCTAAATCGAAACAGATTACCATAGTTCATATAAAAGAAAGTAAGTAGCCCTCAATAAAATGGCTTCACACATTACAATGTTTTACAAGTAGCTTGGACACTAAAATCCATAAACTTCAATGTTAATCTTCTAAGCTCTCTGTGGCCCCTAAATTTAATCAACCATAACAATATGAACAAAAGGTAAAATATGGTTCCTAGAAATATTAACAACATCTACCATCTTGATTTTCAAAACAAGGCATCACCTGCAATAGTCATGTAGATTTATCTGCCTGTTACCCATTGCATAGATAAATCATATTTTGGCTATCAGCCATTATTTTAATTTCAAATTGAATGCATGTGTCTGAAGAGTTAATATATTTTTCAAAAATCAATTAATCAGTCAATATCAAAATTGATAGAAGTGAATAGTGTGCAAAGATAACCATAGATAAGAAATATGAGGAAGAGTCCATGTACATTATAGCATGTGTCTATGGGAAAAAAGGGTTATAAGTCCTTTAAAATAAATCGGATCAAACCCATATTCGAACTCTATCTGCATTTGGGCTGAGAAACTCACATACCAAATTTGGTTCCGATCAGATAGAAAATGTTTCAGTTATCGCATTTAATATGCGTAAAGTGTCTACGGACAGACAAACAGACAGACAGACAGATGAACGACGAGTGGTCAATCCGGACGTTGACACTATGTTTACCATACTATGGTATCGCTAAACATAAAACGGTGCGTTATCTTTAACATCTTCTATAGGTGCAGTTTGCATAGTAGCCAATAATCATTGCTGAAACAACAAGAACAAAATCTGCAGAATTGGGCATATACCGGTTGACAATATTAGCGATGCTTGGTTCACCACACTCGACGAGCGGGAAATATCACTGACCAACGACCAACAAGTCGACCCTAGGGTGACGCGTGCAGTTTACAGACTATATGGCAACCTTGTGTTTATACCTCATGTTCTTGTTTGATATATTAGCATGTATATTTTATCCATAACTAATAAGCATTCATAAAGCAAACACAAACTTCCGCTCTGTCGCATAATCAAAACGGCTACCAGAAAGAAAAAAAAATCCAATCAAACCAACTAGGAAAGGCCTAAGTAGTCATTAATAGGATTATTCACACCTCTATCACAACCTACCGAAAACAATAGGTGTCTGCAAAACGGGACGATCCACTTTCAAGGTGACTGCAAATTACTTATGTATTTAATAATCATACGCATTTTGTGTATCGAGATATTCATTATTTGAACACCCATATCGATACCATTTGAACTCCCATATCGATGATCGTATCATAGTCATATCGAGGACACATTGATACATCTAAGTATCATTACACTCCTACATATACCAAGTTTTGAGTAAGTTATCATCCGGAAACCCAAAATTTTGACCGACAGATGGAGAGACTGATTACATAAACGACATGTTTTTCAACAGGCATACCAGTATAAAAATAGATTATAACGAACCCGCCATTGTCTCTCCCGAGCCTCCTTTTCAGCTTGATTTTTCAAATCATCTGCATCTGTGAAGTGACGTCTCTGTCCCTTGTAATTTTTCTTGTTTCCTCTACCTCCTCCTCCTCCTCCTCCTGGGAATCAAGAATTATTAATTATTTGAATTAGTGTAAGCCTTAAAATAGTGTGTCTGTCATTTGCAGAATGAGGTCCCCAGAGGGTGAATTTAGTGATGCTACCCCGCATAGCGGGCTAGCATCACCAAATTCACCCTCTGGGGACCTCATTCTGCTGAGGTGTAAGCAGAATGAGGTCCCCAGAGGGTGAATTTGGTGATGCTAGCCCGCTATGCGGGGTAGCATCACTAAGTTCACCCTCTGGGGACCTCATTCTGCAAATGACAGACACACTATTTCAAGGCTTGATCCTAGTATGAAAATTCCATCATTATTTTTGTTTTCCTGAGATCTGAATTTGTTCAAATTTTGAAGAGGAAATAAACTCATTCAGGCCTAGTATTCTAATAAACTCATTCAGGCCTAGTATACTAACAAATTCAGGAGTACAAAAGAAAGCCCTCCTCAAATTATGTGCAATTAACCTCTAGTTATGCCTGGAAATAGTGTGCTGACATTTGGCTAGCATCTGGGGACCTCATTCTGCTTAGCCCTCATCTACTGGGAAGTATCTATAGTCTCAAATTAACATTGTTCTTAGTTACATTTTCTATATCCTTTTTTCTATTTCCCCAAATTTGCATAAGTTAAATGCATAATCGAGGTGACTACATGTATACTGACTAATGGTGAACATCACCAAGTTCAACTGGGAAACTACAATCTTATCCTAAGACTCCCATAGCAGTTGAGGCCTAAGCAGAATTAGGCTCCCAGAGGGCGATTTGGTGACGCCAGACCGCCATGAGTCAGGACGATTCAGGACCGCTCTTAGGGCTTCACAATTCAAAAATTTTCCCGGGGGTGACCCCCATATCCACACCATCCTCAGGCCTACAGCCTTTGGGATATGCCTTTGGCATATCGTGCTGGAACTCATGCCCCCCTAATTATACATGTGCCCCTCCTTCACTAGGTTGCTAGCTACACGCCTGCTTGGAGTGCCAAAATAACACGAAATTAAAGATATAAAATAGACTAATGCCAATATACATCCATTTGAACTTAGTAGATATGGCTTATGCCATCTAAGTTCCATCGCTGGTTCTGAACGCTATGAGCACAGGGCACAATTTAAGCGGTATCGCATCGCTATATGCGATACAATATACCCAGTTTGACAACACAATATCAGCCTGCTTCTCGCGAATTACGATACATGATGTTTGCATGCAAAACCCACGATCCGGTCCACAACATTGCCTTGCAGAATACAGATCGTAACAGATTGAGGTGACGTGAGGTCAATATAATTTACAACGCAAGAGGTATAACTCTATTATTTGACATGGTGCGTATTCATGCACATCGAGCGTGACCATGCTACATGTATATTAAATCTATTCTGATTGGGTGGTCGTTTGTTGAGAACCAATGAAATCAGTTGTAACAAATGTTGTTAATGGGACCATATGGTATTCTGTTTACAATAAAAAGATGTCTTCTAGCAGTGTTACTGCCGTAAAAATAAAAACTGTTCAATCATGGCAGAATGACTTCCCATGGCTTAATTACAAAACTGACAATGAAAAAAATGCGTCTTCAACTGTTTACGTGCATTAAATGGATTAAAGTGAGCACAGATTAAGTGAACTGAGGAATTTTAGCAATGCAATCATGAAAGGGGTCCCAGGGACGAAAATTCCTACTAGTATCTTTTATAATTAGTTCTAGCACCTACTGTATGACAATGCCTGCCATTGCCTAGCCCCTGGTATGATAGCCATTGATATGATTCAATATAAATTTGGGTTAAAACTAGCTTGGATTAAGTTGTACCGTACTGACCCACGTTTAGGCCCAGGGGGCCTTTGTTTTATTTGAGCTCACAAATCCAAGTGGGCTTAAACTCGGATATGGCCCTTTGCAAACCAAAAATCGGGGTAAAACTGATGAAATAGATGAAACTTGAAATATCCCCTGCTTCAAGATTAAGTAAAGGTAAATAGGCCTATAAGTTACTTTAAGAAAGTGATTTTTCAATTAAATGTGAATATTAAAATATTATAATAACACTTGTCTTGTTGTTTTATTGCCCAACATTCCCATAATTCACGCCATAAATGACACTTTAAATTTTGTAAGCAGTGTGGGTAAATCCTGCATCTATAGTCTATAGTAGTCTATAGTTTATATCAATGTTCAGACTTAATCCGATTAGGAAACTAATAAACGCGACGCTTTATTCATGATCTGTTGTCCACATAGAGGTTGTTACAATGGCGACTAATTGCATGTTTAACAAAAGCCAGTGAGTGTAATTATTTAACACTAACAGTACTGACAAAAGACAGTTGTATTTCTGCTAAAAAGCACGTGTTTTAATAAATAGAGTTATCACTCCTAAACTGTTTATACTGTAAAACGTGAACAAAATGCAGATTAAAAATATTAATGTCAATAATCTTTATTTTGGTTTCGAGTACATAACGTTGACGTAGTTTGGAAGACATTGTTGTTCAATGACAAGTTCCCCTTCTGCTTCATTATTATACCCACTGTGTGTTTACATAACCAGGAACCCAGTTCTCTGTGTTTGGTTACTAGAAGGAACATACCGACGTTGCCACTGAACGCGAAAAATATGTTTTTACAGTACTGTAGTTGGACAGACACCTGTGCGCTTTTCACGCGCATAGCCGCGCATGGCTTTTGAACTTGAAGCTACATATATACGCTGTTAGCGACTCGGTTCTTTTGTATTTGATGTCTGTTAATGATTTGTTTCCCCGGGAAGTATAATTTAATAAACAAATAAGATTTTAAGATTCACTTTATTTTATTTTATTGAATATTCTCACTTGCCTACGAAGTATAATTTTCCGTTTTGAATATAAATATTATATTTCTCGAGTTTGTCAATCTTTTTTTCTGTCTACAAGCTGATATCAAATACTTAATTACCACCGCTGAAATTGAAAAAAAATTGGGGTGGGCCTAAACTCGAATATACCCCTTTGCATGGCATTTGGCCAAAAGATATGGGTGGGCCTAAACACGGACATGAGCTTTGAGCCGGGTCAATATGGTATATTAATATAATATATAATAAAAAATTCAAAAATCGAATTCTGATATCTTATTTATAAATTATATATATCGATAACTGTATAGCTGTTTTTTTCACAAAATGAACCCCAAAACAAATAACAAATTATGTTTACTACGCAAAATTTAAAAAGTAAATCAGGCCCTGTATGAGCAAGTAGATGTTCAATAAAAGTGACAGTTAAGACCGACACACATGTATTACTAATACAAGTGAGAAACCATCCACTGACCTACGTGTTATTTATGCTTAAAATCCAATAAATAACAGAACGTGAACACTGGTATCAGGGTTTCCGCTACTACGGCAAGCCGGCCGTCCAACAGCCTCATTCCCCTCCCCAACCTTGACTTAATATTTGTCACAAAATAGCCACAGACCTAGCTCAGTCCCCTTTTTACACAGGACGAGCGATCACCGACAGTGATGATTAATAGATTGCAAGGAATCCTACACTTGGTGCCTGAATAAGACATGATCAGTAGCGCGGACCACGTGCACAGTTGTCTACACCATCTTGGTAACGCTTTGTCATGCGAATGTTTAGTAGTAATCAGCATTTCGCATTTTAATTTACCATAGATTTCTGTCTATAAGTCCCAACTTTCTGACCCACTATTTCCCCTCAGAATTTGCAATATACATCGGTAAGTCATTAAGGGGGATAAATTCTAAGCTACAGCCATGAACACAGGTGAGTTTTGGCAGTCGCTGTAACGAATAGTGCAGACCTTTTTCCCCAAAACGAGGTCTGTATCAAAGAAATGTTTAATAAAAAATAAAACAATTAAAATATTAATAGTTATTATCAGTGTATTTATTCCCTATCCAATGAATACAAAATTATCCATTATACGATTCCAGCATGAGGTCATCTCTGTCTCAGGGCTGAGGAATGGCTTTTGATTGGTACTGTGAACAAAATACAAAGAAAGCGGGCATGTAGAATGTCTGTATAGCACGTGACATGAGCTCTGCTGACGTAACACCTGTTACTGCTAGACAGTGTGACAATGTGTCTTTTGCCAACCGCGGTAGTCGGATTTTAATATTGCTACTGTTTATATAAAAGTCGTATGCATTGTATGCAGTTGTGCTTACACGCTTTTAGTTCAATAACTTGATATCTAAGAAAGACGATCTCTTTTACTTTGCTTTCTATACGAACAAGCCTTGAAATAGGGTGTCTGTCATTTGCAGAATGAGGTCCCCAGAGGGTGAATTTAGTGATGCTACCCCGCATAGCGGGCTAGCATCACCAAATTCACCCTCTGGGAACCTCATTCTGCTGAGGTGTAAGCAGAATGAGGTCCCCAGAGGGTGAATTTGGTGATGCTAGCCCGCTATGCGGGGTAGCATCACTAAATTCACCCTCTGGGGACCTCATTCTGCAAATGACAGACACCCTATTTCAAGGCTTGTATACGAAGCTTCAATGTTCCTGCTTGTTGTCTCAAGTGCAAGGAAATGGCTTCTTTTCAGTGATAAACAACCAAATTTTTTTCCCGACAGAACACCTGGTATGTGCTCCCCAAATACGGCCACATTCCCCCAACCCCTAGCGGAAACCCTGCTGGTATGTTGTGTTCGTCTACCATTGTATGCGACCCAGCATGTCATGAATCCCCCTGTGAGTTCCTCGTGCACGTGTCAAGGTCATCACATGCGTTCACACTGAGTGTACAGTGCATGTGACCTAATATAATTTAATTTAAGGGTAACTATAGTCTGCACATGTGTAACATTTTTACTACTATTAAACCAATTCCAATTTGTTACACATGCACAGTGTTAACTTCCTCATAAAGTCATGCAGGTTGCTGAATCACGTTTCGGTGACATGTGCCGCTCGCCGTAATTTGCAAGGAGTCATTGGTGTCTTACTAGTAGCTCCTCCTACTTTGGCCATTTTACATTTTGTCAACTTGTTTTCCAACTGGATTTTTGGATTGAATAATTACGGAATTATACACATTCTGGTAGGTGTTAAAGTTAATATAAATTGCAATATTGATAACATTAATGACTATGTTACTTGATTCTCAAAATTACGCGTATTTTTAAAAATTAATTCGTTGCAACAGGCCATAGAGGAAGGGCTGTCTGACTTGATTCGAACATTAAGTTCATCAAGTCAAGTCAGACTAAGGCCAATATAAAACGAGAGGCCAATCACGATCAGCAGATGTTAGCCCATCCCTTGGCGATAGTAAATTTATACTATGATCGGAATCATAAATGAGAGTTTTGGTGTTGAATTATAAGAGTATAACTGTTATGTACTATTATAGACAAATGTACATAACACAAATTATTGGAATTTATGGGTCACTCGCATTTATATAAGAGAATGCACTGGTGACTGGTACATGATCTGTAATGCTGCACCACCACAGCCTTGGGTTAAATGTGAAAGGTGACCTGGAATACTTGGTTTAAGAGAGTCCAATTTAAGTTTATCATGTATCAAATTCTACCAACAATATAGATGAAGATAAGCCACCTCACTGCTGACCCATTAATATCAATTATATAGCAGAGCTGTCAACAATTCACAGGAATTGTTTATGTTTAAAGCCGACATCTCTATTAAACCAATAACATTTATAATGACCTCAGACCATCTATTGAGTGATATCTTCAGCTGTGCTAGGCAGAACAATGTTCAAGTCTACTGTTAATATCATGTGATGTGTATTGTTGAATCTTTATTTTAAATTAGATACCATAGCTTTCTTTATCAGATTATCTGCACATTGGCAAAAGAGACATCAGAAAATAATATAGCCTTATCAATAGCTAAGTAGTCCAAAGGCATGGGATGGAATTGGTCAATTGGATTTAATAACGCTCCAAACAAATTTTCCAATACATATTACATAACACAAGATTTTGGACCGATTTAAACAAATTTGGTGTGGTGACCCTTGGCAGAGTTATAATGGTGCTAGTTTTTTCAAATTTTGTTTACTTTAAAAAATTTTTTTTTTATTAATATATATATTTTTTTATTTTATTTTTTTAAATTGAGCAAGGAATTCAATCATTAAAATTTTTGAACTCGATCTGTCTTTTGTGCTGAGAAATTCATATACAAAATTCATAGATAGAAAATATTAACCATACATACTTCCGGTATGTTATGGGTAAACATAAAAATTGCTTGATTTACATGATTTTATAGTCACTAATCGGTGATTGTCTTGAGTTTACGGCCGGTATCAATCTAATTTTGTACACGATCATGTGTGCCACTCCAGGCCCTATTTTTAGACCCCTCCCCAATATTTTATTATTTGGATGTCTTTGTGAAACCTTTTTCTCATGCCTTAACCATCAAATTACATTTCAGTGACCCATTAATCAGTCTATTCTGATCAAATTGGACAATCATTTTAAAATGACTTTGTATTATGTAAGATAGGATACTGCGTCAATATCTAGAACAGTCCATGACATTTATGTTTAGGAAGAATAAAATATATTAAAACAAAATTTGCCCTCCCGTCCCAATTTATGAAAAAGTTGGATGTAAATCTAACAATTTATATATCTTTATGCAGCATTGGTATACTTTTTCGGTGTGGTGATTGGAAATTTCAATGAGAGTGTGTTGACTCCCAAGGCAGCGTGTTTAACTTGAAAGTGGTAAGTTAAATTTCAATGCGTTGCACTGAATTTCAATGAATTGTGAAGCAGTGCAGTCCCAATGCACACTCAACCATGGTTTCCGCTAGGGTTTAAATGTAGGGTCCGTAGGACCTAGGATAGCATGGACTGACCATGCTTTCACCAGACGAAAGCGAAAATTTAAATTTTGTATCCAAAATCCACCCCCCCCCCCCCCCATTTCCTTTCACCTGAGAAGATATAAATAAGTTTGCAAAGAAGTATATTCACTGGAATTTGACATTAACAAATTGAAATCATTGAACCCCGTAAAGTCTGCCAGCTTTGTTTATGTATAAACAGCGAGCGTGATATGTATTGCGACCTTCACCTCCATTTTAAGTTTTAACAAACCGGAAATTATTGAAGTCATTCGATCGACAAAATGTTTAGTTATCGCTCCTGGAACATAGCCAGGTGGTTTTGGATTGGATGATATGTCTTCCACAGAATTCATGTTCAGAAATAAATGATCTTATGAATACTGAAGTTTAAGATCGTATTCGCCGATACCGGGTATATCACCTGAATATACTTGTTACTTCTGCAAGTATGTTTTTATATATTGCTGATTCGACAGAAGTATCAGCTGGTTATTTCCCGGGTTCTATAGTACATGTAGATTGTTTCTACAGTTCTAACAATCAAATCAACTGTTGACAACCCGGAGCTACTGATTTAATCAGGTCGGGCACACATCCAAAATGGTCTACGTAGCTCGTTTTGTCTACTGTACCGCTATTCTCAAAGTAATTGACCAGAAAAACGGGGTGATACCCCGGTCATGACCGCTGTGATACCGGTAATAAACGGTAGCGGTATCGCGACGGTCATGGCGTGGAGTTACGGTATTGGGCGATAATGATACCGTGGTCTTTTAGCGGGCACCGCATTAATTTTGTTGAATACCGCGGTGATTTTCATGGAACTCTTTTAGGGGAGGTATTTACTCACACATACTTGTTCGCGTTAACAAGCGGTATCAGTACCGTGGTATTGGAGGATACCGCGGTATAGTACCGCCATATTAACGGGGTGACACCACATTATTGGTGGTCAATTACTTTAAGTATAGCGGTAGCCCGATTGAGCTACGATTTGAATGTGATTTACACACCTCCATCGATTATCATCATACCACGAGAAAAGCGCATTTCGAATTTTCGTTTATTAGTTGTGTACGACTATTGCGTCTACAAAGAAGCAAAAAACTCAACGACTCACCACGGCTTAGCCTTAGGCGCAATTAACAATGTTTTAATTAAGACCTGTTAGCGTTTGGTAGTGACTTTCCCGAAAATATCAGATTTTGCCATAAAAAGTAGGGAACAATCCATTTGTTTTTGCAGGATATTTATTTTTGAAGGTCAAGAACGTCCGGTTTATGTGGCTTACCTGATTGGATAAAGCGAACAGCTTCACTCGGAGACGACTATTTGTTAAATGTTTGGCGACCGCCATTCAGAGAAGGCAACTACGGAAACACGATTCACAATATTTCTTTGAAATTTGGAAGCACCTCGTGTAACATTACAGTTATACAAATATGGTTGTCCATTTGTCGTTCCGTACATTCCAACAGATAGATGTTACACTGAAATCCCATTAAGAACATACCATTAATCCCCGGCTAAATGCAACCAATCAGATTATCGCCTGCACACGGATATTTACGAACACAATTGCGACCGGAACTACCTCAGATTTGATGAAAATTTACATTTCGATCAAGAAATTTTGATGATCATTTCTTATTGTTTTTCATGGTAAATTGACCAAAACAAATTGATTTTGAATCGCTCAAAAGGTATTAAAGCCGTGGTGAGTCGTTGAGTATTTTGCTTCTTTGTAGACGTGATAGTGGTACACAACTAATGAACGAAAATTTGAAATGCGCTTTTTTCGTGGTATGGCGATACTCTCCCCTGCCTAATAATAGTGATGGCCAAATAATAGTGATGGTGCACATTTTCGGGTGTTATTAATAATAGTGATGGTGCCAAATAATAGTGATGGCGCACAATGATGGCATTTTACCATATTTCTACTATAAATGAAGCAGAATGTAGGCCTTAATTAATTTGGCATTGTTGGGCAAGTTCCCATGCATGCAAGTTGTTCTCATTGGCTCCTTTAATAATGACAGTAAGTAATTTGGTAACAGTACCAGTCTGAGTAAGGTAAAGTACTGTGGTGATTGTACTAGTAGCCAGGTTGGGTGGAAGCAGGCACGGCTTTCTCAAAATCACAGCGAGGCTGCCAAGGAGGCCTCGCTAAATAATTTGCGCACATCGGCTATTTAAAATCCGACATAAAACTTAAATCCGACATAAAACGTAAGTTGTGGTTAATAATGTGGAACTGTTGCCAAGTCATCGCATTCATAATTAAACTGTGCTTTGAATACACGGACATGTTATTGTATTGCTTTATTGCATAGATTTAAATACATGTTCCTGTGTACACACAGAAGCTACTGCGGTGTCGTAACTTTCCATTTATAGCCAAAACCAGTCACGCATGTGTGCACACGACTCACAGCTTCTGTGTCTTCATGATAGCGCATAATTGGGTCACGATAACAGTATTGTTTGGAGAAGTCGGCCACGTCAAGTTAAATTAGTTCATCAGTTGTCACTCAGATTAGTTTCACTGATTATTTTATAATATAAGCCTGGTGATGTGATTTTAGCATTAAGTCCCGTTTTGATAGTAGAAGTCGGTTCCGTCCCAACGATAATTAGTTGTCACTGTGTGATTATAAGCTTTGATGAGTTGTAATTAACTGCGATAATCCGTCTGTTTATACACGGACATCATGATCTAGAGGCCTAAATCCTGTTAGGAATGAGATTCTCCCACATTCCTGTCAACTTGTCAAGTGCACTTCTATTTTTTTTAGTGAGCTGCACGTTTTTTCTAACTTTTTGACTGAAAATTCCGCGACTTTGCAAGAACTTTAAATAATCGTGATGGCGCCTAATAATCGTGATGCTGTCGTATTTTTCTTTAAATAAATAAACGTGACGTCACGTTTATTTGGCAGGAGAGAGTAATCGCAGGAGGCGTGTAAATCACATTAAAAACGTAGCTCAATCGGGCTACAGTAGACAAAACGAGCTACGTAGACCGTTTTGGATGTGTGCCCGACCTGTTAATTACTATCATATTGAGAATCACATTGGGACTTATCATGTTCTGTTCTGTTCTGTTGAAATAAAATATTGATAACAGCAGAATCGCGGGACTTGGGGGAGGTGTGTGTGTGTGAACGACACAAGCGGTAAAATGTACAATGTTATACTGTCGCGCATCAAAGTATGTGACAATAAATGCAAATTTATTTGGGCCCTAAAACATGGAACATTTCATCAGTGTTTAATGTACTTTCTGACTTTATCATTTACAATGTTTAGACGTGATATTTTCGGAAACGGTCAAACGGAAAAAAAACGGCGCGAGTGCATGATAATTGAGTGACCAGATGAATAAGATTCCCGAGAATTACGCTAATTACCACGTGGCATCTTGTTTTTGCGTCAAAATTAGACGAACACAGAAATATGTAGAGCTTTATTCCACAGAAATATGGAGAAGTCTTTAAATCTTGTAAACTTTTTTAAATGAGCTATTTCATCAGAGAAAAGGCTTTCATTAATCCTTTTCGAGAAGTACACATCTCAAGTAGGAGAACGTTCGATAACCGTACTATAATAAAACCGTACCACAAACTGTGGCATGGAGTAAATCTATTTTTTTAAATATGTTATATTCCAAGTCTATGATGAGCTGTCAAGGGGTGTGTCCATATTGGTGTGTAGGGATGACACAACCCGTCTACTTGCCAAACAAAATAGAACAGACTGAACTATGGGATGGCATTCAGGGCCGAGTGGTATGAAGGACAGACATGTTTGACACATCCTAGCTTGCAGGGTTCGCGCTGCCACTTTCATTTGGCAAAAGTTTTGGCAAGTCCCTTTTTAATTCCTCAAGCAATTTGAAAAATATTGGTCAATCATTACTATTCATTTCAGGAAACTCTTACAACATAATTATATTAGTGGTGTTAATTTTATAAAGTTTAGGAAAAGTTAACACCACTATTAAGATGCAGTTAATCTCATAGCATTAGTGCTGATGGTTGGAGGGGATTACTAATCCTCCTGTGATGTGCCCTCAGGATGAAGCAACCCTTCTATCATTGTATTGTTCGGTGATTGGCTTATTGTTGTATGATACAACCACAATAGAGATGCGAGAATAATTAATTAATTATTAACTAAAGTTCAGTTCTGCTTTTCTATCGATGTCAAAAGTCGTTCAAACCGCGAGTGTCGAAACATAATAATTAAGGTTGCAGAAAGTGATACTATCAGGGATAGCATTTGGAAAATGCTAATATAATTTGGCAAACAATATTTTCATTTGGCAAATTATTTGGCTAAAGTAAATTTCGGTCCAGCGCGGACTCTGATCCTAGGATGGATTGCCCTCGATGGTAATCATGGTATGTATGTTCCGATTTGGTCATGTCTTTTCTGAATGCATGTAGGGGTTTCATTCAATCCGACACCGGTATGCTACCCCTTACCATTTCTATACAACACCTGCAGTCAGCATATGGGCTTATATAAGCTAAACTGTCAGAAATGGAAGGGGTGGGGACTGATTGTAAGCACGAGAGGAATGTCCTATGGATTTGTATAAGTTCCATAATAAGTTTTATTCACACTAATTTATACCAGATTTAGTAGATCGAGTAGTCAGTTCCGAACGTGTTGTGTGGGCTTATTCTCACTTTGCCGACGAGCATGCAGAAATATCGCCGGTAAGGGTTTAGTGTCGCGCCTACATGTATATATAGTCGGTATTAATTAAATAACAGTTTGCTCCCGAGGCAGTGTTATTTTAGCATGCCGCCTGAATTTTTATCTTTATTGCCTCCTCGTGGGAGAGTGTACACGTAGAGCATGACATTCTGTTTGATATTTACAGGTGCAAATTACATACAATATAATAGGTATACATATACAATTATTTGAAACTTTATTATTATTAATAATTTGAAACTATATTATTATTACTATTATTATTATTAACGGCGAACCCTATATGTCTCTCCAAAGTTGATCATAATCAAGTTTCTATCTTCGTCATGATAAGTTCTCAAGTAAATGTATTCTTCATCCCAACGGCCGAGGAGGCAAAAATCTAAACAATCAATATAAACTTTAAAACTTGAACCTCAACAATCAAGAGAAATATACCTGGCTATTCACCTCAGAAAATGAGTGCATACTAAAACTACTGCTTCATGGAAAGAGACGAGAGTAAACAAATATCAGAATAAAATAATCTATTCACTCATGACATCGTATATATACCGATTAGCAGAGTTGCAGTTTACTGTCCATATACACTTGCAGATTGTATAGTACATACTTCTATATGAACCTTTTTATACTATCCATATTCATGTCAAGTAGTTACCATGTCTAATTACTCCTATTAATAATTTTGCAATAAAAGTTGGGACCTGCCAACTCTCAACTGTTTGCACTTTGGAAGAAGTGATCGGACTGCATTACTTACAATATATTATATAGTTCAATTTCAAACAGTCACATATTTACAGTTATCAACCCTAGACTAATCAGAGTAACTACTTGACTGGATTACTATAATCAAGTTATATAATATGTTTTGGTAAAATATACCAGTTTATTTTCTAGTCATACATCTCGGGGTCCATTGTATGTAAAATGCATCTGGTTTTCAATAAATCTATCTATAACCCGTCGGCTGTGTATGTGCGTGTGTGCATCTGTGTGTGTATAACTCGGTCACGCTTTTGGTGCGTTTATAACTTTTCAACCATGCGTGCAATATGGCCCAAATCTGTACCACGGCCTATATATTGTGTCATAAAAGATGACTCACCAAATTTCATGCTGATTGCATGTTAAAAATGTACTGGTAAAGTAACACATTTCGCTAACTTACCTATTTATCGTTTTTTTCTTCTTCTAAATCCAGTGCATGTATAGCGAATGGGGACGCCCGTCCCCTACCACACTGTCATCAGAAGCCGAGAACTGGGAATGTTCACGAACTGTGTTACTTTCTGTCAAAATAGATTATCTGGTTTGTGAACCTCCTTGACTAAGACAGTGACTCGTGGGGAATCTGGTCCACCCTGGGCTCGTGGTCACTGTGTGCCACCCTTGACACTCTGGCCCTGCCACTCTGGCCTACCCCCTGCCCTCGATGCCGGCCACTCTGGCCATGCAGTCGAGGAGGGGGCCGGTACCCCTCCCCGACTGCCATACACTCTGGCCCACCATCTGCCATCAATGCCACTTTGGCCCACCCTCCTCGGCGGCGGTCACTGGCCCACCCCCTTGCTCGACATGGGTCAGAGTGACCGTCGAGCAAGGGGTGGGCCAGAGTGATCACCCTTACTACTGAGGGGGTAAAAAAATTCAGTTTTATTGAAATAAAGTGTTTCCACAATTGAACCGCAGTGCATGGGCCTGTTATCCTCATATAGGCTCCATGCATGTTGAATACAGGCTCCAAAGAGGGTCCGTTTAAGATCAAAATGTGCCGCAAGTCCCCTTCGTCGCCGAATAAAGGCTCCCGAAATTGAGTATGTTTAAGTTAGTATATAGTAATATTTAAAGTAAGATGCTGAGTTTGTTTAGTTCAATATGTGCATGCGTATATGAGGGCTGGATGCGCTACTAATTGCGCTTATGTCCAATTAATTAAATGTGAAAACGGACTCCCATACATTATTGGCAACATGCATGAACTCGGGGGGGGGGGGGGGGTAACGTCTAAATCAGCCCCCGTTCCTTGGTATATGGCACATATTGACCATGCTAGATGATTCAAATTGGGTGATGTCGATGGATCACTCACAAGTAGATAATTTTCAATCAAAGAACTGATATATGCCATGGTGGCCAAACCATCCAGCAAATTAATGGCAACAGGCAACCATCTGATTAATTTGATTGTTTCAAATAAAATTAATTTAATGTTCATCAGAATTAGAATTAATCACAGTTAATTCAGGGGGAAGGGGGTAGTAACAAATTTGCAGAAAGGTATGCCGTTTTTTTGCATCTGGCATTTTCAGGTACCCACCACCACCAAACCTGCAAAAAAAGCTCCCAATTTTGTTTACACCCCCCCCCCCCAAATTTAACTAATTTTGGTCTAAAACCTGCATAAAACCATACTGATATCACTAATATGACTGGGAAATTATCTCCTTTAGATAAAATGACAGTTTAACCTGTTTCAGAAGCTGTTTTAATTGAAAAAATAATACATGTAAATATTTTTTTTCAAATACTGGTTGAAAGGCATTATTTTAAATTTGTCTACCACATGCATGTATATGCATTGGAGTTTCCAGGTCAGTGTGTGATGGGAGTATGAGTATTCCTGGTTGGTCAACTTCCATACCGCTAAGTGGAAATTCTAATGCATGCATCGATAGTGGACAAATACAGTAACCCATCAGAAGCTGATAGGTGCACATAATAACACTATTATAAGGTTGTATTGTATTAAGGTTGTTATATTTCAATGTAAATAGCACTACTTAAGAATACAAACACCTAAACCAAGTTTTCATTCTTCCTTATTTCATTTTGGTGTCCACTAATGTTTGATTTACATGGATTTGATTATATGTGCACTGTGACTCACTGAACATTAGCTTATAGAAGATAAATGTGGAAAGAAAACAGAAACACCATCCCAGTTGAAAAAACACTTTACCCGCAGCACATGTTTGCTGCATATTAGATTCTCATACATATCACTCATGACAAGGGGTGGATAATAAATAACAACTATGTATAAAATAGAAAATATTTATCGCAAGAGATTAAGTTAAGAAAAAACGTGGAACAAATCGCATATAAAAAATATATTTGTCTACTTAATTAAATTATAACACGTTATAGTAAAGACAATTCTCATCTGAGTTTCTTTTATATTCGGTTTTAATATATCAAGAATCATTGTATGAGGTTTTTGGGATCACATAGCATAGTTTTACATGTACTCATGTGTGCCTATGTATTGAGATCGTCTAGTGTACAGGGCAGCCTTGAGAATATGGTGTGGACGTTTGCAGAATGAGGCTCCCAGAGGGTGAATTTAGTGAAGCTATCCCATGGGCTAGCATCACTAAATTCACCCTCTGGGGACCTCAATCTGTTTAGACCTCAACTTCTCTGGAAATTATCTTTATTATTAAATAAACAAGTATTTAAGTATCTTTAGAAAGTTTCTTTTATCTTTTTATACGCCTGTTTGAAAAAACGGTCGTATTATGTAAATGGGTAGTCCGTTCGTCATATCCATCCATCCGCTTTTGGTTTCCGTATGATAACTTTAGATTGAATCGAGTGAACTGAACCAAATTTGGTATGTTAGTTTACCATAGCAAAATACGGATCAAGTTCGAATATGGGTTTAGTCCGCATGATTTTGACTGAGATATGCCCCTTTTTTTACTTAGATTTTACCTGATTTGCGGTTTCTGGATGATAACTTTAGATTGAATCAAGTGAACTGAACCAAGTTTCGTATATTAGTTTACCACCCCAAAATACAGATCAAGTTCGAATATTGTCCCCATGATTTTAACTGAGTTATGTCCATTTTTCGACTTAGATATTACCTGCTTTGCGGTTTCCGTATGGTAACTTTAGATTGAATCGAGTCAACTGAACCAAATTCGGTATACAGATCAAGTTCAAATAAGGGTTCTGTCTACATGATTTCGCAGGTCAAGTTCGAATTTGAGTCCAATCTGACCATTTTTTTCCAGAGTTATAGGATTTTTTGGTCTGAAAATAGTCGAAAATAAATATTTTTTAATGTTTTTCGGTTTTTCAGTCAAAAATACTACACTTGAAGTTATTGTGTTTTATTTTTGTTATTATTTCGTCTTAAGTCAAAGGTTTCAAACAAATGAATAAAACCTTGCCCCACTCTACTCCAGAAACGGGCGTATTATGCCACGCCCCGACGGCATGCTCTTGTTAGTTTATCTATATGCCCAAATTGGCAAACGACACATTGCATAATCAAGGTATCAAAGGGTGCACATCACCATCAGGGAACTTATATCTGAGTATATGTCTCCCATAGCAGATAAGGTCTAATTAGAATGAGGTCCCCAGTGTGTGAATTTAGTGATGCCAGCCCACTGTGCGGGGTAGCATCACTAAATTTACCCTCTGGTGACCACCTCATTCTGCAAATGGCTGCACCATATTCTCAGGCCTGGTACAGGAATAAAATCTACAAATAATAAAAGGACGCCAACCATGTGTCCCCCGAAAAGGTGGCTTTTTCAAAAGGATATTTTTTTTTAACTCTGTAAAAATTCAACGGACCATGACCAAATTCAAACTTGGCCTTCGTCTTCTGAAATTGGAACCACATACCAAATATCAAGAGATTCAGATGAATTTAAAAACAATCAGATAACTAAAACTAAAGTTATTATCCAGAAACCAAAATAATCGGCAAATTCTAAGTCAACAAAGACCATAACTTTGGCAAAAATGGGCAGAGCGAACCCATATACGAACTTGAACTGCATTGGGAGCTGATACTCTGACAAACCAAATATGGTTTAGATCTGATTACACAAACTAATGTAATCATGCATCATCCGAAAACCTCAAAACGACAAAATTCTAAGTCGAAAATGGCTCATAACTCTGGCAAAAATGGGCGGACCGAACCCATATTTGAACTTTACTTGTGTTTTGAGTTGAGAAACTCACATACCAAGTTTGGTTTCGATCCTATAGCTCAAAACAAAGTTCTCATCCGGAAACTTTCTGGACGGAAGAATGGACGAACCGACGGACAGACAGACTCTAAGTCTAAAAGTGACTTAACTCTAGCAAAAATGGGTGGACCGAACCCATATTCGAACATGACCTGTGTTTTGAGCTGATAAACTCACATACCAGATTTGGTTTCGATCCGATAGCCCAAAATAAAGTTCTCATCCGGAAACTTTCTGCACTGACGCACGGACGTACACCAGCTATTTTAATAGTCCCCCAAAAAATATTTTGGGCCCATTTGGGGGACAAAAAACAACATGACATCTCAAACCACAACAGCCACTGATGTTTCCATTTCCAGCGAGTGCCTTGATGGTGTTTTCTTTTTTGATTTTGATCTGTTGATTTGTTAATGCAATGTGTTTAAATTGAAAACTCACCAAAGTATTGTGGCAAATAACCAGCCATTACAATTCTCAGTCAAGTATGTGTCAAACCGCCGATAATAGCAAGACACACAATAAAAGACAAATGTTTTAATGCCCTGCTTTGTGAATATAGGTGTGTGGTGGTGAGCATGCTCTTACGCCTCAAAATCGAGGACTAAGCTATTGTAGCCAGATGCTTCTACATTGAAAATGACTAAATTATTCTCACAAATATTTATAATTTTTCATAAGATCATTCACATCCTTCACAGATAATAATACTGTGCTCTTTCGGACAGTCAATAATACTTGTATCATGCAGACTATCCAGATATTCAATGTCAAAATATTAACTCTCATTGTGAAAAGTTTTTTTTATACATGTAATAGCATATAATAATAATATTCTAGTGTTTTAATATAAACTGGTACTAATACAACTGGCTCCATGCTATATTCAAGATGATATAAATGTTTAATCTTTTAGGATGTTAAAAAGCAGCCATGTGTTGTCAATTTTATGCTAGTTATGACAACTTCCCTAGAATCAGTAGAAAGTAAAATGCTACCCTCTGTTGTGAAATAATTTAAAAAAAAAATTAAGACAAAATTACTTTTGACACAAATGTGAGTCATTTTCACCTGTGGAGCCTCCAGCTGATGATATTGAGCTTGATATGAATTTATGATGAGCATTGCAATGCATTAAAATATTACATGTTTGGAAGAACGATAACAGATTAACCCTCACTATACTACAGTAATGTCCTAATTAATCAACCTCTTAACCAAAGCAGAATTATGGGTAACTTTTCAGGAATTAGTCGGAAATATGGCTTGTTGCCATTCATCGGAAAGCTCTCGGCGAGAGCTTTCCGATGAATGGCAACAAGCCATATTTCCGACTAAATCCTGAAAAGTTACCCATAATTCTGCTTTGGTTAAGAGGTCAATTAATTAGGGCATTACTGTAAATGCTCATTGACCAGTAGTTCTCTTAGGAAATGTTCAGATTATAAGTTAGGTCATTTGTTGAAATAATTATCTGATCATTTCCCCACTAATAAGAATATTAATCCTTCAGCAGTAGTTTTATCTTTTTGTCATACTGTTGTCTTCTCATTTTCCCTGAAAACCCCTCACAATGAATAATTGACCATTCCAATGTATATTTTTATAACTGATCGGGAGAATCCATTTAGTATAGAAAGGGTTAATAACATAATGCTGAAATGAATCACAACCTCTTGGATTTCTCTCTAGGAATGTAATCAGGGTTCCAGACCTCCAGTTACAAAAACAATACTATTTTACAATGAAGTTAGGGGGGTATACTGGAATCAGCTTGTCCGTCCGTCGTCCGTCCGTCGTCCGTCCGTGGACACAAATTTGTCCGGAGTTTTTCTCAGTCGTTTTTTTATCAATTTCTGTGAAACTTGGCAGCCATCAACCACCATGGGAACCTGTGCACCTGCGATTATGACATCTGTCAGACTTTTTTTGGTGGAGTTATCTCCCCTTTTTCGACTTAGAATTTTTTCGCAACATGTATAATTTTGTCCGAGCTTTTATTCCTACATGTTTAGATCAATTTGTTTTAAACTTGGCACAGATATTTAGTACCATGGGAACCTGTGCACCTGCGAACCTGCGATTATGATGTCTGTCCGACTTTTTTTGTGGAGTTATTCCACTTTTTCGACTTAGAACTTTTATTCCTAAATTTTTCGGTCAATAGGTTTAAGATTAGAGTTGTGCACCTGCAATGGGAACTGTTATTTTATTACTTTAACTAAATGTTTACTGACATGTGAAACATCTTAGTATTTTAAAAACACGGGTGGTATCCTTAGTCCCATTGGGACAGTTACACCTCTAGTTTTACATTGCCATTGGCGCTGTGTCATATATAAAATTTTGTGATATAGTTTAGATATGAAATTTTATTACTCAGGATAACAAAATTATGTTAATATCTGAGACATTTCATGGAAAAAACCTGAACACCAATGGTCATTTGAGATGATTCTCATGTCAGTGGTGTCTCATCAACAGATGAGTGGAAATTCAAAGTGAAAACAAACATGTACCTGTTAGCTACACATGTGACACTATCTGGATCACTAATTAAGCACCTTAGTCTCATCAATATTTTTCGATTCAATTTTACTAGTTTCCCGACCGTGCGCTATTTTTAACAACTATTTTCATGTTATTTGTTATTTTTAGCATGCTACCCGTTTTACCACCCCCTTTTTTCACTGTTATTTTTAGCATGTTACCCATTCGCCATGTTACCCCCTTTTTTTCGCTGTTATTTGTTTAGCATGTTATCACCCCCAATTTACCAGTAACTTTTAATAATTTTGATTCATGATTTTATGTGCTTCTGTATTTTTATAACGTCTAACTATAGTTCTACCGTTTTGTTGATGAGCATAATTATGTCTTATATTTGCAATTGTATTTTATGTTTAACATGTCAAGCGTTTTAGAGCACTTTGGTGGATTTTACACTATACAAAACTGTTATTTGTTTCATCGAAACAATATAAACTAGAATGCACTCAGAGAAATGCCAACGTGCGCAAAAATGTAATAAAAAATAATTAAAAAAATAATTTCACTGTATTTTACTTAATTATTTTATTTAATTTAATTTAATGTTAGCAACAAAAGACAATTACAATCTTCAATAATTTTATTTAGGGGATAACAGTGTGGTGTTTTGTGATTTCGGAAAGGTACATGGCGAATATACTGTGGCAAATTTAGGTAATGGGCGACGGCAGAGCCGAGGCCCATTAACGGGTATTTGCCACAGTATATTCGCCATGTACCTTTCCAAAATCACAAAACACCACACTGTTATCCCCATTCTAATGCCCTTTGAACTTAAAAATGTTATTTAGACAAACAAATGGCTCGTAATTATCAACGAAATGTGCGGCCATAGAAAACACTCAGCCAATTCACGACTTTTTATTTTAAATTTAATGCGCTAGATGAAATATAGTCTTCCCAATTACCATCGCTCTTATCGTTAAAAATACTGATAAACATGAAAAATTGCCACCTCAAATAGAAATAAATATGCACAACAATTAGTTTCTGCATGTACCTGATGCCTTTTTCAGATGTTTACCACTTACAAATTGCGCTTTTGATTTTACCGCGATCTTGAAGTTGAATTGAAACAATGGGAAATTGTTTACTCAATGCGATGTATTTCACGCCGTGTCTGTCGCGGTTTCATGTCAAGAAATTTGGTCAAATGATATCGAGACACTGACGTTGGTGGGGTATAACGTTGTGGTGTTTTGTATATTCTGAAAGTACATGTATACAGGGCGATTGTACTGACTGTCAATTTTTGACAAAAGCCACATCGCTGGTTTGTTTATATAGCAACGAGCTAGTAACGGAAGTCAGTGCCAAGGGCGTCAACTCTATAATCTACTCCGTAACATCGCCGGCATAATCTGCGTAAGGGTGACGTCATGGAGTGAATTCGGTAGGGTGACACCAACGTAAGTACCTACGAATCTGACTGATCGCCATACTGTTGCGCGAGCGCATGTAAATATAGAGTATAAAACTCTATATCTAACAAAATATTCCCTTCAACATGTAATCTCTCATCTCAAATATTGCATACACTAGAATCTAGGTACATCAATTAGACACAGTTAGAAATTGGCATCAATGTGGCTAACATACCAATAGGTGAGCCTTTGTCTTAATTTGAACCCCCGTACTGTTGTTCCTGATTAACACAGAATGGTTACCAATATGACCACCCTGGTGTCACGTTTATATCAGAATAATAAATATTGCATTGAATGAATGAACATCGTCATCATCATCATAATGATGATGATGATCATCATCATCACCATCATCTTCATCATCATTATGTATGTCCAGATTTGAACATATACCAGTATGTATATATCATCCATTCCTATTTCTTCAAATTCAGCTCAGAACTATTGGTTCATGTTTGATTGTTGATATATGCTTTATAAATCTTCATAGACTGGAGGAAATAAAGATATAATAAAAAAAATTCTGGAACCCTGAGTACAATTTTAA
Source organism: Siphonodentalium dalli (assembly GCA_032622095.1). Classification (NCBI taxonomy): domain Eukaryota; kingdom Metazoa; phylum Mollusca; class Scaphopoda; order Gadilida; family Siphonodentaliidae; genus Siphonodentalium; species Siphonodentalium dalli. Next base: position 21,162,146 of record CP136065.1, read on the forward strand.
AATGGTATTGAGCATTGAACGAAATGGATGATATGAATTGTAGATTACTGAAAAATAAATTATAAATTATTGGCACATGATTTCTTTTGCATACTGGAAGTCTTCTACCTAGACCTCTGCATGGTATTGGTTTAGCTGATGTGTACAAAATATGCAATGATAACTCATGTAATCTAGAATATACAAAATTATATGTGTGTGTTGGTCGGTCTCATGAGTTGAGATTAATATTAATGGGAAAATTTAAATGTTTTGTGATATAGTTTAGATATGAAATTTTAATGCTCAGAATAACACAATTATGTTAATATCTGAGACATTTCATCGAAATAATCCGAATACCAATGGTCATTTGAGACGATTTTCATGTCAGCAGTGTTCAATCAGATGATTGGAAATTCCAAGTGGTGTAGATAATATACATATAAATGTATGAACATTATTTTGGCTAGAGTACAAAAACAAAAACGCAAACCTACATATGAATCCAAAGCAGTTTATAATATATCCTTCAAAAATATTTTCTGAGCATAACTGTGACTGAAATCAAGCTTGGACAGATTCAGTAGAAATGAATCCGAAAATTGTTGTTATTAAGAAATTTTTGTGCATGTGTTTTAAATTTTTGTTTTAGTTATGGTTTTCACAATGATCCAATATTTTTGGGTTTTAAATATTGACCAAACTTTCTGAAAAAATTCAGAAATGGCCAAAATATTGACCAAAAGATTTTTCTACATTTTCCGACCAGAATGAAAACAGATTGCTGCACTATAAATCAAGCCTGCTCCATTAAAGATAAAAGGCTAAGCTTACTAAAAGCTAAAGTTATGTTTCTTATATTAGGCAATCAAAGTAAAATATATGTGTTCTCAGGAAATATGATCTCAATTTTGAGATGATGGAGTGCGGCTATTTATACAAATAATTTTTTTGAAATCCAATATTTCTAACAGAAAATATTTTTTTTAAATGAGGCTTCTTAAAAGAAAATTTAAGAGAACATTGAATTTTATTTGTTTTGGCCTTATATATAGTACGTAAAGTACGTATACATTATTTAAACCAAAAACACTTTCACAACCATTGGAATTTATCATTTAGAATAAAAACAAATTTAAAATTAGTTGCCAGTAAACATGAACATGGCAGCATTATTGAGATGTTTATATGTGGCACATCAAAATATACTGGCATGGTGGTTTAGTTTATTGGGGTTTACCATCGTTTCAACCATCATATCACAACATTGTCAGTTTTATGGGTGGAGGAAAGACAGTTCAGAGGGTTAATATCACTGGGATTCATTCCACTGGATGTGGAAACCACCAATCCCTGAAAAAGTAACCGACAAAATTGCCCAGATACACAAATCAGATGATCTTCCCTTTACGTGGATCACAAATCCATGCAAATTGGGATTCGAACCAGCTTCATCATCACTGGACAGCTCAAATGATCCGCCGTAGGTTTCCTGAGATGTTCACATATGGCTCACAGAGATGTACTGGCATGGTGCCTTTCCTGATGTGTTCACAAATCAAATAAATCACAGAGTCAGTTTGGAAGAGCTTGGAATCCAGGTAAGCCAGCGAATGCTTCACTACCTGTGGAAACAATATAAAATGGAGAGATTTCACATGTATATTATTATAAATTTGTTTGTACATAATTATATACATTTACCGTTCTGTAATTCAAATAAAACAGATTACAATATCCTGAAACTGTGCCGTCCTGCACAAGATGTGGACGCCACAACATTGAGAGGAGGCACTATATACACTCCCAAGACATTAGAAGCTAACATTGTTCAACAACATCAAAACTATCTACCTTTCAAGAGAGAGAGAGCGAGAAAGAAAGAGAGAGAGAGAGAGAGAGAAGGAAGATTAACCACATAGGTCATCACACAGAAATATCATCACAGTGGGAAAATACCTAGATGCTACCTTTCGAAAATGATTTTGCATCTATTCTAATAAAAAAATTTGACACAGGTTTCAACATCATCTTTGACATCTCAACTAAAGTCACTGTTGGCATAGACAAAGGAAACTAAATTTGGGCATGGGAGTAATTTATTCATCCTAAATGGAATCTCCCACCAAGTTTTAAAAGTATATATTGGAATGGCCTATTATTCATCTGGAGGGGGGTGTTTAGGAAAAATTAGCAGACAATAACAGACTGACAAAATAGATAATACAAGTGCAGAAGGATTCTTATTCACAGGTGGGAAATGTCCAGATAGTATGTTCAACAAATGACATATGGCAGATGAGCTTATTATCTGAACATTTTCTAAGTGAACTACTCATCAAGGACTAATATGAATCGTACGTGAAACGTAGTGGAGCAACCACACATGATGTGCCTCAAATTTGCACTTTTTCGGCGACATAACGCCAAGAATAATTTACGTAACATCATGCAGTGGTCACGATGGAGACGGCATGCCAAATTGACAAGACTTGTCGTGGATTGTAAAATCTTGTTTGGATTATTGTCATGACTTCATTTTTCTTTTTATTAAGCGAAATTGGTCTAAATGAAATTAATAGACTTAAATCACAGGTGAATTCTTCGTAAATTGTGAAGTAGTTACTTTCATTTCTATCGCGATGCTTCATTTCCAATTCCGCATTTTTTGTATCTCAACAAGGTTGCTAACCGGAAGTCACGTGACAATTTCTCCAGAATCTATACCCGCGATCTTGAAAAATCACTGATGGATATAGAAAAAATTATATGACGTCATTCACCTGCCTTAGGTATAAGCACCCTTGGTGGTTGCTATTAAAACAGTTAAGCAGACAGAATGCGAATGAGTGAAATTATTCAGCCTGAAGAAGTGGGGTTTATTTTCACTAGGGTCGCATCCAGGCGTTTGCCGGGGCTGTCAGGCTCTTGCCCATTGCAGGGTTCTTTAACCCTTTACCCAACAAAACGGCCAAAACCGGCCAAATAAAGCTTCAACAGCCTAAAATATCTTCGGTCTGTCTCAATAGAACCATACAAATATGTACATGTCTTCTATGCTGCCAAATTAAAAAACATAATGATGTGTATTTCAAATTAATTATGTTATTTCTCGACATTATCATACAGATCAGATATTCAGTTATAGTGTTATCAATAACAAAGAGTAAAATCCAAGATGGCTGCCGGTGGACATGTTTTTTGGCCGATTGACCCCAAAATGACTCGTTCCCATCTACATGTCAATGTTAACATCCATAACAAATTTCATGATGATCAGACAAATATTACTACCTGTAGCCTGTGCTAATGGATTGCATTTTGAAATCCAAAATGGCCGTTGGCGGCCATGTTTTTTAGCCGAATGATCCCAAAATGACTCGTTCCCATCTACATGTCAATGTCAACAGCCATGACAAATTTCATAATGATCCGACCAAAGGTGTGACCTGTAGCCTGTGCAACACATGCACATGCACACACACAAGATGGACACCAAGCCATGGCAACAGCTCAAACTTTACAAGTAAAGTTGAGCTAAAAATGGAGCTTAGGTCCAGAGTTGTTATGAGAATAGTGTCACACAAAACCGCACCTCTATGAAATTTATATTCAAATACTGGAAAATATGTCATTTTCTTTTATTGGCATTACCGTAAGAGTTTTTCACTTTATTATTGTTGCACGGCATTAATCATGTCCTCACGAAACAACAACAAACATATAAAAGTGGTATTTGAAGTATAGTTGAACGTTTATATCAGTCAGATCTCTAGGCATACATGCAGCATGCTCAATTCTACTTTTATATGTTTGATGTTGAATTGTGTATGCATCGTTAAAGCCACCCAACAATAAAAGAAGTGAAAAGTCTTGCAGTGACACCGATAGCCGGTAATAGAAAAGAATGAAATTTAGGCAGTGCAGAAAAAATTCACACTGAGAACGGGTTGTATATATAACTATCGAGATCGGGATGTGGTATGGAACCACAATATTCAAATGATTACAGCGTGTGTGTATGTAGTACCCAAGACAGCCAATAATGTTGGCACCTGATCTGACACTAACATGCACATGGCACTAGGGAGGAATTTGGTGGCCTTTGTAGGTAGCGGAGTAATGTCGAAAGAGCTATACTCGTCCTTGACCTCATTTATAGTACACTCGGGCACGCATTTATAATCTAAAATAGACTCCACCCTGCATGTGCCATTTGACTTATATATCAAGATGTTCCACCCACTTTGGCGTTTTAAAAATCACCCGAAAGAGATCCGTTAATTAGTTGAATATAACGTGACTGTCAATTCTGGGGTGAAGGTCGAGTATAGCTCCTGTGACATTACCCCTCTACCGTCTTTGTAGACACACAGTGAATATCTGGTCTGCTTGATAATGTGGAGAAATAATAGAATTACTTCTATTCTATTGCTACTCAGCATTGATTCAAACTCATCAGGGAATTATCATATAGATGTCTACATTTCACTGTGCCACTGCTGTAGTCTGCATCCAATTTATGGTAACAGAGGTTATGCTACTCCTTGTTATAATATTGTTCTATGAAATATAAGAGATATGTCCTTCTTTCCAGTTGCTATAGGGCTTTTAGAAATTACTCAGACTTACTGAGGATTAGTGTTGAAACGACTAAGGTTTTTTATAGTCGACTAATCAAGAGTAAAAAATTGAGTTGAAGTCGACTAATCGACAACCCCCATTCCCATGGAAAACATCCCTTTTACTATGTGGTTATTGAGTACTAAAAAAACAAGTAATTTGCCTAATGATAACGTCTTTTGAGCTACCCAACATTGTCAACAAATGTAGTAAGTATTTACCTTTAAATAAGTCATCAAATTATATTTGATATGGTTTTTAAATTGAAGTAAATCACTGCGAGACAACAGCTGTTAACAAGTTCCCATTTTTCGCAGTAGTTACATCGAGACTCGGAAGCGGTGCTCTCGGATACCGGTGCTACTAAATTTTTATCCAGCCAATTAATACTTGGTTTGCATTTGATTTTGTATAGGTTTCTTGTTTAACGTTGTATTATGATACATTCATCACATTGTCGATTTCATAACTGGTGTTTGTGTAAGTAATTCTACTAAATAGCATGGCTTTTGTTTTAACTTTTAACACTGTTGTTGCCATTGTTGGTATATTGTATTGTACCATTGTTCTGTTAAAACATAGTTAAAGAAACTCTGAACCAAGCTGGATTGAACCCCAATATACAAAACCATTACCTCTTGAAACTAATACTTGACTGCTCAGCATTCGATATCCCAAAGTACTGCATGCTGAAAATTGAATCCATCGCCAGAGGCTTGTGTTACCAACTACACCATGCTCGTCTCCGTATCCTGTCCAAGAAGAAAACTGGTCTAAGAGCTCCGCCTGTGGATCCCGGCAGTCAGTGACAGCCACAAGTTAGACTTGACACTACTTGTAGATAACTTATTGCAGACTGAATATATATATGTATACACATATCAAACCTATATGCTCAAGAAGATGTGGTTACGTCCGCCCATAAGGACGGTTCTCCTGACACAGGAGGGATGTACAGAGAAGGTAAAGGTAAAGGTAAAAGTTCATGCTCAATTTCATGCAACTAATCAACTTGGGTTTCTGGAGTCATATTTTGGTGAACAATTCATCGACGTTGACAAATCGTTCAATTCTACTGAGGATATATAGATTGGAGCCTGAATTGCTTTCATAAGTTATTGATACTCACTGAGGATGTAATTGGGAGGACTGAATTGACTTTCATAAGTTATTGATACTCACTGAGGATGTAATTGGGAGGACTAAATTGACTTTCAGAAAGAAGAACATCACATGTGGTCACCCAGTCAGGAGGATCCCAGTTATGCCACTGAAAAAAGAAATCGAAACATGTGTAAGGCCATTGAAAATAAATACCTATTTTCTCAGGAAATCATACATGGAAAATTGGATGAGACCATCATGAGGGAAGGAATCATTTTAAATTGAACTGAATTGTTACGTAAGATCCATATACCCAATATGAATGGAATTGGTTGAAGTTTGTTCAAGTTATCATGCAAATGGTGATACAATTTCTACAAAATCGACAAACTAAGGGCAGTAACTCAGGTAAAAAAATCGGACAAACCTAGTTTCCAAATTAAATGCAGCTATTGTGAAAGGTCCACATATTAAATATGAATGTAATCGTTTGACGTTTGTTAAAGTTTTCGACAATATTGCTACAAACAGACAAACTAATGGCCATAACTCATGTAAAAAAATTGGACAAACCTGGTTTTCGACCTCATTTCAAATTATGCTAACTGACATAAAATTGCTATAGGTAGAAACAAGTACCACAACTGTTTAGAAAGTCAGAGTAAACCTGATTTTATTGCGCGCAGCTAGTCAAAATCCATTAATAAACAGCTATGTTATAAAGGTTTAGGGCCGCCCACCCACATGCCAGCCTGTCAACCTTCCCTCCTCAAACCATAAGTCAAGTTTTTTGTGAAAAATACTTGACTAAAAATGAATCTTCAAACAGATTAAATATGCATTGAATCAGCTGTTGAATCAATAATTATTGTTTTCTCATTTCCATTTATCTTCTTACAAATTTTCTGTCGTTTAGTTCTAAAACAAGTAGCATAGAGTAATCTGAATACAGATATATGAACGAGTTATAGATAGAACCGTATTAGTGTCTGGATTTTGACGAAATTATTGCACGAGATTTGTTGGCGGAGCGATACCTCAAGGGCGGGACACAGTCCCGCACGAGAGATATCGCGTTCCTTCAACAAATCGAGTGCGATAATTCATCAAACTCCAGCCACTCATGCGGTTCTATTTTTATTACATATCTCCGTATCATAGTAAGTTGACTCACAATCGAACATCTCCGGTACAGAAAATGTGAATTTAATTGAGTTTTAACGCCATTTTAGGGTTAACGCAACAGTCAGACAGGGAACCCGTCTATCTGCGAGTGACCTTGACCCATCTTTAATGATGCGTTTAAATTCCGATAGATTTTCCAAAAATATAACCCAATCAGCGCGCTGCGATTTCGGCAAGTGGGTTGTCACCCTTGCGTTGAAAACATAAAAATAGTAACGGCGAGTACCAGTCTAACAACACTGAATGAAATAGTTCTGTCGACAGATTCTGAGAATTATCACACGCCTGGAAACTCGTGCGATCATGCGAATTACATTGATAGATATGTAATAAAATGAGGGAATACACATCTCTCCATGTGATTAAGATCAATGCAAGCTCGTCATTTTCATCAAGTAGATTTATTGTTCTTTGTTAAGCTGCAAAATGGGATATCTTGAAAAACAGCGCTGCTTGTTTACATATTTTACTCTTTTGTGACAGAAGTTTATGAAAATAAGAACAAAGTCTATCTAATTATACTTCCATGGTGTAACCAAGGAAGTATATTGTTTTTCTACTGAGGTCGTTTTCCGTTTATTTCGAAATAATCAGAAACTGATTGCAGTAGGAACGCGAAATCTCTAGCGAATGTAGGCATTGAAGGTTTACTAGATATAGTGGTATCCGGATTTCCGCCCAATGTTTCTTGGCGGAGTTATGGCCCTTTTGCGATTATTTTTCATTATTATTATTCTTATTATTATTATTATTATTATTATACTTGACACTTTTGTAATCACTATTACTCGAAAAGTACAAGAAGTAGGACACTAAAACTTGGTAAGTATGTTGGGGTACATGAGTTCTAACCATATGGCCCATAACGATTTTGTCCGCGCTTTCACCGAGGAGTTATCTCCCTTTATTTGAAAAAATGTCATTTTATTATCTCGGAAATTATAAGAAGCAGAGCATCGAAAATTAGACCGTATGCACATCTCGATATGCACTACTGCCCACGGGCATAAAAACTTGTGTCCGCGCTTTCCCTGAAGAGTTACCGCCCATAGTTGGCAAACCTCTATTTTATTGTACTCTGTTGTCCTCCCGTATTATTCCAGAATACTGCATTTGGTTTTTGTAGTCGTATTGACCGTTGTCAGCTTAGTCCAAGGAAGAAAATTTGAGAGGGTTGGACATATATTTTTACACTGGGGTGGGGGGCAAAATTTTCGATTTTTTTTTTTTTCATTAACATTTATCTATTGAAGTATATAGATTCCCTGAACGAAAACAAACCCATATAGGAAAAGATTTTTGAAATCCGAGATGAAATGCAAGAGTAACGGGCCCTCAAAGTTTGCAATTTGGTCCCATGTGCTTGTGATCACATCTCCTCCGAAGATGTCAAACTTTGGATGTCATCTGATACGCCAATGCGTGCGGTCTGAAGAGAGCACGCGATGAGCCAAATTTTGCCAGTGTCGGTTCAGTGTTGTGGGTCAGGAGAGGGGTGGTCCGGGGTACCAATTTGTTATTCTTCTCCGAATCGGATGAAACTTGGAATATAACATCCATACCGCCAACCGATCTAGAAACTGAAAGAATTTCGAAAATCCATTGAAAAATGATAGAGTTGTGGGCCTTCAAACAATGCAAATTTGGGCCCATATGCTTGTGTACACAGCTCCTCCGAAGATGTCGAACTTAGGATGTTATCTGATATCGCAGTGCGTGCGGTCTGAAGAGAGCAGGCGAAGTGCCATATTTTGCAAGTGTCGGTTCAGTGTTGTGGGTCAGGGGAGGGGTGGTCCGAGGTACCAAAATTTATTTCGTCTCCGAATCAGATGAAACTTGATATATAACATCTACCATACACGTTGATCATAAAACTGAAAACAGATTGTAAATCCGTTAAAAAATGACGGAGATTTGGGCCCTCAAACTTTGAATGTGGGCCCGTATTCTTTCCAATAAACAAAATGTTATTCGTCTCTGAATCAGACAAAATTTAAAACAACTAATCAATGTAAGTAGCTGATCACAATACTCAAAACAATTTTTAAATCCATTGGAAAATAACGGAGTTACGGGCTCTCAAAATTCGCATTTTGGGCCTGGTTTGACAATTTCCCAATCACGTCACCCAATTTCGAGGCAGGGGTGGGGTCACTTCCAAACACTTGAGCTCAACCTACACATGTTAAGGGAAAGACATAATCATCCTACTTCATATTTTCCGTCCCTTAACTGCGATTTATTCAGCTCAAGATTTGCCCTATTATTATACTTCCATGGTGTAACCAAGGAAGTATATTGTTTTTCTACTGAGGTCGTTTTCCGTTTATTTCGAAATAATCAGAAACTGATTGCAGTAGGAACGCGAAATCTCTAGCGAATGTAGGCATCGAAGGTTTACTAGATATAGTGGTATCCGGATTTCCGCCCAATGTTTCTTGGCGGAGTTATGGCCCTTTTGCGATTATTTTTCATTATTATTATTCTTATTATTATTATTATTATTATTATACTTGACACTTTTGTAATCACTATTACTCGAAAAGTACAAGAAGTAGGACACTAAAACTTGGTAAATATGTTGGGGTACATGAGTTCTAACCATATGGCCCATAACGATTTTGTCCGCGCTTTCACCGAGGAGTTATCTCCCTTTATTTGAAAAAATGTCATTTTATTATCTCGGAAATTATAAGAAGCAGAGCATCGAAAATTAGACCGTATGCACATCTCGATATGCACTACTGCCCACGGGCATAAAAACTTGTGTCCGCGCTTTCCCTGAAGAGTTACCGCCCATAGTTGGCAAACCTCTATTTTATTGTACTCTGTTGTCCTCCCGTATTATTCCAGAATACTGCATTTGGTTTTTGTAGTCGTATTGACCGTTGTCAGCTTAGTCCAAGGAAGAAAATTTGAGAGGGTTGGACATATATTTTTACACTGGGGTGGGGGGGGCAAAATTTTCGAATTTTTTTTTTTTCATTAACATTTATCTATTGAAGTATATAGATTCCCTGAACGAAAACAAACCCATATAGGTAAAGATTTTTGAAATCCGAGATGAAATGCAAGAGTAACGGGCCCTCAAAGTTTGCAATTTGGTCCCATGTGCTTGTGATCACATCTCCTCCGAAGATGTCAAACTTTGGATGTCATCTGATACGCCAATGCGTGCGGTCTGAAGAGAGCACGCGATGAGCCAAATTTTGCCAGTGTCGGTTCAGTGTTGTGGGTCAGGGGAGGGGTGGTCCGGGGTACCAATTTTTTATTCTTCTCCGAATCGGATGAAACTTGGAATATAACATCCATACCGCCAACCGATCTAGAAACTGAAAGAATTTCGAAAATCCATTGAAAAATGATAGAGTTGTGGGCCTTCAAACAATGCAAATTTGGGCCCATATGCTTGTGTACACAGCTCCTCCGAAAATGTCGAACTTAGGATGTTATCTGATATCGCAGTGCGTGCGGTCTGAAGAGAGCAGGCGAAGTGCCATATTTTGCAAGTGTCGGTTCAGTGTTGTGGGTCAGGGGAGGGGTGGTCCGAGGTACCAAAATTTATTTCGTCTCCGAATCAGATGAAACTTGATATATAACATCTACCATACACGTTGATGATAAAACTGAAAACAGATTGTAAATCCGTTAAAAAATGACGGAGATTTGGGCCCTCAAACTTTGAATGTGGGCCCGTATTCTTTCCAATAAACAAAATGTTATTCGTCTCTGAATCAGACAAAATTTAAAACAACTAATCAATGTAAGTAGCTGATCACAATACTCAAAACAATTTTTAAATCCATTGGAAAATAACGGAGTTACGGGCTCTCAAAATTCGCATTTTGGGCCTGGTTTGACAATTTCCCAATCACGTCACCCAATTTCGAGGCAGGGGTGGGGTCACTTCCAAACACTTGAGATCAACCTACACATGTTAAGGGAAAGACATAATCATCCTACTTCATATTTTCCGTCCCTTAACTGCGATTTATTCAGCTCAAGATTTGCCCTATTATTATACTTCCATGGTGTAACCAAGGAAGTATATTGTTTTTCTACTGAGGTCGTTTTCCGTTTATTTCGAAATAATCAGAAACTGATTGCAGTAGGAACGCGAAATCTCTAGCGAATGTAGGCATCGAAGGTTTACTAGATATAGTGGTATCCGGATTTCCGCCCAATGTTTCTTGGCGGAGTTATGGCCCTTTTGCGATTATTTTTCATTATTATTATTCTTATTATTATTATTATTATTATTATACTTGACACTTTTGTAATCACTATTACTCGAAAAGTACAAGAAGTAGGACACTAAAACTTGGTAAATATGTTGGGGTACATGAGTTCTAACCATATGGCCCATAACGATTTTGTCCGCGCTTTCACCGAGGAGTTATCTCCCTTTATTTGAAAAAATGTCATTTTATTATCTCGGAAATTATAAGAAGCAGAGCATCGAAAATTAGACCGTATGCACATCTCGATATGCACTACTGCCCACGGGCATAAAAACTTGTGTCCGCGCTTTCCCTGAAGAGTTACCGCCCATAAATAGGGACACACTACACACCAGGATGAATAAACCAAGGTTTGTTTTTTTTTTTTTTTTTTTTTTTTTATAAGTACAGAGCTCTAAATTTTTTATTGCATATTCCGAATTGGACGAGTAATTCTTACTCGAATATACCGCCTAAACATGTTTTTACCCAGTGCTTTCCGTGTTACGGGGTACGGAATTATTGCAACTAGTTTTCCCGCCAAATCCAAACCGGCTGGTTAAAGAGCAAGATAATGTCGTAGAATGTACATTGACATACTTTATGTACGTCCCAGAAGTTTGACGGCTATACTATAAATGTAACATGCCCAACGGAGAATGTGTGTCAGTGTGGGTTGAGACTTTAGGAAAATTCCACAAAAATTGCAAAGGGGTGAAAATTCAAACATCGAGATAATTTTTTTTGACGCGTACATCTGATGGCTAGTATTAACGCGCATCCAGAGTGCGATTTTCTAATTTTCAGATGGAACGGTTTACTCGTGACAACGCTATATATCATTAAAATGTATACTTATGTAGTCTATCACTAGTCGATTTTTTAGCCCCAAATCCAAACGGGCTAATGTAGGAGCGAGTTTCACGCAGGAGCATGTAAGCCGGTATACTGTAGGTATGCCTTCAAAATTTGACCGCTCTACTATAAACGCAACCTGCTCAAGGGAGTGTTTGTGTCGGGTGGGTTCAGATTTGGCAAATTCCACCGAAGATCACATGGGGAAAATTACTCCGAAAATCATATATTGAGATAAAAACTTTTCGACGACTGGATGTGATAAGTAGTATCTAAACGCAAGATTAGTACACTTTTTAATGATTTAGATTGGACGGTTTCACCCTGGTAGAGTATAAGGTTGTAACGGGTGATATATATTACTCAAATTCCAACCCTCTCTTCAAGATGCAAATTCAAACGGACTTATCAAGAAGCAAGGCAAATGCATGAATATGCTCATCGATATACTATATAGGTATGTCCGCTATAAAAGTAACATATTGTCACGATTTGACCTGTCCAAAACACTCCCCGGACAACAGTTTTCCTTGGTATCAAATTTCGTCGAAATCCATTCGTTTTACTCGATTTGACCTTGAACTGACCATTTAGAAGGTCAATGTCAGGTCGGGGTCACGACCTGACCCGCCCAAAAGACTCCCCGGACAAAAGTACCCCTAGGTATCAAATTTCGTGGAAATCCGTCTGTTTTACCCGATTTGACCTTCGATTGACCATTTTGAAGACCAAGGTCAGGTCGGGATGGGATGGGATGGGATGGAATACCATGGAAGTATATCTGATTCCATGGAATCTGACCTCTAGTTTTTAATGTTCTTCTTGTTGACAATGGTTTGAAAAGATTTGTATTATTTTTTTCAGGTTTACCCAACGCGAACACCTTCCGTATCTTAACAGAAGTATAAATAATATTACACAATTATCGCATTGTTTCGAGGATGTCAATATTCACCAAGGCCATATAGGCAAGAAATAATGTGATAACAGTTTTATTATATGAAACACGCTTTGATTGAACAAAACGTTCTGACATTGAATATCGCTGGGAAAACCTGATCTAATTTCAGGTCTAATAATAAGTTATGTTAACCCCTGAAGTATCTGATGTCACTCAAAACTGTTATCAACCTGTTGTTTCATTAATGAGGTGAACATCGTTAGATATCTCAATTTTTTTTTACGTTTTAACATAGGAATTGGGGAAAGAAACTTATGATCATATAATATTATAATTTGTCTACCTCATTGTCTTTGGGAGAATAGAAGACTTGTAAACGAGAAGAGGTGATCATGAACCTGTTTATATGAATCTGCTATAAACTATAAGGTCCGTACAATTTTCTATAATGCAAAATTACCTCTGTATTTTCCATTGGAAATATATTGTCCACTGGCAGATGGACAGAAAGCTGAGTGCTGTTCTGAAATGTTGCCGTGATTTCAATGTAGTATTGACACTGAAAATATATAAATAAATATAGTGATATCTCCAGTGAACTACAGGCATAACGTCAGGTCAAAGTTGGTTAATATGTGTCAAAACAACCAGCAAAGTCTACATCAATCCATGATGCCATCGCCATCACGATGAACATTGGGATAAATTCATGACATGTCTGACAGAAATGATATGACTATTTTTTATAGTCTGTCGAATGAGGAAAATGTAAGAAGTTTTACTGAAACCAAAAAATGCTATTTACTACAGAACACATGGAATATTTCTGAAACAAGGAATTTCAATCTCGTATATAGAAGTACATATAGAAGTAAAGATACAGACCACAATATCGCAATGCTATTAGCTTGAAATGTATTGTGATATATGTATTACGTTATATGTATTATGATGTATGTACTGTGATATTTGAATTGTGATATATCTATTATTATATTTGTATTGTGATATTTGTTTTGTGAAATAATATATATTTCTTGTGATATAAGTATTGTGATATATGTATTGTGATATATGTATTGTGATATATGTATTGTGATATATGTATTGTGATATATGTATTGTGATATACGTATTGTAATCACATATGTCTTGTGATATATGTATTGTGATATATGTATTGGATATATGTATTTGTGATAGCCTAGTATCTTCTCACAATTTCTTCCTCAAATTTAGAAGAAAGGAGGCAATCAGATAAAACTTAAATAAGTGATTTATTGCCATGGGTTGATACACCTGTAAACCAATTTGAAGAATGCATCATTAAACTATTTTATCCACCGCTCACTACGTCTATTGACTACATAAAGCCTGCCTAATAAACGTTACGTGTATTACGTCAATGTAGCTTTATTAGGTCAACGTAGCTTTATTAGGTTAGTACTAATTTTATGATGTAATTTTATATGCAAATTGCGCAGGTAACCAGGGACGTCAACCAGCCTTCATGACGTCATTGTGATTTCAGAACGTTTTTATCGTGTATAATTCACTAAAACAATTCGTAAAATGATATATGTTTTAGCTCTAAAACATCTATAAATCCTCAGAACAAGGTCTGCTTATAATAAATGTAAAAATGCCAACGAACTATTTCGCTCTAAGCTGCACTCCGGTTTTCCCACGTCATGAATGCTAATTGGTTTGCTTGACCTAATAAATGTAATGGCGTCATCGAAGTAACGAATGCAAAACTGAGGAAAATGACAGATTTACCTCACAAACAGCAAGTTTTGTGCGATGGATAAATAAAATATGTAGCTAATGTCTTCGCTTAAACTGTTTATGTCCGCTCGGGGGATTTGGCATCTATTGGACTCGGCAGAGCCTCGCCCAATAGATCCCAAATCCCCCTCGCGGACATAAACAATTTAAGCGACGACACTAGCTACATATTCTATATATAACCCTTTCAGTGCCAAGTCCGACATAAACAGTTTAAGCGAAGACATTAGCTACAAATTTATTGATTATAATAATGTGATACATTGATGGAAAGAGCTCTTAGAGCTCTTTCCACCAATGTATCACATTATTATAATCAATAAATTTGAAAAATGATCAAGGAAATATGGGTTGATACAAAAATCGGACTTGGCACTGAAAGGGATAAACAACACTGGATGCACCCTTTTGTAAAAACAGGATATCTGAACTATGCAAAAATGTAAACAAACAATCCGTCAATCATCACGAACAAATCACCGATAAATAAACTAGAATGATTTTGACAGTCACAATATTTTATTAATATGATTGAATTACATTGTGTGCTGGCAATTGTGATGACAAATAAATTAAAATACCTGCCTTGAGCAAGTTTATTCGGTGTGTGACTCAGAGAAGTGTTTCACATCACTTCAATGGAAATCTCTCTAGGCAACCATGGAATTCCAAAAATGCATGCTGCTTGCTCCTCCCGGCTGAATACAGGTTGCGTTATGACAAAGCCCCACTCTGTAACTGAGTATAATTAATTTAAAAACAGGAAAATACTCTCACCTCAACACTTAGGATGAATATTATATGTGAAGTCATTACTTACATGAATGAATTGACCCTTGGTGGAAGGTGGCATGTTTTTGTCTGATTTTTCTATTGTTGGGATGAGAATGTTGTCCAGGCCACTGTATGAATATATAGGAAGTAATTAGAAATAAGATCAGAGAAAATTTGCACAAAATAAATAGGATGTGAGGATTTTTCCAATATACGTGTATGGATTCATAGATTTAGCCTCCTTCCTCTCTTACGGCCATTAATATTCAAGTCCTGCATGCTGCATAACATACAAAACTCACAACAATCATGTATGTACATGTACAGTCAATTTCAGTTAATTGCATATTGCTTAAGTGCATATTTAAGATATTTGCATAAATTTCGCCTGCACCAAACCATTTCCTGGTAAAAAGATTGTTTCTTACCCGTTTTTACATAGAGATCACATAATCTTCGGTTTATTGCATGCAAAAATTACCCAAAATATCCTAAAACGATCTAAAAATCTGACCAAATGGGAATGTATTGGTTGATTTTTCAATTACCAATGTGTTCTGTAATCATGTACAAGTTTACAGAACAAATGCACAACTGTCAATGCATGACTTAGTTCATTTTAAATGTGAATCATCAAATTATCTGGTCAACAAACTAACCCGTATTTATTCATGGTTTCCAGAGGCATGAATTTGACCTCAATAAATAACAATATAGAAAGAACCAGCTTCCAGGAAACCAAACAGCTTCTCGGAAAGCCATAGAAATGACAAAAGATTAATCAACACTTTGCCAGCTATAAATATGAAATAAACATAACATCCCATAGATATAAGACGGTCTCCATTTCAGCGAATATGTGGAATATATACTGTTTATCGCAACAACTCAGTAATATACCAATAACTTCATTTTGGAGGGCGTTATGGTTTATTAACGGCCCAACAGAAATGATTAACAGCCTGAGGGTTTCATTAAAGCCCCGAGACGAAGTCGAGGGCCGTTAATGGCCCGAGGGCTGTTAATCATTTCTGGAGGGCCATTAATAAACCTAACGCCCGACAAAATCATCTTATTACTATTATTACCACTCTCTGAAATGAAACCCAACTAGAACATAGATGATTGAGTAAGCAGCAATATGTCAACGATCACACAAAATGTAAACAATTCAAACCATGTGTCATCTGTTTGTTGTCAAACAAATTGTCACATGACTAATTAATATTATTTACCATGAAAATAGGGCCATATCTAAGGAAAATTCAGTTAGAAATCTAATTTATTCCATTTGTTAGATAACACTTACTCACCTTGAATGTATTGTTGGTCTGTTATTACATCTACTACAGTAAAATATCAGTTTTAAGTCGTAATAATATACTATAATCTTGTTTTAACAGAAATTCCGAATTAGGTTGCGTTCGATTAGATTCCTAGCAAATCGCAACCCAGAAGTAGGCCATTAATATCGTTAATGCATAACTTCCAGTTTGATGCCGGGCGTTATGGCTTTTTACCGTTCGGGTAAAATTGTTTTAATATACTAGAGAACGCGCTGTTAAGTGGTAATAATAAACAATTAGGAAAATTAGATGGCTCACATGTTGAGAATTTGTGGGTCGACTCCAGTTATCTCCTGTTCTCGTATTAGATACGGACATTCCTCAACGTGAATACTCTTCTTCTCTCCGTCTTGGTACACATCAATGCACAAGTACCTGAAAAGCTTATAAAGACAAAACTAAATAATTATGATCAAGTCATGATGGGTATACAGTTACCTGAAAGCTTATAAAGAATGACGTAACTAAATAATTACGATCAAGTCATGATGGGTATACAGTGATCTGAAAGCTTATAAAGAATGACGTAACTAAATAATTATGATCAAGTCATGATGGGTATACAGTGATCTGAAAGCTTATAAAGAATGACAAAACTAAATAATTATCATCAAGTCATGATGGGTATACAGTGATCGGAAAAGCTTATAAAGAATGACAAAACTAAATAATTATGATCAAGTCATGATGGGTATACAGTGATCTGAAAGCTTATAAAGAATGACAAAACTAAATAATTATCATCAAGTCATGATGGGTATACAGTGATCTGAAAAGCTTATAAAGAATGACAAAACTAAATAATTATCATCAAGTCATGATGGGTATACAGTGATTTGAAAAGCTTATAAAGAATGACAAAACTAAATAATTATCATCAAGTCATGATGGGTATACAGTGATTTGAAAAGCTTATAAAGAATGACAAAACTAAATAATTATCATCAAGTCATGATGGGTATACAGTGATTTGAAAAGCTTATAAAGAATGACGTAACTAAATAATTATCATCAAGTCATGATGGGTATACAGTGATCTGAAAGCTTATAAAGAATGACAAAACTAAATAATTATCATCAAGTCATGATGGGTATACAGTGATCTGAAAAGCTTATAAAGAATGACAAAACTAAATAATTATCATCAAGTCATGATGGGTATACAGTGATCGGAAATCTTATAAAGAATGACAAAACTAAATAATTATAAAGAATGACAAAACTAAATAATTATAAAGAATGACAAAACTAAATAATTATGATCAAGTCATGATGGGTATACAGTGATCTGAAAAGCTTATAAAGAATGACGTAACTAAATAATTATAAAGAATGACAAAACTAAATAATTATAAAGAATGACAAAACTAAATAATTATGATCAAGTCATGATGGGTATACCGTGATCTGAAAAGCTTATAAAGAATGACAAAACTAAATAATTATGATCAAGTCATGATGGGTATACAGTGATCTGAAAAGCTTATAAAGAATGACAAAACTAAATAATTATGATCAAGTCATGATGGGTATACAGTGATCTGAAAAGCTTATAAAGAATGACAAAACTAAATAATTATGATCAAGTCATGATGGGTATACAGTGATCTGAAAGCTTATAAAGAATGACGTAACTAAATAATTATCATCAAGTCATGATGGGTATACAGTGATCTGAAAAGCTTATAAAGAATGACAAAACTAAATAATTATCATCAAGTCATGATGGGTATACAGTGATCTGAAAAGCTTATAAAGAATGACAAAACTAAATAATTATGATCAAGTCATGATGGGTATACAGTGATCGGAAATCTTATAAAGAATGACGTAACTAAATAATTATGATCAAGTCATGATGGGTATACAGTGATCTGAAAAGCTTATAAAGAATGACAAAACTAAATAACTATGATCAAGTCATGACGGGTATACAGTGATATGAAATCTTAGGTTCTAATATTTTCAATTGGTCAACAGCTAAATGGGTTGTAGTATAGTGTTATTATAAAATTCCGACTTTTAAATCAAATTTATTATATTCTAAATTTAAAGATGGTCTATCTCTTCCCAGAAAGTTTTAAATAGCTTCCAGGGTATAAATTAATAGATATGAATCAAGGACAAATGTCTGAAAAAGCTTCTATCAATTAATATTAATTTTATTTAGAATGACAATTATTACCCTGATGAGCCTAAACATTCAGTAACCGTCTACTGCTCCCTGGGGTTTTGGGAAGGTACAGCCACAATGTGACTAGCATACTAACAAGATCTTTCACTACTCATAATCAGGTACCATTTCAATGCACGGGTGGTGCGAAGCAGACACAGTACGAGCAACCTTGCTCAAGAGTCACAAATTGTTGCACTATCCAACAATTGCACGTTAATCAATTTGGCAAAGCGACTGCTGTGTGAATCACACATTAGACCAGTGGCGGGCTGCGAACTCATCTCACTGTTTAATATATAATACCAGCTGCTCATACCTTGATGTTAAATGCTGATTTAACTACACGACCCCTCTAATTAATTGGTCACCCAAATCATCTCACTGTGTTGATAGCGAAGACAAGTCTGACACCCTAACCACTGGACCATGGAGCTCCACATTTCTTATGGCATCAGTGGGACAGTTTTATTGGCTATATTTAGAACAGAAATGGGCACAAAAACATTCAGAACGAACCAAGATAGAGCACTCTATCCTGTACCATCTATCAATGAAAATTGCGGATCAGCTAAGAGATTTACCTTGATTTTATTCGATATAAATCATTATATTATGCATTTTTGACGAATAATATACCCCATCTTCATTTTTATCTGTATTTTATTCACAAAATAGCTATTTGTAGTCTTGAAAAAGTGATTTATAAATATTATGTTGTTGTTGTAATTGTGGTCCAGAAGAGATAGACCATCTTTAACCATACTAAAATATAACATTAATGTCAGCCAACCAACCACAACATGGTATCTGTATCTGTATCTGTATGTGTTTCAGCGCTGGAGCCTCTCGACTGTATTTGCGCTGTGGGAGGACTATGCTGTTTTATCCGTTGTTTCCTCGCATGTGCTATCCTCCAGGCTGTTCCACTCCTCGATAGCTCGAACAAAGAACGAGTGTCTAAATTGTGCCGTGTTAGCTCGTATCCTTTCGATGGAGTTAGAGTTAATACACTCCTCCTTTTCGACAGAGTTTGATGTTATATAGCCTGGGTACTTTTTCGCCTTTATTTTCCTTCCTTTCTTTTTTGGTATTAGTATGTCTTTTGATCGAATAGCCGGCACCAGCCCATCCACTACTCTGCCGAACAGCTTCATTCTCATCGTGTTTCTTCTTTGGTGTAGTGGCTCCATAAGTTGTTCCATTAGCATTTCAGTTACGGCCCCTTTTGTTCTTGCGTGGTAGTTGTTTTCGATGAATCGCATCCCTCTTTTGTTGATTCTTTCTATGGCGTTGATGTCTTTTTGTTGGTATGGATCCCAAACTTCTGCTGCATATTCAAGGGTGGATCTTACTGTGGATTCATAGGCCATTTTTTTGTGTTTTTTGTCCGCTCTCCAAAGGTTTCGACGGAGGAATCCAAGGGTACTGCCAGCTTTTCTTACTATCTTTGATATGTGGGATGACCAAGTGAGGGTGTTGGTGATGGTTAGCCCTAGATACTGTGTTTCTTCAACTGTTTGGAGTATTTGGTTATCCAGCTGGTACATATGCGTTGACTTGGGTTTTATTGATAAGATGTTACATTTCTTCGCATTGAACCGCATGCCCCAAACAGCTGCCCATTTTTCTAATGACTTCAGGTCTTCTTGAAGAGCAATATGGTCTTGTTGGCTTTTTATTTGGCGGTAAAGCAGACAATCATCGGCGAAGAGTTTGACTTGCGATGTGACTGCTTGTGGTAAGTCATTTATGTGACACAGGAAGAGGAGAGGACCGAGTACAGTACCCTGTGGTACGCCGGACTCGACTGCTACGTGTTTTGAGAATTCTCCTTCCACTGCTACTCTCATCTGCCGTTTTGTCAGGAAGGTGTCGATCCATTTGAGAGTTTGATTTGTAACACCATAGCTGTTAAGTTTGTTTAGTAGGCTTCGGTGAGGTACTGTGTCGAATGCCTTTGAGAAATCCAATACTGCTATGTCTGTCTGGATGTCGTTATCGTAATTCTCCATCAGTTCATGTGTTACATTGATCAGTTGTGTCACGCAGGAGTGTCCAGAGCGGAATCCATGGTTTCTGTCAGTGAGGATGTCGTATTTTTCAAGGTGGTCTCTGATGTGCCGGCATAGTATGTGCTCAAGGATTTTGCAGGCCACCGATGTTAGTGATACTGGCCTGTAATTTTCTGGCAGGTGGACGTCGCCCTTTTTAAATATTGGTGTGATGTTAGCCTCGAGCCAGTCAGTTGGTAATTCACCTGTGTCAAGCGATCGTTGGAATATCGTTGTGAGTGATGTTGCGGCTTCCTCGGCACAGTTCTTCAAGATTTTGTTTGGGATGCCATCGGGGCCAGGTGCTTTGGATGTTTTTATGTCTGATAGTAGTTTAGCTACCCCTGGCTTGTCGATTTTCACATTCTCTATGTCCAGTGCCTTTTTTGGTAGGTCTGGTAGTTCTTTGCCTGGGTCTTTGGTGAAAACTGATCTGAACTGGTTGATGAGCAACTCAGACTTCTCTATACTGTTGGTGGTTAGTGTTGTTCCTTTCTTGAGTGGAGGTATGCCGATGTTATCTTGTTTTTTCGCTTTCATGAATCGCCAGAATGGTTTTGTCGTCTTCTTTTCTTTTCCTTCTTCAATTATTTTGTTTATCTGATCACTCTCCGCTCGTCTGAGTTCTCTTCTACATAATCTTTGTTGGTGTCTGTAGTTATCCCATGTCCCTGTTTTCTTTGATGTCTTGTATAGTTTCTCCTTTTTCCTGATTTGTTGTAATAGCTTTTTATTCATCCATGGTAGCTTTCCTCTCTTTCTTTTTGACAATGTTGGTACCCTGTTTTTCACTATTTCTGACACTCCTCCTTTAAATTTCTCCCACATGGTGTTTATGTCTTCATCTGGTGGTAATGACGTAATCTCTTCGCCCAATTTATTCATGTCTGCTGCGACTTCTGTCCAGTTTGCCTTATTGAAGAGGTAAACCTCCTTCGTTCCTTTTGATTGGTACTTCGGCGATGGTATGCAGTCTGTAACAATCATGGCATGGTCAGATATACCTGGGACATTGTTGGATGTTTTAATTAGTGATGGATTATTAGTTAGTATTATATCCAATAAATTGTCTTCTCTGGTTGGTTCCTCAAGCATCTGTGTCATTCCATTTCTGATGCAAACAACCAATAGCGCCTGTTGGATTTCTTTATCAGGTGCTCCTTCTCTTATTGTCAGTTTCTCCCAATTGATGTCCGGGCAGTTGAAGTCGCCTCCTATTATGTATGTGTTAGTTTTATCGGCTGTGTACTTCTTCATCGATTCTTTTAGCTGTTTGACTGTTTCCATGTTTCTTTTTGGCATATAGAAACTGGCGACGTACAGATCTCTTCCTTTTTGGATGGTTATTTTTGCCCATTCAATCTCGCAATCGGTGACATATTCTGGTTTCTCCACTGCTATGATATCTTCGTGGTATGCAATGAAGACTCCGCCCCCTACTCCAGTTCTGTCATTTCGAAAGGCACAGTACTGTTCTGGGAAAAGTTCAGCTGATTTTATTGCCTGTGGTGTTGGTGGGTTTCCCGGGGTTATGCCTTTTAGCCAAGTTTCCGTGCCTAGAATAATGTCAGGCTTTATATATTGCACTGCAACTGCGAGTTCGGCTTTGTTGCTTGGTGTAATGTTCTTAGTATGTTCCGTTTCATGCGAACCGGGTATTCCGGATTATTAAGTAAAGCAATATGTCAGCGTCCAGGTTTGCAATAAACGTGTTCTCAATTTGATCAACCAATTCTATTTAAATGCTAACCAATTAAACCACCAGCAACATCATATTGGCGACCGAGGATAACTATCGATACCCGATAGAGCCCACATATACCGTCCTGACCAAATATGTGTGCTGCAATACCCGATTTTCCGACTTTTGATCCAAGTCCCGAGGCCGGCGGCGTTGGCGTGCGTTGGGAAAAAATGGGCCAAGAAGTTTAAAAACCTACTTGTGGCTATGAGCATTGCTGATGCAGCCCGACAACGAGCCCTACTCCTTCATTATGTGGGTGACGAAGTCGTGGACATTTTTGAAACATTACCAAATACAAATTTGCCCGCTGTTGTTGATCCCAATGATGCTCGATCAACATTTGATGTGGCTATAGAAGCTTTAAATCAACACTTCACACCACAAAGGAACAGGGAAATGGAGATTCACATCTTCCGGAAATCTGACCAGACCCCTGATGAGACTGTTGATATATTTCACACCCGTCTAAAGAAGCTTGCGAAGTACTGTGAGTTCACCGAAGAGGACCGAGAGATAAAAACACAGATAATACAGGGATGCATTTCATCGAAGCTACGACAAGATGCTCTGCGTGACGGTAACATGACACTCAAACAATTACTTGACAAAGCTCGTGCAGAAGAAGCCGCTGTGAAGCACACCAGGGAAATGGAATCGCCAAAATCTAGAGACGTCAATGTTATTTCAAAACACAAATCACCTCATACCGGTTATCGTCGACATGACAAACAGTTCGACTCATCACACTACCGTGACCAACCAGTCCGACCAAAATACAGTCAGCGAAACACCAAATGTGGATTGTGTGGTGGAAATTACCCCCACCCTGGAGGAAGAACAGGATGTCCCGCCTACGGAAAACAATGCATGGCGTGTCTTCGTTTTGATCATTTTAAGGCTGTATGCAGGTCAACAACAAAACCACCACCACCTGGCCCACCGCGTCGAGATCGAAATGTGAAGAACCATCACCAAAACCGAAATAATCAAAAAATCAGAACATTAACTGCAGATATGAAGAAGACTAACCTGTCAGACAAGTCGTCGAGTGAAAGTGAGGCTGAATATGTCTTCGCGATCCGTGGTCGAAATCAACCGACATTCAATGTTCAACTGAATGGATCTCTGATAAACATGATAGCCGATTCTGGAGCCGGTATTAATGTGCTAGATGAACATGACTTTCACACACTGACAAATCAACCGACACTGGTGAAATCAGAAACCAAGATTTATCCATACGGTGCAACAAAACCAATCGTGACTCTTGGAAAATTCTCAGCTGAAATAAAAGTGGGTGATAGAGAAGTTTCAGACACAGTTTATGTAGTTCCAGGAAAGTTTGGTTCGCTTCTGTCTTGTGAAACTGCAGTAAAGCTTGAACTAATAAAATTTGCACCTCACATCAACTCTGTATCAACTGAGACCACCGATAACATCGACTTGTTGCTAAATGAATATGAACATCTTTTCAATGGAATTGGTAAGCTGAAAGATTACCAAGTGAAACTACACATTGATGAAAGCATTCAACCAGTAGCACAACCACACCGCAGAATTCCCTTTCATATGAGGAAGCAAGTTGAAGAACAACTGGAGCGTGATGAGAAAATGGGGATAATAGAGACTATTGAGGGTCCAACTCCATGGGTTTCACCTTGTGTGATCGTTCCAAAATCGACACCAGGTCAAGTGCGACTTTGCATAGATATGCGCGCAGCTAACCAAGCAATACAACGAGAAAGACACATTATGCCGACAGTCGATGATATAATCCACGATATCAATGGCGCAACCGTGTTTTCGAAATTGGATCTGGTCCAGGCGTACAATCAGTTAGAGCTATCACCTGATTCACGACACATTACAACATTTTCGACACATATTGGACTACGACGCTACAAGAGATTAATGTTCGGGGTCAACATGGCCAGTGAAATATTTCAAAACGTTATCCGCGAAACACTGAGTGGTCTTCATGGTGTAATGAATCTTAGCGATGATATCCTGATATATGCGGAGACCAAAAAACAACATGATTTGAATCTCCGTGCAGTCATGGAATGTCTGAGTGAACGCGGCTTAACCTTAAATCGCGAAAAGTGCCGATTCCAAAAATCTCGACTTGAGTTTTATGGATTTGTGTTCAGCTCAGCAGGGATGGAACCAGACCCGAGAAAAATTGATGCGATTGTAAACGTCGCGACACCAAAATCTGTTGGCGAAGTACGGAGTTTTTTAGGAATGGTGAATTACACGTCGCGGTTCATAAAAGACATGCAACTATCACACACCCACTCCGTGAGCTAACAAGGAAAAATGTGAAGTACGATTGGAGACAGAAACATGACACTGCGATGGCGAAACTCAGAAGTGCACTGTCATCATTACCAGTCATGACATATTTTGACACCTCAAAAGAAACCACCATTGTTGTCGACGCGAGCCCTGTTGGAATTGCTGCGATGCTAACACAGAAAGACACCAAGACTGATGAATCCCGTATTGTCTCATACGCCAGTCGATCGCTAACACCAGTAGAGCAGCGCTATTCCCAAACTGAACGCGAAGGTCTTGGAGTTATTTGGTCATGCGAACATTTTCACCTTTACGTTTATGGAAAGCCATTCACCATAATCACAGATCACAAACCGCTACTCGGAATCTTTGGAAATCCAAATTCTAAACCATCTGCGAGGTTGGAACGATGGACACTACGTCTACAACCATATGAAATGACATTAAAATTTTCACCAGGCAAAGATAACCCAGTTGACTATCTGTCACGTCATCCGATGAGTGCCGACACACCGCAAAGTGACACTCGTGCTACCAAAGTAGCAGAAGAATACATTAACTTTCTGACTTTACATGCCGTACCAAAAGCGATGACAATCGATGAAATTCGCGAAGCTGTAAAGAATGACGAGACACTCCAAAATGTGATAAAATTCGTACAACACGATGACTGGGACAACAGTTTGTGTAAAAGTTCATTGTACAGCAGTTTCTACAATGTACGAAGTGACCTTGCATCAGACAGCAATGGAAGTCTCCTCCTTCGAAATAATCGACTTGTGATCCCTGAGTCACTACAAGACCGTGTGATTTCACTCGCGCACCAAGGGCATCAGGGTATAGTAAAAACGAAACGTCTGATTCGAGAGAAAGTTTGGTTCCCTAACATTGACAAGATGGTGGAAAATCGTGTAAAGTCATGCATTCCTTGCCAAGCTTCAAACCCGATATCGAATGATGAACCGTTGAAAATGTCACCGCTACCTGATGGACCGTGGCAATCGTTGAGCGCAGATTTCTGGGGACCGACACCAACTGGAGAGTACCTGCTAGTCACCGTTGACGACTATTCTCAATTTCCAATAGTTGAAATTGTACGATCAACCGCAGCCAAAACTGTGATTCCAGTATTCGACAAGATATTTTCTTTGTTCGGTGTGTGTAATATCTTGAAAACCGACAATGGACCACCATTCAACTCTAATGACATGAGAACATTTGCTGAACATCTGGGATTCAAACACCGGAAAGTAACCCCGTATTGGCCGAAAGCAAATGGAGAAGTCGAAAGGTTCATGCGTACTCTCAAACGAACAATAACTGCTAGTAACGCAGAGAAGCAGCCTTGGAAACAGAGACTGTACTCATTCCTGAGAAATTATCGAGCGACCCCTCATTCCACGCTTGATAAGTCACCATCCGAGTTACTGTTGGGTAGATCAATCAAAACTACACTACCAGAGACTTTTAATCCTGTAATCGATGAACAGTTACAACAGAGAGATAGATTGGCGAAGGAGAAGATGAAAGAAAGAGCCGACAAGAATGCTAGAGATAGTGACATTTGTGTTGGTGACACTGTTATTGTGAAACAAATCCGTAAGAACAAACTTGATACACCATTCAATCCAACACCATATCTTGTTATTGCTGTAAAAGGATCCATGATAACTGCTGAAAATAACATTCACAGAATAACCCGTAACAGTTCTCACTTCAAACGTGTATACATACCATACGAACATTGTGAAGAACCAGTTGACTCGAGTGATCAGTCATTAAACGATGCCAACGATGCTGATGGAAATGACAATCAGGTTGATAACAGTATTGTGCTAAATGACACAGGAGAAGCCAGGAGACCGAGTCGTAACAGAAAGGCACCAGCATATCTGGATGATTATGACTGTGACTAAAATATTAGTCTTGAGTAGTTATGGTGATCGTTACTGTTTGGGCTTCAACTAGAGTTATACGAACTGTTAATGCTTTTCATTTTACACATAGAAGTTTTCATTTCACTACTAAGTAGTAATCACACTAGTAGAGTTTAGATCTTGTTTTTGTTTAAATGTTTTTTTCAAATCCTTTAAGGTAAATAGGGATGTAATGTTCTTAGTATGTTCCGTTTCATGCGAACCGGGTATTCCGGATTATTAAGTAAAGCAATATGTCAGCGTCCAGGTTTGCAATAAACGTGTTCTCAATTTGATCAACCAATTCTATTTAAATGCTAACCAATTAAACCACCAGCAACATCATACTTGGTAGGCTCCTACAGTTTACAGTCAATATTCTGAGGTTTTCTTTTGGTGTTGTGTGGTATACCTTGCTCTGTGAACTTAGTCTGGATGAGCTTTTTCTGGTGTTATTTTGCTCACTGTGTGGTAGTGGACTACTAGTTTCTGTAGGGTTGAAAGTAGAGCATAGGCTGTCAATTGTAGAGTCTAACATACTGAGAGGTTGGTAGTAGTTGAATGTGTGTATCTCATAGTTGTGGAAAGTGAAGCTACTGATGTTTATGCTGTCGCACTTGAAGCACTTCCAAGGTAGGCTGGGTCTTTCCTCGTGTGCTTTGTATTCCACCGTGTCCATCTTGATGCATGTTTTATGATGCCAATTTTGACAGTCGTCACAGCAGACCCCTTTTTCTGTCCATGACACTTCATCTTCACACACCGCACATGGGTATATTGATTTTTTCATCCTAGCAGATGTTTTTGCTTTCTTCTTCGGTCCAGGATTTTCTTCAATGCCTCCTGCTTTTAGGAGTAGTATTTTCAGGTAGTGATTTGTGACACAAATACATGTCTCCGTGGGTCTAGCGTGGTACAGCCCACACCACCCAAACACTTCGAACTGTGGATGGCTACTCCCTCGTTGTTTTAACTTATGCTATGGACTTTTCCTGGGTTTAGCATGGAACAGCCCATACCACCCCATGTCTCTTAGCTTTCCGGGTTTAGCATGGTTCAGCCCATGCCACCCCTTGTCTTTTAGCCTCTTCCTCATTACTGGTGACAATGCTCCAAATATAGGTATAGCGTGGTACAGCCCATGCCACCCCTGTCTATCCAATCGACATCTGAATGTCCTCACTTGGTCCATCCCATCCATGTAGTTCTTGTGTGTATTGGGTTTAGCGTGGTACAGCCCACACAACCCCATAGTCCTCTTCGTGATATTTACCAACAGTCTTTAAGGGTCTGGTTTCTGATCTTTCTCAGCCAGACTCTTCCAAGTTGTTCTCCTGGGTGGATGCCGTCAGCATACAGGTGGTAATTGTACTTCTTGTACAGGGTTGGTGTTCTGTGTCTACCTCTTTTTTGACATTTGCTGGTTAAGAGGTCGGAACTGAATTCTGGTGGATTTCTGTTGTATCGATGGTTCAGTTCTTTCACTTCTCTGTTTAGTTGTCGTATCTGGTCAGTGAGTTGTTGTTGTTGGTTGTCCAAGTATGGTTTACTGGGTACTAGTTCATATTTTCGAGGATTATTTCGGTGTTTCTTCTGGTGTTTCAGGTATGTGATGTTGTTCCAATCCTCAATTGAGTACGCTGGTGTTTCCAATATCGTTACTCTGCAATCTTGGTATCTTCTTATTCCATGTATTATCCTTTTGTAACCTTTTATGATGTCGTCCACTGTGTGTTTTCCTCTGAGCTGCGAGTAACCGTTCTCGTTGAGTTTTGTGAGGTAACAGGTACCTAGTCAGATGTAGAAGTGAATGCGACCATAAAGATTTTTCAGTCTGTTGATGTTTTTAGTGATGAAGATGGTTCTGTCACTCAGTCGTGCGCCTCCTTTGGGCCAGTAGAGTATTGCATCTTAAATTTTGTCATGTTTGTCTATGTTGTCAGATATTTTTCCTTTGCTATCAGATATGATTATCGGTTGGTATATAGGTTTACTTCTTGAATGGGTTTCTTTCTCTTTCTTCAAGAATTTCTTCAGTCTTGCCAGTGACATAACGATGCATGGATCTAGACTAGCAGTCTGCAGAGTAGTACATGTATGATCAGAGCCAATGAAAAGATGGTAGCATGAATCTCCAAACTCAGCAGCTTAGAGGCAAGTCTGGGTTTTAGTGTGCCTGTCATTTGCAGAATGAGGTCCCCAGAGTGTGAATTTTGTGATGCTAGCCCACTGTGAGGGATAGCATCACTAAATTCACCCTCTGAGGACCTCATTCTGCAAATGACGGGCACACTAAACTCAGCAGCTTAGAGGACCAGTTGGCTAGTTTGCTGTAGCGATGAAGTTGATGTGTTCATACCTTGATGTTAATGTTCTTGATATCCACCCTAGATTCCACTGGTTCATTAGTAATGATGATTTTCAGGTTTATGTTTGAGCCAGTTCTGAAAAACCCTCGGTTCAGCCTGAAAAGAATCAGAAGATTCTCAGTATCATCAGACATCACTCAATGTAGGAAAACATTGTCTCAATGCAAGTTATTAAATCAGAAGATTCTCAGTATCATCAGACATCCCTCAATGTATGAAAACATTGTCTCAATGCAAGTTATTAAATCAGAAGATTCTCAGTATCATCAGACATCCCTCAATGTAGGAAAAATATTGTCTCAATGCAAGTTATTAACCCTTTCGATACAAAATGGATTCTCCCACCCAGTTATAAAAGAATACATTGGAATGTTCTATCATTCATTTGAAAGAATGTTCAGGTAATATAAGCAGACAACAGACTGGGAACAGATAAGATCTGAAGTTCATCTTCTTTATTTCACTCTGGGCGAACAACATCAAAAAACATGATCGTGTCTAAAAGAAACACAGAAGCACACAATAAACCATGACAAATTGTCCTCAAGACACTGGATTTATATTAACCTTTTCTAAACTAAATACTCATTGACGAGTAGTTCCCTTGGGAAAGATAATAAGATTAACAGGTCGATTGATGAACTTATTATCTGAACATTTCCCACCAATTAACAGAATTCCTTCTGCACTTATAGTATCTTTTCGTCTGTCTGTCATCTGCTTATTTACCTGATCACCCCTAAAAATGTATAACTGGAAAGTAAGGACCACTTTCCTTGAGAGGATAGCATGGTGTCTTTTAGATATGTAGGGATATTTAATCTGACCATTAGGAACACTTTCCTGAGAGAGGATAGTATGGTGTCTTTTAGATATGTAGTGGTGATATTTACCTGGCCGTGAGGAACACTTTTCTCGTAAGGATAATATGATGTCTTTGAATACAGCTAGCGTTGACAGCAGAAGGTTTATCATTCAGTGTGAGGCCACTAATTGCTTGCTTCTGGATAATTAACGGCTGCTTTACCTGACAAGATATTGTGTAAAAAAGACATTCACTCAGCTGCCAAACGTCCAATGTGATAAGCTAACAACTTTAACAATAAAAATTGAAGGCGACTAATTAAAGTCCTTCTTGTTAGTGCCTACTGGTGGTAGGGTGCGCGGAGAGTGAAGATCCGCGCTATCTCTCTCTTTATTTGCACGCTGAGGTGCTGTGCTGAGGTTTAGTGTTCCAGATTTGTGTGTGTGCATTTAGTTCCCCTTTGTAAGTTGTCATCATGGATTACTATAGTGAGGGACACGTTGGTGTGGGGAAGTTGATGTCAACGGGTGTGACACTGGTGAGAGAAATATTCGTGGCCATATTTAATGTGATTGAGTTGTGAGTTAATAAATTCAAAAAGGCGAGGATGATCCTCCAGGGAGGTAATCTCAATCACTTGAATATCCTAAAAATGGTCTAGCGCTTTCGATACAAGTGTATCTTCTTCAGGACCAGGATGGTGTAGATAGATGTGGATTTTGCCTGTCCTTTTATACTCTAGGTTGATTGAGCGTGAATTTGATTGGTCAAAGGGTAGATGTTGGGTGTTTATGGACACAGAAGAGGTCTCAGAGTTGAGTGCAGGTATATTGCAGGTATGTGGTGCCTCGCGATTCCCGATAGTCTATGCGGGTAGTTTGTTGCTGCCCAGTCACTGTAGTTTAGTGCGGGTAGTTGTAGTTAACAGTTACGACAGTTGTCTGCAAAAGCTCCAGTTATTTCTGGACCTGATACAATAAACTTAAATATATGTATGGAGTTATTAAATTAATCATTCTTGTTTCGATTAAGTTTATCCAATTATAACCGAAAAGTTTGATGAGAAATTCAAAATCGTTCATAGTATGTTATAGATGTAGTAAGTTTGTTATCATACTTTTTGTTATAACTCATAAACTTAACCTGAACAAGAATTATGTTTTAGAATTTAATCTCAGTATTGGGCAAAAACGTCTTGTTTCCCCAATATAATTCCATAAAATTATTTTTTTGAAATCAACAAATATATCTTAGGAACAAACACCTGTCAATCATGCATTCAGTTCAAGAGAAACTTCATTTCCATCATTTTCATTGGGCAAATCAGTTGAAATCAACAATGGGTGGCATCTTTCCAAACACATATGCAGCTGCCCTGAAACTAGTTCGCATACCTGTGGTTTCTGGAATAGTGACTAACATTGATTAAGGTTATCGACGTATAACCTTAATGGCTAGTTAAGCGACAACCAATCGTTTTACAGTATATGGGCCTCAATAGTGATGGGTTAATGTTTCATGTTGTACAGACATGATGTTCATGGATGTCAAATGAGCCTCTCTGGTGATGGGTTAATGTTTCAGCATGTTGTACAGACATATTGTTCGTGAATGTTAAATGGAATGCTCTAGCGATGGTTAATGTTCCAGGTGTTTGAGTGTGTCATTGAGTGGATTAAGAAGGACATTGATGATCGAAATGACCTAATCTCAGAACTCATGGTCCAGTATCTATCTGAGAAAGTGGTCACAGAAGAGCTCATTAAAACTGCCTGCAGTGCATGTCAGTATCACAAAGCTACATACTCATACTGTCGAATACCATTGCTCAAGCCTTGAAATAGGGTGTGTGAGGTGTAAGCAGAATGAGGTCCCCAGAGGGTGAATTTGGTGATGCTACCCCGCTATACTAAATTTATCCTCTGGGGACCTCATTCTGCAAATGACAGACACCCTATTTCAAGGCTTGCCATAGCTGCATTCAATCATTTAAAGATCCACTCAGGATTGTTCTGTTTAAAACCAAATATGAGTGTTAACTAAACCAAACAATATCATTTGTTATTGAAAAACTAACAACTCTCGGTGTCCCATTAAAACATTGAAACGATGTGAAATAAATACATAGAAACTTCAATGTCAAATGTCTTTCATGTAGTACTTCTCGTGCCAAATATTCTATTTTATAGTCTAGAACCTATTAAAGTAAAAGTAAAATAGGTTGTATAAAAATTAGCCAATGGAGTTATTGCCATGCCCTAAAATAGTGTGTCTGACAATTGCAGAATGAGGTCCCCAGTGGGTGAATTTAGTGACACTACCTTGCACAGCGGGCTGGCATCACTAAATCCACCCTCTGGGAACCTCATTTTGATTAGGCCTCAACTGCTATGGGAGATCAAGGATCAGATTGAAGTTCCCCAGTTGAAGTTGGTGATGTTCATCCATTAGACACCTCGATTATTCATTTTATCTTCTGCAAATTAGGGGATATAGAAACTGAACAAAAGGGAAAAAGTAACCAAAATTTTTTTTAATTTGAGACTATAGATACTTCCCAGAAGACGAGGTCTGAGCAGAATGAGGTCACCTGAGGATGAATTTAGTAATACTAGCCCACAGTGTCGGGTAGTGTCACTAAATTCAACCTCTGGGGACCTCATTCTGCTAATGACAGACACACTATTTGAAGGCATGGTTATTGTCATATATACCTGTAATGATTCAGCTCCTATAACAGTAGCTTTCATATAGTACTCAACATTCAGTCTCCACTTTAAGTGGCAACCACCACAAGCATAAAATGTACCTAGAAAAAATTATAAAGCTAAATTAACTATCGCCAACTTGAATATATTATAAGCTTGAAGGTATCTAGTACTACTGTCTGAAGTAATGCAGACATCTGAAGGTGTACAATGTGTACATGTTTGTTTAGGCATATTTTATTGTCATATTCTGAATGATATATATGTAAGTAAGGCCTCCAGGGTATGTAGGCAGGTAGGAATTTTTTTTCCCCCACCGTCAGGAACTGTGTATTAAATTGGTCCAATTTCCACTAAGTGGTGATTATTTTGGGCAGATATAACATCTACATCTACATCTACTTGATACTCCATCACCCTCAATGTGCTGAGGATTATGTGGAGGTCCAGGTGCTACCACGGCCGAGTAACTTTGTGGTGACTCCAGTAGCGTTCTTTAACGTGCATACACCGAGGCGTGTACATGGGTCAGCCATTAATGTCAGCACCCGATCAGACAGCGTACTGCACCCTCGACAACATACCTGGACAAGTGTTTTAATGGGGAAAGTCGGCATGTTGCAATCGGATCTTGATTCAGTGATTTCGAATTAGACTTTTCAGCCTGACAAACTTGGTATCTGACCGAGTTATTATTTTTGTCAGAATACCCTGACCAGGTTGCGATCCCCGGTCCGATAGCACGGGAGACCAGTACGCTACCTCTCAGCTACCGACTTCCCCTTAACATCCCACATACATAGACATCATATCTGCCATATTAAAATATGATTTAGAGTAACAGGACTCCTAACTGATTGTATTCCTGATTTCCTTGATATTTTAATTCCCAGTACTGACATTTAAAACAATAATTTAGTTGACATGTACAGTGTACCTGTGGTCCAAGGCTAATGATCTTTTTGATGTGTATATTAATTAGATACATGTATACATTATTGAAACAACATAATTAGAAATAGCCAAGTGGATAATTTGGCTGGTTTTCAATAACATTCTTGCCCTGAGAATGTGAGACCTGTATGCTATTTGAACTGTTCACAACTTATTCACTTATTCTGATTCAACAGTTTCTTTGAAATAGAAATCAAGACCAAGAGGTATTATAAATCATCGACACATCTTCATATAGGCTGAGTATGTTTCTGTATAGACTATAGACATTATATTTTTTTTTTTTTTTTTTATTCTTTTATTATTATTATTCTTAATTTTTTTTTTCTCTCATAAAATCAGCACAAAATTATGGCAGTTGGTGGTTTCGGACATGGGTCGGTCGGGTTAGCATAAACACAGGCCTAACAATTGATACAAATAGTGAGAGTGCCATCACTTAGGTATGTCACGCTCCTGTAAATGTTACACAGATAATTGTTTGATTATCAATGGACGATATTGCAATCCATACAACAATGAACATTGTGGGTTTTAGTTCTTTATGTCATGTATTAACCCTTTACCCAACAGAAGGGCCCTGTGCCAATGCATTCTCTTATATATGCGAGTCGACCATAGGTCGCCTCACATATATAAGAGAATGCATTGGCTTAACACATTAAAAATTGTAAAATTGTTAAAGAATGTAAGAAAAAATGGTAAAAAGTGTTAAAAAAAGATCTTTTTTAGGCCAATGCATTCTCTTATATATGCAAGGCGACCTATGGTCGACTCGCATATATAAGAGAATGCATTGGCACAGGGCATAACTGTAACTATCACAATGTGGTCAAGGAGCCGGTTCCAATGATATCCATATGTGTATGGTTCTATTGAGACAGACCGAAGATAATTTAGGCTGTTGAAGCTTTATTTGGCCGGTTGTGGCCGGTTTGTTGGGTAAAGGGTTAAATGGGATAAAATCTGAACAATATCTCAAGGGAAACAACTTGAAATAAACATTGAAAACTTGTTGATTCCCTGTTTGATACTCTGCACTGATAGCTATTGATGATGTCACCTATGGCTTTCTCTTTTTTTAACCCTAAAGTGCATATCAAAACCCATGAGCAGGCATGCAACCATAAATTGCAAGACAAATACATAAATTATTTTGCGGTGTAAGTGATACAATCATCACAAACCTGGAATGTCTGATAAAAGTGTGATCTTGAAAGGAAAAATATAGTTTCCCAGCATCAATAGATCTGAAATGAAAAAAAATTGACCACATGCACTATATTATATGTTATTAAGTGACACGGCTTCATCCAGCCCTGGGAATTAGCCTAGGCAATAGGCAATGCCTAGGTAAAAGCAGAGGCAAAATCGGTTTGCCTAGGCAATAATATTTCCTAGGTAAAACAAGTTCATTGGGTTACTAAAATTGATTTGTGTATAGCATCAGAAATAGAACCTCTTTAGCCAAAATGATTTCCTTAAATAACTCATTACATATATTGTCCTACAATTGTGTCCATGGCACTGGGCCACTAACTAGCTACCCGTTATAAGGACACTTATTTTGGAGATGTTTTGTGGAATTGTACATATATGTTGAGTAATGGCCTGGAAATAATGTTCCGCAAAATAACTAGGCAATTCATGTTATTATTGAATCATATTGATTTGAGATGGCAATATTGTTGCAAAATTGCTTAGGTAAAATCTGTTTTTGCCTAGGCCGATTTCTTTCACCTAGGAAAATATATTGCCTAGGCAAATTTTCCTTAATTCCCAGGGCTGTTCATCTATAACTCAATAAGAGTCAATATGCTCAGGTTTTCAAAGACATATAAACTTTGATCCATCTTTCTAAGACATTTAAAGTATATAAACACAAAATTTCAAGTAATATATGAATATGAGATATAGATGGTGCACAGGGGATTGGAACACAAGTTACAAAACTTAGTCGAGGTTCCTCTCCCATGGCTCGGAATAAAGCTCATATATAAATTCCAGGTTAAGAGATGGATTGAATGTAGGTAGACCGTGGATCTTGATCGTGTTGTAGTCTCAGGTTAAATGGATACGGATACAAGTGTGTGTGTAGAACTATAGAAATCAGTCCAGGAAATTTCCAGAATTGAATGATCTCAAAAAGTTTAATATTTCGCTCATTTATACTATAACATCGGATTCAAAAAAGTTCATATATTTATTGACTAAACTGACTGCTTCAATAGAACTTTCTCTTAACCTGTCCACCATCACATGACCATAGAACTTGTTGAGGCACATCACAATGTGTAATGTAACATCCATAGTGACCCAGTACCACAATTTTGGGGCGCAATTGTAGCCTTTGTTGCTACAATATACTAGAATGTTATGAATTCCACAGCGATTTTTGTTGTTGTATTGTATCATTTAGAGGAAAAGAATCCCGCAGTATGTCAGGAATGAATAGCGTGTCGACGGGGATGTGGCTAGAGGGTCTCCATTAAGAGTGTCCACCTCAGAATTTATTTCCAACTACAACACCGCCCCCTTGAACCAGACCAGACCAGGAATTTCCAATCTGAAAAACCATGATGGTTGGAAATTTTTATAATTTTCCAACTGTTTTTGGTATTTTGGTCTAAAAACAAAACATTTCACACTAAATGAAGTGAAGCTTTCGAAACTGAAATAGAACTCTTATATACTGAGATCTTTCCTAGAGGCATACCATCGCTATCATCTGAAATAAATTATGAAATCATCAGAGTTACGAAATACTCTATACAAAAAGTGGTCATTTCAAACAATATACTATCCATTCAACAGCATTGTTAGCAAAAAAAATCACATGAAGCTCTTAGTTCGGTTAAAAATTTTTAAAACAGAGAGTAGTAGTACATGTACCAATCTTCTTTCTCTCACACACACACTATCTCTCATTCTCTCTCTGTCTCTATCTATCCTATATAGCATATTGCTCATGAGTATATCCCCCTATCCTTATTCCTTCATAACATTCTGCCTTCCACATATATTGCATACTCGCATGCATAGTTACAGAATATACCATCATTTCTTAAACCTATTGTTTCTTGAACTCAGCCACTCGCCATTTGAGCATTCTGTATTTCTACAATCTTTCTAGTTTCCCCTAGGAGACACTAGTAGCTAAACAATAGCAGATATCTGCTTGCTGCTAGATACTTTTCCCCATTTTTTATTCTTCTTATGTTTGCATCATTAAAATGTTGCATTCAATCGAATCATAGTAAATCTTGAGATAAATAAATAGTGCTTAAACCAAATAAAACTTGGTTTCACTTGACTTTATATAGCTGCAGAATGTCTGAGACCGTCACACTAATTTATAAATACAAATTACCTCTGTATCAAAAAGTATTCAAAAGATGGATTTTTAAGCATGATCTGTTTACCCCCATTCTGGTTGATACATTGCCATTTCGATAAGAACTGAGAATTTATTTGATCACATTGAAGCAATGAACACTCATACTTAGCAAGTGCTTCAATATATCTGATACATAAACATACCATCTTGTGTATATAGCTTCAAGTCCTTGCAGTTGATACAGTCCCTCTTTCCAAAAACTTTATCCTCTTTTTGTTCACCATCTACTGTTTTATAGAACTCATAGAAGTCTATAACAAGAAGGATGAAACAACATCAGTTAAAGATAGTCAATCTGATTTGATGGTCCCCATATCATCAGATTCCAACATTTTTTTTTTTTAAATGCCGCTTCAGTTATCAGAATCGATTAATTGCCCAAAAATAATGCTAACCACAGTCAACTATAGTTTCCCAAAAACTGTTATTTATCAACATTTTGTTCAACAAAATTTTTCCGGTTTGTCAAATATCTGACACTGAACATTTTTATATAGGGGTATTTTGACTCGGTGAGCATTACTATACTATAGATTGTCATGGGATAGGCGCATTTGACCTCAGATGATATATTATATGAACAATAAAGAGCGTTTATTATCAGCACAGACGATGTGTGGTAAAATCTTTGCAAAAAAGTTAAATGACACGGGGACTGTCACATGATAGGTGGTGTTGACCTCAAATGACTTAAAGAGGCACTAATAATTAGCAATGAAGAAAATTTATTATCAACTAAAAAGATAAGAGTAACTTGATCTGGAGAGTCATGCAATAGGTTTACCCAAGATGACTAATAATTATTTTGAAAGACTTGTAGGGCCACTAATAAGTTACGCAATCTTCACCCGAGCAATGCCGGGTACCCCAGCTAGTTATTAATGAAGCAAACAATATCTAGATGACAACAATTGATGGAAGACTTGGCATAAGGACAAGAAAATTATAGGAATGATCAAGAATATTCATCACATCATTCACATGTAAATATTTTGAAAGGATATATATATATATCTAGTTCCAGCTTTATCTATTATTAGCAAAGAGCAACTTACAGTATTCAAATCCACATATATCCAAAGATATCCCTCTGCCAGATGTTGGGTGACAGATGTTCAGATAAACAGCCCTGCAAAAGTAATTTAACACAATAATATTCAATTGAATTCGAATTGAACTAAATTGCACTTCAGCATATTCAAAAGTATTTCTGCAGCACAATTCATGCTAAAATATGTTGAAGAGCAATATTAAAGATTACTACATTACCCCTTACACATGTGGTACCGGTATGTGATTAACTTCAAACTGTAAATATTATATGCTATATACATACTAGTAAGGAATAATCTTAATTTTCTGATGTAATTATACTGCATAAATACATTAGGGCCGAATCACAAACATATAAATAGCGAAGCAGTATTCATACTGTTAAATTATATCTGGACTGAAGGATATTCCTCATAATTAAACATAAGTTAAAAATATCAACATAAAAATGAATTTTCAGTTTGACGTTGCTACTAAGTCACATGTTGCGGATGCAAAATTCCTAAACTCTGCCCTAATGTAATTATCCTATTTAAATAAATTAGCTTTTTTGGAAACTAATGGCAAAATGGAAACCACACTCGCAATGTCGCAACTAATACTATAGCCCCTATTATAGCCCCTGCTGTCATCTCAATCTGAAAGGTCATGCAAGAACTAATTTCCACCAGGGAGGATTTAGGTCAAATAGTTTGAACAGGCCAAATTCACATTTAATAATGAATTGCGCTTAAGTGTAATTGATTGTGGTAAAGTGCAATTGATTGTGCTTAAGTGCAAATAATTGCACTTAAGTGCAATGAGTTGTGCTTAAGCGCAAATACCACATATTGTGCTTAAGCACAAATAGGGCATTTATGCTTAATATTGTAATGAATTGCGCTTATTGCCGCTTAAGCACAATTAATTGTGCTTAAGTGAAATTAATAATGCTTAAGCATAATTGTAACTACTATCTAACCTACCCATAAACTATTGGCATGACCTGGTGTATCACCTAGCAACAATGGGGAGCATTGGGCTAATTTTAATCTGTTTTAATTAGCCCGAGTACTCAACAGTCAACTGTGAGTATGTGTTCAACAATGATAATCCCTAATTACATATTATCAGCATCCCTATATCCAAAGAATTGATGTCTCCTTCCCGGAACTCTATTGATTTTTTATATAATTTTTAACAATGATAATCTCTAATTACCGTACATATTATCAGCATCCCTAAATGTATATCCAAAGAATTGATGTCTCCTTCCCGGAACTCTATTGATTTTTTATATGATTTTTTAAAATATATTTTTGCACAGATTTGGGCCTATGGTCATTTTGATAAGAAGTTAGGCTAGCTCCCTACCCATCCAAACCAATGAAAACAAGAGGTACGTGATATGTCAATAGGAATTAAGGTTAAGTTATGGATAAACCTATTTCTTCACCAGGGCTGTTTAGTTACATATAACCATGAATTGCAATTAAGCGCAAATAATTGCACTTATTTCACTTAAGTGCAATAATTGTGCTTAAGTGCAATTGTCAATTGATTACGCTTAAGCACAAATAATTACACTTAAGCACAATTGATTGCACTTAAGCACAATCCATTGTGCTTACTTTAAGCATAATTATTTGCGCTTAAGTGCAATCAATTGCGCTTAAGTGCAATTAAATATTAAATGTGAATTTGGCCTCAGCACAATTGAATTGTACTGAAGCGCAATTGAATTGCGCTGAAGCGCAATTGAATTGCGCTGAAGCGCAATTGATTGTACTGAAGCGCAATTGATTGCGCTGAAGCACAATTGAATTGCGCTGAAGCGCAATTGAATTGCGCTGAAGCGCAATTGAATTGCGCTGAAGACAATTATTAATAAATGTGAATTTGGCCTCCCAGAGAATTTAGCGTCTCAAATGGGGTGTGACTTCAGGCTGAAGCGGAGACACAGCTGTTGAGTGAATTGCAAGTACAGGTGAATGCAAATGTATTACCTTCAGTCCAATTATTTATAGATGTTAATTTACCATCCATAAGGTCTCGGCCCACCGCCGCTCACCCTCTAAACGCGGACTCCGTGATTGGCGTGAAATATTCAACGGAATGTATACATATTACATCGAAATCAAGAAATTGGCGTAACTAAATTTACCCATATATGTCTTCTCCAGAATTATATTCGCCCTTATTTGTTCTGAGGAGAATCTGATTCATGTTTTAACATTTCTAACACTATACAAATTGTGATACACGTGTCACGATGCTGCATTTATCAATTTCCTTTCGCGTTTCCTCATTCAAAATCGACAGAGAATTATCCGTCTTTCATTCCTAATTTTCAATTTTCTTTAAGGGAAAAGAACTTCCGGTTGTTTAACGCCGAAAATTTTCCTAATATTTTGTACAATATTTTTGGCTTTTTACAGCCAGTATAAC
Organism: Siphonodentalium dalli; assembly: GCA_032622095.1. Taxonomy (NCBI): domain Eukaryota; kingdom Metazoa; phylum Mollusca; class Scaphopoda; order Gadilida; family Siphonodentaliidae; genus Siphonodentalium; species Siphonodentalium dalli. Next base: position 21,202,822 of record CP136065.1, read on the forward strand.
AGATAATCATGCAAGACATTGTAGCGCCAGTTTATCACATCAAATTCGACATCGAATCGTCGATAGATAACCAAATCGGTGCCTTACCACTGCCTTTTCCAGGAATGGACAGTGAGTTGTAAAAAAAAAATAGGACAAAATTCTCTATTTTTTTTTATTGAATAATTTCTGAGCTAGAGAATCCATCACATTAAATTAATCTCTTCCCTGGCTGCGCCCGCAGATATATTCTATTCATATCCTATATTTGTGTGAACAGCAGAGGTTACATCTCTCCTACACGTATATCATATTTTCAAAATAAGTGTCCTCCCAGAGGGGTACTGCGTTATGCAGTAGGTCCCTAGATTTGCGTAGGTCTCTGTAGGTCACTCAATTCGCGTAGGTCCCCGCAGTAATGTAATATATAGTAGGTCTACATGATTTATTGACTGATAAAATGGATTGATACCACTAAATGATCATGTTATATGTTACTTTGCATATTTTTTTATAATTAATTTTCCCAAATCTGATGGGTTTGTTTGCTAAGTGATACTTAGACTAGAGGATGAAGCCTAACTAAAATTACGTAATTTCTGATCGGGAAAATAAGAGGATTAACTTGCTGGCTTCTGGATAAGATATTAACTGGAGGATAACTGATTGTATTTTTGCATTGATTTGTGTGGCTTTTGGAGCAGAAAATAAGAGGATTATCAGATTTCTCGATTCATAACTATAGGTGAGTGGGCATGGATGCGTTAGCTAGGAGAATTTGATAATTTTCATAGTTTATTGAATATCAAAACATGCATCAAAACGTTTATAACATAATATGTAAATGACAGCACACAAAAATGAAGCACAAGCAACGGTATAAAAAAAAATATTTTTCATGGTAATAGGTAAGTTATATATATTTATTTTCTTGATATGGGATGTGATATTTTAGATTGCCTGTAGATAGCATTATGATTACTCGCCGATCCTTGGGATTTTTGGAATGGATGATGTTTTCGCTGTACAATTTCGTCGCAGTTAAAACAAGCCTATGTCCGTCCGTTGTCTGTTGCAGTCTATCGTGTGTCGGTCTGATTTGTCTTAAAAATTTCTCAAAATGTCGTCGCCGAACTTCAGTCGATTTCTGGTTCCATATATCAATACTACATTATTTCCACAATTACACCGATTGAAGATGGTTTACAACTTAAATTAAATTGATATCAATACTGATCGAGAATACTAATTAAGTATACTAAATAATTCACAATAATAAAATGGGGAAAACGAATTAATATAGTATCCGCCATCCTACTCAATATCTCATTTAAATATACACCAATACCGATCCGATGGAAACTTTAAATAATTAATTTTTATTGGAGTTGTTGAGACTGTATATGACATGTTATTAAAATAAAAGTATTACAAATAGTGGTAGTAATATACCAATACTGTTACAGAACGCTAAAATTTGTTAATTAGAATTAAAATTAATGTAAATAATCACAAAACCAAATAAATAATTTCTGCACAAAACTCGACATTACTATTTGACCAATCAGAACGCAGAGATGACCATTAGAAAAATATATGTCCAATCAAAACACGATCACTTAATTAGCCGGATAATAATTATTCAACTTATGCTTCAGAAACATTTTTTATTCAGAAACAAAATGCGATGGATAAACGCTTTTCCGTTCAAATTGTATATAGAGGAAGTTTAATCCACTCTGTTTATGCCACGATTTTTCCGTTCAAATTGTATGGCGAATTTTTAATCCACTCTGCGAAGTTTAATCAACAGTAGGCGCGTTTAATCAACAGGTGTTGATTACTTGTAAAATTTGAACAGATGGCTTTATTTATATAGTAAGATAGGCGATCGTGCATGGTAGTTACATTTGTATACAAATAAAATGGTAAGTATAACATTGAAATTTAATTATTTATTTGTCACTCATCTATGAGTAGGTGAAAAAGTACTAACACCAGTTGATAATTAGTCACCACCCTATCACAACAGACATTGCCGAAATGAATCTTCAAAGAGGACAGATCCTTTTCGCAAAGAAAACACCCAGTCTCGCACACAATTTGATTAATGGTCACCCATGTAGCTGGGCTGTCTAAACTTACCATTCAGTTAAATAAGTTATGTTTAGTAACGTACTGATCACTTGTCAGTCCTAACTTAAACAATTAAATCTTAACATAACTTAATGAACTGGATGGTAAATCTTTTTTTTTCATCTAAGCTAAACAAAATATATTATTAGATATTTAATTTAAAAAAAAAACAACGAAATATCATATACAATGTTCACTAATTGATAATATTAGGCATTACTTATTCTATAAAGCATGCACTCTTGCATTACTACGGGAACCTAAATAAATGCAAAAATACAATCAGTTATCCTCCAGTTAATATCTTACCCCGAAGCCAGCAAGTTAATCCTCTTATTTTCCCGATCAGAAATCACGTAAATTTAGGTAGGCTTCATCCTCTAGTCTAAGTATCACTAAGCAAACAAACCCATCAGATTTGGGAAAATTAATTATAAAAAAAATATGCAAAGTAACATATAACATGATCATTTAGTGGTATCAATCCATTTTATCAGTCAATAAATCATGTAGACCTACTATATATTACATTACTGCGGGGACCTACGCGAATTGACAGACCTACGGAGACCTACGCAAATCTAGGGACCTACTGCATAACGCGTCACCGCTCCCAGAGTCCCACCCCATCCCCCGACTGCGTTGTCGACAATGTCGCCATTGGCATTGGAACATCGATTTGACTACGTTGAAAAATGACCATCAACGCGGTTCTAGTATGTAACGTAACGCAGTTTCATTGCTACTTAAATGTGGTTGCAATTTTCTTCAACACGGTGGAAATAACCAACAACGCAACAAGGTGGACCGTGGAGGTGCATGGGCTTTAACAAAATGGAATGGTGCCTTAGCCTAGGTTCGACCAGTGATACTGTGACAGCGTGATGAACTGACAGTGACAGGCCTGTTTTGTCCAACGACATGCCCAGGGATGGATCCAGGGATTTTTTGGGGACACCTGTTTTGGGACCATGATATGCCGATGGGGGTAGGTACGGGGAGGGGTTGCCCCCTCCCTTATGTGCAGCATTAAAGATCCCGCATAAGAAAATGCACTGGCTTACAAGGTCAAGATAAAGGCCAATCATGTATTATATTATATACATGTATGCAAGGCTCCTTAGATGGGAGACTCTCATTTATATAAGATAATGCATTGGCACAGGATTTTTGCAAAATTTCAAGAAGCCCCAGTCATGAAAGGGTTAAAATATTTCTCACTGGACACTTGATTAAGAAAATAAAGGCTCTATATCAACTGTATATTGATGATTTGCATTGCATGTTGTTGAATTATAATAGAAGATTTCCTTCAAAATATAGAAAATTCAGCTTTAATAAAACTAGCCACTTGCAATTTGGGGACATTTAGGCCACCAGAGTTTGGGCGCCCAAACCTGTAACAGGTATCAAAAGAGCCCTGGATCCTTCCCTGGACATGCCTGCCTGCCGATATAACAACCAGATACAGACCTTCTCAAAATAAGTGGCCCTTTTAACGCGGTCATCAACGTGGTTGTAACACGGTCGTAACGCCAACGCAACGCGGTCTTTGCGTTGATAACGCGTTGGTGATGCGTTACGACCGCGTTGGAAATCAACGGACCGCGTTGTAGTTTAACGCAGACTGCGTTGAAGTGTAACGCAGACGCGTTTACTTTAAACGCGTTGCGTTAAGGATCAACGCACACACGTTGGAGATTACAATCACCGCGCCGAAAAGTAAACAGATGATGAGTCACGTTATTTGGTTTTATACTGTTCAATATTTTTGGATTTATTTACGATGACCTACATGTATGATTAATTTAGTGTAATTTCACCACTCACCGAAAATCACATATCTACGCATTCGTTCCAAAAAAGGCAGTTTATTTGCAGCTTTTGACTCGTGTTAGACTTTGTTTGTCATACATGTATACATTGTATACAGGTTATATGTCATTGTAATAGTGTATCGCGTGGAGCTGTCGTGTTTCACAATGTATATGGAGTAAAACACTACGCACGAAAGTATTGCCATACTGTATATGTCCGCTATAGAAATGCTGGCTGCTGGAGAGTAAACATACATGTACATGTATGTACATGTTGTTGCAAACGGAACAAAGAATATATCTAATAGGCTTATCAACAGTAAATAAACCACTATTAACTATCATTCTGGTTTCGTAGTCGGTTAACTTCGTCAACTACATGTATAATAGATTTAAAACGCGCAATGTAAGCATGATGTTTGTCGTTTCTCCGCAGCAGTATGTCAGTCTCCGTTCAGGGTGTGAATCTGACCAATTAGAAGATCAATTTTCAAATGTGGGTGGAGTTACAGAAAAGTTATCTGGTAGTGGTGGTGTGTTTGTGTTTTTTTTAGCGGGACATTGAATTACCGTGGACATTTTTGTGTGTTTTCGCGATTTCTGTGATGGTGACTACATGTATATTAAAGATTTATTTCAACCCGAGATGCTAGAAAAAATACAATTTTGTCTAATTTGTTATCGATTGCGTGGGACCGCGCTTGGATCTTCAAATGTATATATGTTTTCAAATATTTAAACAGAATTTAACTGAATTATTAAACTTATAATCTACATGTAGTATACTACGGTAAAAAGAAAGTTATTATTTATCATATGATTGTCTTTATATACAATAGCGGACAATTACTGAAACGTACATGAAGAACTCTTCGAAGCCGATTGAATACGATTTCATTCTTTCATCATCATGGAAATAACACGACCTCATCGAGTGGTAATTGTGATGCATGCTGCCCACTAGCCAACCAAAACCGACGAAGTTATTACAGCACAGTGTGTTCAATCGAGAATTCTGTTTGAGTCACGGTGTATCAATTTCAACTTTAGGCCCAGGTCATTTCCTGTTTGTAAAAATCGACACGGGTGATTTACCGAAGACACGCCCCTATTGTGTTTGAGTTCATTGACACCGCTGTCAATCATTCACGGCAGGCGTTTGATCCGCGGTCTGTCAGTGAAAGTGACAAATCATTGGTTACCAAATCAGAGCGCTGTTTGTTTCACAGGAATTGCACAACACATGGATAATTAATATTTTAAATTATTTGCATCGATTACCCACGTGCATGTACATGTGTGTTTTAGTGTACCATCACGAAGATTTCAAATGACATCGGACCCTTGGCATACAGGTTACCGACTATATTAAATATTCAAAGAATACATGTACGTTATGTACATTGCGACGTGAACTCAAATGTTTTGTTTGTTAGAAATGTCAATTGCATCTCTATTAATTCGCGAAGCGCGATCAATGTGATCTGCATTTATTTATTACATGTACATGTTTTTTTTGTTTTTTTTGGGGAAAAATTCTAAATGTAAATGTAAAACATTATCACCAATAAATCATGCATTACCCAAGCCAAAAACATTGTATTAAATTGGCAACGTTCCTTTGGGAACCAAATGTTATCGTCTCGATTGATTACAATCGTTCCGTTTCCGATCAGAAAATTGTATGAAACTAACATTGGTGGCCGTCGTTCATTTTCTCTCTTTAATTTTTTTTAATAAAATGAGCTCATGTCTGAAAGTTTGAATTCCCTGTGGTGAATATTCTTGTTTGTAATGTTATTCAATAATTATTATTACAGTTGATAAGCTATTCTCTCGACCTCGTTTGTTGCGTTGACGGTTATCGCGACCGCGTGTGTTGCGTTGACGGTCATGCCGACCGCGTTATGTTGCATTGACGGTTACCTCGACCGCGTTGGAGTAACGTTACGACCGCGTTGGAGTAACGTTACGACCACGTTGGAGTAACGCGGTCGCAACGTTACTCCAACGCGGTCGTAACGCGGTCGGGAGGGCCATTACTTTTGAGTAGGTGTGTATATTGTCATATAACAGCGATTTTTTATTCGTCTTGTTTGCTTATTAAGAAACTGGCCATACATTTGCATGATTCGGTGCTCGCATGAAACTAAATTAATTTTGAGTACGAACGTCCTCATTGGTTGAGGTCCTCATGTAATTTCAATAAAGTATGTCAAGTCACTTTAGTCGCTTACGTACAGCGCGCTAAAACATTCCTTGAAAAAGCAACCACATGCACGGATCTACAGTAATGCTGTAATTAATCGACTTCTTAACCACAGCAGAATTATGGGTAACTTTTCAGGATTTAGTCGGAAATATGGCTTGTTGCCATTCACAACATGAATGGCAACAAGCCATATTTCCGACTAAATCCTGAAAAGTTACCCATAATTCTGCTGTGGTTAAGAAGTCGATTAATTAGAGCATTACTGTACTTCGCTAGAGCTCTATTCATAAATTTAGTATAGATTATTTCAAGGGCATGTTTGAGTTACGTATATCTAGGGCGTCTTTGATGAAATTACATATTTGCTTTGTTGCAGAGAAGGTTTTTGGGTTCAGCACCATCTTGCGGTTGTTAATATTTTTTCCCAGTTGAAATATGTCATATTTTCTTCTCATGTCTTTATACATAGGACAATAGTATAAAAAGTGGATTTCGTCTTCAGTTTGTTTGGTACAAAAGTTGCACAATCTGTCAGAAATGTCTTTTTTTGGTCTGGTATATCTACCTGTTTCAATATGTATTAAGCCATGGGCACTAATCCTCAATTTAGTTAATTCTTTTTGATTCACCTTTGGGATGTTATATGTGAGTCTCACATATGGAATCATTTATGGAATCATCAAACTCCAAGTCTATCTCACATTGTGAGATAGTCTTGGAGTTTGGTGATTCCATAAATTTTGCTGTAAAATCGTAGTTTACCTTCATTGAGATTTAGCATTCTTTTATAGTCATTTTCAACTTTTAAGTTATATGTAGCTGTTATTAAGTTTTTTGTTCCGATCCATTCATAATTGTGAGTTTTTGGCCCACAAATTCTCTATTTGAGTCAATGAATTAGCCCATGACATTTTTGGCCTGATTTTCCTTATTAGGTTATCTTCATTGAATGCCGAGATTAATAATTTATGTCTAGTTGAGTCCCCAGATTTACTGACCTCCATCAACCTCTTCTGAAATTTGAATGCTGAGTGAAACATTTTTAAGCATGTTGGTATAGTATTGAGTTCTGAGTATACTGCAATATTTGTAGCTTTACTGTTAACTAGTGGTCCGGACCGGGTGTCACTGGACCGGACCGGACTGCTTTTTGCCGCCGGTCCGGTCCACTATTTTACTTCAGTTATAATAAACTATCGCGAATATTATTGCGTATTTGCCGTCATATCAATTAGCAACGATGTATTGACGCATTCAAGTGGTTAATATCTATTAAACGTTTGATGCCACGAAAACAATGTATAGATTTACTTTCCTTATAATGTATTAATGTAACACTGGCCAACACTATGTAGCAGTAGCACCCTATCAATGTGACAAACATGCAACTGAATGAGTATGGAACTATTTGTCATAAACAGTGTAACATGCATCAACTAATCAATTTGGATGGATATCGAATCGAGTATTCTATTGTTTTTCACAGTTATAATTATCGAAGAAACATGCAAACCACATTACATAGTACATACACGAGACAGTCACATTAATCCAATAGTAGTTGTACTTAGGTATATAATTGTAATTGTCAGGACTATACAATCAGTATAGTTATTTCGTTAAATTTCAATTTAATGAAAATATGTTTTTACTTGAATTTGGTGATGCTAGCCTGCTGTGCGCAATAGCATCACTGAATTCACCCACTGTGGACCCCATTTTACACATGACAGACATACTATTTGCAGACTTGTTGGCAATGTCGCTATTGTAACCTCTAGTCTAGGTTGATTTCTTTTGTCCATTGCAGATTTCACCAGAGCTCTGCATTTATCATTTATTTTCCAGAATCTGGAGCAGCCATCTGTAACTTTTTTCTACATCAGATGTGTAGCAAGGGTACAGCATGCCCATACCGACATGTTAAAGGTGACAGAAGTGTTGTTTGTAAACATTGGCTCCGAGGTCTGTGTAAAAAGGGAGATGACTGCGAGTTCTTGCATGAATATGACATGTCAAAGATGCCCGAGTGCTATTTCTTCTCAAAATTCAGTGAGTACACATATTACCAAATATTCTTGTTAGTGATTTGACCTTATCCCAGTCTCAGAACATTTTACAATCCTGATAGGAATATTAGAGCCCATTTTATTCTGAATTCTGTTTGCCCACTCTTTGTGAACCATTACAGGGTTACCTTTGACCTTTAGTTATGAGCTACAACTATTCATGTAATTATGTTTCTTCCTATCAAGTAGAAACCAGTTATCTTTCCACATTCCACAATCGTAGTCATAATCATCAGCCTGTTGATGGTGGACTGCACCTGTATGGTATATGGAAGAAGAAGGATTTTGAAATCCTCTTATATCAACAGCTTGACACTTTATGCAAAATTGAATGGACAAATTTCATGGTGATTGTTCATATCATATTAGTTTTGGATGTTTCGTAGTATAGTACAAAACTTTTGTATGAGCACAACTAAGTCGTTCATTGGCGATCAGATGCCAAAGGCAGGTGATTATGGTTAATTTGCGTAAGCCGTGATCTGGATTACTGAGTGAGATAATGTTTTGAGTCACTTTAGCCAGTCTGGTCTCGCAAGGTGGACGTATCAAATTTTAATTTAAAATAAAAGGAAAATTTGGATATATCAAATGATTGGACTTATATCTCTGTACCATGGTCTTGTATGCAAAGCAGAACATTTTCAGATATCTCTGCCATGAGTGGTCATCATATATTCTAAGCAACAGTCATAATTTGTCAGTTTGATAAATGACCGAAGTGTACATGTATATATTCTATTATGTAGAATTTTTTCATCTTGGAATTCAGTGCTGGAATCAAATTATTACGATTGAAAGACTTGCGTAGGATGTAAAGTGATCATGGTTATGTATACTTATAATGTAAGTTTGATAAATATTGTATGTTTTATGTACTGCATGAGTACATGTATACAGGCACGAGCTTTCAGTGTCGTTTTCTCCGCACAGTGGTTTTATCTCTGTTATAATGCCTGAATGACTTCTGTAAACGGCTGTCAGTTCAATCAAGTATTTTGAGCATCTCGGAATATAGAAGATATGTAACAACTGGGTATACTGTATTAACATATCAGACGGTATGAGAATAATAGTCATACTATTGTAAATGAAGTTAATATTGAAATTAGTTTTCAACATGAGTTTGCTTAGCCAAAAGCATAATGTGTATAAGCTGTTGCTGAAATGCCTGTTTGCAACTATTCATCAATAAAGCCGTCGGCTATCTGCTACAAATGTGTTGTGTTTGTATTTAGTCTAGAGCAGACTTGTATGGCTATTTGTGTCTCCCTTCTTTGTCATATTAAAATGTTGCAAATGTAAATATGCTGACTAGTTATATTTGTTGATATTTTCAGAGCAATGCAGTAACAAAGAATGTCCTTTTTTGCACATTGACCCAGAAAAGAAAATTAAAGACTGTGCTTGGTATGACAGAGGATTTTGTCGCCATGGTGAGTTATAATGATATATACAAGAGCCATCGATATGGGATCTAAAGCAGATTTCCACATTTTCTAGGCAGATGAATTGGTACAGCAAGGCCATTTGTCCTATGATTTGCATGAAATTTACAATTAACAATTACTAAATTCATCCTCTCGGGACCTCATTCTGCATGGCCTCATCTGCTATGGGATACCTAGACACAGATTTATGTTGGTGAAGATGGTGATGTTCACCCTGATTATGCATTGTTTCAGCTGCCAATTTGGGGATGTAGAGAAACTAAACTAAAAAAGAAATTAAACTCTCTAAAGAAGCTAAAGAAACTAAAAAAACTTGTTAATTTGAGAATAAAGATAATTTCCAGATAAGATGAGGCCTAAGCAGAATGAGGTCCCCAGAGGATGAATTTAGTTATGCTAGCCTGCTGTGTCGGGAGCTTCACTATATTCACCCTCTGGGACCTCACTTTGCAAATGTCCAGCACCATTTTGTTAAGCAGTTATTTGTCATTGATTCTAGATTTATTGTTTTCAGGTCCTAACTGTAAGAACAGGCATGTTAGAAGAGTGGTCTGTCAGTGCTTCCTGAGTGGGTTCTGCCCGCTGGGGCCAAAATGCAAACACGTTCAGTGAGTAGAATGATAACAAGGTTTGGCTCTTTAACCCTTTCATGACAGGAGCTTCCCGATTTTTTGTGAAAACCCTGTGCCAATGCATTCTCTTATATATGCGAGTCGACCACAGGTCACCTCGCATATATAAGAGAATGCATTGGCCTAACAAATTTGATATTATTTTTTATAATTGTTAAAAAATGTAAGAAAAAATGATAAAAAATTTTATAAAAATTGTTCAAGAATGTAAGAAAAATTGATAAAAATTATAAAATTGTTAAAGAATATAGAAAAAATGATAATTTTTTTTATAAATTGTAAGAAAAAATTATAAAAATTGTTAAAGAATGTAAGAAAAATTGATAAACAATTGTTAGGTCAATGCATTCCCTTATATATGCGAGGCGACCAATGGTTGACTCGTATATATAACAGAATGCATTGGAACAGGGTCTTAAATGTTGCCCCAGCGCAGCTCCCATCATGAAAGGGTTAAAGAGACCCAAGGCACTCGCAGTGGGTAAATGGGCAAATAATATAAAAGTCTGTAAAAACATTATGGAAACATATGGAGAATAAGATCAACTTTGTTCTTATGTTCATTAATGATAGCTCTCAATACATGAAATTTCATGTGTTGAAACCATTGTTAGGTAAACGAAATGTTGTGTGTTCAAACCACTGTTATGTAAAGAAAACTGTTACAGTAATTTTTCAACAAACATCGCTAATCGTGCAGTAAGTTAAAATATATTTAGTCTGAATATGATTTTCAGATTTATTTTCAATGCTTTGACCTTTTCCAATGCTTGCCGTCTCTAACTTTTCCACGTTAAGTGTACCTGAGTTTGTTTCTTAATTTTGCAGCCCGAAATTTGATCTTCCAACAATAGATCCAGCTGCACTGACAAAGAAGTTCATGGTCGTCTGTCATTACTGTGGTGAGCATGGTCACAAATACGTGACATGCCACAAAATGCCTCAAGATCTTAAAGAGGCCCACCATGCACAACAACAACAGAAATACCAGGATTATCAGGATAAACTCAAACAAATTCATCAGGTATATACTGATTCCACTGTGTTCTATGTTCAACTCCATGAATGTTCTGTTATTGTAACGGTGTGTGCCTATATCCTCACTGAATCTGTTTATATGCAATGAAAATTTATTTCTTTCAGCAAAACATTAGTGATGTGGGTGGTACCCTATAACACATTTTAGTGGCATAATGATTTTTAATGTACATGTATATATCAGATATGACCAACATCAATAATCTAGTTCATAGGTTTGTGAGGTCATTTCTTTGAAATATCATGAAATAGATATAATAATCCCATTTATTCATATATGATGTCATTATCTTTTCATACAGGCCTATTTATATTAGTAGTGTCACCCACATCTATATTATTTGACCATTTATAACCTGATAAATCATTCTTGTGCATTTCAGAATAACCTCAATGCCAGAACGCCAAACTTCCAAGAGCAATTCCGATCTCTGGATAAGATCACATGCTTCAAGGTTTGTATTATGCTTTGTATTTTGCTAACACAGTTCAAAGTTCGAAATATGTGCTCCTGAATTTTCCACATTACTAATTATGGAACTATAATTATCGCAAGAATCAATTTTCTTGTGGTCAAATACAGAACATATATTCTTAGAAAAAAATGGCTCTCCTGTTAGGACACAGAAAATGGATTTTCAGAGTGGTACATAAGTTTATATTGTGGTGGATTGAGGTAACGTGGTATAATATTGTTGGCCTGGAGTTATATTTCCAATCCGAGTTGTGAAGTGAGGAAGTTGAACATAGGCTGCAAGCCGTGACATTAAGCCGTCAATGTCACATCATGGTATTGTCAATCAACCACAATGATGTATATGTTCAGGAGACGATGTAATGGTTGTCTCAAGGGTTTCCCTTTTGTTCATGGCCTGAGATGTAAATATGGATTTTACATGGCTTTCTGACCAATAAAGGATGTTATTTCATTCTGGAGGCGGAACATCTCCAGTATTGGATTCTATTCAGAGATAGTAAAATAGTAATCTTTCATATAATTATAAGGGGTGCTTGTTCATAGAGTCCTAAGTAAAAGTGTTATCTTTGGAGCTCCATGGTCCAGTGGTTTGTGTGTCAGACTTAAAATTGCTGTCAACGCAGCAAGATGAGTTCGGAGCCCGTCGCTGGTCTTATGTGAGTTTCACACAGCAGTGGCTTGGTCGAATTGATCAACATGCAATTGTCAGATTGTGCTCTGTTCATATTTTGTGCTAAGTTGTGACCCTTAAGCAAGATCATTTGTACTGTGTCTGTTTCGCACCACCCATGTGTTGAAAAGGTCACCTGATTATGAGCAGTGGAAGATCTTGTCAGTATGCTAGCCTAGCCGAATTGTGGTTGTACCTCACCCTGTCTCTGGGGAGCAGTAGATGTTTACTGGGCGTTCAGGCACATCAGGGCAATAATTGTCCCACGCATTGGAATGAGATACCTGTAGAATGCATGTAACAAATTGATTGATTATTATTTATTATCTTATTTGCTATGATACTTCGTCAAGTTGTAACTTGTAATAAACTATTTCTTTGTTATTTCTTTTCAGTGTGGAGAGAAAGGTCATTATGCTAACAGATGTACAAAAGGTCACCTCGCATTCCTCAGTGCTGCTCATCATAATCCACCAGATCATGAGGTGGCTGCAACGTAGTGTTACTTTTGAACTCTAGACTGGTTCCAAGCCTCAACAAAGAGTTAACCATGGACTACAGACTGGTTTCCAGCTGCAACATAGAACTATCTATGGAATATAGACTGGTTCGCAGCCACAACCTAGAGTTTCCTATGAATTATAGGCTGGACATCTTCAAATTATTCAAAATCAATCTGTTGGAGCAGATACTCTTAGCGCGCTTATCTCGTTTTGGTTGAATTTATATCAGGTTAGACAGTCAAATTGGCACCTAACCTTCTGCTTGGGTTGAAAAGCAGTGCCATGTGGGTGTCTTGGCATTGCTATTGGGCATCTTTTTTGTTGCTATGTACAAACTACAAATTGAGGTGACCAAATTAAAAACAGGAAGGGGTGCTAAATTTTGAAATCCTTGGTAAACCCTAACATGTCTGTTTTCAGACTTGGATGATAGAGTTATTATTAGCTCAACTTACTTTGTAAGTTTGAGCTATTGCCATGGGTTGGCATCCGTGTGTGCATGTGTGCGTGTGTCCGTCAACAATTTCATTTGGCGCGGGCTACAGGTCTTACCTTTGGTCTGATCTTTATGAAATTTGTCATGAATGTTGAGATTGACATGTAGATGGGAACGTGTCATTTTGGGGTCATTCGGCCAAAAAACATGGCCGCTGGTGGCCATCTTGGATTTCAAAATTCAATCCATTGGCGCGGGCTACAGTTCGTACTGTTCGTCTGATCATCATGAAATTTGTCATGGATGTTAATATTGACATGTAGATGGGAGCGAGTGATTTTGGGGTCGTTCGGCCAAAAAACATGGCCGCCAGCAGCCATCTTGGATTTTACTCTTTGCATGGCTAAATCCTTTGGCGCGGGCTACATGTCGTACCTTTGGGCTGATCTTTATGAGATTTGTTATGAATGTTGACATTGACATGTAGATGGGAATTGTTATTTTGTGGTCGTTCTGCCAAAAAAATGGCCGCTGGCGGCCATCTTGGATTTCAAAATTAAATCCATTGGCGCGGGCTACAGGTCGTACTGATCGTCATGAAATTTGTCATGGATATTAATATTGACATGTAGATGGGAACGAGTCATTTTGGGGTCGTTCGGCCGAAAAACATGGCCCCAGCAGCCATCTTGGATTTGACTCTTTGCATGACTAAATCCTTTGGCGCAGGCTACAGGTCGTAGCTTTGATTGGAACTTCATGAAATTTGTCATGGATGTTAGCAATGACATGTAGATGGGAACGAGTCATTTTGGGGTCGTTCAGCCGAAAAACATGGCCGCCAGCAGACATCTTGGATTTTACTCTTTGCATGATTAAATCCTTTGGCGCGGGCTACAGGTCGTACCTTTGGTCTGATCTTTATGAAATTTGTCATGAATGGTGATATTGACATGTAGATGCGAACAAGTTATTTTGGGGTCATTCGGCCAAAAAACATGGGCCGCTGGCGGCCATCTTGGATTTCAAAATTAAATCCATTGGCGCGAGCTTCAGGTCGTACTGTTCGTCTGATCATCATGAAATTTGTCATGGATGTTAATATTGACATGTAGATGGGAACGAGTCATTTTGGGGTCGTTCGGCCCAAAAAACATGGCCGCCAGCAGCCATCTTGGATTTTACTCTTTGTATGACTAAATCCTTTGGCGCGGGCTACAGGTCTTAGCTTTTGTCGGATCTTCATGAAATTTGACATGGATGTTAACAATGACATGTAGATGGGAAACGAGTCATTTTGGGGTCGTTCGGCCGAAAAACATGGCTGCCAGCAGACATCTTGGAATTTACTCTTTGCATGACTAAATCCTTTGGCACGGGCTACAGGTCGTACCTTTTGTCTGATCTTTATGAAATTTGTCATGGATGTTAACAATGACATGTAGATGGGAATTGTTATTTTGTGGTCGTTCTGCCGAAAAACATGGCCGCCATCAGCCATCTTGGATTTTACTCTTTGCATGACTAAATCTTTGGCGCGGGCTACAGGTCTTACCTTTGGGCTGATGTTTATTAGATGGGAATGAGTCATTTTGGGCTCATTCGGTCAAAAAACATGGCCGCTGGCAGCCATCTTGGATTTCAAAATTAAATCCATTGGCGTGGGCTACAGGTCATACTGTTTGTCTGATCATCATGAAATTTGTCATTGATGTTAATATTGACATGCAGATGGGAACGAGTGATTTTGGAGTCGTTCGGCCAAAAAACATGGCCGCCAGCAGCCATCTTGGATTTTACTCTTTACATGACTAAATCCTGTTGTAGCTTTTGTAGGATCTTCATGAAATTTGTCATGGATGTTAACAATGACCTGTAGATGGGAACGATTCGTTTTGGGGTCGTTCTGCCGAAAAAAATGGATTCCAGCAGCCATCTTGGATTTTACTCTTTGCATGACTAAATCCTTTGGTACAGGCTACAGGTCGCACCTTTGGTCAGGTCATTATGAGATTTGTCATGTCTGTTGAGATTGACATGTAGATGGGAACGAGTCATTTTGGTGTCATTCGGCCAAAAAACATGGCCGCCAGTGGCCGTCTTGGATTTCAAAATTCAATCCATTAGCACGGGCTACAGGTCGTATCTTTTGTTGGATCATCATTAAATTTGTCATGGATGTTAATATTAATATGTAGATGGGAAACGAGTCATTTTGACGTCATTCGGCCAGAAAACATTGCCACCAGCAGCCATCTTGGATTTTACTCTTTGCATGACTAAATCCTTTGGTACAGGCTACAGGTCGCACCTTTGGTCAGGTCATTATGAGATTTGTCATGTCTGTTGAGATTGACATGTAGATGGAAACGAGTCATTTTGACGTCATTCGGCCAGAAAACATGGCCACCAGCAGCCATCTTGGATTTTACTCTTTTCATGACTAAATCCTTTGGCACAGGCTACAGGTTGTATCTTTTGTCGGATCATCATGAAATTTGTGATGGATGTTAACAATGACATGTAAATGGGAACGAGTCTTTTTGGGGTCATTTGGCAAAAAAACATAGCTGCCAGTGGCCATCTTGGATTTTACTCTTTGCATAACTAGGCCTTTCAACTTTCCACATTCCTAATCACTCTATTGACTGTAACACATGAAATTATTCCCTTTCCAAGTTGAGCTACAATGTCATTGACACTTTCATGTTCCATTATCAGGGTGCTGAAATACACAGAACTGGATCTGTTCCATAGTGCTAAAAATGAAAAGCGGAGTGGTTACTGACACTTAAAATCTTACATTGTTCAAATAAATTGTTGCTTTAACTAAATTTCCAGAGAGAATTAGAATGTTAATAGCCAGGTTTAGCAACCTATACGTGTTCATTGTAATGTGTGTTGCTTTTGCCAATGAAAGTTACCTGACTCACGTGACCATTTCGTCTACACCTACAGTCATACCGTTTAGAAGTTTTGTATCCAACATGTGGCCCACTGAACTTATAGCAGGGATTAAATAATATAATCTTCTAATGACCAAATGAGTGACAAATGTTGTACAAGCTGTGGTAGAACGGGATTTGCCTGCACGGAATGTTCTTATTTTGATTGCAGCCAATAAATGCATCCGTGGTCACAGTGTTGACAGCTTGTCCTTTACCACTGACTATTGTTTGCACATTTTTCTATGCGTTGGGCCAATATCTAATAACAAGTAGGCTTGTTGCCATACAATCAAGCCTGAATATAAGCGGCCGGACATGGACATTGTCCGATACAAATTACCAAATGTCCAATGGTTTTCAGTTTGCGTCTGCCGTTATGTCCGGCGGCATTTTATGTGTGAATGCGTCTTATAGGTTATATGTCAGAAATATACAAATTCAATGTTTTATTTCCTATTAAAATAAACACAAAACTATCTAAATTTGTCAAACTATACCTGACTTTACCGGAAGTTTTAAAAATGCTCGTCTGATTTCCCCAACAGTTTAATATATAGAACATATTTCTCAGAATACAAAATACGAAAGAAAAACTCAGAACGGAAATCATTGCGGAACGAAACGCGTGATTGGAATCGTATAACGGACAGTAAATCATTTTATGGAATATAGTGGCACACATACATGTGCCGCATCTGCGTATTATTATTAAAATTATATTAAGTATAATTTAATTTACTGTTTTACTTACTCTAGCAAAGAGAATATAGTGACTTGATTGATCAATGATCGTGCATTAATTCAGCTTCAATTTTTGTTAAAAGCAAAACGTTTTCGACAAAATGTCAGATGCATTTTTAAAAATGTCAGACAGACCTGTGTTAGTGCCTGACTTTTGTCAGGTGGTGAGCAAAAAATTTAATTCAGGCTTGCATACAATCATGTCACTTTTCCCACTAAGTACGTCTCCAGACTCCATAGCAATACCATAGTAACACATGTTAGAAATTACACATGCATGTGGCTAAACCTGGTTATTGTCATTTATGTAATATAATGTTTTTTCATGATGGGTGTGGATTGGTCGTTGTCCGTGCCATTATTAGCTCAACTTTACTTTGTAAAGTTTGAGCTATTGCCATGGCTTTGTCGTCCGTCGTCCGTGTGTACGTGTGTGCGTGTGTACGTGTGTACGTAAGGCGTCAACAATGCAGTCTACAGGTCGTACCTTTGGTCGGATCATTATGAAATTTGTCATAGCTGTTGACATCAACATTTAGACCAGAATGATTAATTTTGGGGTCATTCGGTAAAAAAACATGGCCGCCAGTGGCCATCTTGCATTTCAAAATTCAATCCATTAGCACGGGCTACAGGGCGTACTGTTTGTCTGATCGTCATGAAATTTGTCATGGATGTTAATATTGACATGTAGATGGGAACGAGTCATTTTGGGGTCATTCGGCCAAAAAACATGGCCGCCAGCAGGCATCTTTGATTTCACTCTTTGTATGACTAAATCCTTTAGCACGGGCTACAGGTCGTACCTTTAGTCCGATCATCATAAAATTTGTCATGGCTGTTGAAATTGGAATGTAGATGGGAACGAGTCATTTTGGGGTCATTCGGACAAAAAACATGGCCGCCAGCGGCCATCTTGGATTTCAAAATTCAATCCATTAGCACGGGCCACAGGTCGTACCTTTAGTCTGATCATCATGAAATTTGTCATGGGTGTTAATATTGACATGTAGATGGGAACGAGTAATTTTGGGGTCATTCGGCCAAAAAACATGGCGGCCAGCAGCCTTCTTGGATTTTACTCTTTGTATGACTAAATTCTTTAGCACGGGCTACAGGTCGTACCTTTAGTCTGATCATCATCAAATTTGTCATGGATGTTAATATTGACATGTAGATGGGAACGAGTAATTTTGGGGTCATTCGGCCAAAAAACATGGCCGCCAGCAGCCATCTTGGATTTTACTCTTTGTATGACTAAATCCTTTAGCACGGGCTACAGGTCCTACTTTTAGTCTGATCATCATAAAATTTGTCAAGAATGTTAATAATGACATGTAGATGGGAACGAGTCATTTTGGGGTCAATCGGCCAAAAAACATGGCCGCCAGCAGCCATCTTGGATTTTACTCTTTGTATGACTAAATCCTTTAGCACGGGCTACAGGCCGTACCTTTAGTCTGATCATCATAAAATTTGTCGTGAATGTTAATAATGACATGTAGATGGGAACGAGTCATTTTGGGGTCATTTGGCCAATAAACATGGCCGCCAGTGGCCATCTTGGATTTCAAAATTTAATCCATTAGCACGGGCCACAGGTCGTACTGTTCGTCTGATCATCATAAAATTTGTCATGGATGTTAACAATGACATTTAGATGGGAACGAGTAATTTTGGGGTCATTCGGCCAAAAAACATGGTCGCCAGCAGCCATCTTGGATTTTACTCTTTGTATGACTAAATCCTTTAGCACGGGCTACAGGTTGTACCTTTAGTCTGATCATCATAAAATTTGTCGTGAATGTTAATAATGACATGTAGATGGGAACGAGTCATTTTGGGGTCATTCGGCAGAAAAACATGGCCGCCAGCAGCCATCTTTGATTTTACTCTTTGTATGACTAAATCCTTTAGCACGGGCTACAGGTCGTACCTTTAGTCTGATCATCATAAAATTTGTCATGGCTGTTGAAATTGGAATGTAAATGGGAACGAGTAATTTTGGGGTCATTCGGCAGAAAAACATGGCCGCCAGCAGCCATCTTTGATTTTACTCTTTGTATGACTAAATCCTTTAGCACGGGCTACAGGTCGTACATTTAGTCTGATCATCATAAAATTTGTCATGGCTGTTGAAATTGGAATGTAAATGGGAACGAGTCATTTTGGGGTCATTCAGACAAAAAACATGGCCGCCAGTGGCCATCTTGGATTTCAAAATTTATTCCATTAGCATGGGCAACAGGTCGTACTGTTCGTCTGATCATCATGAAATTTGTCATGGTTGTTAATATTGGATTTTACTCTTTGTATGACTAAATTCTTTAGCATGGGCTACAGGTCGTACCTTTAGTCTGATCGTCATAAAATTTGTCTTAGATGTTAATAATGACATGTAGATGGGAACGAGTCATTTCGGTGTCATTCGGCCAAAAAACATGGCCGCCAGCAGCCATCTTGGATTTTACTCTTTGTATGACTAAATTCTTTAGCATAGGCTACAGGTCGTACCTTTAGTCTGATCGTCATAAAATTTGTCTTGGATGTTAACGATGACATGTAGATGGGATACAATCATTTTGGGGTCATTCGGCCGAAAACATGGCCGCCAGCAGCCATCTTGGATTTTACTTTTCTCTTCATGTCTATAAACTAGTATTAGACAGTCAACTTTCCACATTCCTAATCGCTCCATTGACTGTAATACATTAAATTATTCCCTTTCCAAGTTGAGCTACAGTGTCATTGACACTTTCATTTACGACGTCATTGCATCAAATTTTAAAGTGCAGACATCACAGACTTGTGTGAGTATAATGCTGTGGCCAAGCCTTGAAATAGGGCGTCTGTCATTTGCAGAATGAGGTCCCCAGAGGGTGAATTTAGTGATGCTACCCCGCATAGCGGGCTAGCATTACCAAATTCACCCTCTGGGGACCTCATTCTGCTTACACCTCAGCAGAATGAGGTTCCCAGAGGGTGAATTTGGTGATGCTAGCCTGCTATGCGGCGTAGCATCACTAAATTCACCCTCTGGGGACCTCATTCTGCAAATGACAGACACCCTATTTCAAGGCTTGGCTGTGGCTATATTTATAGCACTGTAAACGGAGACACATTGATTGTCACTTGTAATGTACCATATCAGTCATTAAATGACATTCTATATGAGAAGGCAACTTTGTTTTTCAATTCCAGCTGCACGGCCTTAAAACATGCTGCATAGAGCCAAAAAAAAAAAAAAAATTATCTCTCAGGCACTATCTATGTTTAACCCTTCCATGACTGGAGCTTCCTGAAATTTTGTGAAAACCCTGTGCCAATGCATTCTCTTATATATTTGAGCCTCCCGTAGGAATCCTCACATATAAAAGAGAATACATTGACCTAATAATATTTACATTGGCCTTGTAAGCCAGTGCATTCTCTTATATAACAATTTACCAATGCATTCTCTTATATATGTGAGTCTCCCATATGGAGCCTCACATATATAAGACAATGCATTGGTAAAGGATCTTTAATGTTGCACCAATGCAACTCCCGCCATGAAAGGGTTAATGCAAACATTCTTAATCTAACCCCATAGGGAGCTTGGGTTATATAAGAGATTGCACTGGCTTTACAAGGTCAAGGTAAATATTGTTAGGTCAATGTATGTTCTTATATATGTGAGGCTCCCATTGTGAGACCATACCAGCTGCTATCATGAAATCAACAAAGAATATTCGAATGGATGGTTGGCTTTAATCTTTATTTCAGATGGCAGCCTCAGAGGTAGATTGATCATATGAATTTCAGCATAATGGACAGTCAAAATATAACGAAATACATAAACAACATAAACTCATTTCCTCGATTTTGAAATTCAGCTGCCCCCAGGCTGCAGTTAGAAATTCATAAGTTAAAGACCTCCCCCTAGCACCATGTATACCATCTTGATAATAAATTGAAAATTACAAACAAGTATACAGGAACAGACTTTGTTGAAGCAGCATTTGAAAGTCCAATCCATGGACCAAAAGCACCATCATGTTTTTGAGGGTCAAAGTTTGGATCAGCCCATGGATAGAATGGTGACACTGCTGTACTGTTATAGAACGCCAGTCTGTCCAGCATTGACTTCACAATCCTCGGGTACCGATCAGATAAATCGTGTTTCTCATAAGGATCATCTGTTATGTTAAAGAGCCACACGTTCTTATCTTCCAGTCTTTTTTCGAATATTGTGTCTTTCTGATCAATTGCTATCCAGCTCCCGTTCCCTGCAGAAAAGAGACATGAGAATATGGTTGTGTCACTTTAGCTGCAAGTGCATTCACAACAGTCTGTGTATACATACACCACTCACTCATACTGGCCACTATTACATGTACATGTATATATGAGACTGCATTCACAGCACTTTCAGAAGAAATTTAACCCTTCCATGACTCGAGCTTCCTGAAATTTTGCGAAAACCCTGTGCCAATACATTCTCTTATATATGTGAGTCTCCCATAGGGAGCCTCACAAGGCTCACATATATAAGAGAATACATTGGCCTAACAATATTTACCTTGACCTTGTAAGCCAGTGCGTACTCGTATATATACTTGTTCGGGTGCATGAAATTGATAAGTTAGTACTCAGGTGCTATGCCAACATGGGGAATGTAGCATTCTACTAACACCACTGAAAATTTCAAAGAAATCGACCATACCACTCAATAGAAAACATCGTCTGAACTATGCCCAATTGTAAATATTTACATCTCGATTCGGGACGCAACTGTTGGCGATAATCTAACACAAATTATTTCACCATCGAGAGTCATTGCATTGAATTAATATATAAGAATGACAGTGTGTGTATCATCAATTTGGATTAATATTCATAACAAATAACTACTTTGTGCAAGATTATTCTCGATTTCTATATCCGGAGTGTTTCACATCACTTTAACTGCGAGTGGCTTGGGTCCCTTTAACTAATTAATTTATGTCGCTTTCCAATGTACATTATATCTGTCTACAAGTATTTCTCAGTCTATTCAGACCACCTCAAATGTCACAAAACCAAGAATTGATTTGATGCTTGATAATAAAATATCACATTAATGGTCTAGCCGCACCTACCCATTCTCCCAGTTATCAACTTCATGTCACCAATCCTGAGAGCAGATTGTGTGTCTGTTAAGAATGTCCCATCGTAGAGTGGTGTGCCAACCTTGCCGCTTAGTGGGTCAATATTGTGCAGTATTTCATTTCTAAGACTCCTGGTTCCTTCACTGCAGAGTAAAAATGGTTTAATTTTTTGAGGAACGTGTCCATGTCTAAATGGTATGCCTTTGTTCTCACAGTATGACTGACTGTATGCTCAAACATTTCTGTTCATTTTCATATCTATATACCATAGAAGAGTTGTATTTGTTATGCCTCTGAGTATTGGGTACAGTAAAGACATCCAGAGCATACAGTGTACCAAGAAGGACAACTCTTATCTCGTTATCAGCCTTAATCACGGTAGATTGTATTTTAACTAAATTTACCATGATCGAAACACTCGGCTTTATTATGCCTTTATTTACACATAGTATAGTAAGTACACATAGTCTTCAGTTTTGTCTTTATTTTACTCACAAAATAGCTATTTGTAGTCTTGAAATCGAGATTTATATTAATGATGTTGTTGTAATTGTGGCCGAGAAGAGATTTACCATCTTTAAAAAGTGCATGAGCCTGGTTTGAATACTCTTATAAGTGAGATCACTAAGTTGTGGCCATATTGGATTCATCCAATCCCCATTTTTTTTAAATTCAACACTCTGGTGCAATCAGGGAGTTGGGGTGAAAATTTCACACCTACCATAGATTGAAATTGGTTTTGTAGTTTGATTTTGCAACGATTTTGCAATTAACAATTAGTCTGGAATTTGTTGCTATTAGACCAACAGTTGTATATTTTCCTTCTTTTTGTCAGAATTTTGGACTGAAATATGGCCATCAGTTGAAATATATCCAACCTTAGGGGGGGTGCCAGGTCGGTAATTTACAATGTTTGGAGAGCTTAAATTAAGGCCAGTCTAGATGCTAGGATTTTGCAGTTTTCTCGGTAGATTTCAAAATGTACTCTCACTGGAGTGAGGGGTCCTGGTCCCTTCCCTATGGCTAGTCAAAAACTGCTAATGAGTTAAAAAAAAATTGAGGCCTGAATTTGCCTGGAGTTAGACCTCTCGATGCTATGATTTTGCAGCTTCATGTTCAGATTAAAAAAACCACGGTCGGTCCTGTTGGTCTCCTCCCATCCAAGTGCCCAGACAAAGACTAATAAGCACTGCGAGGTACCAGTTGGAAAATTTCAAACCATGGGGAGCAATTGGAATCGCACAAACTTGGGAGTTTCTCCTGGTTTAAAGGGGGTGGGGTTCAGTTGGAAATTCCAAGGTGGACACGCCCCACCCCATGGAGATCTTTAGCCACGTCCCTGTGTGTAAAACATGTGTATATGCATACATTTCTACTTTATCTGTATCCAACATTCGCTTGTGCCGACTGCCTGTGTCTGCACATTTGGAAGCTTTCAGACCAAATGTATGGTGTCTCTTATAAATGTTCTAACAGTTGGAAAACTTTTCTTACACAAGAGAAGAATGAGAGGTGTAACTGAAATGTGCAATTTCCAAGAGTTTGGAGTTTTATATGGTTCAAGGGGTGGTGCAGTCGCGATACCCAAAGTTGGACATCATTGAACAAATAAAAGACCAAGCTACATCCCTGTGACATACCTTATGGTTGCCCACTGGTCAAATCCGTCCAACGGCTTTGTTCCATTCAAGCTGCCCTCAGCCAGACCAATTAGTGTAGGGTACCAATCGCTCACGTGTATCATCTCTTTCGAAATTGTCCCCCGTTGTTTCAGCATGGGACTGTTGACAAAGCCGACGCCCCGAACCCCTCCCTCCCACAGAGTCCCCTTGTTTCCACGCAGAGGCCAGTTGCTTCCTCCATTTAAGACTTGACCGCCATTATCTGTGAACAGAGCGAAGTTCATAATCAAATTCATAATTTTCATATCGGTCATGCACAACCGCATATACGCATGGTTGTGGATATGTTATTGAAAATAAAAACAAAAGCAAATAAATAAAAATGTTCACTCTTTGAGTTTTCATTAAAGACTGACTTAAAATGAAATAAGAGCACCGCTTGGTCATGGCTATAAATATATATAAATAGGGCAAATTATAAGTCGAAAAAATCCAATAACTCATGCAAAAATAACTTGACCTCACCCGTGTTCGAACATGATATGTACATTTGGTTGAGAAACACACATTTCAACTGTAGCTCGGATAAAATTATAAAACTGGAGTCATCGGTCGGATATCATGTTACCAAATCAGGTTACTTGTAATATAAGTCAAAAATGGTCTGTAAACTCATGAAAAAGTCATTGGACTAAACTCATATTATATATTGATCTGATTTTTTTGGTTAACAAACACACACACTTTGGTCCTGGTTAAACAAACCACACTGAAAGCAAAATGTTATCAAATCAGGTAATTTATAAGTCGAAATTTCTAATTTCTCACTCCACATATTTAAATCTGATTGGGTAAAGGTGTAGCACGGTGCCTATAAATTAACCTACACCTATACTGACACGTACATAAATGCTGCAATTCCCTATTAAGTTTCTTATAATTTAGGTAACTTACCAGCTGAGAATATAATAACTGTATTGTTCCAGATTCCCTTCTTTTTAAGGCTCAATGTGATATTCCCGATGGCTTCGTAACCATGGCTAAATAATAATAATAAAAAAATAATTAATATTAAAACGGTTTCTAGGTAAAGTATTCACATGAAGTCAAATAAGCTTGTGAAACTAAAAAATCCTGAAACTTTTAATGGAGATCGAACGCGGATACCATAGGTCGCCTCGCATATATAATAGAATGCACTGGCCTAACAATTTTAATAATTTTTTCTTGTATTCTTTAACAATTTTATAATTTCACCCATACAGAGCCCCAGACAAACATGAGCAGACGACACTCTTCTATATGCTTCTATATATGTGTGGGGCTCCCTGCAGGGTAATGGATGTTTTTTATTTTATGTCCTAAAACTTGTCAGAAACATTTATTTAAAACAAATTTATAAAAAATTGTTAGGCCAATGCATTCTCTTATATATGCGAGGCGACCTATGGTCGACTCGCATATATAAGAGAATGCATTGGCACAGGGTAAAAAAAATCCCGACTTACGACTGGATTTGATATTGCTGGGGTTCAGTGGTGCTACAGAGTCGTCTCGTTTGCGATTTTTATTCCGACTACGTGTATACGGATTTGTTGTTATTTTTCGGCCAGTTTGATTGTGGAAAACATACGTTGTCGAGTGAAAATTGTTATGGCAAGTATGAAATAGTGACGATTTCGTCCCATTTGTTCGGAACGAGATGAATGTACACATGCAGCACCTATACCATTAAAGTGATGTGAAACACTCCGACAGGGTGGTCAAATAGAAATGGAGAATAATCTTGCTCAAAGTAGTTATGTTTACGAATATTAATTCAAATTATAAACAGACCGTCATTCTGATATATAAATAAAATACATTGACTCTCGATGGCGAAATAATTTGTGTTTCTTTATCGCCGATAGTTGCGTCTCGAATCGAGATGTAAATATTTACAATTAAGTGTAGTTCAGACGATGATTTCTATGGAGTGGTATGGTCGATTTTAGGAGAATGATACAACCCCCAGGTTGGCATAATCCTGAGCACTATCTTATCAGTTTCACTCACACGAACAAATCAATAATATGTCTTTAAAGTGATGTGAAACACTCCGGTATGGTGATCAACTAGAAATGGAGAATAATATCAGAGTAGTTATTTTTACAAATATTATATCCAAATTGGCAACACATGCCGTCATTGTTATATATTAAATGCATTGACTCTCAAAGGTGAACTCGTTTTCGTTAGTTTATCGCCGACAGAAGCGTCCCGATTCGAGTAGCAAATATTTACAATTGAGCGTAGTTCGGACAATGTTTTCTATGGAGTGGTACGGTCGATTTGCTTGAGATTTTCGGTGAGGTTTTTAGAATGCTACATTCCTCCAGTTAACCATCACCTGAATACTAAATTACCAGTTTCACGCACCCGAACAAGTACATAACATGTCTTTAAGTTTCGAATACCAGATCACATTATATACAACATATACCATAGTACCGGTATATACAATTGAAAGAGAAAGCTCCAATACATCGTATATTATCAACTTATCTGGTCGATTAATCTCTGAACATCTTATTTGTGAATTGTGATGCATTCTGGGGGTAAATAAAGTGGAGAAGTCTTGGTGTGAATCTGAGAATCTGTCACTTGGTGGAAACTTCTAGGCCAAAGCTTTTCCCCATTCCGGTGGATATATATTTTATGTGGTTCCTCTTCCAAACGGTATATAATATAGAATATGTTTTATTTAATGTGATCTGGGCATTCGAAAATCAAGTGGCCCTTTAATAAGATGATCGATAGAGGCGTCTTGGTTTGTCCATACGATCAGCGATGTATATACGTCCATGATACGATGAGGCGATCAGCCAGATTTTTCCTTGAATTTCTTAAATTCCAACTTCGGCATCAGTGCTGAGATGGGATAAGCCATGCCAATTAACTGAGATGGAATAAGCCATGCTAATTATCTGAGTTGGAATAAGCCATGCTAATTAACTGAGATGGAATAAGTCATGCTAATTAACTGAGATGGAATAAGCCATGCTAATTAACTGAGATGGAATAAGCCATGCTAACTAACTGAGATGGAATAAGCCATGCTAATTAACTGAGATGGAATAAGCCATGCTAATTAACTGAGATGGAATAAGCCATGCTAATTACCTGAGATGGAATAAGCCATGCTTAATTAACTGAGATGGAATAAGCCATGCTAATTAACTGAGATGGAATAAGCCATGCTAATAAACTGATATGGAATAAGCCATGCTAATTAACTGAGATGGAATAAGCCATGCTAATAAACTGAGATGGAATAAGCCATGCTAATTAACTGAGATGGAATAAGTCATTCTAATTAACTGAGATGGAATAAGCCATGCTAATTAACTGAGATGGAATAAGTCATGCTAATTAACTGAGATGGAATAAGCCATGCTGTCCGGTTCCGTGGTTTCATAGATTCATCCAGCCCCGGTTCCGTGGTTTTAGTGCTACAGGTAAATGTTTTGGAGTAGCATTTCCATATATGGAGCTTTTGAATTATTCAGGACTTCCATATATGGAAAGCTAAGTAAAAACCAAGGAACCGGACCTGGTGGATCCAATATGGCCACGAGTTGGTGACAGGGCGTATTAGTGGCGAATTTGTTGTTTTAGGATAGTTTTCTACATTGAATTGACGTTGCTATATGTTGGAAATTTTCCAACGTTATGGGGTGTCAGGTTGACAATTCCCAACATTTGGAAAGTTTGAGGTACCAGTTGGATAATTCTAACCCATGTGGGGGGGGGGGGGGGTGCAAATATTCTACAAACATGGGGGAATTTTCCTTCACTCTTTCTATACTAATTATTCATTTACGAGTAGTTACCTAAAGAAATGTTCAGATAATAGGTTCAACAAATGACCATAGGCCGCTTGTTTACTTATTATCTGAACATTTCCCACCCATGAGTATTAACCCTTCTCTACCCTTGTATTATCTGTTTGTCTGTCTGTCGGCTGCTGTTATTACCCGAACACCCATTCAGATGAATATTACACCATTCCAATGCACACTTTTGTAGCTGAATGGGAGAATCCATTCAGTATAGAACTGTTTAAATTTTAGGCGAGCTTACTGTGTGTGTACTAGTACATATTTGCATGAAACATTGTAATAAAGCATATTATGAATTCAATTATTGTCGGTAATTTTGCGAAATCTCTTATAATAATAAAAAATGGCTAATCACGCCCGATGTCTACAAACTTAACCTGCATATATTCTCCTGTTGTAGTCTGTTATATTCTCATACATAGTAACATACTCATCTGGCGCTTGAAGTGAGGAATGCGGTGCTTGGAACGGCAAATATATGAACATTGGCTGAAATGACAACATAATTATGGCATCATGATTATATATAGACGGGAAAGCTTGTTTTCGATAAGATTTAAAGGTCCACTTTATTTTCGAACCCCCAAAATATATGCCATATTATATACCATTTGAAAGAGGAAGCTCCAAATATTGTATTATAAACTTATTCCGTGTAATAAACTGTGAACATGTTGTTTTTGTTGAAATATCGACGTGTGTTCTGTGCTCAAGTTTCATTATTTTATGGCAAATAGATTGTTATTAAAACCGTGTATCATGGCACTATAAACAATAATCGGTGACTCAAAAATTAAATGGGACTTTAACTGGCGAAATTATCTGACATATTTTCATTGATTTCTTCATTTCTGGCAATCTTTTGCACAAATTTGATCAGTTTTGGAATGACAGAATGGGTATATTCGATTGTTTTATTGCTTATTGCGTCGATGAAATGATTCTTACAACTATAGATTGTTATTAAAATGTGTGTATCAAGGCATGTAAAATGATTTGCGTCGATGAAATGCCACGAGTTACTGCGTGATTGATTCTTGCCATATAATGGACCCGTCTGATGAATAAAGAAAGGTTTTTCAAGGTTTTACAGTTAAAAAGTTCGCTTAAAGGCCCACTTAATTTTCGAGTTTTATAGTGACTTGATATACGGTTTTAATAACAATCTATGCCATACAATATGATTAAAATACTATAATTCATCACCATTTGAAACATCTGTGTCTCAGAAGTTGTGCCACAGAGAAATAGAAAACTGCTGAAATCATAGAATGACTTTTCCTCCTTGACACCCAGAATGCAACAGAATTCAAACTTTTTCAATGGAAGGGGAAGAACTCTATCTTTAATATATAGAGTTATTCCCCCTGCATTAAAATAATACTGATTTTTACTTCAGTCTTGATGACAAAACGCGTTGGCAACTCAATAAAAACAACATGTCCACAGTCTATAACTCCGGATAAGTTGATAATACAATGTCTTGGAGCTTCCTCTTTCAAATGGTATATAATATGGCATAATGTATTAGAATAAGTTCACTGAACATGCTACTTAAAAGGGTTATTTCGATTATATAGTCGAACCTCTAAGTTAAAGGACCACTTAATTTTCGAACACCCAAATCACATTATATAAAATATATGCCATATTATATACCATTTGAAAGAGGAAGTTCCAAAACATTGTAATTTCAATTTATTCGATGTAATAAACTGTGAACATATTGTTTTTGTCGAGATATCGACGTCTGTTCTGTGCTAATGTTTCTGCACAAAGTCGATTATTTTCCATGGAAGGGGAACAACTCTATATATTTAGAGATATAATTATTCCCTTCCATTGAAAATAAACTAGTTTGAATTCTGTTACATTCTGGGAGCCATAACGGGGGAATTATTTTATGATTTCAGCTATTTTCTATTACTCCATGTGCACCTGCTGAGACACAGACGATCCAAATGGTGGTGAATTATAGTATTTTATGGCATAGATTGTTATTAAAACCGTATATCAAGTCACTATAAAAAGAAAATAATCGGGGCACGAATATTAATGGGCCTATATTAACATGTGTACGTATACAGTGTTATGGAATGCCACATCTCACCCGCTTTTCATCACTTTCCTCGATTATCTTTATAGCCCGTTCCGCGAATAGAATCGTCGAGTACCCTGTCTCGTTCCGGAGAACGTCCCAGTTATCTCTGAAATCCACTCCGCAGTATTGTTTCTCGCTGCGCGGTGCAGCCTGTGGGGAGAGTTCCAAGCAGCGTGAGTGATTCCAGTGATCCTCCGCGCCAATGAGGAAGCCTGAATAATTATAAGAGGTAAAGCAGCCAATACACGCACGATTTGATAGCGAAAGATACTTAATCGGGTTTCACGATTAGATAGCGATTTATATTAAATCATAATAACACGTGGCACGCGGTGCTTATACCTAAGGAAGGTGAATGACGTCATTTAAATTTTTCTATATCCGTCAGCGAATTTTCAAGAACGCGGGTATAGATTTTGGAGAAATTGTCACGTGACTTCCGGTTAGCAACCGTGTGGAGATTGCAAGTTCACATGTAATTTAAGTCTATTAATTTCTCTCTCTCTCTCTCTCTCTCTCTCTCTCTCTCTCTCTCTCTCTCTCTCTCTCTCTCTCTCTCTCTCTCTCTCTCTCTCTCTCTCCCCCCCGCCATGACCACTGCATGATGTTACATAAATTATTCTTAGCGTTATGTCGGCGAAAAAAGGCAATTTTTTGAGGCACATCATGTGTGGTTGCTCCACTACGTGTCACGTACGATTCATATTATAAGAGATATATAGTGCTCGAACGAGAAAGCTGAATAGAAAAGTTATAGTGATATACAATGCGTATAAGCTGAATTTTAGAGGTGTGGTGCTGCAATGTGTAACTTGAGTTCAATATAAGAGGTACAAAGTCATAGCGCTGGTGAATATGACCCATATAGTGTAACGAAATTCCTGCAACAAAACGAATTTGAATTTAAGATCTTATATTGACCGTCACATGATTTACAATATATTCCTAACATGTGATTCAGTACCTATTAATTATCCGCTAGAGGTTATATAATTTGTTATTTAACTTGTCAGACTTATTAGTGAAGGACATTTTTATTTATGTCACCAAGTCAGTCAAAATTTCTTAAGACATTTTTCAGCTTAATAACATTGAAAATACTTGCGATCATTGGAATTTCATTGGAAGTGCATTTGTCTAACAAACAATCAAAATACATTTAGAACTTCGTCTTTTGAAAGTCTATACTTCAGACATTAAAACATTAATATCGTATGCATCAGTGACTTATGCAATAAATCAATCAATCAATCAATCAATCAGTGGGGAGTGACCTCTACCGAATTCGTTTTACTCGGGGTAACATTTTATCGTGAAAGCTGAACTATATAGCAAATTTACGTGTGTGTGATTATATAAGACCAGGGGAGGGTTAATTTCACTTTGATGTTCCTTTATAAATATACATATACAAAATACCATACCATAGTGAGTGTCGAAGCCTCTATTAGTCGGCATGTATTCAGACCTATAGAATCCTATGTGCCATTTGCCCACGGCATGAGTATCGTACCCTGCTTCCTTCAACTTGTCCGCCAATGTCGGGCTGTCCAAGGGCAGACCACTCGGCTGGGCAGGTTTGATGATGGAATGTTGCAGACCGAGATGAATCTGAAATTATGAAGGTTTAAAGCTGCTCGATTCCTGACAGCATGCTCCGCATTTCTATCTCATGTTGTCACATAGATGTATAACTACCAAGTAATTCCATTGTCACAGAGGACGCGTTGGCGTTCAAAGCCACTTTGTCAAAGATTCAAGGTCACGCGGGTTGCGGCATTAAAATATCATTAAAACATTTCCAGATTGCTTTGTGTTAGTTTTTTTAATTTATATCTTTAGTGTTAGAATATAAAACACACGCACTGTTTGCAATATACCGTACTCGGGGTGGGGTAAAGTTCATTTAATAAAATGCAATTGCCACATATAGTTCATCTTTGTGCTTGCTTATACCGCATGCAGGTAGGGGAAATAATTGCATCGGCTCATACATGTAATATCGTATTATTGTGTTTAATTAGGTCAGACCCATACCACACGAATCGCTGTAGTCATGTGCATTATACCATCCAATTTAACAAAGCACAGATTCATTCAAATGAACAATTATATTTTATAAAATGGTTTTCTTATATCCTAAAGTCATATGAATAACGTAATGTTAGAATGAATTAGGTCGACATTTTCCACATGGGTCTTCTATACACCTTAAACAGGAGCGCGCCTGAAGCAACCAATGATACGGTGTGCACTTTTTCGAAGGTGATGGCATAAATGTGACCCGCCATATCAAATCCAGTCGGAAGTCGGGATTTTTTTACCCTGTGCCAATGCATTCTCTTATATATGCGAGTCGACCATAGGTCGCCTCGCATATATAAGAGAATGCATTGGCCTAACAATTTTTTACAATTTTAATAATTTGTTCTTGTATTCTTTAACAATTTTATAATTTCACCCATACAGAGCCCCAGACAAACATGAGCAGACGACACTCTTCTGTGTGCTTCTATATATGTGTGGGGCTCCCTGCAGGGTAATGGATGTTTTTTTATTTTATGTCCTAAAAATTGTAAGAAACATTTATTTAAAAAACATGATTAAAAATTGTTAAGCCAATGCATTCTCTTATATATGCGAGGCGACCTATGGTCGACTCGCATATATAAGAGAATGCATTGGCACAGGGTAAAAAAAAATCCCGACTTCCGACTGGATTTGATATGGCGGGTCACAAATGTGGAAAATGCAAACTCTTGGTATACAGCGAGTTAATGCATTTCCAGGACCAAGCTCATATTCACATACTATAATGGATATACTTGTCGTTAAGGACATTATGACACAATAGGCATACCAAGCCATATCAAACCATACCAAGCCATATCAAACCATACCAAGCCATATCAAACCATACCAAGCCATATCAAACCATACCAAGCCATATCAAACCATACCAAGCCATATCAAACCTTCGCGGATCGCGGATGAAACATTGTGTTGCAGCAAACAGTCATGCTAAGTCCATCTGCCTAATATGGGTAACTGTTATTCCCGTTGACATATAACGTGAACATTAAAGAATCGAATGCTAGCTTGAAATACCTGTATAGTAATGGTACTCAATCCGATCAGACGGTCCCCATATCATCAAGTTACATCAACAACAACAACAACAACATTTCTTTAAAATACTCTCTTGTTATCAGAATCGATTAATTACAAAATATAATGCTAACCACCGTCAACTATGGTATAAAATTTCCCAAAACAAGTTATTTATCAACATGTTGTTCAATGAAATATGGCCGTATCATCACTTGAGTATCACGAAATTTGGCCGTATTACCACTTGATTTTAGAGTTATCCATCTTCATCCGCAATTTTGTCATAGGCCGCCGGTTTGACAACTTTTTGCCAGGCCACAAATAAGTACACATTTCGAGAAATAAAAAATTTCAAAAATCGATATCGGATCACTCTGAGCTTTGATGGTGGGTTCCTCGACTCGAATCAAATATTTTTACCCCCCCCCCCATCCGAAGCGAAAGAAACAGTAATTTTAGAGCGTTAATTCGGATTATGCATCTTTAACTTTATATGCACCGAAACGAAAAGTCTAACTGAAGTGATAGAAAGTAATCGGCAGTAATTTAATCATGAGTTTTCAATTCACGGAATATTATAAAACAATTGGTTGTCACACATTTATCCATTATTATATGGTTATATCTCGATAACCTAAATTTCTTGATTACTTTCCGCTAAAGAAATGACAACAGCATCGAATGATATGACCGCGCCTATACACCACGTGATATGACCACGCCTATATATACCACTTGTCTACAAAGTATTCGATAATTCCTACGGTATAACATGGAGTTTCTATGTTGCATCATGCAGATTTCTTTCGGGTAGGACTGTCCTGCCAATAACCGTACAGCTAACTCTCCGTTCACAAGTACCTAGATAAATCAACAAGACTTGCTACAAAGAAATGAAATGGAAACTAACAACTGTTACAGCCGAAGTATATCGTGAAGTGCACTCGCAATTGCGTGATTACTTGCCATGCACTAGCCAATCAAAAACGATGAATTGATGACGCCACTTGATCAATCAATAATTAGATGTCTGAGTGACAGCGTGTCAGTTTCAACTTTATTGTGGCTTCCCAAGAGATGTTCGCTCGTTTTACATCTACAGTATACTTATGGAGGTTCCCCTGCGAACTGACGGATTAACCCTTTACCCAACAAACCGGCCAAAACCGGCCAAATAAAGCTTCAACAGCCTAAATTATCTTCGGTCTGTCTCAATAGAACCATACAAATATGGATATCATTGGAACCGGCTCCTTGACCACATTGTGATAGTTACAGTTAGCCCAGTGCCAATGCATTCTCTTATATATGCGAGTCGACCATAGGTCGCCTCGCATATATAAGAGAATGCATTGGCCTAAAAAAATCTTTTTTTAACACTTTTTACCATTTTTTCTTACATTCTTTAACAATTTTATAATTTTTAATGTGTTAAGCCAATGCATTCTCTTATATATGCGAGGCGACCTATGGTCGACTCGCATATATTAGAGAATGCATTGGCACAGGGCCGTTCTGTTGGGTAAAGGGTTAAATGTTAAGAAATAACTCTTGTTTAGATTAAAGTTATGAGTTATAACGGAAAAGTTTAAAGACAAATTTATTATAACGCGCTATGCGCGGTATAGAAATTGTTTTCAAGCTCTGTTTGACAGTGATTTGATCGGGACGATCGAAAGTCTGTTTGTATACATCTTTGCGTATTCGGGTGTTGTGTTTTTTTGCGAAATGACACAGCCAATATTTTGACAGTATTAGTTAAATTATGATTTCTTCAAATTGAGTAGTGGTCGAGTCGTGAAATATCGGTTTGATATACTTCAATAAGCACGTAGTAATAGTATATATGTTAAGCTATGAAATAGTAGTATTTCTGCATCAAGATAAAAACCGTTATGCATATCGATATATCACTCGTATCCAATCCATCCGCGCTAAAATTAAAAGTGATTCGTTTCTAGGTGAGTTAGCAATCGCTTCGCCACATTGAACTAGAGTTGAACTAATTGTAATATGTGATAAATTAATGTTTTGTTTGTTAAACATATAATGATGTCAGCCCATTTATCCCTCAACCAATCTGTCTGAAAAATGGTTCTATTATATGCACAAGATCATTACCATGGCTGTGCTTGGGTATACAAATTTGCACTTTTTACTCTTCTTTCGAGTTGAGTCAGGCATTGGGCCAACCTAGCGGAGCATATAATAAACAGAAGGACTATATATGGTAATCTCATAATAGTGACAGTCGCTCTGGGGCATAGTGCTTCGGTAGATATCTGAGGCGTTCTGAGTCATATATAGTCCTTCTGTAGATATTCAAGTCGTTTGATGCATAGAGTCCTTATGTAGATCGATATGTTATGTATTTCCCTCGGATGTTTGAAGCAAACGATTCCTGCGTGGTTTAAGTTGAGGCTTGAATATTGAATATTTCACAAGGAGTACCAAAACTTACTGGATATCATTTACAACACTTTGTGTTCCGCACAGCTAATGGATTCATATATGATATATAGATCACTGGAATGACATGCAGACACCATTGGCCTGTAACTACGAACTTATGTAATGTTTACTCGCCATAAGTACGAACTTGAGCTGTCGACCTGTAACAAATGCTGAGTAATGTTTCGCGACCTTAGGCGTCCTTTACGCAGGGTAATCTGGATAGATAGACAAATAAGATTTGCATTTACGCAAGACTCTCCTTGACGTCTTAATTAATTCCGGAATGTATATGTAAGACATAATGATATGTCCTGTTAGTTTTAATGTATATGTAAGACACAATGATATGTCCTGTTAGTTTTAATGTATAAAGTTAGTTGTCTTCATATTTTACTGCAACCACAGCCAACCATATCATTTTTCACCCTTCAAGTGAACCTAGAAATTTTTCACTTGTGTGGCATTCCGTTGATTAATAGCTAGCTATTAAATATTGATTTTATTTTTGGAATGTTATAGTTATATAGCTGAAGCTTATAGGGGTCACTCTCACCAGGGGGGGGGGGTCATTCACTTTTTCCATACAGTAGGCCGGGGTGGGTGGGTGGTTCAGCTGCGAAAAAAAGTCACTTTTTCCAAGTGGTCACAGTTTTTTCCTCTTTCAACATTTCTGCAATATAATTGCCTCAAAGTGTTCAGCATCATTGTTATAGTATGTATGACACTTAGGTCAGGGCTTAGGGGGGTATAGGATATAGGCATAAGGCTTCTCAGAAATCCCAGTTACAAACCAACACTCACAATTTTGTCTTTTGCATCAGATCACATTGTCAAGTACCAACGCCACTGGTTCAAGATGAAAATGGACAGTTATGACACCCATTATTAAAGTACATAAAAATGAATAAAGCTATTCATTTATATCATTAATGTTTACTCATTAGACCTGATCAGACAGCATAAGAGGCAAAAGGTTACAATACACCAAATAATTTACATAGGCCTCAGTGTTAACAAATCCCGCTGGCCTGTATTCGCAGGAAAGCTTTGACCCTGCACGAGTATTTGAATTAACGAACGTCCTTTTAGACACACAGAAATGTACCCAAAAGTACTTGTAAACGTGGTAAATCACACTGCAGCTTGACAAACGTCACACTATACCCTTAAAATTGAGAAAAAATGACATCGAAAAAAACACAAACACCTCCCATAAATTATTCGCCATTTGCACAGCCATAACCGTTTACCATGTGGTTATATTTTATGTTTCTCGACTGGAAACACATTTGTGCATTTTTTCGTACACTTTTCATCCATGTATCATTGACCATTCAGCTGCCAGAAGTTTTTTTATGCTGATCCTAGCTTGGTAGTGCCAGGGGAAATCACTCTACTAATTTGTATTTGGTGTATTGTAACCAAAACATGGAAATCTCATCATGCTAGAAAGTATTGAATGCTATTTAAAGCCACAATCCAGATTTTTTTTTTTTAACACAATTTCACATCAAAGCCATATGAATGCTGATCAATCTGTTAAACGCCATGTTGTCAGATAGTATAAGATCGTGTGGGTCCATTACTATTTAGCATAAATGTTTTGCCTAAATTTTTATTTTATATTTTCGATACAGTTGTATTTGAAGTGATTACAGACAAGCATTGGAAATATGGTAAAATGTTCATATAACTTGTTTACAAGTCATGAGTCAATTGATAAACAAAAACAAACAGGATAACAATTTAAATGGGTGCTGCAGGTTTATACGATTCTTATCTGTTCTCAGACTTTATAACTGAAACAAATACCAAGCCTAAATGGTGTGAGACTACAGATTTTAGGTAAAACGTGGGTGGGTACCCTGCATGAAATTGGAAAAAAAATCCTTCAAATAAGGGGTGATTTGGCTGGATTTGGAGGTAAAAAGGGGGTGGGTACCCCGCATGAAATTGGAAAAATATTTTTTCCTTCAAATAGGGGGGTGGTGGGTACACAAGAGGCGGAACAAAACTTTCAGCCTACTGTCATGACACTTTTTTCCGACCCCCCCCCCTGCTCTCACACAAAAAAAGTGATGAAGGGTGCACAGGTTTCGAAATCTCGTTCTAACTGACTTTTAGTTTTCATGTCTGACATGATTTCTGTAAGAGAAAAATTTCATGCGTGCCAATGAAAATTAAAATGAACTGAAAACAAACTGCTGATGCATGGGCGCAAGACTTTCAGGAGCAGAGTCGAAGTAACTGCATTATACTGCCGATCACAAACCCTGCATGTGTATCCTTCAGCACATTTTCAAACTCTGTGTACCCTTCAGCACTTTTCAAACCCTGTGTACCCTTCAGCAGTTTGTTTTGTGAGAATGACCCCTTCAGCTATAATATACATACGATCAATTTGGGACATTTTAGGCGTTCGTTGGGAGCTTATAGCATGCCTGATAACACTATCTAAAATTTATAAAAATACTAACGAAATATATAAGAAAATACCCACAATATAAAAAATATCAATTGATGGAATCGTTACCGGGCAGGTGTCTGCAGACAGTGGACGCTCTTAAGTGTTTCGTGCCGATTTTGTTTCTAAACTTATTCTTTTAAATATGGTAAAATCCATATAAAAGTATTTCTCACATTTATCGCCCTATATTGTTGTCCCCGAATTTCGAAATCGGTCCGGAATGTGACACATACAAGCGGGCATTACATGTGTGATGTCGATTGGGTGTCAATTTAAAGATGCCCTGTCCGTTCGACACCATTAAAACACTATTCTGTACGTTGTGTTTGCCAGAAATAAAATAGGAGGCTTAGATCGCCATAATTATTTCGACTTTCAAAAAGTGGAATTTTTCACCGTTTTGAATGTTTGTCAGCCTAACAAACAAAAATCAACGAACGATCGTCTCTTTTAAACAATGTCAATGCGCCCCCAAAGTGATATATAATAAAGAACTTTCTTAATTGTGATATACTGTACTACTTTTCGACGTAAAACTCCATAATTGATGATTTGTTTTTTTTTCCGCGATTACGGTATACGAATGATGGTGATTGTAAATTTGACTAATTTCAATCAACTACGATTGGGGGTGGGCATAATATTCCCACTGCAAGCAGGTGCGCGAAAATAGAATGCAAACTTAGTGTAAGGTATACCTGATATCTCCCGGACATAAGTTGTAGCCGGGTGGGGCTGCATATAGGCTGTACGTAATAATTCTCCAATATAACCCCTTCCCTGGCCAGAAGGTCCATGTTGGGTGTCCTGATTTCAGATCCGTGATATCCGATGTCGTTATATCCATAATCGTCCGCGAGAATGAATACTATGTTTGGCCTGGAAGCAGTGGCTGCCACCCAAACAGCGATGGAAATGTAAACCTCTAACAGCAGCATTGCGACCAGAGTGTGTTCCAATTATTAAATATCGCCGAGCAAAACAGCCTCTTGAACTGATAGTAGATAAAGTGTAAAAACCCTTCAATGGAAAGTGATCTGTACTATGTTCGCTGATATTTCTCTGGAGCAAATTGCCGTCGTAGCGATTATGATTTATTGACAAAATAATTGTTTAACTGATAAAATAACGTTTAAGAAAAAATGTAGAAAACAGACCTCCCAACACATTCGCGAACTCTTGTAGAAAACCTATTTAATCCTGGTTGGAGATTGCATAGAGCTATAAACTCCAGGGCATGTTGTTACAATTTGACAATGGTCGTTATATTATTGATGTGAGCGATTCCGTGCGGCAGCTTTAATTGTTGTCATACCCCAACTTTTCGAAGAAAATGGGACGGGGCGTAGTATATTGACTTTATCCGTCCGGTCGTCCGTCTAGCCGTCCGGCAGTCCATCATTCCCTCCGCCGTTCATTGTTGTATTCGGGTAATAACTTTAATTCTACGGAACCTAATGGACTGAAATTTGGTTTGTATCTTCAATATCACAAGACACATGTCAAGCGACACCCCTTTGTTGACATTGGGGCTCAATTTTCATGTTAACCGAATGGAATTATATTTTGGTATGAATGTTTACAAACATATGTTGTCTTGATATATCCTTGAGATCACCTCTGATACCAGGGCAGTTAAAGGTACTCAATCCGATCAGACGGTCCCCATATCATCAAATACAACAATAACACTTCTTCAAAATAGGCTTTAGTTATGAGAATCGATTAATTACAACAAAATAATGCTAACCACTGTCAACTATGGTATAAATTTTTCCAAAAACGTGTTATTTATTAATAGTATCACTTGAGCATCACGAAATTCGACCGTATTACCACTTTATTTTAGAGTTATCCATCTTCATCCGCAATTTTGTCCGAGACCGTCGGTCTGACGACTTTTTTCCCAGGCCACAAATAAGTACACATCTCGAGAAATAAAAAAATTCAAAAATCGATATCTGATCACTCTGAGCTTTGATGGGTGGGTGTATCGACTCGAATAAAATATTATTTAGCCCCGAAGCCAAATAAATAGTAATTTAGGAGCGTTAATTCGGATGTGCATCTTTTAGTTCACAATTTTGAACAAAAGTATAGGAAAATAATGTTTTCTTAAAGTAATTAGCAGTTTTTGACAGACCACGGCGGGGGTCATGAGGGATCAGGAACAAGCTTCCCAAGTGTTGTAAATTTCCCAACCTAACACCCCATGAAGTTGGAACATTTCCGAATGATGGCCATTTCAGTCAAAATTTTTGACCATTAGTAGGAAAATATGCAAATGTTGGTCTAAAAAAAAATCAAATTCCCGACAAATTAATTGTTGGCAGATCAAATTACAAGAACATTTTCAACCAATTTCCAACTAATAATATGACCGTTCAGACTGTTGAAAATTGTTACCAAAGTTGGGGAGACCCCAATCGATCTACAAGTCATTTCTTAAATAAAATTACCATGCACGACTCAATGTACCATTCCGATCTATATATAAATTACCACATCTCAATGTACCATTCCGATCTATATATGGTCGTTTCTTAAATAAAATTACCACATCTCAATGTACCATTCCGATCTATACATGGTCATTTCGATAAGAAATGATAATTTGTTCCCGTTCACTGAAGCAAGCACATTTGAAGCAATGGACACTCATATACTGAGTCCGTGCCTCCATGCATCTGATATATATATATAAAAATCTTATATAGATTAGATTAATGGAGGCACGGACTCAGTACGAGCGCCCACTGTGTCAAATGTGCTTGCCTCAGTGAGCGTGAACAGAGTCTCATTTATTATTGAAATGACCATGTATAGTTAAGCAATTATTTCATGTGTCTTTTGGGAACAGTCAACATTGTTGTCCCGAGGTATCAGGAATGGCTATCGAACTGTTCCCCAAGGCCGAAGGCCGAAGGCCGAGGGCAACAGTTCGATAGTCATTCCTCATGCCGAGGGACAACACTTTTGCCTGTTCCCAAAAGACACATGAAATAATTGCTTTGTTACCCAATACATTTACTTGTATATAATCAGGTCATTGCTAATTAATCACACTCTTTAATAGTGACAGTTACAATGCGGAAATCCGGTATACATTAAAAAACGAAACCGGAAATTTCCGGAAATAGCCGAAACGTCACGGAAATTGCAAACCATGTAACAGTTCGTTCGGGCCAGTCAACAGTTCGCTCGGAGCCAGTCAACGGACCCGTCAACAGTCAACGGGTCGGGCAACAGTTCACTCGTGACGTCACGAAAGCTGACCGTGATTGCAAACCGGGCAACAGTTCATTCAGGGCGGGCAACAGTTCGTTGTGGCGTTACGAACGCGAATTTGGGGTTAACCAGTTAATTCTAAATCCCAATGATTTACGAAGTAAAACTCTACTATTGGGTAACAAATCGGAATGTCACATCGAGTGTACCTCAATTCAGATCAAGTCCGACAATCGGTCCCGATTCTCGCCATATCGGGGTTAAAGCCCACTTAATTTTCGAACCCCCAGATCATTTGTATATAAAATAATTGCCATGTTGTATACCATTTGTAAGAAGAAGCTCCAAAACATTGTATTATCAACTTATAAGCTGTGAACATGTTGTTTTTGTTGAGATTTCGACGTGTGTTCTGTGCTCAAGTTTCAGTATTTTCAATGGAAGGGCAATAAATATATATCTTAAGATATGGAGTTATTCCCCTTCCATTGAACTTACATTTTTAGTTTGATTTCTTTTGCATTATGGGAACCATAACGGGGAAAATGTTTCTATTATTTCAGCTGTTTTCTATTTCTCTATGGGCACCTGAGACACAGACGTTCCAAATAGTGA
The DNA here is from genome assembly GCA_032622095.1 of Siphonodentalium dalli. Taxonomy (NCBI): domain Eukaryota; kingdom Metazoa; phylum Mollusca; class Scaphopoda; order Gadilida; family Siphonodentaliidae; genus Siphonodentalium; species Siphonodentalium dalli. The sequence goes on from CP136065.1 coordinate 21,244,540, forward strand.
TGAACTATAGTATTTTAATCCCATTTGATGGCATATATTGTAATTAGAACCGTATATCAAGGCACTATAAAAAAAATAATAATCGGTGACTCAAAAATTAAATGGGCATTTAAAACCCGCGTCAACCCCGACTAACACAGCAAACGGCGATTATCTTATCAACGGCGTATACCGGCCTTTAGTGTTACGGCCAACTTTATGTCAGGCACCTGTGTTCTGTGCCACCTAAATGACTTATACGCACTCAGAGCTCGGTCAATAAAGGCAAACAATAATATATGGTCGGAGACGTATATATATATACATGTAAATAGCGCGTGCTACACTTTATTTGTATATATGTAGTGTCAGTTTGGCCCATTCAACTGTGAACGCGGGAGAAATGAACTGATTCCGATTCTGAGTAGTCAGCTGATTCCTTGCAGAGCAATCTTATTCCATTTGTCGCCAAGGTGCCACTGGTTCGACACATTTTGCCAAATATTTCTGTCAAACTTCGCAACTGGTTCCACCCACATTGTCTCTGCGTCATCTTCGTCCTCCTCTTCGATAGACTTGCCCTATAAAGACACCGAAAACTTCACAACTATACAGGTTTGATTTGGTTTATTGGACGCTATTGGCCATATCACAGATATTTTTTGTGGATGGAGGAAAGACCGCGCATTTTGTCAATTTCACTGGGAAATTACTCTATATTGCACATAGAAACAACCGAACAACCGGGTAGCATCTGGTAAACATGCCCAAATGCTCGAATCAAATTACCAAACAAATCGAGGTAATCGGGATTAGGGAAACAGCTTCGCTATAAATGTCCGGTTGTGTTGGCCTAATCCAACATGTCACCGCGGGCACACATGCACATTTACAGGCATTTGACTATATATATATATATATAGTAACTAATATAAAAGTAAATCATTAGTCCTTTAAGTCATACTTGGTTTATGTCAAATTTACTTTAGATTTCCATACGAAATGACTCGGGGGGGGGGGTTACGAGTTGACTCAGCTGGAGGTTACGGGTTGACTTATAATCGGGTTGACTTTTTTCGGAGGGTTCGAGCTGGTCAGGGTACGAAATGGCTTTCTGCCCTTTAGTGCACATATTGATCGTGTTCAGTAAATCTATATTATGTACACCCGACTCTCAGCATGCGGAAAAAAAAACTATAGATATAAGCATGTCAGTCCATGTCGATAATCGATAGTGTAAATCAAATAGCAGGGAAATAATACGAGGCTAAAACTGATTAGTCACTAACAAAATGTACTACTGAATAACACGAAATATCAACAAAATAAGCCTTGATATTGTTTAATGATGTATAATAACCATGACTGGTATAAATTTACCTTGGTAAGCAATACTAAGCATAGCATAATCCAAAATAAAAAAACATTATATCCAATTCCTACACTGAACTCCCATATTGAACATGTGGCATAACAGGTGATGAATGTGATGTCATGAGGCAGTGACCAGGTCAAGGGTTACATGGAAAAGTATCAGGCCATGTTATTGGTCAAAAGGTGGACATTCCCCCTAGATTCCCTGGGACTTAACCTGAAGACCCCGGATTTCACAAAACATGTTATGTCTTTTCTTGGATTCTTATGTTTTAATTGGTTACACAATTTCAAGGAAATCTCGGTTTGTTTGCATTATGAATGTTTGATTCCGATTACACGATCAGAATCAGAATCCAGATTACAACGAAATAACGATTACGGTCTGTTCGTTTACCGATTCTGGGCTGTTTGTGCGGAGTGTAATCCGTAATCTGAATCGAGATTCTCCCACGAAATAACGACTCTGCCGAAGCCAAACAAAAGAGGTCGCGTGGGCGTTGACGTCATACTCCGAGGGAAGACCTGTGTGTGTATATATAGCGGTGGAAATACGAAGGTCGGCCACCCCAAACGAAGAACGTCCAGTCCAATCACACAGACGACAGGAAGACGCACTCAAATTATGAAGAAAAGCCGACGAAAATCCTATCGTATGTACGTCTCTATATTTGTGGACTCAAATTAGTTTCTGTATTGATGGGATTCCCTCCATTTCATTGGAGAGTACGTGGCGCGCAATTTCATTGGTTAATGACGTAACAGATAACTTCAAAGATCAGAGGTCAATGACATGTTGACAATATTGTCAAACACAACTATTGTTGTACAACTGAATACGATATATTCATAGTCCATTATACTCATCGCAATACAGGAGACATCATCTTCGAGTTTTTACCAGTCAACGATATTCACAACTCATTGTTCCTTCGCATCTTGTTGTATTTATAACTATTTCTTAATACTACGATTCCCACAAACATTTACTGCATGCCCCAGGAATGCATTCCATATTTGGAAATGATTTATTACGCCATGTTGAGAAATCCGCGTTGTCGTAGAAATGAAATATAATGGAGAGATCTAGAGACGTACATGCGATAGGATTTTCGTCGGCTTTTCAAAGAGACTGCATGAGCCATGCCCCTAGTCCCTGTTTAGCACGCCCATAACTCACCAGCACTGTTCTGGCACTCGCCGCACGTATCAGCGGGGGAGCCATTCCTCTCTTCGAGCAGCACTCTTCGACCGCGGTGATTTCATCAGGAATGCTCTCATCATCTTCTATTGTCTCCGTATATGAGACGCTTCGTATGTCGAAGAACTTCTTTGTCGTTATGCCGGCAGCCGTCGCGAATTCCTGCAAGTAGGAAATAAACACGAATCATTGTTTATGCTTCATCCACACTGGACAAATATGTCCTGATAAAATTACATTCTTCACAGATGACCAGTATGTAAAAGCAAATGACAAAACTGCCCAGAATTAATAATAATGGTAACTGTTAAATTACATATACACTTCCACACGAGACACAATTAAATCAAAATAACAAACATATATAACACTGTTAACAATAATGGAATATAATATATACAATATATATATTCCTAATTATCTCATTATTATACCAGTAAAATTTGACCTATCTTTGAAAACAATTACGGAACATGTTGCATATTATGCTATGTTGCATGTTTGTGGTTAGTCATTTTTCAATATATATATATGAATTTTAGGCTATCACTCAATCTAATAAAATTACCACTCTTTTACGCATCTTATCATAATTATGTGTTGCAGCGTGTTACAAGTGCATGTTCTTCATTCTCAATTTCATGTTAAATTTCCAACAAATTATTTCGTCGAGTGGCACTTTTGGATGTTTGTGACCATTTTCAATTTCCGATTATGTTTACTAATACTTAGTTTACAGAACATCTTAGTGTGGATAATCTGGACTATATTCAGGTACGGTCCTTTTTTGTATTGCTGTTTGACTACACGATACGTCCTTGTTAAAATGTTAATATATCTATAGCAGATGATGTGTGTTTGAATGATGAATTCCTACATCAACACGATTCCTAAGTGTTAAAATGGTGAACACCTATACCTCAACATGATTCACACGGGTCAGAATGCTGAACACCTATACCTCAACATGATTACTAAGTGTTAGAGTGCTGACGGCCTACCTCAACACGATTCATAAGTGTTAGAATGATGAAGAACTACCTCAACGTGATTCCCAAGTGTTAGAGTGCTGACGGCCTACCTCAACACGATTCATAAGTGTTAGAATGCTGAAGACCTACCTCAACATGATTCCTAAGTGTTAGAGTGATGACGGCCTACCTCAACATGATTACTAAGTGTTAGAATGCTGACGGCCTACCTCAACACGATTCATAAGTGTTAGAATGCCGAAGATCTACCTCAACATGATTCCTAAGTGTTAGAGTGCTGACGGCCTACATCAACGTGATTCCCAAGTGTTAGAGTGCTGACGGCCTACATCAACACGATTCATAAGTGTTAGAATGCTGAAGATCTACCTCAACATGATTCCTAAGTGTTAGAATGCTGACGGCCTACCTCAACATGATTCATAAGTGTTAGAATGCTGAAGACCTACCTCAACATGATTCCTAAGTGTTAGAATGATGAACACCTACCTCAGCATGACTCCCATGTGTTAGAATGATGAACCATACCTCAATATGATTCCTAAGTGTTAGAATGGTGAACACCTATACCTCAACATGATTCCTGAGTGTTAGAATGGTGAACACCTATACCTCAACATGATTCATGAGTGTTAGAATGGTGAACACCTATACCTCAACATGATTCATAAGTGTTAGAATGGTGAACACCTATACCTCAACATGATTCATAAGAGTTAGAATGGTGAACACCTATACCTCAACATGATGCATAAGTGTTAGAATGGTGAACACCTATACCTCAACATGATGCATAAGTGTTATAATTATGAACACCTACCTCAGCATGACTCCCATGTGTTAGAATGCTGAACCATACCTCAATATGATTCATGCGTGTTAGAATGATGAACACATACCTCAATATGATTCCTAAGTGTTAGAATGATGAACACATACCTCAGCATGACTCCCATGTGTTAGAATGCTGAACCATACCTCAATATGATTCATGTGTGTTATAATTATGAACACATGCCTTAATATGATTCCTAAGTGTTAGAATGACGAACACATACCTCAACATGATTCATAAGTGTTATAATTATGAACACCTACCTCAGCATGACTCCCATGTGTTAGAATGCTGAACCATACCTCAATATGATTCATGCGTGTTATAATGATGAACACATATGCCTTAATGTGATTCATAAGTGTTAGAATGCTGAAGACCTACATCAACATGATTTCTAAGTGTTAGAATGGTGAACACCTATACCTCAACATGATGCATAAGTGTTAGAATGGTGAACACATATACCTCAGCATGATGCATAAGTGTTAGAATGGTGAACACATATACCTCAACATGATGCATAAGTGTTAGAATGGTGAACACCTATACCTCAACATGATGCATAAGTGTTAGAATGGTGAACACATATACCTCAACATGATGCATAAGTGTTAGAATGGTGAACACCTATACCTCAACATGATGTATAAGTGTTAGAATGGTGAACACCTATACCTCAACATGATGCATAAGTGTTAGAATGGTGAACACCTATACCTCAACATGATGCATAAGTGTTAGAATGGTGAACACCTATACCTCAACATGATTCATAAGTGTTAGACTGGTGAACACCTATACCTCAACATGATTCCTGAGTGTTAAAATGATGAATACCTACCTCAACATTATTCCTAAGTGTTAAAATGGTGAACACCTACCTCAACATGATTCCTAAGTGTTAAAATGATGAACACCTACCTCAATATGATTACTAAGTGTTAGAATGGTGAACACCTACCTCAACATGAATGATTCCTAAGTTTTAGAATGGTGAATACCTACCTCAACATGATTTCTAAGTGTAAGAATGGTGAATACACATACCTCAATATGATTCCTAAGTGTTAGAATGCTGAAAACCTACCTCAACATGATTTCTAAGTGTAAGAATGGTGAATACACATACCTCAATATGATTCCTAGATGTTAGAATGGGGAACACCTATACCTCAACATGATTCCTACTTTTTAGAATGATGAAAACCTACCTCAACACAATTCCTAAGTCCAGCAGCATCCAACCCAACGGTTTCTGGGAGTTCCATCAGAGTACCAACTTTCCTGTAAGCTGCCGATTCGTATTTCCTCATTTCTACCTCAGTGTTCACCTTCGATGTGAACTTCCTTGAGTTCGCTGCATAAAGCATAGAATGTCCATCGTCATAAACTATAGGTGTGATCTTTCTCACGTCCTGAAATGGTGTAGCGTGCATGAGGTGAGATATTGAACGCTCAGATCAGAAACAGGTTGATACAGTATTTCTTTGTTCACATGTGTCAGGAGGACTGTTACAAATGCAGATCAATCAGAACCAGGACCTACATCACCATCTATAAAGTCTTTGGTTAAAACACACTCTTTAAAAAAACGCTCTTTAAATGTGCTCAATCCGATTCAATGGTCCCCATATCATCAGATTCCAACAACATTTTTTAAGATGCCGCTTCAGTTATCAGAATCGATTAATTGCTCAAAAATAATGCTAACCACTGTCAACTATGGAATAAAATTGCCCGAAACGTGTTATTTATCAACATGTTGCTCGACAAATTTGGCCTTATTGTCAACAGAAAGCCTCTTGATTTTAGAGTTATCCATCTTGATCCGCAATTTGGTCCGAGGCGGTCGGCTCGTCAACTGTCTACTGGGCCACTTATAATTCTCGATTGTGAAAAATAATATTAAAAAAAAAATCGATATCTAATAACTCTGAGCTTTGATAGGTGGGTTCCTCGACTCGAATCAAATTTTTTTTTTTACCCCCGAATCCAAATAAATAGTAATTGACGAGCGCTTAATCGGATTATGCATCTTTAAAACACACTCTTTAAAAAAATAATGCTTTTAAAAATAAAACGCTCTTTTACAATTTGTTCACTGATTTGTTACTAATTTTTTTTATATTTCTGCATATCTCAGGGGGGGGGGGGGGGGGGGGGGTTGGAAGAAAAAAAAATTCCGGGCACGTATGCCGGGGTGGGTGGGTGGTCGATAGGACCAACAAACAATTTTTTCCGCAACTCAAAACAATTTTTCCTGCAAGTCTTTTTGACTGTTTTTGCAATGAGTTTGGCTTAAAACACATATATATGTCAATATTAACATAACAGACAAACAGTATAGCCTGTAGCCCATGCTAATGGATTGAATTTTGACCGAATGACCCCAAAATGACTTGTTCCTATTTACATGTCAATGTTAACATCCATGACTAATAGTATGCACAGAAATTCATATACAGCTGTTTACTGTGAATTTCCCCACGCATATCTGTTTTAGTGTTAAAAGGGGGGGGGGGTGGGTGTCAAAAAATGGTCGGAAAAAACTGCCAAAAACGGAAAAAATTTGGACGCGGGGGTGGGTGGTTCCCAACAAGGGTCGAAAGTCAAAAATCAGCATACGTGACTGCACATTTTTTCCGACCCCCCCCCGCATATCTCCGCTATTTAGTCAATATAATCGCCCATGCACCTTCGATTAAACTTCGATACTCATTTTGAAACACAATGCTGACATTGCGTGGCACCTGTTACACGGATTGAATACCAATCTCTATTTAATCGTGAATCCCGATTATATTGTTTTATATCTAATAATTGGCGTAATGGCTGACAATATAGATGTTAATACAGAATGGACTTACATCAAATACTTTTTACTGCAAGATAATTTACAATTGAGAATAAGTTTCGTCTATAAATGAATGGTCACTGTAGCTTACGGTGCACATAGGCTTTCATAGTGCCATGAAGTGCTTTCAGTCAAGATTGAGAATGGGCATATATGACTCATAGTGTCGTCTGTTTGTAACGTTAGCTCTATCATGACGGGAGCTGTGCTAGGGCTGATGCAGCATTGAAGATCCTGTTCCAGCATATTCTCTTATATATGCAAGTATCCCCCCCCCCGGGAAGCCTCGCATACATAAGAGAATGCACTGGCTTACAAGGCCATGGTGAATATAGTTAGGCCAATGTATTCTCTTATATATGCCAGGTTCCCTATGGGAGACTCGAATATATAAGAGAATGCACTGGCACAGGGTTTTCGCGTAATTTCAGGAAGCTGCAGTCATAGAAGAGTTAATAACAAATAAACATTTCTGGACAAATAACACAAAATAAAATGTACAAAAGTGATGTAATAAAATAAGACGTATTTAGTTTATGAAATGTGATAATCTTCTAAAAGTGTATGTAGTACTAGTAGACATATCATGGGAATACTATCCAATAATATAAAATGATTTATTAGCTCATTCCATAGCTTTCGGCCATAGGCCTTCGTCAGTAGAAAACGATCAACACAGTAAAGTCTACATGTTGCTCTGACATCAACTCATTCGTAAAATGGAATGAGCTAATAAATAATTTATATCAATGACAATTGGTCCCATTATCTGGATTTTATACATATAATTATCCAATAATATATTGGTATAATCATAGAGCTACCAAATTCTAATTAGTGTATTAATTTATTGAGGTTGTATAATAATTAGTCATAGTTGAACGGCTAAACTGGAGTATATAATTATGAATAACAAAAGATGTTTATGCAGTCTTTACATTCCCGGCATTTTTGCATATAATACATTCTCTTCCTACGACGTTTACTTGATTCCCATAATCACATTTTAGCCCTTTGCCCTCACGAAGTATATAGTCGAAACTGACCCAGTACCAGACATCCAGTCTGAACGCAAAATTTAACCACGTGTACCCTTTCCCACTTTCGCTAAATCGTGTGTAACCTTAACCACTCTCTGCCAAGCCTCTGCCATTTTCCAGTTTTTGTTTGGTGAAAGCGGCCCATCTAGAAGTACTGTATTCACGAATGCAAACACACACATACCCTTTGACCAATGGCGAACGTTCTCAGAACAAACACACACATACCCTTTGACCAATGGCGAACGTTCTCAGGACATCAGTCGACAATTGTTTTGAACACGTAAGTGGTTTCGTAAATACTGGACGGGAGCTGGTAGAATCATCCCGTCTCTTCCTCATCGGTAACCGTCGGGGTGTGTTGCGCGCTTCCAATGAGCGTCGGACGCTGGGAGTTAACATAGAACGTGACCTGTCCTCCGATAAGAGTTTATCGAACACCGAAGTGAAAACGAGATCAGTTGAGTTCTGTGTAGTACGTTTGTCCAATCTAACAACCGGCTTGGTCGATTCGTAAGTTTCTCGATCTGTGAGCATCGCGCTACTTAGTGGAGTGTTTAGCGAGATACAACCAAGTCTAGACAATTCTCGCGAGAATGGGGGAACAGTCCCAACTCTGTTACCTGAACGAACCATTGCGTTTGATTTTCAGTCGAAAGATATTTTAGTTTCAGCGTCACCAAATCCAACTGCCTGAATAAACCTGTTGCGTATAGTAGATATCCTTCATCCCAGGGTGGTTCATAACAATAGCGAAGATCATTCACATCCGATCAAAGAATACGGAGATACGGGGATTTCAGATACCAATTTACACTTCGAAACAACCTCTTGCTTTCCTCCGATTATTCCGTGAATCCTTTTTTGATACACATTTTCTTGTACATAGTTGAATCTCATCTGTTTATTTTTTTAATCAGGTCATTGTCAGCTTTATAGTCCCGATCTGATGAATGTAACCTCGCGTGGCTCACGTTAAGTATCCGAACCATATATGATTTATTCTGGTATATATAATGTTAATGTTGTTGCCAATACACAGGCAGAAAATGCTATCGGTCCGATCATATGACCACTGAACGTGCATGTATTCTAAACCCACGCGTTAATATCTTAGATTTACGATATATTGTGGCTAATCCGATTAAAGGATTAAGCCAACTAATACTAGGTGTTAGACTGTATAATCTACCCTGGGTTTCTCAGGTGACGTCAGGGCTTACGGCTCATGCACCTCGGTACCTATAAGAGTAATAAGACTCTACAAAAATCGACATTGCCAGAACATATATGTGCAATAGAAAAACCTTAAGTCTCTTTAATCCCAGAAACAATTACAATTTTAAACATGTGTTGGCGAGTGAGAGGAGCAAGTTTTCAACAAGAAAAAACAGACAAACGAAACAAGACAAATAAAACAAACAAAAGGCGTCTCATACAATTATTTCCAGGAGTTTATGAGCAGACGTTTATTATGAGCAGACGTTTATTATGAGCAGACGTTTATTCATTATTCATTTGAGACCTACGTACACGTTTCGCATAAATCCAAGCAGGAATTGTGACGAATTTTCACCAAATCATTTCTGTTGATATACACAGACAATTCTTGAATCCCACATGACATCTTCATTACAACATATGTATATAATATATGCAAAGTTATTTAATCCTTCCATGACTGGAGCTTCCTGAAATTTTGCGAAAACCATGTACCAGTGCATTCTCTTGTATATGCGAGTCTCCCATATGGAGCACGCATATATAAAGATTACATTGGCCTAACAATACTTATGTTGTAAGCCAGTGCATCTATATCTATATTTGCGAATGTCTGTCTGTCTGTCTGTCTGTCTGTCTGTCTGTCTGTCTGTGTTCTATAGAAATTAACAGGGGACCATCTAGATGATGTCAAAGGGGTCTACTATGAGTAACTTTTTACGAGAAAGATAATGGTCGGGGGTAAAATTTTCTAAAGTGACGCCGTTGTTGTCAGGGGCAGAAAAGGGGGAGGGGCAGAAAATAAATTTGTCAGCGATTGCCACGAAACTTATATATAATCATCCCCATAATATGAGGAATCTAATGGTGTGTTTTAAATATGGCAAAAGTCACGCCGTTCGCGTCAGGGGTACCCGGAAGGGGGAGGGGCAGAAATTTTTTATGTTGCCGATTGCCACGAAACTTACATATAATCATCCCCATGATATGAAGGATCCAACGGTGTGGTTTAAATATGTCAAAAGTGGCGTCGTTCGAGTCAGATTTGCACGAAAGGGGAGAGGGGCACCAAAATTGATAAAACTAATTTTAGCGCCGATTTCCACCAAATTGATATATATTCTTCTTCATGATACAAGGAATCTAATTGTGCGATTTAACAACGCCAAATTGTTGTCGTTTGGATGAGAGATTGGGAGGGGGTGGACACTAAATTTGATAATTGGTTTAGTCGCCGATTGCCACCACACTTATACAAAAGCATCCCCATGGTATGAGGAGTCGAATGGTGTGGCTTATATCTGTCAAGAGTGGCCTCATTCGAGTCAGGGGTGTATTGAAAGAGACAGGGGCACCAAAATTGATGCACAATTGTTTTGGCGCCAATTTCCACCAAATTGTACGTTCTTATCCATGATACGAGGAATGATCGTGTGATTTAAAGACGCCATAGTGGTGCTGTTTAGGTGAGAGATGGGGAGGGAGGGATTTATAAAAAAAACATTGTTTAGTCGCCGATTATCACCAAACTTATAAACAATCATCTCCATGATATCAGGAGTGTAATTGTGTGGTCTAAGGATGTCACAAGTGGGGCCATTCGAGTCAGTGGTGTATAGGGATGAGAGGGACATTATATCTATATGTTTAGTGCCAATTTCCACCTGATTGATACATATTCTTCTCCGTGATACGAGGACTCTTATCGTGTGGTTTAGACACAACAAATTGGTGCCCTATGGGTGAGAGATATGGGGACCTTCAATTTGATACGAATTTGTATACTCGCCAATTTTCACCAATTTCATATATATGCATCTCTATATTTTTGGTACCAATTACCATCAAATTCAAACACGTTCTTCTCAAATGATACAAGAAATCAAATTGTGCTGTCTGTCTGTCTTTCTGTCTGTCTGTGTGTTCTATATATAACTTCACGCGGTACAATCGAAGAGGCAAAAGCTGATACAAATATATTTGGCACTAATTGCCAACAAATTCATACATGTTTTTATCTAATGATATACCATGAATTAAATGACATTTGGTGTCGTTTGCGTCACGGATGGCGAGCGGATATGCACTATCATAGATAAGATGGCTATTCGCCGATATCCACATATAAGTTATATATAGTCACACAGGTCATCTCCATATCATTTTATGGAGATTTGGGCGTTCACATTTCACAATCCCGACAAATGGTAACCCACTTATAAGTCACTTGAACAATTATATCTTCTTAATTGTCATATTTATATGGGGATGGCAATCAGGACATTCACACAATGAGCTAGCAAAAAGAGATACATAGAAGAAGCATTAAACGTATATTTATCATTCTATTGAAGAGAAAAATATATTCGTGCAAACTGAGAGACCTCGAACCGTCAGAGGATTGCATATATATTATAACAAAATTGAGTCTGTTCCATTCAATAGTTTCCACAAAAAAAGTTTCAATTTGTCAGGATATATGGATGGCCTGTTCAAAAATAGTGGTCACAGTGTGCAGTCATATATAGTTTCTTCTGATATACAATAAAATGCAGTTAGTAGCACATGACTTTTCAGGATCCTCCCAATACTGACATCTGACAAGGGGTTTAGAACAGACTCATCGACTGACATAAACAACTCAAAATATCGCTCTGTGTCTGGCAAATGTAGCTGATATGCTCGCGCAGCAACATTTCGTTGAAACTGAGAATATTTAGCCAATATATAGCATCATGAGCAGAGGAGCACCTGGAAATTTCTTTGAAACATCTGTATCGTCATGGAGATATGATAGCCAGGTATCCTCGAGATCTTAGTCCAACCCACTAGATTGATTGATACATCTCAATATGTAAAACCCAATTGTCATCTTTTATTTATGCGAACTAATGTCTTTATGATGTCCATGTATCATATTATAACGTATGACGCATGTGCATGGGAGACTCGCATATCTAAGAGAATGCACTGGCTTACAAGGTCAAGATAAGTATTGTTAGGCCAATGCATTTTTTATATATGCTAGGCTCCATATGGGAGACTCGCATATTTTAATTTTAAAAAAACATTGGTTTTGTTAAATTGAGTAAGGAATTCAATCTTTAAAAAATATATATTAAAACAGTATATATAAATCAAAATGTTTCATGACCAAATGTGCTTGAAGCGCACAAAGGGGCCACCGCTAAATGAAAGCTCTGTCACAGACATGACCATTGGAACTTATCCCTATTCCTTATTCCTTATTTTCAAATATGTCGCTTTCGACCGATTTGACGGCATGGATGGGTGGCCCGCCCCAAATACCACATAAAAACACCCCGAAACCCCACCCATCAGACCCGGGGTGCCACCCCGAAGGGGTGAAAATCGGGTATGGATCTTTTCGAGAACGGTAAGGATTTCGACCGATTTGACGGGATGGGTGGGTGGCCCGCCCCAAATACCACCTAGAAACACACCGACCCCCACCATCACCCCCGGGGGGTGCCACCCCGAGGGGGTGAAAATGGGGTATGGATCATTTTCGAGAATGGTAAGGATTTCGACCGATTTGACGGCATGGGAGGGTGGCCCGCCCCAAATACCATCTAGAAACACCCCGACCCCTACCCATCACCCCCGGGGGGTGCCACCCCGAGGGGGTGAAAATGGGGTATGGATCATTTTCGAGAAGGGTAAGGATTTCGACCGATTTGACGGCATGTGTGGGTGGCCCCCCCCCAAATACCACCTAGAAACACCCCGACCCCCCACTCATCACCCCTGGGGGGGGTGCCACCCCGAGGGGGTGAAAATGGGGTATGGATCATTTTCGAGAACGGTAAGGATTTCGACCGATTTGACGGCATGGGTGGGTGGCCCGCCCCAAATACCACATAGAAACACCCGACCCCTACCCATCACCCCGGGAGGTGCCACCCCGAGGGGGTGAAAATGGGGTATGGATCATTTTCGAGAACGGTAAGGATTTCGACCGATTTGACGGCATGGGTGGGCGGCCCGCCCCAAATACCACCTAGAAACACCCGAACCCTACCCATCACCCCCGGGGGGTGCCACCCCGAGGGGGTGAAAATGGGGTATGGATCATTTTCGAGAACGGTAAGGATTTCGACCGATTTGACGGCATGGGTGGGTGGCCCGACCCAAATACCACATAGAAACACCCCGACCCCCTACCCATCACCCCCGGGGGGTGCCACCCGAGGGGGTGAAAATGGGGTATGGATCATTTTCGAGAACGGTAAGGATTTCGACCGATTTGACGGCATGGGTGGGTGGCCAGCCCCAAATACCACATAGAAACACCCCGACCCCCTACCCATCACCCCCGGGGTGCCACCCAGAGGGGGTGAAAATGGGGTATGGATCATTTTCGAGAACGGTAAGGATTTCGACCGATTTGAAGGCATGGGTGGGTGGCCCGCCCCAAATACCACCTAGAAACACCCCGACCCCCTACCCATCACTCCGGGAGGTGCCACCCCGAGGGGGTGAAAATGGTGTATGGACCATTTTCGAGAACGGTAAGGATTTTGACCGATTTGACGGCATGGGTGGGTGGCCCGCCCCAAATACCACCTAGAAACACCCCGATCCCCTACCCATCACCGCCGGGGGTGCCACCCCGAGGGTGTGAAAATGGGGTATGGTTCATTTTCGAGAACGGTAAGGATTTCGACCGATTTGACGGCATGGGTGGGTGGCCCGCCCCAAATACAACCTAGAAACACCCCGACCATCTACCAATCACCCGAGGGGGTGAAAATGGTGTATGGATCATTTTCGAGAACGGTAATGATTTCGACCGATTTGACGGCATGGGTGGGTGGCCCGCCCCAAATACCACCTAGAAACACCCCGACCCCCTACCCATCACCACCGGGGGGTGCCACCCCGAGCGGGTGAAAATGGTGTATGGACCATTTTCGAGAACGGTAAGGATTTCGACCAATTTGACGGCATGGGTGGGTGGCCCGCCCAAAATACCACCTAGAAACACCCCGACCCCCTACCCATCACCCCAGGGTGGTGCCACCCCGAGGGGGTGAAAATGGTGTATGGACCATTTTCGAGAACGGTAAGGATTTCGACCGATTTGACGGCATGGGTGGGTGGCCCGCCCAAATACCACATAGAAACACTCCGACCCTCCGTTTAATTAGTCTGAAAAAACTGCCAGATCACACGATAATCCACTTCATGACACAGTAGTTGCAAGTTTTTCTTGAATCGCTAAATATCATATATAGCACACTCGTATGGACGATGGCCGGTCTATGTCCTATTATGCTTTGCCAGACTCCGTATATGACTAAATTCTTTCTGATACACGTCACACTTCTATGGACGATCGCCGGTGTTCGTCCTCTTATGCTTTGCCAGACTCCAAATATAGCTTAATTCCTTCTGATACACGTCACACAGGTATGGACGATATCCGGTGTTCGTCCTTTAATACATTACCAGACTCCATATATAACTGAATTCCTTCTGATACATGTCACACTCGTATGGACGATCGCCGGTGTTCGTCCTCTTGTGCATTGTCAGATTCCATATATGACTGAATTCCTCATGATACACGTCACGCTCGTGTGGTCGATTTCCGGTGTTCTTCCTCTTATGCATTGCCAGACTCCATATATGACTGAATTCCTTATGATACACGTCACACTCGTTTGGACGATCGCCGGTGTTCGTCCTCTTATGCATTGTCAGACTCCATATATGACTGAATTCCTTATGATACACGTCACGCTCGTATGGTCGATCGCCAGTGTTCGTCCTCTTATGCTTTGCAAGACTCCATACATAACTGAATTCCTTCTGATACACGTCACACTCGTATGGACGATCGCCGGTGTTCGTCCTCTTATGCATTGTCAGACTCCATATATGACTAAATTCCTTGTCATACACGTCACACTCGTGTGGACGATCGGCAGTGTTCGTCCTCTTATGCATTGTCAGACTCCATATATGACTGAATTCCTTATGATACACGTCACGCTCGTATGGTCGATCGCCGGTGTTCGTCCTCATATGCTTTGCAAGACTCCATACATAACTGAATTCCTTCTGATACACATCACACTCGTATGGACGATCACCGGTGTTCGTTCTCTTATGCATTGTCAGACTCCATATATGACTGAATTCCTTATGATACACGTCACGCTCGTATGGTCGATCGCCGCTGTTCGTCCTCTTATGCATTGCCAGACTTCATATATGTCTGAATTCTTTCTCATACACGTCACTCTCGTATGGACGATCACCAGTGTTCGTTCTCTTATGCATTGTCAGACTCCATATATGACTGAATTCATTATGATACACGTCACGCTCGTATGGTCGATCTCCGGTTTTCGTCCTCTTATGCATTGCCAGACTTCATATATGCTTATAAGTCTTAATAATTCTCCTTAGTAAATGAAGCCAAAACATACTCCAAAACTTGTTATTGAGAAAATTGACCGTTGCATATTCATTCATATCCATTTATATCCACACAACTGAAACTTATTTGTTTATTCACTGGAATCCATATCAATATTTAAATCCAATTTATATATTAATCTAATCTGAAAATTATAGTGAAATATTTAAATTCTTTATGTTGCCATTATTGATTGTATTTTGTCATTCAGGGGTGCCGGGTAGACGGCCATCATAGGCCACGGCACTCCACACAATACACATATAAATTCACTTATATTATGTATTAATGTATAATGTATTGTGAAATAAATTATTATCCTAAATATATATGCCTGAATTCTTTCTCATACACGTCACTCTCGTATGGTCGATCACCGGTGTTCGTTCTCTTATGCATTGTCAGACTCCATATATGACTGAATTCCTTGTGATACACGTCACGCTCGTATGGTCGATCGCCGGTGTTCGTCCTCTTATGCTTTGCCAGACTCCATATATAACCTAATTCCTTCTGATACAGGTCACACTGGTATGAACGATCGCCGGTGTTCGTCCTTTAATGCATTACCCGACTCCATATATAACTGAATTCCTTATGATATACGTCACTCTCGTATGGTCGATCGTCGGTGTCCGTCCTCTTATGCATTGCCAAACTCCATATATGACTGAATTCCTTATACACGTCACACTCGTATGGGCGAACGCCGGTGTTCTTCCTCTTATGCATTGTCAGACTCCATATATGATGTATTCCTTATGATACACCTCACGCTCGTATGGGCGATCGCCGGTGTTCGTCCTCTTGAGGACAAAGGAACCACATGGTCATCTGATTGTGTATGGAGGCCCCAGAAGGGAACCTGTTATAACTAGTTTAAAATATGGATGTTTAAAATGATAATACTAATAATTCTCTCACTCCGTTACAGAGAGACATCACTATTTTGTGTAGTCTTATTTAATGTGATATTTGATTTGGGAAATAGTACACTATGTGTGGTTTCAACACCCATCTTTATTCCGGGGATGTCCATGTGCTTCTACTGCGTATGGGCGGGAACGAATAGACACTTATACCGAAACTATTTTCTATCAAGAAAATATTTCTTCATTTGAGATTTATGCTTTCATTTTAAGAAATAATATTCTTAGAACACGTTTAGAAAACGTTATTTACATTTATCACATATTCTGCTGACTAGAATTGTTTTCTAGAATTAAGAGAAACATTCTAGCTTATAAGAACACCTATTAGAAAGCAAGAATTTTGTGCTTGTGTTTAGAAAGTGATTAGTGAAAGCGATACGTTTTTCTTCTGATTTAAAAAAAAAGTTTTGGAAAGTAAGAAATGTTTTCTTGTGTCAGAAAAAGTGGTAGTGTGATTTCGTTCCTGATTTTAGAAAAAAAGGTTTTATAGAACAAGAATAAAACACCTATGAGAAATGCATGACTTGATTCTAATCTGATAAGAAAATGAAAACGTTTGTTATCACCCAGCCAGACCAAACCATATGTTCAAGTAGACAGCAGGAATAACTAACATTATTCCAAATATTCCCCTGTATGTCATGCAATTATATATAGCATATGGTCGATCGCCGCTGTTCGTCGTCTTATGCATTGCCAGACTCCATATATGAATTAATTCCTTCTCACACACGTTACTCTCGTATGTTCTATCACCGGTGTTCGTCCTCTTATGCATTGTCTGACTCCATATATAACTAAATTCCTTCTGATGCACGTCACTCTCTTGTATGGACGATCGCCGGTGTTCGTCCTCTTATGCATTACGGTTCTCGAAAATGATCCATACCCCATTTTCACCCCCTCGGGGTGGCACCCCCGGGGTGATGGGTGGGGGTGTTTCTAGGTGGTATTTGGGGCGGGCCACCCACCCATGCCGTCAAATCGGTCGAAATCCTTACCGTTCTCGAAAATGATCAATACCCCATTTTCACCCCCCCCCCTCGGGGGTGATGGGTGGGGGGTCGGGGTGTTTCTAGGTGTTATTTGGGCGGGCCACCCACCCATGCCGTCAAATCGGTCGAAATCCTTACCGTTCTTGAAAATGATCCATACCCCATTTTCACCCCCTCGGGGTGGCACCCCCGGGGGTGATGGGTAGTGGTGTTTCTAGGTGTTATTTGGGGCGGGCCACCCACCCATGCCGTCAAATCGGTCGAAATCCTTACCGTTCTCGAAAATGATCCATACCCCATTTTCACCCCATCGGGGTGGCACCCCGGGGCTGATGGGTGGGGGTCGGGGTGTTTCTATGTGGTATTTGGGGCGGGCCACCCACCCATGCCGTCAAATCGGTCGAAATCCTTACCGTTCTCGAAAATGATCCATACCCCATTTCACCCCCTCGGGGTGGCACCCCCCGGGGGTGATGGGTAGGGGTGTTTCTAGGTGGTATTTGGGGCGGGCCACCCACCCATGCTGTCATATCGGTCGAAATCCTTACCGTTCTCGAAAATGATCCATACCCCATTTTCACCCCCTCGGGTGGCACCTCCCGGGGGTGATGGGTGGGGGTCGGGTGTTTCTAGGTGGTATTTGGGGTGGGCCACCCATCCATGCCGTCAAATCGGTCGAAATCCTTATCGTTCTCGAAAATGATCCATACCCCATGTTCACCCCCTCGGGGTGGCACCCCCCGGGGATGATGGGTAGGGGGTCGGGGTGTTTCTAGGTGGTATTTGGGGCAGGCCAAACCACCCATGCCGTCAAATCGGTCGAAATCCTTACCGTTCTCGAAAATGATACATACCCCATTTTCACCCCCTCGGGGTGGCACCTCCCGGGGGTGATGGGTAGGGGGTCGGGGTGTTTCTATGTGGTATTTGGGGCGGGCCACCCACCCATGCCGTTAAATTGGTCGAAATCCTTACCGTTCTCGAAAATGATCCATACCCCATTTTCACCCCCTCGGGGTGGCACCCCCGGGGGTGATGGGTGGGGGGGGGGGGGGGTCGGGGTGTTTCTAGGTGGTATTTGGGGCGGACCACCCACCCATGTCGTCAAATCGGTCGAAAGCGACATTTTTGAAAATAAGGAATAGGGAATAGGGAATAAGTTCCAATTGTCATGTCTGTAGCTCTGTCTCAGATCAAAATGAGTGCCAAGTCCCACAGGTATATATCTCCGATGCTGAATATATGTTCCCAAAGGGAGCCTGTTTTAGCTAGTTTAGTATAATAGAAGTAAGTTGCTCCAGTAGACTAACATAAGTGGTATGGAATATGTTAGATAATGGGCTGGTTGACAGACTAATCAGGAAATAGTAAGAAATTATGAAATATTTTGTATTCTGCACAATGACCTAAGTTTACAGATGATCAGCAATTTATAATACATTTTTTTTCAATTAAAACAGCTTTTGAAACAGGTTAAACTGTTAATTGAACTAATTGAGATCATTTCCAGTCATATGAGTGATATCAGTAGAGTTTTATGCGATTTTAGACCAATTTTAGTGAAATTTGGGGGGTGGGTGTCAAAAAATTGGGAGTAGAAATTTAATTTTTTTAATGTTTGGGGGTGGTGGGTCCCCGAAAATGTCAGATGCAAAAAAACGGCATACCTTCCTGCAAATTTTTTACTACCCCCTCTGGATATATTGTATTTTTTTCAACCAATATTATTGCATAATACAACTGTTTGGACCACACGTCGAATTTCTGTCAAATTTTATAATACAATGGTCATCAGTTATGGGGCGTTATGCATTAGTTTTCCAAAAATCAAGAAATAGGGGTCTTGAAAATGGTTAGCTGATACCGAGCACTATATGAATAAATAATTCCTTAAACAGTCATCAGTCTGCTGACACACAAGTATGTATATATAGTCGTATATATTTCACATCACGCATCCAGCGCTGGCGATAAGGGTTCAAATCCACATGTTTCCATCCTGGACTTTGTAACTCGAAATCGTTATCTGGTGGAGTTGCCAGTTACTCGCAGATGGCTGGTGGTTTGCCGCATATGGTCAACGAGTTTATCAGCCATTGAAATGACTGTTAGATTAGCCGTAAGTGTGTCGATTTCATCCACCACTAAAACTGCCAATGTCGTGATGTGGCCATATATAGTTGCTGAAAGCGACATTAAACCCCCAAACAATCAATCATTCAAATCCCGCACCATTTACTGTTTTGTTAAATTAAATTTTTGGTCCGAAAATAAGCTCGGGCTGATGCTAATGCTATAATTGCCACGCGATATTTTCATCAACTCAATAGCAGAAATATGTTGGTCAAGATTTCGGCACAAACTTCGGAATGCGTTTCATCGCCCCGTTAACACGGTGAGACAAAAGCGGTCCAACAAAAATATGCGCGCCGGTTTGTAGTAGTATTTATTTGTACAATATTTATAGACATATGCTAACCGTACAATATTCAAAAATGAGCATAAATATAATGTACAGGAGCGGCATAATTGTACTTGAGTTCAAATAATTGTACTTGAGTTCAAATAATTGTACTTAAGTACAAATAATTGTACTGAAGTGTTATTATTTGCACTTAAGTCTAAATACGTCGAAAATGTGAAAACGGCTTGAATAATGATTTCTCGCATATATCACAATCAAAAGGGCGATCCATAGTGTGGGTCCTGGGCGTCTTTTTACACACCACTATACGTGTAAATATGCCCTCATTCATACTGTACCTGTTAATATTATAATCCACGTTAAGGAAGGATTTATACGTATCAATCAGTTATGTTCTAGATATGGATTTCGTATGTCTCACCAAGTGATCCGACCGAGAACATTAATTACATTATATCCTGCATATATCACAATTATAATGAACTATCTCCGGTGTGGGTCCTGGCCGTATGCCACTTTACGTGTAAATATGCCCTAATTCATACCGCACCTGTTAATATTATAATTCACGATAAGGAAGTATTACGTATCAATCAGTAATGTTCTAAATATGGATTTTATTATGTCTCACCAAGTGACCCGACCGAGAACATTAATTACATTATATCCTGCATATATCACAATCATAATGAACTATCTCCGGTGTGAATTCTGTTATATGTGGTCAAGTCACAATCATAATGAACTATCTCCGGTGTGAATTCTGTTATATGTGGTCAAGTCACAATCATAATGAACTATCTCCGGTGTGAATTATGTTATATGTGGTCAAGTCACAATCATAATGAACTATCTCCGGTGTGAATTCTGTTATATGTGGTCAAGTCACAATCATAATGAACTATCTCCGGTGTGAATTCTGTTATATGTGGTCAAGTCACAATCATAATGAACTATCTCCGGTGTGAATTCTGTTATATGTGGTCAAGTCACAATCATAATGAACTATCTCCGGTGTGAATTATGTTATATGTGGTCAAGTCACAATCATAATGAACTATCTCCGGTGTGAATTCTGTTATATGTGGTCAAGTCACAATCATAATGAACTATCTCCGGTGTGAATTCTGTTATATGTGGTCAAGTCACAATCATAATGAACTATCTCCGGTGTGAATTCTGTTATATGTGGTCAAGTCACAATCATAATGAACTATCTCCGGTGTGAATTCTGTTATATGTGGTCAAGTCACAATCATAATGAACTATCTCCGGTGTGAATTCTGTTATATGTGGTCAAGTAACAATCATAATGAACTATCTCCGGTGTGAATTCTGTTATATGTGGTCAAGTCACAATCATAATGAACTATCTCCGGTGTGAATTCTGTTATATGTGATCAAGTCACAATCATAATGAACTATCTCCGGTGTGAATTCTGTTATATGTGGTCAAGTCACAATCATAATGAACTATCTCCGGTGTGAATTCTGTTATATGTGGTCAAGTCACAATCATAATGAACTATCTCCGGTGTGAATTCTGTTATATGTGGTCAAGTAACAATCATAATGAACTATCTCCGGTGTGAATTATGTTATATGTGGTCAAGTCACAATCATAATGAACTATCTCCGGTGTGAATTCTGTTATATGTGGTCAAGTCACAATCATAATGAACTATCTCCGGTGTGAATTCTGTTATATGTGGTCAAGTCACAATCATAATGAACTATCTCCGGTGTGAATTCTGTTATATGTGGTCAAGTCAAAATCATAAGGGCGATCTGTGAATTAGCTTATGTATGGTCAAGTGAACGGTGCGAGAAAGTGATTTATCGCACAAATCACATTGATACGGGCGATCTCCAGTGTGGATTTTGTTATGTACATCACCATTCATCAACAGGCTCAACTGAATAATGATTTCTCTCATATTATATCACAATCGTGAGGGCGACCCCCGGTGCGGGTCGTGGTCGTATTTCTGGATACCATTATGTGACTATACATGTAAATATGACATCATTCATATCGTGCATGTTATAATGTGAATGTGAAATCTCACGATAAGAAATTATCTCCATCAGTTATATCAGATATGTATTCTCTTAGGTCTCTGACCAAGCAATTTATCTCCGGCATACATGTATATCACAACGATCATATGTGGGTTCTCTCATGTCTCGTCAGCACACTCTTATCGTTGAATGACTTCCCGCACAAATCGCATTGATACGGGCTATCTCCGATGTGGATTCTCTTATGTCTCGTCAGGCTGCTCGATGTATTAAATGATTTCCCGCATATATCACAATCGTAAGGATTATCTCCGGTGTGGGTTATCTTATGTCTCGTCAAGTTATTCTTATGTTTGAATGATTTTCCGCACAAATCGCATTGATATGGGCTATCTCCGGTGTGGATTCTCTTATGTATCATCAAGCTGCTCGACCGATTAAATGATTTTCCGCACAAATCACATTGGTATGGGCTATCCCCGGTGTGGATTCTCTTATGTATCATCAAGTTGCTCGATTGATTAAATGATATCCCGCACAAATCGCATTGATACGGGCTATCTCCGGTGTGGATTCTCTTATGTATCACCAAGCTGCTCGATTGATTAAATGATTTTCCGCACAAATCGCATTGATATGGGCTATCTCCGGTGTGGATTCTCTTATGTCTCGTCAGGTGGCCCGATTGATTAAATGATTTCCCGCATATATCACAATCGTAAGGATTATCTCCGGTGTGGATTCTCTTATGTATCACCAAGTTGCTCGACTGATTAAATGATTTCCCGCATATATCACAATCGTAAGGATTATCTCCGGTGTGGATTCTCTTATGTATCACCAAGTTGCTCGACCGATTAAATGATTTCCCGCATATATCACAATCATTATCTCCGGTGTGTATTATTTTATGTTTCGCCAATGTGCCCGATTGCTTAAACGATTTCCCGCATATATCACAATGATGTCGTCCATTCCCCGTGTGGGCGGTCTCATTGGCAGTCAGGTTAGAATCTCCCATCGTACGTGTGGAATTGTCCTAGATATATCACTGTATATATCTCATAAAGCTAGTCTTTATATAGATCTGATCGAGTTCCATTAACACACTGTAACACGGGTCGAACAAAGGACGATGGAAATACCGAATTTTTTTGTTGAATAATGAATATACAACATGCGTCTCAGTATGTGGTTGCGTTCAGTAGAACCTTTAAAAAACGATAGAAATTCATATTCAACCGTTTATTTGTATAAAATCCAAAATAAGGATTGCGACCAACACAGAACAGAATAAATGGAATTTTGCAATTAAACATGTACCAAATAATATTTTGGTGTAGTTTGAACCAGTTTGTTGACTTTGAAAAAATATATAAAAAATTAGGCCCGACCAAGTTGGATACGTTTCTTCAGGATTAATTATTATTGTGGGTGGGGTCAATTTTTGTTCTGGGGACCTGTGCATATATTAGATTAGATTATTTATTGGTAATGATACAGATATCTATACAATTTTATTCAAAGATTTCACATGTATACAAATTGAATGAGCAATATGTAATACTAGGGGAATGCCCGTCACAAAATGGCGGGCATATAAATGTTCTTTGTTACTTTCTAGTGTCCGCGGTCATGAATAAATTCTCATTTCTATATTAGAAATGGAATGGTCATGCTTCTGTTTGTTGTCACGGGATGCGCGTGGGAATACTTTATTTCACTAAAAACTGTATTTCTACACCCCACCCCCCATATATACGCGTGCATGCACATATTGAACGAAACAAATTCAGCATATTACTTTAAATATTACTATATATACTAACTGAAAAATACTCAATTCTGGAGCCTTTATTCAGCGACGGAGGGGCTTGCGGCACATTTTTATCTTAACCCTTTACCCAACAAACCGGCCAAAACCGGCCAAATAAAGCTTCAACAGCCTAAAATATCTTCGGTCTGTCTCAATAGAACCATATAAATATGGATATCATTGGAACCGGCTCCTTGACCACATTGTGGTAGTTACAGTTATGCCCTGCGCCAATGCATTCTCTTATTTATGCGAGTCGACCATAGGTCGCCTCGCATATATAAGAGAATGCATTGGCCTAAAAAAACTCTTTTTTTAACACTTTTTACCATTTTTTCTTACATTCTTTAACAATTTTATAATTTTTAATGTGTTAAGCCAATGCATTCTCTTATATATGCGAGGCGACCTATGGTCGACTCGCATATATAAGAGAATGTATTGGCACAGGGCCCTTCTGTTGGGTAAAGGGTTAAACGGATCCCCCTTGTGAGCTTGTATTCAACATGCAGCCTATGGATCACTGGCTCCTGCACTGCTGCTCATTTGTGGGAACACTTTATTTCAATAATACTGTATTTTCTACCCCCACTCTCTCCCCAACCCACATATATGCATGCACATATGGAGCGCAACAATCAAGATATTCAAGTTTACTTTATTACTATATACTAACTGAAACAGGCTCTATTCGGGAGCCTTTATTTAGCGGGGCCCCATTGTGCGCTTGGCGCACATTCTATGATCTTGAAAAGCGCGCGCTTCGCGCACATTTTGATCTTTTAAACATTCTTTTTATCAGATTTACACTCAACTGAAAGATTAAAAGAGCATTATTTATTAATTAGCGTCGGCAGTATTGTTTACACTGTATTATATAGTCCCGGCCGGGAATGTGGTTTTTCTAACCGAGTTCCGGCGAATCTGCTGAACGGTATACCCACTGGCGGGAAGTCAGACTGTGTCCATTCGCCATCTTCTGTGTTTACCGGATACTCCTTCGTTTCCACACTCAATGCACAATTTGCACAACAAAGACAGCATTCTTTACTTATGTTCACACCGAACTGGCAAATTAAAATACCACATTAGCCAGGGGGGGGGGGGGTCAGGAAAAAAATTACGGATACAAGGTGGAAATTTTGTGTTTTTCAGTTTTGGGGACCCACCACCCCGGGAGCGTAAGTTTTTTTCCACCCAGGTCTGGGACACCCACCGGGACCGTAAGTTTTTTCCACCCAGGTCTGGGACACCCACCCCCAAAATTGATAATGTAAACATGTAAACTGTTGTATTTGCATGCGCGTTAGCAAAATTCAGTGCGGAATCTTCGGGCGCCCGATACAAATGGTGCCAGGATCACCTTGCTCTGACGCCCCCTTGGATCCGTTTGTCTCCATGTGGGAAATCACTGATGAGCAATGATGAGCTCCCCTTAAAATCATTCTAGGCGAGTGGCGGGTAGCTCTTATAAAAAAAGGCCGAAGGCCTGAGGGGGAAGTATGGGAGGGGGTCAGGAGGCTTTCCCCGGAACATTTTGAATATTAAATGCTCTGAGATTGAATCTGGAGCCTTTTAATGATCCAATCAGTGAACAACACGTTATTATGTGACTTAAGTCACTGTAGTCATTTATCGACATCGACCATGTACTTCGACCACGTGGTCACTGTATTTATCGTTTATTCAATATCTTGACTGATATCACACTGTCCAATCGGCTCGCGGAATACCAGTGTGAACGTCAGAATACCAGTGCTGTACAGGAGAATACCAGTGTTTTAAGCGATATGATGGTACCATAATTAGAACAGGACGGCTAAATAACAAAACAAAAGACAATGGAAAGGTATATACGATCAATTTTGCATTTACCCAGTGGAGGGGTCACCTGGTGATGTTCAGTTCGACTCGGGGCGATCTGGCCTTCGTTTAAAGCAGAAAAATAGGGTGTACAAACTCGTAGGGTGGTGGTCAAATTTTGCCCTAATCGGTATTCTAGTGCGTTTTGTTTAATTCCTGAGCATAACTTGCGGAATTTTTTATAAAATTCCGACAGCGGAATCTATTGGCAAAATTTGCACATCGAAATCACTGGCATGTATTAGTTGGAAATACACGAAAATAAATCGAAACGAGGGGCGGTGATCACAGAAAATGGCACGGCGAACTACCGGTGCGTGCCAACGAGGGCTACCAGTGCCAAATTGTCTTTATATGGTAAGTTATATCGGGTATATGTCGGGGGACGTTTTAGATTCGGTTTAAGCTATAGGAATGTCTCATCCCCTCATCAAATTTGGGCACAATCGATCAAGAATGGTACATGTGTGGGTCTAAGATATGAAAGTTCGAAATTTTAAGTACGGCGATACTCAACATTGGTGGAACATAAAGTAACAATTTAGTTGACAAATTTCCCTTTATTCGGTATTGGCACTGAGTTAGTTCCATATCAATTGGATTTAAACAGTTAGTTTAAACTAATGTTTAACTTTTGCAAATAAGTCTATCATTAAATAGGGAACACGTTCTAATTCTAATGGAATGATATTTCTAATTATCCCAGCAAATGTTGCATATATGGGGAGACTTGTTCCCAAAATTTAGAAAGTAATTGATATTATGGGGCATGCATATATTTGCCTATATGTTGAGTTCTTCGTCGATTTTAAGGCGTTACCGTATGTATACTATGCATGGATCTGTGTGTGTCATTATTTGATGTACTAGTATTGGATGTCTTAACTAAAGATGAATGAGTTATATACATATGTGTATATATATAATATATGGATGGACCTGCGAGTAGACGAATGTGTATTTATTTATATATATATATATATATACTAACCGATTAGCCCGACGTCGTATGGGCTATTCAAAAACCAAATTTCAAGTCGATAGCTCCACCCGTTTCCGAGATCTCGTCTGCGCATGCGCGAAGCTGGCGTCGCACGGGCTCGGCGACCCGATAACATTCGTATCCGGGGCAAGATACATTACATAGCAAATTTCAAGTCGATAGCTCCACCCGTTTCCGAGATCTCGTCTGCGCATGCGCGAAGCGGGCGCCGCACGGTCTCGCAAATACGACAACGCCCACAGCCTGGTCAAACTACACACACGTACCAAGTTTCGTCCCGATCGGTCGAGAATCGTAGATTTGTATAAATGACAGACAAACAGACAGACAGACAGAGGTCTTCAAAATATATATGAGACTAGAAGGTGACCCGACTTCGTCCGGGCTTTGACCTTGAATTGTCCATTTTGAAGGTCAAGGTCAAGTGGGGTCACGATTTGACCAGTCCAAAAACACTGCCCGGACAAAAGTACCCGACAAACGTGCCCGTCGAAATCCATCCGGGTTTACCCGATTTGACCTTGAATTGATCATTTTGAAGGTCAAGGTCAGGTCGGGGTCACGATTTGACCCGTCCAAAACACCCAGTGGACAAAAGAAACCCCACGTATCAAATTTCGTCGAAATCCCATCAAAATTGGCGATTTGACCTTGAAGTTACCCGATTTCAAGGTCAAGGTCACGTCGCACGGGCAAATGAATATGCTTATGAGACTCGCCATAAGAAAGTACCCCCACATACCAAGTTTCATCCAAATCCCGTGATATTCGGGCGTTTGACCTTGAAATGACCCGATTTCAAGGTCAAGGTCACGTCGCACGGACAAATGAATATGCTTATGAGACTCGCCATAAGAAAGTACCCCCACATACCAAGTTTCATCGAAATCCCGTGATATTCGGGCGTTTGACCTTGAAATGACACGATTTCAAGGTCAAGGTCATGTCGCACGGACAAATTAATATGCCTATGTTCGTCCCCGGCCGAAAATACCCCCACATACCAAGTTTCATCGAAATCGGGTCGGCCGTTTTCGAGTTCATCGCGAACACACACACACACAGGCAGACAGATCTTCCAAAAATATATAATAGACTAGCGGATGAGCCCGACGTTGTCCGGGCTATTCAAAAACCAAATTTCAAGTCGATAGCTCCACCCGTTGTCCGGGCTATTCAAAAACCAAATTTCAAGTCGATAGCTCCACCCGTTTCCGAGATCTGGTCTGCGCATGCGCGAAGCTGGCGTCGCACGGGCTCGGCGACCCGATAAAATTCGTATCCGGGGCAAGATACATTCACATACCAAATTTCAAGTCGATAGCTCCACCCGTTTCCGAGATATCGTCTGCGCATGCGCGAAGCTGGTGTCGCACGGGCTCGGCGACCCGATACAATTCGTATCCGGGGCAAGATACATTCACATACCAAATTTCAAGTCGATAGCTCCACCCGTTTCCGAGATCTCGTCTGCGCATGCGCGAAGCTGGCGTCGCACGGGCTCGGCGACCCGATAAAATTCGTATCCGGGGCAAGATACTTTCACATAGCAAATTTCATGTCGATAGCTCTACCCGTTTCCGAGATCTCGTCTGCGCATGCGCGAAGCGGGCGCCGCACGGGCTCGACAATACGACAACGTCCACCGCCTGGTCAAACTACACACACCTACCAAGTTTCGTCCCGATCGGTCGAGAATCGTAGATTTGTATAAATGACAGACAAACAAACAAACAAACAAACATACATACAGACAGAGGTCTTCAAAATATATATGAGACTAGCCGATGAGCCCGACGTTGTCCGGGCTATTCAAAAACCAAATTTCAAGTCGATAGCACTACCCGTTTCCGAGATATGATCTGCGCATGCGCGAAGCTGGCGTCGCAAGCGACCCGATAAAATTCGGCTATTCAAAAACCAAATTTCAAGTCTATAGCTCTACCCGTTTCCGAGATCTGGTCTGCGGATGCAGCTCCACCCGTTTCCGAGATCTGGTCGGCGCATGCGCGAAGCTGGCGTCGCACGGGCTCGGCGACCCGATAAAATTCGTATCCGGGGCAAGATACATTCACATACCAAATTTCAAGTCGATAGCTCCACCCGTTTCCAAGATCTCGTCTGCGCATGCGCGAAGCTGGCGTCGCACGGGCTCGGCGACCCGATAAAAATCGTATCCGGGGCAAGATACATTCACATAGTAAATTTCAATTCGATAGCTCCACCCGTTTCCGAGATCTCGTCTGCGCATGCGCGAAGCGGGCGCCGCACGGGCTCGCCAATACGACAACGTCCACCGCCTGGTCAAACTACACACACGTACCAAGTTTCGTCCCGATCGGTCGAGAATCGTAGATTTGTATTAATGACAGACAGACAGACAGACAAACAGACAGACAGAGGTCTTCAAAATATATATTTTGGCCAAATTGGACGCCAAAAGCGTGACCGAGTTATGTAGCGTCCCAAACCCTTTTGGCGCTAATTAAGCGGACATACCATGAAAATGAGCCCGGTCCCTCATTAGGGGTTGCATGAGACAACTCTGAATAATATATACAAAATATACTTAACCGTATCTTAATCCAGGAAATACAGAAATACAAGAACAAACACACAAGAGTCACGTCACAACGTCCTTTCAGCACTTTAACATAAAACAGAATCCGTGTGTCCTCCTCAACGTCCGAGCTCAGAATGGCGGTCGTCATCCTGCTTCCGCCCGGCGTGACGTCCTGCGTGACGTCATAACTGTACTCGCCACACTTCCCCCTTCTCACTCAGGAATGCGTCCCGCATATAGAAATAATAATAAGTGCCTCCCTCTGAATAATGTCAAACACAAGTTCATCTGTTCCCAGAATTCTTCATCAGAATGTCATGGAACTTCTCAACATCCATCATTCTGTTTTCAATGAAAGTGGTTGTGGTCTCTCTGAATCCTGCAACACTTCTTATAATTGTAGTGACTGTCAAACCTCCCACATTGCATTGAGTGGCTCTTTATCTGCTTTCTTTCTTCTCCTCTTTACTGCTGTCTGATTTGTTGGTTTCTGTCTTTTCTTCATCCTTTCCTTTCTCCTCTTTACTGCTGTCCGATTTGTTGGTTTCTGTCTTTTCTTCATCCTTTCCTTTCTCCTTTCCCGACTCGAAGACATCATCCGACAGGCTCCCAACATAGGTTGAGGGGTCTGATTCTTCCGAGACCATTTCTGCTGCTGGAGACTGCATGGGTTCAGAAACAGAAACATCAGGCTCTCTTCTCACACGTTCTTCACGTCTAACTGTGGGCGAATGTTTTCTTGGAGAGCGTTGGACGACGGACCGCACCTTAGGTTCAGGTAAGTGGCTGCAGCGACAACGATGATGGCTATCTTTCGAGCGGCTCATCCTCCGACATCTCTGAGGCGATCGCGATCTTCTGTCCCTTCTTTCTCTTGCCCATTTCAGTTGTTCTATTGTCTGCAAATGTTTTCGAGTTTCTAAATGTTTGGAAAAGTTGGACGACTTGTCCGTAACGAAATCACACGGCCGACATTTACGCTCTTCTCTCCTAGGGATCCGATAACCGTCAAGTTTCGTCGACTTCGGCTCCACTGGGCCCTCATCACCGTCATGCCCAGGTGGTCCGACCACACCAAGTGGCCCGCGAGCACCTGGTATTCCAGTCAAGCCCGTCTTTCCCAGAACACCGTCCCGTCCATGTTTGCCACTTTTTCCTCTGTCTCCCGCTATCCCTGAAAGTCCTTTCCCCGCCTTCCGCTCTCGCCTGACTTTCCTGGGTAGACCACAGGTCCTCGCAAACCATCAGTTCCTGGATTTCCTCTTGGGCCTGTTGGTCCCGGGAGGCCTTTCAGATCTGAGCAAGAACATTCGCGCTGATATATTTCCTTGTCGCCCTTGATTCCCGAGATATTGAGAAGGTAAGTGATATTCGACAGTGAAGTAGCAATATCGGGTACGTCACCCTTTGCTCCCCGTGCCCCATCCTTTCCCTTGGATCCGTTCATTCCATTGCATCCAGGCTCTCCTTGTTCACCTGACTGTCCGGGTTCACCGCCCCTGCCCGGTCGTCCGTCCCTCCCACTGACACCAGGGTGACCCGGTACTCCGCGATAACAACGCTGTCCTGTTTGTCCAGCATTCCCTCTGTCGCCGTTCGGTCCCATTCTTTTCACGGTACGTGACTTGCCATTTATATGGAAAACTTTGCCAATGACATCCACTACACAACTGTATTTCTCCATGAAGTCCAACCCCAAGATACAGGGTGATCCAACATCAGCTATGACAATTTCTTGCTGGTAGCTCCCATCTTCGATCTTTATATCAAACAGAGCGCTGCCTTTAGCTGAAAGTCTCTGATCATTCACCGAGTAAAGGTTTCTCTTCAATGGATAAACATCTGGATGACATTTCTCATCTATCTTCTCAAACACATCCATAGACAAAAGGGAAAGGCTCGCTCCAGTGTCTATCAAACCATACACCAACTGCTCATTCACGTCGATAGCGATGTGCAGTCCCGTTTCATCAGGTTGCAGCTCCTGTCTGGTTTTAGCAGGGCTTATTCTTTTACGCCGCTTTCTTCGAGAACGAACTGCTCTCATATGAGGGTTCGGTTCTCTGCATTGTACTGCTCTGTGTCCTGGCTTATTGCAGCGAAAACAGCGGAGGGGTTGTCTAATCCCGATACTGTCCCTCTACTGGCCACCGTTCTGAATAATTCCTTGGCTCTGGACGAGTGTCCTGGGGTGACATTGACCCATTACCAGTCATTCTCGTGATAAGGTTCGTCAGATGATCTATTTGGCGCTGCATATTCTCGAAGTGAGGATCTCCAGACTTGGACTGTCTTGATTTCCTTAAGTAGAAGTACGGAACGCTTCAAGTCCAACAGCTAGTTGAACTGCTGAGTCTAAGTCATTTGGTCGCGCTTGCCTTATCTTCCAAACCATATCTACATCTCCCTTGAGTACATCGCAGAATGTGTCCACAGCTAATGTTTCTTGTAACAGGTGCACAGGCATAAGCCATCCCAACTGTGTGTTTGACTCGGTACCCTAAGTCGGTAAGTGATTCATCTTTCAGCCTGTGAATGCTCCTAAGTTCTTACTTACAGGGGTGGTTACGGTTGCTAGGGACATACCCGAAATCGAAAAATGCTGAGCTGACTGATATTATGGTAGTTTTGACAAACTATAAATATAAACTACGTCATTATCAGTTTATGGTGAAACTATTGTAATAGTTATTGTTAGTGTGGGTTCGACTTTAAAAATTACTATATATTTATGGTAACGGTTGCTAGGGACATACCAGACATCGAAAAATGCACACATGACTGATATTATGGCAGTTTTAACAAACTAAACTACGTCATGTAATATTTTTATATTATTATATTATTATAATTGTTGTTAGTGTGAACTTGGCAGTAAAGTTGCCGTATTCGTTACCTAACAGGGGTGTAATGGTTGCTATGGACATACCCACCTTTGAGAACATACCATATGTATGAGTTTCTGGTAATTTAACTGATATAACTGTTTCATAATATGGTATGAGTTTCGGGAAATTTACATGATATAATTGTTTCATAATATGCCATATTATGCTTATATTGACAATAATGCATAACTAAAGGTTGTCGTGTTGTGTACTGATGCATTTTCGTGTGATTTTCGTATGGCAAATTGGTATTGAGGTTACTAGGTAGCCACCTACCATTGACAAATCTTCTTTAAACTGACATACTATGCAGTATAGTTTTATCCGAATCACATACCTGTGTGGAGTTTATTATTGTTTCTTCCATCAATCGATTGTTGGAATACATTTTAATGAGACATATAAAAATATTGATCCACATTTATGTCGATACCACCTGACCCCCCCCCCCCATGGAATCGGACATTCGCACTACATTTGACAATGGCATCCACGCAGAACACTCTATCACGGTGTGGTAGCATCCGCATATTAGTTGATATACGATAGGAACTAACTGTGTTCCTTCCTATCTATGTCATAACTACATATATGTTAATACATGGTCATGAGTCATTTACAAGTCTATAGGAGCTCGTACATGAGCGTGACCTATATATGTCAGACTGAGATACCATGAACTACCCTTTGGAACCGGTGACCATTTCCCATTTACATGGGCAGCCATGGGCCCATTACCAACCCATAGTTACTAAGGAACAGCATCCAATGACGTGTCTTAACTACTGTGTCCATGTCATAGAAAGGGACCTGGACCGATGATATACTATTTAGGGCTGGTTCTATTGATTTGCCTAATAGGCATGGGTACATGTCATGCATTCATAACTATAGGCACCTGTGTATTTGTACTACGTGTGGTGTTCATATGGGTCCATGGCGTATGCGTGGCTGTGGTTATAACCTAGATAGTCATGTAACATGTACATTCATGGGATGGGTTCATGTCTTACATATAAATAATAAGGTCATAACTGTTGGATAAGGTCATAACTAAATCAGCATGGATACATGGGCTGTCCATAGTGGCCCGTCGCAATTTCCTACCTATATGAGCCTGGGTTCATAGCCAAGCTATGGTGGTGCACACGGCCAATCGATAGGGACCACCATCCTACAGGGCGTTGGTCGAATGGCTGAAAACGGACGTACGTATATGGTATTCATATAGATACGTGGATCCATGCGCAGGCATTTTTGTCCATGACTTAACCGTAGAGCATGGGATCCATGTGTCTTCCATATATGTGGATCAGTCCATTGCCTACCAGCATATATGTGAATCTATGAAATGACTAATAACGCCGGTGCCGTAGATTTTAATTAGGCACCTGTGTCCATGTCCGACATATAGACACCTGTATCCACTGCATACATCATTATAATCACCTGTGTATTAGCACTATTTAAACTTGCCTGGGTCTTTGGTGTAGATATATCACGTATAAGGGGTGGGTCCATATCCTATATATAGACAGACACCATCTTATGCCTGGGTACAATGCTATATGGCATACATTATATCGGCCTTGGTCCATGGTCTACATGCACGTATGGGTATGTGCCCATGGCCAACCTACAGTGCCATATGTGTATGGGCTATTTATAAGGGCCCCCATCCTTAACTTTCGTATATCTGGCATCGGTCCAATAGCTATATATAGGTTGGTCTGTCACAAAAATGTATCATATGTTCATACCATATATAGGGTCCTGAATCCATGGTGCACTAATGTATTGTGCATCGGACTTGGTCTATGGTATCTTAGTACATGGTCTATCTGTAGGCACTTGTGTATTTGCACCATGTAACAGTGTCATGGTCATAGATGCATACATGTATAATGGGCTGGGTCCATCGCCACAGAGTATACTATTGTATTTCTATAGCACGGCATCGCTCCATTGCGGCTTCGGTATAACCAGCCTAGCATCGCGGTTGAATGGTGTATGCCAATATATATAATGGCTTATATGAAGCGGTCTGGTTCATGGACTATACATATCCTACGTCCATAGTATATATGTATGGACATGGGTCTTGTGACTATATATGTGCCTGGGTCCTAACCTAACTATTGTAGGCTAGGCCCATGGCTAACATATTGGTGGCTGATTCTATGTTCTTCATATATAGTAGAGTGGGTCCGTGACTTACATTATACAACTAGCTGTGTGGGTCTATGGCTTATATAACTATTATGGTCATGCCTCATATTAAATATAAGCAACAACTTTTCAACTCTCACTTTGAATTCCCGATATCTAAACTGATGGAGCATAACTGATAATTGTACCCATATTCTGGTTAGGCTCACACTAACAACATTTATAATTGTTTTCACCATAAAAACGTTAATACTACCATAATATCAGTCGTATGTGCATTTTTGTATTTCTGGTATGACCCTGGCAACAGTTACCACTCATATAAGTAAGAATTATATGGTATTTGTTTCAGCCATATCAACACTAACAACAACTATTCTAATTGTTTTCAACAGAAAAGTGCTATTAGGTGTAGTTTAGTTTGTTAAAGGTACCATAATATCAGTCATATGTGCATTTTTAGATTGTGTGTGTGTCCCTAGCAAGTACGAAATATGGTAATTTGTCAGTCAGGTCGAAACTGACAACAAATATGTTCACCATAAACATGCTACACGACGTAGTTTAGTTTGTTAGAACACATATAATACCAGTCATATGCATTAATCCGATGCCGGGTAGTTGCCTAGCAACCGTTGCAAAGAAGAGCCTGTCGCAAATGTCGCCACATGTGAAAATGAGCAGTAGCGTATAAGGAACATATGTGCCAAGTTTCATGCTTTTATCGCCCTTTTCACAGTTGGTGTGTTTTCTACAACAAGCACTTGGACCAGCGGAAGAGCAAAATGTGACGAGAGCCAGTTTAGGGGGTAGGGTTATGTTTTTACAAGTATTGACCACTTATCATAGGTATAGTTGCTAATCCCGCATATTATATTGCAGGAGTGATGTCTGTGCAGTTTTTAAAACATATTGCCCGCGCCTACATAATGAATAGCCCGAGACATTTGACATCGAATAGGACAGTTTGTCTGAAAAAATCATAATTTTTTGGGGTCATTATGTTATTTTATATCCATATCTGCGAAATTCATTCAAATCCCCCTGTTGAATTTGTATCTCTGGTTCGAGAATTGTGTATTGAACAATACTGAGTACATTTGGTATATGTTTCGGCTGAAAAATTGTTATATAATCCCATTATTCCTATGATTGTGAAAAATATATAAAAAAAAATTTTATGGAAAAAATTGGTTAACTCCGAAAGCTCAACTCCGATTTTAGGGGACTTTTCGTGACGCATCCGCAATGTTATGGCCTAAATAATATATTTATTTCCTTACTTTTCCCCATTCACGCCTAATGTGCCTGGACTATTGGGAGAAAATAGCGCCGTTCATTGCGTTCAATCTTCTGTGCCACACACACAGTATTGTGATAGAGTTACGTTTGCATTTAATTGTGTTGTTTACATTGTCAAATATAGTCAGTTGTACATTTGAATTCGTCCCTATGAGGGTCAACAATTTCGTCCATCAGACCGGACTGTGAATCCAGAGCTTAACAATGTAAGGCACAATGTTGATAATCATATTTTGCGGAATGACTTGATTGAATTTACGCATCAGCTCACGAAATTTTCGGAAACAATCAGCAAGAAATTTATTAACGTTTAATTTAAGTCTATTCCATGTTCCATTACTCATTACAATATTATATGTGTTGTTATATATATGTATATGTCATCTATAGAATGTACGAGTTACCGATTGAACATATAACCAACATCAGTTTCCAAAGAACAAGAGAACGGTATATTTAAAGTATACTTTAAAATAAACGTATATTATAATGTAAATAATTATAATATTTATCATTCCAATATTTAAAAGAATGAGGTTACAGTAATATTGCTTGATTTTTTCAGTTAAACATTGTTTGTCTCCGATGATCCAGTGATTAAGTTATAATTATTATGGCATACCAGCATCACAACTTTGACGAAATGAACGTATGCTATACTTCATGGAATGCCCAAGGGCTTATCAGTAAATTGAAGGACAACAACTTCAATTCAGATAGACTGCTATGATTTTATAACGATCACAGAAACATGGCACAATGATGCTATGTCCGTATATTTACTGGATATCATTGTGTCAAATATAGTCAGTTGTACACTAGATGAATGCATGCAAAGCTCGCGTGCCCATATACTTGGTTTCTCGAATCCGTAATCGTAACTACAGATATTGAAAATCTACAACTGATAGAAAGAACACATATTCTAGTGATGTACCTGTAGCACCCTATTCGTAATTCATATGTGCAGTAGTGTGAGTGTGATTTAAAATAAAAATAAAAGATTAAAATGCGTAAGCTGTCAGGTGCCAACACAGCAAATGATAACTTACGGTAGGCATGCATGGTAATGCATTGGGCTAAAAACCACCCGGTTCCTGTTACCATCAAAATGACAGACAACAACCCAATTGCTGAATAGGCATTTTAATTTGAGTGTGATTTAAGATTAAAATAAAAGATGAAAATCTCAGCATATCTACGGCTATATATGATGGCATTGGCTCAGTGGTTTGTCTGTTGAACTAAAATTGGTGTTGCAACTAAAGATGGCCACCAACACGGTACCAGAAAATAGAACCATTGGCAGTAGTTCACATGTATCAGAATATGTTTGGTAGTTGCTTGTCGGCGGTTGGATTCAAGATGAACCAACAATAGTTCGATATGATGTATTCACTTCAACAATAAGACTGACTGTCAGCAGATTGACTTCCAAACAACACAACAAGACAACTTCGAAAATCTAGGTGCAAATTGTGCAGGTATGGTAGTTTTGTTGTAAAGTTGTGCTTTCGCTTAATACAAATGTGCATAATATGCAGAAGTCGTATTATAGCGAAACAACAAATTTATAGTTTTACTGTTTACACTTACTTCCTTAAAAAAAATGACCAGATCCTAATCAGTGATCTTAAGGTTTCATAATATATCATTCTCTAATATTCCTGACACACAGTCATTTTACCCAGACAAATGTATATGAGTATATCGGTGTGTTTTGGCGAACAAACCGGTAATCACATAGGGATCACATTAGGGATTCTTATTGACCATATTCACAACATCCCCACATTCAGTTAGATGACAGCATTCTCCGTTTATAGAACTGTCGCAAATGATATCTTTATCAATTCGTGAACCACGGCTCCTTCCAATCTCTTTGCAAAGCCAGACTCTGACATACGTCATGTCATATTTTTCAAACATTACAACAGTTAATGAACTAACCTAATGCGTTAGTGATTCACAGGCAGCCACATTTTCCAAATAGCCAGAATGCCACAGGGGATGTGCGAATTACTGCCAATTGTTTTATTTTTGGTACCATTTTGGCTGCCATATTTATATTTGAAACACCAATTTTATTTCATAAACACACCATAGTGCCATAGCAATAGATATGCTGAAATTTCCATTTCCCGAAATCACACTACAATTTTGACTGTCTCTGTTTTGTGGAAGCAGGAACCTAGTGGTTTTATCGCAATGCATTACCATGCATGACTGCCATAATTTATCTTTCGCTGTGTTGGCAGTTTTCCGTTATTATATTTCACTGCATTTTCAATCACTTTACACATAATATCCAGGTTCAACCACACGTGCATGTAACTTGTAACGTGTGTTATTCTAGTATTGCTATAGGTATATGCACTTGGCGAGAAAAATAATGTGATTTAAAAGCTACAAGTTTTGATATATCGGCCCAACTTGTAACAGAATGTGTAAAATATAATCCGGTGGTTGACACAAGCTATCCACAGTACATGCGACCGTCGATAACTTGGCTTCAATCGAAATATAATTAGCTGCTCACTATAGAACATCTATCATTTGCACATAAGCGACGAAAAATGTCGGGAGAAACAATCGCGAGGAAACAATTAGGCCGGATTCGTCATCTCCGGTTTAAACCTCCGAGTTTAAACCTGGTTTAAACCCACATTGGCGGTCCAGCCAAACCGGGTCTAAGGGGGCGTTTTTGTCGTTCAGTTGCCAGCTAATTGACAACTCGATTCGGCGATATGATTATGCAATCAAACTACCCTCTTACCAGTCGGACCAAAATATAGGCCGATATAATGGTTATTGACAAGTCATAAATTATCGTGACCGCGTGCACGCTCAATGGATTTTTTCATTGAGAAACAAGTATCGCTCATTGACTATTAATCCGATCTCATTGTGTGTTTAAATCAATTTAACAAAGGGCATGTCTCTCAGCACGAGTTTGACGCTCTGTTCATCAC
Organism: Siphonodentalium dalli; assembly: GCA_032622095.1. Classification (NCBI taxonomy): domain Eukaryota; kingdom Metazoa; phylum Mollusca; class Scaphopoda; order Gadilida; family Siphonodentaliidae; genus Siphonodentalium; species Siphonodentalium dalli. The sequence goes on from CP136065.1 coordinate 21,283,437, forward strand.
TTTTTTTATGATAGATTTCTGCAAGATGCTTCACCCGCAAAGACAAAATTGTGTGTATTTACATGTATATTTGTATATATTAAAGGGTATAGGAGCTGTCTATCTGTATGTCCGTTTTCTTTTCGCAACAGTTACTGTTCTCCAATACCCCTGGACCGATTTCAATTAAATTAGGTGTGGTGATTCGTGTGGTATAACGGCATTAGGCTTTAACAATTTTGATTTAAAAATAAGCAAAATATAATTTTTTTAAAATGATAAAAATGTGTTAAATTGTGTAAGGAGTTGAATATAAAAAGAAACAAAATTTAAAATTTAAATTAACATTTGTTTGTTTTAAATTGAATTAATTTTGTTTTTAATTAAAATGTTCAAATGATCAAAATGTGCGCAAAGCCCCTCTGGCGCTGAATAAAGTCTCCATAATCGAGTCAATCCTGGACCAAGATGCCAGTCAAGTAAAGGCAATTTGCTTATGAGTGCACACCATAAGCGGCATCTGAACTGCTGGAAGTGGGCAACCATGCAGAGGGACAGCTTTTATATTACATGCGTTGATTTGTTTTCAATGTCATAAATTTCCCGTCATGCAGAAAATCAAAAAGGTTCCCATGTTTTGAACTGGTAGAATATTATGGGAATTTATGGGCGTAGCCAGTGTAGAGCTTTGTGGCATGATCTACATCAAAATAAGTTATCAAATTTGACTCATATTGCAATATAAGTTTAGGATAGCAAATTATGTGTATAGCATATCTGGTCATGCAGTAGCATCGTTTCGGTGTCAAAATTAAAACGTTGAACCCTTCAAATGAGATCGTAGAAAACACCAGTATTTGTGATTGCCACAAGCCAAATAAAAAAACCACAAGATAGTTGTAAAAATCATATATTTAGGAAATTGTCCATATCTGAGCAAAGCTCGCGTGCGAATGAATCAACTGTGACATGATCACACCAGTCGGCAGTCGCCACTTAGACACGCCCTCACTCGAGATTATTTACAGCTCCACCCTTTGACTGATTGTTTGACAATTCTAAACCGCGATGAAGAAAAGACGGATTCGTCATCTCAAGTTTAGCCTCGATAAAGCTGGTTTAGCTGGACCGCCGAATTAGATGGTTTAGTTGCCGGTTTAAGCTTATAAAACGCAAAAAACAATATTGAAATTGACAAAAACTTATCCTCATTCGCTTTATATGTGTGACTGCTTCTCGCTTATAAATTTCCAATCAAAATATGACCGCTGTCGTAATTATTGATTTTCGCAATCAATAAAACGAGGCTGTCCGCATTAGGAAAGTACGTTTAATTCTCTCGACGATACAGAGACACTACTGCTAAACCACTGGTCTGGCTGGACCAGGCTTAAACCAGAGATGACGAATGCGTCACTTATAGACCTACGGTCTCGGGTTTAAACCACGGATTTTGCTGACTCATGGCGGTTTAAACCTAGAGGTTTACGTAAACCAGGTTTAAACCTGAGATGACGAATCCGGCCAATAGGTTCCAGGATGCAGACGACCTACGATATTTAAAGGAAGTCGTACCAACAACCCTTTTGGGAAAAGTAACGACTTGGTCGCCGCTGCTGAAGAATTTAACAAAAGTTCACTAAGCACAGGTTTGTCGATTGACATGAAGATTGGACACCTCTCTGATACACATTTCGCAATGCTGCACATTTGACACAAAACGTCTGAACGGTTTGACGGTGTACGTGTAGGTGGAATGGTCATGTGAGTCAGGTGATTTCGTTGGCAATGGCAACAAACGTTACAAGTTACATGTACGTGTGGTTGAACCTAGCTATTAACAATCACTAAACTTCCCAATACGTATAATCTTATACAACTCTGAAGTTATATTATGCGAAGCAAACATAAACATTGATGTAATTTCTTCAACTCAAGTAACTATCAAACGCCTCAGCTTGATAAGGTATGTGTATAATGCATAAATGTATATAGGAACATTCCGTGTTTGTCTTATCTTGCGATGTATTGTATTATTGGGGTGAGGGGTGCAATAACGTAACCAAACAAATGCGACAGAAGATGATACAATCTGACAATATTCATATACATTAAGTGTCTCGTCAACTCTTGAGAGTTTGTCCTAGATCATTGTTCAGAATGGAATTGAATTATCACCATGTAGAGGGGCAAAACAAGTTTAAATTTTACGATTTTCGGTCTACTTTCACCAGAACACTCCGAAATATTGGCATCTGTAAGTGATACCATGGCGTTATCACAATGTATATCTCGAAATGGATAGACTGCAATATAATAGCACAAAATAATCGGAGTTCTTGGGCTTTTGTATTCTGCCATACCGAATTTTATAAAAACTTATTTTGTTCTTCTGAATTTGGGGTGGGGTGACATAATCTTCCACCACATAGTACCTATGACAAAAAATGACATGTTTATCCTACAGTCATATGCGGTATATATTTCTACACGTTTCTAGATTATATACGGGATCTCCATTCAATGCAATATTGAATAATCGCCTATTAAGATGGGTGAAACAACTGAAAATGAATGTTTTTTGTCTATTTTCCAAGTGAATTTAATAAATTTTTACATCTGTTAACGAAATCATGGCATTTCAATACTTTATATTTATAAGTATGTAGACTGCTATATCTTAGCACAAAAATATCCCGAATACCTGTGCTTTTGTATTCAGTTGTACCGAATTTCCCTAAAACAGTGACTTTTTGCTGAATTTTGGGGTAAGGGTTGAAATAATCTTACATAACACAGCACGTGTTAAATATACTGTCATATTCAGCATTTTGTCGTATGCGGTATATATATCCGCACTTATCTAGACTGTATACGATATCCCTGGACAAAACAATATTGATCTATCGCCCATTAAGTGAGGCAAACAAAATTGAAAAATTGCGCTGTTTTGTCTATTTTTACAATAAATCTAAAAACTCTTGCTATATATCAGAGAAATCGTAACACTATCATAGTAAATATCTAGAGGTATGTAGATTACAATATTTTTAACGCAAAATGTTCGCGTTTCTATACTTTTATTTCTCATTTTGCCAGGGGGGGGGGGGGGGTGAAAAAAAAAAATTCCGGCACGTATGCCGGGGTGGGTGGGTGGTCAAAGCCAAAACAAGCAATGTTTTCCGCAACTAAAAAAAAAAAAATCCTGCTTGTTTTTTAGTGTTTTGGCAATGAGTTGGGCTTCAAAACCACTTTGAATGAGATAATTAATGTAATTCTAACTGGTAAACTGACTGCAGGCAGTTATCGTGTTGTATTTTGTTGCAAATTATGAAATCCAAGATGGCCGGTGGCAGCCATGTTTTTTTGGCCGAATGACCTCAAAATGACTCATTCCTATTTACATGTCCATGTTAACATCCATGATAAATAGTATGCACGGAAATTCATATACAGCTGTTTACAGTGAATTTCCCCCCGCAAATCTCTGTTTTAGTGTTAAAATGGGGGTGGGTGTCAAAAAATGGTCGGAAAAAAAACTGCCGTAAACGGAAAAAAAAATTTGGCGGTGGGGGGTGGGTGGGTACAAAAAATGATCGAAAGGGAAAAAATGCCATACGTGCCTGAATTTTTTTTCCGACCCCCCCACCCCCCCCCCCCCCCCCCCCCTGATTTTGCCGCATTTTACAAAAACAGAGATTTTTGCTGAATTTTGGCACTTAATCCTCTAAAAATCATCTTTTGCATCATTTGTTTATTTCACACCGGGTCCTACCCGCTGCGGAATGTCATAACCTTCAAAATGATGTATCACAAGCTTGTGTGTGGTCCCGATGGACTAAACTTTCTGAAATCGGTACCGTCCGCTCCACTGAGTGATAAAAAGATCTCACTATTTAGATTTATAATCAAAAAGAGATTTAACCAATAAAGTTTCAAAAGATAGTTTAGTCGGAGACATTTAATATTAATAAATGTTATTATTAATACTGGCTAGCCTCTATAATTAAATATATCGTTAGCAGGGATAACACTGAAAGAAGGACAAAAAATCCGTCTTATTTCCATGGTGGTCCCTTAAGTACTTATATGATTGGTTTAATAGATCAGAATCCAATATTAGGCACTCACGCACGCATGCACGAACATATCTCATATATATTTTGAAGACCTCTGTCTGTCTATGTACTTTATAGAATCGAAAACGGTTTGACCGATCGAGACCAAACTTCCTATCCAACGGTAAAATCCCACGGGAATCGTCGACGTCGCATTTTGGAAAAGCCCAGAGCACCCGTTCTCCACTCTCAGTCACAAAAAAACGGCACTGCGGTGGTTAATCAAGTGATAATTTAATGAGCGTTTGTTTTTGACGCATCGCTATAAAGAGCGTTTGTTTACCATTCAACGGTATTAGCATCTGCAGAGAGATATAGGGAACAGACGAGATCTCGGAAACGGGTGGAGCTATCGACTTGAAATTTGGTATGTGAATGTATCTTGCCCCGGATACGAATTTCGCGCATGCGCAGACCAGATCTCGGAAACGGGTAGAGCTATCGACTTGAAATTTGGTTTTTGAATAGCCCGGACAACGTCGGGCTGGGTAGAGCTATCGACTTGAAATTTGGTTTTTGAATAGCCCGGACAACGTCGGGCTCATCGGCTAGTCTATTATATATTTTGGGAGATCTGTGTGTGTGAGGGTGTGTGAGGGTGTGTATGTGTGTGTGTGTGAGGATGTGTGTGTGTGTGTGTGTGTGTTCGCGATGGACTCGAGAACGGCTGAGCCGATTTCGATAAAACTTGGTACGTGGGGGTACTTTCGGCCGGGGAGTGGCATGGGCCTATTAATTTGCCCGTGCGACGTGACCTTGACCTTGAAATCGGGTCATTTCAAGGTCGAACGCCCGAGTATCACGGGATTTCGATGAAAATTAGTGTCTAGGGATACTTTCGTATGGGAAGTGTCGTAAGCCTATTCGAGTGCCCGTGCGACGTGACATTGACCTTGAAATCGGGTCAATTCAAGGTCAAATCGCGATTTTTGAGGGATTTCGACGAAATTTGATACACAGGGTTACTTTTGTCCTCTGAGTGTTTTGGACGGGTCAAATCGTGACCCCGACCTGACCTTGACCTTCAAAATTATCAATTCAAGGTCAAATCGGGTAAACCGGATGGATTTCGACGGGTACTTTTGTCCGGGCAGTGTTTTGGACGGGTCAAATCGTGACCCCACCTCACCTTGACCTTCAAAATTCAAGGTCAAATCGCGCAATTCGCCGAAAATCAGATGGGAAACAGCCCGGACGAAGTCGGGTCCACCAGCTAGTATATATATATATATATATATATATATATATATATATATATATATGGGGAGTGTGTGAGGGTATGTGTGAGGGTGTGTGAGGGTGTATGTGTGTGTATAACATTACTATGAAGATTTGTGTGCTTTTTATGTTTACCCATACCATAGTATGGTAAACATATTGTCAACGTCCGGATTGACTAATCGTCGTTCGTCCGACTGTCCGTCATACACGAAGCTTTTGAATATTCATGAATTCCATATATGGAATGCTACTCCAGAACTCTGACCTGTAGCACTAACTTAACGGAACGGGCCAATATGGCCGCGACCACAGGCCCCTGGGGAAAATACTAAAATACCAACATAGACTATATGCCATGCACTGCCATTCTGTGTTAAATTGGCTATATTCAAACAACTTTTTTGTTGTCAAATCATAATATACTGAGATTTATATTTGCGCCATGATGTTATAAATTTATCCGTGATTATAACAATGTTTTTCATTTAGCATGACACTTGTCATAATTTTCACTTTTCACATTTAACGGCAAAACGAATATGTGTTCTGGTTTAGATATATTAAAGAGTTCAATGATCTGTCTGTCTGTTCTAGTATGTTCGCGATTTTTCTTCCAGAGCCCTTGACTGATTCCAACTAAATGTGGTATGATGCCTCGGGTTACCCCGACAGATGTTATAACGGCTTTATTTTTTTAATTAAGATTTTAAAACAAATTACAATTTTATTTAATTTGTTTTTCAAAATTTTAAATTTTTGAGCAAGAAGTTTCAATCTAAAAATCTAAAAAGAAAATTGAAAAATTAAAAACAACATTAAAAAGTTTCAGTCTAAAAATCTAAAAAGTAAATAAAAAACTTAGAAAAAAATTTATTTAAATTTATTACACTCCTATGCGCGATTTCCATTGAAAACGCTGTTAATTAAAATTGGTAATGTCACTAGTGAATTATGTCATTTCCCGTCGCTTACTGATCTAGACTGAATTTTCTATGGTTGATCTTTATCCACATCGGGACTTTTAAGCATCTATTCTGCGTGTTTTAATCATATTTGGCGAACCAAATTGATGCAGAAGTGTAATAAATAGAGTAATCAATTAGTTCCGAGAATTACGTTCAATAATTCACTCGAGGCGAGAGACGTTTGGGTAAGAAACTCGTGCGCTAACGCGCACTCGTTTCTTACCGACGTCTCTCACCTCTCGTGAATTATTTAACGTAATTCTCGGAACCAATTGATTACTCTCTATTTATTTTTGGTCAACAGCAGGTCCGAGTTCAATCTATAAAAAAAAACAATTAAAAAAATTAATTTAATTAAATATTGTTTTTAAATGAACTGTTTAAAAGATCAAAATTTGCACGAATCATATACCTGAGTCTGTTTCAGCTAGTTAACATAAGGGCAAGTGCTGATGTGTTCACTTCGGAAGTCGATCTCGGATAACAGACAATATTTATATGGGTAAAGTCTTATTACCAGTGGGCTGTACTACCGCTGTGGGTGTGGCCTCTGTGGAAAGCTCCATTAAAACAAATCGTAAATGAATGTTACTTCCGTGTAGTACTTAAGCCTATATTAAAATTCCAATTCGGATTCGAAGCAATTTTTAATGATCCCGAAAACAACCGCCGCTGCCATGTTGTGAATATTGACTGTCACTCAAGACTTGCAGGAATATACCATTAAAAGAAGGGGGTTATCGTTTTAAACCAGCTGAATGAATTTCACTTAAGAACTAACTAATTGCACTAAGTTAATGACAAGCAGTCACTCTGCCATATTTGGATACTTTAGATGTTGTGAGAGTAACATATCATCTGAGTTGATATACATGCAAATAATTCACTGATTAGCTTGATGCATTGGTGACAATTATTTTCAAGCCTATTTTCCAAGCGCACAATGATCTAGGCTTAAATGTCTTAATTACACCAGGACCATTTTATTTATTTATTTCAGTTTTACATTTCTCGAAGCTTCTTTCGAAGTGTGTCGGGAACGAAGTTTTCCACCTCACCGTCCCATATGCAACATAGTTTAATGTCATCTCCACTAAGGCCCATTTATGAGGTCGCAGGTACATAAATATGGTGTTTTGCAGCAATAATATGTTTTAAACTGTTACAAATGTCAAATATGTTGTAACACATGCTCTCTTTTTTTGCCTCTCGGACCACCCACCCACCCCGGCATATCTTCCTGCAAATTTGTTATTACCACCACCCCTGGTTTCAGTGCAGTGTTTAAAATATGTTTCCATTATGTGGGCGAAAACGTTCTATTATATCGGGCACTTCATACTGTACAGTGGCGCACCGATGGAAACACATTGTTGGATGCCTGGCCGGGCTATAGCTCTTTGTGTAGTTTTCTGGTTTAACAAGACGGATGGGCAAAACGAATATTTTGACTGACCCGCTTCTGCCTCTAGTACACCCTATCAAATTAGCGGTGATGTTCATCCGGAGGGGACAAGTCATTTGAGGACTCTCTAGTTGGGACATTGACGTCGAAACTATCACTGGATTCTTCATCTCCGGCCGGTTTAGCAGTACTGTCTCTATAATGTCGAGCTAACTAATTGTACTTGCCTAATGCGGACCACCGCGTTCTATCGGCAGCGATAATCGATAATTACGACAACGAGGATATTTTGATTGGAAATTTATAAGGGAGAATCGTTAATACCGGTGAAGTTTGCGGGGGTAAGAAGTGTGCGGGGGTAAGAAGTGTGCGGGGGTAAGTATATTTGTCAATTGCGATAATTCTTTGCGTTTTATAACCTTGATCTAAATCATATCAATTTTTAATGATCCCGAAAACAACCGCCGCTGCCATGCTGTGAATATTGACTGTCACTCAAGACTTGTACAGTGACGCACCGATGGAAACACATTGTTGGATGCCTGGCCGGGCTATAGCTCTTTGTGTACAAGTCTTGAGAAACCACCCCTGGTTTATCGTGCACTACAACGTGCTTGTCATCATCGTGTGCAACATAATCTGGCTTCCCTCCGGTTCTAGCATTGAAATCTCCCCCAAGAATAACCAATTGTGCATGTGTTACAACATGCAAGTCTTGAGTGTGTTTCCATCGGTGCGCCACTGTACAAGTCTTGAGAAACACTGCACTGAAACCAGGGGTGGTGGTAATAATAGTCTGGTCGATAAACTAAAACTTTAGGGTCAACCTAGAACAAATTTGGACTAAGTTGGTTTCTATTCCATTTTGAAGAGGAATATATCCTCTATAACATATCCAAAATCCGCTAAAATCCGCTTTGAGCATTTTCTGTAATACAAGATGGCGTCCATGATGGCAGTTGGTATAGAAAAATCCTGAATTTCGGTGGTAGGTGCGCCAACAAATACCAAATTGGTAATAAAATAAAATCCACACAAACAATCCTTAGTCGTAAACCATAACGGTAGAATGTCTGTCAAAATGGCCGCCAAAATGGACAAAATCGAATGAAATTTACAATTTGCGGAAAACTGAATAGCTGGTTATACAAGAACGAACAGGCCGTCGAATTATACGAGGAAGAATGATTTCAGAGTATAAGGGGAGCTATTAATAATAGTATGTAAGAATTCTCTCTAATGTATCTCGCGAGAGAGCAACCGAAAGCCAGGTCTCATATAACGATTGAATGTGGACTTTGTGGGCGCCAAGAAATAGAAGAATAACGCAGTTTTATCTGTACTGTTTATCTTGAATCGTGTAATATATGTGTATTAAAACAGTTAAATGTGATCTAATAGGGGTGTACTCATTGTGTGAACTTTTCTAGAAGCAGAAATATATGTAATGAAAACAGTCTCACGAATGTGACCGATAATCATTTATTTTTGAATCTACAACACACAGTCTGTCAAAATTCACTACTATAGAACAGTATGAGAGCTATTCATATGGTACTAGGTAAAATGTGTAGATCCTATTGTCCGTGTCTTAAAATAGTAGTCATAGTTGCCTCCGGTCAAGTGATTAAACACGAATATTTCATTTTTATCACACAAATACATGGTGGTATACCATGAACGCAATTTATCAAAATACAAAGGATTACAATAGACTATCTTCAATAAATTCTCAACATAACCCAATTTGCCTACATACTCTATGACAGAGACTGTCTTTATACCTGGAAATTATGTGCACTTAAATGCACTAAGGCCACATATACGCGAAACGTACGACCTTTTCTGCAACCGCATCGCCGCGTTTACCCATTCTCCCTAATGTTACACATATCTGCTGCACACAAAACCATAAATAGCAACATTGAGTGAATGGTAAACGCAGAACTAATAACTGTAAACGCTGATGACCTGATATTTAGCGCAAGTATGTGGGTGGGTGGCAATGGTAACATAATTTCAAACAACAAGATACTGACAACTAATAGTGTGTATTGCGTGGTACATATTCATGTTGTAAAGTGCCGATTGAAGTAATTTGAACATAATTGTCTACTAAGCAACCGGTTTGGGAGCACCATGAAAATTAGTACTAAATAAAATGTACGACGTACAGTCTCTTCGATCTAGTGAGATAGGGTACTATTCTGTTGAAGAGATAAGTGTTTCTTGACAGTATAATCAGCATTACGACATACGTGTATGGTTTATTGTCATGGAGAGTGTTGAAAATTCTGGAAATATAACTAGTATTTACACAGATAGGGTGGGCACTTCAGTTTCTGCTTTACATTCAATAATTAATCATCATTCCAAAAGGAAACTACCACGCACTGTGTGACGAAATATTACTTCGTGTGTTGCATGCCCAAAATAACTGTTTTTGGTCTGACTGTTGGATGTATTCTAATAAGAAAACCCGAACGTAAATCATTGGGTTAACGTGCGTAGCAGTGATCGATAAATCATTCAGATATATCTGTTTTAATTATATGTGTACCTTTAAAGATATATAACAACATTCTTGTAAATTACAAATGTGTATTTTCGCTTATAGGGTTGTTATCCAATATGTTGCTTTCATCGTAGCATGGATTGTAGTTGCGGCCATTTCATCGCCGCGATTGCATTGTTTTCTGTCCTTGTCACTCTATTCGCCCCTATACACTTTTACACAAACTGGTATATATCGGATGGAGGATTAATGCGTGCTGGTGTCGCCGATGAGGGATATTGTAGAAAAACGTACTTCGCAAGGTCGAAAAATGAGCATTTATTTAAATCTCTGTAAAAAAGTTTGCTCAAAGCGGATTTTAGCGGATTTTGGATATGTTGTAGAGGAAATATTCCTCTTCAAAATGGAATAAAAACCAACTTAGTCCAAATTTTTTCTAGGTCAAACCTTTTATCGACCAGACTATAACAAGACTTGCAATTTTTCAAATGTTATTAGTAGAACAATCTAAGATATGTAAATGGAATTGTCTTTGATTCGAAGTCGAGCTACTTTAGAATATTGATGAATATTGTTGTTTGAACTTGTGCCTGTACATCAGATAAAAGTAATTTCATCTACTGTGAACTAACAACTTTGACGAATAAGGGCGTTTTATATGATACATGCATCTCGGATTATAATTATTACTTTGGATCGTAATTATCCTAAGTATAATGCAGTGTATATATATATGTGTGTGTGTGTATATATATATATATATATGTATGTATATGTATAGATATAGGCCTACACAAGTTTGAGAGAAAGGTCAATCCAATTAATTAACTTCTTTGTGCGTCAATCGCGGTGCGATTCTAACTAAATATTCATTTACATGTGTCCTTAGATTTGTCTCCGATGACCTCCTGGATTTACTCCTAGATTTACACCAGAAATGGTTTATAAGCATGATATCAAAAATATTTGCTACACTGTTTGGAATATTCAAGGACTCGCTAGAAAATTAACTGACTCTGATTTTATTAAGCTTGTAAATCGTTATGATTTTATTACTTTAACAGAAACTTGGCATACGGATATCGCAAACATCCAAATTCCAGAGTATCATTGTGGTGATCTTTGTAGAAAAGAAAAGACGACGCGGGGAGGAATTGCGTTTTACTGTAAATCTATATATAAAAGCTATATTAAATCCGTTAAGCGAATTGACGATACGACATTGTGGGTTGAGTTTGAAGGTAAAATGTTGGGATTGAAGAAAAACATCGTTTTCATTTCTGTTTATATATCCCCGATAAATTCTAGCTATTGGAAAATAGGCGACAAACGAAAAAGGGTTTATAGTGATCTCGCAAACAAACTTACGAATTTGAAATCTGATCAATTGGTCATTCTTGGGGGAGATTTCAATGCTAGAACCGGAGGGAAGCCAGATTATGTTGCACACGATGATGACAAGCACGTTGTAGTGCACGATAACTATAAGATTGATTCAGTGAAAGAAAGGGCTAGTCTTGATAAAACTTGCAATGATTTTGGGACACAACTCTTGAATATTAGTCTGGCTGTTGAAGGGTTGAACCCGGAAAAAATTCTTAACAAGCTGAATTTGGTGTCATTCGATGCAGCATAACCCCCTGGTGAACAAATCCAAAATCCGCTAAAATCCGCCTTGGGGAATTTATTTTATTCAAGATGGCGTCCAACATGGCCGCTTGAAAGTTGAAAATTTCGAGAAGTCTATTGTTTGACGCACAATATAAAACTATCAACCCATGTTATAACCAAAAATCCTTTTGTAGTGTATACAATATATTTCCAAAACAAACGATGCTGTTTCCGGGTAAAAGACCTAAACATGGCGGCCAAATATCAGCCAAATCCGGAAAATATGTGTTTTTTCTTTATTTTTCCACTAATTTTCCACATTATGAATGTATTGACTTTGAATCCCCGACCCAAACGAAAGATATATCTATTGAGTATTGAGATTGCTTTATGGCGATAAAGCCACATTAAATCCAGTTCCTTATCAACAACTGTTGAAAAAATTCGTGCAAATCTGAAATCTCACCAAAACAATCCCCACAGTGACACACTTAATTCCATTTTTCCGACATGAACATTGGTTTGTGCCTCAAGGATTTCAATTGCATTGTATGAATTAAAGAAGAATTTCTGGTGCTGCTTCTAGGTCAGTCATTATAGTGATAAGCATTGACCCCTGCAGTTTCCATCCCCAATATTTGCAATGTTTGGGTTCTAGATCTATTTTCCCGAGATATGCCCAGATTAAAACATGTAAGTGAACCCTAAGACCAAGGCTGTCCTCTCTGTGTGTGGCAATTTCTGAGGTTCGATAGCAGACCTGCCGGAGGAAAACATGGTCATGAGCTTCGCGTATCTTAGATGACCGAGGGACTCTCCATCCTTGCCCGAGTACATTTGAATGAAAATCTTCGAACCTGCCTCGCCTAACTGTTGGGCTGACGCAGCCCGATTGCTGATTTCTAAGTAAAGATGTTGCAGTTGAGCAGACAATTCTAATCGTTTCATCATAAATCCAATTGCTTCTTCCTTGTGTAAGTCCATCCCAACTTTTGATGGAACGCATCATGATGTGCTCAATAACTAGGTCACTTGACAGTCATGCCCAAACCTACAGCTCCTTCGAATAGTATGAACACCACCCTCTATAAAAGACTAGTATAACCACGGATATTTATGGGGTAAGTCAAGCATCATTTGCAAAAACAAACGACAACTCAGTGGCGGCAAACAAATTCAACATTTTCCCAACAACTACTAAATGGAGATTCCAATCTCCTGTTCTCTCAGCTCGAATAAAATATGTCCACATTTCTAGACTCTCCATATACTGTAACCAACGTTTGGATGTTCTGGATTTCTCGCCAATGTATGTCTTGTAATATAACATAAGTTCGTTAAATTTAAGCAGTTCTATTGAATCGGAAACAGCCGAAACTGGGATGACCCATCAAACACGTTTTCATACAGCTCAATTATTGCTTTCACTTCAATCTGACTAAGCTTCGCCCCTTCGAAACTGTCAGTACCAGTTGCAGCAATTCCCTCCATTGCCAATTCTTCGTTATTTGATGTCGAAGGTACTTCGATATTTAACGTTGAAGGTACTTCGATATTTGATTTTGCAGATAATTCGGTATGTGATGTCGCGTTTGATGACGCGTCATCGGCTCTCGACTTGGATATTTCATTTGAATCCTCAGAGATCAATTCATCCAACAGCTTATTAGTAAGGGCTCCGTATACAAGGAAACGACATCTGAGTGCTCGTGAGAATGCCTTCCCAGAAAGCATTGTGGCAACTGCGTTTGAGCCATAATCGTTTTCAAGAGCCTCATCTAACCCCAACCCATTCATCATGGTACCAATGCTACCCATGAAACACATCATCAGATGGAAGCCGCTGAGTCTACAAACTATTCCAAGTGACGACTTGGCTTAAATTATCTCAACCGGTTTGAACCAAAGTGACTGGTCAAACGCCAAGCATGGAGACAGGGTTTTCCCAACTGTGTCGCGTGATTCTGAATACACATCAAAGTGGAAAACAAACAAGACTCACCTGATGGGTTGAGGTCTATTATCGGTAGAAAAAGATCTTCTGATTAGGCTGAATGTTCTGAGCTGTTTGAAGAAAAGATGTGTTCCATGAATCCAGACCAGTTCGGTCTGTTTCATTGCTCGATTTGAAAGCCAACCGCAATGCCAATCAGTGCTCAAACTTGTGTATGGGTTTTGTAACTCAAGCATGGGTCGATACTTTATAGTGGATAATCCCAGCTTTTTTTGTAGGTTTCAAATGGTGTATGATAGGCACACACTTGTATTCGATTAGTTCTTCAACCATAACACGTTTTTGAAGAGTGATGGCTATTGATATAGGTGTAACCAGTGTGTCGTCCTTCTGAGTGGAAACTGCGAGTACCCCCATAACATGGGATGAACCTTTACCATCAATAGTAGGGACGTTGAGGTGGACGCTATCTGCTGCCCGCTGAGTAAATGTACCTGGAAAAACTCCACGTGTGTACTCTCAAGATTTTCCACCTGGATCACTGATTGCTCGTACCTGCCCCAATTTATAGAGTTCATCAACAAGCCACCTTGACCCGAAACGCGATTCATTTCAACCCATTTACCAACAAGAGTAGAGGTAATAACAGATTGCACGATGCTGTGACCATTGTTATTCTGTTTTATTTCAGATGGAACTATTATCTCCAGAAACATTTCTAAATGGCGAGAAATCCATTTATTTTTGTTGTCAAAATTTCCCAATCTCCTCGCTGGTGGTGTAGGATTTCTTATCATATGTCATTTCCCGCTTTTGCCCTAATCATCTTCGTGGTGGTCACAACAACTCTGTAGGCCTCCTCATCTATGTCATCTTTCTTATCCGCATACCACTTGCCAATTGTCGAGTACGTGACCATATCTTTGAAGCAAATGTCGTTGCTATGCCCATCGATTTCAGCGAAAAAGATATACTCCCCATACCGTTCTTACAATTTCTGTTTAAGGCGTTTTATTGAATTAAGATTCTGACCCAATTGCTAGCTCTATCATTTGAGTATGTAACTCGGACAGTTCGGTATACAGTATACAGTTCTGTACCATCCACAGACTCCAGCCATACACACAGCGAATCAAATGTCATTATGAGCGTTGCATTTCGAGTATTTTCGACACTTGGTACACATGATATACGGCTTCTGCAGCAACGAAATCAAGGCAACTTAGAATGATTTCTGAACCTTCAATGTTCAAAAATCTTCTCTTATTCGGCATTGTTCTAAAAATTTGTATTTAATAGGGAGAGTCGCTATTGTTCGCATTTGCCTCATACAGGGATGACGGGGATCTGATATGGAACCCTTTCCACATATGGAACAGTCTTCTTTGAAATTAAATGGCTCTTGTTTAGACATCATTTTCTTGGAGAGCGGAACCGTATATCCATACACTCAGGATTGACACTGAATGTTCTTTTCCTATCAGTGAAATCACACCTACAATTGTTATGGACCAAGACCTTACCAATGGGTGTGGTTATTTGTTGCCCTTTAAATATTCAGATAGGTGGTTACATCCTCGCTTATCAGAGAAGTCAATCAAAGTCTCCAATCCTTTTGCCATAACTTGTACCAATGGATTTTCCTTAGTGTCCACATTAAATTGACACATGCTATGAAAGGACAAGACTCGCAAGTCCTTTGAAAGTTGCTGACCCCGACATATGGGGTTGGTTCTGCCATTGCCGAACACGTACCATACCAAACGAGAGAGTATGATAATAAAACCCCCAAAACATTGCAGTTTGAATATGCAATAACCCTTCTGCGTATGTTGGCATCGTTGGTTTCAACAGAAGACGAAAAATAAACACAATGTCACACAAAACACCTATCAAAACAACTATATCAAGAAATGATTGGCCACCACACACTTGAAGAAACAATCGCTACGTTATATTTGATAGTTATATTACATAAATCATTGAATTGATAGTCTAATTGGATCATTAAAGAGCGTTAAACACGAGTCATTTAAAATAAAGAGCATTAATTTATATGTAGGCCCATCACTTCATCTTTTCATAGTATATCGCTACGCTCAAGATATGTATGTAAATATATTATCTGATGACCTTGCAATTATATAATCGTGCATTATATTTAAATATATGTACTGAAAACAACTTTTATCTAGATCACTTAGTGCACATACGGAGTCCCGTAGTCACAAATACCTTCATAAATTACGTCAGACCCCTCCCCTATTCAGGGAGCTGTAGAAAATTTTCCCCAAAGCGGATTTTAGCGGATTTTGGATATGTTATACACGAATGTCTCCTCTTTCCAACGATACCAAATTTAGCTTGTTAAGAATTTTTTCCGGGTAGGTCCTATAATTCAGCTCCGACAGCCAGACTATATATGTACGTCCAGTGGATTGAGAATAGTGAACGGCAGAATGTTTGGAGATTCACCAGCTACCAATACAACCGAGCCAGCATAGTAGATTATATAATAACAAATGAGAAATATTTATCTGACGTTACCTACTTTTGTGTAAAACCCCCAACAGAATTTTCAGATCACAGTCAACTCTCGGTGCATTTAAACTTTAGAGTTTGTAAATTCGAAACACAAAAACTAAAATATAACTACACCGATCGAACTGTTAGGGTGCACTGGTGCGACGATAGTTCTGGCAAAGCAAAGATGGCTTTATATGAGCCACATGTACAGAGCCATCTGATGAATTTCAGACTACGAACCTATCCGGAGAATTTGAACGGAACTGAAAATGCAACTCATGATATGTGTGAAATATTCAAATTTATCAATCAGACTGCGACAAAAGTTGTAAAAATAAAACATCGGAAGCAACAACGAAAACGACTATGGTTTGATCAGCGTTGTAAAGATTTGAAAAGAATTATGGAGAATATAGTCAGCGAAATGAAAAAGAATCCTCTAGACAAAAGTCTACAATTAAAGTTTTTCAATGCCAAGAAATTATATAAAAGAGAAACGAAGCATAAGGCTAAATTATTTCGGCTACAAATGTCTGAAAAAATAGATAAGCTCGAAAGTTGTGACCCATCGGTATACTGGAATATAATCAAAAGTTTACGTATTAACAAAGCACAAGAGAAGTCCGATGACCTTCACCCTGATGATGCGGTCGATTTCTTTGAGCAATTACTTTGCTGCGATACCCGTGAAACGAACTTTGAATATCAAGCGTCGAAAGACAATGATCATCTTATAGACATAAACAATAGTGACATAACTGCAACAGAAGTACTTGATGCAATCAGGCAATTAAAAAATAGAAAAGCGACGGGTTTAGATAACATTCCAAACGAATTACTAAAAACAGTTATTCCATTGGTAGTAGATGATGTGACAAAACTTTTTAACCATGTCTTGAAGTCAGGACATTATCCGTTATGTTGGAGTCATTCATTTATTAAAACATTGTACAAAAAAGGAAACAGACATGATCCAAACAATTACAGACCAATCGCTCTGAGTAGTAATTTTGGAAAACTGTTCAATAAAATTATTAATTCTAGAATAGACAATTATTTAGAAAAAAACGAACTAATAAGCGATAATCAATTCGGATTTAGAAAAAATCGCAGTACACTCGACAGTGCTTTCGTCCTGCGTACGTTAGTCATTAAGTACAAAGATATGAAAAAACCTCTGTATACGGCCTTTGTAGACTTCCAGAAAGCGTTCGACTCTGTAGATAGATCTATTTTAGTTAGAAAACTTCGAGGTATTGGCATTAACGGGTCGACACTCGCGATTTTACAGTCTATTTATAAGTCAAGTTATTATTCCGTTAAAACTTCAGCAGGATTTGGTCCCGCTTTATTGTCGAAAATAGGAGTAAGGCAGGGGTACTCCTTATCACCCACTCTTTTCATAATATTCATAGACGATATTGGCGGCAAATTAACTAACATGTCTAACCCGTGCTATTTGAACAATCGTCCGATTACGCATTTACTTTTCGCTGATGATCTCGTTTTACTATCTGAAACGCCTGATGGTTTGCAGAATTCATTGCATGAATTGGAAAAATATAGTTTTCAAAATAATCTAACAGTTAATGCAGACAAAACAAAATGCATGATATTTAAATCAAATAAGCGGAAGTTAAATATAGACAATACATTTTCTATCAACAATGAGTTGCTAGAAAGAGTTGACGAATATAAATACTTAGGTATCGTCTTCACTTCTGACGGTAAAATGTCGAAAGCTTGTGGGAGAGCTTCTAAGGCTATGTTGTTCATGACGAGCTCACTGAATTCACATATAGAATTGTCTCTCAATACTAAATGTAAGTTGTTTGACAAATTAATAATGCCTATATTGCTGTATGGTTCTGAAATATGGGCATCCGAGTTAAAAATTCCATTTATTGACACTAACCCACTTGAGCAAACACACTTGAAATTTTGTAAGAGTATATACTCAGGTTGAATAAAAAGGCATCAAATCATGCTTCGAGGGCTGAACTGGATCGATATCCCATAGCAATTAATGCTATTGGTAATATGTATAAATATCTAACTAAACTGCGTGCAGTAAAATCAACAACTTTAATGCATGATTCTTTTAGGGAATCCCTCATGTCTAATCAATAAACTTGGGACGCACAATTAGTCAAAAGTGGTATCAATATATCACAATCTAATACAACAGTAAGAGTGACAGACAAACTAATAATTGAAAGGTTAAAATCAGAACATATAAATAAGTTCAAAAAAGACATTTTCGATGACGACAGACCAGGTGGTGCTAATAAATTGCGAATTTACAGAACTTTTAAAGATAATTATGACATATATAGAACCGTACCTGAGGCACGTTCGATCGTCCGCGGCAAGAGAGATGTTCACTCGACTACGTGTTAGCAATCATATTTTAGCTATTGAAAAGGGTCGACACACGCAACCGAAGACGTCATTAAAAGACCGAATTTATACCACATGTGTGATGAACGTAAAGTTGAAACAGAAAAACATTTTATTATGGAATGCAGTGCGTACGCTGACTCTAGAAAAGACTTGTTTAATATTGCTCAAAAGTATAGCATAGATTTCATAAACATGAGTGATGATAATAAGTTCATCTTTATAATGAAAAACAAAGACAAACAAATAATCAATTCCGTGTGCAACATGATCCGGTTATTCTTTCTAAAAAGACAGAATGTCAATATGGGGAAATAAAAGGTGAAAGTATTAATTTATAATACTAATGATCATGTATCGTACATATGCATAATTACATGTATTTTATTTTAATGTGTAACTTTTCATGTATTAACTGTTATTTGCAACTGCCTCCATTTGGTGTATTGCAATAAATCATCTTATCTTATCTTATCTTATCTTATCTTATAAATAAAATATATATATATATCATTCAGTCTAGCTAAACCAGGTTTACGGAGACTAGAACTGAGATGACGAATTCGTCTTTTCCGGTCGCAATTTACATGAGTCGAGCTATACACAATCTAGATTGACGGCGTGTCTATAAAATGAGAATGGCTGTTTTGTATTATCATGTCACAATTGATTCATTCTAACACGATGGTTGTTATAAGCGTGTGCTTGTTCGCGTTAATCGAGGGGGGGGCAATAATCGTTATACCGACCTGGCGCATTATCGGCGCATTTGGCTGGAAACAGGCAGTCCACGCGATGACAATCACCATGCGTTTCGTGACTACAAGGACGCAAAATATCTCTTTCGACGTGAGTTTAGAAGGGCCAATCAACAATTTCTAAACAAAACTGACGAAAGACTTGACACACTGGCAGAAACAGATATTGACAGTTTTTTTCTCGAGATTTTAACTCTCATAGAACGCGGAGAAAGGCCCCCGCTCACAATTTATTCAAAATTGGCGACACCATTTTACGCGACCACTTTGATGTGATCGAAGCTTGGGCAACATATTTTAAAACTCTTTACACTCCTCTTCAATGTGAAACTTTTGATCAAACCCACTTTGAAAAAGTCAATGATTCAATTTCCCATGACCATAGTGGTATAGCTGGTAATCTAGATCCAATCTTGTGCTATAGTGTTACATCAGATGAAATCGAAAATGTACTCAGATCAGCAGAAAAGGGGAAAGCCCCAGGTCATGATTTCATTTCATAAGAACGCATTGTATATGGAGGTGAGAGTATCTTATACACCATCGCCCACATGTTAACCAAAATCATGGAATTCAATCACATACTACCACGGGCGAAAAATCGGAGTTATTGTTCCTCTTTATAAAGGGGGAGCAAATCTAAGAAAAAATTTGACAATTACAGAGCAATAACTTTACTTCCGATTCTCTATAAGATTCTAGAAAAAATCATACTCCATCGCCTGGAATGTCACGCACCACAACTTATCCAAGTTAACTCATTACAGCATGGATTTCAGAAAGGGACCGGCAGCATGCATTGTTCTTACACCATCAGTGAATGTATCTCATATACTAAAGAGTTACACAGTCCCATTATGCTTGCTTTCTTGATGCACGTAAAGCGTTTGACACAGTTTGGATAAACGGCTTGCTATTCAAATTACTTCAGAGAGGCTTTTGTGGTAAAATATGGCGTATCATCGAAACTCTCCTGTGTGGTATACAATGCTTTGTCCGCTCTAATAACTCAACATCTAAACTTATCCCCATAAACCAAGGAACAAGACAGGGAAGTATACTAGCCCCGCTATTATACATGCTGTTCGTTGATGACGTATTAAGTGAACTAGTCTCAAGTCCCCATGGTCTGCGGTTGAATTCCACAAACTGCGTGGCACCAACACAAGCCGACGACATTACGTTGTTGTAACTGACGGCAACAGGTATTCAGCACTTGTGCAACATATGTGGAGAGTTCAGCCGGAAATGGAGGTTTTGTTACAATCAGGACAAGTGCAAGGTGGTCGTGTTTAACGAAACAAACTATATTGCAAAAAATCGCAAGATAAATACATGGATCCTCAACGACAAACCGGTGATAGAATCAGACACAATTACACACCTTGGCATCTCTTTACATCGTGAATCACATTCTAACAAGTTCTCCAGTCATATATGTGAGAAAATTAGATCAGTTTATCTCATGCTAAGTAATGCCGGCATGTACGCTGGGGGAATTACTCCACTTAGTTGCTTTACATTATACACCTCCATTGTTTTACCTAGAAGTCTCTACGGGACAGAACTGATGTGTGGGCTCAGTGAGACAAATGTAATATCTCTGGAGCGAGCACATAGGTTCTACCTAAAACGTATCCAAGGCATGCCCGCGCGTTCCCGAACTGACATTGTCCAATCGCTCCTTGGAACAAGTTCCCTGTCGTCGGTTATTGATAAACGTAAACTCAGTTTGTTCGGAAACCTCTGCAGAATGCCGCAGGGAAAATCGTCGCAAGAAATATTCACATCACGTTTAGCCGACCACCTCTCACAAACGTCAAACTGTGTGGCAAGGATTATGATGATATTGTTGAGCATGCCTTACTGGACTGTCCGACGACATCAGAGGTGAGAATACAAGTGTGGTTTTCACTAATTGACATTTTTGGCATACCCTGTTTTTTACACATTGATTCTCTCGCACAGAAGGACCAAGTAATGGTATTGCTCTCCATCCTATCCGATGACAACAGGAGCAAAATATTCAACTTAAACGAGTTTTCTCTTTTCGCTGTGAGGAAATCCTACGAGCTGTGGTCACATTACACAACCAAACTCAACCTCGCCGAAGACACTGGCAGTAACATGCTTGACAGCCCTTAACTGGTCTCAATTTAGTGCTCTTCATACAACAAAATTATCCGAGTCACATTTTATTTAACGCATACGCTATTGCTTTTTCGGAATATTCGGTAAAACATATCAACATGCTCTGGGTCAGCATCGCTAACTCTGAAAACCGAATAATAACATCTAAACTACCATAACAACTTCCAAGTGAGGTATTTGCTGGTATGCTAACATGGTCTTCCCAATCAACATGCATGCAAATACCTCTCTTCGGAGTTAGAGTTACTGAGAATCAAATAAAACACCCTCCTTCAAATTGAGATATGTAAATTATACAGTTTTGTTTAATTTTGAGTGACTCGTCTGAAGGCTTCATGCGAGCATGTTGTTCTCTTGCAAGTCTCTCTATATATATATCCATGCATCGTCTGACTATATGCTTGTTTATGTCTGATTGCCTACTGGGTTGCCTGCCAATACCCCGGGTGCATGTGTTTATGTATATGTATGTATGTATGTATATAAGTATGTATGTACGTACGTATATATGAATGTATGTGTGTATGCATGAAAGTATGTATGTTGGTATGTGTGTGTTTATGCATATATGTATGTATGTATGTGTGTATGCATGTATGTTTGTATGCACGTACGGCCTGTTGTATGCATGACCAACAGTCTGCTTATCGACATATATTGCTATGTTTGAGCATGGCTGCCTCGTTCAGTGTGTGGCTGGCTTATCCGTCTACCACACACATTAATGTTTGTTTACTTACATATTACTTTTTTGTATTCGTTCATTTGTTCATTGCAATTGTGTAAACATTTAAAATATATTGTAAAAGCTCTTCGTTAATGGAGGAAATAAATGATATATATATATATATATATATATATATATATATATATATATATATATATATATATATATATATATACAAACGCCACCTTAGATCAGGTTTTGGTTGGACTGCCAATCTAGACTCGGGAGGTTTAAACTGGACACGAAGAATCCGGCCAATATGTCTGATTTGTATCGGCAGTACATGTTGAGTCACACATACTGGGCTTCTAAAGCAAGCAAATACATGTATAATGTCAACCAGGTACATCGTATTGCTGGCAGGTTACATAAAGGTGAATCCGAGAGCTGGTAAAGGTTAAATACGTGGAAATAAGCACAAATACTGTCTTCATAATCATGCTGATTCCCATGTAGCGGCGAACGATGGTTTTATTATAGGATCCTGGTCATCGAAATATATTTGTCGAGAGCCGTTTTCCAATGTGATGGGGTGATGTTGATACCAGAAAAGACATGTAACCATTTGCACGATGCCATTTTGCATGCATATTAAATATATTCGTATATCTATATACTGTCTCCGCGTGCACTGACGAATGCCCACTATATAGCAAACAATCTAATGCAGGAAATTAAGAAAAATAGTCAGTGTTTTCGTTTACAATGACCAACACAATAGTATACTGCAGGTAGAGTAAATTTTGTGGCACTAAATGTGTACAATGTCCACTTCAGGCGTATTGCCTATATATGAAGACAGTTCTGATAATTAACCAAGTTTCTCAAATAAAAATCCAACCACGCGGTCATTTTTATTTGTTTTATTTCATTAAGTTATGAGACCATTGATCTTTAGCTTGAACTGAAGAATCTGCAAAAAGTAATAACTACGTGAATAACATAAGGGCCGGTTTCGTCATATCGAGTTTAAACAACAGATGTTAAGCCTGGTTTTACAGTAATGTATCATTATGTACTGGAGTCATTCATAAACGGTTTGTAGGATTTATGTCCTCTCATTGTACAAATAATTCATATCCAAGAATATAAGTTGATGCAACGTATCACAAGGATGTAACAGTAAAGGTGTATACAATACCAAATCTAAACTTCTTGAGAGAACCCATAATGTAGTTGAGAGAACCCATAATGTAGTGAACCCATAATGTAGTTGAGAGAACCCATAATGTAGTTGAGAGAACCCATAATGTAGTTGAGAGAACCCATAATGTATAGTTGAACTCAAGAACAGCCAAATGAATTCATGCAATATACCTTTAATATATAATTTGATCGTGTTATACCTTCAGACATTTATGCACACACATTATAGGGAAATATAAAATCAAGTAAATTCTTCGACTCAAACTCTAACAACAGACACATGCATGGAATAATATATTCTTCTGAATGAATGACGCTGTGCGAAATTAACTAACAGTTTCGTTATCGCTTCCCTTGAAACACGCTGAAAAATTTCTTTTGTCCCGATTCCTCGTGTTCGCCTTTCACTTTACGTGATATCGGATTTGTTTTCTCGCGCCAGTAACTCGCCGAATAGGAATCCGTGGTTGACTTTGCGCGAGAACTCGGCCTGCTCTCTATACTCTGTGTGTCCTCGAACACTGGCAGAGTATTGTCCCTTTTCAATTTCATATACGCAGCACTATTCATGCTCTTCTGTCGTCTGTCCTTTGGTTCAGAAGTTGAAGACTGCGCACGCGTCGACGGTTCGTTCTTCGAACCTTTAGCCACTGGCATTGTTTTCTCCCTCCTCATTAACAAGTCAGCTGTGCGAGTCGCTCTATTCGCTCGTTTGAAAATGGATCCGGATAGGGTTGTCTTCGAACGAGACGTTTTCTTCTCAGTTAGACTGTGTGGCGTTTCTGCATCTCTCTTTTTGGATGAATCTTGACCCATGCTCTTTTCATGATACAGCGGCAATTGTAATTTCATTGCCCCGTCGTCTCTGAATATAAAACTCTGCACAGGTCCGCGTTTCCTCTGTGGTTGTTCGGGAGAATCGCCTCTCTCGTCTTCAGATGGGAGATCGATGCTTGCGTCCGATTCCTCGCCTGCACGAGTTGTCGGCCTTGTCACAACATCGTCTGCAGCGTTCACATCAGCTGTCCGAGTTGTCGACTGCGGCGCAGCATCGACTGCGTCGCTCACATCGGCTGCCAGAGTTGTCGGTCTTGACCTAGCATCGACTGCGGCGCTTACATCGGCTGCCAGAGTTGTCGGTCTTGACCTAGCATCGACTGTGGCGCTTACATCGGCTGCCAGAATTGTCGGTCTTGATCTAACATCGACTGCGGCGCTCAC
The DNA here is from genome assembly GCA_032622095.1 of Siphonodentalium dalli. NCBI lineage: Eukaryota > Metazoa > Mollusca > Scaphopoda > Gadilida > Siphonodentaliidae > Siphonodentalium > Siphonodentalium dalli. The sequence goes on from CP136065.1 coordinate 21,308,134, forward strand.
ATTTGCTTCTGGTGTGACTACATCAGCATCGACCTTTTGACCCGCGGATGCAATCTGAGCAACGGGCTGGTATTCACTTCTCTCCGCGTCCTCATCGTCAACATGATTCTGTTGTGTTGCAACGCTCGTAGCTAAGGTTGGTGGTGGAGCAGTTTTATCAGTCGTGGTATTCATTGTCGTATTATCCGAAGCTGGTTCTCTGGAGTCTGTCACATCTCTTCCTGGACTCGCCAGACAGTTATCTGATTCAGCTGCAGTTTTTGTCAAATCTTTGGCGTTTTCTGTCTGCTTCTGATCTAGATGCGTGTCTGTCGCCTGAGGATTAACACCACCTGCCACTCTAACAGGTGGCAAATTCTTCTTCTTCGACCCCTGTTCGTTAAACAAACCTTCGCTTGTGGGGGTCCGTGTGGGACTATGAATAATGCCTACTTGATTGGGTCGTTTCTTCAACATTTTGGCACTCAGTGTACTTTTCAGCCTCCTTGGTTTGAATTTATTCGTTGTTTTCGTTTTAGTTGCAGCCACGTCTTCGTCAGATTGTTCCGCGACAACTGCTCGTTTCTTCTTACTTCGCCGAGATTTCTTTTTACGGGTTCCCATGTTGATATTCTTCTGACCAACGACGACAAAAGAACGGAACTCTCTAGGACCAGTACCCCCGTCTTCGCTATCCATATTGATGTAACTATCAGTGGAATAGTCGTCAACAACAACGTGTCCTCTTGGCAGCACGCTGTCAGTTCCTACGTCAATTAACGTGCCATCACGTGATAGTGCCAGCTGGTTCTTTGACCGCCTGCTAAACCGCGGCTTGCTGTCAACTTCATCGTCAGGTGCAGATGTAGTATTTACGGGCGTGAACCCCATGAGGCGACCTTGAGTTCCGACGTGAAGGACGATGGATTTCTCTCGCCGTATCCCGGGAGTACTTCTCGGCGTTTCACTGTGTTCCCACAACTGAACCCTAGAGGTCTGAGTATCCTTTTCACATGGGATATATCGTGTCTCGGTCTCTTGAGCCATTGTGACCCTTTTCTCGCGCTTCCGTCTCCAGCACACGCAACAGGCTATGCAGCAGGCTTTGAGTCTGGCATTCTTTCTGATACATACGATGACTAGGACGATTACCACGACGATTACGACTACAACACATAACGCTATGACGACTACGACTCCTCCAACCAAGCTTGCGCTTGCGACAGCAGCTGCAATCGTTGTAGTTGTTGGTTCAGCTGTGGTCGTTGTTACGACTGAAAAGAAACAATTTGATGATTACATCCTCCCGAATTAACCATTCCATGACTGGAGCTTCCTGATTTTTTGTTGGTGCGAAAACCCTGTGACATTTCATTCTCTTATACATGCGAGTCTCCCATGTGGAGCCTCGCATATATAAGAGAATACTTTGGCCTCAAAATATTTACCTTGACATTGTAAGCCATTGCATTCTCTTATATGTGCGAGGCTCCCTGTGGGAGACACGAATATATAAGAGAATCCACTGGCACATGCTCTTTAATGCTGCACCAGCGCAGCGTCCGCCACGAAAGGGTTAATTCCCAACACTCATCTTGATATATGAGGTTGTTATATGATATGTTGTCTATTGTGTTAGTTGTGTTCATATTCCTTCAGTGGTGACAGGGCCAACCCTGTTCAAAATTTCCAAATTTTGTATCAGAGATAGTAGCAGTTCGCACCTTCATTATTCAGACTAATAACAGTTCTAGTGTAATGCGTTTGATATAACTTTTCCAACAGTTGGAAAGATAGAGGTACCGGTCGAGAAACTCTAACACTATAGGTGGGGTCGAAAATCTGTAAAATGAAGAACCAACAATTGGCTATTTGAATTGATCTGGTTGTGGAGGGCGTAATTGGAAAGACCAAAGGGCTATTATTTATGGTTTATGTTGTGAGATGTTTCATCGAAACCACTAGAATTAAGATTAAAATATGTGGAAACTCTATATTCACGTCGCTTCCCCAATGTGGAATGGCCCTGACCATATGTAGAGTGTAAATTACAAGGTAATAGGTAAAATGTTGTATGAGTGTATATAATATTCACCGGATCCATCAGTACAGTGGCTTCTGATGATTTATGAAGAATATATAGTAGTCTTTCGCAAATTACACGGGTTCACGTACTAGAGATTTAGTGTGATGTTATTATAGTGTCAGGGGCTCACATACTAGAGAGTTAGTGGTGATGTTATTGTGGTAATATCCTTGCACTTGTCGTTTTGCGGGGTCATGGTCACGTGCAAATTATCTTATAAAACTCTAGAACACTTTTTTAAATTTACAAATTCGTAACAAAACCTTTTTCAATATACCAATCACATGCGTTCGATATCACTGGTACATAATGCTTTTTAAAATCCCCCATCTGATAATTCGCAATTGTGGGTGTCATCTTATTGAATATAGAAACCCTGAATGTTTGCTTTACTCGAAGTGTTATTTAAACTCTATGTGCATATAACGAATAACAAGTCACTTTTCATCCGAACTTTCGGCCATCGCTGCCTCTATCAACGGTATTATGATACACTTCATGTGTGTGTGAAGACTCACACGTGTGAAAACGGTGAAGGACCGTGACGTTACAGGAAGTGAAGCGTAAATGTCTGTTATCCTGGTTACCCGTGATATTTTGGTTACGTCCCTTTACCCACATTAGGTGACACTCCACAGTTTCGAATGATCAGTAGGGGTAAATTTCTTAGAACAGAGTACCAGTGTTTTCTGTCACCATGGGTGTGGTATGTTTATTGAGAGAAGGTTAGTTATGAATTTGTGGATTTTTAGAGGATGTCTTTGAGTTTTGAAAAATATTGTTTCAGGTGACCTTGACCCCACCAGTATGAAGTAGTAGCGATTTATGCGAAACAGTGGCTCCAGGCACCAGCGTGACTTTTTAGCACCTAAAATTTGTCATCTGCATGAAAAATAATTTTTTTTAACTTACAGTGGTGAGAAGTTTGAAATTTTTTGGTATTATTGTGAGGAAACGGTGTTCTTCCAGACAACATAGGCGGCTATACCATAGATTTTCTGGTTTTTGTGTCACACGAGCCTGAAAATCGCTTATTTTTGCCATTTTTGCATCAAAATTTCATTTTTCAGGCACACAATCAAGGGGCATAACTCTTGCTACCCCCATTAAAATGACAATTCTGTACCAAAATCTTTAAGTCTAGAATGTGCTCAACCCAGGTATATATACATTGTATATGTGTTGTGGGATAACATTTCAGTTATTTTTCATTGAATTGATGCCCCCCTTATTTTGCACCAATCCCTGCAGAAACTGTGGAGTGTCACCTTAGACCACAGCGCGCCAAAGTTTGAATCAGACTGTTTATAATTACGTCATTATTCAGGGGGGGGTCGCGGAAAAAATTTACATATATAGGGCGAAAAAAATGTTTTTGCCCCTTTCGGGGACCCACCACCCCTCTACCTGCAATTTTTTTCCTTTTTTTTCCGCCCAATTTTTGGGACCCACCCCCCCCCCCAAATCTTACAAAAAACATAAAATAGAAACCAAATCAAAGCCTAGCAAAGAATTCTTCCATTTCTTATTATTTAATACTATTCCCAGCATTTTAGTAAACCTCTAAACTGCTCTAAAGGGAGATAATTCTATTAGTATAAAATGTGGAAATGCTGAACGCATGCACTTAAAAACATTGGGCATAATGCCATAAAACATAATAATTACGAGGTAATACATTTCCTGATATCCTCAATAACTCCATATTCTTTTATATAACAATAGTATAAGATGTTTTAGAGTCAAGGCCCAATAGTAATACTGTAGTAAAGGGGGTAGAACAAATTTCATCTGGGACCCAAGCCAAGGAAAGTCACACTCACAGCAGCTCAGTCTAAATACATGTATGTATGTCATGTTGGTTTGCAGATTGACATATACCAATATTAGCGAAAAATTGGTAGTATTATTAACTTATTATCAGAGTATAAAGTTTAGTTTAAAGCCAGCAGAGATATCCAAGCCACGGTCACATTGTACAAACCGTCTGTATACATGTAGGTTCCCCCTGTGCAATGTGGTTTACTGGACGTATCACATGGAAACCCTTTATAAGAACAAGCATCCTGGATCAGACTGTTCAGTTGAGATATGTGACTCTGAGAAAGTTCGCATGAAGAGAGTTGCATAGATTACCTGTGCAGTTTGATCCAGGTTAGTATGATTTATAATTAGTTTCAAGAACAAAGTTCATATTAGTCATGTTTATATTCTAGCTTTATGTTGCATATGGAATAAGTTGAGACTTTAATACCAAAAGCTACTTTTATAGTTACATTGCTCTATCCTGCTATATCCTAAATTGAATATCAAAGCAACCAATAATGAACATACAACTAATAATTACAATACCATATGTATTGGCAGTCAAATAACTGGAACTCCAAGATATACTACCTTATTACATGTATATGTACAGTACCTAACTGCTTAGACTTGTGAATAATAACTGTGGTTGATTTAATATCACAAAAGGCTAAGTTTTCATATTGTTATCCAAATAGTATGAACTTTTTGTATGAGTTATTTTGTTTTATAGTTTTAAACCAGTGGAATATAGTGGAACTGTTATTTTTGTTTGTATCATCAAGTTTATCTTGATAACAAATAATATCCATTATGTGGATTAAGAACAGAAGATGGTAATCATTTCATAATTATGCTTATATAATATATCTTTCATCCGTCGAAATCTGGTACATTAATTTTGACATACATCAGCATACATACACCCCTAAATGGTAGTTAGTTCTGGTTAGTATGTTTTAAATAGCATAGTGTGTCATATGGTTGATATTAACAGATTACATGAGCACAAAAACAGTGATTTTAAGTGGAGGAACAAATTTGCATTTTTGGTCATTTACGCATTTTTTCCGGGTGAAATGACCCACCCACCCCCGCCTCTTATATGGAATTTTTGTGCGCGACCCCCCCCCCCCTGCATTATTAGGATTTACTGGCGTACGCAGTCTGTTGAATTAAATTAACTGATAACTGATAAATTTGCTAAGTATATATGCCCAATTAGTTACAATTAGGATAGAACTAGTTCATTTTGTCGGGCTATGTGGTATTCGTCAAAGTTTGAGAAACTGATATACAGCCACCAGTGTATACACCACGGAAAACATACGGATAACTACCATTCTGCGGAAGTGACATGCGTCGGCTTACGTCAAAATGGCGACGTCCTCAATATAGTAACACAACATGTCCGGATGCCATGAGTGAGTCTCCGAATAATATAGCGTAATTCCGTGACGAACGCGACGGCCGAAAGTTTCGAAGGTAGAGTGACTTGTTATTCGTTATTTGATTAAAAAAAAACGTTACATGGACATGATATCATTATTTCTCAGTGTAAACTATACCCAAAGTTCATTTCTATCATATCTGAAGATATTGATGAGAGTTTTGCATTTCGAAGTTTGCTATATGGTTGTGTTCAAAACGAATTGTACGTATTCTAGCTTGTCTAAAAATTGGTATACTCACGACATTGATCTGAAAAAGAGAGAAAAATGCATCAGTCAATATAGAACACAAAAACAAAACATGGATAATTGATATAACACTGTGAACCCAGTGGTATTCAAATGTTTATTACACGCTTGTTCCCAGAAGTACAGTTATTGCTGTATCCATGTTTACAACTCGTTGACGTCAAATGACGTACACGACGTTCGCATCAAGCCCTCAACCATGAAACCGGAACTATAAAATAAAAGCATCATCACAAAACAAGCCCTGTATTTGCCTAAATGAACATTGTAAGCAGTATGTATAAGCTTGTATTTTTAAATGCACGGATTCTAGGATGACGTGTAATACACACAAGAACAACACGTGTGATAATGTGTTTGTTGACACGACACTTGTGCCATCGCGGAATGATATAACTTGAGGCTGTTTGTCGTATCAATACACCCAATAACACACTCGTGTCGTTCTGTGTGTGTATTTATTGCTCCTGAAAGACAATTCCGATTACAAGACTACAAAATTAATGGCTATTTTGTGAACAAAATATAGATAAAATTAGATTGGTCTGTGAAATATAAAGATGAAATGCAATTTTCATTGAATAATGTTGCTAACTAGATAGAGTTATCCCTCTTGGTACGGTTCAAATGTTAACATACCTAATGTTGATAGATGATAACGCCTCTGTGTTAACATACCTAATGTTATTAGACGATAACCTCTCTATGTTAACATGCCTAATATTGGTAGACTGATGAAGACTCCCATACCGTCTCTATATTAACATACCTAATGTTGATGGATGATAACGTCTCTGTGTTAACATACCTAATGTTGATAGATGATAACGTCTCTATAGTAACATACCTAATGTTGATAGATGATAACGTCTCTATAGTAACATATCTAATGTTGATATATGATAACGTCTCTGTGTTAACATACCTAATGTTGATAGACGATAACGTCTCTATAGTAACATACCTAATGTTGATAGATGATAACGTCTCTATAGTAACATATCTAATGTTGATATATGATAACGTCTCTGTGTTAACATACCTAATGTTGATAGATGATAACGTCTCTATAGTAACATACCTAATGTTGATAGATGATAACGTCTCTATAGTAACATACCTAATGTTGATAGATGATAACGTCTCTATAGTAACATACCTAATGTTGATAGATGATAACGTCTCTATAGTAACATACCTAATGTTGATAGATGATAACGTCTCTATAGTAACATACCTAATGTTGATAGATGATAACGTCTCTATAGTAACATATCTAATGTTGATATATGATAACGTCTCTGTGTTAACATACCTAATGTTGATAGATGATAACGTCTCTATAGTAACATACCTAATGTTGATAGATGATAACGTCTCTATAGTAACATACCTAATGTTGATAGATGATAACGTCTCTATAGTAACATACCTAATGTTGATAGATGATAACGTCTCTATAGTAACATACCTAATGTTGATAGATGATAACGTCTCTATAGTAACATACCTAATGTTGATATATGATAACGTCTCTGTATTAACATACCTAATGTTGATAAATGATAACGTCTCTATAGTAACATACCTAATGTTGACAGACTGATGTCGAATCCGGGTGATGCCACCGATGTGGTTGTTTGACCACTCAGACACTGCTGTGGGTATTGTGTAGCCGTGACCGATGTGCCCGAGCTTGAAACCATCTGGAAATAAAATATTTTATCTCAAAGAAAACAAAAGGGATAGAAGACCTTAGCTCTATAAAGGGTCCAGAGATTAAAGATGCATAATCCGATTAAGCGCCCCTAAAATTGCCTCAATTACTATTTATTTGTATTCGGAGTTAAAATTTATTTTATTCGAGTCGATGAACCCACCTATCAAAGCTCAGAGTTATTAAATATCGATTTTTGAAAACATTTATTTTTCACTATCGAGACTTATTAGTAGCCCAGTAAAAAGTCGACGAGCCGACGGTCTCGACCAGATTGCGGATGAAGATGGATAACTCTAAAATCAAGAGGCTTTGTGTTTATAATATGGCCAAATTTCGTCGAACAACATGTTGTTAAATAACTTGCACGTTTCGGACAATTTTATACTATATTTGACAGTGGTTAGCATTATTTATGGGCAATTAATTTTGGCATTTCTAAAAATGTTGTTGTTGGAATCTGATTATATGGGAACCATCGAATGGGATTGAGTACTTTTAATGACGTAAATAGACAGAAATAATGCGTGAACTAAAAAACGTTACCACACGAGTTTGTTGTGGCGCAATGTTACGAGAGCCGCCAGGCGAAATAACAAGCGTGTGCGATATAGTTCACAGCCTCCACACGCATGTGTGGCTCTTTGTTTAGTACACACCAACAGTCTATATTATTTAGTATCAAATTCATTCCGTTTTGGTTTCCATACTAGTTAGTCATCTACTCAACATAATACGATGTTGAATTATTGTTGTAGCTTCTAGATGCTTTTCAGTAGAACAGGTAGCCCATGTATAGCTGGGATTCAAGCTTCTTTTTTTTCCATTTCAATTTCAATTCAGTTCCCCAGAATTTCACTCTGTCCTTCATTTAAGTTAAAAACAAAAGGGCTACAAGATTTCATGGACACTATTACACCACATCACACGCTAAAGAAAATTCATACATTTGCTGAACCAAATAATCCCCATTGATTTAACATACCAAAATGTATGAGACTGATATATACAGAAATATTCAAACTGTATTTTGTTGCATTCTGAATACCATTCAGTTCAATTGGACTCCCAAATACCAGTTAAATGGTGAAGGGTTTTCTATTCCGAAGGTTCATCATTCCGAAGGTTCACTATTCCGAAGGTTCATTATTCCGAAGGTTCCCTATTCCGAAGGTTCATTATTCCGAAGGTTCGATATTCCGAAGGTTCGCTATTCCGAAGGTTTTCTAAGATGGGCATATTTAACCAGAAATGAATCAAAATTTTGCACACCCCCCCCCCCACAAAAACCACACGAGGAATGAAAAATACTTTCGCTAGTATTCACAATCATATAGTACAATTATACACCCCATTCTAATTCCTAAATTGTCCCAGCTGTCGGTTATTAATAGCAAGAAGACAGTATCAGTTTATCGTTTATTGTGGAAATTTGAAAACACGATGACTGCATGACTGAAATAAACTACATGTAAGAGATACAGTCTGTCCGAACTGGCAATCTGTACTTGAAAGAAACATCAACATTAAAGGCCCAGGCCACTTAATTTTCTAACCCCCAAATCACATATCTAAAATATATGTCATATTAAATAGGAAGCTCTCGTTGTTTATCAACATATCCGGTGTAATAAACTGTAAACATGTTTTTGGTGAGATACCGACGTGTTTTTGTGCTTAAGTTTCATCTGGTTTTGTTGCGCAAAGTGTATTATTTTTAATGGAGGGGAATAACTCTATATTTTAAAGATAGAGATATTCCCCTTGCATTGAAAATTCATTTTGAGTTTGAATTCTGTTGCATTCTGGAAGCAATAACGGGGGATTTTATGATTTCAGCTGATTTCTATTTCTCTATGGGTATCTTATGAGACACAGACGTTCCACATGGTGATGAATTATAGTATTTTATTTATATTTTATGGTATAAATTGTTATTAAAACCGTATATCAAGGCACTATAAAAAATAATAGGTGACTCGGAAATTAAGTGGGCATTAAAGTCAATACAAAGTCACAATTGCAGTTAGGTTCATCTCATATCCGTCTATTCAGGGATATTATGCTATGCAGTATGTTATGGCGCTCCAGTATTCATTAAAGGGGTACTGTACACTAAATCCGGCAATTTATGAGACCATCTCCTTTTATACTCAGCAGAATATATGCATCAAATGAATGCATTTGAGCCATGGATTAGTGCAAAACAAACTCATGTGCACTATAAACAATGCAAACTACATGGTAATTATAATGAAAATGAATTTATGACTCAAGCCATTTATTCATTTTCATCATAATTACCATGTTGTTTGCATCAATCAGAGCACATGAGGGTATTTTGCACTAATCCATGGCTCAGTTCATTCATTTGTTGCATATATTCTGCTGAGTATAAAAGGAGATGGTCCTATAAATGGCCGGATTTAGTGTATAGTACCCCTTTACGCGTTATAGCCCCACTGTTATAATCCGCCTTTAGCTGGCGTATTCTTGCCTCTAAGATTATTGAGATATAATGCCATTAAATCGTATGGGAACATAGCAGATGTGTGGTCTGCTTGATGTGAATATGTATTGAGAAATAACGTGATACGTAGTGGCATTAAATCTCAAGGAAACCCGCGAAAAAAAAATCACATTTAATATTATATTGTTTTAAGTTTTTCCTTCATAAAAAGCGAATAGCGAACCTTCGTAATAGAGAACATTCGGAATAGTGAACCTTCGGAATAGTGAACATTCGGCATAGCGAACCTTCGGAATAGTGAACCTTCGGAATAGCGAACCTTCGGAATAGAGAACCTTCGGAATAGAGAACCTTCGGAATAGTGAACCTTCGGAATAGTGAACCTTCGGAATATAGAACCTTCGGAATAGTGAACCTTCGTAATAGCGAACCTTCGGAATAGAGACAATGGGGTGTGAATCCTGTGTACCTATTACAGTTTACAAGAATCCTGAGTGCAGGATCAGTCGTAACACCCTCATCTTTATATTCTGACAGATACGACTACGTATGTCCACGTTGGTCGAATCGCCTCTTTAGAATGATTACTTACATAACATGTGAATCTGTATGTGGAACTCTCGTCTGTTGTGACATCATTATTGTAGACAGTGACGTATTTTGAATTCCCAGATGTTGTGGAATGGAGGCAGTTCAAAGAACCATTCACTAAAAACAAAGTCGTATCGCATATGAAATGTCATAATGTTATATATGGAAATAGCTTGGTTGATTTTTATCTACGAGTATTTATAGGGGTGTGTCGATGGGGACAAGGGAGCATGTCTCACTGTGGACAAACAGAAAGTCAAAAGTATGATAACTTGTGCCATGCAAATAATATGTGCATGCTGTAAGAATTGTCAGAGTGTGTCAGATTATATCGCTATACCTAATATGTTCAACGGACATGGATCATTCTTTCTTCCAAATTTTGTCTCACTAATTTGGAAAGAGGCATAATTTAGTTTGACAAATACACGAAATATCGAAATAACGGCTTCATATGCTCTGAAAAATACTTGCCATGGTCACAACCATTTACCAGCTGTTTAAAAATATTCGCGCAGAAGTGAAATAAACGCTCTTTATTTCTACCAGATCAGGAATAGCCTAACGTGGAATGCTCTTTTCTGTTCCATGTCATGCAAATGGCTAATGTTCGTTTGGAACCCAAGCATCGTGTTCAAAGTTGTATTTTTATCGCTTCAGTGCGTTTATCTCGGACATATAATACTGTAATTTGTAAAATAAGCTAAAAATGTTATTGAAACCGATGTATAATCATCCAAGTGTAATGTTCTCGCTGTTAAAAGGGATGTCAAATGGAAAAAATTTGAATGAGCGATTCCCATGCAAATCTCGGGATCAAAAGTTATAAAGTTGGAAATATTTCTGGTGTGACTTGATGTGGTATTGAAACAAAATATACACATTTATCTCGCGGGTTAGCTTGTAACTTGTTCCATTAGAATTATTGCGTATTTACGTTTGAATTTTAAAGTAGATTGAGTGTTGTAATTCCAGAACAAAAGTCATTAGAAATAGATTTATAGCAAAACATTATAAGTTACATCGCCCACCCGCCAGATGCAATTAATGTTTTGTTACGTTTAATGAGTATAATCATGCTTACTCCTAGATCGAACAACTGCTTCATACACAACGTTTGATCCGGTTATTCAGCCGATCATTGCATGGAAATCCGCATTCAAAATTGGTCATTTGAACACTTCTTAATGTATGGTTTATATTGTTCGCCCCGCTTTTACATTGAGGACGTAGCGTTTATCTCGCTGTACAATGTGACCAAATTATCGTCAGTAGAACCGATTGTTCTTCAGCATTATACCAAAAAGAGCGTTTCCTGTTTGTCTATTCCCGGTATTGTAACAATAAAGAGCGTTTATCCCACTTCTGTATGAGAAATTGATAACAGCAGCTGGAAAAATTGGTATGGATGTGGTATAAAGTTTGTTTCTGTTTCAGATTATAAAAAAGTCTTTATTTAGTCTGTATTAATTGACCTATAAGTATATCAATCCTTCGAAATTACATAGACATTCGTATATCACATGAAACCCCTATTATATCATTTAAAAAGCCATTATATATTGCCTTAGCTCTCACTGGTGACGAATAGGAGCGTGCTTCCACCAACTTGGCATCGCGCCAACAAAATGACTTTACATTGAATCAGGAAAATTAATATTATTTCGTAAAGCCGCACATGACAACAGCACCAGTCAATACAAAATGATTGCTTTATTCATTAAAGTTAAATTCTTTCCAACTTCGTTGCCCTAACGAATATAGACGCAAAAACAAAGGGGCAAATTGGGGGACTATATGTTCCGTCCGCAACTCGAGCGCGCAGTACTGTCGTACACGGTTGCAAAGCGTCTCGGCGAACAATGTAAATGTGTCCATTTTAAAGCTTCTGTTACGGATTTTGATTTGGTAAAAAGCATAGGCTCTAGTTTTTTAATGTAATATACAAGATCTTCAACTCGTTATGTTGGGATATAAGATTTTATGAAACTCGTTTAATAAATTTGATTTACAACTCGTCTACGACTCGTTATGAATCAAATTTATCAAACTCGTTTCATAAAATCTGACGTGACAACGTGTAACTTTGACTTGGATGTTTACACATACCCGAGTACGCCTGGTTGAGAGTGTAACTTTGACTTGGATGTTTACACATACCCGAGTACGCCTGGTTGAGAGTGTAACTTTGACTTGGATGTTTACACATACCCGAGTACGCCTGGTTGAGAGTGTAACTTTGACTTGGATGTTTACACATACCCGAGTACGCCTGGGTGAGAGTGTAACTTTGACTTGGATGTTTACACATACCCGAGTACGCCTGGTTGAGAGTGCAGTTGGCATAGTTGAAACTCATCAGGGTTCTATCTCCACATACTGTAAGCTGCGTATCCCCTGTGCATTCTGTTCCGCCTTTATTCGTGTAGCTATGGATGCCAACCAGATCTTCTGGACAGTCCTGCTTAGCACTCGCAATGGTACCTGTACAAAATAAGTTAATAATTAAGGTTGGTAATTTCAACAGTGATGGTCATGGTAATATTCTCAGCAATTTAATCTTCCAGACTATAAACTGCCGGTACATTTTCAAACATATGGTTTCGTCGAAAATCCAGATCACTTAGATATTGTTACACTATTATCAAGGCTATTTAACATAACCCTAGATTTGTTCATGTATTTGAGATCCATCAGCCATATTTGGACTTCAAACATAGCGAAATTCAGGTCTACTAGACTTATGCCTATTTTCCAACTGATTTATGACCTTTTTAGTGTCATGTGGCAAATGACAGCGATTTAGAAAAAAATGCCTGTTTTCACCCTTATGTGAGCTGATTTTCTGTCAAATTTTGCCTATATTTGACACAAAATTATAAAAATACTGATTCGTGTATTTTACTGGAAATTCAGGAAATGAAGCAGCGTGGAAAATACTTTGAAAATAAGCCACAAAAGGTATAGATAGTATAGTCTATAGCTATATTAACTTTTCTCACAATATCCTCAATTGCATGACAATTCTGGATTCATAGAAAAACAGGGAGGTAATTTTGACAGATTTGGACGTCGAAGCACCATATATCTGGCTTAATTAGCGGTCAAGACATAACTGTAGCAGAAATCACTATGTAAGCTTATATGCAATTAAAGCACTAATCAAACTAAGCCTATTTACATACCCTGGTATAATAAACATGATTCATTTCTGTCAAAAATATTGTCTAAATATATCATTAGTGGACGCAAACCTTTAAAATTTACAGCTGTGACAGCCTGTGAGGAACTGATAATGTGATGCTGGAAGAATTATCAATGCACCTCGACGCCATCTTGAAGTGTTATGAAACACCTCGCCAATAAAAGTATGTGTACACAAGTACCGTAGTCCGTGTCGATTACATTTGATTTGCGACAGACCAGAAATGAAATGACCGTGTTGCGACCAGAAATGTACATTAAGATGTCTCTCGACTCAGATAACGCTTGCAAATCGGTCTAAATTGGTGATGTGTCCCAATTAATGACTTATCAAATTCTGGCAAGATAACACGTCAATAAGAATATATCGCTTCAAAATAGTCAGGGACGTCACGATAGGGGGTGTGGGGTGTCTCACCCTCCCCAATGAGGACTATAATTTTCAATAGTTGGAAATTTCATGACTCAAATTCCAGTAGTTGTACTTACAATTTATTTAGTTTATTTCAATTTGTCCTGTAAGGTAGCAATGTTGTGTCAATATTACAAGTTAATACACAGCCATTTGAGTAAATAAATTCCAGTAATGCTCATTACCTGAACACATATATGAAATTGAAATGAAGCATTTCCTTCAATTAAGACTGGTATGTTTTACCAACAATAGCTTCATGGTCACTAGTATATTAGTAATGTCAAACCTCCATATCTTTCTGAGGACAGGTTTAACAATATAACAATCATTCAGCATGCATACTTGTTACTATTGTGTGAGTTATAACTTGTGACTCCTAGGAATTTTAATACATGTATTTAAACTCATATTCGATCCTCAACCATATTCTGATTAATATCATGTATAATGTACTGAATGCACAGTGTACTCAATACATAAAAAATGGATCAATTCTATCATTCATGTTACTAGTGTCAGTGTCTTTATGTACACAGTCCATACTCCCAAAACGAACATATATAAACCCAAATTATTAAGCCATTAAGCCAATATTGGAATTTTTCATTACTCAAAACCAAATCCTATATAGTTGGAAATTTTATTAAACTAAATCCTATATAGTTGAACATTTTATGGTCTCACCCCCTCCCTGAGCCCTCCCTGAAAATAGTGTTTCCGATTGTTCTGTAGTATGTTAAAGGCACGTGAGGCCTTAGTTGTCGAAAATATTCATATTTGTTCCAATCACCGTAAACAGAAAAACATTAAAACGCATACAGTTTCGTTCATATTACCATGACTATCGCGTAAACAGCATGTTATCATAAAGATTTACTATATTTTACCTAAACAAGAGCCTGATTGTGTTACAGAAGACAGCATAATGCTGCTGGCTAATCACACACAACTGGCATAAACGCTCTTTATTCGTTCCATATCAGGAATTCACCAACAAAGAACGCTCTTTATGTTTACCATCATAATATAAACAAACACCAGAAAAGTTACTTTTTATGGGTTTGTTTACATAACAATGGTCAAAGATATGACAATAACATACCGTTTATGCGATATATCTTATTTGTATACGGACAAAGTATGTCTACATTTTGTTGTTCTTTCTGTTTGTGGCGGTTTTTGACGGGTGGAAATATTTTCACAGGAAACCCACCGCCAAGGCCAACCGTACCTTTAAATAGTCCCTCGTTAGGTCTGTCCTGATAAGGTGGAAAAGTGCATTCGGTCCACTGTTTTGAGGAAAATTAAAATAAGCTAATGAATGTGTATCACCTCAACCAGGGTTTGCCAGAGAAAAGAAGTGTGTACATATATATGATCATAAAATATATTTATCAGCTTATTTAATCAACAGTAGTCATATATTCACTAGGACAGACCAGGTGGTTTATTTTGTAGGAGCTAAATGGATATCTGCTAGATTTCGTAGTGTTTTCACCCTGTTAAACCCCATTGATTTAATAATCCTATTTCAGTCTATCCGATCGCCACCCGCATGACACAGCACAATCACATGGATTATAAAATAACTCTCCTGGTTAATATGATTGCAGAAACGCAACAAAGACGAATGGATTCGTAGTTTAATCCGTTTGTACTATATACTCATTAAGGAGTATTTACCTTAATAATATGAAATGAAACGACCATGAACAATTTTTTTATCATTATTTCTTACATTCTTTAACAATTATTACAATTATAAAAAAAATAGAATATCTTCCATAATACATTAAATGATCAGATCAACAAACGACGATATGCATTGTGTTTAACTTAATATCTGAATAATCCCCTCCAATGAATAGGAATCATTCTGTACTTGTATTATATTTTCGCCTGTCTGTCGTCTGATTTTATTACCTGAACATCCCTCCAAATAAATAATAGACCATTCCAATGTATACTTTTATATCTGAATGGGAGAATTAATAGTAAAGATTGTGCAGCCATTTGACCACTGAATGGATTAATTTTAATAAAATATAAGCAGACGACATACATATGAACCTATCATACCTATGGCCGTTTGTTGTTGACTTTGCCACACGTCCATGCGGTTCAGTAAAGAAATGGTTAACGTTAGTATTGACGAAGTCCATTTAAAGATGCATTATCCGAATTAGCACTCCTAAATTACTATTTCTTGGCTTCGGGCGGGGGGGGGGGGTAAAAATATGTGATTTGAGTCGAGGAACCCACCCATCAAAGCTCAGAGTGATCAGATTTCGATTTTTGAAGTTTGTTATTTCTCGAGATGTGCAATTATTTGTGGCCCAGAAAAACGTCGTCAAACGGACCGTCTCGGACAAAATTGCCTGGTAAAAGCGGCCAAAGTTCGTGATTACTCAAGTGATAATACGGCCAATGATACCCCCCTCGCTTATTGGGGAAGGGGGCATGTCGCCAAAGAGGAGAAGACTTCGTATAAGCCCTCGGGCTTGTTGTCTGATCCTCGTTTCCATAGATTAACTCTTGTATTTTGTATATATGTGTCATCTGTATATTATGTTATTTTTTGGATTTTGAAATAAAAATATGTTTACACTATAATACGGCCAAAATGTTGATAAATAACACGTTTAGGGCAATTTGATACGATAGTTGGCAGTGGTTAGCATTATTTTGTTGCAATTAATCGATTCTGATAACTAAAGCGTATTTTGAAGAAATGTCGTCGTTGTTGTTGTTGTTGTTGTTGTATATTGATGATACGGGGACCGTCTAATCGGATTGAGTACCTTTAAACTGGAATACTAACCCTCTTTGATGAGGAAATCATACGTCCCTGCTTCGTATGTGGCGCGGTTGCAGACGTTGTTGGCTGTGACGGAAACCGACGAAAATTGCACGTACAGCCGTTCATTATTCGACGCAGTAACTTTATCTGGAAAACATCAGAACAGAACCGGTTAATAACATGAAATAAAAACATACATAACGTCATATCATAACATAAGATACAAAAACATAACATAAACTGTCTTGGCAATAAGTCACAATGACTTTTGGTTGGATATAGAATTTCGAGTTTGTTTTACTGAATATGACACTTGAGTTGATATTATCTGCTCATCAAAGTTGTATCTTTGATCCCAAAGTTGTGCGTCAAGACGATCTTTGAACGTGCTGGGGTCTTCGGCTTCAACCACGAATTCGGTTAGGTTATTCCACTGTTTATATATAGTTATATATATGTTTATATTTGTGTATATAATGAAGGCAAATAGAGAAATGAGGTGTAAAATGACAGCTCGCTGTTCGGTAACAGAATATAATTCGTTGTAGAAATCGTAGAATATTTTTTTTAATTACACAATATCACTACCCAATATCCATACAAATGGGGCGTGTATGAGTCATTCTACTCAACTTTAATAATAACGTGTATGATATGTTTATTTTAGTTTGACTTGCTGGTGAAACCTTTCAAACGTGAGTGCCTGCACTGAGTGACGGATGTGTAATTTACGAGGAACATAATATGAAGCTGGATATTTAACAGTAAAGGCATACACATGTCAACTGACCTGAACCTAGGTAATAGGAATAACTGTACTGCGGCGTCACTTCCGTCAACACTAAACACAAATACACATATATCGTCAAGGTCGTCTGATACTGCACAGTGGTTGTGGATCTGAAAGTGAAAGAATGACAATGTGAAAATCACGAACATCATTTAGCTATGAGCTACACAAGTATGATGTTGGTGAATCATATTTGTGTAGCTATGATGTGGGTTGTCCCCATGATCTAACCCGGATGTTGGTGGGTTCTGCTGATTTAGCTAAGCTCTTGTTGTGTCTCGCTTATTTTTGGTATGTTGTTGATGGTTCCTTGTGATTTAACCATGATGTTGGTGGGTCCTGATAATTTAGCTATGAATCATGTGGGACCTTAGCTATGTTGTTGTTGTTGTTGTTGTTGTTGTTGGCCATGTTGGGTCCTGGTGATTTAGCATTGAATGATGATTTAGCCATGTTTGAGAGTCCTACTTCTTTAGCGATGATGTTGGAAAGTCTTGACGATTTAGCTATTCTGATGATGGATCTTGCTGATTCAGCCATACTGTTGATTGGTCTGATTGCGCATGGCCTACAGCTTTATGCTGTTGGTGGGTAATGATGATTTAGCTATGTTGTTTGTGGGTGTCAACCACAAACAACAGCTAAATCACCATTACCCACCAACCCACTGGGCGATGATGATTTAGCTATATTGTTGGAGGGTCCTGATGATTTAGTTATGATTTTGGTGGGTCCTGATGATTTAGCAATGATTTAGGCTGGTAGAAAAGATGATCTGATACCAGTGTGGTGAAATAACACACCTGATCCATTTGCTGAACTCATTACCATGGCTACCATACCAAATAAATATTTAAAGGTAGACAATCCGATCAGAGGGTCCCCATATCATCAAGATACAACAACAACAACATCTTCAAAATACGCTTTAATTATTAGAATCAATTAATTGCAACAAAATAATGATAACCGCTGTCAACTATGGTATCAATTTTCCCAAAACCTGTTATTTATCAACATTTTGTTCAACGAAATATGGCCGTATTATCACTTGAGTATTCACGAAATTTTGCCGTATTACCACTTGTTTTTAGAGTTACCCATCTTCTTCTGAAATTTTGACTGAGACGATCCTTTTGACGACGTGTTTCTGGGCCACAAACAATTGAAATAATAAACTTCAACTATCGATATCCGATCATGCACTCTGAGCTTTGATTGGTAGGTTCCTCGACTCGAATCAAATATTTGTTACCCCCGAAGCCAAAGAATTAGTAGTTTAGGAGTGTTTAATCGGATTGAGTACCTTTAACTTTAGTGGTTTTTCTAAATAAATCTGTAAACAAACACTTACCTAACAGCATAGTTACTTCCCGATGAGTCGTGGCATTCATATTCTAAGGTCCCGTATGAAGTGGACACCCATCCAGTCAAACGCGTGGATGTGAAGGTTAACACCCCTTTGTTGCTGCTCACCCAGTTACCAGTCAGTGCCGACGGAAATGAGCACGATGTTTCTGAAGAATAATGAGTTCGTCAGTTGTAGAGATTAAAGGTACACAATCCGATTCGATGGTCCCCATATCATCAGATTCCAACAACAGCAACAGTTATCAGAATCGATTATTTGCCCAAAATAATGCTAACCACAATCAACTATAGTATAAAGTTGCCCAAAACCTGTTATTTATAAAAATTTTGGAGTTAACCACAATTTGGTCAAAGAAATTGTTCTCGTTGACTGTCTACTGGGCCACTTAAAATTAAAATAATATATTTCAAACATCAATATCTGATCACTCTGAACTTTGATGGGTGGGTTCATCGACTCGATTCAAATATCTTTTACCCCCCCCCCCCCAAAGCCAAGGAAATAGTAATTTGCGAGCGTTAATTCGGATTGAATACCTTTAAAGATACGAGGTCATATTTGACACCAAATTAGTCAATATTTCTGAAGTCAGTGTTCAGCTTACCAGACAAAATCTGTTGACAGTAGAATTCTGATCACCAAAACTTCACATCAATGGGTTCACATGTAGGATCTGATGATTTGGGACCAAATTAGTCATAATTTCATTATCCACTATTTCGCTCCTCGGGCGTGTATGAAAATGAAAATTACTCGCGATCAAACGTTGTTCCTGATAGACAGTGTTCTACGGAGCATGTACAAAGCACTAAAACATCATATGATAGCAAGTATAAATCATATACATGTAATTGAAAACGCTCTTTATAAGTAACATACAACCACTATTGGGCACTAAAAAGACATGAACGTTATCTATCATCGGTGGTCCTCTGACTTATGCTGCATATAAGAAACACAACTGGCTCCTTTGTTTGTCTGCAGCTGGTTTCTTGTAAAAAAAAAATTAATAAAAAGCTCGGAAATTTTAAAATAGCTAACAACTTAATATCACGTTTGTTTGTCTTTCCAGTTACTGCCCTATAAGGTTTAAAGTTCAGAATTGAATTTTCTGCGCTGTTTTAAGTTTCTTCGTTGATTGGGACTTGGAAATAGGTGTTCTAATATAGCTCTTTTTACTAGCATTGGTTTCATGCACAAAACATGTATTCATGTGAGTAATATAAATGAATGTCGGCTTGCATATTTATATAACGTGGCTATATTTGTGAATTATGGTAATATTATGAACATGACTCGTGTTAGTGATAGAGTGATATATGTAATGAAGCGTTTCACAGCTACTGAGGATTTTCAGGTAACATTACTTTAAACATTATTTATAATGCATTATATTGCTAGTCGCGATATGATGCGCCATAGCGATCCCAAGTCTACTCAGAATGATAAAAAAGAAACAAAAAGGTACATCTTACCTGCTGGTCGAATATTTCCAAAAATAAATAAGGCGATCCAAATAAATATTATATCCATGCTGAGCCATGACATATTGATGCCCGCGCCGTGTTTTCATCTCGAAGATGGACGTACATTTTCTCGAGAGAACAATTTTCGTACACCGGTCGCCATGTTTCTTGGGTTGGTGGTTTCTAGTTTGGTAACTATACACGTATCTGTCGAGACAGTTACCACTACGAGGTTCGATTTTAATCTCATGTATTGTTTTGAGAGACGAACACGACTCGACGGATTTAATGTATTAGGTCATGATTCAGTGTTGTTCATGTATGGATTATCGGGATTAAGGTGCGGATTATATGCTGGTGTGTATGTCGCAATGATATCCACCGATATAACATACTTGTTTCTTACATGTACCAAATTGTATAAAGAAGGACCCCAACACCAATATAATAGTTTATCGCTGTAGATGCGCTTATTTTATAAGCGACACGAGTATATACTATAATCTGACTCCTCTTGAGGCTGAATCATTTAAACCATTCAAAATCCATATCCATTGACCGAACACCTAACCAATACGCCGAAATTAATAACAATAATCTATCAGGAAAAAAATATATATAATTATATACAGATCAAGACACTATTGTATACACAACTATATTATATATCTAAATGTGCATTCATGCAAAACAAATTTATATTTGCATCGATATTTGTAATAACCATGTTTCTGTTATATCTACCTTGATGATCAGAATACTAATAAATTGAATTGAATTGACCTTGCAACGAATAGGGCCAAGTTACTACATTTGTGATGTTCGGATCATTGACATTGAATTCAACAAGGACATTGAATCCAACAAGGACGTTGAATCCAACAAGGACATTGAATTCAACAAGAACATTGAATCCAACAAGGACATTGAATCCAACAAGAACATTGAATTCAACAAGAACATTGAATTCAACAAGGACATTGAATCCAACAAGGACATTGAATTCAACAAGAACATTGAATTCAACAAGGACATTGAATCCAACAAGGACATTGAATTCAACAAGAACATTGAATTCAACAAGGACATTGAATCCAACAAGGACATTGAATTCAACAAGAACATTGAATCCAACAAGGACATTGAATTCAACAAGAACATTGAATTCAACAAGAACATTGAATTCAACAAGGACATTGAATCCAACAAGGACATTGAATTCAACAAGAACATTGAATTCAACAAGGACATTGAATCCAACAAGGACATTGAATTCAACAAGAACATTGAATTCAACAAGAACATTGAATTCAACAAGGACATTGAATCCAACAAGGACATTGAATTCAACAAGGACGTTGAATTCAACAAGGACATTGAATTCAACAAGAACATTGAATTCAACAAGAACATTGAATTCAACAAGGACATTGAATCCAACAAGAACATTGAATTCAACAAGGACATTGAATTCAACAAGGACATTGAATTCAACAAGAACATTGAATTCAACAAGGACATTGAATTCAACAAGAACATTGCGCAAGCGCCAATAGACATTATACACGAGAATCACAACACTAATGACAGACGGCATCTTAGAAGACATCGTTCATTCACTATCCACGGTCATTACTATTTATACTAAATGATTGAAGTCCATCGTTCATTCACTATCCACGGTCATTACTATCTATACTAAATGAAGACATCGTTCATTCACTATCCACGGTCATTACTATCTATACTAAATGATTGAAGTCCATCGTTCATTCACTATCCACGGTCATTACTATCTATACTAAATGATTGAAGTCCATCGTTTATTCACTATCCACAGTCATTACTATCTATACTAAATGAAGACATCGTTCATTCACTATCCACGGTCATTACTATCTATACTAAATGAAGACATCGTTCATTCACTATCCACGGTCATTACTATCTATACTAAATGATTGAAGTCCATCGTTCATTCACTATCCACGGTCATTACTATCTATACTAAATGAAGACATCGTTCATTCACTATCCACGGTCATTACTATCTATACTAAATGATTGAAGTCCATCGTTCATTCACTATCCACGGTCATTACTATCTATACTAAATGAAGACATCGTTCATTCACTATCCACGGTCATTACTATCTATACTAAATGATTGAAGTCCATCGTTCATTCACTATCCACGGTCATTACTATCTATACTAAATGAAGACATCGTTCATTCACTATCCACGGTCATTACTATCTATACTAAATGATTGAAGTCCATCGTTCATTCACTATCCACGGTCATTACTATCTATACTAAATGAAGACATCGTTCATTCACTATCCACGGTCATTACTATCTATACTAAATGATTGAAGTCCATCGTTCATTCACTATCCACGGTCATTACTATCTATACTAAATGAAGACATCGTTCATTCACTATCCACGGTCATTACTATCTATACTAAATGAAGACATCGTTCATTCACTATCCACGGTCATTACTATCTATACTAAATGATTGAAGTCCATCGTTCATTCACTATCCACGGTCATTACTATCTATACTAAATGAAGACATCGTTCATTCACTATCCACGGTCATTACTATCTATACTAAATGAAGACATCGTTCATTCACTATCCACGGTCATTACTATCTATACTAAATGATTGAAGTCCATCGTTCATTCACTATCCACGGTCATTACTATCTATACTAAATGAAGACATCGTTCATTCACTATCCACGGTCATTACTATCTATACTAAATGATTGAAGTCCATTGTGCATGTGTAATATTACTCCCGCGAAGTACATACTAAAACATTGGTTACCTATGTTCGTGCATCAGACTGCTCCTTGTTCCAATTAAACCACCAGTCCGTTCGTAGTAACTTCCCCTTTCGCCACGGCGCATACATATTTCTCGGGGTACATTCTACAGAGCAAGTCGCAACAATGAAAAAAGCTATTTCGTCTATGTTTGGTGTGATAAGGAAAATTAGACAATATAATCTTGCTTTCGATTGCCAAATTTACCTCTTTAAAGGCACGGGCGGCGTTCATTGCAGAAATATTCATATTTGTTCAATTCGCCATCAACAGAAGGAATATTAAAATATATATAGTTTTGTTCATATGCCAAATATAATCAGCGCGTAAATAGTATATTGTCGTCAAGACGTACGATGGTGGACGTAAACAAGAGCCTGCTCGTGTTACAGACGTTTTGCTTCTGTTTACATAACGCAGGGAAATTCTATTGGTTAATCACACACAAATGATTTCCATATCAGGAAAACGGTAATGTTTACCATATCCGAATCTAAACAAAAGCCAGAATCTGTAACTTTTTTTGCTTTTGTTTACGTAACAAATGAAACACATTTGACGATAACATACTGTTTATGCCATATTTCTGATTGATATAAGAGCAAAGTCTGTCTATATTTTACTATTCTTTCTGTTTATGGCGGTTTTTGATGGAGGTGAATATTTTAACAGCATACCCACCGCCAACGCCGCCTGCATCTTTAACATAATGTTCCTCCCAGTAATGCTATATGGGTGTGATGTGTTTGGATTTGAAAAACTGATTACTTTGAACTGGTGCAGCTAAAATTATTTTTAAATAATCTTAAAAGTTAAACCATGTACACCCTACCTATTTGTATGGTTTATGGAAAAGGTGCATGAATGCTATCCGATATATATTCACAATAAAGACCTCTCGCTATATCATAATATTACAATTACGGATAGGATATATTGTCCTAGTAAGGTGAGCACCATCACTACTTACATATATACGTTAATTGGTGATACGCGGCATGTGCCCCACTATATCCATTTACACATATATTTAACCCTTTACCCAACAAACCGGCCAAAACCGGCCAAATAAAGCTTCAACAGCCTAAAATATATTCGGTCTGTCTCAATAGAACCATACAAATATGGATATCATTGGAACCGGCTCCTTGACCACATTGTGATAGTTACAGTTATGCCCTGTGCCAATGCATTCTCTTATATATGCGAGTCGACCATAGGTCGCCTCGCATATATAAGAGAATGTATTGGCCTAAAAAAAATCTTTTTTTAACACTTTTTACCATTTTTTCTTACATTCTTTAACAATTTTATCATTTGTAATGTGTTAAGCCAATGCATTCTCTTATATATGCGAGGCGACCTATGGTCGACTCGCATATATAAGAAAATGCATTGGCACAGGGCCCTTCTGTTGTGTAAAGGGTTAATGGAAAATGTGTGTCTCTTATAGATCCCATGTTATTATCCGTGTGTTATGCACCATACGGATAATGATAGTGCGTCCCCAAGCATGACCGCTGGCATATCATTGATACATCTGTAAATAATTAAACTGTGTGGGTATATTTCGGTTCACATTATAGAACCCCCGCCGTGCGTAAACATCGAAGTTGTGGCCATTTTCTGGCAGGATAGTGTCCATATCCGTAATCGTAATCGTGGGTTTGTGAGAGGTCTCTATTGAAACGTCTATATATGTGACCCGCCATATCAAATCCAGTCGGAAGTTGGGATTTTTTTACCCTGTGCCAATGCATTCTCTTATATATGCGAGTCGACCATAGGTCGCCTCGCATATATAAGAGAATGCATTGGCCTAACAATTTTTTATCATGTTTTTTAAATAAATGTTTCTTACAATTTTTAGGACATAAAATAAAAAAACATCCATTACCCCGCAGGGAGCCCCACACATATATATATAACCTTATAGAAGAGTGTCGTCTGCTCATGTTTGTCTGGGGCTCTGTATGCGTCAAATTATAAAATTATTAAAGAATACAAGAACAAATTATTAAAATTGTAAAAGATTGTTAGGCCAATGCATTCTCTTATATATGCGAGGCGACCTATGGTCGACTCGCATATATAAGAGAATGCATTGGCACAGGGTAAAAAAAATCCCGACTTCCGACTGGATTTGATATGGCGGGTCACATATGTGTAATTATGAAACTTGTCAACCGATATTCATGTAACCTGTCGAGTGTTATATTTGTACTCATGTGCGCTTCGTTCTGAGATTGAAAACCCCTGACTTAATAGAGTAAAATATATACTCAATAAATGTGGTATCACCTATATATATGGAATGCTAAGTCGGTTGGTGATGGCGAATACCTTGTTCGATATGTTGAACAGCCGTTAAAGGACCAACACTTGCAATTATGGAACGAAACTTTAGCCCAGAGCTTAATCATATTCCCGTGTAAAAAGCATATAATAAATTAAACGCTCTGTATTCAAAGCGTGCATGGCATATTCGCCCGAAACAAATCAACAAGATGTCATAACTCATGTGAAAAATTGTCGGGCGGATTCCAAAAGCGAACTTGATCCGTACCATGGACCAGTAAATTCCCAGACCAAATTCCAGTCCAAATTCCAGTCAATTGTCAATTCAGTTCTGACCGACCAAAGCCCTCATATGGAGACGAAAAATGGGAGGAAATAACATGAGAATCGGGCCTGATCAATGGATGTTGATACTGATGAAGTATACGTACTTTTTTATATTCCATGTATAATGTAGAAAACATTGCCAAGAAAGATCCAATGTTCTGGCATTGAACAATAGAGAGCCTTTCTTCGTTACGCGCGGAGAAACTAAAGAGGCTAGATAAAACTTCGATCTACGCGGAAAGATTGATTATGAGACATGGTGTGACTTCTTGCAACTGCGTCCATCTTTTGAAGTGTGATGTCTAACACTTTAGCCTCGGACATTATATCTATATACCGTTTCAATATTATCTTTGGGGTAATAACTAGCTGTGAGTGCAAAGAATGCACACATTTACCATGAGCATGACAATGGGGTTGGTTTATCATCGTTTCTGAAATGCATTGTCAGGTGGACGAACTACACAAAGATGTGCATATGTAACATTGGTAAATAACTCCAATGCACATAGAAACCACCGACGAAAGCAACTTACAAACTTGCCCATATTCACCAATTGAGTTACCTTGCTGTGTGTGCATGGATAATATATAATGTAAATCAGTCCTTATTGGGATTAGCAACGGCTTCGTCATCGCTGTGTACGGCTTAAATATTTGTTGGCCTGATTTTGCTTTTTGTTTAAACATCTTTTATTTGTTCATAAATTAAATTAGTTTATGACAAAAGGGATTGGAGGACAAGTGCTAAATCACTTAGAATACCCTCCTCTCCCTTGGCCTGATGCACCGCGAACCTTAGCAACTGAGCCACCGGGGGTCACAATGGGATCAGTAATATGTTGTATCAAATTATAGTTACCACACTGGTGCAGGTGAACAAATACACATGTAGATATAGTCATATACATATACGTGCAAAATATAATATAGAGTAGAAGAAGATGAACTTGCTACATTCAAATAATAACTTCAACTAGAATGCTGATTATCTTGTTGATTGTGGCATATTTTGTGACAACACTTTGTTAATGTGACTAGATTTAAAGTGAAAGATTCAATGGACAAAACTCAGTATACGTGCGAGTAAGCGCATAACATTTGACGCGAAGTGGGTCATTTGCCACTGAACACATATGCGTGTCGTTTTTGTCGTAGACTGCTATGTCCTTTCTGTGATGCTGATAAAGATGCCATCCCTGGGTCTCAGAATCAGCTGACCCTTTGGGTGAAGGTCGTTTACAGACTGATGTGACGTCACATTGTATTTTCTGAATAAGGAAGCCAGTAGGATTTTCTCCTCGAGCTGTGCGAATTTTTGTCCTGGAATTAATGAAATATGAATATAAAAACCTGAAACTGTGACCATATATAGCCTATGCATACTGCTTGACTCGATATCCATACCATATAATTGTATTACTGCAAGCCTTGCCGTCTGTCCTATAAAACATGAAACTGTGACCATAGTCGATGCATCCTTCTAGAATCGATACCCATACCATATATATTACTGCAACCCTTACCTCCTGTCCTATAAAATATGACCATAATTCAATCAAGATACAAAACTAAGCACCACTTCACTGGCATTTTGTTGGAATTAGCAGACGTCAACTCTGGAGTGCAGTGGAGTGGAATTGTATTGGAGTGCAGTGGAGTGGAGTGGAGGAATTTTAAGTAGAGCACTAATCCAGCAAAGAAAAAATCTAGCAAGACGTTTTCTGGTCCGAAAGACAATGTTGGAGCACGTTCATCACTGGACGGTCAAGTTAGTACGTTTTTAGACTTTCCATACACTGCTAGCTGCGAGCATCATCTGGTGGTAGCCAGCTGGGGCAGTGTATGACTATAATTGCGGAAATTATGGTCGACTGCAGAACTGTGTTTTACTTTGATTGCAAAATTTAATTATAATGCCCATCAAAATTCCTCTGGCGATAATATCAACTTTAAAAATGCTCACAATAAGATGTTGATCAGTTACATCCGACAAATTAGAGCTCGAGTAACATAGATAATTAATACAAATCATAAATGTCGTCCAATAAGAAATTGGGATTCAGGTGGAAGCGGAATTTCACTTCCATCCAATAAATGGCTTTATTTTCGATCCAATTAATAACATGAATGCATATTGAGAGAACGAAATTGTATACAAAAGATGGACGGAATTACGAAAAGCATTTATGTATAAAATGTATAGTGACCTCGCAAACGTCTTCATCGTCACCACTACCATCATCATCATCATCATCAATAACATCATCATCATCATCATCGTCGTCGTCGTCGTCGTCATAATCATCATCCTCATTATCCCCATCATCATCGTCGTCATCATCATCATCAGCACCATCATCATCATTGTCACCATCATCATCATCATCATCATCACCATAGGCGTCGTCATAATAATCAGTATCATTGCGTCATCATAATCCTCATCATCATAATAACCATCAGCGTCGTCGTCCTCGTTAACATATATAATATGGTCGTCATCATCACTTCATCATCATCATCATCACCATCATCATCACCATCATCACCATTTACAACAACTAAACAACAACAGCTCTGTACATTAATCACTGGCATCCAACTTAAGGTTATTCAGTCGGATAACCGAGCAGAGTCTACGTATAGTCTGGTCGTTTAAGCATTGGACCTAGAAAAAATTATTAACAAGCTGTTTTTGGTGTAATTTTGTCGGGAAGAATCTGAGGAATAACATATCCAAAATCCGCTAAAATCCGCTTTGGGGAAAATTCTCTATTCAAGATGGCGCCCAATATGATTGTTAATATCTGAAATTGTTGAATTTCTGCGGTAGATGCAACAATTAATGCCAAATTCGCAATAAATTTTAATATTGACAAACAATGTTAAGCCGTAAACCATATTTGTAGAATGTCTTTCCCAAAACGGACGCCAAAATGGAGAAAAGTGAATGAAATTTATACTTTGTGAAACATGTAATTGCTAGTCCTATAAGATAGAACAAACGCTCGAATTATTTGAGGATATTCATTGCAGAGTATAAGAGAAACGTTTGATCAGAGATGTAAGAATTCTCCCTAATGAATCTCACGAGAGAGCAATCGAAAGCAGGGTCTCATGCAACGGTTAAATCTGGACTTTCGGGCACACATAAACGGAACAATAACGCAGTTTTATATGTACTTTTTATGTTGAATCGTGTGATTATATGTGTAATTAAACAGTTAAATGCGATTTGATATGGATGTATTGATTCTGTGATGTTTCCTAGAAGCAGAAATATATGTCGTCAGAGTAGTCTCGTGAATGTGACCGATCATCATTTATTTTGATATCTCCAAAATTAACCCTTTCAAAATGCACTGCTATGGAACAATATAAGATATATGCATACAGTTTTGGGTCAAATGTGAAGATTCCATTGTCTCTATCTCAAAATAGTAATCATAGTTGCCTCCAATCAGGTGACAAAACACGAATATTTCGCTGTTATCACAAGAATGCATGGTGGTATATAATGAACACAATTTATCAAAAACACAGAGGAGTACAAAGCCTATCTTCAATAAATTCTAAACTTGACCAATATAGTTTACATATTCTGTGGCTGAGATTGTATTTATATCTGGAAATTATATTTCGTTATATTCAACGAAGCCACATATATGCGAAAATTACTACGATTTCTGCAACCGCATCACCGCGTTTGCCCCTTATCCCTAAAGTTACATATAGTTGCTGTACACAAAACCACAAATAGCAATATTTAGCGAATGTTCAACGCTGAAATAACAGCTTTAAACGATGAACACTTGCTATTTAGCACAATTATGTGGGTGGTAATGGTAAGATATTTTAAAACAAAACGATACTGAACATTAATATTGTGTATTGTGTGGTAGTATATCCCAGTTGTAAAGTGGGGACTGAAGTAATTTGAACAAAATGTTCCAATAATAAACCGGTTTGGTAGCCGCGTGAAAATTAGTCTTAAATAATCTGTAAGATGTACCATCTCTTTGATCTCGTGAGATGTGGCGCTAATCTATTGAAGATATTGATGTTTCTTTGCAGTGTGATAAGCATTGGGACATATGTGTATGGCATATTATCACGGAAAGTGCAGCAAATTCCATAAATCTAACTA
Organism: Siphonodentalium dalli; assembly: GCA_032622095.1. Taxonomy (NCBI): domain Eukaryota; kingdom Metazoa; phylum Mollusca; class Scaphopoda; order Gadilida; family Siphonodentaliidae; genus Siphonodentalium; species Siphonodentalium dalli. The sequence continues at coordinate 21,338,145 of CP136065.1, forward strand.
GTCTTTATACCACAAGGGTGTACACTTCGGTGTATGTGTTACATTCAATAATTAATCACAATGTCCAGTGAAACTACCATACACTGCATGGCGAAACATTACTTTGTGTGTTGCATGACAAAAATTATTATATTTTGTCCGGACAGTTGGATGTTGGATAAGCTAAAAAACAGAACTTTAACCATTGGGTTTGACTTGCGTTGAAATGACCAATACATCATTCAGATGGATAGTTTAATGAATTGTGTACCTTTAAAGATACTAAACAACATGAATGTACATTAATAATACGTATGTTCATTCCTATATGGTTATTCAATACGTTGCTTTCGTCGTGGTATGTTTTGGAGTTGCGGCCATTTTGACAGCCATTTTATGGCCGCGATTGTATTATTTTCTGTCCGTGTCACTCTATTCGCCCCGTTGCTCCAATTTTACACATAGTTGTACAACTACGTAATCCCTATGCCATAACATATCGTATACTTATCTTAATAATTTACGTTAGAACCCACCCCTATTCAGGGCGCTGTAAAACATTTTCCCCAAAGCGGATTTTAGCGGATTTTGGATATGTTATACATGAAGATCTCCTCTTTCCAACGATACCAAATTTAGCTTGTTAAGATTTTTTTCCTGGTAGACCTTATATTTTCAGCCCGACAGCCAGACTAGTAAATAAATTACGTCTTTCAAATTTAGTATGTCGTCTAGATAATCAATAGTCGCGTTTCTATACTTGTAAATTTCTTAAGCATGAGTTGATGTCTAGCCTCGTCTAAACGTTCAAATTCCATCAAATAATGCATTTCATCTCCAAGTTGACGTTTATGGAATAGGGGGCACAGTATACGAAGTAAGTTGTTTCTTTATTGGCAGGCGGTGGCAGGAGGGTCATAGACATAAGTCGGAAAAAATTTGCAGGCACGTATGCTGATTTTTGACTTTCGACCCTTGTTGGGACCCACCCACCCCCGCGTCCAAATTTTTTTCCGTTTTCGGCAGTTTTTTCCGACCATTTTTTGACACCCACCCCCCTTTTAACACTAAAACAGGGATTTGCGGGGGGAATTTTACTGTAAACAGTTGTATATGAATTTCTGTGCATACTATTATTCATGGATGTGAACATTGACATGTAAATAGGAACAAGTCATTTTGGGGTTATTCGGTAAAAAAAAACATGGCTACCAGCAGCCATCTTGGATTTCAAAATTCAATCCATTAGCATGGGCTACAGGCTATACTGTTTGTCTGATCATCATGAAATTTGTCAGTTATGTTAATATTGACATATAGATGTGTTTTAAGCCAAACTCATTGCAAAAACAGTCAAAAAGACTTGCAGGAAAAATATTTTTGAGTTGCGGAAAAAAATTTGTTGGTCCTATCGACCACCCACCCACCCCGGCATACGTGCCCGGAAAAAACTTTTTTCCACCCCCCTGAGTTTAGGGGGAAATCTGTCACTTTCTTAGAGGATGATCAATAAATATTGAAAAACAAATAGATGACAAAAAAATGTAATAGGAAAATAACAAGTGAGATATAGGAAAGAAGTTTGTAGCGGTGCGTGGGGTGTACATGTACAATGATCGAGGTTTGTAGCGGTGCGTGGGGTGTACATGTACAATGATCGAGGTTTGTAGCGGTGCGTGGGGTGTACATGTACAATGATCGAGGTATGTAATAAGTTTGTAGCGGTGCGTGGGGTGTACATGTACAATGATCGAGGTTTGTAGCGGTGCGTGGGGTGTACATGTACAATGATCGAGGTATGTAAGAAGTTTGTAGCGGTGCGTGGGGTATACATGTACAATGATCGAGGTTTGTAGCGGTGCGTGGGGTGTACATGTACAATGATCGAAGTATGTGACTCTGAAAAGAACGTTTAATGTAATCATTTTGATAATATAGTTATATTCCTTCGATGAAAATTGGCCATAACGTTTGGGTTCCCTATCTTTGGCAGCGATTTCAAACGATCTAAATATTTGATAAAAAATTAATTCATGAAATGTGCGCTAGAAATAACTGTCTAACAAATACACTTGTGTGTGGAAATCAAATTGAATTGGCGTGACTACAAACTTATACTGATTATGAACTAAATTTCTAGCTCTTGGAAACTTATAGTGATTATGAACTAAATTTCTAGCTCTTGGAGACTCCTCTGAGATGAATATTTATTTTATGCGTTGTGTGAACATGCCTCTCGTAAAAAACAAGTTTGTGTCCAAATATCCAATGTCAATCCAAATCCAAATAAACCTCGGTCAAATGAACTAGTTAAACAGACCTATACCGCAAACTTGTGTTACACCTCTCAAAAGTCAGTATTGAACTTGTGTTTTAGCGAATGGGTTGAAAGTTTGTCCGGCTTTCAATTCGGTCTCTGATTCTGGATAATATATTATCTGGTTGAGTATAGAAATTATTTGCACACAATTTCCTTCAAATTACATCTTCACATTCCCAGTGATTCATAAAAAGGCACTATGACTCAATACTGGTCATTTTGACTAACATAATTGTAGTTTAATGGTCTAATTAGTCGCTTATACTAACCATTTATTAGTCGTTATGACTAACATCGCCAAAGTCATTTTGACTAAATGTCTGCCATAGTCATTATGACTAAGTTAAGTTAGTCACCACGTGGACAGGCAGTTGACTAACATAATTTAGTCATATTGACTAACTATTGAGTGCAGTCTATTTAACAAGAGATATTGAGTGTGCGCAAATAAACAGACACGAGAGTCGTGCAGAAACAATGGCAGACGACCGACAGCTATATAGATAACAACTAGCAATCACTTATAGCAAAGATATCAACTTTGAGACAAAATTTTGTTTCTCTAAAATGTACGTTTTCTTCCATGAAGTAGAAACTTAGAGGTTGTTTTCGAATTTCGTACATTAGACTGGTACATAACCCAATCGAACCAGCCCCCCAATTCGTAGACCTTTTCTTTTTAAAGGAAAGGATGACCTTGGTTGTAAGTTATAATTTAGAAATAAAAGTTTCCAAATTATGAATAATTCCTCAAGAATATACTAATAGTATAGTATAATGATAGTATGAATACGCTATTATCCACAAAACACACTTGTGCGATCCGAGCATTTATTTATATACAGCACATCAAGAATGTGCGATTAACTCAACACAATGGTGATTTTTTTGGAGATTGATTCACTGTGACCAATTCAACACCAAAATATTGAGTGGCGAGGATTAGCGAGTGCTATAACGGTAAGCTGTAAACGACATGGTACAGTTTTAACCAAAGTTAAATGGGATCTCCCCGGTGTTTATGGTTTTGCTTATTTCACACTCCTTACGTACTGTGTTGTAACATAACACGTGTTTACTAACACTGCGTACGATCTTGATAATAACATACCGTTTATGCGATATCTATGATTGGTATAAAACACAATATATCTATATTTTGATATTCTTTCTGGTTTTTTTGTGGTTTTAACTAACGTGACAGCAATATCCATCGTGAAAGCCTTCCGTATCTTTAATATTGGGCGTTCCAGTGCTCGCATAGCAGCTAGTTATTACACCAAGTCATGTTACACATTCTGGTTTATGCAGCATGTATTTATACTTTCTAAAGAAATTAGGTTTACACAGAACCACTACCTCTTTAGATGAGGAGATTCGCGTTTCTACTGGAAACATACCAATGCAGTTTCTCGGCCCTGCTGAGAATGGGACGTAAGCGAAAGGGTGCCGACCAACAGAATTCTCTGGCGTAAATCGTTCTGGGTCGAACTTCTCGGGATCTGGGAAATGAACTGGGTCTCTGTGAAGCGCGCTACAGAACACGTAAACATCTGTTCCTTTTGGAATATCATAACCACCTGTAATTATAGGCCATATTCAGTTACATTAATTATATCACGGTTGACGACATTAGAGCAGTATTATTTATGGAATCGAGGTCATAGGTGTGGCCATTATCTTAGTTCAGGGTGAAGGTGTTTAACCCTACCATGACTGGAGCTTCCTGAATTTTTGCGAAAACTCCGTGACAATGCATTCTCTTAAATATGCGAGGCGACCTTTAAGATAAAGTATTGGCCTAACAAATTTTAAAATAAAAAAAATGATAAATAATTGATAAAGAATGTAAGAAATAATGATAAAACAAATGATAAAAGTTGTTAATGAATGTAAGAAAAAATGATAACAATTGATAAAGAATGTAAGAACAAATCATAAAAAATGATCAAAAATTTATAATATCATGGTTGATTGAAACATATTTTAATTGCATAATATACAAACGGGATTTGGGGCACAAGCTGTTGCAACTTATGAAGCCCCCCCCCCCCAAACACAATATTATTACACACATGTAATCAAGGTGGCGGTATAAATGTATTTACATGGTGATAAGTTTTGAGATATATAATGTGTGGTGACTTCCAGAGGTTATCAGACTAGAATTGTTTTGATTGGCGAGTGCTAATATATAATATATTATTAGTAATTGTCTGTTGGAGATAAAATATATATATATATATATATATATATATATATATATATATATATATATATATATATATATATATATATATCTTTTATTCCTCCATTTCTGAAGAGTCAATATATTATAATCAAACATATACACAGAATATAAACAAGGAATTACACAAATATTTCATGCACAAACAATTATGTACAAACACAGAGACACATGACAATATAATTGGACACACATATATAGTGGCATGGGAACCGTAACATGCGCATCTACATGTACACGATTACACGATGAAATGTATCCACGCAGTGATGGTTAGAGACAGGAATGAAATCTGGAGAAAAGTGTGGTGAGCTAATGTCTATTATCCCCGAACATCCAAGGTGCCAGATTTGAGCGCCTTCTCTCACCGTAAAATCGACAATCTCCAGGACATCTTCAGCGATGCCATGGAGAGAATTTGGGATATACCCAATAAACATGAGCATAAAATCTTACGAGGCTTTCAAATCAACAATTCTACCCAAGAGAAAAATTTCATCTCATGTATATCTCGGTGACCGACAGACAAATATCATACACTGTCGAATTAGAAACAATTGTAGCAATCTAAATCATGACAAAGTTGAAAATCACATTGGTGATAACCCCATGTGTAGTTGTGGAAGCCCCGTGGAAGATGCAGAACACTACTTCATGTATTGCGCCCTTTATTCACAACAACGCATAGAACTGTCACATGTTATGAGATCATTTCGAGTCACGTCCTACAAAGCGCTTCTAAAAGGAGATCTAACTTTAACCGCCAACGAGAATTGCATTCTAACAGATACAGCTTTAAAATTCATAAAAATCTTCCGGACGATTTGCGTCGTGCAACGAATAAGCTCTTGTAAACCCACAAAATCTGAACTATCTACCATAAATGTACTTGGTGCCCAAATATCCTGTTCTGTTACTTACTCAAACGACCCCTTTCTATTTACAATTCCCCAAACACACCGACTAACGCTCTCCACACCTTATACATATATATGCCACCAGTTGGCTTATTATTCATATGTATGTATAATTAAACTTATTATCCCCACCACACCATTGATTTATAATAATTAACACCCCAAGTACTATCTTATCCAAGCAACCCCTCTACCATAGCCGTGCGGGTTTGGGGATGCAAACCCTGAATACGTTTTATGCAAAATCGGTGAATGCGTTCAAGTTTAAGCTTATCAGTATTAGTGATATCAGTGATGAGTTCTGTTCCATGTAGACCTCTTGGTAATACAATAGACTTGTAAAGCTTTACTGATCTCACATGAGTTAGACCACCTGCGTACATGCCTGCATTTGACAACATGTAAAATGTGCCCCTTATCTTGATGCATACCTCATCTACTAGGGATGAAGCGAATTTGAATTTATGTATACGAACACCTAAGTGAGTGACAGAAGTGACTTCAGTCATTTCATTTCGACCAAGAGTCCATTCCCTGTGAGATCCAGTGTGGTCGGCCTTTGATTCATTGAAGACTATTGTGTAACTTTTTGATGCATTGTATTTGTAGCGCCAAATAGAGCTGTATGAACTGCAAATTGAGCAGAGTGATTGTAACCCAGTTGGAGTTAACGACATTAACAACATATCGTCAGCATGAGTTGGTGAACATAAATTAATTCCACCTATTTTCAGACCACATGCCGTCCGCTCAAGATCCCACAGTAACTGGTCAATGTAGATGGTGTAAAAAATCGGGGAGAGGGTACCCCCCTGCCGTGTTCCATGCAGTACATCAATCCATTTTGAATGATATCCGTTGTATATAAGTGAACATTTCATTCCAGTTAGGAGATTGTGAATAATTCTAAGACTTTTCCCTTGGATATTACGTTGAGCGAGTTTGAACAGTAGGCCATGTATCCACACAGTATCAATTGCCTTCCATACATCCAAGAAACATGCAAATAATTTGCTGTGGTTCTGTGATGTATAAATTCCGGAAGCAAATTTAAGTGGTTTCGAAAGTAAAATAAATATAATCATTTGGGGATCGAAACGCTTAGTGGCTGCAAGATCTTGCTCGGTGATGTGAACTGTTTCCTATTGGTATGGTTATTATCGTTCTGGACGACTTCTCCGGCTGTAGTACCATGTTTCCGAGATTATGTTGATGCCATGGCTGTGCCTTCTGGGTTAGCTCTGACGATGAATGTCATAATAATATATTTTATAGATGGCAGAGTGTAATACAAAGACCAATTCTTCTGTGACAGATTAATTAATATATTATAGATGAATTTGTGGTTTTTCCATACCTGATATAGAGTTTCAAATATTAATGACCGCGTCATTATTATTAGATCATTAGAACCAAACTTTTTTCTGGCATCGCTTTGACCTTTCAGTATCATAGTTAACTCAACATGACACAATGAAACAAAATCGGCGATCGTCACATGGGTGGTACACGGGTACACATTAATTAAGCAATCTAAAGCAATCTGTGATGATCTCCTTGTGCCACGGGGTGGGGCGAATTTTTCAGTATAGAATTATATTTCACCAATGTTCCAAACTATAGTTAACCGAAAATATCTTACGCTCAACAAACGTATATATATACGTTGAATCAACCACGAATCGAATGCTTATAAAATGCATGAAAACTATGTAGTTCCAATAGTGCATGGCGATGCTATCGAAATCTGCCTGTAATAGTATGCAATTACATGCATCTCGCAAGAATCAATTAATCATGCAGGTATTTTAAGGTAATTTGTCCGTTAGAACCTTTACATGCATGTGGAACTACCGAAATTTTACTTCTCATGTCGTCAGCTCTGGCAATTATGCATGAATTCGTATATATGGTATGTTGCCGTTCATACGTTTTTCTAAGATAAATTGCCGTGTAAACTTGCAGGTTTATGAACATACCCTAAGGCAAATATTAACTCACCGAAAGACACGTCTTCTGTCATTTCTCGACCGAAGAAAGGTACAGATGGGAACAACCGCAGACTCTCCTGTAACAAATGATATATTGTATTGATCATTTGTGTGACTTTCATTTTTCGTGTGTAAACTGTAAAAAAAAGCGTTTATACATGTGCATTTACGTAATCTGATAGGTGAATCAATTTAGAAGCATATTATTATACCTGTAATATATATGACCCACCTTTATAATGCAATCCAAGTAACTTAAGTCCTTCACGTGGTCGGAGGTAATGGTCCGATCTGACGTTCCTGTGAATATTAAGAGAAAAATAATAGGCAGCCATGGTAAACCACGAGGTGAAAAGCAAGTAGATGTACATGTATTTAAAGGTAATGGACGGTCCCCGCATCATCCAGTTACAACAATAACAACATAATTTCACGAAAAGCCGATTTAGTTATCCAAATTAGTGTATCACCAATAAATACTCACAACGGTACCAAGCACGGTATCACTGCCACTTCCATATATGGTGATGCCCATAGTGTTTGTGGAATTTGCCACACGTGTCATCACAAATGTAAACAGACATGTCCACGTATAATCGGCATGCTGTTATATAACATGTCTATTTGAATGACTAAACCATGCTTACGGATTCGTAAATAGTAACCAGCCAATCGAGAACATAACTGCCAATATTGACGAATAATGTATAAAATGAATGAAATGGCCATATGAGTAATTGGCTGGTGTTTAAAATGCTTTTAAAATAAATTTTCAAACCGCCAAGCTTGTCTTTCAGTCACCTCCCTCAAAAACCTCCAAGCTTGCATTTTAGCTACTCTGTGATATTGTGTGACCTTTCGAACTCTCGCGACGGCGTCTGCGCATGTCCATATATTTCTTGAAGAAGATCATTCGAATATTTGCTAGGGCGCCAAATATTCGACGTGGTAAAAAATAACAGATTTAAAAAATCGAAATTTGATAACTTTGAGCTTCGATGGGTGGGTTCCTCGACTCGAATCAAATAGTTTTTACCCCTGAAGTCAATGAAATAGTAATTTAGGCAAGGGGGGGGGTCAGGGAAACAATTACGGATACAAGGTGGAAATTTTGTGTTTTGTGGACCCACCACCCCGGGAACGTAAGTTTTTTTCACCCAGGTCTGGGACACCCACCCGGGACCGTAAGTTTTTTCCACCCAGGTCTGGGACACCCACCCCCAAAATTGATGAAAATCTTGTAAATTCTACTACAATGTAAATAATGTGTTGTTCGCAGGGTAAGGGTCTCTCACTGTGTCTGCACCCGAACTGAGAGAACGCTGATCAAGTACACCCACAAAAAATAAACAAACAAAGCACATGGCTGAAAAATATGCCAACAAAACCAGTGACAAAACCTTTAAAAACCCAAATATTTATGGTTATAAAGGTAAAATACCCACTTTAACAGGATAGTTGTGTCCCTTATTAGCAATAGGTTAAAATATGTGCATGTGTATTGTGTAAAGTAAAAACACCATCAATTTGATTAAATAAACACAGTTCCAGTCCTCTCCATGTGGGAAATCACCGGTGAGCAATAAGTTGAGGAATATTTACCCAAATCCAAGATGGCGGCCAAAATGGCCACCAGAAATAAAAAATCGCCGATTTTAACATCAGTGAACATTATTGTCATGACAACTCCACACCTGCTTACTATTGTGAGTTGGGAACACTTAGGCGAAGATCTTTCCTTGTACCATATCCAAATAAAAGTCCCCCAAATCCAAAATGGCGCCCACAATGGCGGACAGATTTTGAAAAATCACCGAAATTCCCTCATATTCACATCATTGGGCATTATTGTCGAGACAACTCCACCCATGCTTACAATTGAGTTGGAAATACTGAGGTGAAGTAATTACATTACATCTCATGCAAGAAATTGTTTTCCAAATCGAAGATGGCGGCCAAAATGGCGACCGAAATTTGAAAACAAGTCTACATTCCTTTACTTTCTTACGATGGGCGTTATTGTTTCGCGATTTCTATCCACCATTACATGTTGATATGGAATAGTGATATGAAGTATTCATTAGGGTTTGGCAATTGATATTCACAGCCAAGATCGCTGCTAAATTGGCGGCTAGAAATTGAAAAGAAATCGATATTTTCATAACGAGGAGCTCCCCTTAAAATCATTCTAGGCGAGTGGCAAGTAGTTCTCCTACAAAATGTTGAGGCGAGTAGTATCCCAGCAGGAGATGCCGAAGGTATCTCCCGAAGGCCTGAGGGGGGGGGAGAGTATGGGAGGGGGAGGGGGGCCTCCCCCGGAAAATTTTGAAAATTAGATGCTCTGAGATTGAATCAGTGAACAACACGTTATTATGTGACTTAAGTCACTGTAGTCATGTATCGACATCAACCATGTACTTCGACCACGTGGTCACTGTATTTATCGTTTATTCAATATATTGACTGATTTCGGCTTTTTGACAGCAAATCAATCTAATGGGTCATACATTACCGGTATTTATTTAAAAGTACTAGGGTTTCCAGAGGGATTTCAAGGAATAAGGGAACCAAGAACTTTTAAGCAATATGAATTTCTATGTTAGAGGATACCGGCGTGTATAATAAGTTTTAAAAAGCCATGATAGACTATGAGAAAAGATGAGAAAGGATTTTTGTTTTTCATTGCAATTTTTTTCCTCGACCAAAACCGGACCCACCCCATGGTTTCAGCTATTAAAGGGAGAAATTGTGAACAAAAAATTAAAATATAGAGCCCCCCCCTCACTTGTATAAGGCTATAGCATGCACTACTATATGAATCTGATTGTTTCAATTAATTTTGAAGCTGTAATTTGTCTCAGAAATGATTTTGGAAAAAAATTGCATGACATCAGAAAAAATCTGCATTCCGGGCTCGGGGACACCCACCCACCCGGTCCTTGTATCCTGTAATTTTTTTCCGACCCCCCCCCCCGATTTAGGGGGCGTTTAATCGGATTATGCATCTTTGAACAAAATGAGAGTAAATTATTTCATCCTTATCAATTTGACCGCTACATCAACCGCGTCTTCCAGTTTTCTATATACATGTAGATGCGTGTATTAGTCACTGAGCCGACATACTTATGGAAACCCTCCACTCTGCGGAATATTGAATACTCTGTTTTTATGATAGAGCATAACATTCCACATTTGTTATGATTGTTTGCCATCTGAGAAGTGTCGCTTTCGATTCTTATGGCACTGTTTACGTTGTTGGTGTAATTTTGTCTAAATTGTTCATTTTAGTGCCATAGGGGTAAGTAATTCCGATAATACTGGGCACAATTTATTATATAACGAGCTGACTCATGGTTTAACCTTGAAGATGTACTATCATGTAAAAGTTGTATTTTCCACAAATGTAATCAATAAACACAAACTACCCTATAATTTAAACAGCCCACCACAAACGAGTATATCGTTTTATAAGTTGGTGGCGCATAAACCGTTCGGGTATCGAGGTGAAGATACTGATATTCAACAAGTCAGTTGACCTGGTTTTGGTTTAGCATAAACAGTTAAGACTGAGGTGTCACAATTTACTGTTTCGGGGTATCAGAAGAGTCTATCGGAAATTATGACGCATACTGTTTTCCTTTGACCATCACCACGTAATTCACATCTGAATAACCCATATGAATATAAATCCGGAACACATGCAACAATCAGATTTGTAATACGACCCTGCCTAACTATGCTTAAAAGCCATGTCCTGATTGGCCAGTGGCCCGAGTTACCATGGCTATCTCGTTCCAGTTTTGTGGTACAATTCTACTTTTTCCAATTGTACCACGAAAAAAATCAAAAAAATCGGTTTATTCAGATCGCCGCACGCGACTTTTCCTGTCTTTTCTAACTCCGCGCAAACGGGGCATCAACGGAGTACACCCGCACCCGTAACCCTTTGATTGAATTTTGCTACATCTTGACAATCTTGCGAATTTTCTAGCGATTTGTCGCTTGAAACCAGTTTGGTTGCCAATGAATATGGTCCAAATGATGTTATGGTATATTGATATATGTTACGACCAAAGAAAGTTACTTAATAAGTATATTAAATGACAAAATAAATCCATTCCATGGGGCCGAGCTGTGCATTCGTCGATTCGAATCTCGATCATATTCGATATTTCGGAATCAAGTTGAAAATGAAAGCGTTTGTTCACCAGTACAGAAGGGGAATAAGATTAGTTTAGTAAACTAGATCATTTAGATCGCTTTGTGTAAGGAAAATGGTCCATAGTCGATGATCATATTCATGTTGTCGGAGTTGTCCCAACAACGTTCAAAACAGAAATGACCGCATCGTATTTCCTGTACAATTTAAATGAAACGCACGGGCGCCGCTGAAAACACATCGTTTTTTAGCCAATCACAACGATTATTTCTAGAAGAGGTGCCTCGAAAAGTCAACGGGGGAATTTCACAACAAGACAAGACATTACCAGAGTACTCCATGCAAGAAATCGAGTACGCCCAATACGAATTACACCACGAAATGTTTTCTCACCTGAGACCGAAAAAGCGCAGTATTTCGTTGACTTTTCAGTCGAATTGTGACCATAAACTTTCAGTCGTATTACAAAAGAAATAAATACACGGTGTATCGGTGTGTATGGTCAAGTTGTACCACAAAAAACTGATTGTAGGACTCCGCTACGCGTCGTCCTACAATCAGTTTTTTGTGGTACAACTTGACCATACACACCTCTACACCGTGTATTTATTTCTTAAATAATTCACTTCTATGATAATCTAAAGTCACATCGTACAAACGTTCGTCACACCTTCGTGTCGGTACGAAATTCCCTGAGTACTGAGTACGAGAGTGTACGTATATCGAACAGGTCTGCTCCGCCACATGCATTTAATATTATCCTAATTGTAGGTACATTCTTTGGCGATAATGCTAGGAATAAAATGTTCTTGGACATAAGTGTTCTTGTAGTTATGTGTAGTTATTAAAGTGATATGAAACACTCCGGTAGGTGATCACATATAAATGGAGAATAATCTTGTTCAAAGTAGTAATTTTTACAAATATTAATTATATCCAAATTGACAACACACACCGTCATTCTTATATATTAATGCAATGCAGCGACTCTCGATGGCGAAATCGTTTTCGTTAGTTTATCGCCGATAGATGCGTCCCGAATCGAGTGGTAAATATTTACATTTGAGTGTAGTTCAGACGATGTTTTCTATGGAATGGAACGGTCGATTCGCTTCATATTTCGGCGATGTTAGTAGAATAGTACGTTCCCCCAGTTGGCATAGCGCCTTGATACTAACTTATCAGTTTCACCCACCCGAACAAGTACATACTATGTCTTTAAATTGTTCACAACAAGGGCGCCAAATGTGTAGGCAAACATATTGCATGAACATACCAATGATGCGGTCCAATTCGTCTTGTAGTTTCTTTTGTACATCTGGGTGACTGCCTACCAGATATGTTGCCCACGTGGCTGCCGCCGCTGTTGTGTCATGACCCTGAAATGGAGTGACAATGAAGGTATCGAGTTAGACATAATGACTTAGCTGTCGTATGTCGACTCGTGCAAGTTCTGCGTATACTTATGTTGCCAACCGCACAGACAATGACAATGACAATGCATACATATGTATTTTACATTTATTCCACACCCATTGACGTGAGCCACGTGTATTCAACTGAATCACAGCCATTGAATACATATTAGTGTATACCTCTAGTGGAATACAAGCCGGAACTATTCTTGTTGACGTTGTCGCCAAGAAAGATGACGTACATTACGTCGATCATCCGCTTCCGGTGATCCCCCCATAATTATTTGTCAGACTTAAATCACAATAAAGGTAGCTATAGTTACAATGAACGTGACATTCATGGATTGAACTTATCTGACTGAACGGTGTAGAATAAATACAGAACACAACTTGCATAATAATCTCGAATCTGTTATCGAACTCGTTGCGGACGGCGCAAAGTTATATTTCGCTCCAGCTACGCTCCCGCGAAATATATCCTTGCGCCATCCGCAACTCATTCGATAAAAGAGTCTCGATTATGATGCGCGTTGTGTTCTGTCTATGTATAACGATTTTAATTCCAGTCCATATATAGTATGGCCTTACACGCTATAACAATGACAAAGTTCTGAGCAATAGAAGCTGAATTTAGAGAAGCACGGTTGCATGCATATATACATTGTGTAATAATTTAAAAAAACAGTATACCCGTGTTGATTGGAGGATTTTAACGTCGTAGCATTGTTATCATTGGAGCGATTACGTGCGCTCGCGCAACAGTATGGCGATCAGACAGATTCGTACGTTGGTGTCACCCTACTCCGTTTCACTCCATGACGTCACCAAAAACGACGTAAAACCTCGTGGCGTTCTGACATTTTTACTGTGCCGCGTTTTTGCTATGTTTATTTTATGTGTTGTTTTCGATTATTTGTTTGTCGCCGATATCGCCATTTGTCGGGATTCCCTGTTTCTATATTTAAAACTGGCATGCACGTAGTGAGTCTCGATTTCGATTTTTTTCTCCCAGGTCAAACTACGTCAGAGTTATGACAAAAATAGATCGACCTACATGTTCTCCATCAGAACTCTACATCAAAGAGTCTATAGACTCCTTCGGGACCTACACATACTCCTTCATTTGGGTATTTTTACTTATAATTGGGAAGTTTTATCATTTTTGGTTCGTGCGGGAAAAGAGAGACATTCAAAACGCGATTTCGTAATTCGACGCAATAGGCTGAATAGCCTAACCTTCAGCCGAGTTCCGGGTCAAATACGACCAATGACGTAACACAAAACAAAACGCATTTGTTGACACAAACACCGTTTGAAGAGTTTATTATTACATAAAATGATCGTTATTGATTAATTATTGATTAATTATTGATATGTATTGTTGCATATTGGCTGCTATCAATATTTACACAAATATTATTAATTATTTCTTATAATTGCTCCTTTGGTCAACTTTGACTATCGGAAAATGAAAATGAAAATATGCCGGTGAAAAAAATGTAATCGATATTAAAGTCTCATCCTTTCGGCAACATGGAATTGGTTTTAATTACTTAAATGATTAATATAGTAATTTGCCTTTTATATATGATGAAATGAGATATGGTAATTGTCTTTTTTTGCTAACATTAAATAAAATAAATTAAGTAAAACAGTGAAATTATTTTTTTAATTATTGTTTATTACATTTTTGCGCACGTTGGCATCTCTCTGAGTGCATTCTAGTTCCGTTTTGCGCTTGTACGGAGTTTAGGGGTTGTAATTTGTAACATCAGACCACGTGACTACACGTTCGTTGTTTCAAAGCGACTGACTGATACGAGGACATCTACGTGTATAAGTATACTAACACGGGGAGTAATTATATTTCAAATAACATTTTGGTAATTATGTGACTGTGGATGGCATGTTGGCCAAAGCCTTCTTTTGTAAACAATTGTTGCTGTTTGGAGACATGAATTGTTTGTAAATATCCAAACTTGGGGGTGTCTGTGACTAACTGACAAAGGTTGTGATATAATATTGTAGCTTCGTTTTGGTGAGATCTGGCCATAAATCCCGGAAAATCCCGTATTAGATTAAAGTGATCGCGTCTGCCTATAATCAACAGATGCGTGCATGGACACACAACACGTTTCTGTTACAATAATTGGACATTTGTATATAGCTTTAACTCTGTTAAATTGAAACTTGTGATTCGTCTTTCACGTGTATTACAAGTAACATTAACGACGTCTAGCCTCTTCCGTATGATACACATGTATATCTACAATGTACATAGTTACATGTAAAACAAGGATATACACAACAGAAACCATACACTCCGCACAATTGCCAGAAGCGGAATAGCTCTGCGGTCTACTGACCCACGTGTCTAACATAATATGTGCGTGTAACCGACATGCACTGTTCACTTTTCTTTAAATGGGGTGTATGCTGTTACTTGTACATGGCAGTTGGTCTGTATTGCTACGAGTATAACGGTGGGGAATCACGTGGTTTCGAAGTTTGTGAGTACCACACATTCAAAATGTGCAAACGTACAAAAACATAATATTAATAGAAACTGACACAAAACACAGCATGTTGACTCTTATGAGCATATGCTAATTTATTTTTAAAACAAGTTGATACCTTATTTGTACGGAAATACTCAGTAGTGTTCTATAACATTCTGACCAAAGTTGCCAGTCGGAGGTTCGTGAAATACGCAAGTACATCTAGGAGAATCCTTCGACTAACAATTTTGGACATAATGTTAGAGCAAACAACTGTGAATTTGGACACACATGAGGTATCAACTTGTTTGAAAAATAGTATATAGCATATGCTCATAGCTACAAAAATACTAATTAATATATAATATATCAATATCATAGTTTATTACCCTTTTTATCGTTTCTGGTCGCGTTTGCGATCGCCTCGGCTATTTTGGATGTGTGATACTCATCAACTCGTTATTCCCCACCGTGAATATCATTACCAAGACGGCATACGCGCGTAGTACGGAGAGATTCACGGGAGAATCATACATGTACCTCAAACATAAAGGTGTCCACCTCTTCCTGTATGCCGTCCATGCTCAGTGGGGAACCATCTTCGGTGCTGCATAACAGCATATCGAGGAACGCTAGGCGGCGCTTCTTTCCTGTTTCATCTAACAACATCTCCAGCGTAAAATCTGGATACTCTTTTTTGAACTCCTTTCTTCTCTCTTCGATTATCTGTTCAACAAATTAAACAAGAAAACCATAGTCAGAAATGGTAACGCCACCAAGATTATAGTATTACATATAAATAGAAATTATAAAAAATACATAAAATATTTTGATAACAATTGCGTTTAAACAAGTAATCCTTCAAATTATTACTAACAAAGCAAGTAAATGACTATTTTTAAATTTTAATCTAAAATTTAAATGAAATAATTAAAAGATAAAATTTAGCAAGTAGTAAAAGTTAATTTTGTCATTTAATTTTTTTTTTGGATTAAATAAAGCAATAATTTAATTGTAAAATTTGGTTTAAAAAAAATGATTGACCGTGGCTCTTCCAATAATTGCGCGACTGACCTGGTCAATTGTTCTTAAGAAGTTGTTTTGAGAATTACTATGGAGGCAAATAGTTATGGCTGTGGCTTCGCAAGTAATTGACTTGGTGACGTGATGTTAACAAATCTGAACTCCAGTAAACCAAGGATGCTCCATACCAAATATAAGGTAAATAAATAATTCTTTAGAAGTTGTTTACTATGGAGGGAAAGAATTGTGGTGCTGGCTTCGCAACTATTTGACCTCATTGTAACAAATATAAATATTAGTCACTCAGGCAATAGATGTATCTATTCTGTATATTAAGTTATTGGGTCTTACGTGTCTTGAGATGTCTAAATATTTTTTGATGGACACATCGCGCAAGCGCAAGGGACCCCGCCAATCTTCTCTGTTGTGATTCCAATTGTTGGCTTATTAAATATGCACATATGCTTAAGAAACAGTCGCGCGCGAAGCGCGCTCCCGTAGGTCAGGTTTTGCATCCCAGTTAATGAAAATATCATTGAAATAATCGGTTTCCCCCCAATAAACATCCATATATTCAATATACATGTTTTTGGAGCAGAATTAGGTAGACCATATTGGACGCCATAATTATGCTGTGGTTAAGTGGTCAATTACTTTGAACACTACTGTATGTAGATGGAGTTATCATTAGACCTCACATCCTTATATGGGATGCAGTAATGCCCAAAGTAATTGACCACTTAACCACAGCAGAATTATGGGTAATTTTCAGGATTTAAATAACTATACCGATGAAAATAAAAATAATAATTTAGGCCGGAATAAGATGTTGGGTTGGTTATATGGACTCGAAGAAAAAGGGGTTCGTACCGATGAACTGACATAAATTAGTGGAGCGATGTTGCCATGTAATGCATCGCGACTGTACTAAAGCAGCAATGATATAAAATTGGGGGGGGGGGGGGTTGAAATTATCTCTATCTCTATAGTTGGCATCAGAATTATATTGAAAGGAATAGCAATTGATATACGTATACGGTATACTATAGTAATACCATAGACATATAAGTACAAGTATCACGCGATAAAATATTACGTAACGTGACTATAGCGATGAAAAAAATAAATAAATTGGACCGGGATTAGAGGTTGGGTTGGTTATATGTGGATAATTGGATATGTAATTCATACCGATGAAACGATACAAATTAGTGGAGCGATAAAGACCAATGTTGACACTTAGTCAGGCTATGCGGGGAAAATAGGGGTTGATACGATAGACCGAAATAAATTTGTCGAGTGATAATGAACAATGTTGACGTATAAAGTAACGCGACTGTACTGTCGCACAATTATCAGGTAGAGCCGGTCAAATATGGACTCTGGTGCCCAATATGGAACAGCTCAGAAAACATTTGCAGGGCCCTAAAATTTATTTAACATGGGATCTGCCATACAAATCGATTTATGTTGATAAATCTCTTATTTTTCAAAATTTTAAGCTGAGACTTGGTGTGTCTGCGTGGGATACTTATATATTGCTAAAATGATAGGGTACAGCACATAATTATGTTTTAGATGGAACAAATGAATTTTTTTCGATGATAAAATTTAACATAGCATTTGCCATTAAAATCGATTTATGTCGATAAAACTGTCATTTTTCAAAATTTTGAGTTGAGACTTCGTGTGTCTCTGTGTAATACATATATATTCTTAAAATGACAGAGTCCAGCGCGTAATTATGTTTTAGATGGAAGAAATTGAATTTGTGTTCGATAAAAAATTTACAGCGTGTACGGCCGTACTACGAGTCTATGGGTAATCGAACTAGTACGCTATTTTATAAACAAACTTTTGTCAATAGCCGTTTTGGTCAAACTAAACCTTTTTCGACCGGAACAGCAGATCCGAATAGTAGCTAAGATGTATTTAGATAGAATTATCAAAAAAATTTGACCGATTATGGAGCATTTTAAGAGAATCGAGTGGGGAAATCTTGGTGACATTTTCATAAAACACGCCGATAATTCCACAAAATAAAAGATGGCGGTTATCACAATAGAACAGGCATAACATTACCCATAATTCACTTCACTACACCAGGGGCTCACAATGGGTTATATATTATTTTCAGGCTATCAGATTATTTATATTTTCAACAACATATTATTACACCGGTCACTTTAAGTTTACAATTTCAGCCTGTCCTGACTCTATCGATACGATTTATCATATTTTCAAAAACACATTATACACCGGTGGCGTTAACTTTACAACTTCAGCATCTACGTGATTCTATCGGTACGATTGAGTAAGGTACACAAAAAAATCTCCAAGAAAACACCAGGAGCTCCCAATGGGTTATACATTATTTTCAGGCTATCAGATTATTTATATTTTCAACAACATATTATTACACCGGTGACTTTAAGTTTACAATTTCAGCCTGTCCTGACTCTATCGATACGACTTATCATATTTTCAAAAACATATTATACACCGGTGGCGTTAACTTTACAAATTCAGCATCTACGTGATTCTATCGGTACGATTGAGTAAGGTACAAAAACAAATCTCCAAGAATACATTCGTCCAGTCCACCACACAATATCAAAATCTCCGAAACAACTTACACCACTATGTGGCGTAATTATTATTACTGTAGAACCACTACAAATGTCACCGTTGTCCGATTCGCCATTAGTGCATATTTCTGGGGTCCGACCCATACTCATTGAAGAATATATGTTGGTCATTATCGACGACTAGTCTAGATACACGATTGTTGAGATTTTATGCTATCGACATAATCAAATACTGTGATACAAGACACAGTACTGTGATTCACAAGTTTTTCACAATTTTCGGTGTTTGCAGTATTCTAAAAACTGAAAATGGACCGCCATTGAACTCACACAAAAAAGACAGCGTGCAGAAAAGTTATGTTTCGCAAATCGCAAAATGAATCCGTATTGGCCGAAAGCAAATTGAGAAGCTGAGAGATTTATGAGAACTTTTAAAAGTGCCGTAATAGCGACAACTACAAAGCAACTACTATGGAAACAGAGGCTCTATATATGTGTGGAAAAAATATATGGACCAGTTTTGCCTGACCCATTCTCAATTATAAGTGACCAACCAACTGACAATGTCATGAGCAGTAATAATACACCAAATTACTGGAAATAATATATTTTGAGAATGTCTAATCCTGTACGGAGCGCTCCTAATATATGGAAGACTCTATATATATATATATGGAAGATCTAAATATAAAGTGTATGTATGGTTATGTCACGTTAATTAAGGTCTGTTTTTACATAAAATATTATTTTATGTAAAAACATACCTTAAATTAACGTGATATAACTACCAATCTATCACCCATAATCTCGATACCACAGTATACCCAGAGTAATAGGACATCATAACGTTTGGCTCTGGGTATGGCCCTTACTCAATTTTGAGAATTATTTATATGCATTGGTCGGATGGGATCGGAATATGCTCAATGGGCATATATGTGCATGTATTTAACTGTTGCACTACTTATTGAAACGTCAAGGGATACAGATCCAGAAATAAGAAATAACTGTATAAAGATAAATTTATATAGTTAATAAATAATTTACCTCAATTACTGCCCATCAGAGTATGCATGTTCTATAGTTTTGGGATTCTATCTTCATCTATATATCCATCAATATAATTACACTGTTTTTGTGGTCATATACTGGAGCGATTCTGAAGTGATCTCCGATCCAAGTTTCTGGACTATTAGACAAGACAGAGAACTCACTTTTTTATCTTGATAAACGTACCTTCCTGGTAAAACCATGCAGGACTTCCACAGTGGCAGCATATGCCTTGCCATGACCAATTGTGTTGAACAGGAAGTCACTTTGTAACCATGGCTTTCGGAATCGTGTCTGTAATTGTGTACTAGCACTGAATAAAGAAACAATGTGGTATCCTGAAAATATTCTGACACAATGGCGGGGGGGAGGGGGGCAGTGGCATAAAATTTGTCAATTTTGATAGGATAACTTGCAGTGACATTCACACAAGCCTGAGTTTAGTGTTCCTGTCATTTGCAGAATGAGGTCCCCAGAGGGTGAATTTAGTGACACTCTCCCGCATAGCGGGCTAGCATAACTAAAGTCACCCTCTGGGAACCTCATTATGCATGGCCTCATCTGCTATGGGAGACATAGAATCAGACTGAAGTTCCCAAATGGTGATGTACACCCATTGGGAACCTCGATTATGCAATGTGTCGTTTGTCAATTTATAGATAAACTAAACTCAAAAAACAAATAGAATCTATGTGAAGAAGTTTCCATATAAATTTGATAATAAAGAAACTCTCCAGAGAAGATGAGGCCTAAACAGAATGAGGTCCCAGAGGGTGAATTGAGTTATGCTAGCCCGCTATGCGACAGTTCGCAATAGTGGAAGTCACGGGACTCTGTACAATGTTGAATTTGTATGCGGGGTTATTCCTTTGAATAGTTTCTTGTGTACTTTACTAATAGCATTTCAAATTACCCTTTCCTTTTTGTTATTTAAAGGCCCACTTAATTTTCGAACCCCCAGATCACATATAAAATATATGCCATATTATACACCGTTTGAAAGGGTGAAGCTCCAAAACATTGCGTTTTCAACTTCTTCAATGTAATAAACTATATCCTGGCGTCTGTACTGCATGGGATAAAGTTTCTGAACAAAGTCAATTATTTTCAATGGAAGGGGAATAATCCTATATATTTAAATATAGAGTTATTCCCCTTCCATTGAAAATAAACTACAGTTTGAATTCTGTTTCATTCTGAGAGCCGTAACGGGGGGAATTATTTTATTATTTCAGCTATTTTCTATTACTCTATGGGCACCTTCTGAGACATGCACAGACGTTCCAATTGGCGATGAATTATAGTATTTTAATCATATGTTATGGCACTATAAGAACAATAATCGGTGACTCGAAAATAAAGTGGGCCTTTAATGAGAATTTAAAACGTTCTGGAATTCCTACTTCAGGAAATTAAACCGACACGTTGTCGATAACATCTAGTACGCATGCAAGAAAACTGACATGTTAAGGTTGTTATCGTTGCATGTCAATCTAATGCTCAATGTCTGATGAGTGTAGATATATCTAGCATAGATTCGACGGCCTTGCTTCGTCAAATAACCAAAATTGCAATTTGTGTTGACACCCATTTCGCGGACAATTTTGACTCAGCGAAGTCCCTTCTCTGACATGCACTCAGATGAAGTCGTTGTGGAAATGGTTGGCCCTCAACCACCCCACATCTTGAATGATATTTTATTTTGCAATCGGAGTAAAAGTTTGTGTATGCTTCAATTATTAGGAGCAAACAGCCCATAGTTACTGGAAGCATTACATTGTTGTGGTTTTTGTAAAACATAGAAAGAGAGCCAGTATATATATATATATATATATATATATATATATATATATTAGTATTTCACAGAACTCAGTTTTTGTCACTGACATTTTCGAATAGTTAAGAGATCTTTTCGGGCAATACAATTGAAAACATATGCATTGAAGTACAGTAGCCGAGAGGTAGCGTACTGGTCTCTCGTGCTAGCGGACCGGGGATCGCAACCTGGTCAGAGTATTCTGACAAAAATCAGAACTCGGTCAGATACCAAGTTTGTAAGGCTGAAAAGTCTCATTCGAGATCACTGAATAAAGATCCGAATGCAAAAATGCCGACTTCTCCCATTACAACATTTGTCCAGGTATGTTGTTGTGGTGCAGTACGTTGTCCGATCGGTTGCGGACATTAATGGCTGATCCGTGTACACGCCTCGGTGTGTGCACGTTAAAGAACGCTACTGGAGTCACCACAGGGTTAAAAGTTACTCGGTCATGGTAGGACCTGGACCGGCTCCTAATTGTCAGTAAATGACAGCGAGCTGTAATGTGAAGAAGAAGTTATTCTGATTATTATTTTTTTGAAGATGAAATATGGTAATACAAATACAATGAAACTAAAAAGTCTTAAGTCACCGACACCTTTCGGCTTCTGTCACATGTATGTATCTGTCATCATTCTTCTATTTGGATTTGCAATATCTTGCCATCACTAATACCGAAAACTTTTAGACAAGGGTTTTCTCGAGCATTGTGACACGCGTATTTTGTTTACAAACTCGATTTCCTCTTAGCCCCATTGTCCGGATGTGGATATATAGGGTGAATACACAATGAACTGAGGCATACGCAGTGCTAAATTATGGCCAAACATGGCGAACCTTACTTCGAAGCAAAGCCAGAATGTTGATAAAATGGTACTTTAATTTACAGAATACTTACTCCTGTACCGCTTTTATGTATGTAGAATCTTTATCGTTCTGTGCGTTAACACATCGGCCCATTGCCGTTTCTGGAGAGTAAAGAACAAGTGAATGTTTTGCAAATCCAAAAAAACATGATTCTGTCGTGGATTAGCTTAGGTGTGTCCTAGCTTGCAAGACTGTGACTCTATACTGTGAACACTTGTAATCATATACCAATTAATTGTACTCACAACAGCGCGTTAGCTCAGCCAACTTGATTGTAGTCCGATCTATACATACGTTAATACAGCATACATCACAACAACAGTCGTTAGCGGTCCTACTAAAACCCGACCGCACCCGACCGGACCCGACCGCACCCGACCGGACCGCCCCCAGGGATCCGAGCGAGATGGGGTTTGCATTATCGTGTACAATGGACCTGAATGTACCAAAGTTCCAATCCCCAAGTCGACAGCTCGAGCGGACACGGCACTGTTAAACCCTAACTTGCGGCCGTTTCCGCCAGGTAAGGGAAATCCAAAAAGGCGCCGACCGCACCTCCACTGACTGCCTGACCACGGAAATGGACATTATATCATGAAGTGAATACCCATATGCATCTATGGGCGATCGGACAAGTCGCTAGCTGCTGCGGAAGTAAATAAATTAACCCATACGCTGCTGTCAAATTCGCTATAAATGTACGCAAAAACGCCGAAATTAACACCCGCCGACCGGACCGCCCCTAGGGGTCCGAGCGAGATGGGGTTTGCACTATCGTGTAGAATGGACCCGAATGTACCAAAGTTCCAATCCCCAAGTCGATAGCTCGAGCGGACACGGCACTGTTAACCCCTAACTTGCGGCCGTTTCCGCCAGGTAAGGGAAATCCGATAAGGCGCCAACCGCACCTCCCCTGACTACCTGACCACGGAAATGGACATTATATCATGAAGTGAATACCCATATGCATCCATGGGCGATCGGACAAGTCGCTAGCTGCTGCGGAAGTAAATAAATTAACCCATACGCTGCTGTCAAATTCGCTATAAATGTACGCAAAAACGCCGAAATTAACACCCGCCGACCGGACCGCCCCTAGGGGTCCGAGCGAGATGGTGTCTGCACTATCGTGTAGAATGGACCCGAATGTACCAAAGTTCCAATCCCCAAGTCGATAGCTAGAGCGGACACTGCACTGTTAACCCCAAACTTGCGGCCGTTTCCGCCAGGTAAGGAAATCCGATAAGGCGCCGACCGCACCTCCCCTGACTACCTGACCACGGAAATGGACATTATATCATGAAGTGAATACCCATATGCATCCATGGGCGATCGGACAAGTCGCTAGCTGCTGCGGAAGTAAATAAATTAACCCATACGCTGCTGTCGAATTCGCTATAAATGTACGCAAAAACGCCGAAATTAACAACCGCCGACCGGACCGCCCCCAGGGGTCCGAGCGAGATGGGGTTTGCACTATCGTGTAGAATGGACCCGGATGTACCAAAGTTCCTACCCCCAAGTCGATAGCTCGAGCGGACACGGCACTGTTAACCCCTGCCTTGTGGCCGTTTCCGCCAGGTACGGGAAATCCAAAAAGGCGCCGACCGCACCTTCCCTGACTGCCTGACCACGGAAATGGACATTATATCATGAAGGAAATACGGCTATTCATCCATGTGCGATCGGACAAGTCGCTAGCTGCAGCGGAAGTGAATAAATTAACCCATACGCTGCTGCCGAATTCGCTATAAACGCCGAAATTAACACCCGCCGACCGCACCGCCCTAATGGGTCCGAGGGTGATGGTGTTTTTACTATCGTGCAGAATAGACCTGAATGTACCAAAGTTCCAACCCCCAAGTCGATAGCTCGAGTGGATATGGCACTGTTAACCCCTAACTTGCGACCGGTTCCACGGGTACGCGAAATCCAAAAAGGCACAAACCGCAGTAGTATTAAGAGAAGGTATTATCTCTGTAATATATAAGTGAGGGGGACAAGGAAAGTGTTCAACGTTACAATATCGACTAATTGCCTTAGGGTGTGGTCATTTGTAATCCGCACCCCCACGGGATTTCATAAATACTACTTATCGAATGTTAAACGATACATTACCGACTAATTTATATAGGTGTAGTCGTCGTATGAGAATCCCCCACCCCCCACGGGATTTCGTAAATAGTATTTAACGAATGTAAACGTTACAATAACGACTAATTTATATAAGTGTATCAAAAATGAGCTGTTTTACAAGGCAGATCTTATAGTCATACTAAATAGTAACTACTTTAAAAGCACATCCAAGCTACAATACGACCTATTTTTTTTGTTAGGTAATGATGTATGTTTATTTCAGATGGTATAGTAAAGCAAACTATTTCTAGGCAGATGATATAGTCAGGCTAACTAGTAACTATTTGAAGGATTATTACGCACGATTGAATACATGTATTGATATATAGGTTAGTTATGATAGATTAGTAAAATAATAGTCGATGAATTATCCGCTAGTGAATAACCTCGTGCATGTAAAAAACCACGAGGCTAAAACACATGGAATATTTGTTAGTTTCGGAACTGTTTCTTCGTTAATGTAGATTTGTAGGTAACACTATTCGATCTCATAAAACTCGATATTACAGAGTCTCGTAGAAAACGAAATGTGGAACCCTTCACACTTTAGTTCCTTTAATGATTATTAATAATATATATCATAAACAAACACAATTATATCAATTTTTTGATCAATATTAAATACAAAATATCATAAACATAATCAAATCAATCTTTTTTAAGATATGGACAGTCTGGTCTTAAATGATCTCCGTTACATTCATAACATCTAACACGAGTCTTTTTAAATTTATCAGCTGAATTCAATTTAGATATCCTATACAAAATTTTAGCATTTTTATCAGCTAATATTGAAATTTGTTGTCCTATCTCTTCTATATCAGCCAAATTATCTAAAAGTTTTATTTTTAAACTCCCTCTGTTCTTTCCTTTCTGAGAAACTTCGAATTCACTTTCAGAAGACATTTTGATTTTAAAAATATTATAAAAAAGCATTTCATTTATAGGAAAAAAAAAAACTAAATATCGAACAACACGGGTAGATGTTGTTTACACCAATTATAAACGTAAGTATCATTATGAAAACCGGGTTTATTTAAAACGTATAGACAGTCCAATCCTCTACAAGTATGATACAAATAATATAATACGAAATAACCACACAAAAAAGAAGATATATGTTGAATATAATTTGTACTATAATACAATCTACCATATTTAGCTAACATAATTTTCAACTGCTCAGATGGAGGTAATCCGATAGGATCAAAATATATTATAAAATTATCATCGCGTTTCCATATACATATCCAATGTTCACCATCTAACCAAGATGGGTCAGTATTACAAATTAAACCTCTGTTCGGCTTAATAGTATCAGGTAATTCGTCCAAAGCATAAACGCCTATTATCATAGAATTCAAAACTGAGTCTGATTTTAATGCATCAGATATATCTAAGTTGCTCAACATAATGTTAAAATATTCCACCCGTGTAAACGCTACGTTCCCCGCTAATTTCTATAGAACTATCGTATTCGGCATATACTATTACATTTACTGTATCTGGTAAAGCTGTTGAAAATTTTGCACTTAACCGTGCACTACCTCGCTGTTTTGGGTGCCAAACTAAACTATCAGCATTATGATCTGCAGTTAAATCAAAACCGAAAGTTGTAAAACCATTGGCATAATCAAAAAAGCTAACTCTGAAAGATTGCTCGCAATATAATTTATTTATAGAATTCAAAAATGTGTAATATGAACCTACATATAAATCATCATCGAAAGTTTGTTCGTATTTATGCCCATTCACGGTTTTACCATTAACAGACAATTCCATTTCGTAGCAATCATAATGTTTAAAATTAAAAGGAGAAGATGCTATAGTACCATTAAATGCTGTATTATCTACTAAAAATATTAACACTCTCTTAGGAAGAAATGGATCACCCAAAAACAAATCGTCTTTAATCAAGCTTAAAGTCCTAGGTGCTACGCTAAATGTTTTTAACGAAACTCTATCCAAAGGATATTGAGCATTGGTTCCACTTAATAACTTTTTGCTTATTTCATTTGAAGTGACATCACTTAACTCTACGGTTCGTACAAACAATTTAGTATCTGACAGCTCAATCTTATAATCACCAGCACTACCTTGTAAACAAAAAGTAGGCTTTGATCTATGCAGTCTGAGTTTTATGGGTACGTTTGGAATTAACAATTTTGGTTGATTAAACATGTCCAAATGTAGTTTACCGCATAATTGAAATTTTTTTCCAATATTACCGTCTTTAATTATTCCAAGTAACTGCCTACCTCTGGGAATGTCTGCCGGTACATCATCCAAAGTCCCACCTTTCTGAGGTATAAATAAAGTTGTTCTCTCTAATTGATTTTCTCTTGTAGAACTTAAGAAAGTTTCTATGTAAGATCTATAAGCATAATATCGACCAACTCCACATTCTAGACCGTTTAATAATAAATCAGCTCTCTCGAATAAAGAATGAAGAAAATTATTTATTGGAAAAGCGTGCTGATCGCCTGCGAAAACGGTTCCATCGGTTTTCGATATTTTAACGTCGGTTTGCAAATAACTTTCCGAAAGATCAACATAATGTGCAGATGGAGACTCTAAAAAGAACTCTAGTACGTTACTATTTGAATAATTTGAATTCGATGGATGTTTCTCTGTAAATGAACCGTCTGTTATAGTTACCACAGTAGGTGGAATTTCAAAAACATCCACCTCGCTCTTAGAAACTGGACAGCTGTTGGGATTCATTTATTCAAAAATATCACGTTTTGTTTTTCGTCTCTTCCTACGTCTTTTTGAAGGAATATCCGAATATTCTTGTAATTTACGTCGTTTTGATGGAATATCCGAATTATATTGTAATTTACGTTTAGGCCGTAAAATATCTAAAGCTGCTTCTTTACCCCGATTTCGAATAGATTCTGATAAATTTTGCCCACTCAATATATCGCTACCAACATTAGAGGCTGTTTCTAAACCTTTTGTTAAAAGAGATTTTCCCAGATTTTTTGCAATTGGCGCAATTGATCTGGCTAATTTACCAAAAATAGAACCAAGTCCGTAACCTCTCTGATACCTATCTCCTATAAAAATAGGAATAGGACTATTCGCCATAACTTTAAATAATGAAACATCTATTTATATACATTTATATTTAATATCAATCCTTATCCAATCAAAATGCGTTTAAATAATAAAACTAGAACAGTTTTACCATAATCCGTCCAAGGAGGTGGCATACCTGTAGAATCACGAATATATATCGAAATAGTGTCAAAATTCTTATGATGTATAGGAAAAAATTGCAAATTTGCGAATTCATAATATGTTGTTGATACAATATCATCAGAACGTGGGCATATTACTTTCAATAATTGTGAATTAGAATCGCCTACTATACTATGTGTACATATATCTGAATAAATATAAAGAGCGTCTATATGATCCAATTGATTAGTTACAATTAAAAAACAGTCTTTGGATTTTCCACCGGTATCTTTTAATTTTAGTTGATAATTTTCACGCAAATTAAGAAGATATCCCAATTCAGAAGTCCTTGTAATTTGCAAATCCATCGCCAACGAATAACGAGACATGCTTGTATGGTTTGCCATTCTAGTGAAACAAAGGTAGTTCACGTTTTGACGTTTTCTCACCTTAATGTCAATAACTACATCCCCGATTAAATCCTCAAATATGGTTTGGGACTCTTTCGCATCGATTGAATTCAAACCTGGTTCGATTAATTTATATTTCGTCTTTTCTAATTCTGACATAAATTCAGAATCTTTGTAAAAATGCAAAATTAATTTTCGTTGAACTAATTGCATCCTATCTATCAAATCTTCGAACGAACATTTGTCATCAAAAATAACACCATATTCAATCTTTGTAAATACACTTTTCCTCCATCTAATCGGACCTTTAACCCGAAGTTTCCTAGCAATAATACCGTAATTGGGATCTCTAACAATTGGTAAATCAGTTTCTGGCGTCAAGAAATTCATATCCACCACTATTCCATAAACAAATGCATAAGATTGATCATCTGTGGAAAAGGTAAAATTTCTTTGTTCCAGGAGCGGGCTTTTAAATCTGGTTGGAATAATGGCTGATGATAAAGCTACACACCAATCATCCTCCTGTAACCGAATCTCACTAGGCAAACTCACGGTATATTCAGATAGTGAATTTCTGAATAAATCACCAGAAACATTAGACGGTAAAGTCACCGAAAACAGGCCCGTTGCTTCCATGTTTACTTAATTTAGGAGATGGAGACAAAAGTCCAACAGAACCCGACAGTAAACTAATCCAAATAGACGGTGTGTCCACGCCGTGTATACTAATATTTAATATAGCAGAAACACATACTATATAAAGCAAAAATACTTGACTGATATACACAACCTGTCCTTTGGAAACTTTATTATTGAAAAAAGTCCATTTTGACGATTGTCGTTTTAATCTGAGGTCGTGATCCATTCTCTTGGAATGTACGAATCGAAACTGGCTGGATAGCCGCTCCATCTAACTTTTATTTGATCCCCGTCTCGTTCTAATACACGTTCAATTTTCCACATAGTATCGGAATCAATCGTTACAGGTGATAACTCGCTCTCGTAGAATGTACCCAATATTTCCTCTGAATTGAGATCAGCTATTTTATATCTATGTGGTTTAGAACCAGGTACCAAAGACGTAATCTTAAACACTTCATAAGTATAATTGGCCAAAAAACCCTTTTCAAACTTATTTTTTAATTTTACCAAGCGAACGCTCTCTCCCACTTTAAATTTTGCTTTTGTAAGTGGTAATTTATAAGTCTTCGATTCATTTCTAGCTGCAATTGCTTGCGATGTCAAACACGAGACATCTTTCGGTGCCATTTTAATCGCTCTGTGTATCTTCGAATTATAGGAATTCACCAATTTAGGCAAAACTGTTAAATAGCGCATAGATTTAGATTTGAAGAAATATTTATACATTTTAGACTTTAAAGAGCGTTGTACTCTCTCAACCAAAGCGGCTTTCGTGTCATAATTTCCCGTAGAATATAAATGTACACCATTCTTCTTCAGAAATTGCTTAACGTTAGCGTTGTAGAACTCGGTTCCGCGATCAACATGTATACCGTTCGGTCGTTTGCGCTGTTTAAAAATCATTTCTAAAGCCTTCATTATGGAAACACCAGTCTTGTTCTTTAATGGTTTAACAATTAAAAATCTTGAAAAGCAATCAATGCAAAACAACAGGTAGCAATAACCATCGTTTTGCTTGGATATATTTCGCACATCACTCAAATCCATCTGCCATATATTATTTACAGAATAAGACTCTGTTCTTGACCTAGGAAATATTATTCGTTTCGGCCTGTGCAACGAGTACGAATTTTGTTTTTGTAACCAAAGTCGAACATTTTTTCTCGATATTTTTTTTTTTACTTCCTTATACAAATTATATTCAGATCCATAGGATGAGCGGTGAGATGGATCATAATAAATCGATGATAATATATTATCAATTTGACGAGGAGTCTGATGTCCATTTAAAATGCTTCTGTTTTTTGCCTTTGGGGGCATCTGCAACCATCAGATCTGCTTTACGAAATTTATTTCCTATGAAATGTGTTGGTATATTATTATCTCGTAATGATCGGGACAAACTATCCCAATTTCTAAGTGCACTGGGTTTCCTGAGCTTGCTAGAAGGTATTATATCATTTACCAAATCAGTTATGCTTCCGATTGGCTTGTCAGATAATGAAATCATTCCACTGTCGTTAATTTCAATTCCTGGCATTCTTTTTAAATGCGATAAAAATAACGAGCCTTTTTTCTGGTAAATTTTTGGCAAACTCTCAATCGCTAAATCAATTTGGTTAGGTTCAGATAAAGCGACGTCACCGGCAGGCTCTTTCGTGATTTTAACTGGAATCGGCGTTGTTTTTATAGAATTCTTAGCCATGTCATATTCAATAGACGTGGAATTAATTTTTCTTTTCTTAACTGACTCGGGCATATCTTTATCGTCTAATATTTGATGCATTTTTTGTCTCACATCCTCTGTTTTCAACGATTGAATAGACTGAGAATTTTGCCAGTTTGCAAAAGTCTTAAAAGGCACCAAAACCATTTTTTCCATATTCAGAAAACTTTGCCTAAAATATCTCCTAAAACAGGAATTAAACTAGCAGCCAGTGCAGCCAAAAAACCGCCGTGTTGTAATTTTTTTTTCCTGCTTTTAACAGGATTAGACTTCTTCGACAAATGACGAATAGAACTTTTAAATGGTCTTAAATTAGCTTTAATTTTAGACGAAATTGGTACATTTCCTTTAAGCAAATTATTACAACATTCAGATAGACTGTCTAATCTCGGTCTGTTTAATGCCCTCACGTCTCCAGTGCGTAACATGTTTCTCAAATATTTGGCATTTTTTCTTAATTTCACGCTGGGGCCCATATCGTAGGATTTTCACTGAGCACGTCTGATCTCAATCGAAGGTTATCCGGACAAGTTTGGTTGAAATCCACCAGTAAATGAGAATATGGATCTGTTGTACACAATTTATATGCTTTTGATAAATTATTAATACCGCATTGGGTAGATAAGAAATTTATCTGACCACAATCTCTAGGAGATTTGAATAAAATAAAATAATTCGCGTTTAACGATAATTTTCTACATTTTCTTTCAAAAAGATTATGCGTCACGTATACCACACTACATCCTTCGTGATGTGATTTTCTAGCGAATATATCTGTTACATTATCGATCTCTTTGTCAATATGATCCATATCATCCAATATTAATAAATCGCAATCGCACAACGATTCTGGAATTTGGTTTACTAATTCTACATTATCAGACACCTGTTGATCACAATTAGGAGTCACATAAGTAATTTTTTCCGGAACTGGGCACATTAATTTATCTTTATTTTCGATTAAACTATATATAAACGTAGATTTCCCACTAGCTGAAGGGCCATTTATTATGGCCCTAAATATATCCTGAAAACATACGTAATTGTACGTTTTCATTGTTACGGTTTTGTCAAACGCTCTTTAATTCAGTAAAACACAATTTTTTTCCCCACACACTGGATGTTCGGCATAATTGACAGAGAGATTCTGATGTATACATAACAGTGGGTAGCCATATATATTCACACGCTTCGTCGACTCGATGCTATCGCGTTACAAAATGCCTCAGCAGTTTAATGTCGCGAAACATCTATTGAATTAAGATTTTACTACCTGTTGTCGACCACCGCCCATAAAGATATACCGTGCTAACCCATTACAAACTGTCACCTCTGTTTAATATGGCGGAACCAATCTAAAGCCAGCTGAATTAAAACATTTACCACATGGGGGCGCGGAAGGGCGTTGATATATCGTGTAAATTTAAGTTTGCGGTAAAAAAAGGATTTTATCGTGTTGAACAGATAGTTCAACTATAAACATTGGTAGAGGACATGAATAGTGTTCGGGAACGATTGATCAGCGCGATAGAGTTGGACACAACACCATCATGGATTAGACGGCCTGCTGTTGCAAGAAATGATCAATTTGTCGACGATAGTTTCGACGAAACATTAGATGATGATCAATTCCATGACGCTCCTGCATGTGTAACATTGTTTTTTCTACTTAAAGGGAATGGAGGCCCACATGTTTTATTTTAGTGTGTTTTGTTTTTAAATCTAGTGTTGGCATTGTGAATTATATGCGGGGAATTATTTGCTACGTGTGTTTTCTTAATAATCAGGTAAGTGAAATTTGTATATGTAAACATAACTGTTACATTTTTATGTTTTGTTTTTATTCAGCATACTGTTTACTTCGCACATTTCAATGTAGATAATTGAAACACTCAAATGAGATATGTATATTATGGTAGAATCTACGCAAATTTTATTTCTTGTGCACGGAACAGGGATGATATATTGGTTAAGTATGTGGCAAATCTCATGTTTAACTGTTAGTTCAACTATAAACATTCACACATATTTCTCGAAATAGTTACTTTCGTCAGGTCTTGTTCCATCTGTAATAATTGAAGGTGATTCTGGTAATAATAAATCTTTTATGCTTTCCCAATCTTCATCTAGCGATGATAAATATCCAAATGGTTCTGTGGCATAATCTTTGATTATTCTGCGTTTATCTCCTGCTAATCTCATCGTTTTAGTCATGCGTTTTGAGTATATATGAAAATCTTTCGTCCTAACAAATTCATTGGGAAAATCAGCTTGTAGACTGTTTTCCTCGCCTTTAATCAGTTTAATCATGTTGTCGAAATCGATATTGGAGTTAATCCATTTAGCAGCATTAAAACCTTTGACCTTTATAACTTTACGACCAGATTCGGCGACTTCATAAGCGTACGATTTTGATGCAGTGGCGCAAAACTTTTTTATTGTTAATTCACCTTGACATAAATCATTTTGTAGTTCTCCCAACATACAACCGTCGGGAAGATTAGGTCCAGTGTGAATCCATATACACGAGTCAGTGTCCATATAAATCGCACGATCGCCTATCGTTTCTAGATGTTGGAGCATTGTTAATCTGGCATATGCCGTTATAAATGAAGCTAAAATTACATTATTATTTCTATTTTGGTTTTGCGATAATTGTTTATACGTGACATACATAATTTCTCCTTCATCAAATAATTTAATACTTTCAATTCTGATTTCTTTGTTGGCCCATAACTTAAAATATTCCTCCGTTTCTATACAAATTTTGGTCGATGACATTTCGTTTCTCATGGCTAATCGACCGAATAAAGAGTTCATAATCAATTTCGCCATCATTCTCATCGTTGGATTTTCATTCATTTCATGTTTCTCTAGTTTTTTGCCAAATTTATTACCGTATTCCTCACAAAATTGCTGTTTTTGTTCCATAGTTTGAATATTTTGCGGGAACGGACTGGCATATGTTTTGAGACGATGGAAATATAATATAAACGGTTTAAAAATACCGCCAATTTTCTCATCGTTTTCCGGGTAATGCCATACTTGATATATATGAATAACTTTGTAACCACGCGCGATGGCATATTCTATTTCAGGAGTGCACCACACGCCATAAATTCGTCTCTGATTTTCATCGTGTTCGCATTGTTTTTGATTGTTGTCTACCATGCATTTATTACATAGACCGAAAACTAATTTTCCGCTTTTAAGTTTTATTGGTAATACTGGATATATTAAATTGTTTGGGGGTAATATCTGACATTCAATTAAACCAAAATAGTTTTCGATATCTTTCAAATCAGGATTTTTTATTACGGTGGGGTGTCCTATAGGAAATTTTTTAGTAAGCATCATGGCGGGGTACAATGAATTCACGTCTGAAAATCTTATACTAGCATTAGGATATCCGCACACTGACCCATCTTGGTTTTTTTTAGCTAAATATTTGAAAACTTCGCACCTGCCTCCGAATAACGATTTGCGAGGGTCCAATGTGCCAGAAACCATGGCATTTTGAATAAATGTTTTGAATTCTAAATCAGTTTGTAATTTTTTTTCGTATTCGCATTCCCAGATAGTTATCAGCGGAATATATTGTTTTATTTCTTCTTCTCGTTCTATCGTTTTCTGATATATATCGTTGTACGATCGTTTCTGTAAAGGATGAATTGCATTTCTATCTGATTGTTTTATACACGTATGACAATGATATTCGCACCCGTAAAATTCGAGTCCTATTCCATTTATGCGATCATATCCATCTAGTCTATATTTGTTAAAAAGAACATATTCTTGGTTTGAATTTCCTAGATATTGACATTGAAAACCCGTAGACTCGATATAATGAGCTATCCATAATAGCGATTTGGTTGAATTAGCTTGTAATGGCTGCGAATTTAATGCTATACTATTTTCTGGCATAAACATTTTCCTAAAAATTCGAAAAGATATAGACGGTAGGGTGATTCCCTCACTGAACGGATCCGTGTTACACGTTGTCATAAATATATCTCTGAATTTAGAGCAACATATATGAAGCACCTTACAGTCAATCATGCAATATTTCAATGCTACTATTTGAAAATGGAAATTTTGTTTTTTGTTTTTTTTATACCATTCATTAAAGATCAAAATACGTTCGGTACTCATTTGTTCTAAATTATAATAATGCATCTCTGGCCAATCACCTATATATTGTAAATTGTCTTTATTTCCAAATCCGTGTGGAAAAAACGATTTTGACACGTTTTCTCCACAACCAAAACATTTGGCAGCTTTGTCTAAACTCACCGAAAAAAATAAATAAGAATCTAAAAACTTCAAATTTCCTAATTGAATTGATAATATTTTGTTTCCTCTTTGAATTATTTTTAATTTTTTTAGATCTATATAATTGTTGACTAAATAGTCTAGTATGAAGTGATCGTCATATCTGCTCGCGTTATGCGCTATACATATAGTAGGCTTCATTCCTTTGTTGTGAACATTTAAAATTTTCTGAACAAATTGATCTATACAGTCTACTCCAAAATTATAATATTTTGTACGATCACATTGCAAACATGTCTTAAAAGAAAAATCAGATATATTGATACAGGATTGACAAACAATATGTGCACAAACAAGATATGGTATATGTCTATTATTTTCGTCGCAATATGTTTCGATATCATAGAATATATAATTAGTATTTTTAAAAACTTTTTTTGATTCTAACGCTGTAATAAAGCATTTATGTTGATTTTCTTCATTATAAAATGAGCAACAATTTCTACAGTATCTATGGTAACATCTATGGTTTTGTGTTTTTCCGTATGTACGCATACATACATCACATTTAATATACTTATCGCAGACGTTGTTCCGAATATGATTTTCGAAACATTTTTGTGATTTGCATACAATATCACACGTATCACATTTAACAGCTGTAAATGGATCAAAATTGCAAGGTAATTCTCCATTACAGAATTTACATATTTTGGTACATGTATGTGATTTCACATACATTTTACCACATAGTGGACATGTATTTTTGTGCTTTAAACATTTCAATCCATCTGCATTTTTCATTAACCAATAATGTTTGTTATGGTATATAATATAAATAATAGCTGTAGCTGTAGTTTCTCCTCTCCATATTATTCTATCACAATTGTCTTTGACGATTATACACATTTCGTTTTGTAAAAAACATTGTATTTTTTGAACATCAGATAGGTCGCAGGGTGACGATATATCGA
Organism: Siphonodentalium dalli; assembly: GCA_032622095.1. Lineage (NCBI taxonomy): Eukaryota > Metazoa > Mollusca > Scaphopoda > Gadilida > Siphonodentaliidae > Siphonodentalium > Siphonodentalium dalli. The sequence goes on from CP136065.1 coordinate 21,374,365, forward strand.
TTTCAGCTTCATGAGATAGTTGTATAGCTTGTTTGATTCTATACTTGGAATTATATTTTCTGCGTGTGTTGGAAAAATTTCTAACATTTTTCATATATAATTCATCATTTTTGTTGCCTGGTATTTTAATCATTTCTCTCGCCATAACGATGCACATAGGTAGACATAAATTATCTGTACACTGTCCTGAACATTCTGGCATTGTGATAATTTGATTCGACGATGTAAGCTTCTGATTCAACGATAAAATTCGACCAGAACCCATAGGAATATATGCTATCGTTATATCCATAATAATAGTTCCGTCAATACGGAATTATTGTTTGCTGTGTTGAATTGATTCAATTTTATTAATAATATCTTTGCCTTTGATAGTATCTTTTTGAAAATCCACCCATAAATCTAGGTCTAATGTTGGATGGCTCACAGTTAATCTAACATATCTCTCTCCCCATTCATCTAAATCAGACGCTGGTGCAACATGGTTCAGTATATCGTCAAATAATTGTTCTATATCTTGTGATTCGAATATATGTGGTATATTGAGAAATTTAAAACTATAAACTTTGTTAGTGACTTTGAACTTTTTGGAACGAATTTCTCTCGTTTTTGTGATCTCATAAAACGGTCCCGGCTGTATATTTAAGGCATCTTCCGTAGCCATTATTGCGACAATATGGAAATCTGAAAGGCAAATTTATGGGACTTTGATTTAGGTTATGATTAGGGATAAATTAGAGAGCTTTGATGATATAGATGAAACAGTATATAAAAAATGCTTTTGAATGCATTTTCCCGAAAGATTCGGTTAATATGAATATGTTCAAAGACGTGAATGGCGCTAACTTCAACAATTTTTTATAAAAATGAGTTACCAGGATTTTTATCTGATGATTACTTGGATTATATATCGTTTGTAATTTGCCAGTTTGCGATTAAATGCTGATTATAAGACGAAAATAAACATAAAAAATAAAAAAAATGACTTACCTTTTAAATCTGTAATTCTTTAAAGCGTGCACCTTAATAAATGCTTTAATTCTATTCAGCTTATATAGAGATAGAGTTGGCGCCATTAATACTATCTAGTTCTATTTTAGGTAATTTAAACATTAAATTTGTCAGATATTAATGTGTTCAAGTTTTTTGTAACGTTGATGAAATACTCAGGTGTTGTTTATATGAAACTATGTTGTTTTTAAAAACATATCTATAATCATTTCATTGAAATGGTTATTGGTAACTATGTAAGATATTCTGTTAATATCTTTTATGATAATGATTAATGACATTTTTTTTTTATTGCTTTCTTGACATGACATCTTGATGTCATATATAAATTATGTGGTATTTAACTGGATAAATTAATTGCTTTTCGTTTACTTTATAAGAGTTTGTTGGAGTTTGGGCGTCTTTTGCTTACAATTTTTTCGAAATTTAAACTAGGAATTATGGAACCTTATTATTTTGCATTTTCACAAATTATAAGAATTATTCATTTTTTGAATGTTGTTCGCGTTGAATATGAGTTTAAACAGCAGCGGTTGCAATATTATAGGCGAGAATTTGTAGACGCTTGGGTACGCTACTGTGACGGGGATTTGACTGCGGACACCATTTTGGATAGAATTTATGATTTAATAATAGGTAAGTTATTATTTAATTGCTTTCCATTATTTTTGATACATTCTTTGTTTTCACAGATATTTTTTTTTTATCGTGTGAAATTATAGGTTTTGATGTATTATTGCATTTTAAAGTATATTTATATCGAATTAGTTTTGATAAAAATAAATTAGGAGCTTTACGATAAATATTTTATATTTAAATATAGATTAATTACTATTGTTTAAAGATATATATATTTTTTTCAGTTGAATGTTCTTGTCTATCCGATTTAAGGATGAAAACCTATCGTCTTTCTTGCCTACTGATTCAGAAGGCTGCTGGGTGGATTTCATTGTCTGACCCATTAATACCTGATGGGACTTTAGTGAACAATGAAAGACATTCAGCAGTAATGCGAATGGAGAATAATATATGGCCTGCGGTTAATAGGATCAGAAGACGGTACAGACCATACAACGTACACCATAGGCGACGAAACTCATCATCTACGGATGAGCAGACATCAACTGACGATATTAGACCGAGCAATTCACCCGTAGAGGAATAATGTATTTATATATTTTATTGTTATGTTTGTTATCATTATTAATCATTAAAGGAACTAAAGTGTGAAGGGTTCCACATTTCGTTTTCTACGAGACTCTGTAATATCGAGTTTTATGAGATCGAATAGTGTTACCTACAAATCTACATTAACGAAGAAACAGTTCCGAAACTAACAAATATTCCATGTGTTTTAGCCTCGTGGTTTTTTACATGCACGAGGTTATTCACTAGCGGATAATTCATCGACTATTATTTTACTAATCTATCATAACTAACCTATATATCAATACATGTATTCAATCGTGCGTAATAATCCTTCAAATAGTTACTAGTTAGCCTGACTATATCATCTGCCTAGAAATAGTTTGCTTTACTATACCATTTGAATTAAACATACATCATTACCTAACATAAAATAGGTCGTATTGTAGCTTGGCTGTGCTTTTAAAGTAGTTACTATTTAGTATGACTATAAGATCTGCCTTGTAAAACAGCTCATTTTTGATACACTTATATAAATTAGTCGTTATTGTAACGTTTACATTCGGTAAATACTATTTACGAAATCCCGTGGGGGGTGGGGGATTCTCATACGACGACTACACCTATATAAATTAGTCGGTAATGTATCGTTTAACATTCGATAAGTAGTATTTATGAAATCCCGTGGGGGTGCGGATTACAAATGACCACACCCTAAGGCAATTAGTCGATATTGTAACGTTGAACACTTTCCTTGTCCCCCTCACTTATATATTACAGAGATAATACCTTCTCTTAATACTACTACTAACCGCATCTCCCCTGGTTGCACGACCACGAAATGGACATCATATCATGCAGCGAAGAGTGTATTCTGGTCCTGCTAGATCAACACCGATATTCGAAAACTTATACGAGGTGAGTGATAACATATCAATTAAAACACATATGTATGAGACCCGGAGAATTTTCTTTATGGTACATGCAAAAATATATTATAAAACAACTGAATATGTTAATGGGGGGGGGGTAACCCCATGTTTATTTATTATAAAACAACATGGTTCAGGTCATGATAGTCGCATGGGTAGTGACTTAAAGTGGTATTCTATTCAAAGCACTGCATGTGACATTATGTATGGATTGTAGCGAGGCGTCACATTCGTCACCACGGACTTCAATTCAATTAATTTATTTATTTTGGTGAATCTCTTGTGATTATCAGTCCAGTGATTAACTAATTTACTTCGAGTTCACGTGCGATTTACCTTTGGCGGTTTTCGTTACAATAAATAATCATGAATAATGTACATGTATCAATTGTACGTGTTTTTATAGGAATTGGTTTAGACAGTAGTTATACGATCGTGCGAATTAATTGGGATTTAAAACATGATCAGATTAAGAGATTTTAAAATCGGATTATGAACCTTGGCCTCATCCATGGGACGATTGAGCTGCATGATGGCTTCGTGTACATGGCAAGAAACCCATTCGAATTTAAATTGCATCCAATGGAATGAACCAATGATATGGTTGCATTGATATACAAAATGGTTACTTTCTAAATTGTGTCAAATCGACATCTTGATCTTATCATAATGCGACCACCACGAGTTCTACCAGTATGGTCATATATCCATGTTCTGTTTGCGACGGTGAAGCCGAAGGTAGGGGAACAATTTGATTTATATTTTTAATGTTGATATATACTAACGGAAAGTTGCTAATGCAGTTTAGATAATTACTGTTTGTTTCTCCGTTATTCGCGAATTTATAGTTATGATGTTTGGTATTATCTGATTATTCGCATAGTAAAGCATGACACCAAATATCTTTTTGTACGAATGATTTTGAGCGAGTCGAATATTGATTGGACAAGCTAACTAACGGAATTGCATGTTCGAGCAATCATAACCTATTTTCTCAGTCTGGAAATTCCAACATTCGAATAGTCTATGAAATTATTTGTGAAATCCAATTGTTTGAAATGTTGCCAACATGTCAGCCATTTAATTTTAAATTGTCCAATAGACCATAACGATACGTATATCGGCCAATAAAGCGAATGCGATTAACAATTTGTCTATACCATATATCAATGTTTTTTCAATTTGCTCACATTACCAGTCGATGCGCTGAATTATTCCTGTAAAACAGTTTGTGGTTACAACACGTGTTGCGGTACGGGTAGCTATATAGAGTCCAGTAACCGTATCGAACGGAGAAACGAATATTTATTTCTGAACTACATATTTACTCTCCAGTAGCCAACTAAATTTTGTATTGACGACTGGCATGCCGATATCAATAACTCGAAACTATACGAAATATATTGACCGAGTGCAATAAATTCCATTTAAAGTCGAGATTTAGCTAGCGAGGCTCGAATCGAATTTAGTGGACGAGGTTGATAAATTGCGTATTGAATTGCGACGAATTTGAGATCCATCTTTATCACTTAATCACATTTTAGCTTGGGGAAACGACCCAAAGACGGCTGGGGTTAAACAATTCATAGTTATTTCTTTATCACAACCAAAGAGGTAGTAAAGACATGTGCATTAAAGAAAAAATAACTCAACTCAACTCATTCAATTATGCAATATCATTATTATATTCCAATTAGCACATGACAGTTACATATATGATGGTTGTTATACGGCGCATTATGTTCAGTTCAACGTGTGTGTGTGTGTGTGGGGGGGGTGCTTAGAAAACAATATTTGTTCCACGCCAACATTCGGGGTTAGGGGTTAACAGTGCCGTGACCGCTCGAGCTATTCATAGCGAATTCGGCAGCAGCGTATGGGTTAATTTATTCACTTCCGCTGCAGCTAGCGACTTGTCCGATCGCCCATGGATGCATATGGGTATTCACTTCATGATATAATGTTCATTTCCGTGGTCAGGATGTCAGGGGAGGTGCGGTCGGCGCCTTATCGATTTCCCGTACCTGGCGGAAACGGCCGTAAGTCAGGGGTTAACAGTGCCGTGTCCGCTCTAGCTATCGACTTGGGGATTGGAACTTTGGTACATTCGGGTCCATTCTACACGATAGTGCAAACCCCATCTCGCTCGGACCCGTGGGGGCGGTCCGGTCGGCGGGTGTTAATTTCGGTGTTTTTGGGTACATTTATAGCGAATTTGGCAGCAGCGTATAGGTTAATTTATTCACTTCCGCTGCAGCTAGCGACTTGTCAGATCGCCCATGGATGCATATGGGTATTCACTTCATGATATAATGTTCATTTCCGTGGTCAGGCAGTCAGGGGAGGTGCGGTCGGCGCCTTATCGGATTTCCCGTACCTGGCGGGAACGGCCGTAAGTCAGGGGTTAACAGTGCCGTGTCCGCTGGAGCTATCGACTTGGGGATTGGAACTTTGGTACATTCGGGTCCATTCTACACGATAGTGCAAACCCCATCTCGCTCGGACCCGTGGGGGCGGTCCGGTCGGCGGGTGTTAATTTCGGTGTTTTTGGGTACATTTATAGCGAATTTGGCAGCAGCGTATGGGTTAATTTATTCACTTCCGCTGCAGCTAGCGACTTGTCAGATTGCCCATGGATGCATATGGGTATTCACTTCATGATATAATGTTCATTTCCGTGGTCAGGCTGTCAGGGGAGGTGCGGTCGGCGCCTTATCGGATTTCCCGTACCTGGCGGAAACGGCCGTAAGTCAGGGGTTAACAGTGCCGTGTCCGCTCTAGCTATCGACTTGGGGATTGGAACTTTGGTACATTCGGGTCCATTCTACACGATAGTGCAAACCCTATCTCGCTCGGACCCGTGGGGGCGGTCCGGTCGGCGGGTGTTAATTTCGGTGTTTTTGGGTACATTTATAGCGAATTTGGCAGCAGCGTATAGGTTAATTTATTCACTTCCGCTGCAGCTAGCGACTTGTCAGATCGCCCATGGATGCATATGGGTATTCACTTCATGATATAATGTTCATTTCCGTGGTCAGGCAGTCAGGGGAGGTGCGGTCGGCGCCTTATCGGATTTCCCGTACCTGGCGGAAACGGCCGTAAGTCAGGGGTTAACAGTGCCGTGTCCGCTGGAGCTATCGACTTGGGGATTGGAACTTTGGTACATTCGGGTCCATTCTACACGATAGTGCAAACCCCATCTCGCTCGGACCCGTGGGGGCGGTCCGGTCGGCGGGTGTTAATTTCGGTGTTTTTGGGTACATTTATAGCGAATTTGGCAGCAGCGTATGGGTTAATTTATTCACTTCCGATGCAGCTAGCGACTTGTCAGATTGCCCATGGATGCATATGGGTATTCACTTCATGATATAATGTTCATTTCCGTGGTCAGGCTGTCAGGGGAGGTGCGGTCGGCGCCTTATCGGATTTCCCGTACCTGGCGGAAACGGCCGTAAGTCAGGGGTTAACAGTGCCGTGTCCGCTCTAGCTATCGACTTGGGGATTGGAACTTTGGTACATTCGGGTCCATTCTACACGATAGTGCAAATCCCATCTCGCTCGGACCCGTGGGGGCGGTCCGGTCGGCGGGTGTTAATTTCGGCGTTTTGGGGTACATTTATAGCGAATTCGGCAGCAGCGTATGGGTTAATTTATTCACTTCCGCTGCAGCTAGCGACTTGTCAGATCGCCCATGGATGCATATGGGTATTCACTTCATGATATAATGTTCATTTCCGTGGTCAGGCAGTCAGGGGAGGTGCGGTCGGCGCCTTATCGGATTTCCCGTACCTGGCGGGAACGGCCGTAAGTCAGGGGTTAACAGTGCCGTGTCCGCTGGAGCTATCGACTTGGGGATTGGAACTTTGGTACATTCGGGTCCAAATCTACACGATAGTGCAGACACTATCTCGCTCGGACCCCTAGGGGCGGTCCGGTAGGCGGGTGTTAATTTCGGCGTTTTTGCGTACATTTATAGCGAATTCGGCAGCAGCGAATGGGTTAATTTATTCACTTCCGCTGCAGCTAGTGACTTGTCCGATCGCCCATGGATGCATATGGGTATTCACCTCGTGATATAATGTCCATTTCCGTGGTCAGGCAGTCAGGAGAGGTGCGGTCGACGCCTTATCGGATTTCCCGTACCTGGCGGAAACGGCCGCAAGTCAGGGGTTAACAGTGCTGTGTCCGCTCTAGCTATCGACTTAGGGGTTGGAACTTTAGTACATTCGGGTCCATTCTACAAGATAGTGCAAACCCCATCTCGCTCGGTCCCCTAGGGGCGGTCAGGTCGGCTGGTGTTAATTTCGGCGTTTTTGCGTACATTTATAGCGAATTCGGCAGCAGCGTATGGGTTAATTTAATCACTTCCGCTGCAGCTAGCGACTTGTCCGATCGCCCATGGATGCATATGGGTATTTACTTCATGATATAATGTCCATTTCCGTGGTCAGGCAGTCAGTGGAGGTGCGATCGGCGCCTTTTTGAATTTCCCTTACCTGGCGGAAACGGCCGCAAGTTAGGGGTTAACAGTGCCGTGTCCGCTCGAGCTGTCGACTTGGGGATTGGAACTTTGGTACATTCAGGTCCATTGTATACGATAGTGCAAACCCCATCTCGCTCGGACCCCTGGGGGCGGTCCGGTCGGGTCCGGTCGGGTGCGGTCGGGTGCGGTCGGGTTTTAGTAGGACCCGTCGTTAGATACTCTATCCCTCAAAGATTCGTCGCAAATAGGGAAGCAATACACAATTTCTGGCAATTTTCACCATTTTGAAGGGGTACTGTACTACACAACCGTCTGCATCGCCATGGTTATTGATAAACAGCACATGAATGCTTGGCTACAAAATACAGAAATGGGCAGAGCACTATCTGTCTGTGTTTTGACAGGAATTGTCACATCACAAGTTGAATTATCCCCCTTATACTGACTGTGCAGAATCTTCATTTGAACCAATTTTTGGCCGAAATTGGCCCCATAGCTAACCATGACAGAGTGAATGTCAGTCTATATATAATCACATTATGAGCTGATATAACCTAGATATAAGTAAGATATATTAAAAATAAAGAAAAGTTATCGTATCAATTTTGAAATTTGGTCTTGGAAGTGCAGATGACTGATTTCAAGAGAGATAAATCAGGCTCTTTTCTGGTGGAGTCCCATACAGTGCTGGCCCACAACATATTCCAAAAACATACACTATGTATATACGCACACGAAAAAACGACTGTGAACAGAATGCATTACACATGTATGATCGATCGGAGTGTATCACTGTTTGTGTTTCTAATATATATAACAAATTTAAATTTTATTACAAACATTCATGGTCAAGTTCAGATTGAATCGGCGTATTTAGAATTTTGATTTCAATAAACTGTTTGAAAATTGGTCCAGAATATTAACTTACCACATATTATATCCAGAGTACACAACGTGATGTAATGGAACACATCGAATTTCCCACCGCAAACATGAGCCTTGATATTCTCGGTCATGACCCTCGACTGAGAATTGAAGACAGAAACGAAATCGTTCAAGATCTTGAAGTGAAATGTCGGTGTCAATAATTTCCTCCTGGAGAACCATTTCGCTCCGTTGCTTGGGTATGAGAGGAATAATTAATGTTAATGTAAGTTTACAGGGACCATCTGAATCTCACCAATGTATAGTGCAATTTCGTTTGTATGCGTTTCGGGTCTTGTCTTGTTAAATAATAAGTTTTAAAGTGGTAACAGCTAAGATGATACACATCTATATGTGACCCGCCATATCAAATCCAGTCGGAAGTCGGGATTTTTTACCCTGTGCCAATGCATTCTCTTTTATATGCGAGTCGACCATAGGTCGCCTCGCATATATAAGAGAATGCATTGGCTTAACAATTTTTTATCATGTTTTTTAAATAAATGTTTCTTACAATTTTTAGGACATAAAATAAAAAAAACATCCATTACCCTACAGGGAGCCCCACACATATATAGAAGCACATAGAAGAGTGTCGTCTGCTCATGTTTGTCTGGGGCTCTGTATGGGTGAAATTATAAAATTGTTAAAGAATACAAGAACAAATTATTAAAATTGTAAAAAATTGTTTGGCCAATGCATTCTCTTATATATGCGAGGCGACCTATGGTCGACTCGCATATATAAGAGAATGCATTGGCACAGGGTAAAAAAAATCCGACTGGATTTGATATGGCGGGTCACATATAGGCTATATTATACTATGGCAAATTATTGCCCGCCATCGGTTTCAAACATTCAAAGTGTTCTTCTGTTTGTTGAAATACTAGACAGATTCAGTTACACTAATATGTAACATGTACCGTGTAGCGTGGGTTACCTTTGTCCTGCAACGAACGTAAACTGGCTCACGAGGCCATTTTTACATACCGTTATGCTACCAGTAAGGGATATTTATGATTCTGGTTCGACACCAACGCATGTATGATAAGGAAATAAATGATGATTTACAAATAACAACTTATAGCTGGTTCTTTGTCTGAAATGTGCCCTTATACTGACTGGGTAAGCAACCACAATGATGTCACGCTAGCAAAACACAGTTATACTAGGGTTCTACTCCATTTAATAGTTATTGACGTACAATACGCCCTGTCATTAATTTGCGGTCATATTGGATTCACCAGGCCCGGTTATGTGATTTTAGTGCTACAGGCCAAGCTCTCGTGGAGTAGCATTTCCATATACATGGAAGTCGTGAATATTCAAACACTCGATATATTGAAATTCTGCTCCAGAAATTTGACATGTAGCACTAAAACCACGGAAGCGGGGCTGGATGAATCTCTGAAACCACGGAACGGAGCTGAATGAATCAAATACGGCCGCGACTCCGTGATCTCGCTTATTGCGCATCGTGAAAAAATCGTGGTGATTTTGCCATAGAGCCAGGCGCCTTGTAACGATGCCTGGGATATAAGTAGCCTTGTCTGTCATGCAAAGAGTCGATTGGTGAGTGTGAAATGAGACTCGATGAGACAGGAATGTCGGATGGTAAAATTATCTTTATGTACATTTTCCTGAATATTTAATAAATGCTTGTTGAATACACTTCAATGTTGAACGTACCATTGATATCACCATTAAACAAGAATAAACACTTAATTGAGTCTATGTACTGATGTGTATATATGAGCATGAATAACAGCTACGAGGATAAGGTATTCATTCATAAGAATTTCCCTGGGAAGGTGGAGTTTGGAATGAAAATTAATAACTGAAGAAACGAAATTTAGCTTATATATGATGTAGTTATAAGGTATCTTCAATGTCGAAACACCATAGATGGATATTATATACCGCCTTGTGACCGCATATTCCCCAGGACCACGTGATAATATGATGATTTTATTTGAAAATTGAATGGTATACCTGGTAAGAAGACCCGTGCGGAGCCATGTGTCAAAGAATACGTAAGTAGAACTCTTGTTCAGGTGTTTGGAACTACGACACAAGGTCTGTAAATAGAAAAATCGACATAACATATGACGCTAGCTGGCCATCATTTATATAAACCATGCCGTGGGCAACTATTACTTAAAAAAACTCCAGTTCCACAAGGTGATTGGTGAACCCAACTTTAAACAAATGTCAAAAGCTGGACGAAAAGGCTTCAGCATGTTACGAAATTAATTGTGAGAATAAGCTTCCATACTACAATTGTGCTGCATATAAGTAGGAAAATATTGACGGGGACAGTGCGTTAGTCCGATGGTTCAATAGTCCGATGGTTCAATAGTCCGATGGTTCAATAGTCCGAGGGTTCAATAGTCTGAAGGTTCAATAGTCCAAGGGTTCGATGATCCGATGGTTAGTCTAAAGCGGCACAGACCGAGGGTTCATTAGTCCGAGGGTTCGATAGTCCGAGGTTTCAATAGTCCGAGGGTTCAATAGGGTTCGATAGTCTGAGGATTCAGTAGAGTTCGATGGTCCGAAGGTTCGACATAGAAGGGACAGCGGCGTTTTCTGTCACACTCCCAATTTTTTTCAAAATTTTCAACAGCTGGCAGGCAATATATTGTAGAATCACACAACTCAGATATAGATTGCATGTATCAAATACAAATTGCAGTGATCACTGCACCTATGTGTGTGTGTATATACGAACATAGACACTTATGGCACTTCAAGCTTTTAAAACATGACGCTTTCTAACGGTAATGGACTCGCGGCTTGACATTCGAAAACTAAATGGTCTCGTCCTTCGGGTCAAGTCTGAGTTTAGTGTGCCTGTCATTTGCAGAATGAGGTCCCCAGAGGGTGAATTTAGTGACGCTATCCCGCATAGCGGGCTAGTATCACCAAACTCACCATTTGTGACTTCATTCTGCACGGCCTCATCTTCTATTGGAGACATAGATTCAGATTGAAGTTCCCAAATGGTGAATATTGAGATGAACACCCATTAGGAACCTCGATTATGCAATGTGTCGTCTGCCAATTTAGGGATATAGAGAAATTAAACTAAAAAAGAAATAGAATCTATGTGAAGAAGTTTAGAAATTTGATGATAAAAAACTTTCCAGAGAAGATGAGGCCAAAGCAGAATGAGGTCCTCAGAGGGTGAATTTGGTGATGCTAGCCCACTATGCGATATAGTGTCACTAAATTCACCCTCTGATGACCTCATTCTGCAAATGACAGGCACACTAAACTCAGGCTTGCTTCGGGCTCGTCCATCTAGTTTCCGAATGTCCAGTAGCTCGTCCATAAACTCAGACAGAAAGAAAAGAGGCATCTCACGGATTATTATAGTCGATGTCATTTTGCCTCCCTTATCACGCATAACTGCAAAGCCGTGGCGAATTTTAACAGGCAACCCCAAAGAATTGCACGTTGGGGCCTATATATAAGCGTAAACAATTATTTATACATTAGCTACACATATACACATGTATACACATATACAGCCGTACGTACCTCCACAAAGTCTTCCTTGTAAATCATAACAAATGATATTTCTCCTAACCACATACAGAATATCCCATCTTTACCTATTCGAGCGCAATCGAGTGTCTGTGCGAAAACTTCTGGAATTATAATAAATATATCCCGTATAGATGTATATAACATATTTGATAGTAAGTCATTCGCTAGTAGTGTGGCATCGGTGGCTCAGTCGGTTAGGGGCTCTGCTCCAGACTGACCAGCTCTCAAGCGCTGGCGATATATGGGTTCAAGTCCAGGTGGAGTCATCGCTGACTTTGTATCCCATATCGCTGTCTGGGGGAGTTGCCATGCAGTTACTCGCCGATGGTCGGTGGTTTCGCCGGGCACAATGTGTCTTCCAGCCAATGAAATCACTGCTAGATCTACCTTAGTGCACAGACTTTCCCTCCACCAATAAAACTGGCAACGTCGTGATATGGCCCTGGCTGCTGAAAGCGACGTTAAACCCTAATAAATCAATCAATCATATATACACGAGTACATACGGACATTCCCACTGTTGATGAGCGGAAGTATATAATCATTTGTATGCGGGTTCGTATATATAGTACGGGGGTTATCATATATAAGTACATACGGACATTCTCACTGTTGTTAAGCGGAAGTATATATAGTATGCGTGTTCGTATATATAGTACGGGGGTTATTATATATACTGTATAGGTACAGTGTGCGACAACACCCGGTCACCAGCTTACGATTTTATGAAGTGTTACGAACAAAGCTGTGCAGATTTCGACATCTATGTATTATAGAGCCCAGGTTCGGTGTGATGTTATGCCGAGACACGGGCGAATAGCTGTTTTAAAACAGATTTTGCTATACTCGTTTGTGCGAAATTAGAATGTTCGTCGTTGGATTGTTCAAAGTTCCTATATACCTGTTTCGGGACAATTTTTGCATAGAAATATAGCTTATCGTACCACCGACACGAGAAAGGCGACTTTCGGTGGTTATTTTGCGGGTGTCTGCAAAACAATAACATAATAATACACACCGTACCGACTTGTTTTCTCTCTCTCCGCCTCGAATTATACAGTCAAAAACTCTAACAAATAATGACTTCCGTTAACCCACAGTTATTTCGATGAATTTATACGATAATCATATACATAATAAAGTCCGGGAAGAATTAAAATGCGTTCATATTCTAACGTTCAAAAACGAAATATTCGATGACAACAAGAAAAATGATGTGAATAAATTAAGAACGTATCGTTGTTTCAAAGAACAATATGAAATTGAACCATACTTACTCCAAATTACTAATTTTTATACGAGATCGTGTTTCAGTAAGCTTAGAGTAAGCAATCATAAGTTGCAGGTAGAGGTTGGGCGACACGCTCAGCCAAAAATACCTTACGAGAAACGCATATGTAAAAAATGTGAAGCAAATGAAATTGAAACGGAAGAACACTTTATAATGAGATGTGAAAAACATAACCATTTGCGGAAGAGATTTTTCACTGAAATAGGAGTTCACCAACCAATTTTCATAAACTTTGATGAAATAGAAAAGTTCATATTCCTCATGAAGGCTGAACACCCGAGCATATGCAATCTGATCTGTAACATGGTTCGGCAGTTTTCCGCAAATAATTGAGAATATAGTGTTGAGTTACAAATACATATTATATATATTTATATGAAATTGTCTTGACTTGTGTTTAAATTATCTGTATTATGACAACTGCCCCGCGTGGGTGTATTATGTCAATAAAAATGTTAATGTTAATGTTAATGTTAATAAACCGTATACTGAAAGTAAATCGAGTTAAATATCTTAACACTGCAAGTTAATTCAAACTTCTAAGTAAAAGCATGACTAAATTATCAACATACCTTAATTAAAACTGAAAGTTACTTTCAACTCAGCTAACATGATAACTATACAAAGTATAACTAAAACTGCAAATCGTTACTTTTCATATCGCACACTCATGGCTTTCAATCATAACATTCATAACATGCACTGCCAAAAATATTTTCTCAATTCAGGAAAAAAAAAATCTTGAAATGAGATATTATCTTGGGAGAATAGCTAGAAAAATAAGAAAAAACATATTTTCTAGGTCAAGAAATGAAAGGGTGGGAAAATTTCTTGTCTGAGAAAATTTCTTTAAGAAAACACAGTAATCTTAGTAAGAAAATCCTAGTAAAAAAATCTTAGTATAGATTTTTTTTCTTAATGTAGGAAAGATTGTTTTTCTCACATAAGTTTATTTTTCTTGAAATAAGATAAGTTTAAGATACTGCGATTATCTTGGGAGAATAGCTAGAAATTTAAGAAAGCTATACAATTAATCTAGAACAAGAAATTATATTTTCTATAGTTAGAAATATCGTCAAGATATTTTTTCTTAAGTGATGCCAATGAGATTTTCTCAAGCAGGAAAATAAATCTAAGTAAGGAAAAACAAGTTTTCTTAACTAGGAATATTTTCCCCAATTAGGAAAGATATATTAGAAAACAATTCTTAATTAAGAAAAACATTTAATTTTAAATTAATATATAATTTCAATTGTGTTTTAAAATATACAATTGACATTTATTCTGAATATAAAAACTTCTTTGTAAATATCATTGTTAAATGTATAATAGAGACAATAAGGGGGCTTAAAGGCACGGGAGGCCTTAGTTGTTGAAAATATTCAATCACCGTAAACAGAAAAACATTAAAACGCATACAGTTTTGTTCATATATACCATGACCATCGCGTAAACAGCATGCTATCATAAAGACCTACCTAAGACCTACCTAAGCAGGAGCCTGATTGTGTTACAGAAGGCAGCACAGTGTTACTGGCTAATCACACACAAATGATATAAATGCTCTTTATTCGTTCCATATCAAAATTCAGCAACAATGAACGCTCTTTATGTTTACCATCATAATATAAACAAACACCAGGAAAGTACCTTTTTATGCTTTTGTTTACATAAGAATGGTCAAACATATGACAATAACATACTGTTTATGCGATATTTCTTATTTGTATACAGACAAAGTCTGTCTGCATTTTAATATTATTTCTGTTTGTGGCGGTTTTTGACCGGTGGAAATATTTTCACAGCATACCCACCGCCAAGGCCTCCCGTACCTTTAAACTTTAAATATCAACAATTTCTCGTTACAGTTATGGGTTTCTATAATTGCAAGTGGCCAAACAAGATACTGTGTACATTCGCGAAATGAAACTATACAAAGTACCTGTATCTTGTTCTGCCTCTTAAAATTGTATAAACCTATATACGCAACAAAAGATATATTGATTGCTAATAATTACATCCCGACACATGATTTTCAATATATTTATAGAAAGAGTTACCTCAAATCTGTCGGTTGCAAAAAAAATATATAACAATTTCTGTTATTTGAGTATCCAGTTCAAACGATAGGAAAAAAAATCATCACACATGACAAAACAAGCACTGTATGTGCCTTAATAAACATCGTAACCCTGTATTGTTAAATGCACATATTCTAGGACGGGTGATGTGTAATAAACACAGAAAGACACTTGTATTAATGGATTTGTTGATACGGCACTTGTGCCATTGAGGAAAGATAGAACTCTAGGGTGTGCTGTTCATTCCGTCATTGTGCGCTAGCACTCGTGTCATATCAACAAACCCATAAACAAAATTGTGTTATTCTGAGTATATACAGCATGGTTTCAATAGCTGTTTCATGAATCATGCAGATTGCAGGTTTACTGTTCAGGTACTAGCCCAAGTCTTTTCGGTATGCAACAGCTTGAGATATCGAATACAGTAATGCCCCGAGTATAATCGACTCCTTAAACACAGTAGAATTATGGGTAACTTTTCAGGATTTAGTCGGAAATATGGCTTGTTGCCATTCATCGGAAAGCTCTATGAGAGCTTTCCGATGAATGGCAACAAGCCATATTTCCGACTAAATCCTGAAAAGTTACCCATAATTCTGCTGTGGTTAAGGAGTTGATTACTTAGAGCATTACTGCAGTTGAAACTGTTTTGGATAGAGTCCTGTCCGGCTACTCTTCTATAACCTCTCAAGATTTTGAAGTGTTGAATGGGTCACCATGAATCGCTCAATTAAACAATCGCAACGGTGTTGAGTGTTTTGCTTATCGCTCACTATTTACTGCTGTATATAAACAAACGATTGACTCACACAAAGTGTGTTTTGTGGATAATAACGCATTCATATGAACATTATCCTATACTATTAGTATATTCTTGGGAAACTTTTTGTATATGTTATTTATAAATTATAACCTATAACGAAGGCCATCCATTCCTTTAAGTTCCAAAGATATAAGGAGAATCACTGCATTTTAATTGCATACCGCATCCATCGTGGTGCTGTTTTGTGTTCAAGTGACAACCTTACCATGGTGTTGGAAATTACTGCAGTGTAATACCACAGCATTACCTGGGTAACACCACGTTAGAGATGGTCAATTACTTTAAGTATATGCAGGTTTGAAATCATCACGCTTGGGAAAGGCTGCCCTCTATGTTCCTATAAAAAAGCGTCACTTTGACCTAATCTGACGAAATACTGGTAGTGCTTCAATCAAGATAACTTCAACCCACAATTCTGGGTGTAAAGTCCATTATAGAAGAGTATCGGGATGGGACTCGGTCCAAAACAGCATCAACCCAACCGATACCACAAGTTGTGGACAGGGAAAACTTGGTCTAAACAGGTACTAGTACATGCATGTATTACAAGCATTAAAGGGTACACTCAATCCGGCCATTTATGAGACCATCTCATTGTATACTCAACAGAATATATGCAACAAATGAATGAATTTGGCCCATGGATAAGTGCAACACCTGTGTGCTCTATGAACAATGCAAACATGGTATTTATAATGATAATGAATTATTGGCTGGAGTCAAAAATTCATTTTCATTATAATTTATACCATGTTGTTTGCATATATTCTGCTGAGAATAAAAGGAGATGCTCTTAATGCTCAGTGTAAAACACTGCAAATATGGAACTTAAAGAGCTTTTGTCTATCTTCAACTGGAAACAACTGTTAAATTTATTAAGACTTTATCAAGTCTTTTCACAGTATATAGTCTACATGTTTAATAGTATAGCACTAGTACTCACTAGTATTTCCAGACTTTTTGTGATAAAAATGCGGATAAAAGTGCAGAATTCTAAATTGATGCATTAAGTTGCAGAATTTTAAATTGATGCATTAAGTGCATGAGCGGCTTTAGAGTTCTTTGAAGTGCGGTCATGCAAAATAACATAAAAGTTTGTAAAACAAGGTACATGTACATACTATGATTATAGCGGTATGAAGTGTCTGGAGCACCTTTGATAGATAAAAGCGAATGTATACAGGCCTTAAAATTTTGCAAGAATCAAACTATAGCATTTCTACATCAAATCAGCTGCTTTTTACCAGACTCATAACGAAGAATCATGATTCTGACTCTCATCACACTAAAATCCCTACAAAATAATCTACTGGTGTGCAGATATTTCATTGAGTGTTTCAAATCATTTTAAAGGGACCCAATGCACCCATAGTGAGTAAATATGCCAAACATATAACATACAACAGTTCGTAAAAACATCACCACTCAGAAAAACATGAATTCCTGATTCCTATATTAATTATTGAAAGTTTTCCAATAACGAAATTTCTCCTGTTGGAACCATTGCTATGTAAACAGAACTGTTAGTGATTTGTCAACAAACATTGCTACTAGTAATCGCGTAGAAGGTTAAACATATTTTAGTCTATTAAAATATTATTTTCAGAATATTTTTCAATGCTTTGGCCTTGCAATGTTTAACCCTTTCATGATGGGAGCTGCGCTGGTACAGCATTAAAGATCATGTACCAGTGAATTATTGTATATATATGCAAGTCTCACATAGGAAGCCTCATATGTATAAGAGAATGCACTGGATTACAAGGTCAAGGTAAATATTGTTAGGCCATGTATTCTCTTATATATGTGAGGCTCCATTTTGGAGACTCGCAAATATAAGAGAATGCATTGGCGCAGGGTTTTAGCAACATTTCAAGAATCTCCAGTCATGGAAGGGTTAAGTTTTTATTAAACTTTGGCATCTTATTGGACTTATTCAACATTGGATGGTAATGTCACTGTAACAGTGATGTTTATCAGAATTGCTAGCATGCAATGACATTCTTTCATATAAATTAATTAACTCACAGAATATCGAAAGACCAGATGTGAGTATAATATAAATTTATCACCCCATTTTATGCAGGGATACAAAAAATAAAGATAACATATGTTATGCATTAAAGTCAGCATGGACAATTAAAGGTAAACAATCTGAATTGATGGTCTCCATACCATCAGATTCCAAGAACAACATTTCTTAATCGATTAAATACCAAAACATAATGCTAACTAAGTACTGTCAACTCTAGTGTAACATTTTCCAAAACATGTTATATATCAACATTTTGTTCATCGCAACTTGCTATCAAGATTAGGTCAGTCGACTCAGTCGGCTCGTTGAATATTTGTTAGGCCGGGAAATATTCAAGGCGGTGAAAAATAACAGATTTCAAAAATTTATATTTTGTAACTCAGAACTTTAAAGGGTGTGTTCCTCGACTCGAATCAATTATTTTTACCCCCGAAGCCAAAGAAATAGTAATTGAGGAGAGTGAACTCGGATGATCTATCTTTAAATGTGCATGTATGGTACATGTATAAGCCACATTAAGCTCCTTGTACAGATTACTTGGTGATACAGCAGGTTGACAAAGATAAAGGAACATTAGAGTATTTTGATTCTGTTATGGATTTTAAGGCCTGTATGTGTACATGAATCTGATTATATTGACATACTACAATAATATGTCACTTAAAAGTTCATATCCTTCAGATAAGCTCAGAAACAAGGCTTGAGACTGTTCCACGGGTACTGTTGTGCTTTGTGTGGAGATTTGAAACTGGTACACCTCCAAATTCTGGTCAATGTAGTATGAAATATAAAAAAGTTTATGCATACGCTGGATGCCATAGTGCACATTTTCTGAGACTCGATGAAGCATACAAGTACATGTCTGTTGTAGAATTGAATTCACTAACTTCACTTGCCAAGATTTTCACCACATAAGTCTGATAAAATGTAGAGGTCACTGATCGGTCTCCATCAAGGAAGGAATGCATACATATATGTGTCATTTTTGCCTTTGATGAACACATTGATCGTCATTTGGTTATAAATTAAAGCCTCCCCTTCGCTGCAGTGTGCACTAGTTACCAGGTAAGCATGGTACTGGATTCAGTGCATACCGTCCGTAGGTATACATATGGTTCATGTGTATAGCCAGGAGACCCAGGACTCACTGTCACACAGCAACAACACACATGTCATCACCATTGTCATGCATGGACGAATACCGATAACATCTACAGTACATGTATACAGTACATGTATACAGTACATGTACACCGAATAACATTTGAAATCCTTCCTCATCCAGTCTTGGACAGAATTAATAATATTGGTATTAAGGGTCACCATGCAGTGTCTGCAAGAAGCACTCTGACAGGAAACATGATTCTATGATTGGTTATCAGATAATCATATCAGGCCTTGAATGAAATTTTGATGTCTCAATCCAGTCAAGCAGCTCCTCCTGTCTGAAAAAAAAAGATTTTAATGCTTGTAATGACATCAGAAAAGAGGAATGACTGATCATATACATATTAAGATACATCATCCAAATTGATCACCCGGGGGCCGAGTTATAACAGTAAATTCTATCCATTCAAATGCTGCATGATGGTCAGAAACAGCTACAAATACATGTACCGGTATCATATACCGGTGTAACAGATATCTCCCCCTGGATATATCTCCCACTCTGGATACCCCCCCCCCCCATGAATGACTAAAATAAAATTTCACTCATTTGATATATGTTACTTGAACAAACAAAAATAAAAAATAAAAAAACAAACTTAAATCTCATAAAACATTTCTTTCTGGCCATTTCAGGGTCAAACGATATTAAATGAGTGAATTTTCTTTTAGTCATACATGGGGGGGGGGGGGGCGTCCACAGTCCACCTTGGAAAATTCCAACTGCACCCCCCCCCCCCCTTGAATCAGAATCAGACCAAATACATATTTTTGCATAATTCCATTTGCACCCCCCCCCCCCTTGAATCAGATGCAGACCAAATACATGTTTTTGCATAATTCCATTTGCACCTCTGGTCTAATATCATATATATTCATAAACCATGGTTCTATATATTCCCGGTATGAGACCATTCAGATATTTTTACCTGAAAAATTGCATGAAATCTAACATCTAGCGGTCTAACTCCAGACAAATGCACACGGCTACGGACAAGAGACCAGGACACACCGGGCTGTTCATGGTTGTTCGGCCCGGGGTGAGAACATTTTGAAAACTATACAAGAAAATCTCGAATCCGATAAACTAGACTGGCATCAACTGAAGCGTTCCTATTTTCTTGTAAATTTCAATTGGGGGAGGGGTGCGTAAGAATTTGTTTGGGATTTACAGCTGGGAGTTACCGTTAAAATCTCGAGATTAATGGGTTCTTTACATGGTGTTATATGATGCCGACAAGTTCATTTAATGTCAAAATTACGATTAGCCAATTCGGCTGGTTAAACAACACATGTGGCAGCCCACGTCCGGAATTTTCCCGGTCTCCCGATCGGCCATGCAGTCCGCCTCTGCCCTCATGAATTTATGTGAGAAGAGTACCATCTTATTGGATACACGGCTGGTTAAACAACACATGTGGCGGCCCACGTCGGTTTCATTTGCGGCCCAAGTTGTGGTTGGGCGGCCCAACCACATATACCCCCCCCCCCCCCCCCCCCCCCAAACCGTAAAAAAAATCCTCGGATTCTCGCTTGATAGAAAATCACGTGGAATCAGAATTATTCCGGCCTCCGGCCCATCGGGAAATTTCCCGGTCTCCTGATCGGCCAGTCCGCCTCTGTACACCGGTACCTGCACCAAATACTCCCAAAAACATTCCAGATACATGTATATAGGTACCGGTATGATATCATATTGGTCTTGTAAATATCATATATTTGTAAATGTTTTAAGGCAATTTAAACAGCTTGGGGGTGGGTGGGTGGTCAAAGTCAAAGCCACCAACAAGCAATTTTTTCCGCAACTAAAACAAAAATTTCCTGCTTGTTTTTTTAGTGTTTTGGCAATGAGTTGGGCTTCAAAACCACTTTGAATGAGAGAAATAATGTAATTCTAACTGGTAAACTGACTGCAGGCAGTTATCGTGTTGTATTTTGTTGCAAATCTTGAAATCCAAGATGGCCACTGGCAGCCATGTTTTTTTGGCCGAATGACCTCAAAATGACTCATTCCTATTTACATGTCCATGTTAACATCCATGATAAATAGTATGCACAGAAATTCATATACAGCTGTTTACAGTGAATTTCCCCCCGCAAATCTCTGTTTTAGTGTTAAAAGGGGGGTGGGTGTAAAAAATATGGTCGGAAAAAAAATGCCGAAAACGGAAAAAAAACTGGCGGTGGGGGTGGGTGGGTACAAAAAATGATCGAAAGGGAAAAAATGCCATACATGCCTGAAATTTGTTTCCGACCCCCCCTGGAGGGGGGGGGGCAATGTGGCACCCCAAATGCCAATACAACATTTGATTTTATCATCTTTACTTGAATAGGTGAGTTCACAAATACTCTATTTCCATGCATATACTAGTAAACACAATTATACATAATCATTGGGAATTGAACAAATTATACTGTATAATATACAAGCATAATTATGTATACTAGAAGATAGCAGCACAAACTAGTACTTCTGCATGTCAAATATCACACATACCAGTATATACCACTTATACTGCGGATTGACTTCTTTAAAAATATTGGCCATCATATCAGGGGGGGATTTCCGGGCACGTATGCCGGGGTGGATGGGTGGTTGAACTTGATGGGACCAACAAACATTTTTTTCCGCAACTAAAATGTTTTTTTCCTGCAAGTCGTTTGACTGTTTTTGCAATGAGTTTGGCTTAAAACTCATTACAATAAGAGAAATACCGGTATTTATAAAACAGAAATGACAAATTTCATGATGATCAGACAAACAGTATAGCTTGTAGCTCATGCTAATGGATTGAATTTTGAATTCCAAGATGGCCACCAGCTGGTGACCGGCAGCCATGTTTTTTGCTGAATGACCCCAAAATGAGTCGTTCCTATTTACATGTCAATGTTAACATCCATGACAAATAGTATTCACAGAAATTCATATACAGCTGTTTACAGTGAATCTCCCACACCCAGAGGCGGACTGGCCGATCGGGAGACCGGGAAATTTCCCGATGGGCCGGAGGCCGGAAAAATTCTGATTCCACGTGATTTTCTATCAAGCGAGAATCCGAGGGGTTTTTTTTACGGTTTGGGGGGGGGGGGGGGGTATATGTGGTTGGGCGGCCCAAACCACAACTTGGGCCGCAAATGAAACTGACGTGGGCCGCCACATGTGTTGTTTAACCTGCCGTGTATCCAATAAGATGGCACTCTTCTAAGAATATATTGATTCGGAAATTATTGCACATGTCAAATGTTTTACTTCGGATATTGTGTACTGCCAATATATATATATATAAATATATATCACTCGAGAAGCGGAAAACCGGCGAGGAAAGACAGAAGTTACCTAAATTGGGAAGTTGGCAGGTTCCCCATGTGAGCATAATGTGACGATGGGGGGGGGGCAGAGGCGGACTGGCCTATTGGGAGACCGGGAAAACTCCGGACATGGGCCGCCACATGTGTTGTTTAACCAGCCGAATTGGCTAATCGTAAGTTTGTCATTAAATAAACTTGTCAGCATCATATAACACCACGTAAAGACCCCGTTAATCTCGAGATTGAGATTCCAGCTGTAAATCCCAAAAAAATCTCACACACCCCTCCCGGACCCTCCCCCAATTGAAATTTACAACAAAATAGGAACGCTTCAGTTGATGCCAGTCTATATAGAGATGCTAGGATTTGCGAGCTTCTTGTATAGTTTTCAAAATTTTCTCACCCCGGGCCGAACAACCATGAACAGCCGGTGTGTCCCTGGTCTCTTGTCCGTAGCCGTGTGCATTTGTCTGGAGTTAGACCGCTAGATGTTAGAATTTATGCAATTTTTCAGGTAAAAATATCTGAATGGTCTCATATCGGGAATATATAGAACCATGGTTTGTGATTATATAGGATATATTAGGCCAGAGGTGCAAATGGAATTATGCAAAAAACATGTATTTGGTCTGATTCTGGTGTGGGGGGGGGGGTGCAGTTGGAATTTCCCAAGGTGGACTGTGGACACCCCCCGAACAGATGGGCCGGTATTATATTATATTAATTTCCCACACCCCCCCCCCGCAAATCTGTTTTATTGTTAAAATGGTGGGGGGTGGAAACCGGTGGATGTTTGGACGCGGGGGTGGGTGGGTCCCAACAAGGGTCGAACGAAAAAAAATCATCATACATGCCTGAACATATTTTCCGACCCCCTGATCATATGGCCATTTTCGTCTATTTTTCCAACTATACTTTCTATAAGCAATGGGAATGCTTGATAGAAAATTTGTAAATAGTATATACAAGTAGGGGGTTAAATGTAGCACACCATGAACTTTGAAGTTGCCGACATTGTTTCTGGTGTCAATTTTTAAACTCCACCCATCCCCGGTTGTCAGGCCGCATTCATTGGCATTACACAAACAGGCATGGAAATACAAGATAGTGATTCGTCTTATACATGCATATATAAGTTAATTTAACGATATCCATGTGGTTGTATTAATTTTCAACTTTTGGTGTGATATCTTTTGGTGTATCAGACATATACTGCCGGTAATACTGCGGTCATTACGTGGTATCACCCCGTGTTTAAGGTCAATTATTTTGAGGATAGCGCAGGGAAGAATCCAGAGATTTTTTGGGGACACCTGTTCTGCATTTGAGAATGTTCCTATATAAATTGGGACATTAGCCATTTTATGACAAGAGCTGCACTAATGCGGCATTAAAGATCCTATGCCATTTCATTCTCTTATATATGCAAGTCTTCCACATAAGAAAATGCAATGGCTTACAACGTCAAGATAAAAGCCAATGTATTCTCTTATATATGCGAGGCTCCTTAGATGGAAGACTCGCATATACCGTATAAGAGAATGCATTGGCACAGGATTTTTGCTAAATTTCAAGAAGCCCCAGTCATGAAAGGGTTAAAACATTCCTCACTGCACACTTGATTATGGAAATAAAGGCTCTATATCAACTGAATATTGATGATTTGCATTGCATGTTGTTGAATTATAATAGAAGATTTCCTTCAAAATATAGAAAATTCAGCTTTAATAAAGACTATTCACTTGCAATTGGGGGACATTTAGGCCTCCAGAGTTTGGGCGCCCAAACCTGTAACAGGTATCAAAACAGCCCTGGATCCTTCCCTGGGATAGCGGTATATACATGTATTGGTGACAATGTACCAATATTCATCTGCATGGTAGCTATATAGATTATACACTCACCACTGGTATTTTGATGAACACACTTCTTCCAGTAATATTTCACCTGTCATTTGTTCATTACCACATGTCTAGTAAGACATGACCGACGCTTAGACTAATCATGGGCAAAGTAAATCTTCATCTTCAGATGTTGAAGACGACAGGGCATCCACCATGGCTAATGAATCTGGCATTACTGAAATTGAAGAAAAATATGCTGCATATACATGTATGTGATATGGATACATGTATTTTTATAATTTGCAAACATATTTATAAACAAAGTGTAAAGTTCATTCTTCCAACAATGTGAGCGTCGTCGGCGATTCAGACGACCATGATTCAATCGTAAGTGGAGAATCGGGCCTGATAAAATCATGGATAGTTTGTTCACACGATTACGATGTCATCGCAGAGGAGTATATTATCGGCGGTTAACCACGTGATTAACTACCCTATGATCTTTCCATTTACTTTGTATGATTTTTACGAACACACAAAGTTCTGTGATTCCATCACAGGTGGAGGTAACCAAGGATATGCTACAATTTCGCATCTAAAATCAAACATTGCTTGATATTACTTTTTTCACTTGCGATCATGTCGTGAGCATGCATGCGCAGTCCAACACACACAATGGAAATCTTTCCACTTACTATTGAATCATGGTCATATGAATGTTCACTTAGTGAACGTTCAGATGACACGATACAATCGTAAGTGGAGGAATCGGGACCGACGAGATCGTGGATAGTATGTTCACACGATTACGATGTCGTCGTACATGATGAAATCGTAGGTTGTTCGTAAAGCATGTTATTGACTACCCTGCGATCTTTCCAGACACGATTTTTACCTACACACGACTGATTATGTCACAAATGGAGATAACCAAGGATACGCTACGATTTTGCATCTAAAATCAAACAGTGCTTGATATTATTTTTTTATCTAATATTTTGACTTGAGCATGCGCAGTCCAACTATCGGTTACTTTCTACGACGGACATATTTCAACTTACGATTGTATCGTGGTCGCCTGAACAATCACTTAGTGTTAAATTGACAATAATGAGATTGTGTTTGTGGGAATTCTATCACTGTATCAGGTTGACATTTGTTAGAATAATCCTATGAAGTATAACTGACAATTGCCTTATAACTTTAATAGTTAATAGTTATATTATAAGCTATATTTTCAATAAATGGGACCTTTTTGTTTTCCAACTGACTATTATCATATTAATATGTTAATGTCGACCGATAATACACTGCATTTATGCCATAATTTGATTTTGCAAACTAAAATAGCCATTCCCGGATAGTATTACGTTTATGTAGCACAGAATTTAGGCCCAATTTATAACTCAATAAAAATCGTTTTTGCAATTTTTTATACAGTTGGGAATATTGTGTAAGTGTACGTTGGTATATGAATCATAAATGCAGTATAATCATAGGCCATCATATGTTACTATGCTGTCATGACAAATCATCATTATGAGGGAAGTCGGTGGCCAAGAGGTAGCGTACTGGTCTCTCGTGCTATCGGACCGGGGATCGCAACCTGGTCAGGGTATTCTGACAAAAATAAGAACTCGGTCAGATACCAAGTTTGTCAGGCTGAAAAGTCTCATTCGAGATCACTGAATAAAGATCCGAATGCAAAAATGCCGACTTCCCCCCATTACAACACTTGTCCAGGTATGTTGTTGTGGGTGCAGTACGCTGTCCGATCGGGCGCAGACATTAATGGCTGACCCGTGTACACGCCTCGGTGTGTGCACGTTAAAGAACGCTACTGGAGTCACCACAGGGTTATAAAGTTACTCGGCCGTGGTAGCACCTGGACCTCCACATAATCCTCAGCAAATTGAGGGCGATGGAGTATTAAGTAGATAGATAGACTATCCGATCATCGTATTCTAATTTTTGTTTACACATTTCACCGACAGTAAAATTCACGATAATTTAATTTGAAGAACGTGAATAAATCACGCAATAGTTCAATTAAGTATATCACTCGTAACATCATCTTCGTAAAGAGAAAACACTTCAACATTTACTAATTAGCTTCACTTACCTGAATAATAGTTTAAATATATCAAGTGTCTGACCGTAAAAATTGTCAAAATGGAGAAACAAAACCTCGTGCATGAGTCATGACCTCCAGCTGCGGCGGTATGTAAAAGACCCGGAACGGTGTTTAACCGTGTTTTAGCGGAACGAAATTAAATCAAGTACTAAACCGCGAAAATAGTTAATAAGCTCAATGAAACAATAAATTGATTAGACCACCACCAACAGGGACGTGAAAACAGTGCGAATGGGGTGTCTATACCGCCAACTTTGGTCAAAATTTTCAACAGTTGAAAATTTCATGACTGCCACATTAGTTGTACATTTTACACCATATATGTATGGGAGTCCCTTTTCACATTTATTATTTATTTGCACTTAAGTGCAAATATGTGTCTATCAATTTATTTGCGCTTAAGCGCAAATACCAAACACTCCCTTACTTCCCTCTGGTTGTGAATGATGGAGTCCATCTCATAATATATTATTATGAACTTATGGGCCCATAGTAGTAGCCCGGTGAATGATGGAGTCCATCTCATAATATATTATTATGGGCCCATATTAGTAGCCCCATACAGACTCAAAATTTTAAGAAAAAACATATTTCCATATGCATATCAGCATATCTGTCGCTGGTGTCCCAAGAATTGGTGCCTCACTCCCAGAGCTCTAGTATATTTGATTAAAGGGACATCTCCTGCACAGATATATACCATTTCCATGGCCATAAAAGTGGAATTAGGGGTTAATGGAGGCTTGCTTCCTGCATGTGGTTTACTTATTGACTTGAAATAGGGGAAAACAACCCTATTTTCATATTATCAGCATCCCTGTCCCTAATAATTTGTGTCTCCATCTCAGAGATGTAGTATATTTTATAAAAGAGACATATCCTGCACAGATCTATACCATTTGCATGGTCATAAAAGGTATCTAGGGATTACTGGGGATTGCTTCCCTCATATGGTGGGCCTATATAGACTTGAGTGATGTGTTTAGGCCTGTGCCATTTAAAATTAATTCAGGGGGGATCAATGCATATTAATTTTTATTTGCGCTTAAGCGCAAATGATTTGCGCTTAAGCGTAAATGATTTGTCCTTAACCGCACATGATTTACGCTTAAGCATAAATATTTGCGCTTAAGCCCAAATGATAGAGGTTATTTGCGCTTAAGCGCAAATATGTGTGTTTAAGCACGAATATTTGAGCTTTTGCATAAATAAATAATAAATGTGAAAAGGACCTCCCATATATATGACCATATATATTACTTGAATCGCTCACCACGTTGTTGAAAGAAATAGGTTTGTGCAACCATTGTTTATTTTTTTAACCCTCTCATGGCAGGAGTTTCGCTGGTGCAGCATTAAAGACCATGTGCCAGAGCATTCTCTTATATATGTGAGTCATCCATATGGAGCCTCGGATCATATATAAGAGAATGCACTGGCTTACAAGGACATCTTTGCCAATAAACTAAACATTTCTCAGGTTATTACATGCACTTGTATTACACAGGGCAAGGTATATTACATTATATTAAGGGTATTTTACTTAAAATATTCTGTGGAAACTACATAAAAGCAATATTGTATGCATCCATGTATAGCCAAATGAAATTAAACTATGGATATTTTATTGATTATTTCACCAGAGACATGTATTCTGTTGAGATATTGCCTTATATATGTTATAAACATGCAAATAGTGGCTTCATTTGGGCTTGCTTCCATAATTTAATGAGTCAAACCTGAAGAGATTCCCTTATTTCAAATTTGTAAGATGCCAAGGCAACTGAAATGGTGTATCAAACCTCAAATGGCAGTATTTTTTATCAGATGGACATGTCTACCAATAAATTTAACATTTCTCATGGTCATTGCATGCATTTTATTATACAGGACAAGGTAGAAACATCATTTGATGGAAATATTACTTAAAATAGTCTGTCAAATCTACATAAAAGCCATATTGTATGCATCCCTGTATAGCCAAATGAAATTAAACTATGGATATTTTATTGTTTATTTCATTAGAGACATGCATTCTGTTGAGATATAGCCTTATATATGTTATAAACATGCAAATAGTGGCTTTATTTGGGCTTGCTTCCATAATTTAGAGAGTCAAACCTGAAGAGATTCCCTTATTTCAAATTTACAAGATGCCAAGCCAGCTGAAATGGTGTATCAAACCTCAAATGACAGTATTTCTTATCAGATGGACATGTCTACCAATAAATTAAACATTTCTCATGGTCACTGCATGCATTATAATATATAGACCAAGGTAGAAAACATCAGTTGATGGATATTTTACTTAAAATAGTCTGTGGAAACTACATAAAAGCAATATTGTATGCATCCCTGTACAGCCAAATGAAATTAAACTATGGGTATTTTATTGTGTATTTTATCAGAGACGTGTATTCTGTTGAGATATAGCCTTATACATGTGATTAACATGCAAATTGTGGCTTCATTTGGGCTTTCTTCCATTATTTAGAGAGTCAAATCTGAAGAAATTCCCTTAGTTTTATATTTATGATCCCATAATCCCATGAAATGGTATTTTAAACCTCAAATGTCAGTATTTATTATCAGATGGACATATCAACTAATGAATTAAACATTTCCCATGGTCATTACATGCATTTTAATATACAAGGCTATGTAGAAAACATCATTTGATGGATATTTTACTTAAAATAGTCTGTGGAAACTACATAAAAGCAATATTGTATGCATCCCTCTATAGCCAAATGCAATTGAACTATGGATATTTTATTGTGCATTTTATCAGAGACATGTATTCTGTTGAGATGTATAGCCTTATACATGTTATTAACATGCACATAGTGGCTTCATTTGGGCTTTCTTCCATAATTTAGAGAGTCAAAGCTGAATAAATTCCCTTAGGTTTCAAATTTAAAAGATGCCAAGCCAGCTGAAATGGTGTATCAAACCTAAAATGTCAGTATTTCTTATCAGATGGACATCTCTACCAATAAATTAAGCATTTCTCATGACCATTGCATGCATTTTAATATATAGGACAAGGCAGAATACATCACTAGATGGATATTTTACTTAAAATACTTTGTGGAAACTACATAAAAGCCACATTGTATGCTTTCCTATATAGCCAAATGAAATTCAACTATGAATAAATTATATATTTTATTGTTTGTATCATCAGAGATATTAGCATTCTGCTATTATATAGTCTTTTGTGTGTTATAAACATACAATAGGTGCATGGCCTCATTGCAGGCTTGCTTTCATAATACAAGAGAGTCAACTCTGAATAAATACCATCGGTTTGAAATTGGTAGCATCTTCCATCCTTATATAAGAGGGGTATATACCAGCTTGAAGTACCGGTTTAATTAATAGGTTCAATGCAAGGGGCCACCAGAGAGGTTTGTCTAGTTCGTGATGGTGTGGCAAACCGCCATTTGGAGATTTCAAGGGAGCTCTAGGTCTCCTCAATGGCGACCCACTATATTGTGCAAACAAAATTTTATTAAAATTGTATAAAGGTCAGCATGCCCTAAGAGCATTGAGAAATAGATAAAAACACTTACTGACAGATTGCCAATAACAAAATTACATCTGTTGAAACTATTGTTATGTAAACAAAACTGTTACAGTGATTTGTCAACAAATATATAATTCTAGCTGTATTATTAGTTCAAATATTTAACTATGAATAACATTTTCAGAATATTTAATCAACAGGTTGGACCTTTTCCAATGTTATGTAAACAAAACTGTTACAGTGAGTGACTTGTCAACAATTATATAATCCTATAGCTGTAGTATTACATGTAGTTCAAATATTTAAGTATGAATATGAATTTTCAGAATATTTAATCAACAGGTTGGTCTGGTTGGACCTTTTTCAATGTTTACCATAAAATTTTGATCACAATTTTGCTCTCGTTGGACTTTTACAGTTATTCCAATACAGCAGTAATTTCTACATAACAATTAATTCTTGGTTTAGAAATATTTTCTTTAAGTATTTCTTAACTTAGAAAAAAAATCTTGAAACAAGAAATATATATTTAATTTTTGAAGCCATTTTCTTAGTAAGGAAATTGTTTCTTGTTTCAAGACTAAAATCTATCTTATTTGAGAAAACTATCTCTTGTCTGGTGGGAGTTTCTTAAATTTTCTTGATGTAGCAGACTTGGGGGGTATATTTCCCAAAACAAGATTTATTTTCCTGTTTCAGGAAATAGTTTTTCTTGTTTCAAGATATTTTATCTTATTAAGAAATTATTTTTGGCAGTGTGAGAGTAGGAATCGGAGATGGTTGTGACGTCTAGGTAACATCACGTTGTATATTCTTTATTGCCTTGTTTATTATTGAAAATTATATAATGAAAATGGATAACGAAACCATTCGTGTGTTGCTCACATAGGAAATATCCGGAAAATCCGGCGAATCGCTACGAGATTTGTTACCGAACTCTGAATGCCTTTTAATCCCCGTCGTTTCAAATCGAAGCGGAAATATTGATGTCTGCGATTTTCAAAAAGACCCACCGCCGTAGGTCTACTGTAAAAACGACATATTTTACACTAAATATTGGTTACAAAATTACAGCACCACAAGAATCTAAGCTTATTTTCTTTCTGAAATTTCCAACTGTTAATGATTCAGGCATGAAAATTACGACGGTTGAAATAAAATTACAAAATGTGTGCGATAACCCCAACCCACCCCGTCGCCACGCCCCTACATGTGTGGATTTGTAGTACAAACAAGTTATCTTTTTGCACTCACATGATCCTCCCAACACGAAATGTGATTTAGATTATACCGACCTGAAGGTCCCGGATGAAGCTGGTGTATATTGCCAAGCAATGGTATGGTTGGCAAACATGGAAGTTTGTGAAGCAGGCGTTTGGACGCACGGTATCGGAAATGCCACAATGTGAACACAATAACACCAACTGCAATCAAAACTGGGACGAGAAACGCCATTTAATAACAACACAACTGCTTCCCAAATGTGCAAAAGGAATGACGGTTGTAAGCTGCCGTCGATAAATTTTATGCAAACAATGTGCCGCGATCAGGCGGTGTAGCCATACAAACTCGCAGCCATAGATAACAATAAAACTAAGATGCATGCATCAGAACGCCCATGAACTATTTTAGTCACAGGAAATATTATAAATTTAATATTGATACCTAAAAAATACTCATATACATATACTTGAGGTAATCTAATTATCTGACATATATATTTTGACAATGTTTCATTCCGTCACATCGAGAAACGGACACATTCGTCATCCGTGACTGAAACATATATAGAGGATCTCACATGAGTTTCTATTTTATACGGAATTTATCAACCGAGTTCACTGAATTCGATTTGAGCCGAGGTTTACTGAGGCTCAAATAGAATTTAGCGGACGAGGTTGATAAATTACGTATAAAATAGGACGAGTGTGAGATACCTTTTATTACATGGTCAAATAAACCCGAAGCAACGCGAAATATTCATCGAAAACAACAATCATAAACTACAGCGATCGCAAGTTATTTGAAGAACGCCGTGACGTCATCGCACGCGCTGATATTAAACGTGTCTATTACCGATAATTATGAAACTGCTTTTATGGCCAAATTATGTGATAAAATAGAGTCTATAAATTTGTCACTTCACCCGATCGCTTGAAATATCGATACAGTATATAGATATGTCACTTCTCCCGATCGCTTGAAATACAGATACAGTATATAGATATGTCACTTCTCCCGATCGCTTGAAATACCGATACAGTATATAGATATGTCACTTCTCCCGATCGCTTGAAATACCGATACAGTATATAGATATGTCACTTCTCCCGATCGCTTGAAATACAGATACAGTATATAGATATGTCACTTCTCCCGATCGCTTGAAATACCGATACAGTATATAGATATGTCACTTCTCCCGATCGCTTGAAATACCGATACAGTATATAGATATGTCACTTATCCCGATCGCTTGAAATACCGATACAGTATATAGATATGTCACTTCTCCCGATCGCTTGAAATACAGATACAGTATATAGATATGTCACTTCTCCCGATCGCTTGAAATACCGATACAGTATATAGATATGTCACTTCTCCCGATCGCTTGAAATACCGATACAGTATATAGATATGTCACTTCTCCC
Source organism: Siphonodentalium dalli (assembly GCA_032622095.1). Lineage (NCBI taxonomy): Eukaryota > Metazoa > Mollusca > Scaphopoda > Gadilida > Siphonodentaliidae > Siphonodentalium > Siphonodentalium dalli. The sequence continues at coordinate 21,407,277 of CP136065.1, forward strand.
GATCGCTTGAAATACAGATACAGTATATAGATATGTCACTTCTCCCGATCGCTTGAAATACCGATACAGTATATAGATATGTCACTTCTCCCGATCGCTTGAAATACCGATACAGTATATAGATATGTCACTTATCCCGATCGCTTGAAATACCGATACAGTATATAGATATGTCACTTCTCCCGATCGCTTGAAATACCGATACAGTATATAGATATGTCACTTCTCCCGATCGCTTGAAATATCGATACAGTATATAGATATGTCACTTCTCCCGATCGCTTGAAATACCGATACAGTATATAGATATGTCACTTCTCCCGATCGCTTGAAATACCGATACAGTATATAGATATGTCACTTATCCCGATCGCTTGAAATACCGATACAGTATATAGATATGTCACTTCTCCCGATCGCTTGAAATACCGATACAGTATATAGATATGTCACTTCTCCCGATCGCTTGAAATATCGATACAGTATATAGATATGTCACTTCTCCCGATCGCTTGAAATACCGATACAGTATATAGATATGTCACTTCTCCCGATCGCTTGAAATACCGATACAGTATATAGATATGTCACTTCTCCCGATCGCTTGAAATATCGATACAGTATATAGATATGTCACTTCTCCCGATCGCTTGAAATACCGATACAGTATATAGATATGTCACTTATCCCGATCGCTTGAAATACCGATACAGTATATAGATATGTCACTTCTCCCGATCGCTTGAAATACCGATACAGTATATAGATATGTCACTTCTCCCGATCGCTTGAAATACCGATACAGTATATAGATATGTCACTTCTCCCGATCGCTTGAAATATCGATACAGTATATAGATATGTCACTTCTCCCGATCGCTTGAAATACCGATACAGTATACAGATATGTCACTTCTCCCGATCGCTTGAAATACCGATACAGTATATAGATATGTCACTTCTCTCGATCGCTTGAAATACCGATACAGTATATAGATATGTCACTTCTCCCGATCGCTTGAAATACCGATACAGTATATAGATATGTCACTTCTCCCGATCGCTTGAAATACCGATACAGTATATAGATATGTCACTTCTCCCGATCGCTTGAAATATCGATACAGTATATAGATATGTCACTTCTCCCGATCGCTTGAAATACCGATACAGTATATAGATATGTCACTTATCCCGATCGCTTGAAATACCGATACAGTATATAGATATGTCACTTCTCCCGATCGCTTGAAATACCGATACAGTATATAGATATTCACTTCTCCCGATCGCTTGAAATATCGATACAGTATATAGATATGTCACTTCTCCCGATCGCTTGAAATACCGATACAGTATATAGATATGTCACTTCTCCCGATCGCTTGAAATATCGATACAGTATATAGATATGTCACTTCTCCCGATCGCTTGAAATACCGATACAGTATATAGATATGTCACTTCTCCCGATCGCTTGAAATACCGATACAGTATATAGATATGTCACTTCTCCCGATCGCTTGAAATACCGATACAGTATATAGATATGTCACTTCTCCCGATCGCTTGAAATATCGATACAGTATATAGATATGTCACTTCTCCCGATCGCTTGAAATATCGATACAGTATATAGATATGTCACTTCTCCCGATCGCTTGAAATACCGATACAGTATATAGATATGTCACTTCTCCCGATCGCTTGAAATATCGATACAGTATATAGATATGTCACTTCTCCCGATCGCTTGAAATACAGATACAGTATATAGATATGTCACTTCTCCCGATCGCTTGAAATACAGATACAGTATATAGATATGTCACTTCTCCCGATCGCTTGAAATACAGATACAGTATATAGATATGTCACTTCTCCCGATCGCTTGAAATACAGATACAGTATATAGATATGTCACTTCTACCGATCGCTTGAAATACCGATACAGTATATAGATATGTCACTTCACCCGATCGCTTGAGAAACGACGAAAATGTCGACCGAACGTGATTGATATCAGGACGCGATGTCTGGTGTATACTCGCGACTAATCAAATGTTACTTACATGTTCAAATTATCCCTAGGCATGAAGTTTCAACATGCATGCTTGAAAATTACCTCCTCATAAAATTAATGCGGGTTATATGGCTTGCTGATAGATTCAAATGATGACATCCAAGATACCACTACCCAAAATTATTTCTCATTAAGAGAAAAACACTTAAAATGAGAAATTTTCTAGGGTGAATAACTGGTAAAATATTTCTTAACATATTTTTCTAGTCGCAAGAAATATAAGAACATTTTTACTAGGTTAAGAAATTCATGAATGTTAATTTTTCTTGAAGAAGAAAATTATATCTGGGTGCATAATGTTTTCTTAAAGAAAATATAATTGAACTAAATTTTACTCTAGAATGTTTTTCTTGAAACTGGAAAACGTATTTCCTTACATAAGTTTAATTTTTCTTGTTTCAAGAAAAGTTAGGAAACTCCAAATGTCTAGGGAGAATAGCTAGAAAAATTAGAAAATGCAACAAGGCAAGAAAATGTTTTCTTAAAACTAGAAACACACATTTTCTAGAGCAAGAAAAATATTTAACCAAGGGATAAGAAATTTGCTAAAAAGCTAAAAGTAAATAAAACGTTTAGTCAAGAAAAGGTATTCTCGAGGAAATAGAATTAAAAATCAATACTTAATTAAGAAAAACATTTAATTTTAAATTAATATAGAATTTCAATTGTTTTTTAAGATATACAATTGACATTGGTTCTGAACAATATAAAAACTTCTTTGTAAATATCATTGTTATGCAGACGGAAATGTGCTAGCTGTAACGTATGCCAAAGGATTTAGTGACAGGACAGGAGCTAGTCATAATATATACTTAATTTTTTTCTGTCTCGCCTGTCTCGGCTTGACCGAGGACTTACTACTGGGACAAAAATGCCGATCTATTTTCTGTTGGCCACGTTTCTTGCCATATATGATAATTTATGCATAGTTGCAACGTATAGGTACACGTAACACTTATTACGCATAACACCAACACGGTGTTTGTAGTCTTGTTGAATAACATTTAGTCGATTAAAAAGTCCTTCAAGCTCACACACTGACTCAGATACTGAGATACATCATGTCCAAGTTATGGTAATTACAAATGTAAGAGAGAATCTGTTTTGGTCTCACTAGATACAGTGCACAATGTCGGGTATGTCATCCAAATACCCATGATTGGCAGTAATAACATCTGACAGGCTAGCTGAATTGATCACTATCTCCGTTTTGTTTTTTGTTTTTTTGTTTGTGTATGTGTGTGTGTGTGAGGGTGTGTGTGAGGGTGTGTGTGTGTGTATGTGTGTGACAAAGTCACACAAAATGTCCATGTTACAATTTTCGCCCATGTTGGGGTTAGAATCACGACTTAATTTGCTACCCCAACCTGTGATGATGGTATCCAATACGTAACCGACTCGGTTAAGAGGACACCCGTTAAAAGGAATCCAATTTATCGAGAGCTTCTGTAGCCCTGTGTCAGTCTGAACATTGGGTTAGAAGGTTGAAACAGAGCGGATTTACCGTTTTCGGAACAACACAATGTACTTCCTCTGAAATTACATACTATAAACATTCGATTACTGGTGTTGACGTATATATACCAGATCGTAAGAGACACTGGCTTATATAGATATAGATATATCATTGCTTTGGTAAAAGGAAGTATAAATGGTATATTATTAGGCCATACACTCACAGGAAGCAATGATGATCTTTACAACATTTCTTTAAAATACGATTTAGTTATCGGAATCGATTAATTACAACAAAGTAATGCTATCCACTGTCAACTATGGTATAAAATTTCTGAAAACGTGTTTTCTATCAACATGTTATTACCACTTGATTTTAGAGTTATCCATCTTCGTCCGCAATTTTGTCCGAGTCCGTCACCTTGGCGATTTTTTCCAGACCACAAATAAGAACATATCTCGAAAAATAACAAATTTCAAAAATCTATGTCAAAGCTTTGATTTCGACTCGAAACAAGTTCTTTTTACCCCCGAAGCCAAAGAAATATTAATTAGGATTATGCATCTTTAACCAAATAGAAATCATAACACAGTTTGGTTCCATTTTAACCCGGGATATAGCCTGTTATAGTATACTCATGTCCATATCAGGTATGCATACACCCCGGAAATGGAGAACGACATTTTCTCGAGAAACGATGTCAAGTATAAACAAGGCGTGGAATTTGATTGCTGGTGTCAGAGCCCGACTAAATAGCATCCTCGTTGAAGTATTCTATAGCTTTCAAGCGGCAAGCCAGAGTCATTCTCGAGTTGACAGTAACTGTCATTCGACTGTTGACGCTGTTGATGTTTCCAAAGTACGAGGGCCACTTGATGTGGCCAACTGTATCGATTTTACACATCACCGATCGTCAAAAATACTTTCTGAGTACCGTGTCGACATTTCCGAGAGTGTGATTCGTGTTTCAATGCACAGAAATGCATTGGAAGCTGTCGATACTTCCAGTTCACGATAACGCTTTGCTGGCCATCAATCATGTTGGTTCTTTACAAATACCTTACCAAATGTTCATGTTTGTGTTATAAAATGTCATCTCTCTGTGGTTGAGTCAGGTGGAATTCATTTTAATATTCCTGAGGATTCCATGAATCAACTATAGCTGCGTACCTGGAGGCAAACATTTTACTCATCTCCATGATATGGACAATATTATGGTGTGATTTAAAGACACCCATGCAGGTCAGGAATGAGATCTTGAGGAGGGGTGCACAAATACTATAAACTGTTTTTCTCGTCGATTTACACCAAACTGATATATAATTATCTCCGTGATATGTGGAATCTAATGGGGTAGTTTAACCCTTTCATTGCGGGTGTGCGCTGGTGCAGCATTAAATATAATGTGCCAGTGCACTCACTTATATATGCGAGTCTTCATATATGCGAGGCTCCCTGTGGGAGACTCGCATATATAAGAAAGTGCATTGGCACAGGGTGTTCGCAAAATTTCAGGAAGCTCCCGTCATGGTAGGGTTAAAGATACTTATGTGGTATCATCCATGTTACGTTTTCACCAGGGCTTCGCCGGGCAACCCCGCTAGTATAGTATATGTATACCCGCCAATGCAGTGTCTTGTTCCTGTTGACAAGGGTACATACGCGAAAGTGTGACGACCAAAATAGTTATCTGGTGTGAGTTGTTCTGGGTCGAGCGGTGGGCCATCGGAGCTGAACATTTGCATGGGGTAATTTGACTCCTCGTATGTCTTAAAAATGAACTAATGATTATTTATATATATTTTGGTTAGAGGCGAAAGAACGGTTCGACCGTTGGAGCTGAACATTTGTGTATATTCGTAATTTGAACCTGCGATTCATATTAGATATAGGCCCCGTTGATCTCAGATGTCATAAAATGGCAATACTAATTAATTTAACTAAATAATTAATTATATACCCAAAATGGTTGCAATCTTGTTGGTGAAAATTCAAACACGGGGATAAATTGACCCGTATAGTGTCATGATATAGATGCCGTTGACCTCAGATGACTTAAAGGGCCAAATATGAGCAATAAATTAAGCGCGTTTATTATCAGTTCAGAAGATATTTGGGAATGACGCGGGAATGTCACGGGATATGTGCCGTTGACCTCACAATGATTTAAAGAGGCACACATAATTAGCAATAAATGGCGTTTATTATCAATTAAAATATAGATGTAACTTTATCCGGAGAGTCATGCAATAGGTGATGTTTACCCCAGATAACTAATAATTGTTTTAACTGACTTGATGGTCCGCTAATAAATTACGCATTCTTCACTCGAGCAACGCCGGGTACCACACCCAGTGGTAAATATTTCTTAGTTAGGACCTTCTCGTTTCTTAACATGTTTTTTCACATTAGGTCAAGGTCCAACTCGAGATTACATTATTTAGGCGTTTTGTGTGCTAATTCTCTTTGCATCGCCTTCCATAAAAATTCATACCGAGCCGTGCCTCCATACATCTGATACAGATAAACGCGTGATTGTTAAGCCTACGCGTAACTCGCAGACTTGTACCATATACAGCCCAACTACGTAACAGTACAATGCATTTCTCATCGATCGACCAAGTGTAGGGCGCCATTGGGCATATTGAAAACATTTCATGAATTCAAACAATCTTGATTAATCAGAGATATAATATATGTTCATCGAGGCATTCTTGAAATGTACTTGCAGACTTACAACGTTCGTTATGCTCGAAACCCAACTCTACCAAATGTTATAATTTGAAGATGAGGATATTTTTTGCGACTGAAACTTCCAGCGGTTCGTCGGCGGGTCTTATACGTTGTGACATGATCCATCACCCACCGACACCCTTGCAATTGCACCCCATTTGCACAAATACCGGGGAAGTGCGGTCACACGTTTCTCATTGTTTGATTTTCGAACCAGTAATTATATTGGGGAATTTGTTGTTTTTAGACTAACAGTAGTATATGTTTCTACTTTTGGTAAAAGATGTTCCATGCTCGTTAAAGTGTCGGCTTGTTTTGTGTGCCTCCAAAGAGGAGTTGACCCGGCTGACCACGAAATTGATAAGGGCGTCGGCGTCCACAATTTGTTGTTTACATTACAGTGCTCTTATTTTACCACCCAATCTATCGGTCGTTATCGCCATTGATTGTCATTGGTAACACTAACTAATTGTTTATCCTAACGACCGGTAGAAGACAAGATTTGTCCGTTAAACTCACGTAACGCGGGAAAACAGTATTGGTCATCACAGGACGCGGTTGTTTGGTGAAGACAATTGGCTCCACATTGAGCGACAACCACCTCAACGTCGCCGCGACAGGTGGCTTGAGTAACCGCTGGTGGGAACCTTAAATAGCAATAAGCACGAACACTCATTTACTTTCGAGGATCAAATCTCTGTCGTTGTTTAAGGGCAGTTGCCCATAATTTCGTACTTGAATTTGCTCTACTTCATTGAGGATGTACACAATCTGGGTAGTTTCACACGCGTGCTTGTTTGTCGGTGTAGCCATGTCCAAAGGATTCATTGAGAAGCGAATCATCGCTGAATTAGTTCCTGTGGTACCTTCATGTTGGGAGAGCCACCAGCTGATTGGCTCTGTTTGGTCGGAGATTCACTGTGCACAGAAGTGTGTTGGAACTGAGTTCTGTATGAGATACTCATACAACACAGGGAACAAGGCTTGCTACATTAGCACCGGGGATCTGAGTTCTGCCATCACTGGAGCCGCCGTATACATGATTGTCGGTACGTTTTTATTTTGATGGTTGCTTGAACAAAATTATTTACAATGGTTTAGCGATATGACAGACACTCTGCCATTTAAATTGATCCTCAAAAATAAAAAATAAAAAAAATAAATATGCAAATTTATTAGGCGATATCTTGACATAAGATCTCGGCAGTAACTCACAAATAGTATTATTATTCATTCAAATTCTCTCAGCTTATATATAAATTTCTATAGTGGTTCTTATTAAACAATTTAAGCTTATTTATATGATATCTTTATATATTCAAAGAATAACCATATTAATGTTATATCATATTTATTGTTATACATATTTGTTTTTGCATACTGCCTCTCATTGTGTGTTATATATATACGAATAAATGTTATGTTGTGTTAATGTTATAAACAAATTAAGTCAATTGTAAAAAAAATATTTTATAAATGCTGTGTCTCTTCTCTGAATGTTGTGTCGGATTAAGGTATAAATGCTCCTCGTTTGTGCGAAATTTTGATGTTCGTCGTTGGACTGATCAAAGTCCGTACCCGTTTCCGAGACAAACTTGATATAATAATACACCTTTAACCCTTTACCCAACAAACCGGCCAAAACCGGCCAAATAAAGCTTCAGCAGCCTAAAATATCTTCGGTCTGTCTCAATAGAACCATACAAATATGGATATCATTGGAACCGGCTCATTGACCACATTGTGATAGATACAGTTATGCCCTCTGCCAATGCATTCTCTTATATATGCGAGTCGACCATAGGTCGCCTCGCATATATAAGAGAATGCATTGGCCTAAAAAAAATCTTTTTTTACCATTTGTTCTTACATTCTTTAACAATTTTATAATTTTTAATGTGTTAAGCCAATACATTCTCTTATATATGCGAGGCGACCTATGGTCGACTCGCATATATAAGAGAATGCATTGGCATAGGGCCCTTCTGTTGGGTAAAGGGTTAAGGCCCTTACAGACGGCGGCGCGAGCGATGCGATAGATATGCGTCAATGGCGCCAAAATATTCTGGTGGAAGTTCCGTCATCCTACGTAGGGGTCGATCTTCTCGTTTGTGTTGCGTCTTCAAATGGCAACGTGGCAGCAAGTCATCACATATTGTAAATATGTGGTCGTTTTCCACAAGGGACTGTGTACTCATTAGTAGGCAACACACGTCGAATCAATGGCGCTGAAAAGGTCTTTTGAATGCATGCAATATCCATCCATATTTTCCATACGTTCTGTGTGTGTTTTGTATGATGCATAATCTTGTTTTATAATACTTCATACTTTATTTGTCCGCTACACAATGTTGAATTTTAAGTATCCATTCTGTTTGCAACGAATGAACTTGGGCAATGTTGGTGGATTCCACATACGGTGACTTCGTCTGGCTCTGTCATTGAAAAAAACCGACAACACTTGCGATCGACGCATTGGACGCGTCGCTCGCGAAGCCGTGTGCATACCTCAGTGATAATATGTTTGTCCTAATTGAGCGTCGACGCTGAAGTCGCATGAATAACCCTTTATCGTACCACCGATACGAGGAAAGCAACTTTTGGGAAAGTAACATAATTCTCACCGTTCCCAGTTATTTTTCTCTTTCTCAGCCTCCAATTACAATACTACGAACACGCATACAAATAATTACATCCGGTCATCCACAGTGGATATAATGTGTGCATGTTTTTAAACACTTTGAGTTATATATGATCATATGATGATATTTATTAGCATAAAAACACTCATGTGAGCCGTATGCATTACATAATAAGAAGACATATAATTTACATAATTATACATACATATATAGTTCACATAATAAACTTTCAACATATTCAAACTACATTTATACAATGTGACTTTGTATAAACTCAATAATATAAGCGTGCAAATAACCTGTATGCTGACCTATGATATCGTGTGGAATAGAAAATAATTATTAATTCATTCCTCAATCACGGGCTTCTTCTCTCGTTTCAAAGAATTATTTGATAGCTCGACTGATCACATTACTTGTATTTGGTTGGTCGTTTCGCATTATGTATATAAATTTTGATATATTACTGGCTCTTAGAAATGCGCTGCTTTTATGATTCAGTTCTTCGGAAGTTCGAATAGACGTTTTCTCAACTTGTCGTATTTGGCACAGTGGAGGACAAAATGCTTCTCGTCTTCCATTGAGTTAGCATTGCACATTTTGCATATCCGTTTATCGGCTGCATGTCGGTGGGTGTTTGTTTCGGCCTTTTACTATTTCTAATGAATGACAACTGATTCGAAGTCTACATAATTGTTCACGGTCTTTAATCGAAGTTGTATATAACAGATATGGTTCGAGCCGAAAAATGGTTTTGAATTGATTGTATGTCCTTAGTTTACTGTGTGGATCGTCTGCACTAAGAATGTACTTATTTATGTATTCATCCTTCAAACTTTCTGTGGCGTTATTAATATAGTTATTCGAAATGTGCAATTGTGAATTAAATACCCAGGAAAAATTCCATAATTGTAAGCGACGGAAAGCAAACTCGATCAAAAAGTCACTTATAAATCGGGAAGTTTCGATTTGGGACCTTCACCAACAGTGAGGTACATTATAAAGGAACAGATAATAACTGAGAAATATATTTCCCCGCGTTATTTTTTCAACTTCATAAGGTTCCCTGTCAAAAATTCAAAGGTTAAGTACTGGTGGAGTATGATCGCTACGGGCGTGAGCCAGTGTAGACATTTATGGCATGATATAGGGAGGTGCTGTACTTTGGCGCCTATCTCCATGACGATGAGAGCCTTGCTGGTGAACATATGACCAAACATGTCTAACATATAGAGTTACCGCACGCCTCAATGTTTTATACAGGAATGCTGATTTTCTTACTCCTTTCACCGAACATTTACTGGTAAACTCCCTTATTCATGCAATCTTTATCATGTATCCTCTATTTGGTACAGATCGATAAATGCAACCACAAAGAGAACATTTATAATTTCCCCTAAAACAAATTGATCAGGTTTGTTTTGTCTTAGACTTAAGGGTCAGACGCACTTTTTTCCAAAATGTCCTGGTATTTCAAAATGGACTTTCTCATAATATTTCATGCAATTCTTTGCCATATTTGGTGCAATCGATTATTGTGACAAAATATTTAAGAACTATAGAACCATTGGATATTATCACCTTATTTACTTTATTTTTATGCATGAACAATATTTAAAACTTCACTGTTTTCAGGTTTCAAGAACTTTTGTAAAATAGATTTTTTGTCAAAAGTGCTGTTCACATATCCATGATATCATATCTGAAGATCATGAGATGAGACTTAATTATTCTTCATTCGTGAAATTTAATGATTATTTTAATTTATAAAGCAACTGCCCATAAAATAGTTTTCTATATTTGAGAATTTTCATGTCATGCCTGTTGATCAATGAACAACTGGGCTGATATGAGTTATGGGTAATGGGTTAATAACCAAGTTAAAGTTTACCACCATATCGCTTGAGTTGATTTATCCCTGCTTGAGTGGCCATGCAAACTGCATATCAACATACTTATGTTGTCATTGGGCTGGAATATTTGTGACTGCTGTGTTATTCATTATAATGTATGGGGATATGACGCTATATTATGAAATTACATTATGATACAAATAAAGGCCTCCTCCCATAGAGCCAAGAAAATAAGCTATTGGTTATTAGAGTGTTGTGTGAAAAGGGATCGAAAGGGACATAAAAAAAGAAGAAAATATTAGTTTTAACTTCTCAAATGTATTAATATTCATTGTTTTTGTCGTCTCTTAATAATTGCTCAAATTCTACATATAATGAAGATGTTGATACTGGTTGATATGTGAAAATCAAGATTTTTCTCTTGATAGATCCAGATAAATTATTTGTTGAAAATCTCTTGCCATTTTGGCTGCATGTATGCAAAACGTCTCCCCCTTAATGATATACTCCCATATCAGATATGAGGAATATGAAGTCACCCAACAGGGTATCTCAGAGGAAATTGTCCACTATTAAAAACATCACAGATGACAAGGCTTCCAAATACTTGAATGATGATTTTAAATTTTCTAATACTCATCTATGTATATATAAAAGAGTAGGATATGTATGTGCGTCCGTCTGTCTGTTCGGATTTTTCTCCCAGTCAGCAGGTCCGATTACAATTAAATTTGGTGTGGTGACTCTGTATCCTGGCGGAGGTTATATCGGCGTTAGTATTTTTTTATTAAATAAAAAAAATTTAAACACAAACAAAAAATAAGCTCCCTATGGGCCTATTTCAGAACCAAATAAATGTGAATATTTAGGTTCAACATGAAAATATTTGTAGATCAGATGTACGCTCTTTATATTATGTGTTTTCACTGCCCGCGCCATCCAACATAATAACGGATATAAGTCCAATATGTGCTTATTCCAGAATCAATGATTGTCTATACCTCGTTTGAGAGTTTTTGGATACAATAGTTTCTTCTGTATATAGACATGGATATCATGCATGTGCTTTTAAAATTGCAGATAACAACATAAGAGGTAGCTATATGGGCTGTTTCCGAGATAAGTCGGGTGCTCGCGATCTCTGCAATTACAGAAACATAAACTTATGGGGGAATGAACCAACAAGATGCATCGACATGTGTGCAGCCAAAGGTATTTAGTGCATTTTGCTAACGCTAATTACACTATCCAGATTTATATTTTTATAACGCTAATTACACTTTTTAGCGATAATAACCAAGACAACAAACCAATCCAGATATATATTTTTATAACGCTAATTACACTTTCCAGATATAAATTTTTATAACGCTAATTACACTTTCCAGATATATATTTTTTATAACGCTAATTACACTATCCATATATATATTTTTATAACGCTAATTACACTATCCAGATATGTATTTTTATAACGCTAATTACACTATCCAGATATATATTTTTATAACGCTAATTACACTATCCAGATATATATTTTTATAACGCTAATTACACTTTCCAGATATATATTTTTTATAACGCTAATTACACTATCCAGATATATATTTTTATAACGCTAATTACACTATCCAGATATATATTTTTATAACGCTAATTACACTTTCCAGATATATATTTTTATAACGCTAATTACACTTTCCAGATATATATTTTTTATAACGCTAATTACACTATCCAGATATATATTTTTATAACGCTAATTACACTTTCCAGATATGTATTTTTATAACGCTAATTACACTTTCCAGATATGTATTTTTATAACACTAATTACACTATCCAGATATATATTTTTATAACGCTAATTACACTTTCCAGATATATATATTTTTATAACGATAATTACACTTTCCATATATATATTTTTATAACGCTAATTACACTATCCAGATATATATTTTGATAACGCTAATTACACTTTCCAGATATATATTTTTATAACGCTAATTACACTATCCAGATATATATTTTATAACGCTAATTACACTATCCAAATATTTATTTTATAACGCTAATTACACTATCCAGATATATATTTTTATAACGCTCATTACACTTTCCAGATATATATATTTTTATAACGCTAATTACACTATCCAGATATATATTTTTATAACGCTAATTACACTATCCAGATATATATTTTTATAACGCTAATTACACTTTCCAGATATATATTTTTTATAACGCTAATTACACTATCCAGATATATATTTTTATAACGCTAATTACACTATCCAGATATATATTTTGATAACGCTAATTACACTTTCCAGATATATATTTTTATAACGCTAATTACACTTTCCAGATACATATTTTTTATAACGCTAATTACACTATCCAGATATATATTTTTATAACGCTAAGTACACTATCCAGATATGTATTTTTATAACGCTAATTACACTTTCCAGATATGTATTTTTATAACGCTAATTACACTATCCAGATATATATTTTTATAACGCTAATTACACTTTCCAGATATATATATTTTCATAACGCTAATTACACTTTCCATATATATATTTGTATAACGCTAATTACACTATCCAGATATATATTTTTATAACGCTAATTACACTTTCCAGATATATATTTTTATAACGCTAATTACACTTTCCAGATATATATATTTTTATAACGCTAATTACACTATCCAGATATATATTTTGATAACGCTAATTACACTATCCAGATATATATTTTGATAACGCTAATTACACTTTCCAGATATATATTTTTATAACGCTAATTACACTTTCCAGATATATATTTTTTATAACGCTAATTACACTATCCAGATATATATTTTTATAACGCTAATTACACTATCCAGATATGTATTTTGATAACGCTAATTACACTATCCAGATATATATTTTTATAACGCTAATTACACTTTCCAGATATATATTTTTATAACGCTAATTACACTTTCCAGATATATATTTTTTATAACGCTAATTACACTATCCAGATATATATTTTTATAACGCTAATTACACTATCCAGATATGTATTTTTATAACGCTAATTACACTTTCCAGATATGTATTTTTATAACGCTAATTACACTATCCAGATATATATTTTTATAACGCTAATTACACTTTCCAGATATATATTTTTTTATAACGCTAATTACACTTTCCATATATATATTTTTATAACGCTAATTACACTATCCAGATATATATTTTTATAACGCTAATTACACTTTCCAGATATATATTTTTATAACGCTAATTACACTATCCAGATATATATTTTTATAACGCTAATTACACTATCCAGATATATATTTTTATAACGCTAATTACACTTTCCAGATATATATTTTTATAACGCTAATTACACTTTTCAGATATATATTTTTTATAACGCTAATTACACTATCCAGATATATATTTTTATAACGCTAATTACACTATCCAGATATGTATTTTTATAACGCTAATTACACTTTCCAGATATGTATTTTTATAACGCTAATTACACTATCCAGATATATATTTTTATAACGCTAATTACACTTTCCAGATATATATATTTTTATAACACTAATTACACTTTCCATATATATATTTTTATAACGCTAATTACACTATCCAGATATATATTTTGATAACGCTAATTACACTTTCCAGATATATATTTTTATAACGCTAATTACACTTTCCAGATATATATTTTGATAACGCTAATTACACATTCCAGATATATATTTTTATAACGCTAATTACACTATCCAGATATATATTTTTATAACGCTAATTACACTTTCCAGATATATATTTTATAACGCTAATTACACTATCCAGATATATTTTTTTATAACGCTAATTACACTTTCCAGATATGTCATTTTATAACTATAATTATACCATCCTGATATATATTTTTAGCGATAATAACCAAAGACAACAAACCAAGTTAATTATGTTCCACCATGTTTACATATACATGTAAATGTTTCAGCTTTGTATGCATTGTTTTAGATCAACCAGGATCAACCGGCGTAAATATTTTCCAAGAATTAGAGCTACAACGGCATACCGGTATAGGCTTTGGAATTTCTTACTGACTTTGTTAAATTGTTGAACAAGCCACAATGAAACAAAGATTAATTGGTGAAACTTCATAATTCATCGCGTAGTAAATCACATGTGTCTGTAATTTACAAATAAATTGTCCTGAAGTAAGGTTGATAGACCTAGACATGTGTACAAGACACGAACCAGTTAAACATTAAAACAAAATAGATCATCTGCATTTAAAAATATATATATTTGATTGAACATTAATTGCGCTGATGCACTTCTTCAGCTGAGAGAATAGGAGACTCGGAATAGTTATACATGCTGATATAATCAAGTTTGATAATTAAAGGGGTACTGTACGCCACATGTTGTTGTTGGTTTCTATAGTCTCCGAGTCGGAGAATAAGGTAACAATTTTTCCATTATTTGAAAGTCTGTTGAGTACGAAGTCATGTTACGGATGACAAATTTACCGGAATGCAAAAATACAAATTGTCGTTGTCGAGTAATTTTTGTAAAGTTTTCAACCAAATGAATCAAATAAAAGTTATATTATATGCATACTAGTCCCATATAATCATTTAAGTTATTGTATCGTCGCTAGTCAGTGAGTGGCTTGAGTGTTCTCCCCGTATCATCATAATATTTTAAGCAATCGTGTGTGCGATCGGTTTAAAAATCCAGTATCCCTCAATTACTATTTTTAATTACGGTAATTCGTAATTTAATTGACGCCATTTTATGGCTCCAGTCATAAATTCAATTTATATCAAATTATTAACTTTTAAATTATTAAATTTTAAGATAGCCTATTAACCTGAGCGTTTACAGAATACATCTTCGACTCAAATTACTTATGTTTCTATATGTTATCGATATTAGATCGTTGTTGTCACCGGAAATTTAATGAAAATGGCGTACAGTACCCCTTTAAACCATTGTTTTTCGCCCGCAACCATCTAATATATGTTCGTATATATGGAACTAACCTTCCGAAGGTTTAGATAAAAGCTATTAGGATTATATATAGTCGAAAAACATGTAGTATTCTGTAGCATGTAGTTCCTAAACATGTGTGAAAGAGTTCGCCATATTATCGGAACACGGTGCGACTTGACTTGAAAACATTAATCTCCTACTCAACTCCTGAATTCCGCTGCGTTTCATATGCATTCTGAATGTTACTTTACAATAATTATTGTTGTTGTTAAAACTTTATTGCCAACAAATACCTCCACATGGGCCGGCGATAACCCCAATATTGGGAAAAATCGTTTCAGCCCATAGCATAATATCGGTCGTGCATGAAACAAGAAACTCAATTAATTGAAGAAATACACTATATACCCAAAACTGTATGTAATACGATTTGATAAAGGGTACGAATATACTCTCAAGTATACTCCGACATTGGAATTGTCTGCTGTTCATTTTTTGAGATATAATCATATATGATATAAGCAAAAGGGCAGTCTATTTGCAGTCAGATCATGACCGAGTATTCTATCTTGTGTCAGAATAGCGCGTCAGTTTGTGTGCACTTCTGTGTGAGATTCTTGTACATTTGACCGGATATAACGATATTAGCACTCAAGTGGTTAATATATCAAGGTGAAGTTCATCGGTATATTGTCTGGAGAATGAATATTTGATATTTGCATCCTTTTCGAGTGCATTACCTTTCAAATCTGACCGTAACGTATAGGGTACAAGTATGCTGGTTTACAGAACGCAGACTGTTTCTGTGGCTCGTCATATGGCATATACGGCAGGGTGTCCGACAGCTTGTGTGGCACATGGTGTCCAGGTGATATCCACAAATTCTGTGGAGGATGGAACAGGAACAGTGTATTCGCCACAGGAGCCTGACTGACATTGTGACTACACCAACTTGATCGTCGTACAGGTGAGTACGGCAGGATGCCAGGCAGTTCATGTGGCACGATGTGTCCAGGAGATAACAGCGAAGTCTGCGGATGATGAGACAAGAATAGCGTCTACGTCTTCCACACACCCCACAAACCCCACCCCGATCCAAAATGGCCGCCGTTCAAATGGGTTCAAATAGGACATCCATTCCATTTCTCGGCCTCTTGATCGATTTAGGTTAAACAAAGGGTGTTGTGAGGTGGCCCCTAGACACTCTTTCCGCACACCCACCCGATTCAAAATGATCGCTATCCAAAGTGGTCCAAATAGGGCAACAATGCCATTTCTCGGTTCCTTGACCAATTTAGGTTTTAAAAAGGGTATGGTGGATCGATGTAGGGTGAATATTTAGAGTGGCTTTGGGGGAGAGAAAAGGCATGCGTGCCATAGGTGAATGTGCGGGGGGGGGGGGGGCATTTTGGATCTGGGTGGGATTTGTGGGTGAATATTTAGATTGGCTTGGGGGCACCCTACAACACCCTTTATTTGATCTAAATCGGCCAAGGGGCTGAGAGAGAAATGGCATAGGTGCCCTATTTGAACCCCTCTGCCAGGCTATGGACGACGGCCATTTGGGATCGGGGTGGGGTGTGTTGAAAGAGTGTCTTGGGGCCACCCTACAACACCCTTTATTTGACCTAAATATAATTGTTTTCAAATAAGGAATGGAAGTCACCTCGTACAAAGTGGTTATAAATATAGCAAGACACGAAGACTGTGTGTGCTGTGGATGTCGGTTTTTTTGTATGTATTCCAAACTCGATAATGAAGAAAAGCCTAGAATTCAGTGAGTTTGATGGATGAATGGCAAAATTTACCATTCACTCTTATAACTAATGTGTGGAAACGATTACACAGCAAATGTGTAAACCCGGTAATATACATAGCAATGTGTAGTTTAATTGCTCTCATTGTTCTCATTCAATCCAAATTTACACATGAAAAATTCACGTATAAATTCCCTGCCTCTAAGAAAGCACAACTAAGTCAAATTGAGACATGGTCACTCGTGGAGACGGCAAATATAAGCCTCCAGGCTTACAGCCGAATCCACTTCCTCATTCCACAAGGAGCACAATATTATATGTTATTGTATTACACATGATGTGGTTTGAATGGAATAAAATATTATTAAATCAATGTGTAGTTTTACATACAAATACATGGACCAAGGGCCGTTCTACAAATAATGTGTATATTGTGTTACACAATTGTGTAAGAACGTAAAGCATGCGCAATGCGGGGCCCCCAGTTTCATAGTCTGCTACATGACGGCCATATTGTTTGAGTATATTTTTTGGAATACAATCTACAGCGATCGTAGACAAGGAATGCAAGTTCAGAATTCCGACTTGTGGGTATAGTATTAATGATATATGAGGATTTATTTGTTAAAACTTTCATGGCAAATACTACCCTTATACTCGTTTATATGATTGTTGTAATACGGTAATACTACTATTATGCAACCACGCCACGACCCTGGATTGTTTATTTAAAACGAAAAGTCACACATCACAGAACAAAATAGTACCTACCATTGTAAGCCATGAAAGTTTTAACATAAAAATATCCACATGTCATCAATACTATATACCCACAGTTCGGAATACTGAACCTACATTCTTGTCTACATTATGGATGTGTAAGAATCTACACACAATGTGTAAGGGATATATGTTGATTTTATGCACACCGGTGTGTATAAATGTGTAGAAATTGACCCATTATTGTGTAAAAAGTGTTACACAATTTGTGTAAGTATATAAAACTACACATATACTACACAAATATGTTTAGGATCAAAATTGAATAATGATTGTGTTTCAGGGCTACATATTGTGTGTAGAAAACCTACACATTAGTCATAAGAGTGTTATATCTTACATGGGTTTGCTATAAACATATTGTTTTATAGCTATGAAAATTAAGTAATTCGAAAAAGACTAGTGTTCTGGTCGTTTCATATACCTTTAACCCCATGTAAGAAATTATCTGCGTCGAATGAATGAAAGCAATTAACACATATAGATTTAGACAAAATCAATTCTTTGTTCTATAAATAAGGGCCATGCATGAAATTAGTGATAAGGTTCATAGGGATCTTCAATTTCTAAGTTTCAGGACATAAAGACAAATTATGAAGTGAGGTATAAGGAAATATAGACATATTATTATGTGAGGTACAGGTACATATAGACATATTTTGTGATTATGAAACTATCCGAGCGGAGCTCGCAACAATGCTTCCGCATTTTGAAGTGTAATGTGTTTATTTTCCTTTTCCGGTAAAAATTAAATACTAAGGAGGCTTTTGTTATTTGGTCTATCATCCGCAAGCTGGCTTTGAAATCTGAAATGGAGGTTGCATTGATTATTTTCATAGGTAGTTTGTTCCATTCCAGAACAACGGGTGGGAGGAATGGCTGTTTAAAATGTTTAATGGTGAAATAGGAATACAATTTATTTGGAAATCTTAAATTATATTCCGATCATTCCCCGGAGCTTGTTGGTAGGAGATTTGTCTTCATCGGCAATTCTGTAAATTTCTTACCTATACACATTCTGTAAATTTCTTACCTATACACATTCTGTAAATTTCTTACCTATACACATTCTGTAAATTTCTTACCTATACATATTCTGTAAATTTCTTACCTATACAAATTCTGTAAATTTCTTACCTATACACATTCTGTAAATTTCTTACCTATACACATTCTGTAAATTTCTTACCTATACACATTCTGTAAATTTCTTACCTATACACATTCTGTAAATTTCTTACCTATACACATTCTGTAAATTTCTTACTTATACACATTCTGTAAATTTCTTACCTATACACATTCTGTAAATTTCTTACCTATACACATTCTGTAAATTGTGTAGTGCGCTCGAGCTATCGCTTATATGAATCAGGTAGCTAAATATGTTCCAGAGTCGGGAGCGAGTGCACCGTGGAGTGCTAGAGATGAAGGTAACTGAAGAATGGCCTTCACCTGATACATGTGACACGTTTCAATATTGTGGTTCAAGCTGACATCCAGGGCCTCCCGCTATCTATTGTGTGTCTCATACCGTTCTGATCAATTTTGTAATGATAAGTACTGGGAGTTGATGGATCAGTCCATATCAAATGCATTTGACTTTAACATCCCCATGATACTAACTGGCGACTTCAACTCGAACGCACTAGACCCCTTATCAAAAATCAGAGAAACCATATCATTTTATAGTCTGCGAAACGTCATTGAATCACCAACCAGAGTGACCTCGACAACTTCCACTCTACTAGATCCCATCATCGTGAACGACAATGTTACATGTCAATCCGAAGTGGTTGACTTTGGAAGATCCATATCAGACCACTGCGCGGTCATTGGGTACTTAAAATATGACTCGGACTCTAATGTCCCCTTCCCCCGACTAGTTAGGAATTATGACAGAGGCAAATTCGATGAAGCTATAAAGCTCATTAATGATCCAGAGTGGTTGCACGCTATCGAAACAGCACCTGACATAGACTTGGCGACTGATATTTTTACCACCAAATTTCTCGAAATTATGGACCAAACTGTTCCACAATCAAAAGTTTTAATAAGACCTAAAGACAAACATTGGTTCACTTCAGAATTGAGAACGATGATTCGGAAAAGAGATAGACTGCGTAAAATTGCTTTGAAATCAAAAAAAGAAACTGACTTGTCCAAATTCAAAAAAGCTCGAAATACTGTCAATAATATGAAAAAATATGCCAGAGCCCGTTATGAACAAACACTACAAAAAAATGTCCGTGAACACCCTTCCTCAAAATATTTCTGGTACTGTATAAAGGATATTATGCAAACTAAGCATAAGGGTGCTATCCCCCCTCTAACTAATGACAAAGGAAACTTAGTATTTGATGATCACACCAAAGCGACAATGCTCAACGGTGCGTTCATCTCAAATTCAGAACTCGACGATTGGTCGTGCAGTTTACCGACATTCACCCAGAAATGTAGTAACACAGTAACAGACATTGAAATCACTATCGATGATATTATTTCTGCTATTGGGACCCTGAAACCTAATAAAGCATCTGTCCACGATGGAATTACTGTTAAAATGATCCAATACACAACCCCAGCTATCGCCACCCCCCTTAAAGCGTTATTTGAAAAATCGCTTGAACTTTGTGCATTCCCAACACAATGGAAGCTAGCAAATGTTATCCCTATATACAAGAAAAATGACAAATCAAGCTGTAAAAACTACCGCCCAATATCCTTACTCCCGTGCCTTAGCAAGATCTTAGAATTGTACTAAAATACTTAATGGTCCACTTTTCAAATAATAATATACTATATCAATACCAATCTGGGTTTGTTCCTGGACATAGCACAACTTTCCAGTTACTCGAGATATACCACACCCTGTGCCAAGCCCTCGATGAGAAGTCATATACGTCGGCAATTTTTTGCGATATTTCCAAAGCATTTGAGAGAGTCTGGCACAGGGGGTTGTTATTCAAACTGGAACAATTCGGAGTAGCCGGCAATGTCCACAGTTGGTTGAATAGCTATCTCTGTAACAGATCACAACGCGTCCTAGTTGGTAAATCTTTCTCGGATTATCGTAGTATCCCAGCAGGAGTCCCACAGGGCTCAATACTTGGACCTTTTTTATTTTTGACGTATATAAACGACCTAGCAACGACAATACATTCCCTAACTCGCATGTACGCAGATGATACTTGCTTTTTCAGTGTCCAACCTTCACTTGATGACTGTACACGCGAACTTTTTGAAGATCTGGATAGAGTTTCTTGTTGGTCAAAACAATGGTTGGTTACTTTCAATGCAGACAAAACAAAATCAATGGTGTTCTCACTTACTCCCTCGACAGATTCTTTGGATCTCGAACTTGGTGATAACGAAATAGAGCAAGTTGACTGTCATAAACATCTTGGAGTATCTATACAATCGAACCTTCATTGGGACACCCATATAAATTAAATTTGTAGCCGAGTGTCAACCAGACTGTCACAACTGAGGAGAATAAAAATTCTTGTAAATAGACAAACCCTCGAGATAATGTTCAAAACTTACGTACTTCCTATAATGGAGTACGGAGATGTTGTTTGGGATAATGCACCCGATTGCCTCCTCCGGAAACTCGACCGCCTATACACAGACGCTGGTAGAATAGTAAGTGGTCTCACGCGTTCGGTGTCAGATGAAAAAGTCTTATTTGAACTTGGATGGCCCCCATTAAGCGAAAGACGAAACCTCCATAAAATGCACACCTGGAACAAAATAATTACTCATCATGTCCCTTCCTACCTCACCAATCTATTACCAGCTACCGTCGCTGAAGCATCTCGATACCCCATCAGAAACCCCTTGCGATACATAAACTACTTTACGAACACGACTCATTTCAAATCGAGTTTCGTCCCATCCATGATAGCTGAATGGAATCTATCATGTAAAACTACTACCGATAAAACAAAAGTGGTTGACCCTCTTCAGAACCAAGTAAAGAAGAAATCATAAGTAACATGTATAGAACATTCTGTAATAAAGAACTGACTTTGAAACCCCCACCATATTTCAATACAGGTCAAAGGAGATTAAATATTTTGCACTGTAGACTTAGAAATAACTGTAGCGACCTAAACTTTTATAAATATGAAAACTACATCTCAGCTCATTCAAATTGTACTTGTGGTAATTCATGTGAAGACGCAAACCATTTTTCCTTCAGTTGTCCTCTGTACGCAGTAGCGCTAAATCGGATGTGGGCTCGTATGGGTGAACTTAACGTGACTATTGTCTCCGAAAAAGATCTCCTGTTTGGTGTACAACACTACAGCGGAAAGCTAAATGCGCGCCTGTTTGAGACAGTACAATCATTTTTCTCATCTACAGACCGTTTCTCTTAATCTCTTAATCTAATAATTATCAGAATTTTTTCGTTATAGTTTCCCTTACCCCAATTCTGCGAGACCACAGCCACTCCAACGGCCACACTTAAACATTAACTTCTACAATACACCTGAATTAAAACCATCTCCGATATTTGAATTTATTAGCAATTGAATGCCAGGGGAGAGGAGCTCCGATAAGTTCGGCAACTTGTGCTCCGATCCTCTGTGCCCACACTCATACCATTATTGTTATATTTAATCTGTGTAATATATATTGTATATAGTGGGTCACAATAAATATGTTCAAATCATGTGACACGTTATTAAAGGGTGAAATCTTGTATATTTGATTTGTACATCATATCTATAAATAATTTAAACTGGTGAATTAATGGGGGAATGGATTTTTGTGAGTGGGAAATTTATTTAACTAGCTGCTGTAGTTCTGGGTTTTTCCAGATAAAATTTGGCTGTGTGATAGCCCTGTCGTACACCTCGGGATTTGTTTTAAAAAATAAACACATGACCTATGATTTTTCTTGCATTTTCGTGATCAACTGGTGTCAATCTAGCTTGGTAAATATAATTGGAGGGGCCTGCATGCTTCGATTCAGTGAATTTGGCCGATACTTTAACACTGTCGTCTATGCGAAACCATTTAGTTCAGTGATTCCTATAGTGGTACAGAACGATTTAGACTGCTTACGATTCTAGCGGCGTCTTTGTGTTGAGTTTTTCCAATAAATATTCACGGGCGGATACCATACGACGTCCGTCTTTCCAGTTCAATACATGTTATAGGCTGCCATAATATATAGAGATCTATAGTGGTAAGCCGTCCGTGGAACTGACACATTCATCGCTGGTGCACGAAGGGGGCGCGTTGTGATACCTCTATCGTCATACATCCATTCATCGCTGGTGCACGAAGGGGGCGCGTTGTGATACCTCTATCGTCATACATCCATTCATCGCTGGTGCACGAAGGGGGTGCGTTGTGATACATGTATCGTCATACTTCAGCTTTACTTCAGGAAGAATGTCCCGTTCCTTTGCACTTGTTCACGGCTGCTTGCTGTTCGGAGTAGCTGTGTCCACCGGATTCATTGAGAAGCGAGTGATCATTGAATTAGTTCCTGGGGTCCCTGCATGTTGGGGGACCCACGAATTGCTCGGCGTTGTTCGATCTGAGATGCACTGTGCACAAAAGTGTGTCAAAACTGATTTTTGCAGACGATACTCTTACAATTCAGTGACCGGAGCGTGCCACATCAGCGCCGGGGACCTGATTTCTAACATCACTGGAGCCGATGTGTACATCCTTGTCGGTAGGTTATTATTCGCACGATTCCTTGAACATAATATAGTTGAAGATCTAATCAGGGATCCAGGTTAATAAATGTTTATAAAATTAGTTTATGTATAAAATAGCACAGACCGCAACTTGTTACATTTAAAGACGCAACTTTCTATCAGAATATTTTGGAAAATATAGTCGCTACGATACGATACGATACGATACGATTTATTTGCATAAACACCAATAAAGGCAGTATGCTAACATTTAGTGATAAGGTTCATAGGGATCTTCAATTCTACGCTATGGGGATATCTATATCCTAATATGTGAATATACGATTTATTTGCATAAACACCAATAAAGATTTCCGCACATCTGTTTCAATAAATAAAGATTTCCGTCGGTGCGCGAATATCTGAGCGAAAAATAGCACTGCGCGATGAAATATGAATAAAATGATTGGTCAGATACAAAGGGGTGTATATTCACATATTAGGATATAGATCACACTGCATTGAACGCAATAAAATCAACACTATTTCGTTAAATTTACACTCAAATGGCATATTATAAGAGCACTGTTTTCATGCTGTTCGGAGTAGCTGTGTAGCATAAGGTTTATAACCCGGTGCTATGGGGATATCTATATCTTAATAGCTACTCCAAACAGCATGAAAACAGTGCTCTTATAATATGCCATTTGAGTGTAAATTTAACGAAATAGTGTTGGTTTTATTGCGTTCAATGCAGTGTGGATGGAAGTTAGCCTAACGTTTGTATGCGTGGAATTTTGCGTTCCGCATAAAATGTCAGACCAACTTGCATCCATGCTCCTTGGAACGTAACAAAATCAACATCCATTTCTTACAAACACATTAGTGTGACTGTTCTGAACCGATTCTTCTACCAGTATAGGTGCTCAGACGGTAATATTGGAGAAGTCAAGCATTTGATGATAATAGGAACTAATTGGAACATATGAACAATACCTTCACGGAATATTTTGAAGCTTTCCGTCCACTCGATTGTCGTGGGCCATATTTTGTTTTTGTCATAAACGGCACATTTTTCGTCGATAAAATTCACTATACCACCGAAATTTGTTAGAGAGTTACGAAGCTACTGATAATTAGTTCAACCATAGGATGGAAATTGTGATGGGGGTATAGGTATGATTGTATTAACACTGTTACCATTGCAACATCATGCCAACATACATGTAATACAATGTTAGAAAATATCGTCGCTTTGATGGTATCGGACCGTATAGTTTTCCGACGATGATAATGATTTATTCTCATAATTCGCATGAACATAGAGAAGTACAGAGAAAGAAGTATTTACAAAAGAATATATATACATTATATACATGTATCCGGTGATATGGGGATATCTATATCCTAATATGTGAATATACTATTAATGTATGTTGTTATCGTGTTTCATTTGGCTCTGTGGTATGAATTTGTCCTGTACGAAAGTGTTAGTACTGCTTCCTGAAACAGATGACTCCATGTATCATCGTTTACATCTCTTTTCAACGGTAAATAGTCGGTAATATAACATTAGTAATTTGACAGAGTCTTTCTGATGACAGATATAGTTACATAGTGTGTTTGTCATAGCTAATTAGGAGTGACAATATTAAGATAATTTGACAAATTCAGAGATTTAATTGATTGATGAGTTCGGATCAGGACTGTCGCCCAGTTTGGGTGTTGCCTGACATGCATGCAGGTGTTGTTTATACGTGGTTCAAAACTTTTAGCTGTCTTCAGGTTAAGTTATGGATTGGAAGGGGGTCAACACACAAACAATGGGCTGGTATAAGTTCGCCCCTAAAAGGGGACAGTCCTCCGTTAAATTATCGTTTAAATGAGCACCTTCAGCAATATATAATGTATATATGTATACATGTACAATATACGCATTTAACAGTATAGTATATATTAGTATATCATAGAGCAATGGATTGGATAATACATATAATGAATATGAATATATTAAATATATTTGAAGAGACAATTCATATCTAATATACAAAAGTTGAAGTGGAATTTTAGCATAAAGTGTTATCATGATGTGATTATGTTTGAGAGCTCTGTGTTCGGACCAGCATGCATATTCGGTTTAGAATTATGGGGTCATATGAGTTCAGGATTTCATCCATAATCAAAATATTTATATTATCACCATATTTTTGGGGGGTAATTTTCTTCCTTATGTGCGCAAATTTTTTTGCATTCCAATAAATAGTGGAATATGTCTGCTATCATGTTATGGTTACATAAGCGACATTTTCTATCCTTGTGGGGTGTTCCGTTCCATCTCCCAGTTTATATTGGGAGGTTGTGGTTCACTGTTCTGAATCTGCAGAATTCAATTCGGTTTTTACTTTGTAAGATATCAAGATATTTTTCAAAGGAAAAATGGTGTTTAAATGTGCGATATATTTGGCCTCTACTTGATTTGTTCATTTCACGGTTCCTCTATCACATCAATATAATACAGATAATGTTATGATATCCCATTCTGTTCATCCTATACACATATCCGTATATGATATCCCATTCTGTTCATCCTATACACATATCCGTGTATGATATCCCATTCTGTTCATCCTATACACATATCCGTGTATGATATCCCATTCTGTTCATCCTATACACATATCCGTGTATGATATCCCATTCTGTTCATCCTATACACATATCCGTGTATGATATCCCATTCTGTTCATCCTATACACATATCCGTGTATGATATCCCATTCTGTTCATCCTATACACATATCCGTGTATGATATCCCATTCTGTTCATCCTATACACATATCCGTGTATGATATCTCATTCTGTTCATCCTATACACATATCCGTGTATGATATCCCATTCTGTTCATCCTATACACATATCCGTGTATGATATCCCATTCTGTTCATCCTATACACATATCCGTGTATGATATCCCATTCTGTTCATCCTATACACATATCCGTGTATGATATCCCATTCTGTTCATCATATACACATATCCGTGTATGATATCCCATTCTGTTCATCATATACACATATCCGTGTATGATATCCCATTCTGTTCATCCTATACACATATCCGTGTATGATAACCCATTCTGTTCATCCTATACACATATCCGTGTATGACATCCCATTCTGTTCATCCTATACACATATCCGTGTATGATATCCAATTCTGTTCATCCTATACACATATCCGTGTATGATATCCCATTCTATTCATCCTATACACATATCCGTGTATGATATCCCATTCTGTTCATCCTATACACATATCCGTGTATGATATCCCATTCTGTTCATCCTATACACATATCCGTGTATGATATCCCATTCTGTTCATCCTATACACATATCCGTGTATGATATCCCATTCTGTTCATCCGATACACATATCCGTGTATGATATCCCATTCTGTTCATCCTATACACATATCCGTGTATGATATCCCATTCTGTTCATCCTATACACATATCCGTGCATGATATCCCATTCTGTTCATCCTATACACATATCCGTGTATGATATCCCATTCTGTTCATCCTATACACATATCCGTGTATGATATCCCATTCTGTTCATCCGATACACATATCCGTGTATGATATCCCATTCTGTTCATCCTATACACATATCCGTGTATGATATCCCATTCTGTTCATCCTATACACATGTCCGTGTATGATATCCCATTCTGTTCATCCTATACAAATATCCGTGTATGATATCCCATTCTGTTCATCCTATACACATATCCGTGTATGATATCCCATTCTGTTCATCCTATACACATATCCGTGTATGATATCCCATTCTGTTCATCCTATACACATATCCGTGTATGACATCCCATTCTGTTCATCCTATACACATATCCGTGTATGATATCCCATTCTGTTCATCCTATACACATATCCGTGTATGATATCCCATTCTATTCATCCTATACACATATCCGTGTATGATATCCCATTCTGTTCATCCTATACAAATATCCGTGTATGATATCCCATTCTGTTCATCCTATACACATATCCGTGTATGATATCCCATTCTGTTCATCCTATACACATATCCGTGTATGATATCCCATTCTGTTCATCCGATACACATATCCGTGTATGATATCCCATTCTGTTCATCCTATACACATATCCGTGTATGATATCCCATTCTGTTCATCCTATACACATATCCGTGCATGATATCCCATTCTGTTCATCCTATACACATATCCGTGTATGATATCCCATTCTGTTCATCCTATACACATATCCGTGTATGATATCCCATTCTGTTCATCCGATACACATGTCCGTGTATGATATCCCATTCTGTTCATCCTATACACATGTCCGTGTATGATATCCCATTCTGTTCATCCTATACACATATCCGTGTATGATATCCCATTCTGTTCATCCTATACACATATCCGTATATGATATCCCATTCTGTTCATCCTATACACATATCCGTGTAAGCACGGATATTTATCCGTGTAAGCACGGATATTTACTCTCTTGTGTCTGTAAATATATCCATAATTATATATATAACATCTTCATTGATATGGAGGAATAAACTATCTTTCTTCCTATGCCACGATCTTAGTTCATGGATGCGTGTTGTGCTGGTTTTTGATACACAGGCTAGTGTATACATTTGATGTAAGCCGATGTCAGCTTTACCGAATCAAATGCAAAAATGAATCTAGTCCAGTGAGATGTCATAGAACTTACAGAACTTTCAAAGACAATTATGACATAGAACCGTACCCGAGGCACGTTCGATCGTCCGCGACAAGAGAGATGTTCACTCGACTACGTGTTAGCACCAATTTAAACCACCATCCACCTTATTAGAATCATCATATATCATGAAGGTGATTCTTATATATTTTATGGAAATCTTCTCATTCAATATGACTTTTCATCACAACCGGGACTCGTATAAGAAAAACACATACTGAACACAGCATTGTATAATTGTATAATGTTTTATGTCTTTTTCTTGTACGAGTCCTGGTTGTGGTGAAAATATGACTTTTCATCACAACATGAACGAATACAAGAAAACACATACTGTACACAAGATTGTATAATGACATTTGTGTAATCCATAAAACTAAGTGATATTGGAATCGATTCCAGTCCAATATGACTTTCGGGAGTCCAATATTACTTTCGGGAGTCCAATGTGACTTTCCCCCGGATTATCATGCGATGGCCTTTGCCCAAACAGAAATAGTGTTAGTTAGGGATGGATGGGATGTATGCACAGTTATGGTGTAGGATTTTATATTTGAGCACATATGATGTACGCATAATTAAGTGGATAAGTATATAGGAATTCGTGTAGCAGAATTCCAAGTGTAAGATACAGCACTTTACGGGTAGGTAAAATGTAACACGTGGTTGGTATATATATTTATAACACTTGAGTTTTTTGAGTGAAGACTTCATATAGATGCTGTTAATGTCCCAACCCCGGTGCTATCTCCATGACACACCATACCACATGAACTGTCAGACACCCGGTGGTTTGTACCCTACAACATTAACTGTCTGATGCACCCTGTCGTATGTCCAATAACAGGACCCTGCGAATATTCGAGATTCGATTCGATATCGCCGTTGTGATTCGGTGTCGAAACCCCGATTTGAATATTTTCGAATATCCAATTTGTCCCATCATTGACACATTTTGCGAATTTTGCACGAAGTCATTATGAAATATAGATCCGCCATATTTGTCACAACATGCGTATGGCCTTAGATTGTGA
The DNA here is from genome assembly GCA_032622095.1 of Siphonodentalium dalli. Lineage (NCBI taxonomy): Eukaryota > Metazoa > Mollusca > Scaphopoda > Gadilida > Siphonodentaliidae > Siphonodentalium > Siphonodentalium dalli. The sequence continues at coordinate 21,437,119 of CP136065.1, forward strand.
GAAATTGGTTCGCTTGGTATTGTCAAAAAGCGTACATGATGTAAAATGTCAACAAAATTGCTAACCTAGGCTGTCAAGAATTTAACTGATTAATTGTGCCATCGGGCGGATATATGTAAAATCGTGGGTGTACATGTGAATTTATCGCTAATTAGTGTCACATGATCAGGCCACGAATCTGTCTGTCTAATTTCAGCTCGCATCGAGATTACAATTAACTGAAAACTGCATACATATAACTATTGTATTCGTACACACATTCTTTGAAACACTTAAAATTGTTAATAACTAATATTTAACAGAAATATATAAAACTGATAAAACCAGAGAATCGCATAATTGTTAGTTTCTTTCAAATTGCACACTGGCATTTGCCAATGCCCTGTATAATATCAAACTCGCGACCGACTTGAAAATTTCTGCTAAGCGCTGACGGCTAGCCGATGCGATTCGAAATTCGATATCGACATTGGCCTCCGATTCTATATCAGATTTCGAATCCGCGTAGAAGTGACTATTCGCAGGGCCTTATCGAATACGGCGATCGATTTGGTGCAGTCATGTGCATTGACTTTGTCAGTTCAGTTAGACTCCCGTGGCATATATGCTGTTTATGTGTCAATGATGGGACAAATTGGATATTCGAAAATATTCAAATCGGGGTTTCGACACCGAATCACAACGGCGATATCGAATCGAATCTCGAATATTCAAGGGTCCTGTTATTGGACATACGGCAGGGTGCATCAGACAGTTAATGTTGTAGGGTACATACCACCGGGTGTCTGACAATTCAAGTGGTATGGTGTGCCATGGAGATAGCACCGGGGTTGGGACATTAACAGCATCTATATGAAGTCTTTACTCAAAAAACTCAAGTGTTATAAATATATACACCAACCACGTGTTACATTTTACCTACCCGTAAAGTGCTGCATCTTACACTTGGAATTCTGCTACACGAATTCCTATATACTTATCCACTTAATTATGCGTATATCATATGTGCTCAAATATAAAATCCTACACCATAACTGTGCATACATCCCATCCATCCCTAACTAAGGGTGGATACACACATGCATGTAATGTTTGTATGTAAAATACATGTATTTTACATGGCCACACCAATAATTGACAAAATTAATCACCTGCGTGCGAGAGGTCAATTTCACCAGTGAGTAGTCATAAACCATTATCAAACAAACTGCCATCAAGAAATTTCAGGCCAGTCATAAACATGTCTTCTTTCATGGATGCCGAAATGAGTAATTCTTGTCTGATATATGTTGCTGTTTTTCACGAGTTATAATTCATTTCGAAAAGTGGATTAGAGCGTCGGTCGATTTTATACTTGATTTGTTTCTGTCTTTTCTTGGAAACAGGGTCATCCAAAACAAAAATAAAATATGCAGAATTCTTTTATAGGATGATACCGGCTTGTTGAGATTTCTCTGATAATTTGAGGGCGAGCTCATGTGATAACATTAATTCAATTAGGATTGCAAATATTCATTATAGCGCCAAAAAATAATGCAGGCACAGCGTTGAAATTAAAAAGAGTGACACCCCCCCCCCCCCCATTTATATATATGTTTCTCAATCCAAAGGTTGAACAAGCTCCTAACTGTCACAAGCTTGAATTATAAAATTTTCGACCATAATCCATGATTGGGGGAGGGGTTGGTTCTCGAAAGCTTCCAATAACTAATGGAGTTAATAAATGTATCAGTCGGGATTATCTGGGCAAGAATTACAATATAATGTTTTACTTAAATATTGCATAGTTGTAAATTTTGCGTATACATGTACATTGGGGTGATAGGAAGACAGTCAGCCATGACTATATCACCCCTAGCAATATACATGTATAGTCTATTAATATTATATTTATTTGTAATTGTACTTTCCATGTGTGTGTATTGTAAATAAAATTATCCTATCCTATCCTAACTGTATAACACAAGCGAGGAAAGGTGACGTAGTTGGGAACTCGTAGCTAGGCAATACCGTTTCGCCGAATGAAGACAAACAGCAACACCATGCATTCAAATTTAAAGCTGTATAATATGTTCATAATTATATGAATAGCATAAATTGCTGCATATTAGATTAACCACTCGTAGAAAACAGACACGACAGAAATTACTACGATATTTATAAAGCAGGGTGTCAGGACTCAGGGTGCTGCATGCACACCCCCCATCGAGGAAATATGCAATGGTGAATACGGTAGCTTCTGGGATATAGCTCCCCGTGCATGTTGGGGGTCATAGCCCCCTGCGTTGGGGAAGAGGCCATCACTGGTATTAACATCAATATAAGACTGACAATGATTTAAACAGAACGTTGACCATTTGAGTTATCGCGCGAATAATTATTTTAAGCGGCCTGACGACTTCGTCCCAGTCAACGGCTCTTCGGTGGTTCAGAGTTTAACTCACTGTGGTCAAACATAGTCGCAATGATTGGATTGTCAGCGGACACATATTACACGGTGTGTATGATCCATGTAAAACGCCAAATACACGATATTTACAGAGATTACATGCATGTGTGTATCCACCCTAACACTATTTCTGTTTGGGCAAAGGCCATCGCATGATAATCCGGGGGAAAGTCACATTGGACTCCCGAAAGTAATATTGGACTCCCGAAAGTCATATTGGACTGGAATCGATTCCAATATGACTTTTACAATATTTATCAGGACTCCGGGTGACGTCATTTGGATCAACATAGTTTTATGGATTACACATATGTCATTATACAATCTTGTGTACAGTATGTGTTTTCTTATATTCGTTCATGTTGTGATGAAAAGTCATATTTTCACCACAACCAGGACTCGTACAAGAAAAAGACATAAAACATTATACAATTATACAATGCTGTGTTCAGTATGTGTTTTTCTTGTACGAGTCCCGGTTGTGATGAAAAGTCATATTGAATGAGAAGATTTCCATAAAATATATAAGAATCATCTTCATGATATATGATGATTCTAATAAGGTGGATGGTGGTTTAAATTTGTGCCACATTAGTGGCATTCGAGTCAGGGATGGGGAAGGGGGGGGGGCACCTAATTAATTTGATACAAATCACTATTGTCGCCGATTTTCCAACAAACCTGTAATGCAATTGATTTGTGTCTGAAATTGATCCAGCCGGAGTCTGAAAATGTCATAATGTTACTTGCAGATTTTTATTCCGACAATTATCATCAAAAATGTGCAATATATAAGCATATGGGACAAACGTTTCTGCAATTGTTCAACCCCCGGCCTGTCGTTCATAATCGAGCACATACACTATGACATTCTGGGTCGAATTGTCCAATGATGATGATGATGATGATGATGAAGATGATGATGACGATGACGATTATAATGACGATGGCGATGGTGATGATGATGATGATGTTGATGATTATGATGAAGATGATGACTCGTGCTGTTACAATTTTCAGAAAATCACCAAAGAGGCAGCTACATGGGATGTTTCCATGACAACGGTGTTCGTGATCTCTGTAATTACAGAGTCGCAAATTCACTGAATAAACCAACCAGATGCATCGACACATGTCTAACAAATGGTATGTACAGGAAGCGAGGGCAGGGGTTGGGGTTTTGGGGGCCCGGGATGTCTCACTCCCCAACTTTGTTCAAAATTTCAACTGTTGCAATTTCACACCAAAACTAGATTGAAATTGTTCTCATAGTTTAATCTTCCAACCTGTATTTAGTGTGGAATTTTCTCACATTTGTTTTACTTTCGGTATATATTTTGACTGCAATTGCTATCAGTTGAAAAATTTCCAACCTCAGGGGGTATTAGGTTAGTAATTTCCGACAGTTGGAAATCTTGGGGTACCAATTGGAAAATCCCAAACTCAAGGGATAAGTGGTGCAAATGGGATTTCCCAAACTTGGGAATTTGTCATGGTCCAAGGGGTGCAATTTGACACATCAAGCTGGACACCCCCAACGGAGTATACTTCTAGCATTATTGGTATTTTTTCTTGTTTATGTCAAAATCTAATTTCCCAAGCAAATAACAAAATGTTATACAATTAACAACTTCATTTTTATAGGCTACAAGTATGCTGGTGTACAGAACACAGATTGTTTCTGTGGATCCGCATATGGGATATACGGCAGTGTGTCAGAGAGTTCGTGCAATGCACAGTGTCCAGGAGATGGCAGCAAATTCTGCGGAGGATGGAACATAAACAGCATATATGCCACGGGAGTCTAACTGAACTGACAAAGTCAATGCACATGACTGCACCAAATCGATCGCCGTATTCGATAGGGCCCTGCGAATAGTCACTTCTACGCGGATTCGAAATCTGATATAGAATCGGAGGCCAATGTCGATATCGAATTTCGAATCGCATCGGCTAGCCGTCAGCGCTTAGCAGAAATTCTCAAGTCGGTCGCGAGTATGATATTATACAGGGCATTGGCAAATGCCAGTGTGCAATTTGAAAGAAACTAACAATTATGCGATTCTCTGGTTTTATCACTTTTATATATTTCTGTTAAATATTAGTTATTAACAATTTTAAGTGTTTCAAAGAATGTGTGTACGAATACAATAGTTATATGTATGCAGTTTGCAGTTAATTGTAATCTCGATGCGAGCTGAAATTAGACAGACAGATTCGTGGCCTGATCATGTGACACTAATTAGCGATAAATTCACATGTACACCCACCATTTTACATATATCCGCCCGATGGCACAATTAATCAGTTAAATTATTGACAGCCTAGGTTAGCAATTTATTTTGACATTTTACATCATGTACGCTTTTTGACAATACCCAGTGAACCAATTTCTCACAATCTAAGGCCATACGCATGTTGTGACAAATATGGCGGATCTATATTTCATAATGACTTCGTGCAAAATTCGCAAAATGTGTCAATGGTGGGACAAATTGGATATTCGAAAATATTCAAATCGGGGTTTCGACACCGAATCACAACGGCGATATCGAATCGAATCTCGAATATTCGCAGGGTCCTGTTATTGGACATACGACAGGGTGCATCAGACAGTTAATGTTGTAGGGTACATACCACCGGGTGTCTGACAGTTCATGTGGTATGGTGTGTCATGGAGATAGCACCGGGGTTGGGACATTAACAGCATCTATATGAAGTCTTCACTCAAAAAACTCAAGTGTTATAAATATATACACCAACCACGTGTTACATTTTACCTACCCGTAAAGTGCTGCATCTTACACTTGGAATTCTGCTACACGAATTCCTATATACTTATCCACTTATTTATGCGTACATCATATGTGCTCAAATATAAAATCCTACACCATAACTGTGCATACATCCCATCCATCCCTAACTAACACTATTTCTGTTTGGGCAAAGGCCATCGCATGATAATCCGGGGGAAAGTCACATTGGACTCCCGAAAGTAATATTGGACTCCCGAAAGTCATATTGGACTGGAATCGATTCCAATATGACTTTTACAATATTTATCAGGACTCCGGGTGACGTCATTTGGATCAACATAGTTTTATGGATTACACAAATGTCATTATCCAATCTTGTGTACAGTATGTGTTTTCTTATATTCGTTCATGTTGTGATGAAAAGTCATATTTTCACCACAACCAGGACTCGTACAAGAAAAAGACATAAAACATTATACAATTATACAATGCTGTGTTCAGTATGTGTTTTACTTATACGAGTCCCGGTTGTGATGAAAAGTCATATTGAATGAGAAGATTTCCATAAAATATATAAGAATCATCTTCATGATATATGATGATTCTAATAAGGTGGATGGTGGTTTAAATTGGTGCCACATTAGTGGCATTCGAGTCAGGGATGGGGAAGGGGGGGGCACCTAATTAAGTTGATACAAATCACTATTGTCGCCGATTTTCCAACAAACCTGTAATGCAATTGATTTGTGTCTGAAATTGATACAGCCGGAGTCTGAAAATGTCATAATGTTACTTGCGGACTTGTATTCCGACAATTATCATCAAAAATGTGCAATATATAAGCATATGGGACGAAATCGTGAACGGATTTTCTGCATGCACATGTAGCCCTAAAGATAAGAATAGAGGCAGCTTCAATGTCGTCGTCACAAATTCATAATAATCTATATTGATTGGCAGATGTCACTTGTCAAAGATCCAGCAGGAAGAGGACATTTTATTACACGCGCCGCGTGTATACTAATGTACAGCTTCCTGTTTCGCCTGGGCGCTGGAGTTTACGTTGGGGGTTTTATTTATAGAAAAATGGGAATTTTTGGGAAGGTTTTAAAAGTCGAACTGCGCGACCAGGAGGCCGAGTCCGGTAAAAGGTGTAGTTGGGAATTTCAACCTCGTTTATTGTCCTTTACATTATTATTATTATGTCATTAATGTTGATTTTTGGTTTGTGACAAGATATGTCAATTACAAATAAAGGAAATGAGAAAGATAATTTGTAAGTCTTATATTTCAACTTTTGTAGACATTGTTCGTTCTGCAGCCCACTGAGGGTTGTGGTCGGAGACGGCCAAGTCGGCCGTCGGTTCATTAATTAGGTGCTGGTTGTTATTGTTATTTTAACGGAATTCTTAGTTGGTCATTCGCGAAACCAATATATTTTATATTCTATAATTACAAACATGGGTATATAATATATGATCTTGAGCGCGTTACCATTTCTGACATTGGTTTTCTTGTGTTTAATTTCAAACGGTTGAATGAAGTACTCAACACGGCAAACACGTTTACTATCCAAGACATACCTGTTGTTCTTGGATATTGTATTTAACTCTTATGAGACTGGAAAGCGTCCTTTTGTGGTCGCTTAATAGATTGTCGCCATAGATCAGAATTGGAGAGGGGACTAATATTAGCCTTTGGTCAATCAAACAACGTTCTATTTGATGATATGCTCCCCAGTTGGGGTCAGTCTAGACATGTTATTGCGTCACGGAAGTACAAGACCTATTTGTTAGTAGAGTCGCTTATGTACTTTCGTGTGAATTTTTTTAACAAATGTAGAGACTATCATATTATGATAGGGTATCACTTACTTTTTCGGAAAAAGTTTGTTAGACTTCATGGGTCTGCGACTGGAGATAATTATGACGTCACAAAGATGACGTCATTGTCAGTTCAGTTCAGATGTAGGGTTGTCATAAGAACTAACGAATTCAGCGCATATTTCTTAATTGTTATACATTTTTTTCAGTTAGGGCAATTCATCAATAGTAGTTCTTAAAGTACAGTACCAAATTTCACTGGAAAATGTTATTCCAGTCAAAGATGGCTGCCAAAATGGCACAAGAAAATCAATATTTTTGCGATTTTCAAGTATCTCATGTAAATGACCTTCCGTTTGGTAGCGACTGCGAATTGTGACAAGTTTGTGTTTAGTTATTGCTTCAGCAATGCGGTGACCAATTATATTGTACAAAACATGTTCGATCTGTCAAAAATCCACTTTAGATAACCGAATTATAGCATCTTGTCAAAAATCAATTCCAATTTTGTAGCAATAGATTTAAAGAAATGAGCGGCATTCAGTGATGGGAAATAAGTATTCGTGCTTCAACACTTCAACAAAACTGTTCAATTTCATCCAAGATGGCTACCAAAATGGCAATCAAAATACAAAAGTCAGTGTTCGTTACGGTACATCACCAAATGTCGCCCTGGCATTCCATCATAGGGAATTAGGTTAATGGGCTACTTTTAAGTAAATGCCCATAACTTTAATCTCTTATACACATTAGCGATGTCCTACGCGTCATTTCTTCAAATTTCCTAATATTAAGTGAGGAGGGTGTTGAAGAGAAAATCCAACTCACTATGTGAAATTAGAAAGTATCTTACTATTCCAATGTCTAGACTTCTGTGCTATACTCTAAGCCAGCGTACTAATTGATAAGTATTGGTGGTTACCATATCAAGTGGTAATTGATGATGCAGTTTATCGTTAGTGTTAGTTCTTGTCGTTACATATCGGTAGAAAATGCATATAGTGTATCATAGAAGGTAGCAATATCCAATTGTTTATTGTGATAGCTATACCATGAATCTTGGCAAGCAAGAAACAACACATCCATGTTTATAAAACACAAACAATAGTAGAATTCATTCTATGGCTGTCATTTGGCCTGCTTGTCTCACTGTTAGTTAGTTGCGCTGGAACCTTTAATTAAATTTGCATGGTAACACAATTTGAACCACGTTTAGCTGAACTTAGCATGTTTCAATCGTGTTGATAATCAAGACAGATCAAAATAGAATAGACACCCATAGGTGGGTAATATATCCGCATAAGCGGTAGTATCCCGTAACAAGCTTAAAGTGATATATTGTGAATACCAGGTTCTGAAATCTGGATGATTGTTTTCAACAAAGTAGTCCAACCACTTTCATTGCATATGTGAAGTTTTGAAAAGTTAGTATAAGTTAGTGACCCCACAGGACATGTTATTCAGTTAAAATGAACATTGCCGTACACCAGGCTAGATCCCTACAAACGGGCGAAGTTGCGTGTATGGTTCTTGGCTTTTCTCGTTTTCAGTTAATTGGAGGTAGCCACACAAAGTGATTCGCCCAATATACGAAAGGTGGCTTGACATGAACACGGTATGCTGGTATGGACCATTGATAGTATACATCAAACTAATATCCCATATTGATTTCTATGATTTAAGCATGTGAAAAGTTTAATGATACAATACATTACGTTTGTACGTTAGTTCAATATGAAAGGGGTTCTGGGCAAGGGTTAGGACTGTGCTGCCGGTCGCACTTGATTAGTGATTATTTTGAAGTTATCGAAATCAACAGGGGCTGCGCAACTGCTTTGCATATCCAATCATGCAGCTTAGATGACGAAAGAATGTTAATGGTGAGCGCAATAGATACGAGCCAAAAATAGACAGGCGATACTTATTATGATACTAATTCCCGCGTTTTGACAAACTGTACGACCACACGGTGGGAAACGGATGAAGCATCCATTGGTAGTGATGGGTCATGCCATTTGTTTGATTTATTATGTCCAATATACTCTGGAATCAATGTGCTTAATACTGAATGATATTATGGGGCATCGCAGTCCACTAACTTCTTACAACATAATGTGAAGTAATAGTTGGATTTAATAACAGCTCATAACGTGCCATGTTGATTCTGGTTATAACGTTATCATGAACCAAAGGAAATGTGGAAATGAAGGAAGTTGAATTAGCACGCGTAACTACGGAGGTGGCGATGGTTCACTATAATAATAATGGCATCTTTCAGATCAATTATATAGGCCGATCCAAATATATCCTAACTCTATTCGATTAGGAGTTATCAGATCAGTCTGGCTATATCCCATAAATGTTATATATCATGTTGAATTCATGCTTCTTGATAATCCCCCAACAAAGTGGCACATATAGATTAACTTCAGCAGAAAACTGTCTTGGTGAGGTTATTGTACGAAGAGCTCAATACATGTTCACGTGAAAATCGATCCAGTTTGATCAGATAGACTTTAGTTTAAACAGTATTTATTCCATGAATAATACAAAAACTATAAGTATACGTTTAATCGTGGACCGGATTCGACATCAACTGTGCAGGCTTATGTGAGTAATTTATATTCACCCCACCTAACGAGAGTGTTATGGTCCAGATACACATTAGCGCTACTTGTATATGAGACAATCTAATTACATACATGTGTACATACATGTAGTGATATATAAATATGCTAATATCGCTGTAATATGTAATACAAGTAAATATATTGCTTGAGTTCTAGTTCAAATTTGTCAAGATCCCATCTTGGTTGTCATAGTAATGCACGTGTGGAAATGTACCGGTACTTAGTATGAATTGGTGACAAGAAGCAGCTTAAGCATGAGGCAATCATCAACATTTCTTCCTGCACATATGTTTGCCAGAATAGTAGAAGGGGGTTTCTGTTATTTTGTGTCGATTTTCCATTCCAATCACCAAGAGTACCAATACAATGATTTTACGAAGACTTGTATAGATATTATGTCAGAAAACGTCCGTGTACCTTCGACAGACTATCCAACCTCGTTCATCTACCAAGCCTATACCGGCGGTACACATGTATCATGGTAAAATGGAAAAGAATAAAGTATAGCTAGAATATCTGAACAAGGCCCCGGGCGATCTCCTGGTTTATATATTCAAGTTCAAGCTTCAAAAGCCAGCTACTGTTAGCTATATGCAGTAATCTGATTGAGTCGGCGCTAGTCCTTTTAGTATACGAGTAGATAAACTCAATCGTTATCGATATGCAAGAACGTATGGCGATCACATGCATGATTTGAGCATTGGTAGTTGACATCGCCTGAAGTTGGCAACTTCACTATTATATCCACATACCACGTTGGTCTCTATTACAATATTTACATAATATTAGAATCGAGTTTGGCACAAGTTCATATACTTATCGTGCTTGAACATACATTTCAGTTTTATATATATCTCACCGAAAGCCCATGTATGATAATGCTATGCGTATGTACCTTTCTTACACGCTGTGATATATTTCGGAAATATATGTATTTTAATGTCAAATTTCGCCATTTCCGCACATTGGCGGCCATCTTGATTACAATGAGATATTAATAACTCCGGATAATCTAAATCGGAGTACATTCATTCATATATCTAACACCGAGATATCGTTCTCCTGTGGTGGACATGCTATTTGACGTATACAAATATAATGTTTGGCGAATTTTCACGATGCTTATTTGGTCAATAGTTGTCATATGAACTCGAATTTTGAATCATTGCGTTAAGACAACTACTATGAATGTGCCAAAACATGGCGAATATTTATTAGAAAGAAGCAAATTAGTTTACTACATTCACCTTCTACATGACAGAAACGTAATTGGATGAAAGAGGGTAACATTTGCGTATTATTGTATTTTGGCCGCCATCTTGGAAGCCATCTTGGATTAAGTTGACAGTTTCTGGATCCAGTTAGATGTAAATACCTTATGTAATGATCATGCTAATTTCCATCATCGATTAATTCTAAATTTCTATAAGGAAATAGTTAGAAAATATAAAAGTATATCTTGGCGAACTCATACCACTTCCTTTAAATCATCGCATTTCGAGAACACAATCAATGTTATGATTAAAGAAATCAACTATTGTGATGCATAAGTCAGTTGTTATCAAGATTGAAGAGAAGTATATTCCCTACTCGTCACCAGTTCGATAAAATCGGAAATGATATAGGCGACATGTATGGAAAATCATCAATTTTCCCATTTCCGGTCGCCATTTTGGCGGCCATCTTTGATCGAGAGGGCAAATTGTTATATAAAAATATTTACATACTAAGCGTTGTCATCACTAAATCCAGCATTCTGATTGGTCGGCGCCCACGTGGCTAGTTGCAATTATTTCTCGGTGAATGCGCAACAGCTAATAACTGCAACCTCATAACAACATCGATACGTCATTTGGGTTTGGAAAACCGAACGCGTAATGTTTTGGGCGCATTTGGATTCGCGCAGGATTGACTTAATTAATCATCGGGTTTCAATTGTTCCTGTTAACTTTTGCCAAGGGTGCTATGGACTATTTTGGGCTGGTTTTGTCACGATACACTTTTCGATTTAAATACATTTACAAAAGTGGCTTTTTCGCTAAATGTATATAAATATAAGGATTAACTGTCATGTGAACTGTTTTTATGGAGATGTAACCGTGAGGTAAGTGGTCATAACTTGTATGTAAAACCCTTCGGGTTTTACACAAGTTATGACCACTTACCTCACGGTTACATCTCCATAAAAACAGTCCACATGACAGTTAATCCTTATATATAACATGGCGTCATACCATACACGGTACAAAAGGATTGTCATCTATTTTATATCACAATTATATTTATATCATGGAATCTAACAATGGATAACTTAAGAAAATGAGCATGGCGGCCATCTTTGTGACGTCATCAGACCACCCAGTCGCGACCCCAGGGGCGTTTTTTCGCTAAAATCCCGATTCAGAATCTGGATTCAGATTACAGATTGGTCCCCGTACGACTTGGTTCGGCAAAAGAACAGACCAGAAATTGGCAGAATCAGTAAACGAACAGACCGTAATCTCAATCTCGTGGTAATCCGAATCTGGATTCCGATTCCGATTACGGACTCAAATGTTCGTAATGTAAACAAACCGAGATTTCGCCACCTCTGAGTTTAAAAACACAATAAAACATAAGAATCCGTCTCTTGTGTACAAATTATTGCAGAATATAAACGATCTATATCAAAGAATTGTAATTGCGAAGATATATTTGTTTTATTGAATGTAAACTGGGAGAATATTACTGAAATTATCCAAATAATAACGCTATTTATAGTAACGCTGGGGAGCACTTCGGTTGATGGCGAAGCAAATCATTGTTGATTGTCACTTTCATATGTCCATTTCATAATTCCATCCATAAAATACCGCCCGAACGCATGTCGATTTCGAATTCGGCGGATACGTCCCCATGCACGACTTACGCCCAAGTTTGAACAGCTGGACGAGCGTATGTGACCTGGTTTGTGATTTCTAGGTGTAGTCGCGGCACAAGAAGAATCCAGAAAGGATGGCACAGTAGCTGCTGTGATTATGCATACATACATATGGGCGATTCAGTAACGATTATTATTATATTATGAGAACTGGGAACTAGAAACTGGGATTGGTCTGGAAACTAGTAACGGAATTCATGGAACTTGTGTAAGGCCAGATATGAAGCTACTCACAAACTCACAAATATCATTCAACGGCATTACAGCACAATAAATTGGGTTGATACAGTGCAATGCTAATATGGGTGAATCTGTGTTGTTTTTTAAAATAAGAATTAAAAGATTATTTAGCTGGTTTTGAATGAGATGATTTATGCCTTACCACGGTACCACACACCAATGCAAACTGTATGTACTCTATATATATGTAGGCATCAGAGGCTACATAGGTGAAGCTGTACCTCCTCACTTGTAACAATCTTAGTCGACGAATCTTAATTCGTCATAACGTATGGAATTATACCTGCTAAGTTAATGCCACCTAATCGTATCGTTGTCTCCTAAAATTTTGTTGACCGAACAATGAAGAGCATTTTTTTTATAATTCATGTCTCCGATGGGTGGGAAAGTAGAATGCGGACCGTGGATATAATCTAGGAATCTGGTACTGATATATACGGCGCGGCAATGCCGATAATTGTGTGGTTTAGAATAATTCAAGTCTCCGATGGGTGGTCGAGTTGGATTGTCTTCATCTAGAAATGATACACTGATATGACCGTCGCAAATCATATTAAATAAAAGGTCGACCGACCACAATGTCCCTGGACACGGTGGCTAACTGAAGGATTGGATATGTCCGGAATAAATGTCATCATCCGGAAACCTCAAATGTTGAAAATCAAGACAAATCGTCAAACTAGGGGCCATAACTGTGGTAGAAAAGATCGGATAAGTCTGGTTTTCGAACTCGTTCAAGATATTTTTTTAAAACAGCTCTTACGCAAAACATTGTTAAAATCGGTCAATATTTGTTCAAGTTATTGTGCTAACGAGCTAGAAAAGTTGGCAAAAATGGCAAGAACTCGACAAAAATGGTTCCAACCAAATTCAGAATTGCAGGTTCTAACGATGTTTAATATCTGTGCCAAATTAAAAAAAATGACTGGAAAATGACGGAATATGTACACGCTCGGGCTAAAGGTGGGTCCTAGGATGTACGATGCTATGTCAAAAATGTTTTCTATTAAATATGTATGGCAGTGTGCGTTTTAGTCATGGTTCGGACGATGAACCTATTTCTTTGTGATACATGCCAAGATTAATCAATTAATTTGCAATTGAGTTAAAGGGATGTAAAAGGTATTCTGCATCATAAGTTTCAAGATCTATACAAGTAGACCCACGGAGAGTCGATAAACCTAGCGGTATTTTCAATTAGGAGATTCATTTCAACAGAACATTGTGTGTCAGTATCTAAAGAGTGATTTTTAATCACCTCTCCAATTCTGTTCGCTGGAGACTACAAAATGACACCAGTCTCATAAGATTAATATATGGATTTCCAGAATAACAGGTGCGCCTTGGGTGGTAAAAGCCTTTTGTATTTATCACATTGAGTGCTTCTTTCAACGGTTTACATTTAAACATCAGAATCCCCTTCCTGCTGAAACTTTGACGAGCGACACATGCCAATCGATATAGGTATCGCTGGACATGTAGTGACAAGGTTGAAATCTAGCTCCAGTCTTATAATTGATGCTACGTACACAGAATGACAATGCTTTCATGAAATTCCTATCCGATTGATTTAAAACTATTACAATACAAATTGGCATTGTCTTGGAGAATGACTATATACATATATTGCATATTTTGGTTATAAATGTTGGAATCGTTGTCCGACTTAAGTTGGCTTAATATCAGGCACAAATCAATTGCTAGTTTTCCGGGTGACATCCTGTCTGAGTGTAAACAAGAAGTCAAGACTGTCACCGTATAATTAACTTGTTTTATAGTATTAGTGTATACTTAATGCAGATATAAAAAAATAAAAATACCGTATACATGTAGATGTTGTCCGTGTGGGATGAGGTGTGTTGACAATTAATTTGGAAATGCCGCGCCGCCTCATACGTGTACTATAGGCTATAGTCCCGGGTTTGGCCAATGGGTCGATAGTCGGTGTGACTATATACAGAACGTTTATGATTTCAAGTGGGTTTCGCTGATCTCTTCGAGGTATACCTGCCAGTATCTTGGGTTCTGGGACTTCTCTTCCCGATATCGTGACGTCGTATCGTTTATACCACTATATAGATATTTCCGAAAATCGCCAACATATGCTCCTCTGGTATTTAAACAATTAAATCGACAATATGGATAGAGAAACCCCAGATCCATCAGGACCTAAAACTCATACGTATTTTCAACAACAGACTGGGAGATGTTACAAAAAAACAAAGAAATGTTTTTGAAAACCGTTTCACAGCCCATAAACATGATTACGTAGCTAGAAGCATAGCGGCCTCCCGGGAATCCTTGCATTTTCATGCGTCATGCGGTGCCACTCGGTGGGCGTCCATAGGACAGGGACGCAACCATATAACCCTTTCCAAATTTTCGATAATTGGGCTGAAGTCGTGCACGGAGCTCAACATTGCAATTTTTGTTGCTAAATCGGCTGCGTGGCCAGAACCATGGCAGTCACAAGGGAATCTTTCCGTGTATATATGGTCGTGTCCCTGTCATATATAAGATGCCCGCTCGGTGGCACCGCACGGAAATGCCAGGATTCCAGGGTGGCCGCCATGGTTCTGGCTACGCAGCCGATTAGTAACAAAACGTGCTATTTTGTCTCCATGTACGACTTCAGACCAATTTTCGAATATTTTGAAGGGGCTATATAGTCACGTCCCTGTCCTATAGATGCCCGCTGGGTGGCACCGCACGAAAATGCAAGAATTCCCGGGTGGCCGCTATGGATCTGGCCACGCAGCCGATTTAGCAACAAAAAGTGCAATGTGAGCTCCATGCACGATACATATATCATATTTGTATCAAGGTAAAATGATCACGAAACCGTTGGGGTTAAACAAAATTAATAATGATTTCCATATTACTACGGGACATTTACTAGGGTTGGGGCAACTGTTCAAAAAATGGTTCCTTGTATACTTTTTTAGTAGAAGCATGGCATGTATATTTTCAACATCGGATGGGTTGTGATAAAACAAATTGCACTCTATTCCAATGTTTTAATGTCACGTGATCTCCAAATCCAAGATGGCTGCCGTCTTAAGCAAAAATCAGGATATTTTCGAGGATTTTTGTGCATGTTTTTGACCAAATCTACCCCAAATAGCCGCCATATGTCCCCAAATCATCCGATTCATTTGCCTTTATTGTTTACTGGTTCAGTCGAAACAGCATATGTGCTCAGGAAGGTTAGAGTTAACATTGTGGGTTGTTTAACTCAGATAAAATATAGATTTATAACATTGTACGCAAGACCCGATATAGTTGAAAACGGTCATTGTTCATTTTGCCCTAAGAGCTGTATGGCTAGTTAACCTTCATCAATTTTGTTCTATCTCTAACTCTATGGTTAATTAACATTCATCAAACACCTTAAAGACAATACAAGGAATGAAATAGATTTCACTATGATGTTGGCGTGATTTAATGTGGTTTAATGTCACGTGACCTCTATGGTTGCTCAGATAAAATATAGATTTATAACATTGTATGCAAGACCCGATGTAGTTGAAAACGGTCATTGTTCATTTTGCCGCTAGAGCTGTATGGCTTGTTAACCTTAATCAATTTTGTTCTATCTCTAACTCTATGGTTAATTAACATTCATCAAACACCTTAAAGACAATACAAGGAATGAAATAGATTTCACTAGTGTGGGGGCAACTTTTCAAAAACTGGTTCCTTGTATACTTTTTTTAGTAGCAGCATGTGTATTTTCAACATCAGGATGGGTTGTGCTAAATAATTGGACTCTATTCCAATTTTTAATGTCACGTGACCTCCAAATCCAAGATGGTTGCCGTCTTAACCATATATCAGGATATGTTCGAGGATTGTTGTGCATGTTGTTGACCAAATCTACCCCAAATAGCAGCCATATGTTCCCAAACCATCCGATCCACTTGCCTGTATTGTTTACTGGTTCAGTCGAAACAGCAGATGTGTTCAAGAAGGTCAGAGTTAACATTATGGGTTGTTTAGCGATTTTCGTTTTGAAGGTTGAGTGAGAGTGATTTTCACCATATTGGTACCCTCTCATCCTGTTCTACTGCCGGTTGGATAAAACATTGGAATAGAGTCTTTAAAATCCCTCCAAACTGAATAGGTTATGAAAATCATAGTGGCTTGCTTCTACTAAAAAGTGTACAGGATCTGCACTTGCCCCCACACTAATAACTGTGGACTATCGGCAAAGGCACTATTGATGGTCTGTTGATCAGATTAAACTCTCACTCGCGAGGATGCCTCACCAGCAGCGCTGCGTACTTCGTGATCAGTATGGCATTATCACTGATCGCCGCCAAAAGAGTAGCCGTTAACGTGTCACTTGCAATCCTTAGGAAACAGCCATCCACACCATACTGTGCCATAACCAATACAAACGCGAAGACTCCCCCCCCCCCTCCAATGTGTTTTTGTTCTTGGGGACACAATTGTCACGGTTATTCACGCTGTTGGTGTAGTATTGTAATATATGACAACTTCAGAAATAAGCAGTCTTCCGGGGACTTAGTATCGAACGTGTTTTCATTTTTAAAAACAATGAAAACCGGTTCAGCCAGTTACAGAGGTGTTGATTATTCAAATGCAGACGGGGAACCACAGTGCAGTTATATTTGTCGATAACTTCCTGTTGATCTCTCCGAGACAAAATCCATACATGGGAATGACATGACCACCATCCGATTTTAAATCTTCAAAATACATTTTCAATGTATAAACCTACACACACGGATTGAAATAATTGGATGGGACATGGCATGACATGATATTAATTATTTGATACAATAAAGTGCACTAAGACATAGACGCATGTTTTGCTTAAATCGGGACAGCGATACATTTTCACTAAATGATTTGTTCTGGATCGTGAGAGATGAGCAACATTGAGTTTCACATATCACCATCACTGACTATGAAATGAAAACAGCCAAAGAGAAGACCAACAACAAATATAACTACAGTCCATGCGTAGGTTAAAACAGTACATTCCTTGGAGTATAAATAACAATTGAATAACACAATCAAACCACCAAATACATGTAGTGTGCTGTCAAAGAAGCATCTTTCCCTTCCCGTGCTCTCTCTCTCTCCATTTTCCATCTATATCACCTTGTCTATCACTCTATATGATCTCTCTCCCTCTCTACGTCTGTTTTACATATAATGTTTGTGTTCTATTGAAATTGTGTTCAACTATCCTTTCAGTGTTCAGTCAGTCGAATTTTTCAAAGCATTCAAACAAAAACAAAAGGCCCATTTTTCTATTTAAAAAAAATTAATGTCGTTATCGCGATATATAACTAGAACAAACGTCGACCGATTTCATGCATAGTTGATAAACGGATTTTTCATAGCAATATCTCGATCGTTTTCGCAAAGCGGATGTTTTACCTGAGATATGGATTTTAAATTGTGTACTTGAGCAATCCCAGGCCGATAACTTTAAAGCACTTCAACTGAACTGATCCCTGTTCTACAAAAATATCTCGAAATAAATCAAAACTTCGATGCTCAACCGTTGTAATATATATTATTATTATTGGCGTACGTGCGTCCTATTACCATACTGTTGGGAATAGCATTTTGAATCTACCCATATATAAAAGTGTATATGTTCTAACAAGTATATGACCCAATCAAAATTGATGCACAGTGAACAGTTTGTATGAGGTTAGCAATACATATACATAATGTGTAGAGTATGGCAAATACAGGTGTTTTCACCAAAATGGTTGCCATGCCAACGGTGTACATTCTTCGGATCATATCCAAAATGACTTATAATGGTGTGATATACATGTGTGCCAACTTCGATGCTTTTACCATAAAATTTACGATTGTGTCCTCTTTCCACCAACTAATGGTGTGGCCATTGTCTATCGGGAAGAGCAATTTCTAATTTTAAGGGTCGGCCGGTCACATGTTTCGTAAAATCTCGCACACAAGTAATGATCAGCCTATGGATAAGATATGTGTCTCAAAATAAAGGCTATGATCTCCAGAATGTAACAAAATATCAATATGATGCAATAAATTGAGAAAGGTTCCTCATAAAGACAAATAATAGGACATGAAGTGATAAAAACACTTGACCTTTCATAGTCACCTTGACTCTTGAGATCAGTACTGGCGGTTCGTCTTGCAGAATATATACATATAAGTATTATTATATAACTATATCCACAAACAAGTCCACCGTTCTCACTAAAATACTTCATATATGATCGTTTTCCAGAATCTCAGAAACCACATACTTTTGCTATGGTAGCGCCATTTTTGAGGCAACTAATTGATAGGATGCTTGTCAACAATGGTTTCCAATGTCTCCAGTATATGGGATTTACGATTAACTACATTGCCCAAAATCCCCAATTTTGTTTACGAAACCCATTTATTTTATACACATGACAGGCTACTATGAAGGAAGTTGGAGTGTGACATGGACCGATCTTCCTGAAGCATCCAAAGGTTGCCGAGAACTATTGCGATGTGGTTGCAAGAAAGGGTGCACAAACAATTGTAAATTCTCGAGGGCACCATTACGCTGTACTGCTCTATGCAGTTGCAATTGCAAAAACAGTAATGCCCTAAGTAATCGACCCCTTAACCACGTCAGAATTATGGGTAACTTTTCCGGATTTAGTCGAAAATAAATAACCATATTTCCGACTAAATCCTGAAAAGTTAAATTACCCATAATTCTGCTGTGGTTAAGAGGTCGATTACTTAGGGCATTACTGTAAGTGTTGCCAACAGTGACATGTATGCAAATATTTCCAACTCTTTATGGTGCGTCCACACAACTAGCAGAATTGACTGGCGATTTGTCATGAATTCTTCATACATGACTATACATTGCACATTCTTGAATGTCACTTATCGCAGAACGAGTATCTTCGATTGTTTTATCCCATATTGGAGGAACGAAATGCCACGAGTTATTGCACGATTGATTCTCATAATATATTAGAATAAATTTTTTAGCACACTTCAGTTGTATAACAACTATATAGGGAATTACATATATCTGACTATATTTCTATTGCAAATGTAAACAATTCCTATCATACCTTGTCGCACATAATTCGCACCTACGCTCGTAATAAAAACATTTGCTAACCTCTATTTTGAAGAATTATAGTTAATATCATAAATATTTAAACTGTGCGGTATTTGTTTTTATGACCAGCGATATCAGGATAACTTTTCAGGAAAAAAATCAGCTTTATATTCGACAGTATGTGTGCAAATAAAGTTAATTTTCGGCTTTTTTGAGGTACATGTACTTTCAAAAAACTCTGAAATGAAAACGCTAGGGAATTTATTCAGAAATTGTGTATTATTGATCAGTGTTGACTAGAGCACTATTAATATAAAAATCAGCTTTGTACTCGAAAGTGAATATAGAAGTCATTTTGGAGTTTTTGTGGGGTCTCTGGGCCCTAAACGTCAGGAATGCGGAATTTAAGAAATCGGATTTATTTGAACGTTTCTGGGGTGGAACTACTCTGGGACATCAAACCTTTCGTACGCGATTGTGCAAATAGAACCGAGCAGGCTCTCATATTTTATAGGGGGTGGTGTAACTTTCCATAGCAAATGAAGTAGCCCCAAGTTTCGCAGCGTCACTCAAATATTTAGACTATAAACAGGCCAAAGCGGGATTCTAGTTTGGCATACATTATTACATAATACGCATCATAACAGGCATTACGGCATTGATTATAAAGTCTACATTTCAGGGGGAACTTGGTAACTGTGTTTCGCCTAGTTGTGTAGTAACTGACCACCCCCCCCCCCCCCCCCCAACTGGATATTGTAACAGTATACTATGTTTTATTATGCTTTATTATTCTCTAAATGTGTGTATTTTCATGTACACACAATCCAAAGCATCACGTGGTATAGTTATTCGCATATTTTCAGTATATACCATAACATGGTCAAAAAACCTTCTTTTGATGCTGACTGATGTGGAAAAACAATTCCATAGTAACGGTTGCTAAGGAAACCAGCCAAAAGAACAGAAACCAAGTAATCAAATTAAACATCCTTAACTGGTCCTTGGTATAATACATAATTCACCAATAGATCGTAATAAAAAATATTCTATATATATGTGGAAACATCCAGACTAGGGCAGGAATTCGCCTATATGTTTGACCTTTGACCTCTTATTATTATTATTAGGCTCTTAACACAGATATATACACAATTGCCAACAATGTTGTTTTTTTTAATCAGTGGACCAAATTCTACCACCAAGGTTATGTTGGCATATTGTACAAAAATGTTTAGTAAAAAAAATATTTGGGGTGCTTGCCTCCTGACTATTATGTTTGTGAGTGATTGTGGCTATGTATCGCGAAATAGGCACTATGGGAATAATACAGGAGGCTTACCACCTGGAATAAAAATCGGACTTGATTGGTTTTAGATCTCATTCAAGATATGAGTCGATACCATAAACCAAATTTGATGAGAATCGGATTGTTTGCTGGAACAGCTGTATAACAAACACAACATATCCACCCGAGGTATATTTGTCATTTCTGTTTACATGCACATTGAATCGATATGTGTACCCGGTATACACAAATTTGTTCCACCTCTTTAGATGGAGTAAATGTTTGAAATATATTCCTGGGACACTTGAAATATACCCCGAACAAATCTGTTCACATGGCAAAAATATGTTCCAGGAAAAAAATGTACCTAATAATGGTATATAACCAGGTACAAATGGTGTCATGTAAATGCGCCCTAAGTTCGGTTCCTTATGTATTATACATGTAGTATGGACTATGAATTTGAGCTATCACTCTGAGTGTCGTGACGCTTTGCTGGTACATTTAGGGGCAAAACTAGAATTTTTAGAGAATTTTTGAGCTGCTTGTTGGGTGAAAATTGTTAAAAGTCCACCAAACTCAATTAGTGATGTATTTTCAATTGATAACTATCAATTATGGGAGTATATTTGTCTAAAGGATAGTTCCAAACAATGGAAAACCAGCTTGGAAGAAGCTAATTTCTCGCTGTTTAATGACTATATAAGCAAAATAAGCGATAAAACCATAAAATGATTTTTTTGTCATGTAGGTGCTGGGTGGTGGGGGGGGGGGGGGGGGGGGGGGGGGTGGAAAACCCTGTGCCAATGCATTCTCTTATAAATGCGAGTTGACCATAGATCAGCTCACATATATAAGAGAATGCAATGGCCTAACAAATGTTGGAAAACCCTGTGCCAATGCATTCTCTTATAAATGCGAGTTGACCATAGATCAGCTCACATATATAAGAGAATGCAATGGCCTAACAAATGTTATGTTATTTTTTAAAATTGTTAACAAGAGCATCACTAGGGCGTGCCAAAATACGCCCGTTAGCCATTTCGAATTGTACCACTGCAAAATAAAATAATAATTTGAGCTTACAAAGAATATATGATATACCCCTAAATTCAATGCCAAAATGCGGTCAAATTCATGTGAAAATAATTGGACTGAACCTATATTCGAACTTGGCCTGTAGTTTTAGCTGGGAAACACATACCAGCATTGGTTCAGATAAAATAATCCAAACTGGTGTTATCGGTCATGTTATGAAATCGGTCAAATGTCGAAAAAGGGCCATAACTCACGTAAGAAATAATGATAAAAAAATTATAAAAATTGATAAAGAATGTAAGAAATTTTTTATTTTTTTTAAGAGTGTAAGAAAAAATGATAAAAAAGATCAAGAATATCAGGGGGGAGAACTGCGACGTGAGGATCGGTGGCATTCCGATAAAGAGACGGTGGAATTCCGATAAAGAGACGGTGGAAATCCGATAAACGAGACGGTTCGCTTTCGGCGACAAGCGAGATATTCTTCGTGTTTGGGCATTCAAACGGAATTGCCTTGACAAATCAGGTTTCATATCATCATATCGTTATTTAAGTTACTAATATCCATCAAAATCTAGACGATACAGTGACTAAATCCAAGAGAATAGCCATTTAAAAGTCACGCGACGGTTCGTTTTCCGATAAAAACATGCGACGGTTCGTTTTTATCGGAAAACAAACCGTCGCGTGACTTTTAAATGGCGATTCAATTGGTTTTACTCACTGTAGCGTCTAGATTTTGATGGATATTAGTAACTAAAATAATGATATGATGATATGAAACCTGATTTGTCATGGCAATTCCGTTTGAATGCCCAAACACGAAGAAAATCTAGTTTGTCGCCGAAAGCGAACCGTCTCTTTATCGGAATGCCACCGATCCTCACGTCGCAGTTCTCCCCCCGTGAATATAAGGAAAATGATAAAAAGTGTTATAGAATGTAAGAATAAATTGTAAAAAATAATAAAAATTGTTAAAAAATGTAAGGAAAATGATAAAAATTGTTAAAGAATGTAAGAAAAAAATGATAAAAATTGTTAGGCCAATGCATTCTCTTATATATGCAAGGCGAACTATGGTCGACTCACATATATAAGAGAATGCATTGGCATAGGGGCTTTAATGTTGCTCCAGCGCAGCTTCCATCATGAAAGGGTTAAAGACATCGTGGTCATGCATTCTACATGAATTGTACAGTGATGCCCTAATTAATCGACTCCTAAACCACAGCAGAATTATGGGTAATTTTTCAGGATTTAGTCATATTTCCGACTAAATCCTGAAAAGTTACCCATAATTCTGCTATGGTTAAGGGGTCGATTACTTAGGGCATTACTGTAAGTGTGGGGTCCAAACAAAAACAATAACTTTATTCTATTATTATAGGGTGATAAAGTTTACTAATTCTCTCATTTTGTGACATTACGTGCCTTTATATGTTGATATTGTGGATTGTAGAGCATTGTTAATATTGTAAGGAGTCTAAAGGAGATGGTTCAATATGTCTTATATTAGGCTGGCATGATAATTACATTGTGCGTCAAGGTCGCGAAGAGACAGAAAGTCGTGGTGGTTTCGTAAATACCACACATTGGTCCTAGCAAAGTGTCGACGAACATAGTTGAGGGTAGCCTCCTAGTTTCCATACATAACTCCATCTATTGCGAACTAAAACATCTACTTGGGCTTAAAGATGATCTATCGCTTCCTAAGTATGTTTTATATAGTTTCCGTGGTATAAAATAATAGAAATGAGCCGAAGACATCTGTCCTGAAAGGATTCTATCAATTAATATTGATTTTATAATGATATTTTCTTATATAATACAATAATCAAGCGGAACATTTTTCGTTACTATTTTTAGAATATACCATCATTACAATATCAGGAAATCTGAGATAGCGATAGAGTTCTCTCCCTTGCTACACTGCGAACATTTCAGCGAGCCGTAACATGTCACGAATTGATGTGCATATTTTACCAAATTTTTTTAATAAAATAAAAATTAATTGATAGAAGCGTTTCTGGACAAGGGTCTTCGATTCATATTTATTATGTTTTACACAGGAAACTACATGTATATAAATCTTGTTATAGGAAGAGATATACCATCTTTAAGACCTATAATTTGGTTTAAGGGATCATTCTCCACAAAAGGGGGGGAAGGGGGGTGAGTATATACACACAGTGGGGAATCACATGGTTTCAACTAGATGAGTATCACACATTCAAAATGGCAAAGGCAATCAAAAATGCAACCAGATATGAGGAAAAGGGTAATAAATTAGGATAATGATAACAAGCTGATACCTCATTAGTGTCCAAACTCAGTTGTTTGCTCTAAAATTCTGACCAAAGTTGTCAGTCGAAGGATTCTCCTAGATGTATGGACTTGTTTATTCCACGAACCTCCGCCTGGCAACTGGTCAGAATGTTACAGAAAACTACTGAGTATTTCCGAATAAATAAGGTATCAACTTTCATACGGTCTTAAGAGTCAAAATGCTTTGTCTTGTGTCAGTTACTCATATATTATGTTTTTGTGTGTTTGTACATTTTGAATGCCTGGTACTCACCAACCTCGAAATCATGTGACTCCCCACCATGACACAGGCTCTCAGAATGTGACGAAAGGTACCGAGCTTCAATTGAAAAGATGGGATGGGTATATTTTGCTAGAAATTTAACGTTCTGCTAACTTCTCTATTTTAAGTGTTTACTTGACTCCCATAATCGCAATACATGTATTTAAATTTTAATTACATGTATTATTAATACATCTAAATTAATATGACAATGACGTAATGAGGTTAACACAGTGTTTCCGCTAGGGGGTAGGGGAATGGGGCCGGTTTGTAGATAGGGGAAAACATGAACACCTGCTTCTAAAATTTAAAAAAGTGCAACACTAGAAATGCATTGTCCAGCAGAACGCGAATTACGATTATAATTCTGGTATGTATACATTCTCAAAATTAAAACAAGAAATGTAACAATTTATGTGATACAACAGTCAGTCAATTAAGTTGATTAACCACATTATTGTGGTTGAACTGAGTGAAATAAAAACAAACTTTTAACTGAGACTAAATTTAGATTTATTTTTTATTTCCGGTGGGTAGAATAATTAAATGTACTATGATATTTCGTACCAGTTAAAAGTCAACTATACTCTTGAGGAGGTGCCTCGCCAAGTCATCAAGGGAAGTTCATGACCAACAGTAACATTCACTCGTCTTTTAAAAATTCATTCGATCTACGAACACTGGTTTAAAAAGCTCGGAACTATTTTGTTGTTGCATTCAATCATTTGGGGTCACACAATTGAAATTACCTCGAGAGAATTGCTGCTATCGGCGGGAAAGTGTTGGCTATGATGCTTCATTGGGCGGGAGAGGGGGGTCACACAATTGATATTGACTCGAGATAATTGCTATATAAAGATTTGTACTTGGTAACCAACGAAGCTATGACGCTTCATTGGTAGAGTTACGTCACAAATATCGCATTCGCATCGTACACAAAATATATCGTTTCCGGCTATATATTACGAATCGATATACTGAAGGTTTTACGGTTACACGAAATTCCAGGGTTTTCAAGGAGTTTGCATTAAAACAAAGGGTTCAAGGGCCCTGGGAGGGGAATGCGTCAGGGGAAAATCAGAGAAAAACTTTGCTAGGGGAAAACTTGGCTAGGGGAACGGGGCCGTCAAAGGGACCCCCTGCCGGTATAGCGGAATCCCTGGTTAACAACACATGCTCCAAACTCAGGTTGATCCCACCCAGAGCCGAGATTAATTTGAGTGCAAAATACAATCCTATATGTACACCCTTTTTCCAAAAGTTGCGTATACCCTTCCTTTTTCTGGCGAAAGTTACTCATTCACCTCTACTTTAGTGGCAATTTGACTTTACTTAATTGTCACAGCTATATATGAAGCATGAACATTAATTGTGGCTGGAATTTGGATGTTGAATGTTGGGTTTGAGTCGCTGTACTTTAGCTGGCCAAATGTAACTGGCATGGGAAGTATGAAAGCAAAGCATACAATGCTGTAGTTAAGGTATCCGCTGCACCAAAATGACCCTCTGTCAGTAGCAACAAGAGCATCGCAATCTACAATGTGGCTTCAAGCACTAGTCATGGAGTTGAAAAGTATTCATAAAACAATCATTTAGTCACTTTGTAAATCTTCGGTCTTGTTGAGAATGTTTTTGTTATACTCAACTGACTGCATATTATCAATCACATTATAAACTTTTGGCAATTACTGTACCTTGAGGCATAATTATATCGCCTATTGCATGTATTCAGTTACTGATTTTAGCTACAGTGGATCAACACGAGTATTTATCTTTATATATAGAAGCACATAAGTGATATTACAGTCAACGTTTGAACATAATACGAAATTCTCCATGAGGTCCAGTGTTAAATTTCGATCGCAACTGTAGCCCACGAGAATCATCTGATCACATCAGAATTTCCAAACTACATCTGAGTTTCATACTAAGTAATTTTGAGTAATTTCAATTCGCGCATATCATCATTGCAAAATGATCCAAAATACTAGTATCGCCATAGAGTTCAATGTTAAATTTTGATCGCAACTGTCACCAGCAAGAATAAACTGATCACATCCAACTTTTCAAAAATATGTTTAAGGTTCATACCTAGTAGTTTTGATATATTTAAAATCGCACTGAGCACCATACGACAGATGGCATCATCTATCATTTTTCTGTAAATACGAAACGCTCTCTAAATTATGATGACATGGATTTAGGCCGACCCGCCAAAATTCAAGAATAGAAACAAGTCAATCCTAAAAACACACCTACTAGGCACACAGAATACGTTTCAGATCGCTTTTAACAAATCGGAAATGCAAAATGACATAAGGAATCCGACTAACACATCAAATATAAACTCGATAATTGAAGCCCACAACAAGTTGTAGTCCGAGCCA
Source organism: Siphonodentalium dalli (assembly GCA_032622095.1). Lineage (NCBI taxonomy): Eukaryota > Metazoa > Mollusca > Scaphopoda > Gadilida > Siphonodentaliidae > Siphonodentalium > Siphonodentalium dalli. Next base: position 21,464,318 of record CP136065.1, read on the forward strand.
GCCGCTGGTTCAGAATGTGGATTTTGGAATGAAAAATGTTGATAAAAGTTGAAATATAAGACTTACAAACTATCTTTTTAATTTATTTTATTTGTAATTGGCATATCCCAAAACCAAAAATCAACATTTTTGGGTATATATTAACGACAATATACAAAATTAAGTACAACTTTTCCCCCGACTCGGACTCGGACTACAACTTTTAGTGTGTCCCACTTCAAGTATATAGAGCTCCCAGGTTTTTAAAGCAGCGATAACCGATTGTAGGGGAGACATTGTTCCCTTAGAATTAGGCTTACGCCCACCTACGATATATTATTTAATAAGAATTTGACCTTTTTTGCCGAACTCTCGAGTGAATACCTGATAGCATCAGTAGGTTTATGTCGAGCTTCTGAAGCTGCCAGTTTGAATTAGTCCATGGAAGGAGGACCCAGCTTGGATAGCAAAAATACATCCAAATCTAATCAAATCCAATAAGCGAATAATACCTTTCTGAACTCTTTAAATCCATCTTTCTTTAAGACACTGGTGCTATAATATCGGAACAATCTTTGGAGAATCAGGGTTTTGATTTGGAGAATCAGAGTTTGTTCCTCGGAGAATCAGTGGTTTATTCCGATAATCAGATAAATGATTCTAAAGTGTGTATGCATTCAAAATTAGGTTTAATTAATCGTGGGGGACTGTAACATAGTAAAATACTAATAAATTACTAGCATTAAAACTCACTTATTTTTATTAACTGATATGAGTTTATCTGATTAACAGAGTTGAATGTACAGTCAGTGCCTCTTAGAATAGGCAAACATTCCACAATTTACAACACACAGTCTCCAAGGCAATATTATAATAAACTCATGAAGTCTTTGAAATCATCACTTTGAGGAACATGTCCTTCACCCCTTAATACCGTCCAGCAGTATGTCATTCCCATGATCCTCTCTGAGGGGAGTTTTGCATATATAATTCTTGATGGTGATGCAGATCCTTTGTCGGAGTCAACTGTAGAATTCTTAACCCGAGCATCCCCGACATCCGCAGTGCACACACTCAACAATCTTGCCCTGTGAATAGAATACACCATATCAAGTGATGTGCTTTTTATTTAAGTGAGTGAGTTTATTCCACCCCAAGCAAGCCTGTCATTTGCAGAATGAGGTCCCCAGAGGGTGAATTTAGTGACGCTATCCCCCATAGCGGGCTAGCATCACTAAATTCACCCACTGGGGACCTCATTCTTCTTAGACTACATTTTCTCTGGAAAGTATCTTTATAAGAAATTTCAAAAGAAACTTCTTTTTAGTTTAGTTTCTCTATATCCCCAAATTGTCAGATGACACATTGCATAATCAAGGTTCTCAATGGGTGTACATCACAGTAGTCTCCATTTTGGGAACTTCATTCTGAGTCTATGTCTCCCATAGCAGATGAGGTCATGCAGAACGAGGTCCCCAGAGGGTGAATTTGGTGATGCTAGCCTGCTATGCAGAATAGCGTCACTAAATTCACCCTCTGGGGACCTCATTCTGCCAATGACAGGACTACTAAACTCAGACTTGATCCAAAACGATGGTATATCCAAGCCTTGAAATAGGGTGTCTGTCATTTGCAGAATGAGGTCCCCAGAGGGAGAATTTAGTGATGCTACCCCCGCATAGCGGGCTAGCTTCACCAAATTCACCCTCTGGGGACCTCATTCTGCTTACACCTCAGCAGAATGAGGTTCCCAGAAGGTGAATTTGGTGATGCTAGCTCACTATGCGGGGTAGTATCACTAAATTCTCCCTCTGGGGACCTCATTCTGCAAATGACAGACACCCTATTTCATAGTCCAAGTCTTCTTGTACTAAAACCAGCTAAGATATTGGGATGGCGATGCTGGCGTTTAGTCCAAGACCGCCCTATATGCTCGCTTATGACAAGGCTTAAGCGTTAGTGACCCGCTCAAATAAAACCACAATTATATGAAATAAAATATCACAATTGCGACAATAAACGGATATTTTCCGCAGAAGACATGCTATTTTATCTGAAACCCACATCAGTTGTGAATTTAAAACGGTAATTTAATGCGAAAAGAGACATTTACCTCAATGTTTACAATTTTTTAAAAGTATGCGAACTCGGTTGACCTCGCGAACTGTGTTCGGCATTTTCCGTTGAAAATATTCCGTAGATTTTGGACAACAACGCAAATTACGATGAATTCTCCATTGTAATCGTAATTATGTGTGTCAATAAATAAAATAATAAATAGATTAATTAAACATTGGAGATATAAATGTAATACACTAAATAAATGAACCTTAAGTTTGAAAAGTCCCACTAAAACGGAAGAACTATATTTCGAAACTGTGTGATTCGGTTCTCCGATTATTTTATCAACACAGATGTCAAAATGCACACCACACGCATGGCAAGTCAGACACAAGAGATCTAATTTGCTCCAATTTTGACAAGTTGCTTGCGATAATTGTCAACAAAACTACCGTTCTGATCCTCCATTATGTCATTAAGTTTTTAGTGCGGGAATTGTTCTGAAAGCACATAGAAAACTGGACTTTCGGGCGATCTGTTTTCGCAATTTTTGTTCGGAAAACCCGCGCTATATATAGAAACGGAAAGTAGAATTCCCAGAACAAACAGCGGATTATGCCGAACTTATTCGGACCACTTCGGCTTTCGGTTAAAACGTAAACAAACAGAGAAACAAATCGATGTGTGTGGCAATCAACCGGAATATTCTATGTGTAATTTAACATTAAAGTTAGATTATTATACACCATTATGACCATTAGATGTAAGCCTTTCCGATGTATATAGCATCATGTATTGATTTGCTAGGTAAATCGAGTAAAATACACCACAAATTCCCGCCACAGATCGTGGGCGTAACTCATGTGGTAGGATTGGTATGCAAGCGGGCTTGGACTAAACGCCAGCATCGCCATCCCAATATCTTAGCTGGTTTTAGTACAAGAAGACTTGGACTACCTATTTCAATGCTGGTACATCACAGAAAAGGCTCATAGTGGTGCCTTATTCCAGCTGTGGTCTGTGAATCTGATGACTTGAATTTGGTCAGGAATTTTGCCATTTACCCATAACTTTTTCATCATGGTATGGTTCTTTAAAGGATTGCTATCCTGATGAAACAACAAAACACTATCGGAAAGCCACCCCTATTGTGATCACACAATGATCGCGTAATAAATAAGCCGAGAAATAAATAAATAATACCCCCACCAGTTGTCGGCTATCTCCGTCGCAAATCCTCATATGACGTCAAATGTGTAAACTAATTAAAAACACGGAATCGGAGTGGGAGTTAATTGTGTCTACCTACATGTATATGACGTCATATGAGTGGCGATGGAAAATGCGGAATCGACAACAGCGCGTGAGTGTAATGGAATTACTGTGGGGCATGTCTTGAAATAGCATTGTGTACATGTGGTGAATTGTCATCGCCCGGTGAGTTAGCTTCACTTGTGATTTGTCATGCTGTTTGGAAAGTTATTGCTTTGACAAAAAAATATAGAAGGCCGATTGAGCGGGGTAGATAACACTTTCGTGTCAAAAATAAAGCTTATAAAACAAGACATGTGAACTCTATTCGGTGCGTGTTCACGGTGTTGTTTTAATTTTCCATGTATATCACTGTCGGATACCCATTTAGGTTCGGACATTCCAAGATGGCGGCGCCCACTTAAGCAGATAAACGGTAAGTGTATATATTGTCTCCAAGCAGCAATCAACGACATCTTTTGGTGATACACCTTGAAACAGTTATGTAGGAATTTGTATGCCCAACATATACGTAACACGCCTTTCGCATGACAGGCATGTGAATTGTTGTATTTGGCGTGTCAAGTCGTTATAATTTTTAGAAATTTTATTGAGGCAGCGAAATGTTCGCTTTTTCGTATTTTTTTGGCCCTGAGCTCATGCATCCGCAAATTGATTTATTGTTGTGGGTAGATTAGGTCACCACACATCTTCGGAATGCAAAACCGGCAATATTTTTATTGTCTAACTTCGAAAAACGACCTTTGAAAATTTCAAAATGTTCAGGTTCGGATTCGCAACATTCGTGATGATTTTGTTCAGGTTCAGACACAATTTACCTTCAGGTTCGGACAAATTTGGTTCAGGTTTGGACAATTTTAGTTCAGGTTCGGATGCATCAAAACCTTACCTATAAGTGACATGCCGAGGTGCAGTCGCGATCTTATTGTGCGTGTTATTAACGAACATGCATTGTTAATTTGTTATATCTAAATATGTCAGCTGAAATTTCCAAATATAGGTGGTAAATTCTCCGAATTAATGGGATAAAAGCCACAGTTGAATATTCTCGAGCAATATCTACTATAAACCAGCTAGTGGGAATTATTACAATTTACATATGAGCAACAGTGGTATTATTACTTATCTTCTGAAATATCGGGGATACATGGATATTTAATACCTGGTTCTCGATTTTGAACCCCGAGGCGGAGCCAAGGGGTTTCAAAAAGAGACATCCGGGTATTAAATCTCCTACTATCCCACGATGTTGGCGGAGCTAACGATTTTGTCCTACATCATGTGGTGTGCTTTTTATAGGTTATCAGATAAATTCACACCAATCAGCACCAATAAGAATAAATCAGTAGCAGACCTATCGATCCTGTATAGGTGACGTCAATTAAGCTCAGCGCGCTAGAGCAATGTCACGATTGGTGAAACTGCTAGTTCAAGGGTAATTCATAACCACGATGTTTCACGTGCTTTTATACGCCCACTGCCAAGAGTTACTGGGATATGGTGCATGATTTAAACGTGACGTTGTTGTCAATCAGATTGTTAGTTACAATCGGTTGTGGGGACAAGCGTTGTTTGTTATATGTTTCCCTATGAAATAGCTGTAATTTTAAATGACATACAATGCGCTCTCTTTCGTCAGGACCTTGGCATGGATATACGGGCATGGCTTTATAATAACAACACATCGCGATACATATAATAATAAAACGATAAAGACATTTAATTACGAGAACTGCGATGTATTTCGGCGAAGTTTTGTATTCGCAGTGTTCCCCCATAACGCGACAAACTTCAAAAGCCGCGATCGAATTCATGATCGCTTTGAGCGTGCAAACTTTTTATACCACCGTTGCGTATCTATGCGTTGTCAATGAGTTACCACGTGACAATCATGTGATCGGGCCGATGATCACGTGACTTCGTCTACAACACAAAATCTTCGGCTAACTTCGGAATTTTTTTTAATCGTTATAAAAATAACAATTGGCGGCCGATTATACACACCCAATGGACATTATATATATCACCCCATGCATCCGGATATGCTCGTAGCGGAATAACCACATGGACCGCAATTTGCACACCGTTCACGGTCATACACATGTTGCACCGAAACCAACACATACCAGTGGTTGACGGTGGTGGTACTATTTGTGGCTATAATTTACCCAACTGTACATCAAACTTCTTTAAACATGGACGCAGTTTAATCCTATTTTACCGTGAAGTTAGGCCAAAAATTGTGCCAAAATTTGCATTTCTTACATAAAATTACGATTTCTGTGGTAACAGCCCAGACAATATAGTCTTTGTATGCATTGCTATTTCCGCGGATATTCCCTTAATATAACAGACAACATTTTCAGTCATGTTTCTACATTTTCCATAGTAAAAAATAACCATACATGCAGGTCATAGCAAGAAAATATGGTAGGTCTATAGCAGTGGTTTTACGTTTGCTACAGACATGCCCCAAAATCGAGTGAGTGCCTCGATGGAAACTAATTTTTCTGTCACTAATATGATTGACATCGCAAACATGTCCAGTTCATTTTGAAGCTAAGATATCATACTTTGAGAGACTGTATGTTATATAATGTGTCAATGCAAAGATTCTTTAAAATTTGATAAAACTTATATCGAGTAAGTATTTCAGGTCATAATTTTCGTATAAAACCCGATTATCGAACAGTAATATGCAAATTGCGGAAACCACAACCGCTCATTTCTGTAGACCGATTATCGCTGTTAACGTTTAAAAAAAATCAAGGTAAAATAAACCGTGTTTTTTATTAAATAACTTACGACAACTAAAGACGATGTGCAAATCGCGGGCCATGTGGTTATTCCGCTTTTTATTGCAATGCCTGATGTTATGACAAAAAAACTTACGAAAAAATAAATTTGAAAAAAAAAAAAAAAACTTTTTTGTTTTTGTTTGGATTTTATCAACATGTCCATAGCAGATATGTGTTGAATATTAGTGTGCATTGAGCTCTAACATGTAATATGTTAAAAAGTGACTTGCAGGCTTACAACATGAAGTAGATGACTACAATTAAGAAAATTATTAGCTGATCCTCATGCTCTTCTTACAATTAGTCATTGTGAACAACTTACACTAATTGTAACTTTATACAATTGAAAGGCACAGGACTAAATTCAGGATCACATATTAGAATGGGGAGGTATCAGTTTTTAGACAACAATAACAGTAGTTAATGTCAGGGGCATTATATATTGTTAGGTAATCCCAGTCATACACTGGTAGTACAATGTCATTTTTATACAAGACTAAATGAGTTTATATGCGTAACAGTTCCCTCTACCTTTCTGGTTATTACTAGACAGAGGAAGGTATCTTTGTCCATGCTTACTATGTGCAGAAAAAAAATAAAAAATAAAAATAAAACCCTCCCTCCCTCATTGATTTGAAAAAAAAATTGCCCGAGAACCAAAACACTTTTTTTTTTTGGCCTAATAAAGCACTTTTCATGGACCGCAGTGATAAATTTCAAGGGTAATTATAATTAGGCCGTGGCTAGAGTACCGTATACGGCACTTTACCCGGGCTGCTAAAGTACCATATACGGCACTCTCCCCGAACTGCTAAAGTACCGTATACGGTAGTGCTGGGCGGTTTCCCGATTAATGGACAAAACCCGGTTAAAATTTCAATATCGTCAGTAATATCGTAGAAACTAAAATAATCGTAATATCGTCGACAATCAGTGGGTGCCAGCCAATCATAAGCGTGTACAAACAAATAATATAACGCAAGCCTAAATCGAGTTAAAAACCCAGCGTAACATCCAGGCGTGCAATCAAAACACACACAATAGAAAACAGGGTCAGATCGGAAGGGAGGCTCCGGGAGCATTGGGCTTGAATAAAGTAAGTATGGTCCACATTTTGTATGTTGATTGAGAATTGGAGAACACAGTTTATTCAGTACAGCGTGGTACTATGATTACGCAACCCTGCGAAATGAATGTCAGTTATGCCACGCTTCTTCCTTCAGCACAAAGATGCACATGTATGCACCATCAACCAAATAATCAATGGGCGAAGATACCGCCCTCTTCTCGTCTAGAAGAAACAACTCACTGCGATTGGTTAAAACCAATTGTATAGAATTAGAGCTTCAAACCCACCCAAAAATACATGGTGTTCTCCTTGCTTGGCCGAATTCCAAATATTATGTACTACGTGTGTTTGGACTTCGCTAAAAGACTGAACCTCATTGTCAAATTTGTCTTGCCGGTAAACCACATTGCCATTAGTCAAGCGACTCAAGTATCACCGGGAATAACATATATATATGTTTACTCAACTTAGTTGAACATACCGAGATAGAAAAGGATACTATAGTATAGAACACTTTTAGTTTGGCATAGATGACATAATACTTTTACTAATTACCGATATAAACCAGAATTTGTCAAGTCACCGGAACGAAATTGTCCGAATAGTGGAATTTAACCTGTGAATTTAATTTTTCATTCCGAAGTTGTGACTGGTTGAGTGGTTGTGTCTGTTATTCCCGACGTCAACTTGTCAAAATTAATGCCAATGATGTGATTCTATCTAACAGTGAAAATGGTTTTCAGTCTCTAGTATCTGTTTAAAAATAACCGCGATTATATCGTTAACCGCGGTTTTAATTTAAAAAAATCACGGTTTTTATTTTTGTTAATATCGTCCAGCCCTAGTATACGGCATTCTAGCCGAACTGCTAAAGTACCGGGGCCTTATGCATACACTTTACCCACGTTGTTTGATCGGAGTATTTGGTTGTCATGTCAATATGCAGACAATTGCGTTGAGAGCTTTCCGATGAATGGCAACAAGCCATATTTACGACTAAATCCTGAAAAGTTACCCATAATTCTGCTGTGGTTAAGGAGTCGATTACTTAGGGCATTACTGTAGTTTACATACCGCTTCAAGTTTGGTCTTTGGTACTCTACATATACAGTTGCTCCCAAAATTGGTATCCTTAGTCTGAATGCATCGCAAACAACACAAGTTTTCATAACCTTGCTTCTTCCATTTAGCAATGAGATTTTTATCAGCTATCGATTCCTTGAGGCAGTATTCATAGAGTTCTAAAAATAGAAAATGTTATATTACAAAACATACACATGAAATAGCACTGGTCAAATGCAAACTATGAACAAATTATAAAGTTATGGTTTTAACCCTTTCATGACAGGAGCTGTGCTGACGCAACATTAACCCTTTACCCAACAAACCGGCCAAATAAAGCTGCAACAGCCTAAATTATCTTGGGTCTGTCTCAATAAAACCATACAAATATGGATATCATTGGAACCGGCTCATTGACCACATTGTGATGGTTACAGTTATGCCCTGTGCCAATGCATTCTCTTATATATGCGAGTCGACCATAGGTCGCCTCGCATATATAAGAGAATGCATTGGCCTAAAAAAAATATTTTTTTAACACTTTTTACCATTTTTTCTTACATTCTTTAACAATTTTTTAATTTTTAATGTGTTAAGCCAATGCATTCTCTTATATATGCGAGGCGACCTATGGTCGACTCGCATATATAAGAGAATGCATTGGCACAGGGCCCTTCTGTTGGGTAAAGGGTTAAAGACCCTGTGCAAATGCATTCTCTTATATATGCAACTCGACCATAGGCCGCCTTGCATATATAAGTGAATGCACTGGCCTAACAATTTTTTATCAATTTTTCTTACATTCTTTAACAATTTTTATCATTTTTATTTAATTTCTTATATTCTTTAACAATTTTTATCATTTTTATCTTACATTTTATAAAAAATTGTATAATTTTTTCTTATATTCTTTAAAGGATTACTATCCTCATGAAACAACAAAACTCTATCGGAAAGCCACCCCTATTGTGATCACAATGATCCAAGTCCCATAAAAATCGCGTAATAAATAAGCCGAGAAATAAATAAATAATACCACCACCGGTTGTCGGCTATCTCCGTCGCAAAACCTTGCATGACGTCAAGCGAGGTAAACTAATTAAAAACAGGGAATCGGAGTCGGAGTTAATTATGTCTACCTATATGGCGATGGAAAATCCGGAATCGACATCAGCGCGTGAGTGTAATGGAATTACTGCGGGGCATATCAATAGCATTGTTTACACATGGTGAATTGTCATCGCGCGGTGAGTTATCTTCACTTGTGATTTGTCTTAAGTGCTGTTTGGAAAGTTACGGTATTGTTTTGACAAAAAATATAGAGGGACGATTGAGCGGGGTAGATAACACTTTCGTATAAAGCTTATAAAAACACGAGCCGGCATGTGAACTTTATTCGGGTGCGTGTTCGCGATGTTGTTTTAATTTTCCGTATATATGCCCCGAGTGTCCCGTATTTACAATCATTCATTCATTCTAGTGACTCTCAGTTATGCATATGCTGTATTCATTTCCAAACGATGTTCGTTTACGTGACATTTGGCAGGATTTCTGTGGGAAACCTGTTGCGCAAAATCAGAAACCGATTACATATACCAAATAAAGAGCGTTTAATTTGACGAGTCAGTCATGGTTACGAATACATACAATTGCAGTTAAAGTGGTGAGTATGTTGATGAATAATTCACGATGACAACTATTCTAAGTCGAGTCCCCATTTCCTTCACCATGGCTCAATAAAGAGCGTTCCATGTTAAGAGTTTTCCTAATATGGTACGAATAAAAAGAGTTTAATAAAGCGGAAATTGCTATGACAATGATGAAAAGGATATATATCGGAAGTTCATGTACATGTATTGACCTGTATTGTTGTAATCAGTAAACAATCACTAGAACAAATGTTCTAAGTCGAGTCCCTTTACCATGACGTTCACTATTACGATATATTGCGAATTATTATTATCCCTCCTTCAAAAAGTGTTATATATGATTGGATGTTTAAACGAACCACGGCGAACATTTATATCTTTTATAACCCTATTGTTATGCGTAATTGACACATAGAGGTCGATTTATGACCTGGATATTCAATAGACCGCATCGCTTCAGTGACAGTCGGCTAGATAGTTTTGGGGTGGGGGAAGCAATATTCCGAAATATATATAAACACCATATTGCCCAAATATATACATGATTCATAACCAAGGAAAAATGAACTTATCATATCATATTGGTAATGAATGACTTGATTATAATTGATTAAATCCGACAGCAATAAAACAATTTTGTGTTGTTTTACCGCATTACGATAAATTAAAACGAAACGCTCTTTATTGACACACGACTAATGGCATCTGGAAATTGGAATGTTTACGAGATGATAATTGCCTAATAACTGTGCAAGTCTTCGCGTATATATGCAATCTTGATATGCATATATAATATAACTTGGACTATTCCGGTAAACGAAAAAATATATATAAACACGAGAACGCGTTTATATAGATAAATGCGCGCAAAACTGAATAATATACGGGCATGGCTTTATAGTAACAACACATCGCGATACATATAATAATAGTAATAATAACACGATAAAGACATTTAATTACGAGAAAGGCGATGTTTTTGGCGAAGTTTTGCATTCGCAGTGTGATAACGCGACAATCTTCAAAGGCCGCGATCGACTGTATACATGCAAACTTAAAATACCACCGTCGCGTATCTATGCGTTGTCAATGAGTTACCACGTGATCGATCACGTGCTATGCTTCTGTTTACATGTGACAATCACGTGATCGGGCTGATGATCACGTGACTTCGTCTACAACAAAATCTTCGGCTAACTTCGGAATTGTTTTTAATCGTTATAAAAATAACGATTGGCGGCCGAATATTAGATTATATGCGCCCAATGGACATTTTATATATATGTTATCGGTATATTGAAAGAAAATAATATTGTTTTTTCTGGACCGTATTCCTTTAAAAGAATTATCATTTTTTTCTTAAATTCTTTATCATTTTTTTCAATTTTCTTAATACATTCTTTAATCTGAGTCTGTCTCCCATAGCAGATGAGGCCATGCAGAATGAGGTCCTCAGAGGAATTTGGTCATGCTAGCTGGCTATGCAGAATAGCGTCACTAAATTCACCCTCAAGGGAATTCTGCAAATGACTGGCACGCTAAACATGCTAAAGTTCATAGTCGGTGAAGTATACAAAAAGTGTCATATGACGGGCTAGGTTCATTCAAAATATAATTATCGCATTTGTATTATGATCTAGGGCCAAAGAATCGCCTTTAATCTATCCAGATTCCAACTGTGATTGAGAACTTACAATAGCAGAGGTTTATCTAGATATTTAGGCGAGACCAATTTTATTACTTGGATTACGAACATTGAGGATGAAAATCTGTAGATGCAGGAGGGAAAAAAAAAAAAAAAAAAAAAAAAATTTTGGAATTAATTATTAGTAAATCAGCTGTAATATTGGAATATCGACAGCAAATACAGACAAACATGACTATCTGACTGGTACCAGAGACAATGTGGTAAGCAAATGAATGTATTCCATATCATTGGTTTAGATGAGCATTTATAAATAGGGTATTAATGCATCTTTGACCACCTCCATTTGACCCGGTATTATAATAAATGATTGTGGTCATCATGTCCTCGTTACATTGAATTAAGAAATGAATGGCATTTATATTATGATACGCAATATTATAAAGCGTCCATAGATGCCGTCATGAATGGAAATATATACTAAGATACAGACCAGGTCTGTATTTTATAACAATATTTATATTTAATAAAAGGTTTAGTATGTTTTAATAATACATTTCATAATTTCTCAAACGCATCCTTTGGCGTTCACAACCGGATATAGTTCAGTAGTTTAAAATCTCCAACGTTTACCGGTATAAATAACGGATCGCGCGTAATACCGAAAGCCGGAAACATTAAAAAATACGGCAAAGTATCAAACAGAAACGGACCGCACATTATACATACATCCGGAAAACATTATTTGCTTTCAAAATATTTTTTTATTTTTTTCGATTTTTTCGGATTTTGTTGTCGGCGCGTTCGTAATCCAAGTAATAAAATTGGTCTCGCCTAATGGTATAACATAATGTTCTATAATTTATCTTAATTTTGTTTTCGGACCAGAGTGTGAGATAATCTCCTGTGAGTCACAAAATTATGTCCCGTTTCTTGCTTCCGTCGCTTGACAATAATGAAAAAGTGTGTTTCCATGCTAGATCATGCGATGAATCTCTACTCTTGCTAATTCCCATAGGGATCATATTCCACCAATACAAAACCTTGGAACTTTTTGAAGTTTTGAGAGGGAACCAAAAAAATAATGCAGGAAATATATTTCTTAGTTGTTATCTGTTCCTTAATAAGGTAATTCACTGTCGGTGACTGCCCCAAATCAAAATTGCATGCTTTTCTCAGATTTTTGTGAGCTGATATCGCAAAAAACATCAAATTAATTACCCAGAAGAAATTCTGTAATTGTAAGCGATGCAAAGCGAAATCGCACACACATTTAATTAAGATTGTGAAATTTTGAATTGGGACCTTCACCTACAGTGAAGTACATAATTTAGGAACAGATAATAACTAAGAAATATATTCCCCGTGTAATTTTTCGACTAAAAAGGTTCCCTGTCAAAACTGCAAAAAGTTCCAAGGTTTTGAACTGGTGGAATATGATCTCCAGCTAGAGTAGAGATTCATGGCATGATCTATTTGAAGACTATTTCCGTGCGAGACTTTGGTCGTACAATTAATCCAAGGAGATGTTCAACCTGTGAGCCATACCGAGATACCACATGGATTTGAACCAGATTATTCACCTATAAAATGAAAATTATTAAAATAAAATCAAAATGGCAACCACCCGCCTCAAAGTGTTTCTGCATCATTACGGCAAACATCAGTCGTGATTAAATTCATTGATAGAAACTCACCTCTGCTGATAGCTTTTCTTCTATAGAAGAGGTCATAGATATATCTCGACTTCTGATGATGAATTCTGAAGATTGGCCACATTGCTTCAACTTTTCTTTTCCCCTCGTGAGGTTCAGTTTCCGCTGTTAAATGGAAACAGGATGTGTTAATAAAATTGAGGAAGATAACTTTAAAGATGTCTGGGCAGCAATACAATCATACATGTAAACGTAACCATTTATTGACTAAAATAATGAGTAAGTAGTTAACAAGTTTTGGTAAATGTTCAGATAATAAGTTCAACAAACAACTCTATAATGCATACATGTATATTGCATGAATCCGGTACATTTTCCTCCACTATGCATTTTTTAACAGTGTTACAATGCCTAGTGGAGGAAAAATGTACCGGTTTCATGCAGTATCTACTATAATGGCCATTTTTTAAACTTATTATCTGAACATTCAGTCATTCACACAAATGACTGAATAGGAACCAGACATCTTCTGCATTTGTATTATCAAATCACCCCTGAAAATGAATAATGGACCATTTCTAGTACATGTATATAGTTTCAAGCCTGTCATTTGCAGAACGAGGTGACACAATGAGGTTCCCAGAGAATGAATTTAGTGACACTATCCCACACAATGTACCAGCATCACTAAATTCACCCTCTAGGGACCTCATTCTGTATGGACTCGTCTGCTGTGGGAGATATACATGTAGACTCAGATTGAAGTTCCAAATGGTGAATATTGTGATGTCCACCCATTGGGAACCTCGATTATGCAATGTGTCGTCTGTTATTTGGGGATATAGAGAAACTAAACTAAAAAAGAAATAGAATCTGTTTCTATAGAAAGTTGATAATAAAGAAACTTTCCAGAGAAGATGAGGCTTAAGCAGAATGAGGTCCCCAGAGGATGAATTTAGAGATGCTAGCCCGCTATAATCAGGCTTGTATACTTTTATAATTAAAAGACAGACACTCTAGTGGATTCAGTCAATGAGATTGCAGCTCAACTTGGAGAGGATTAATTATTTGCTGAGCAATGAATAGAATGATAAAGAAGAAGAAAAGTCAAAAAGTTTCTGTAAAAGGCTTGTATTGTGTAGATGAAATCATTTTCATGCTAAACATTTCACCAATAAATGGGGGCTGCTGGGTTTTCCGATTGATTCACATGCGAAATCCAAGATGGCTGCTGGCGGCCATGTTTTTTAAGAGTTTCGGAAAAATTCAACAGGTCCCATCTAGAGATCACACTTGAATTTTGGTGATGATCCGATGATGGATGTTGCATGTAGGGTGTGCCGAAGGATTAAGTGATGAAAACATTAAAATTCCAAGATGAACACTTGGCAATGTTTTTAAATGAAATTCGGAAAAATTTGATGGCTCCCATCTAGTGGTCCCAACTCTCGGTGAAAGGGCTTCCTTTTAAGGATGTCCCCCCCCAACCTAGATGAGGTCGTTGTGTCGTGTATAAGATCATCGCAGTCCGATCTCAACGAGATGTGAACGAGTTCGAACTTCGAACCCCGACATGAGATGGTCAAAAATCAGGACCGATTATCAAGTGAACGGGTTCGAACCCCGACATGACATTGTCAAAAATCAGGACCGATTATCAAGTGAACGGGTTCGAACCCCGACATGACATGGTCAAAAATCAGGACCGATTATCAAGTGAACGGGTTCGAACCCCGACATGACATGGTCAAAAATCAGGACCGATTATCAAGTGAACGGGTTCGAACCCCGACATGACATGGTCAAAAATCAGGACCGATATTATCAAGTGAACGGGTTCGAACCCCGACATGACATGGTCAAAAATCAGGACCGATTAGCAAGTGAACGGGTTCGAACCCCGACATGACATGGTCAACAAGAGCTACGCTGGGCGTGCAATATACGCCCTCTCTTGGGTCGGCGGAAACTGGTAAAAAAGGGGCATAACTCTGGTAAAAATTGGCGGACGGAACTCAAATTTGAACTTGACCTGTGTTTTGGTGGGAGAAAGTAATATACCAAATTATCATTGAATCCGATAAGCTCTAGTAAAGTTATCATCCGGACAACAAATTTCAGGGATTTTCTAAGTCAAATTACGTCAAATAAGGGGCATAACTCCGGTGAAAATTGGCGGACGGAACCCAAATTCGAACTTGAGCTGTCTTTTCTCCTAATAAACCCACATACCAAATCTGATTGAAATCGGTTCACTCTAACTAAAGTTATCATCCGGACAACAAATTTCAGGGATTTTCTAAGTCAAATTACGTCAAAAAAGGGGCCATAACTCTCGCAAAAATTATCGGATTAAAACGAAATTCGGACTTGAGCTGTATTTTGATATATGTAATCCACAAAAAAACGGGTTATGCGTATAAAAATTCCAAAATCGAGTTATCATCCGGAAACCAAAAAACATAAGAAAAACTGAATTTTCTGAGTCGAAAAAGGGGCATAACTCTGCCAAAAATGGTCGGACAGAACCCAAGTTCGAACTTGACCTGTGTTTTGGTGAAAGAAAGTAATATTCCAAATTTGGATTCATTCCGATAAACTATACTAAAGTTATCATCCGGACAACAAATTTCAAGGATTTTCTAAGTCAAAAAACGTTAAATAAGGGGCATAACTCCGGTGAAAATTGGCGGGCGGAACCCAAATTCGAACTTGAACTTACTTTTCGGCTAATAAACCCACATACCAAATTTTACTAATTTTGGTTCACTCTAACTAAAGTTATCATCCGGACAACAGGTTAACGGATGCCCGGACGGACAGACCAATACTATAATACGGCCTTTTTTTCAAAAGGGCGTATAAAAATCAGGACCGATTATCAAGTGAACGGGTTCGAACCCCGACATGACATGATCAAAAATCAGGACCGATTATCAAGTGAACGGGTTCGAACCCCGACATGACATGATCAAAAATCAGGACCGATTATCAAGTGAACGAGTTCGAACCCTGACATGACATGATCAAAAATCAGGACCGATTATCAAGTGAACGGGTTCGAACCCCGACATGACATGATCAAAAATCAGGACCGATTATCAAGTGAACGAGTTTGAACCCTGACATGACATAATCAAAAATCAGGACCGATTATCAAGTGATCTAGTGGTCCCAACTCTCGGTGAAAGGGCTTCCTTTTAAGGATGTCCCCCCCCCCCCACCCTGGATGAGGTCGTTGGGTCGTGTATAAGATCATCGCAGTCCGATCTCAACGAGATGTGAACGAGTTCGAACTTCGAACCCCAACATGACATGATCAAAAATCAGGACCGATTATCAAGCTTTATCTGAACCTCATTGGCTTGGATTACAAATTTAGTGGACTGCAGATCGGGAAAATGTTGATAAAAGTTGAAATATATCCTTGATATGTGAAGATAGGATATATAGCAAAACTAGGTTTACTTCGCAGCATTTCTTGAATTCAGAAACTGATCTCATGTTAAGACAATCATTTGACATTACTCAATATATAGCCCGGCCTGAGTTCTTGTAGTTTATTCGAGAAACCATTACTTCTTGGCACTGGCAGAGTATTGTGAGCGTCCTACCGGTATATATGTACGTGTTTTTGCCAAATACAGAGGAGAATATAATGGCATCAATACTCATAAATCTTCAAATTCTCAATTCTGAAAAGGATGTGACAGTTCATTGACCAAATTCTGTCTCAGACACAAGGATTTATCCGGCGCATGGACCTACCAATTATTGTATTTTGAAGTTCGAAGTTTTATTAATAGCTAATGATGAAACATACATATTACATTTGGCTATAAATTATAATAATAATAATGATGATAAAATTGTAATCAACTGTGAATACAATAACATGTGAGTGACAGGTGGTCGGAATCCTAAATTAATAATACTAAATAGTCATATCATCTTCTCTTCTTCTTTTTTTTTGTGTTAAACACATCTGCACAAAAAAGTTCATTGAAATGTAAACATGTATAAGTAATTATTATCCAATTGTCACACTAACCACATGTACATGCACTGGGCTTAAAATATGACCTCTGAGATCAAATCAATTATCTTTTCAATTAATTTTTCAACAATGATACATATATCAGCATCATAACTTGATAAGATTAATATCATCTTTTCAATATCAGACATATTATTAAATTCATGTATAAAATCATTTAATGAGTTTAATATAATGTTCCTGTCATATGAATATTTTTTACAGAACAAAATTAAATGATGTTCATCTTCAATGTCATTTGTTCATAAAGCACATGTCCTTTTATTTTCTGCAGTTTTATTTGGCCTCTTATGTCTTCCAGTTTCAATATGTAATGAGTGGGCACTTGTCCTTAATGTGGACAATGACCATCTACATTGCGGTTTCATTTGAGATAGATAATTTTCTAATTTAAATTCATTTTTTATTACACCATACCGCTATACTTAAAGTAATTGACCACCAATAACGAGGTGTCACCCCGTTAATATGGCGGTACTATACCGCGGTATCCTCCAATACCGCGGTACTGATACCGCTTGTTAACGCGAACAAGTATGTGTGAGTAAATACCTCCCCTAAAAGAGTTCCATGAAAATCACCGCGGTATTCAACAAAATTAATACGGTGCCCGCTAAAAGACCACGGTATCATTATCGCCCAATACCGTAACTCCACGCCATGACCGTCTCGATACCGCTACCGTTTATTACCGGTATCACCGCGGTCATGACCGGGGTATCACCCCGTTTTTCTGGTCAATTACTTTGAGAATAGCGGTATGTTCTTTTGAGTTTGTATTAGTTAGCTGTTTGACATTGCCACTGATTAACAAAACACGATTTAAAATTCTTTATAATATCATTCTCTATTTTTTGGGGCATTTTAGAACATTGGTTATGCCATACTTCATCCAGATTACAATTGATTAGGATTGTTTTTAAACCGATAAGTAATTTGCCCTTTTTTTATATTATTATGACTACATAAATAAGCTGTCATGTGAACTACTACATAAACAGAACAAATACCGTGTAATAGTCTGAGAATGTCAAATGTAATTGGAAACCGGCCTACAAGCTGCCAGGTTTGCTTGCTTTTAAATTAATACATGTACCTAAGATGTTTTTGTAGCATCTTAAAGCTAATTTTTCATATACATCTTTATCATAGCGATTAGTTAAGGAAGTAGGATTTAATCTGTCACCAATATTGTCACAGTAAGAAGCCCAAACTTCACAAAAATAAGTTAAAATAGGCATAATAGTTTTATGATATATTGCTGTTTTTTTTGCAATGTAATTGTAGTTGTAATTTGAAGATAACAGTTCAAATGAGTTGATACTGATGCTTTGCAATTAATGTATCATAATGTGCTTATGATTCCGGCCATCTGTGCGGACTGTTTTATTCAGAAGATTAAAGGTTACACTACAGTCTCGGCATTGGAAGCGATAATCAATTGCTCAATGAAATGCATGAAATCATGCCATTCTTCCATGTCTGAAACCCTGAGTAGCTGACTGAATGTAGGACTTTAGTTCATTTTACAGCCGAACTACATCATCTATCCAGTGAGGGCATTAAAATCGTCGACTACAGTATATAATCTGAATTGACTGGTCCTCGGACTATAAACCTTGCCATCGCTCTGCTTTGGATGTTGTTATTATAGACTGGTATGGACTATCGTCATTTTGGATTTCAGGTCAGAATACTGACCGGGACTAAAATAGAACAGTGCAAGCTGATTGGCTGACGTGATTTGTGTGTTGTAACTTGTGTTCAAAGACCCAAGTTTCACTTGATTCTGCCGATCTCTGGCGGGAATAAATTATCAAAACGTATTACATGTATTTTGATATCCTTCTTCATACTAGTATTTGTGAATATATATTTTAAATATGTACAGTAAACTTTTTTTCTCAGAACAGACACAATGTATTGTTTTACGATGGGTATCTGAGTATTGCTGTTGTCTCTCCGTCATTATATTTGGATCGATGTCGATGACGCAAATGACGTCATCTACTTAAGGTCTTTGTTCACCCATTTTTTTTCCAAATTTTGATAAGAGTCCAAATAAAGGATTCTGTTCATGTATATTCGTAATCACAGAAACCATGCCCATTGATACAACATTTAAGAGTATACTTCATGGTGGATTATGTTAGAAATACAAAATGAGAACTTTATAGAGATTTAAAAAAATAATATTTACAGGCAATGCCAATGGTCCAAGAAAAACAAAGTCCATATCTAAGAATCAAATATGGGAATATGTACTTAACACTGTGAAGAATGATGTACTATAAAAAAAATATATATTTCTTGAGTGTTCTTTGAAAAAATTACTTTGAACCAGTTGTTGACAAATGATATACCGTACTAACTTCATAATATGGTTGACTGAGAGCCAGCAGTTTATGGGTCATCTTTTCATGGCTTATGTCCAGTCTGGTGTGAATAGCTTTTAGCTGGTGTCAACTTCCACGGGGTCGTCCCGTTTTGCAGACACCTATTGTTTTCGGTAGGTTAGGGTAGAGGTGTGAATAATCCTACTTAGGCCCTTCCTAGTTGGTTTGATTGGATTCGGTTTTTTTCTGCCCTTTTTATTATGGGAAATAACGGAGGTTTGGGTTGCATTTATGACTGTTCTGGATAATATAAAATGCATGCAAATATTATAACACAAAAACATGAGCTACACACAGTGACCGCATAACTTGGCCATTTCATCCAGGAACTCTACTTCGTCTATTTCGCCTGCCAAGTACACTCTCTTGAAATGCCATCTTGAATTTTCCAAGGCACGATACTTTCTTTTCTGTGGGTTCACTTTGCCGCCCGCACTTATCTGGTATGGGGGGGTGGGTATGGTTGTTTATATAAGCAGTACTATGCGAAAATGCCATGCCTGGAAGTAAAAGTTAACAGTGTATGTAGCACAATTTACCACCCGACAGCCTGTTTACTCGCCAATTATGATGCGGCTTCCTTTGATGATCTTTGATGTCACAGCCGAAGTTTGGCGGTCATCTTCAAAGAGTTCGGTGTGTGAAATGTTCTCAGTCAGTGGCGGGCCAGCAGCATCCTTTGCTTTTATGCCGTGTCACGTCCTTGTCATTGTTTATAAATTATGTTTAACTGTGAATTTATGTTCCTATGGATTGGTAATTATCGATCATTATATCCATAATGAACGACGTGCATCGGAATGCATCTATATTTCATTTTGCAAATCTCATACCATAAAACGTTCACCATTATTGACAAAGTCATGGAATGTTTAAAGTTACTGGACAGTTATCAGTAACAAGTTTGTGTCGTTACTTATTAGTGCTACATGCATTACATTCTCCAAAGTGGTAACCGCCTGCACGCACTTTGAATAACAAGACTAAAAGTACAGCAGATACCTAACCCGCGAAATCAAATATGTCAAGTGACGCAATCGATACACAATGGGATTCTTTTAAAAACTAACCATAGTCTGTTTTCAAAAAGTATGCGACAGTTCCACACGCTTTGAGTGGCACCGCGAAGCATGCGTGTTCACGGGAAAACATTGAATGACAGGACAGATATTTTTTTTAATTCTCATCCGCGTAAATAGCGATGAGGAGGACGTTTACCTGCCGTGAAAATTTGAGATTAGTTGGCCGATGACAGGCGGGCAGCTCAGAATGACAAGCCTGCTGACTGACAGTTTATAACTGTGTTCAGTGTGGACGTAAAGTAGTCATTGTAATTTTGCAGTTATCACGTGTTTACCTGGGCCCGTGTAATATGGGCCGCATATATGAACGATTAATTGACTAACCGTCGATTATAACGGTCGATTAGTCGATTATGAAAACTCATAGTCGTGGCAACCCTTACCCTATTATCAGGTCTGGCAAATGTGAGAATACAGCTACAATAGCTATATTCAGCTAACCTAGCTGTATTCAGCTATATATTATACTCTCAAACCGGCTGTTTTTCGATAATAAACTAGAAGCGCTAATTTGCGCATCAAAATTAGGCTACCATATTCTCCGGCCACCCTCAACCAATTCAAAGCCGTCACTTGTTTTCTGACAAAGTGTTGCCTTTTGTCGACACGGCAATTCTGATTTTGTGTGAAGACTTACTACGGTGGCCGATGTCAGTAAATATTCTGGGGACTATTTTCTGCGAATGCATTCATTAACTAACTTATAAAATAAAGATCAAATTCATCCCAAACACTCGTTTACTTCTTCCCGATGCTAAACCGGTAGGTGGCGTTAGAATGGTGTACCGGTACCTATATTTAGAATTACATACCACTAGCGGTTTGTGAGCGATACTGGTAACTATTCATAACGGTATATACAGATATTGTGCGGCATATTGCAAATGTACGGCACAACATAGGGACAACTGAAATGAAAATGCGACTTATATAATTTCTGAAGTATTTCAGACATGAAGTCCTGGTCGTTAGCGAGTCAGAACTATTAAATCTGTTTTGGCGGGAAAATATATAATGTGTGAAAACTTACTAAACATAACATTGTTATCTGTATTTTCGCGATTCGACATACATGTATGCGTTTCCGTATTTTTGGAGAGAGTCAGCTCAAGCAGTGAGTGGAACTCTCTCGGTTAAACTCTGGCTAGAGATGTTCCCCTTTTTACCTGTTTTAACGCACCAACCAAACTGCGTTTTAGCAGCATTATATTGATACTTCCGGGAATGATTAAGATGTTCCATCTTCGGTGATAAATATTGTATTTAATGAATTTTTCAAGGTACAATGTATTCCGCATTGGATAAGAGAGTTATTAAAACGTTATGACCGACATCGACCGCCGTAGTAAGTTTTCACACATATTAAATCACCATCGCCGTACCAACAAAAGGCAACACTTTGTCAGAAAATAAGCGACGATTTTGATTTGGTCGAGGGTGACCGGAGAATATGGTAGCCTAATTTCGATGCGCAAATTAGCGCTTCTAGTTTATTATCGAAAAACAGCTGGTTTGAGAGTATAATATATAGCTGAAAACAGCTAGGTTAGCCAGACCTGATTATGGCCTATAACTATATACATTGTGCTATATATCATTTGAAAGGGTATTGCATTCTGAATACAAAACTGAAAGAATTTTGAAGATTGCCCTTGTTATACAAAAGTTATGGCCCTTTGAATTTTCGGGAAGTCAAAATTTTTCCGCCAGTCTTAGGTGACAGTAGATTCGAATATTGCCCATGAGGGTCAAATCGCATGTACTACCTTCAAGAAATGTTTCAACCTACATTTCTATTCGTGTCATATCATTTTGAAGGGATTATTATTCCGAATAATATTATATATGAATTGAGTCCCCTGGCCTTCTATATCTTGAGTTATATCCCTTGGATAGTATAAAAATTCTACATATATATTCTTGTAGGTCAAAATCTGCTAAATTTCTAAATCTGCCGAGTGCCGACGGATTGTAATCATCTGTACCAACTATGGCAAATGGTCTGAAGCAGTAACACATAATTGTTAAATATCATTTGAAAGGGCTATTCATTCTGAATAGAAATCATAAAGAATGTAGAAGATTGCCCTTCTTGGTCAAGAGTTATGGCCCTTTGAAGTTTTACAAATTCATATTTTGTTCTGCCGGTTCAAGGTTCGAACCCCATCGGTAGGGGTAAAAACTATATGGACTACCGATACCCGTAGCAAAGATTTCAGAAGACTTAAATACATGTACATACAAGTAATATATTATTTTAAAGGGTGTTTCATCCAGAATAATAATATGGCTAAATTGCGAAAATTTGCCCTTCTGTGTCAAGAGTTTCATCCCTTTGACATAATTTTACATTGTATTAATACCAGACCTAAAGCTTCAAATTTTGAGTTTTATTGTAAAGTCGATGAAGTCATACATCTATTATTTGTATTACCTAAAACAAAAATGTCTTTGACATTTACATACATGTATATGTCCTATATCATTTTGAATGGTATTTTTTTGCTAATTACAAATCTGAAATATCTTAGAAGATAATCATTAATATGGTTAAACAACATGTGTCCTTTGAAATTAATAAATGTGTGATATCTATCATATCTTCCTGACAAATGTTACCAGTAGGTTAAGTCGGGCAGGTGGAGTGACATTAAATAATTTACACATGGCTATAGTTTTATCACTGATACAGTAGTGATCAGATCTAAATAGGATAGTGTATTATAGTATATGCTCTAACTCTTTCGTAGCAAGCCCTCCCCTTTTATTGGAGGGACACTACAACTCAACTGCCATAGTACATGATGGGTACAGTCAGTCAGGTTATAGCGGATCATCGTGTATAGCGGATCAGATGATGTTTCCGCAATAAAATCTCATTATTAATAAAAGTTGTGGCCATTCTTTTGTGGTAGTTTTATGAAAATACTTATTAAAATTTACCGTACAAAGTTACATTCGAATTGTCCGTCGGCAACTTCATTTTTTAACATTTTTACGAAGCCGACCGAAAAATTCCGAAACGAAATTAGGCAAGCCGGGTCGTGAATATTTTTTTTATGAAAAAATTAAATGAAGTTGTGGATCAGCTACGCTAGTGGTAAGTATTTTATTTTGTTGTTCCATCATAATAATTCATGCCATAAAAATTTAATTTTGATTGGTATTTCCCTTCATCTTGAAAGTGTCCATTTGTGTTGCCTGCATGAGTCGTTAATAGCGGATCGCACATGCGCAGTAACCAGTAAAGTTAAAACAAAACTATTTTTAGAAAATATAAACAACTGGCATGCTCGTTTTCTGCGGGGTTTTCTGTTACTAAGTACATTAAAACTAGAGTTATTGTGCAAAACTATCTTCAAACTAGCTTGTTACAATACATCTTGTGCTAACAAGGTGTAAAAGTGAGGTAGGAAGTGTAAAATTATTCACAAAAGTGGTCCGCTACTGACCAATTTACACCTGTCAAACGATCTAATTTTCCGAAATAAAGGAGGAAGCAGTATATACATGTCTATAAATATCAATGAAAAAATCCAGGAAATTCCTTTTAGTTGCAGAGAAATACGGGAAAAATTAAAAAGTGATCCGCTATACCCTGACTGACTGTAGTTTCGTTGAAGTGCGCCCTAGCGTTTGGTGAATCGAAATTTAGTGTTTGACTGATGTTCGCTTTAAGTTTAATTTATAGTCTACATCTGAAATTGAAACTTATTTTGAATGAAAAAAACAAAAACAGAATTTAGTATTTTAGAAGTCGAAATTAGTCCAATTTTAATTCCATCAAGAATTTGAAGAAAGTTTCAACTTTCAGTTTCAATTGACAATTTCAATTTTCGGGTCACTATGAATACCGAACACAACCGAAAACAAGTCAAAATAAGGGTTAAAAGACGGAAATATATGAAATAAAGTTTATAATGATGTGTGTGTATATGTAAGCTAGTGATATGTGAAGTTTGATGCAATTCGGCCGATTAAAAGTTACGTTAAACTTAATGAAAGTTTTATGTAATTTCACGCCGAGTCAGAGTCCGGCGTGATGGCGGCTAACTATGAATACCGAACACAAGTCCAAATAAGGCGTAAATAAGGGAAATATATGAAATAAAGTTTATAAAGATGTGTGTGTATATGTAAGCTAGGGATATGTGAAGTTTGGTGCAATTTGGGTGATTAAAAGTTACGTTAATGAAAGTTTTATGTAATTTCACGCCGAGTCAGAGTCCGGCGTGATGGCGGCTAGCTCTATGAATACCGAACACAAGTCCAAATAAGCCGTATATAAGGGAAATATATTAAATAAAGTTTATAATGATATGTGTGTATATGTAAGTTAGTGATATGTGAAGTTTGATGCAATTTGGCCGATTGAAAGTTGCATTATTTGTAGGTTTATGTACAGTATTAGCTGCCGGCACGCAAACCAGAGTTCGGCAAGATGGCGGCTAACTATGAATACCGAACACAAGTTCAAATAAGGCGTATATAAGGGAAATATATAAAATAAAGTTTGTACTGATGTGTATTTATATGTAAGTTAGTGATATGTGAAGTTTAATGCAATTTGGCAGATTAAAAGTATAGTTATTTGTAGGTTTATGTACAATATTACCTGTCGGCACACAAACCAGAGTTCGGCAAGATGAATACTGACCACAAGTATAAAAGGGAAATAAAGTGAGTAGTAGGGAAATATATAAAATAAAGTTTATAATGATGTATATGTAAGTTAGTGGCATGTGAAGTCGGCACGCAAGCTAGGGTTCGACGAGGATTTCTATGAATATTGAACACAAGTCGAAATAAGGGATGATTAAGACATCACCGACAGGTGATAATTAATTTCCCCTAACATCTGGCACTGCGCAGTAGAGCCTTTGTTGTTGATTAATTACCGATGTGCGATCGTGGATTACTCTGGCTTACCGAAAAGATTTCAGGGATGTTGGTGATGATTAAATTGGCATTTATCCAACTGAAGGCAATGCACACGGTAACACCAAAACGATATCGGCGCCATATCAACGTCTTTCAATAAAGCAGCAGGCCCTCATTGACGACGGAATTAAACATGGTCAAAAACCTAGCCAAATTAAGCGAGTTGTTGGCAAATTATGTCCGAAAGATACAGTTAAACTCCAGAAAATTCACAATCAGCGTTACTACCAACAACGTAAAGCCAGACCCGAGCAAGAGCGTAGAAAAAATACGGCTGATGATCTCATCGCCATGATGAATAAGGCGGTCGGAAGTAAGTATATAAAAGGTGTATTTTCTACTGACCCCACTAATCCACCATCTGTCGTCTGCCATACCGATGAGCAGATAACACTCTTAAAGTCTGCAATAAAAAGTTGGTCAGTTATCGGTATTGATCGGACATTCAATCTTAGCGCCTGTTATGTCACAACAATCTGTTTCAAAAATCTGAATATTGTTAGAAAGGGATCGGAATCCATTCCAATTTTACTCGGTCCTGTATTTTTACACTGGGATGGTTCTTTCCAGGCATACCATCAGTTCTTATCATATATTAACAGCAAATTAGTCGACATTCCTCCTGCCAATGTTGTGTTCGGCACCGATGACGAGATTGCTCTTGTAAATGCAATCTCGACCTGTTTTCCTGGGAGCACACACACATTGTGTACTCGCCATCTAAAGGAAAACCTCATGAGAAATATGTGCAAAAAAGAGAGCCAAGTAGCGGTAAGTAAACTAGTGGGTAAGATATTTAATAGTGAGAAAGGCCTTCTCACAATAGATAGTAAGTTGGTTTACGAGGAGGTCGAAGCTGACATTATGACGAAAAATAAAAGTAAGTATATTGAGTCTTTCATGCTCAGATTAAGGTTCAAAGTCTTCGAGGCTCGTCAACAAAATAATGTAATTCCCAAACTTTGGACCAATAATAATTGTGAGAGTTTAAACCATATTATCAAATTGAAAAATGAGTGGAAAACGTTGCGACTGACCGACTTAACAGACAATTTATCAGAAATAGTTGACGATCAATTACGGGACATTAGAGGTGCTTTACATGGCTGTGGAAATTTTCAATTAGCGAATCAGGCAATATCATTAAAAGTAAACAATAGTACATGGGTCAATATGACAGCAGACCAACGTGGCCGACGACTAAAACGACTAATGACGTACCGGTATGTTTATGATACTGCTAAACTACAAACATCAACGGATCCGGGCCCACTCGCCCCAGGGCCCACTCGCCCCAGGCAGTTTTTGGGGCGAGCTGGCCCAGCTTTCAGGGGCGAGTTGGCCCGGGTATTACATTTGTATTAAAGTTGTAAATAAGTTAATATATATTGATATATTAATTTTTTAAGTTCATATTATGATATATTTCAGAGTTATGTCCATCAATTTCGACATTTAGATTACTTTAGGCACGTTTGTTAGCAAAGATAATAGCCAGTATATCACACTAGTTGGTTTGAACGACGAACCCCCAGATAGCATAACTACGTTGGGCCAACCATTTGCCAAACGTTGGCCCAACGGTTGGCAAATGGTTGGGCTGCTCGTTGGGCTACCAGTACATCTCCCGACATAAAAGGGTTAATATTTTGGTAATAGCATTCTATTGCTAAATTAATACTTTACTTCTTTCTAACTGTTTTTTGGGCGCCTGGAGTTTGGGCGCCCATACCTGTTACAGGTACCAAATCTGGCCTGGAAATTACCCTGCGCCTGACTATTCCGAAAACAGCGGCTATTGCCAAAAAACCAAGTAAAGCGAGTAAAATCTTTCATATATTTGCCTTATTTACGCCTTATTTGGACTTGTGTTCGGTATTCATAGTTACGTAGCCGCCATCTTGCCGAACTCTGGTTTACGTGATGACAGCTAATATTGTACACAAACCTACCAATAACTAAACTTCTAATATGTCAAATTGCATCAAACTTCACATATCACTAACTTACATATACACACATATCATTAGAAACTTTATTTAATATATTTCCCTTATATACGCCTTATTTGGACTTGTGTTCGGTATTCATAGAGCTAGCCGCCATCACGCCGGACTCTGACTCGGCGTGAAATTACATAAAACTTTCATTAATGATTAACTTTTAATCGGCCGAATTGCATCAAACTTCACATATTACTAGCTTACATATACACACACATCATTATTTCATATATTTCCGTCTTTTAACTCTTATTTTGACTTGTTTTCGGTTGTGTTCGGTATTCATAGTGACCGCAATTTTCATTCAAGAATTTCAACTTTTTTCCAAAAAAAAAAAGTCGGATGTATAACTTTCGACTCGAGTTTCGTGCTGTTTACCAACCTTCTCGCATTTTTTGGTCGAGTTCATCTACCGTAGGCTCTATGAGCTCGTATCCCTCCGGTGGTGGCTTCTTGCTTCGCCTTATTTTTGGCATAATTATACGTATGTATGTCGAAATACTCTCTTCAATTTCAAAACACTACGACCGAGTACGATGTAATAACCGTGTGTGATAAATGCGCAGATATTAAAATCGGATATAGGCGTGGCTAAAATCGGGACACACTAATAGTTGTAGTCCGAGCCCGAGTCCGAGTCCAGTAAAATGTGTAGTTGGGATTTTCAAATTCGTTTATTGTCGTTAATATAATTCCAATAGTGATGAATTTTGGTTTGTGGTAAGTTATGCTAATTACAAATAAAAAAAACTAAAAAGATAATTTGTAAGTCTTATATTTCAACTTTTATTGACGCCCGGCAAACACTGATATACATCATTACTCCTTCAGCAGATATATAACAAGAAGGGAATGCCTAAAATCCTGTACATCATCTCGATGTTAGCATTGGCAAACGCTTCGAATATATTGTCATGGATTAATTAAATGTGTGATATGTATTGGCGTAAGAACTGTTTCGTATTCAATGAAATGCTATTAAAATAAGACATTATAATCGAAGTGACTTAGTCGGACAGGTGCGTAGCATAATATACCACCCGACGCTCATCGGACATGCTGCAGCTGTTTCCATTTAAAAACACGCGAATTTGTGAAATTTGCACGGATTGTGGAATGTAATGTCAGCGACGATTGTTTCTAGGTGCAGTGAAATGATTGCCCTTTAGAACAATTCAACTGCACGTAGAAATCACTGACGCCTGGCAATCACTGACACAAATGATGCCTATTACGTGTTGTAATACATTTAGTCAGCGTTTTGTGAACAGTGAAATACTGTCACAACGATTACATATTATATTATGTAATTGCTCATGTTTCTGTTGTTGACGTTAATGGACCAAATGACGAACACAATTGCATGAAATACGTATGGACACATATTTTGAGACGGCATATGCATTGAAAAGAGTCAAATAATAAAAGAAATTACGTGCAGGAGGAATGAACGCGTCACGTAAAAGTTGAAATATAAGACTTACAAATTATCTTTTTAGTTTTTTTATTTGTAATTGGCATAACTTACCACAAACCAAAATTCATCACTATTGGAATTATATTAACGACAATAAACGAATTTGAAAATCCCAACTACACATTTTACTGGACTCGGACTCGGGCTCGGACTACAACTATTAGTGTGTCCCGCTAAAATGTTTGGGTGATGGGGAAGTAGGCGTGTCCTAATTTGATCGACATAAAATTTAGCTTAAAGTTGTTCGAGCTTTCCCAGCGTCGATATAATATCTCCATGAAAGCCGATATTCTGGAAGAAATCAGCATGATCTGGGTTATATTGGTCCCATGCATGACCCTAATAAGTAAGTGACATACGGTAACAGGTCCATCAAATATGCTGCCGCGGTGAGCGCGTTCCCATCACAGGGTCCTGTGACGCGCTCCGGTGCCCGCCCCCTTTGCACTGCCCCTACACGCCGACCTGTATACGCGCCTGCTTCACGTTAATAGTACTATACTAAAGACAAGGGGGAAATACAAATCCCCCGTTTTACCATCGCTCGGAAATCGGACACATTTAGCAGACGGGTGTGTCGGCGAAAGATTCCCCTTTCTATCAATACCACAAGCGACCTTCGTTTCCATTTCTATTCATTGATTATTATTTTTTAACCACCAAATATTGCCCACAGAGAGCGAAAAACCAAGATTGAACCGGCTCAGAAATAATGGCGATATGATTCTCCTAAATTAAATTCACCACCATTCAGCTTATATATATACCAAGTTACAATTAAAGGGGTACTGTACGCCATTTTCATTAAATTTTCGGTGACAACAACGATCTAATATCGATAATATATAGAAACATAAGAAATTTGAGTCGAAGATGTATTCTGTAAACGCTCAGGTTAATATGCTATCTTAAAATTTTATAATTTAAAAGTTAATAATTTGATATCAATTGAATTTATGACTGGAGCCATAAAATGGCGTCAATTAAATTACGAATTTCCGTAATCAAACAAAGTAATTGAGGGATACTGGATTGTTAAACCGATCGCACACACGATCGCTTAAAATATTATGATGATACGGGAAGAACACTCAAGCCACTCACTGACTAGCGACGATTCAATAACTTAAATGATTATATGGGACTAGTATGCCTATAATATAACTTTTATTTGATTCATTTGGTTGAAAACTGTACAAAAATTACTCGACAACGACAATTTGTATTTTTGCATTCGGTAAATTTGTTATCCGTAACACTACTTCGTACTCAACAGACTTTCAAATAATGAAAAAATTGTTACCTTATTCTCCGACTCTAGTCTGGTCGTTGAAGCATTGGACCTAGAACAAATTGTTTACAAGCTGTTTTTGGTGTCATATTGTCGGGCAGAATGTAGGGAACAACATATCCAAAATCCGCTAAAATCCGCTTTGGGGAAAATTCTCTATTGAAGATGGCGTCCATAATGTCTGTTGTTATCAGAAAATACTGAATTCTGCGGCAGGTGCTTCAATTAATGCCAAATTCGTAATAAATTGAAATATACACAAACATTTCTTAGTCGTAAACCATATATGTAGAATATTTTTCCCAAAATGGCCACCAAAATGGACAAAATCGAATGAAATTTAGGTTCAAATAAACTTCCTTATATAATATGTACGCAAGGAACGATTGAACAAACAAAATAAGTAAGCAATATGCACATAAGCTTTTTACATTAATTGGTGATGTTTTGTCATGGAATTGTGCACCAACATTAGACCATGTTTTATAATTATTTATTTCATTAAATATAGTTCTCATTTCGTTCACGCCATCCAGAATATCATGGAGTGAAATGTTAATACGCCCGTATATGTTTAGCTGCCTATTTATATATAATGCATGTATATAAGTAACCCAAAGAAAGCACAAAATTGAGTTAAAAAGAACTTAATTACTAACTATATACCGGTACACGGACTGTACGAGTGTGCATAGTGTGCATTGCGCTGTAGCTTATTCTAGTTGTAAAGTGGCCACTGAAGTAATTTTAACAAAATTGTCTAATAAGAAACCGGGTTGGTAGCAGAATGAAATTAGTCTTACATACAATGTACTATGTACAGTCTCTTTGACCTGGTGAGATTCGGTGCTAATCCATTGAATATATGAGTGTTTCTTTACAGTATAATAACCATTGCGACATACGTGTATCGTTTATTATCACCGGGAGTGTTGACAATTCCGGAAATATAACTAGTATTTATACATCTAGAGTATGCACTTAAATTTCGGCGTTGCATTCAATATTTAATCACCATTCCTAATGAAACTACCATGCACTGTGAGGCGAAACATTAGTTCGTGTGTTGCATGCACGAGCTATTTTTGTTTTGCCCAACAGTTGGATATTGGAAAAGCAGAACACCCAAACGTTAAAGACGTAAATCATTGGGGGGTTGACTTGCTGTGCATTGACCGATGATCCTTCAGATTGATCTGTTTTAATGATGTGTGTACCTTTAAAGATATTTAACAACCGACTTGTATATTGCCCATACGTATTTCACTCTTATGTAGTTACCCAATATGTTGCTTTCTACGTGGTATGGTTTGGAGTTGCGGCCATTTTGACAGCCATTTCATGGCCACGATTGTATAATTTTCTGTCCGTGTCACTCTACTCGCTCCCGCATTCTAATTTAACACAAACTGATATAACGGCATAATTCTGATGCCACTATATATCGTATAATGACTTATATCGAGAACTGATGTAGTATAGACAACCATGTTGGACGCCATCGTGGATAACAAAGTTTCCCCACCGCGGATTTTTGCGGATTTTGGATATGTTGTTCCTGATGCTTTTCCGCGTCGAATGACACCGAAAACAGCTTGTAAACAATTTGTTCTAGGTTCACCTCAAAATCGAGTCTCAACGACCAGACTACTCGGAGACTATAGAAACCAACAACAACATTTGGCGTACAGCTAGTACCCCTTTAAAGGTGCATAATCCTATCTAACGCTCGCAAATTACTATTTCATTGGCTTCGGGGGTAAAACATTTGATTCGAGTCGATGAACCCACCCACCCATCAAAGCTCAAATTGATCTGATATCGATTTTTGAAATCTATTATTTTTCACCACCAATACTTTATAGTAGCCCAGTAAAAATTCGACGAGGAGACGGTCTCGGACAAAATTACCAGTGAAGATGGATAACTCTAAAATCAAGTGGCTTTGTTGTGTAAGATATTTGACAAATCGGCCGGCCACATTTCGTTGCACAAAATGTTGATAAATAACAGGTTTTGGGCAATTTTATACCATATATATAGTTGACTGTGGTTAGCACTATTTTGGGGCAATTAATCGATTCTGATAAAAAATGTTGTTGGAATCTGATGATTTAAAAGGTTGGAAATATACTGCTATTTTATTAGTAAGTGACACCCTATAGGCCTACGAACTTCATCTTTAGGGATGATATTGATGAACGGCTACCGCAGGCCTTTGGCTTCTTCAAGATATTTATCGTATTCAGCGCATATGGTTTCTCCATATTATTTGAGTAATTTACTTGTTCACAGAGCAATCGCAGGGATGTCAGATACAACTTGAGGTATCAGCGTTAACTATATTGGCGTTAACTGTACTGACAGTGCCAGTGAGCAGAAAAAGTCTCGGGTTAAAGTTTTGACAGATCACACGGCTATGTGTATTCTGATCAGGTTGGAAGTATACCAAAAGTTTATGTTCACAGAAATGTGTGTAGAGGTTGCTGAGGTATTGGATGATCAGGTTCGTCGAGTTTATGAACAGTTCTGCACTGAATGTAGCACAGCGATGTGTATGAAGTTTAACCCTTTACCCAACAGAACGGCCCTGTGCCAATGCATTCTCTTATATATGCGAGTCGACCATAGGTCGCCTCGCATATATAAGAGAATGCATTGGCTTAACACATTAAAAATTATAAAAAAATTAAAGAATGTAAGAAAAAATGGTAAAAAGTGTTAAAAAATATTTTTTTTAGGCCAATGCATTCTCTTATATATGCGAGGCGACCTATGGTCGACTCGCATATATAAGAGAATGCATTGGCACAGGGCATAACTGTAACTATCACAATGTGGTCAAGGAGCCGGTTCCAATGATATCCATATTTGTATGGTTCTATTGCTCAACCGAACAGACAGACCGAAGATATTTTAGGCTGTTGAAGCTTTATTTGGCCGGTTTTGGCCGTTTTGTTGGGTAAAGGGTTAAGATATGATGATACTATTATTACCGGATAAAATGCAGCTTGTGCTCAGAATTGATAAATTCAGATTTAATAATTACGATTGTTAGAATATTTTCGCCAGAATATGCCGACGTCACTTCTTGAGGTCAACTGAGTTCGCATACTTTTAAAAATAATTCAATACTGCAGTAAATGTCTCTTTCACATTAAATTACCGCTTTCAATTGACAACTCAGTGATTTGTTGTTCAGAACAAATATCATGTCTTCTATGTTTAAATATTGTCGCAATTGTGATATTTCATTACATTTAATTGTGGTTTTATGTGAGCTGTTCCCTAACGCGTAAACCATGTCATCATACAAATGGTAACGGGACGTTCTCGTACTAAAAACAACATTTCTCTTTCCCAATATCTTAGCTGGTTTTAGTACGAGCAGACTTGGACTAGATATTGCTATAGCCTCTGTGAACTGAATATTCTTTTTGAGTGTGTTATGTAAAAAATGCCAGGTTATGCAACATGTTTAGTTTTTGTTAATTTACATAATAAAGCGTACGAACTTGTCAATAACATACTATTTATGCGATATTTATGATTGGTATAAGAACAAAATCTGTCTATATTTTAATAATACCCCAAAGGGCCAAACGGTGCACCTACAGCCAAATCAAGGCTTCTACACCGAACAACGTACAGATACAGATACAGAATATTCTTTCTATTTATGGCGGTTTTAACGGATGTGACTATTATAACAGCAATACCCACCGAATAGGTCATCCGTGCCTTTAAACAACGTTTTTCTAGAGCATGGTGACACAAGTGTTTTTGTTTACAAACTAAATTTCAGTGAAGCCCCATTTTTCCCGAAGTGGGATTATCAGGGTGTAAGATGTCGCTTTAAAACTTAACTCCGCCTACTTAATTGAACGCCCATCGATATTCCACGCCCATTGCTTTTCTCGACGTAACAAGTAAAGTAGACTGGTACCCTGTCCCAACTCCAACTACTCGCCCGTAGGGACAGGGATAGGCTAAACAGAAAGTGGAATTTTGAATTGTGTTTCCGGTTTGTGAGATATTGTTTTAAAATAGAAAAGCACATTTCAACATCGGTACGTTTTTCTTAATTTAATAATACAAGACGCAAGTATATAACTTTGACAACTACTCGATCAAATTGAATAGAGTGTTTTTCACAGGAATCGACGAACCCCGATCAATGGCAATAATTTGATCGAGTAGTTGTCAAAGTTATATACTTGCGTCTTGTAAGTTGTATTATTAAATTAAGAAAAACGTACCGATGTTGAAATGTGCTTTTCTATTTTAAAACAATATCTCACAAACCGGAAACACAATTCAAAATTCCACTTTCTGTTTAGCCTATCCTGGACTAGACGCTGGCTCTATGAGACTACGTCGTTACACTATGCACGCCGTCATGACGGCGAACAGAGCAGAGCGTCGGAGCGTCATAGAGCCAGTGTCTAGTCCAAGCCTATCCCTGTCCCTACGGGCGAGTAGTTGGAGTTGGGACAGGGTACCAGTCTATGTCCCTACGGGCGAGTAGTTGGAGTTGGGACAGGGTACCAGTCTACAAGTAAAGTCGTCCAAAAGCGGAAATGAATCAGTTACATGCGCACAAAACACTGACGCTGTGGTCCTTTTTCGCACGTGGTTCAGTGTTGATAGACGACATTTAGAAGCTCAAGAAATATCTTCATAAATTCAAGAAAATGAAAGCTAAAGTTTCACAAAAGGTTAGCCTAGTTTTGTTGAATGGTAATTATTTATTGTCAGTAAAAGTTTAATGTATGTCATGCGAGTTTTATTCTTGAATTTCTTCTATTTTGAGTTTAAATTTTCTCCGACTCCGGAATGATTCAATTCATCATGTCCGAATTGTGTGAATCTGTTATCAGGATTTCAAAGATAACACAATCCGCATTCAAATAGTATTATAGTTATATTAAACTATTATATTTATCTTTTACAGATATAGATGTCAAAACTTGTTGGCATTTTAAAATGTCTTTATTTCTTTTGTGGTTGTTCCATTCTGAACTTCCCAATTAATAAATTACTGAATCGGACTCTTGATTGCAATTTAGTGTTATTTTTTTCAATGACAGGGACCAGGGCCCCTCTCCCGATCAGAGTTGGATGAATCCAGGGATACATTGAGGTACACACACATCGGTGTGTTCGAATCTGCATTTTTGTATTCATGAGAGACCACATGGTCAGTAAATGACGATTTGAACAAAGAAGTTGTTCAGCCGATGAGGGTACTGGATGTTTCGTACCAATGTTTAGGTCGCTTCGTACCAATGATTTGGTCGTTTCGTATTATCGGGAAAATATATTAGAAATTCTAAGATAATTTCTAAATATTTTCTATGATGTCTATTAAAATATTTGAGATGGATAACACCAATACACTGAATAGCAATGGCTTGGAAAAAGAAATTGATGACAATTATTTGAAATCCACTCAGAAAACTTTAAAGAGTATCGCCAGCAAAGACTCTGACAATAAGCTTCAATTATTTGGAAAAATATATTCAAATTTTTATTGCCAGAAATTTCCAAATCACAAACAAGGTTATTAACATCATTCATACTAAGCACACACACATTGGCAATATAAAGAGACCGATACAAACGACCTAAACCTGATAGAAAAGACAGAAAATGTCTGGCATGTGATATATTAGAAGATGGACACTTTTTTTCTACACTGCATAACATATGTTCAACAACGTGATGTTTTATTGAACAAACTAAACATTAATTCTGCCCCTATTGCAAAAAATTCGTCTGAATCTTTTAAGATTCTAGAACAAATTCTAGATATATCTGCGATTACATATTAAATCATGTGCAGAATCAACCTAGAACTACAAGGTACACTTAATAAAACTCATTTAAAAAGAACTCAGTAGTACAGTAAACTGTAAATATAAAGCACATATTTCCAAGCTAGATACTTCGATATTGATTATATAGAGTGTGTTGGGATTACCCATTCATTGTTCTGTACTAGTCACTTTGCATGTTTCAGTTTTTATACCCCCCCCCCCCCCCCCCACTTTCGAAGATTACTGGATTGAATACAGGAGAAGTCGACCCCATACGAAGACGGCCCCAGAGAAGTCGGCCCCATTTATAACAGAACTATTGTTTAAAATCAATCTTTATTTATTTTATGATATGAAATGAAATATGAAACTGACAATATAACAATAACAAATACAGTTAACAATGCACATGTCGTCATCGCTGTCGTTGTCGGGTGCTGAAATCTCTGCGATCTTTCGTAGCAGCTGACTTGTCGTTAATTCTCGATCTCTGTACAACTTCCACAGGTTGAAAATTTGCCCCTGCACATGTGTGGTTTTGCTAGGTTGAATTCTACGCAGCTTATTCCCCCTCACTAACTGCTGCTGGAGGGGTATTATCTTTGCCCCGGAATGCTTGAGAAAATATTGAAAAATGAATTTTCATATGCTTGAGAAAAAATGGAAAGTTTTATCAAAATAAATTTTTTAAATCACTTACCTGTGTTACATATTCGATGAGTCCAGCGAGAATATCTGTCGCATTCTATGGACTATTGCCGTTCTCTGACAAGAGATTTGCAATAAACGCAGTCAACAGGCATTGTGCTGAATTGAGGAATGTATGAAAATCGGATAGCTGGGCTAACCTTATATACGTCTATAAATCCGAAGTGAGAATAATGAGCTTAATGGCTTCGTTCGCTAAGCAGCAATCAACAGTACTTAGCGGTTTCTTTCATTGTCTGTCGGTAACCATCGTTGTTTTTATAACTGAGCCGCTGTCAGTGATGTCCATAAGTGAAGTTCATTTTGTTATTACAACTAAGAAAACACTGCGGACTTCACAATTAGCCTACACAAACACGACACTAACTCAATCAAATTAAGTTGGGGACCTCATAATTTGCCTAAACAAACACTATCAATAAAATTAAGCCGATTTAATCTCTTCTAATTAATGGGGCCGACTTCTCTGGGGCCGTCTTCATATGGGGCCGACTTCTCCAGATACCACTGGATTGACTGACAGTCCCTCACGCTTTCTCCCTGTGTGTCCGTCCGTCCTCACAACTCGAACAACTATGAACTGATTTCAATAATTTTTTGTATGCAATCTCCTTAGGACTGCCTCTCCGCATGATGCTAATTGCAGTTCGGTCCGACTTTTTTTA
Source organism: Siphonodentalium dalli (assembly GCA_032622095.1). Taxonomy (NCBI): domain Eukaryota; kingdom Metazoa; phylum Mollusca; class Scaphopoda; order Gadilida; family Siphonodentaliidae; genus Siphonodentalium; species Siphonodentalium dalli. Next base: position 21,501,947 of record CP136065.1, read on the forward strand.
AAGTTGCGCCTCTTTTTCGACTTATTTTGACTTAGAAAATTCTGTCCGACTTAATAACTTTTAACAAACATGAACCTATTTCAATAATTTTTGGTATGCATGCTTCTCACAATACCCTCTCTACATGATGCGGCTAGGGATTGGCTCAGACAGTTTTTCTTAATATTACACTTCATTTTCGACGTATTTTGACTTAAAAAATTCTGTCCGACTTATTAACTTTAACAAATATGAACCAATTTGAATAATTTTTTCTGTACAAGCTTCTTGTGACACCATATCGATATTATTAGTCCGAATTTTTCTTTAAAGTTAAAAATCTTTGTTTGTTGTGTTTACGGATAATGCGGGTTGAATTTGCCACCGTGGGGGTATGCTAGCACTCGAGTGCACACCTCTTGTGTTTAAATTGTTTGGCTGACACCATTGTAATGGTTTGCTTTCCATAAAATCTTATGTCTATTGTCAATTTGTCCATTATTTTATTTCTAGTTATTATGGCATACCTGTATTAATATATGTGTATATACACTGTATCATAAAGTCTGTTCAGTTTAGCGAAAGATTGTCGAGTCTTTAGAAGTGCTCATCAGTGATTTCACACCTCACTGATGATTCACCGTTAATTCTTTACTCTCCCTGATTTGCCACATATCAAGTCCAATCCCTTTATTCCACAGGAAGAGTGACTAACGACACTTAACAACTAACAGGTCGCAAGTAGTCATGAACTTGATGACTACATCCAATAAGCCATACCGATAATCAGCTCATCTCGAGAGTTTATCAACTTAATATTTTTTTCAATAACAAACTTGCAATTTATTTGTCACCCTACCCAATAGTTAAATAATAGTTCTTACATCCGCACAGAAACTGTTCATTTCATGGTATACATAATTTTTTTTCCGTGCATTTTGTTTTTCCTCACCAAAATGGCATCTTTCTAAAAATCTGTGACAATGACTAAAAAAGCACAGAGCTTAGGCCAAAAAAAAAACATCTGTTTCCTTGTTTCCACCTGGCCTTGTGACCCTCAGAACAGATATTCCTGAGATTGGGATTTATCTGCAACCACAAATAGACATGTATTTTAATAGAAGTAAAGTGTTATTATTGCTGCTTAATGCAGGCCTGGAAATCTCATGGCGGGCTGCCCGCCTAGAATTTTCCAAGGCGGGCTTTTTATAGCCCGCCTCGTCTACGACAGGACATTTATTATTTAGTTATTTTATTGCGATTAATGAGTAAAATACTGCCTCTAATAAATCGTAATTATATTGACAGTGAGTGCATGTGTAACCTGATGGTAATGTCAAATGGGCATTATATCGGAATCATTATATTCCGGAACGAACTGTTTCGTAAATCAGATCTTTTGATAGATTCTCAGACATTTTAAGAACAAAATAAATTATTTCTCTTCATAAGATTGAGCATACTGTATGTTTCACTGGATAAAATCAACACATGTTTGTGGATAGTGAAAACTAAATGTCATTGTCTTAATTGAGTTCAACCTTTCGTTTCGTTTCCGGTTCCTATCAGTGAAATTTGTATTTAGCTGAAAGCCGTCTTTTTCTCGCTTCGATTGACAATATTTTAATATAATTAGCTAAATGTCTCCAAGTATTCTTGTTTACACTGTTATTTAACTATTAAAGTTCAGAAACTATTCTCTGTCCCCAATTGCAAACATCCAGTAAATCTATAGAGAGCGACGTCACTTGACCGCTGGAAGCAGCAGTCTGCGATCAGTGATGGAATATGGATTACATTGAGAAATAAAGCAGTCATTTTTAACTGAATTCAAGTGAAAATATACTGGATTTAATATTGTTCTTGATTGTGTATTTTATGTAAAATTACACTTTCATGGAGAATGCTTTTAACATGGACAAACTCGTGCAATTTCGTTGCATGGGTTGGACACCGACTGACAAATTGTTGAGTACAAACACTCTTACATTTTGTTTCTGGTTCATATAAATTATCATAACATGTAATTTAAAACATAGTTAAATATTCACTATACCATAATTACTGTGGGGGGTTTGACATTCACAACTCTGGACATTTTGTTTCCATATCACAAAATTAATTTAGATGGAGTTGAACAAGATAAAATAGACAACATACAAGTGGAATAAAATAGTAATGTAGCTACATATTCGATGAAACATGATTAAATTTCCCTAATAGGACTAAATTTTAGCTTTCGCTATTCTGTTCCCGTAATTTTAGACGGCTTGCACCGCACAAAATTTACGATGTACACTTTTCTCAGAACTTGCAAGGTTATTTTCAATCTAGCGAATTATGAACTACAACAGTTCAGGCCTTAAAATTCGACGCGAATCCATTCGCGTAAATATTCGCGCAAATGAGAATCCACTTGATTCACACGGTTGAACGGTTCTACTATTGAGATTCACGTCGATTTGAGTATTCTCTCCTTGTCGGAGTTGGAATTCCCCCGAGTCTTGTTTGTAACTAATTTTAGTAGTCTCTGCTCGCAGAGGTGTGTCACTTGCCAACCAATGAGATAAGTTTGTCACTGTGATGTAATTTGTCTGCTGGCATTAGCGACCTTGGATACGGATTACTACCGAAAATGTCAGAAAGAGTCTAGGACTCCCTGAGAGTAACTGACCAATAGAAATGTTCGCTCTTTTGTAGATATTTAGCTTAGCCAATCAAACAAACCAACGCATCGGCATTTAAAGGTTGAATCGAAAGTAACATCTCATCGAATTGATCGATCATCCATGTGACAAAATGGAAAGAATAAATTGAAATATTCCCTTTGAATACTCAGTATTTTTTTATTAAACTCATCGTTCACTTAGTTATAACGAAATCGGGAACTTTGTTTGTTTGAAAGCGTGTTTGTGAATGAAATCGATGTCAAATTTTATACATTTATTTTTTTCTTTCTAATTCTATTCTATTTTCCCAATCTGAAAAGTTATGGTCCCTGTTCGGAGTTCCCCATGCCAACCCATGTTACCGTTTTCTTTTTTCTTTCTGAGGTTATGAAAATGGAAGCCGGTCTAACTGAGTGCTCCAATTTTAAGAAAATCATGGTTCTTCACTGAAAATCCTGTTTTTGAGTGGATGATTTATTTGGACATTTTCCTTCCAAAATTTTTCTCAGATAGGCCCAACCATGGTGGCCCTATTTGATCCTGGCATCCTAAATGTCCTAAAATGCAGACTTTCATTTTTGAGGTGTGCGATCGCTCTTGCGCACCATTGCGCGCCTGAAAATGCGATTGCGCACCTAGGCCAAATACAGAGAGCGAAGTTGGTCGAACCTGATAACGCTATTTTCAGTGTCTACCAAGACGAGATTGGTTAATAATGTGTCCCATTTTCCTTTTTATTACCGCGTTGCGAGAATGCCTGTATGATGTGTCGCGAGATCAAAGGTGCTGCGACCTAGTTACCAATTCCACAACTTTCCATTCACAGTGCGGTGTCAATCAACCCGCCCGACGTTTGATCACCGACACCAGTAAATTATTTGAGGTCACACGATGTCGAATGCACTATCTGTCTGAATGATTCAAAGCTTAAAATACATTTGAATGATTTCTATGTATGGCTTATGACGTCCCATAAATTCCTGGAAAATAAAAGCGAGACCACGTGGCCGGGAGATGTTGATATTATTCTGTCAGCATGGAATCGGAGTATTAAATTGATTCTTTATTAATAATTATGAATTACAATTAATATAGGAGCATGTACAATATAAAACATACTGTGTAACTTGTGCTTATGGATAGTGGATTAAGCAGTGTTAAACCATCAAAGAGATTCACTGGACATCGATCATGAGTTAAGTAATTCAATTTACGCGGCATTTATGAATGTATTTCCGGCAATCAGCTGTTTATTTTATCTTGATAGAAACTGCGCGCCTGGGCCCAAAACCAGCGAGCGGGACTATGCGCGCCTACATTTTCTAAAAATGAAAGTCTGAAAATGGAATGAGATTTATGGCCTGCAGTTTGAATGACTTTGCTTTTTGTTTGAGAATAGTGATGAGCTGATTGTCAAATAGAGCCTTGCGCTGATTGCCAATTATTTGAGATCACAATCGACCGATTCCGATTATTGTAATAATTATACCAGAATGTGTTCTATAAATACAGGGTTTCCGTTAGTACGGCTCAGCGTCTGTACTAGTAGGACGGCCTCATTCCCCTCGCAGATTATCTGTTTGGTTCATACATATACCAAATGTCAGTCGCAATATGTCGTAAACAAAATTGCAACGGGAGTTCGGAGGTTAAACAGAATACTGGTGAAATGCGGATCAAATAGTAGTGATGAGCCGTTTGTCAAATAGAGCCTTGCGCCGATTATTTGAGATCACAATCGTCCGATTCAGGTGCCGATTCCGATTATTTCAATAATTATAGCAGAATATGTTATATGTGTTGTATAATACTTAGAATTAGAAGCAAGCAACAAACGAAGTAATATGCCAGTACACAGTATACATAAGTATATGTTTGGGTAAGTATATAGGTGGGCATGGGCGTACTTGTGATCGAATACAGGCAACTTACCCATGTATTTTAGGCTATTCCACAACAAATTGTTTGAGACTTAGCCACGTGCATGACGACATGTCCACGGTTCGTTTTTGATAACAATTCATCAAACGGCATTTTTCTTTGATCCCAATTCAAAGACATCACATCAAAGGAAATGAGCCGACTGAACTAGTTGCAAGTTACACCATGTTCATGTCAATTTCACAGACACGATTCGATTTCGGCGTGGTCATCATAATAATCATTGGTGGTGACATATACGTGACGTCACACGAGGCTGACTGGATGGAATGACATTGTCTTTGACTATTTAAAGTCACGTGACATGCACTTTCGGTTTCTATAGTATAGTTTATAGCTGTTACGCTGTATGTACTATATAGATAGCTCTGTTGTACATGTCTACATATTGACGAACAATAAAGTTACCTATGGGCGTACATGAGTCCCATGATATGTACGTTGTGTACATCATAATGCTAACGAAATCAATCGACTGAAACGACTGTTCCGGTATGCCAATAATTAATGATTATGCGCAATCACGGCGTCATGCTTGCAGCATCACTCTAACACAAAGTATCACGTGCTTCCCGGTGATCCCCACTAATATAACATAGACCCAGGTATGGCCGGGGTATTGAAGAGGACATGTCTGTATATCAAGTTTGTGTTTGGTATCACTTTCCCCATGTTTACTGGTCATTTATTCTACAAAACATCGTCATATTTAAAACAGTTTATTGAAGAAAAACAAGCACCTATTTATTATTTAGACAATCGGAAATCCCGATGTTCAAACCCGAGTACCGATGGGCCACAATCGGCCGATTCCGATTGTCGTTCCCGATTATCGGCTCATCACTATCAAATAGCGACGTTGGATACAGCGTAATACATGTCTCGGTAACCTCAAAGAATGTCGGACTGCTGAGTACGCATATTTTTGTGCATGGGATGAAACTACTAATGCTTGAAAATCCCGTGATATCCTACGATTACATAATATGATCAAAGAATGCCGAATTTCTTAGTCCGGACTCGGGACATTTTTATGCACGGGATTTTCATGGATGAAACTACTCCTTCTCAGAGAACCCGTGCTGTCGTACGGTACATAATTAATGGGTCCCTCTGCAGAGTCCATGAGGTACAGAACAGAGTTTTAGCCAGCGTGTTATAAAATATAATTTTTGCGGGAAATGTGGACATGTGCGTCGTTAATGTGCTTGGGGACCCAGTCGGGACAATGCAACTATTAATTACCGTACTTTGACTTTATCTCCATATTGGGGAGGGGGTATGTGTTTGTCTTTATCCTCCATGTAATATGGATCCAATGAATGGTGTTAACTTGTCACTATGAATTCCCGCCATACAGACTGATTTCTGGACAGGTTCCGTATTGTGAAATAAATCACTTTGGGATTTTGTTGACTATGCATGGCAATATACGCATTATAAGCAATTGCGGTCGTCAGTTTATGGACTAATAGAGACTATTGAACAAGCTACGCATTCCGAATGAAAGATGTCGCTACCATTCGTATTCCGCCGCTATAAATATCTCCTGCAGACAAACCCTGCAGTATGACGTCACAGCGCACAAATAGTTTTACGATTGACAGCGTATATCCTAGCTGTCAGTTTCATTTTCACAGAAGCTGCTTGAAATTCTAGGAAATACTTTATTCAATTCTCCTTGCTATCTATTATTGGTCAATGCATAGATGCTTTGTAGTGTTTAGATTCATTTTACCTGTCAGAATCTTGTTGTATAAATTTGTAAACACTAACTCGTAGCATTAATCTATATTCAGGCCTGGCCTTTTAAGGCGGGCGATCGCCCTCGCCCGGTCCGCCTGAAATTAAAATAAGGAGGGCGCCTATCGCCCTCCTCGCGTAAGTATAATAAAAATAAATAAAAAAATAAATTCAGTGTTGGTCTCTTTTAATAAGTATATAAATATTATGGTTTACATATGCATATACATGTTAAGCGCAATTATTTTACAAAGACGGGGGATCCGGACTGGGAAACTCGTGGTTAATAAATGTACAGTAACGACATGGAGACCTCACGGGTACTAAATTTACAGAAATGACCAGGGGGCCTCGCTTTTTTGATTATTTCTTTTTCACATAACTTTGATCATACAATGATTAAATTAAATATTATTATGAAATATAAATCATAACACGAAATTTGTATGTGTTCTCTGGGTTTCTGCTATCTTTTATTTTCCTACTCTTTATGACTATATCAGAAACTGCCTATACAGCAGAGTGCTCTACCTATCATTAGCTTATGTCAGCTTCCGGTGGGTAAGACATGGTACCTCTAATTGTGGACTCTTCTGCTATAGGGCATCCCCCCTTTACTCACATAATGTGGGTCACACAAAACTACATTTTTTCCCTCAAGAAACACTGAACAAAATCCACAAATATATGCCAGAATCGCTCTCAGGGACACTACATATTAAAAATTTCCCGGGGGAGGACTCCCGGACCCCCCTAATCATGAGAGGGGGACACCCCCTCTCAAACTCACCCCCGCTCGCCTCTGCGAGACTCGCATGATGCTTCGCATCATATGGTCAGATAAAATAGCCCTCCTGGGATAAATTAAGAAGGGCGATCATTGCCCTCCTTCCAATTTCAAAGGGCCAGGCCTGTATATTCAATCAGACGGCAGTCTTACGTGCGTAACTAATTGATTGATTATCTGGACACCATCAACATAATTAAAGCACCCACGGAAATGATTGACTTGCGTAATATATACGTAGCTTTGGGTTGCTTTGTGGGACTCTCGGGTACAAGGTGTCCCGTCGCGTTATGTGTTTCCCCAATACGGACTCATTAATTTCCCCCTGGCGGAAACCCTGTATAATACTTAGAATTAGAAGCAAGTAGCAACCGTAGTAATATGCCAGTACACAGTATACATAAGTATACATTTGGGTATAGGTACATGTAGGTATGGGCGGACTTGTGATCGAATACATGCACATGTCCTGCAGAGGTTGTGGTACGGGACCTCGGGTGTATTTATTGTAATGTATTGTATCGACGATGCAATGCATTAATTTACACATGTATTCTATGCTATTCCACAACAAATTGTATGAAAGGTTGATGTAGCCACGTGCATGACGACATATCCACGGCCCGTTTTTTATAACAATTCATTGAACGGCATTTTTCTTTGATCCCAATTCAAAGACATCACATCAAAGGAAATGAGCCGACTGAACTAGTTACACCATGTTCATGTCAATTTCGCAGACAAGGTTTGATTGTCGATTTCGGCATGGTCATTGGTGGTGACCTATACGTGACGTCACACGAGGCTGACTGAATGGAATGACATTGTCTTACTCTTAGACTACTTAAAGTTAATCATTAATGGAAAGTTGTGTTGGGTGAAAGACTTTGAAAAGATTAATTACAGATAGTAAAATCAATAAATTTCTTCAATTCTTTTTAATATCTGACTATTAATGCTTGTACAGTTTTTATTCCTGCGTCCTGACAACTGATACACATGTTATAAAATGCTCAATTTAATTGAACAAACAGTGAAGTCACCTGCACAATTAAATGTCACGTGACATGCACTTTCGGTTTCTACAGTTTATACCTGTTTTACGCTGTGTGTACTACATGTATTTAGATAGATTTGTTGTGCTGAGTGTGCATGCATTTTGATTTTTGATAGTCTGACATACACATGTACATAAATGTTGACTAACAATAAAGTTACGTATCGGCATACACGAGTCCCATGAGATGTAATTTGTGTACATCATCATATAATTTATGATTACGCGCAATCACGGCGTCGTCATCGCAGCCCGGTAACCCAAAGTGTCACGTGCTTCCCGGCGATCCCCACTGTAATATATTGTTCAAACATAGACCCAGGTATGGCCGGGCTATTGAAGACGACATGCCTGTATATCAAGATTGTGTTTGGTAAATCACTTTCCCCATGTTTACTGGTCATTTATTCAACAAAACATCGTCATATATTTAAAACAGTTTATTGAAGAAAAACCAAGCACCTGATTTTTTATTTAGACAAATCGGAAATGCCGATGTTGAAACCCGAGTACCGATGGGCCACAATCGGCCGATTCCGATTGTCGTTCCCGATTATCGGCTCATCACGATTTGAGAACATTGATATTTCTAACTCATTGAGATAAAACAAATCTCAAAACACACTATGCTATTATCGTATATATATTTAGCGGTATAGATGCGTTTTAAATGGCAATTAGATGCATAAATTTTTTATTTTTGAAAAAAATCCAGGATGGACCAATTTTGGCAGACAGTCGGCAAACTGGAAACACGGATGTTATTTTTTTGGCCTTGGGTTGAATGCTATTCAAGTTATCATCTGTACAACAAAATTAGCAGCAAATTCTAAGTCAAAAAGTTGACAACATCAGAAATGGTTGGACTGACCCAAAATTTTAACTTGACATGTATTTACACGTGATTAAAGACATATTATGTACTTGTTTGGGTGCGTGAAACTGATAAGTTAGTATTCAGGTGCTATGCCAACTGGGTGAATGTAGCATTTACTAACATCACCGAAAATTTCAAGCAAATCAACCGAACAACTCCTAGAAAACTACGCTAAATTGTAAATATTTACCACTCGAATCGGGACGCTTCTATCGACGATAAACTAACAAACGATTTCACCATCGGCAGTCACTGCATTTAATTAATATATACGAATGACGGTGTGTGTTGCCAATTTAGATATAATATTTTTTTAAATAACTACTTTTAACATGATTATTCTCCATTTCTATTTGATCACCCTACTGGAGTGTTTCACATCACTTTAATATACATATACATGTACATAGTAAATATGAAAGCTATCGGATAATGGTAACTTGAATTATTATACTGGCAAGAAAATAATCAGCAAGTTCTAAGTCAAAAAGGGCCATAACTCAGCCAGAAATGGTCAGACTGGATCCACATTTGAACTTATCGGGACTTGCTTATGAAGGCCACTTGCCACTTTCATAACATTCTGTCGAAGACTATTCTATCCATTGGACAACAGACATTTCGGACAGACTGACAGAGCTCATTTCTATATTCCGCCCAGATTTAGGGTAGGGGGGTAAAATATGGTCGGTAGGGAAAACTCAAACCACAAATATTTGTTCTCGGGCTTAAAGCGAGAGAGAGGGTGTTCAAATGCAATGCCACATACATGTAGCTGTCAACTTATGAATTTGGATTCGTTTCTGTGAAGAACACCCCCTCGACTTATTTTGTTAATTAAAACAATGCATTGTACTTCATTTATTTTACTCATCTGAATAATAATCTCGTTCAACAGGTCAGTAATGCTCACTTTTAATTCATTTCCAGTCTCCCAAAACCCCCAAACAGAAGGGTGATGCAGCAGTAGAAGTAAGCACTCCCAAGCAAAAGACTCCCGGAAAGCCCCAAAAGACCCCAAATTCAAAACAAATGGGAACTCCAAAGCAGACACCAAAACAAAAAACACCAAAACAAGCTCCGGCATCTGGCAAAAAGAAGGCTCAGACTCCCGTCGCAGCTGAAGAAGAGGACTCCGATAGCTCTGAAGAATCAGAAGTAAGTTAATTATGGGAAATTACGAAAGACATAAACTTCAATATAATAAATTAAACTTCACGCTAATCACCTGCCGTCACGCTATCATTTTCAATTAGGCAATTAGACATAATTCTGCATTTATACATGTTTAACACAGGGTTTCCGCTACTATGACAGACGGCGTACTCATTCACGGCAGACAGCGGCCTCATTCCCCTCCCCAACCATGACCTCGTAATTGGTCACAGACTAAGCCAGCCTCATTTTTCCCCAAAGTCCTGAAGGGTGACCGACATTGATGATTAAAGGCCACAATCATAATATTGTTGGTTTCCGCTCACCCTACCCCCAAGTTTTAACAGAGTAGATCCATAGGTAAATACTTATTGTTATTCCAATGAGTTTAGGGTAGCATATGCTTGGTATTTTTGTGAACACTGTTTCTTGAACATAAATTTAATAACACTGACCCTTCCGGTTACAAAACGTATTTAGAATTTCTTGTGAGACATGAACCAAATAACAAGCCAGCACAATACAAAATTAACATTACAATACAATAGTATAAAGTATTATGCTTTAATAGTGATGATAATGACATAGACATTCAGACACAATAACAGGAAACAAATCAGCAATTGGGACAGCCTTAACAGTCAGGCGCACGCGACTCACTCGATACACTGTGTATCATACAACGCCACACACTATTTCGTGGAACACGTGTGTGCTTACTTCAAAGAAGCCGCTATGCAGGGCACTGAGTTCAGTCGCCGTCTTGGCAAATTCTTGCTGAAACACCAATGATTGACAGATATTATCATATTAAAGACTGATATACCAGGAAATTAAACAATTAAAATGTAACTGAAGTCTTATCCATATAGTATCTCAACCGCAGGGCTTACCAAGTGTCAATAAATCTATTGGTTAAATTCTGTAAAAATGTTCCCGTTCACCTCTGTTTTCACCTCTGTTTTCACTTTGATGTTGGCAGTTTATACCACGTATAGTATAGCTGAACTATAGGCTTATGTGAATCTTATTTGGTGGGAATACCAAGGAATCTATAAACCAATTTTGATAACAAAACAAAAATAAATTAAAGACACAGCTACCTTCATGTGAGTGGTTTAGATTTGGTTCGTTAATTACTGGCGTATGATCATATTAGGTCTCGTGCCATTTACAATCCGTGCACACTGAAAATGGTAGCTCTTGGATAATGTTGAATGTACTGTTAGTAATGTTTGATGTCTGCTCGATTCGTGTTCTGTTATTGTGTATGCAAGCCATACTGGCTAGACTGAAACAGCTTTCTTCATTCCTTTGGGACCTCAACATACATGTATGTCAACAGGCCTGGAAATCTCAAGGCGGGCTGCCCGCCTAGAATTTTCCAAGGCGGGCTTTTTATAGCCCGCCTCGTCTACGATAGGACATTTATTATTTAGTTATTTTATTGTGTTTAATGAGTAAAATACTGCATCGAAATCGTAATTATATTGTACAGTGTGGGGACTGTGCGCAATGGTGACTTGACGGTAATGTCAAATGGGAATTATAGCGGAATCAGTCAATTCCGGAACGAACTGTTTCGTAAATCTGATCTTTTGATCGATTCTCACACATTTTATGACCAAAATAAATAATTTCTCTTCATAAGATTGAGCTTACAATATATTTCACTGGATAAAATGACACATGTTTGTGGATAGTGAGAACCAAATGTCACTGTCCCAATTAAGTTCAACCTTTCGTTCCGTTTCCGGTTCCTATCAGTGAAAATTGTATTTAGCTTGCAGCCGTCTTTTATCGCTTCGATTGACAATATTTTAATATAATTAGCTAAATGTATCCACGTATTCTAGTTTACACTGTTATTCAATTATTAAAGTTCAGAAACTATTTTCTATGTCCCCAATTGCAAACACCCAGTAAATCTATAGATAGCGACTTGACCGCTGCAAGCAGCAGTCTGCGATCGACAATGGAATATGGATTACTTTGAGAGAAAAAGCAGTCAATATTCAAGTGCAAATATACTGGATTTAATATTGTTCTTGATTGTGTTTTTTACGTAAAATTACACTTTCATGGAGAATGCTTTTAATGTGGACAAACTCACCCAATTCCGTTGCATGGGTTGGGCACCGACTGACAAATTGTTGAGTACAAATACTCTTACATTTTGTTTCTTGTACATATAGATTATCACAACATATAAAACCATTTTATTACCATAATTACTGTGGGGGATTTTGACATTCACAACTCTATGGACACTTTGTTTCCACATGAAGAAAATTAATTTAAATGGAGTTATACAACATCAAAAATAGACAAACTAACGGTAGTAGTAACTCAGATAAAATAAATCATAACTTTAAAAGTTGAGGAGGGCTATAGCCCTCCTAGGCATATCTAGGAGGGCTATTAATAGCCCTCCTGGATTTTCTAGATCGCCAGCCCTGTGTCAATGCCACATTGTCATTTTTCTTTCATATCTGTGTAGTTCAGAGCTTATAGTAATATTGTTGAATTGCTCCAATTTAGCTTCGAGTATAAAGATCTCAATGGACGGGACTGGTCCCTCTCCAGAAAAATTCATGTGAAAAATAAATTTAATGTGTTTGACTAACCTTTGAAATTAATTGATGTCACGTCTGTTGTCTCACCACCGTCTTGAATTAGGGCTGGGCGATATTTCAATATATTGACTATAGTTGGTTTGGAAAAGAAAACCCTAGTCTTGAGTTAATACAGAATTGTGCCGAATGTCACATTTCCATTGCCTATTTCACCTTGGTTGATGTGAACATATGGTGTCCATCGCAGAATAAAAGTTATATTAACCCGATTCAAGCTTTGTGCTTATTTGTTAATAATTTGAATACATGATAATTATTTTCAAGGAGGAAGAGGAAGTCCCAGTCATGAAAGGATCTGCTAAGAAAGCAAAGTTGGTGCATGAAGCTGGTGATGATGATGATGATAGTGATGAAGGTATGGCTAGCTTCATTAACCCTTTACCCAACAGAACGGCCAAAAACGCCCAAATAAAGCTTCAACAGCCTAAAATATGTTCGGTCTGTCTCAATAACACCATACAAATATGGATATCATTGGAACCGGTTCATTGACCACATTGTGATGGTTTCAGTTATGCCCTGTGCCAATGCATTCTCTTATATATGCGAGTCGACCATAGGTCGCCTCGCATATATAAGAGAATGCATTGGCCTAAAAAATTTTTTTTTAACACTTTTGACCATTTTTTCTTACATTTAACAATTTTATAATTAGCTCAACTTACTTGTAAGTTTGAGCTATTGCCATGGTTTGGCGTCCGTCGTCCGTGTGTCCGTCAACAATTTCCTTTGGCGCGGGCTACAGGTTGTACCTTTGGTCTGATCTTCATGAAATTTGTCATGAATGTTGACATTGACATGTAGATGGGAACGAGTCATTTTTGGGTAATTCGGCCAAAAAACATGGCCGCTGGCAGCCATCTTGGATTTCAAGATTCAATCCATTGGCGCGGCCTACAGGTCGTACTGTTCATCTGATCATCATGAAATTTGTCATTGATGTTAATAATGACATGTAGATGGGAACGAGTGATTTTGGGGTCGTTCGGCCAAAAAACATGGCTGCCAGCAGCCATCTTGGATTTTACTCTTTGCATGACTAAATCCTTTGGCGCGGGCTACAGGTCGTTGTTTTGGTCGGAAGTTTATGAAATTTGTCATGGATGTTAACACTGTCATGTAGATGGGAACGAGTGATTTTGGAGTTGTTCGGCCAAAAAACATGGCCGCCAGCAGCCATCTTGGATTTTACTCTTTGCATGACTAAATCCTTTGGCGCGGGCTACAGGTTGTACCTTTGGTCTAATCTTTATGAAATTTGTCATGAATGTTGACATTGACATGTAGATGGGAACGAATCAATGTGGGGTCATTCGGCCAAAAAACATGGCCGCTGGCGGCCATCTTAGATTTCAAAATTCAATCCATTGGCGCGGGCTACAGGTCGTACTGTTCGTCTGATCATCATGAAATTTGTCATGGATGTTAATATTGACATGTAGATGGGAACGAGTCATTTTGGGGTTGTTCGGCCAATAAACATGGCCACCAGCAGCCATCTTGGATTTTACTCTTTGCATGACTAAATCCTTTGGCGCGGGCTACAGGTCGTAGCTTCGATCGGAACATCATGAAATTGGTCATGGATGTTAACAATGACATGTAGATGGGAACGAGTAATTTTGGGGTCGTTCGGCCGAAAAACATGGCCGCCAGCAGCCATCTTGGATTTTACTCTTTGCATGACTAAATCCTTTAGCCCGGGCTACAGGTCATACCTTTGGTCTGATCTTTATGAAATTTGTCATGAATGTTGACATTGACATGTAGATGGGAACGAGTCATTTTGGGGTGTTTCTGCCAAAAAACATGGCCGCTGGCAGCCATCTTGGATTTCAAGATTCAATCCATTGGCGCGGGCTACAGGTCGTACTGTTCGTCTGATCATCATGAAATTTGTCATGGATGTTAATATTGACATGTAGATGGGAACGAGTCATTTTGGGGTTGTTCGGCCAATAAACATGGCCACCAGCAGCCATCTTGGATTTTACTCTTTGCATGACTAAATCCTTTGGCGCGGGCTACAGGTCGTAGCTTCGATCGGAACATCATGAAATTTGTCATGGATGTTAACAATGACATGTAGATGGGAACGAGTGATTTTGGGGTCGTTCGGCCGAAAAACATGGCTGCCAGCAGCCATCTTGGATTTTACTCTTTGCATGACTAAATCCTTTGGCCCGGGCTACAGGTCGTACCTTTGGTCTGATCTTTATGAAATTTGTCATGAATGTTGACATTGACATGTAGATGGGAACGAGTCATTTTGGGGTCATTCGGCCTAAAAACATGGCCGCTGGCAGCCATCTTGGATTTCAAGATTCAATCCATTGGCGCGGGCTACAGATCGTACTGTTCGCCTGATCATCATGAAATTTGTCATGGATGTTAATATTGACATGTAGATGGGAACGAGTGATTTTGGTGTCGTTCGGCCAAAAAACATGGCCGCCAGCAGCCATCTTGTATTTTACTCTTTGCATGACTAAATCCTTTGGCGCGGGCTACAGGTCGTACCTTTGGTCTGATCTTTATGAAATTTGTCATGAATGTTGACATTGACATGTAGATGGGAACGAGTCATTTTGGGGTCATTCGGCCAAAAACATGGCCGCTGGCAGCCATCTTGGATTTCAAGATTCAATCCATTGGCGCGGGCTACAGGTCGTACTGTTCGTCTGATCATCATGAAATTTGTCATTGATGTTAATAATGACATGTAGATGGGAACGAGTGATTTTGGGGTCGTTCGGCCAAAAAACATGGCTGCCAGCAGCCATCTTTGATTTTACTCTTTGCATGACTAAATCCTTTGGCGCGGGCTACAGGTCGTTGTGTTGGTCGGAAGTTTATGAAATTTGTCATGGATGTTAACACTGACATGTAGATGGGAACGAGTGATTTTGGAGTCGTTCGGCCAAAAAACATGGCCGCCAGCAGCCATCTTGGATTTTACTCTTTGCATGACTAAATCCTTTGGCGCAGGCTATAGGTTGCCTTTGGTCTAATCTTTATCAAATTTGTCATGAACGTTGACATTGACATGTAGATGGGAACGAATCATTGTCGGGTCATTCGGCCAAAAAACATGGATGCTGGCAGCCATCTTGGATTTCAAAATTCAATCCATTGGCGCGGGCTACAGGTCGTACTGTTCATCTGATCATCATGAAATTTGTATGTCGTAGCTTTGGTCAGATCTTCATAAAATTTGTCATGGATGTTAACAATTATACGTAGATGGGAACGAGTTCTTTTGGGGTCAATTGGCCAAAAAAAATGGCCACCAGCAGCCATCTTGTATTTTACTCTTTGCATCACTAAATCCTTTGGCGCATGTTAGACATTTCAATTAGCACCTTTCCTATTCCTCCATTTACTGTCAACCATTAAATTATTCCCCTACCTAAGTTGAGCTACAGTGTCATTGACACTTTCATTTTTTCTTACATTTAAAAAAAAAAATTATAATATTTTTCTACATTCTTTGACAATTTTATCATTTTTAATATGTGTTAAGCCAATGCATTCTCTTATATATGCGAGGCGACCTATGGTCGACTCGCATATATAAGAGAATGCATTGGCACAGGGCCGTTCTGTTCTGTTGGGTAAAGGGTTAACCCTTTCTGTACCGAATGCAAGTCTTGAGTATAGTGCCTGCCGTTTGCAGAATGAGGTCCCCAGAGGGTTGAATTTAATCACGCTATCCCGCACAGCAGGCTAGCATCACCAAATTCACCCTCTTGGGACCTCATTCTGCATGTCCTCACTTGCTATGGGAGATATAGACTCAGATTGAAGTTCCCAAATGGTGAATATTGTGATGTACAACCATTGGGGAATGTCGATTAGGCAATGAGTCGTCTGCCAATTTGGGGATATAGAGAAACTAAACTAAAAAAGAAATAGAATCTATGTGAAGAGGTTTCTATAGAAATTTGATAATAAAAATACTTTCCAGAGGTCTAAGCAGAGTGAGGTCCCCAGTGGGTGAATTTAGTGATGCTAGCCTGCTATGCTGGATAGCATCTATCATCACTAAATTCTCCCTCTGGTGACCTCATTCTGCAAATGACAGGCACTGTTATTCTCAGGCCTGACTGAATGCATAAATGTTAACCTGTAAGGAACCCAAATAGGGAGATTGGTCGTCACAATTGGGAGATTTGACCCAAATTATGGCGATTTTTGTTTTCACTACAACCTTTCAATTTTTACCCAGTTTATTGCTAAATATAAATCATGATATTGCAGTTATCATTTGTGAAAGAAATTACATTGTCCCACTTCAAACTGCGTTCTCAGCTCCTCCAATGTTACATATACAGTAATGCCCTAAATAATCGACTCCTTAACCACAGTAGGATTTTGGGTAATTTTTCATTTTCAGGATTTAGTCGGAAATATGGCTTGTTGTCATTCATCGGAAAGATCTTCCGATGAATGGCAACATGCCATATTTCCGACTAAATCCTGAAAAATTACCCTTAATTCTGCTGTGGTCAAGGAGTTGATTATTTAGGGCATTACTGTAGGCATGTTTGAGAAATCCAGTAACCGCTTTCTCTTGAATATAGTCTTGAGAGCAAGAATAACCAGCTGTTTTTCAAAACAAGTCATTCGTTTTTTTTATCAAAACTGAGAATGGCTGACCTAAGTTGCACTTTTCAATAACATTCTGTTCTAGGGCAGGAACAATCACGAGTTTGGTTATCATAGTTGACTTGATTCACCCGTATGCATAGTTCTTTTGTGATCTGACTGAGGGAACGTCGTTTTATGAAGTGATCAGCCTGGAGAAGGGCAGGTAGTGTTCAGCGATGACGTTTATAAATAGGACTTCTGCATTGGTAGATTGTTGACTTGCATCGTTTCTCACTGCAGTGAAGAAATTATACAGTGATATGGGAAATTTTTTGTGTGATTGGACAGGGTTTGGACACTTTCCTGGGAATAAAATTTAAGGACTGGGTAAATCGTGATTCCTGGAGGACTGAAATGCCTTGGGTTAAGGCTAGTGTTCATGGGTCGACATATGTGATCTTCACATTGTGTAGTGTTCATATATGAATCAACCATGGTGGAGAAAACGATATAACCAAACACAGCAAGTGTACACTTCATGGAACTCGAGTCAAATCCAGTAAAACTAATACATCCGTTATTAGTTTATGAATGTGAGAATCCATTTCATTATCATTAGGTTAAGGTTATGTCTGACTTGGTGGATGTCCTTCATTTATGTCGATTTAATTAAAAAAAAACATTTTCTGACATTTATTCAGAAGATGAAGACGATTCAAGTGAGGAGGAAATGGTAACAAATGGTAAAGCAAAGAATACTCCAGCAAAATTGCCAGTAGCTAAAGGTAAAGCCATTGTTTCAGTCTGCTCTGCCAAGGAGAAAACAGTCTGCTTTCATTCTAGGCTATTCTAGCAGATTACATAATCTGATTATTGACATCACAGGAACAGTGTCTCTGGTCACTGGACAGTGGACACTTAATTGCGTAATAGATTATTGCCAATCAATTGGTGTATGGGCATCAGTTTATAAAAATCAGACATGCAGCAAAATTTCAGTGACAGTAGTTCTATTGTTAATTATACCCCCTGCAACGAAGTTAGGGGGGTATACTGGAGTCAGCTTGTCCGTCTGTCCGCGGACACAAATTTGTCCGGAGTTTTTCTCAGTCGTTTTTTGATCAATTTCCGTGAAACTTGACACAGACATCAACCACCATGGGAACCTGTGCACCTGCGATTATGACGTCTGTCGGACTTTCTTTGGTGGAGTTATTCCCCCTTTTTCGGCTTAGAATTTTTTTGCAACATGTATAATTTTGTCCGAGCTTTTATTTCTACATTTTTAGGTCAATGTTTTTTAATCTTGGCACTGATATTTAGTACCATGAGAACCTGCGATTATGATGACTGTCAGAGTTTTTTTGTGGAGTTATTCCCCTTTTTCGACTTAGAACATTTTTGCAAAATGCATAATTTTGTCCGAGCTTTTATTCCTACATTTTTCGGTCAATAGGTTTAAGATTACGGTTAGGTTTGTGCACCTGCAATTGGAACTGTTATTTTATTATTTTAACTAAATGTTTACTGACATGTGAAACATCTTAATATTTTTAAAACAGGGGGGGGGGGGGTGTATCCTTAGTCCCATTGGGACAGTCACACCTCTAGTTTAATCAATCGCACTGCCTATTTATGAAAGTCTTTATTTGAACTGACGTAGCAGAGGGAAGATGGTTGGTTTATTTCCTATCTTACATCAACCTCATTAAGATGCTGTCAGTTAAAAGTTGTGGAAGGATAGCTGAAGGGTTAATTTTTTTGTTGGAAAAAAACACATAATGCACATAGAAACATCTTGCGCAGATGTATATACAATTCTCATCACATTCCATTGACCGCAATGTAACATTAGGATGATTTTTCTCTCCAGCAGAACCTGAGGAAGACAGTGATGATGAAGATGATGACGATGGTATGTTTCCACAGATGTGATTTCACCATTCCATTTGTTCCAACATTTCATGAGCTTTTTTGGCTTTGTTTATGCTGGTTTTTTGGGTTTTTTTTTTTCAACATGACATTTATTTTTGCTTTGTTTTTATTTACCTTTTAACAATTTTGTGCAGGTAGTTTAATAACCCTTTCATGGCGGGAGCTGCGCTAGCGCAACATTAAAGACCCTGTGCCAATGCATTCTCTTAAATATGCGAGTCGACCATAGGTCACCTCGCATATATAAGAGAATGCATTGTAAGGCTTCATTATCAATTTTTCTTACATTCTTTAACAATTTTTATGATTTTTCTTACATTCTATAACATTTATTATCATTTTTGTTTATATCTACTAATTTTATCATTTTTCTTACATTTTTTTTTTTAGCAATTTATCATTATACCCCCACTTTCGAAGAAAATGGGGGGTATACTGGATTGACTGCGTCCGTCCGTCACGCTTTCTCCGTCTGTTTGTCCGTGTTTACTAATGACTACTTATGTGGCTAAGATTGTGTAAAATGGATATTTATGTGCATAACTTCCGTTGCGTGGCTAGCCACGTAACAGCTTTCAGATGGACGTTCTAAAATGATCTATTTGGCCTAATCAGCTTATTTAATTTTGTAGTCACTCAAAATTTGGAAGAAAAAAAGTACATCGATTTAGACATCCATGACCCGTCAATAGGAGATGTCGGACACTGACAAGACATTTATGTGGCTAGCCACCTGTCAGTTTCTCCTATTCCACTGTCCCAGTTGCTGTGAGCAAGTTTTTGAGTTTTAATCAGCTTCTTCTGCTATAATTCCAACATGTTATGAATCCATAATCTGGAGTTTTATCACTATCTACTACTTGATAGCCACTTAAAATTTTATGGCTACTTGAGAATCCACATAAAAACTAAAGCCACATTACCATTTCTAGCCACATAGGTCGAAGCCACATATCTACCCATTTGTTGGTACGTCCGTCCGTTCGTCCGTCCAACCTCGTAACTTGAACAACTATGAACCGATTTCGATAATTTTTTGTATGCCATCTCCTTAGGACGGTCTCTCCGCATGATGCTAATTGCGGTTCGGTCCGACATTTTTTTCTTCAAGTTACGCCTCTTTTTCAACTTATTTTGACTTAGAAAATTCTGTCTGACTTAATAACTTTAACAAATATGAACCAATTTGAATAATTTTTTCTGTACAAGCTCCTTGTGACACCATATCAATATTATTAGTCCGAATTTTTCTTTAAAGTTAAAAATCTTTTTCGTTGAGTTTACGGATAATGCGGGTTGAATTTGCCATGGTGGGGGTATGCTAGCACTCGAGTGCACACCTCTTGTTTTTTTTATTTTCTAATATTCTTAAACAAATATAAAAAATAATGTACAATTTATTAGGCCATTGCATTCTCTTATATATGCAATTCAGAAAGCTCCAGTCATGAAAGGGTTAAAGACATTATGGATTTGTTCAGTTGCGTTAAACTGTTAAGTTAGTATTTAGGCAGTATGCCAACTGGAGGAATGTAGCATTCTACTGAATCGCCAAAAATCTCAAGCAGATCGACCATACCACTCCAGAGAAAGCATCAATTGTAAATATTTATTTCTCGATTCGGGACGCAACTATTGGCGATGAAGTAACGAAAAATGATTTCACCATCGAGAGTCACTGAATTTAATTTATATATAATCACCGTGTGGGTTGTCAGGTTGGATTTAGGATTTGTAAAAATAGCTACTTTGAGCAAGATTATTCTCCATTTCTATTGGACCACCCTACCGACTGTTTAACATCACTTTTAAGCTTTTTTTTCCTAAATCCTATGGAATGAATGAAAACTTATCTGTAGATTGAGACCTATAATTGCTTACCTGTCCAATACAGGACTATATTAAAATATTGAAATACTGACTGCTAATATCCAGGAGCTGATGAGGTTCAAACAAGTAGGTCTCAAAAGCAGTCTGATGGATTCTGACCATCCTACCTTTGGGGACAGCATTCACATGCAGGGTTTCCGTCAGACCGGCTGTGAGTCCGTCCCACGGACCCATTCCCCTCGCAGATGATCTTTTTGATTCATACATGTACCAAAAGTCAGTAGCAATATGTCATAAAAAATCAGGCTGCAACGGGGGGTTGAACAGAATACTGGTGAAAAACGGGTTAATTGAGTATAGTACTTTACCAGTACAGCGTAACCCTTTGAAATCAAAGCGCCAAAACTACAACGTAATGTTTGGTGTGCATTGAAATAGCGACGTTATATACAGCGTAATAAATGTAGCGGTAACATCAAAGAAGTCGGACTGCTGAGTACGGATATTACTTCGCACGGGATTTCTGTGGTTGAAACTACTCCCGCTCGGAGATCCCGTGCTATCGTACGATTACATAATTTGATCAAAGAATGCCGAATTGCTGAGTTAGGCAGAGTAGGGATCAACATACGCCAACAGGCGGTTCTCCTACCAAAGGAGGTATCTACCTCCGAGATCCCGTGCTATCGTACTGTTATAATACGGAACCTGTCCCAAATCAGTCTTTATAGCGGGAATTCATAGTGACAACACCATTTATTTGACCCATATAACATGCATGGAGGATAAACACACAAAAAATACCCCCACCCAATATGGAGATAAAGTCAAAAGTACGGTCCATAATAGTTTCGTTGTCCCGCCTGGGTCCCCAAACACAAACAACGGCTCACAAGTTCCCATTTCCCGCCAAAACTCAATTATATTTTATAACACGTTGGCTAAAATTCTACAGCAGCGGTCGTCAGTAACTGTTGTTTGACTAATACAGACTATTGACAAGCTACGCGTTCCGAGTTTGAATGATTTCACTAACATTCGTATTTCGCCGCTATAAATATCTCCTGCAGACAAACCCTGCAGTATATATGACATCACAGTACACACACATAGTTTTACGATTGAAAGAATACATGAAAAAATCAGTTTCGTTTTCACGGAAGCTACTTTAAATTCTAGGAAATACTTAATTCAATACTCCCAGCTAGGTAGTATTGGATAGATGCTTTTTAGTGTTTAGTTTCATTATACCTGTCGGAATATTATTGTAAGTTATAAATTTTTAAACACTAAGTTGTAGCTTGATATAGTCTCATTAGTCTTCAATCAGACGGCAGTCTTATGTGCGTAATTACATGATTAATTATCTGGATACCATCAACAGAATTAATGCACCCACGGACAATTATCGACTTGCGTAATATACGTAGCTTTGGATTGCTTTGTGTGACACTCAGGTGCAAGGAAATGGCTACTATTCAGTGTCAAATAACAAAATTTTCGAACCATGGTCGTCCCGTCGCGTTATGTGTTTCCCCAATACAGACTCATTAATTTCCCCTTGGCAGAAACCCTGTCACATGTCTACACCAACTCTATGAAACAGTTTTCCCAAATTAACTGAGATTAACATGTGGTATATTATAATTTAGGACACTTTTAATAACGCCTGTTCAAAATTGAATAGTCTCCTCATAGTATTTAATCATCTGACTTTTATAACAAAAAAATATCTTATCAATGACATTTTGACTTATGTAAATGTGATGTTTTTTCCAGATGAAGAAGAAGACAGTGATGATGAAGTGGAGGCTGTAAAGCCACAAGCTGTCAAGAACAAGAAACAGGCAAAACCTGTTGCTATGGAAGGTATGTTGCCCTGTGTTCTGTGTCAAATTCTGTCCATTCGTGACTTGTTGATACTAAAAAGTTTATCTTTGTTTTTACATCCAACTTTTTATACCCCATATCCCCCCTTCAAAAGAAGCAGAAAACAGAAGGTCAATAGAAAATAGCTTGATTAAAATAGTAACAATGGCAGTCATGATTTAATTAAATATTTGATTATCAATGTAGACAACCATAATTTTCCTGAGCCGACCCTAATCAATTTACCCTGACTGTTCTCTCATGCCTTTGTAGTCTGCTTGTCACCTTCTAGATATGCATTAAGTGTTTAAATAATTGATGTTGTCCATGCATTACAACCAATGCACAGGTGAGAATGTTTGGCCAACTTAGTCTTGTTAACCCGTTCATTGTTCGCGTGACTTAAATTTTTGAATCCAACATCACCACGGAGATAACATATGTGTTTTTCTCTTTCTAATTTTGTTGGTAAAAAAATTCACAATCCTTATCCTGTTGCATTACATATATAACAGGTTACATATTTTGTGAGACAATTCTTAGATATTGTGCATACCTGTATTTCTTGATTGTTATAACAAGGGTTTTTTTTCAACAGAAATACACATACAAGTTTCAAGCATCAATTTTTGCCAGATTTATCTCACCCATTGAATCAGTTGTCATTCCCTTAATTTTGTCAGATATGAAGGACTTTTCTACCTTGGAAAGCTGATTGTCTTAATTTCCGAATGATTTTTCAGTCAGGCTTGCATGATCACTAGATCACCAGCTCAAAATCAGACGTCGGTCCAGAAGGGCAACGACCATTAATGCAAGAAAAGTATTTTACGAGGGACATTTACCAGCTTTTATAGATAAATATGACTTATATTATTTATACGAGATCCATTTTGGCATTAACAGCTACTGTAACTACAATATTTTCAAGGAAATCACATAGATATATGCAATGTTAACGGTTACGCCATCTGCTGATCCCTACGGAAATAAGGTCTATAAACTAAATATATTGATACACGTCAATCGTTTAATCACTTTAATTATCAAAAGACCTCTCAAAAGTTTGTTATCAAGAACTGAGTTCCATGTCGTAATTGTTTTATAAGTCCCATAATATATGAGCAGGGGATGCCCGCATACTGTTTCTACAGTACAAGTACCCCGTCTTGGACTGCAGTAGTGGAAACTTCTCCAATGATATCCAGATGTGCATTAAGTGTTTGAATAATTGATGTCCATGCATAACAAGTAGTGCATAAGTAAAATTGTTTGGCCAATCTGGTCTTGTTAATCCATTCATCGTTCACATGACTTCTATTTTTGCATAACCTGTATGCAAACGAACTGATTGTTCTCAAATTTTATGTGCTGTAACTCATGACTGCTAATCGATTGATGTCATCTCGGCATGAGCTTTCTGATGAATGGCAACAAGCCATATTTCCGACTAAATCCTGTAAAGTTGCCCATAATTCTGCTGTGGTTAAGGAGTCGATTAATTAGAGCATTACTGAAAATGGCAGTCAGAGGAATCATCAGAGAAACCTGCATCACCTAGAATGCAATTCCAATATACCCACCACAATCTACAACAAATTCAGTTACAGTTCTTGTGTAATGTACATGACAATAATTGTATTATTTCATATAAAAATTCATGGATATCATTCCGTATGATTATAATTGGTTATTCTCAATAACAAAAAGTTAAAACACGGGCCTTTAAACATAAAACAAAGAGTTACTAATCCAACACTGATATTTTTGAATCCAACATCACCACGGAGATAACATATGTTTTTCTCTTTCTATTTTTGTTGGTAGAAAAAAATTCACAATCCTACGTCCTGTTATATTACATATATAACAGGTTACATATTTTGTGAGACAAATTCAGACAATTATTAGATATGCTCCATATATCTTCATTGTTATAACCTGAGATTTTTTCAATGGAAATACACTACAGTTTTGAGCATGGATCTTTTAATACCAGATTTATGGACTTTGTTTACTGGGATAATTAAATTCATGGTTTCTTAATAAATTCAGATGGTGTTTCTTCAACCGTCGAATCAGTTGTCATTTGGGACTCATTTCATTAATTTTGTTCAGATCCAGCAGGATCTAAGGGACTTTTTCTACCTTGGAAAGTTAATTGTCTTAGTTTCCGAATGATTTTTCACTTTCAGTCGGGGTTACTTGATCACTAGATCACCACCAAACTTGGCACATACTGAATTGGCTCAAAATCAGACATCAGTCTAGAAGGGCAACTACCATTACTGCAAGAATAGTACTATGAGTGACAATTACCACCCTTTATAGTCAAATATAACTTAAAGGGGTACTGTACACTAAATCCAGCCAATTATGAGACCATCTCTTTTTATACTCGACATTATACGTATATTTGCAACAAATGAATGAATTTGAGACTTGGATGAGCGCAAAATACACTCAATGTGCTCTATGAACCATGCAAACAACATGGTGAATATAATTAAATTGAATTTATTTCATTCGTTTGTGGCATATATTTTGTTGAGTAAAATAGGAGATGATCCCATAAATGGCGGAATTTAAGAGTACAGTCCCCCTTTAAATTATATCTGGAATTGTTGTCAACAAGACCGATTTATGTGATATTCTTTACACAAGGATATTTTGCATTTTATTTTGTCTTTTAGTTTTATATAGCTGTTAATTTGGCTGAAAATTTTCTCGCTTGTAATATATGCGAGTCAGGTGCACAGTAAAAATATATTTGTTTCTGCATCTTTATATCAGTAGAAGAGGATGACGATGATGAAGAAAGTGATGAAGAGGATGACGATGAATCTGAGGACGATGATGACGCAGAGGAGCCAACGACTGCCGGGAAACGAAAAAAGCAGCCAAAAGAATCTGCTGTCCCTGCAAAGAAAGCAAAAACAGAAGGTAATTGTGTTTTCGGTAACTTGCATGTTTTTATGGGGTCTATTATTCCCATAAACACATTATAAACAGTAACTATAGCAATGATAGCATGCTTAAATTTGTCTGGATTTGATTCCCTCCATAATGTAATCAACCCTACAGTTTTGAGACTTGAACATTCAAACTTTGAGGAATTGTCACTGACAGGTTGAGACTTTAGCAAAGATAGACGAATCGAAAGATAGATTGACAGTTATGCCCGTTTTATGGCTGATATCACAAACGATGATATAATGTTGTAAGGTCATACTCAGTTTTGTCAGCTAAACCTTACCCAACATCACCACGGAGATTGCATAGATGCTTCCCTCTTTCTGATTTTGTTGGAAGAATAATTTCACAATCCTACGTCCTGTTGTATGACATATATAACTGGTTACAAATTTTGTGAGACATTCAATATCACGAGGTTACAAAACTTGGCATACAAGAATGAAATGACATAGTTTTTTTGTTGTTGTAGTTAACTAATAGTGAGGGGGAAAATGATTCATGAGACGATTCCTGACTGACAGAATCTTGTTAAGCATGCCCATTATTATCCCTTAAATATAAACTTGCGTTTTGCTGTTGTGTGCATTCTGTCGTCTTGTATTTATCTACACTGAGTGTGATTGTTCGTCAGTAGCTGTTATTAGACTGGTGAAGAGGTTCGTGGTTTTTCGTGTCAACTCAAACTATCTCTCGGTCATGTCATATAACCAAATGCTGATACAAAAGAATGGATGTGTTTTGTTTGAGTATAGTTTATACGACCTTGCATAAAAGCTGCTTGCAAGGCTCATCCTGATTGGCCAGTAGTCTGCGTTCACATGGATATGTGCAGACTTTTTGTGGTACATCTATATGCAAGACCAAAATTTGTGGTGTAATCAATGTAATTTCCCATGAGTCTTACATTCACCCTAGGCTCATGACAGATGTATAGTGTGGCTACATGATAGTAATACTATTAATTTAAGATGTTATGAGAAAGAGCCACACAAAACTGAAAATTTTGCAGAAAATGAGTCTCTTTAATAGTGTCCGTATTTTTGATGATTTAGAAGGTGCAAGCTTTCTGCTAGAGAATTATAGCACACAGGAATCCAATATGGACTATTATATAATGGTTTTCTGAAATTAAAATCTGCATATCGCCTCCTATAATAACTGAGAAAACAGTTTCTGCTCATTGTCATACCATCAGTTTCTTTGGTCAACTTCTACCATACATGCTGATGCACCATGTATTTATCACTTAAATGTTTGTAACATGCTCTGTTTATTTTGACTAGAATACAGTAGAAAGGTGTCATCCAACATCACCACGGAGATAGCATAATTGCTTCTCTCTTTCTGGTTTTGTTGGGAGAAAAACTTCACAGTCCTACGTCCTGTTATATATTATGTGTAATAGGTTACAAATATTGTGAAACATACATATAGTCCTACGTCCTGTAACTCTGTTATATATTATGTGTAATAGGTTACATATATTGTGAAACATACATATTTTCCTGCTTAAACTTGCTGCTTAATTCTCTATAATTCCAAAATAGGAAACACTTTCTGCTGATGTTAAATCGTAGCATACTTGTTAGTTTTTATAAGTTGTAAAACCTTGGCATCCATCCTTCAACCAAATTTTGGTAGAGCTGAAACGGTTGACCCATTCTTCTAATCGGTTAACCATCGGGGTTAACCGGATTTCAACCGGTTAACCGCTAAATTTCTAGCGGACGTCTCTCACACTAATTATGTCGACATTATGCCATGCTCCAGGGACAAACCTAGGTGAGAAGTAGTAGCTGAAATAAAGAGCTTATTCACGGCATTTAACGATATTCAAAAACACGCATTG
This sequence comes from Siphonodentalium dalli, assembly GCA_032622095.1. NCBI lineage: Eukaryota > Metazoa > Mollusca > Scaphopoda > Gadilida > Siphonodentaliidae > Siphonodentalium > Siphonodentalium dalli. Next base: position 21,529,840 of record CP136065.1, read on the forward strand.
TGCAGCTGATCTCAATCTTCAAACTTTGTCGACTTACATAGTTTTTATAAACCCCAGTTTTATATATAGTATGTCGTGGTGTGATTCCAATTTGAATCCATGTTGCTTCGTGCAGTATTAACGGGTGCTGGGCGTTTCGTACAAAGACGTTTCGTACACTCTGGTCGATTCGTACCATTATTTTGGTTGTTTCGTACCAAACTTTTTGGTCGTTTCGTACCATCGAAGCAGGTGCCGCTTGTATACGTCATGACTAGACGAAGAGCAAAAGACAGACGAACATCCCATTTTATCGGTTGATTCCGATGCCAAGACGAGAAACCGCCGCGACAGATATGACCATAAAGCGATACCAAAGACTACAATACAGGCGAAATCAGGCCCAGGTTTTCTGCCTGTGGGCAAACTACGAGGGTGGAACCCTGAGAACCAGCAGCTTGCTGAAATCCTGCGCGAAATTATTCGCTCCCATCCCAAAGAAAACCACCGAAGCTGCAGAAGTCACAGAAGACTGATTGAGCACTCACACTTATGTCATTCATTCATTTTCATTTATTGTTAATTAATACTGTTATTCATGTATGACTTTTATTTCGTTATAATAATAAAACTTGAAAAAATTACGCTAGAATATTGTTTTTTTCGATGGTACGAAACGACCAAAAAGATTGGTACGAAACAACCAAAATAATGGTACGACCAGAGTGTACGAAACGTCTTTGTACGAAACGACCAAGGTACGAAACGTCTAGAAGCCGTATTAACTATTAAGTTACGAAAGCACGCAATGCCACACAACGCCACTTTTACGTTGTCACTTCCTTGTGTGCATTCAGACTTGATACACAGTGACTGCACACATGCTTTTGTCGGAAGAAAACTTCAAAGGGTCGGAATTGATTGAAGGTCGCCGACACTTCCATACAGTTCGAGAATTGCTACTAAGTATCTGATACTACCGCGTGTACCAATTAATGCTTGCATTGCACTCTACTATCGGTGACACGGGATTTAGTATTAGTTTTGCATCATTTAACCTAATATTTTGAGGATTATTCACGTTCACATTCAACTGACAACGGGATGCGGTTACGTCCGGTTCATTTTGTTCTAACCGGTTACGTCGCTAACCGGTTAACCGTCTAACCGTTTCAGCTCTAAATTTTGGTTTCCAGATAACTTTAGTATTCGGTTTTTGATTGATTATAAAATTTGGTATGCGAATAAATCACAAGAAAACACGGGTCAAATTCGAATATGGGGTCTGTCTAACAAATTTTGCCTGGGTTTTAGGTGAATATGTAGAACAAGCCAAATATTTTGTTTCCAGATGATCTTTAGTCAATATATGTACAACCTAGTTGTTAATACGTAGAATGTGCCATCCTTTTTCGGGGGAATTCTGTTTGTATTCTCGTGGTAAATTCCTGTTCATAGTTGAAATTGGATTCGGTCTGTGCCCTTCTGAGAGATCAGTTACAGTCAATTATTATGAGCAGAGTAAGACATGCTCGGCAGTGGACATTTTTCCAAAACGAAAGTCAAAATTTAGAGCAAATTATTTTAAAATTTTCATACATGTATTGGATTTTATTTTTTTTTAAGTGCCTCTTGATCACTATAATGCTATTTTCCATTTATATTTTCAGAACCAAAGACACAAACATTGTTTATAAAAAATCTGCCTGAGACTGTCACAGAATCCGAACTCAAAAAAGTTTTCAAAGGATCTGTAACATTAAGTCTCCCATTAAAAAATGGAGTGCCAAAAGGGTAAGTTGAAATATTTATAAAGCCAAAATAAATAAAAAATACTAGGGTCTCTGGCACCTTCGAATTTTACACGAGTTAACACTTTTGGGGGGAAAAATTTATTTTCCGTACATGTGTATTTGCATCAGAAAGATTTATTTTACTAAGTTCAAACTAAGACCAGCAATAATAAGTTCTAGTCAAATATGTGACCCGCCATATCAAATCCAGTCGTAAGTCGGGATTTTTTAACCCTGTGCCAATGCATTCTCGTATATATGCGAGTCGACCATAGGTCGCCTCGCATATATAAGAGAATGCATTGGCCTAACAATTTTTTATCATGTTTTTTAAATAAATGTTTCTTACAATTTTTAGGACATAAAATAAAAAACATCCATTACCCTGCAGGGAGCCCCACACATATATAGAAGAGTGTCGTCTGCTCATGTTTGTCTGGGGCTCTGTATGGGTGAAATTATAAAATTGTTAAAGAATAGAAGAAAAAATTATTAAAATTGTAAAAAATTGTTAGGCCAATGCATTCTCTTATATATGCGAGGCGACCTATGGTCGACTCGCATATATAAGAGAATGCATTGGCACAGGGTAAAAAAAATCCCGACTTACGACTGGATTCGATATGGCGGGTCACATATATCAAATGGGCAGCCTTGAAATGGCTATTGCTCTTTCATTTTAAATATGCCCGTTAACGGGACGTATTATGTTATTGGTCTCTCCATTCAGATGATAACTTTAGTAAGTATAAACTGAATGGAATGACATTTGGTATTGTGGGGTTCCATTTCGCCAATTTTCAGCAGAGTTAAGGCCCTTTTTGTAGAAATTATTACTGGCGTATTTTGCTACGCCCTGTCGATGCTCTTGTTCAATAAGTACTTATAGAAAGTGTTTGTATTTGAAATATCTACTATATGACCTCTGAATTCTGTACAGATCCCATACCCAGATAGTTTTGAGAAAAAAATGGTTGCAAGCTATCGTTTTGTTCAGTGTTTACTAATGTATTCATATGTTTGTCTGGCCAATTTCAAAAGTAATTTAGCTGATTTTTCCCAATTCTGGCAATCTTTTACTACCATTTCTGTATTTTTTTATGCATGTATAATGTATTGTTATTCAGTAAGTCAGATTTTTATTTTTCTCTGAAATAAATATTTTTCGTATTTAATTAAAATTTGTATCCATTTGTTCATCAGTTTCGCCTTCATGGACTTCGACAACTCTGAGATAGTAGAGAAATATCTTGCCGAGAAACAAGGTGTTGAATTTGAAGGACAAGCACTCTTCCTGGATCGAGGAAAAGGCAAACCAAAAGAAAACAAATTTGAAGGTAATTTGTCCTTATGAATTGAAATTGTCATTCATTTTCCAAGCAAGTAGGACCATACAAATCTCAGATTTCATGTTGAATTGAATATGGAACCAAATCATCGCTGAAACAAGTTCATTTGATAAGCCGATGGTACCCTGTATCTACTTATGTAAACACTGGAATAATTTCAATAGTTTCCTGCATCTTTATTTTATCAATATGAGAGACGGTTGGAATAGATTTTCAACAATAGACGCATGGTCGTACCACATTGGAGGATAATTTACAAATACACTCGTTGCTGTGAACCTAAAAAAAAAAAAAACATTTATTCGTAACTTTGTCTGGCTATTGAGTCGTTTGTGTGTATGGCGTTAAACATGGGACAAATACACGAAACATGTCATTACGGCGATATATAGGACAGATGATGCAGACAGTTCTATGTGGTTTATATATTCTGCATTTACGTCCATGGCAAATACCGAGGGGACCTACTCAAATGTCTGATACAGCCCACATCTTTCTGTGCTAGGACACTGTATTAATGCAGCTATGTTCTTTTTCTTTAGAAATAGAAACCACCACACTACATGTTGGAAACATTGCAGCAAGTGTAACAGAAGATGATTTAAAAGAAGTATTTCCAAAAGCAAAAGAAATCAGAATGCCCAAGAATGCAGAGGATGAACACAAAGGGTGTGTATTTCAACTGATTGTAATGACATTAATTAATCCTATCTCATTTCATCAGTCACGTGCATCTCGGCTATCGACAATATGCCCAACAAATCAAATTCGTGGCTTGCTAAACCAGAATAACCTGATAATTGCTCAATCTGTGGGGATTGCAGGAGAGAGTGCAGATTGATATTTTCTATGAGGTAACAAGATCGTTAGCTACCCATCTTTCACAGTCGTGTTAGATTGTTAAGGATTATACGTATGGAACGACCTATGGTCGACTCGCATATATAAGAGAATGCATTGGCACAGGGCATAACTGTAACTATCACAATGTGGTCAAGGAGCCGGTTCCAATGATATCCAATTGTATGGTTCTATTGCGACAGACCGAAGATATTTTAGGCTGTTGAAGGTTTATTTGGCCGGTTTGTTGGGTAAAGGGTTAAAACAGTAGGAAATTTAGTTTGGGCCCAAAAAAATAGGCATTACCACCACCCCCCCCCCCCCCCCCCATGAAAAAAATAGGAAACAAACTAGTCTCCTTTCAAATATCGAATAGGAGCTAAATACAAAAGTGTATGTGTGGGTATTCAACAAAAGACCATAGGCAATGATAACTATCAGATATATATTGTCACCACAGGCTGTCCAAAACCCCAAGTTTATTGGTCAAATGTGAAGAATATTTTTATTAAAGTAAGAAGTTGGATATTGGCTGTTGCACAGTAAGTAAGTAACCCAGCAAGATAGAGTTTTCCCCCTTGCTATGCTATTGCAATATGAATATTCATTGTAAAACTCGATGCAAAATCATAATTGTTCTCGACACTAACATACATATAAACATTACATATATGTAATACTGTTAATTTGATTATCCCAACACCTCACTCAACAAACAAAACAAAAAAAGACTTTCCAGCGATATATATAGATAATTCCTATCTTACTTATTTAACTAAAGACGGCGGTATCTTACAATTCGTCTGGATTGTCTCACAACCACACCAATACTGGTCTGTGATATGCCCCAAAACTAGTTTCTAGTTAGTTTCATACACGAGAATACATGTAGTCTGTACGTATGCGTGGATAAAAAAAAAATACAAGCCATCTATATATATGCAAATAATTATAGTGATACTTGTTTTAGGGGGTAGCAGGAAGACAGCCCGATAGGGCTAGGCTAACCCCCCAACAATATATACAGCATTTATATTATTATATGTTACTGTCATTGTATTATTCATGTGTATATTGTAAATAAATTATCCTATCCTATCCTATCCTATCCTATCCTTGCAATGGAGGCTATATGCAAACTGAACCACACTACAGTTTGAAAAGAGATTTATATTGGCCATGTTTATGATGGTTATTTGAAGTTTTATAGTCTATCATCCATTGTGGTACTACATAATTATACAGTCTCTAATTAGTCGGCGGAATAAGTGAATCAAGACTTTCTATGATAGTTTGGAAGATCACTTTATCTTTTCATTTCGACTACTTGCTTTCGGATATGTAGTTCTGAGCATGTTCTAAAACATGATTGTACCGATATTAAAATCATATCAATATATATATATATATATATATATATCTAGGTAATCCCTATATGATGTACGGGTAGTATAATGTCATAATTTGTCATTCTTTATATCAGATTAAATTAGTTTAAATCCATTACAAAATTCTCCCTACATTTTCTGGACCTGGGAAGGTATAATATCCTATGCTTACTATGCCAGTCTGTGGGCAATATAAAATAAAAATGAAACTCTCGCTCACGCATTGATTTAAAAAAAAAATTGCCTGAGAATCAAATATCTTCTTTTTTTGGCCTTGATTAAATATATCATACATGTCGGTCAATTGGGGATTCAAGAATTTGGGCACCCAGACGCACAAGTTTTCTGTGGAAGCTAAGCAGTTGCAAGAGGTAAAGCTATTCAATTTCTGCTTTCAGGTTTGCATTTATAGAGTTTGAAACTGCTGAAATTCTTGAAAAGGTTATGAAGAAGACCCAGGGAAAAGAACTGGAGGGTAATGAATTGAAAATCAGCAAATCTCGACAAAAAAGTGAGTATCTTCATATGCTTTTAGTTTCTGAATATGAAGTGATATAATTGTGAATGAATTCCACCCAAAACCTTGCATACATAGTGTACAAGAATAGTTGCATATTCATACTACGTGCATTTATTTTATTCCCTTTTTGGTCACTCATTCTGTCAATCTTCAACATACATGTGTCAGTATGTGTAACACTGTTCTTGGACGATGTTGGGGTAAAATATATGTGACTATAATACAGGTCAAAAGTAAAGACCTGCGGTCTATATAATTTTATATATTTAGTTTTAGCTTTAGTTGCTTCTAATCGATGAAAGTGCATTCATACCCTTGTTAACTTGCCAAGTGTGTTTTGTATCATAATTATGCGTGTTGCATATAAAAACATTTTAATTCCCCCACACTGTTAATATCCAACATCCACCTATATATTTAACATATTAGATCCCTGACATAATTGCATTCCGATCAACAAGAAAGCCGGTAATGTCATGATTATATAGAGTTCCGTCAAATGGAATGCATTATTACAAGTAACCCATCTTCATACTGATGCGGAATTCATGCACATTGATATGATGCAGCATACATCAGTCCTGCAATCAGTCATAGTCATTGACAACTATTAAATTTATGAACACTATTATTAGTCTATTACATGTGTATACACTAGTAGTCGAATAGTGTATCTTCAGTAGCAATTATTCATTTTATAGTCATCAAGGTCTGTGCTTAGAAGATGTATATGTCACATGTTATACTTAGCGATATAGAATTTCAGAATTTCGTTCATAAATATAGTTGAGAATGATGTCGGTCACAAAACGTTTGTCTGTGAACTTGGGTCATTGTTTCATATTCAATAAAAGTCTTAGCTTTTATGACAAATAAGTGAACAATGATTTGAAGGATATGCAATGGTCAGCTATTATTTTTCTCCAAGTGCATGTCCTGATTTGATTCGGATTCAATGTTGACATAGGACATTCGATTTGAGATTCGATTCATTTGCCAAACTTCTGATTCGCAGGGCCCTAAATTCTAGTTGATATGTGCATTTACCTGGCTGTATTTCCATTTCTGGACCAGATTGAAAGGGTTAAAGCATGCTGTTTGGTAAAGATATGTGCATGGTTTTCAATTAAAAACCTTTCTAGTTTTTTTTAGAGTTGGCTATCAACTTCCCATTGTCAACTTAGTTTACATTTGGCTTTCGTTGTCTCCGCAGAAGGCGACCAGCAAAGAAATCAGGACAATGAGGTGAGCAAAACATTGATGGTCAGGAATATAAGTTACGACGCTGACGAGGACTCAATGAGGGAAGCATTCAGTGGCTGTAATGATGTCAGACTCGCTCGAGATAGGGATTCTGGGAGATCTAGAGGGTGAGTGAAATAATTGCAACTCGGATCTGTAGGAAATGTTTGGAATTTCCTGCCATATACAAAATATCTGATTATTGAGTTTCAGGGGTATATCAACTATTCACCCTAGTAGATAACACACAAACCTGAGTTTACTGGTAGTGTGCCTGTCATATGCAGCTTGAGGTCCTCAGAGGGTGAATTTAGGCCTGCATAGCAGGCTAGCCTCACTAAATTCACGCTCTGGCGACCTCATTCTGCTTAGGCCCCATCTTCTCTGGAAATTTTCTTTATTATCAAATTTCTATAGAAACTTCTTCACATAAATTCTTTCTTTTTTAGTTTCTCTGTATCCCCAAATTGGCAGGCGACACATTGCATAATTGAGGTTCCCAATGGGGACCTCATTCTGCAAATGAGACACCCTAAACTCAGGCTTGGATCAGCAGCTTAGATTCTGACGAGTATCAAAAGATTCAAAACCATTCTCATATTTTTGGTTCATGGAAAATTATTTGATAATTTACCTGTGTAGTATCTCTGAACATGTTTGCAGTAAAGTAGATGCTGCACAGACTGATTGTTTTGTCATGGTTGACACTTGCTCTAAAAACTGTTCATTATAATAATATTACCAAAGTATTGTTCATTATAATAATATTACCAAAGTATTTTTTTATAGATAAAAAGCATGCATCTTCCAAATAATAGATTAGGATTTCATTCTGTTTATTGGTCTTCAAATGATTTGCCATCTCAGCTTCTGTTTATTGGTCTTCAAATGATTTGCCATCTCAGCTTCTGTTTTTGTAGACTACAAATGATATTCATCTCAGCTGTTGTTTTTATACCCCCACTTTCGAAGAAAATGGGGGGTATACTGGATTGACTGCGTCCGTCCGTCCGTCACGTTTTCTCCTTCCGTTTGTCCGTCCGTCCATCCGTCCGACCTCATAACTCGAACAACTATGAACCGATTTCAATAATTTTTTGTATGCAATCTCCTTAGGACGGTCTCTCCGCATGATGCTAATTTTTTCAAGTTACGCCTCTTTTTCGACTTATTTTGACTTAGAAAATTCTGTCCGACTTAATAACTTTAACAAATATGAACCGATTTCAATAATTTTTGGTATACATGCTTCTCACAATATCCTCTCTACATGATGCGGCTAGGGATTGGCTCAGACTGTTTTTCGTAATATTACACCTCATTTTCGACTTATTTTGACTTAGAAAATTCTGTCTGACTTAATAACTTTAACAAATATGAACCGATTTGAATAATTTGTTCTGTACAAGCTTCTTGTGACGCCATATCGATATTATTAGTCCGAATTTTTCTTTAAAGTTAAAAATCTTTTTCGTTGAGTTTACGGATAATGCGGGTTGAATTTGCCACGGTGGGGGTATGCTAGCACTCGAGTGCACACCTCTTGTTGTAGTCTACCTTTCAGATTCTGTTTCATGGAGTATAAATGATTGTTGATCATTTCAGATTCTGTTTCATTGAGTACGGAGATGAAGCTGAAGCACAGGAAGCTTTGAAATCGATGGACGGTCAGGAGGTCGAAGGTAGAACGATTCATGTTTCATTTGCAAGTAGCCGCGGTGGTGGTGGTGGTGGTGGTGGCGGCGGAGGTGGTCGTGGCGGATTCCGAGGTGGGCGAGGAGGCTTTGGCGGCGGACGAGGACGAGGAGGCGGTGATAGAGGCCGAGGAGGTAAGATTCCTCGTATTTCGTTATTTTTGACTTTTCCTTAACCCTTTACCCAACGAAACGGCCAAATAAAGCTGCAACAGCCTAAATTATCTTGGGTCTGTCTCAATAAAACCATACAAATATGGATATCATTGGAACCGGCTCATTGACCACATTGTGATGGTTACAGTTATGCCCTGTGCCAATGCATTCATTCTCTTATATATGCGAGAATGCATTGGCCTAAAAAAAATCCTTTTTTACCATTTTTTCTTCCATTCTTTAACAATTTTATAATTTTGAATGTGTAGGGCCGTTCTGTTGGGTAAAGGGTTAACCCTTTATTGACTGGATTCTCCCACCAAGTCATAAAAGTATACATTGGAATGGTCTATTGTTCATCTGGAGTGATGTTCAGGAAATATAACCAGACTAAAATAAACAAATTTATCACCATTTGTTGAACTTATTATCTGAACATTTCCTATGCGTACCCCCATCAATAATTATTTAGTAAGGCTTTTTATTACTTGGTTTACGGATTTCTGTGGCTCAAAGGTAGGGGAGGTTGGAGGAAAGAAAACAAAAATTTGTATAATTTATTTTTTAAGTGAAATTGTCAAAATAAAATATTTTCTGTTTAATAATCTCATCTAAAATGAGCACGGGCAAATATATTTTTTTATTTAGATGTTTCTATAAAGCATGATATGGATAGATGAAAAGATATCACCAATATCGGCATCTGCCATGTTGGCATTGACATTCAATACCATAAACATCACCAGAAGGCTTCGCTGTTAAATCTCAGTATATTTTACATAAACTTATCCTTTTGATCTAATTTTTTTTTATATTTCTGGATTAATATTCCTTTTGGCGGAAATTGAAAACTTAAGATCTTATTTTTATTGACAAAAGAGCTTCATTTTGGGTGGGAAAATCCGTAAGCAATAAAAAATAAAATGCAAAAAGAGATGGTTAAAGATGCAGTCCAATTTAACACGAAATTAGTCGACATTTCCCAATCCAAGTTTCATCTTATTGGGCAAAAGAAAATTGATAAACACTTGCAATCACCATAATTTCTACGGCTCAAGCATCCATTAGGTCATATTTGGGAATGTTCTTTATTATCTACTACGTTTTGAAAACTATAACATGGATGCGCTACATCCAAAATCATAAAAATCTTTGCTCGCCTGACAAAAAAAATTAAAAAGCGGCCACTACTAGGTTCAACTTTGGGGGTTAAAAATACCACGGGTGTTTATAAACCTGCTAAGAGGTTAAAAGTTTTCTTCTAAATTCAGAAAGAGTTATGTTGCATAATCGGGTGCATAGAATTGCAACTGATAGTAATATAGTCCTGTTTTTGACGATCATGATTTACTGTAGGGAACTCATCTATAATAATGACTTGATGCTTCATCTTGCTATTAAAGTCACTTAAAAGTTTCTACTGAAAGTATGAGCATGGTGGCACATGTTTATAGTAAGACTCGGCACATGTTTCAGCATGGAGTCGAGAACATTGTCAGATCATGGTGATCGCTGCCTGATGTAGAAGTCCTCTAAAAGTGGGAGGAGACTTAACCCTTTACCCAACAGAAGGGCCCTGTGCCAATGCATTCTCTTATATATGCGAGTCGACCATAGGTCGCCTCGCATATATAAGAGAATGCATTGGCTTAACACATTAAAAATTATAAAATTGTTAAAGAATGTAAGAAAAAATGGTAAATATTGCTAAAAAAAAAAGGATTTTTTTTAGGCCAATGCATTCTCTTATATATGCGAGGCGACCTATGGTCGACTCGCATATATAAGAGAATGCATTGGCACAGGGCATAACTGTAACCATCACAATGTGGTCAATGAGCCGGTTCCAATGATATCCATATTTGTATGGTTCTATTGAGACAGACCGAAGATATTTTAGGCTGTTGAAGCTTTATTTGGCCGGTTTGTTGGGTAAAGGGTTAAATGAATGCTGTAATCTGTATTTCGGTCTCCTCTTATGTCACGATATGATTAAAGCTGTTGAAAGTGACTTTAAACCCCCAACTAACTACTGAAATTTAATTGCAGGGTTCAGAGGACGAGGTAGGGGAGGATTCAGGGGAGGAAGAGGACGAGGAGGTTAGTATATGTTTATTGTATCCCAGTCACTTTGAAAAGCTGATGAAAATCCTATATTGGATGTACGTCTCTAGAACTCGGTTAAAATTAGGTTCTGATATTTCATTGGTTCATGGCTTAACAGATCAATTCACAGATCAGAGGTCAATGATGCGTTGACAATTTTCCCATGCACATCAACTATTGTTGGAAAACTGAATACAGGTGATATATCCATAATTCATATTACTCATCGCAATATAAGACATCTTTGAGTTTTTATCGGTCAACGATATTCATGACTGATTATTCTTTCACATCTTTTGTATTTATTTATAACTATTTCTAAATACTACGATTCTCACAAACATTTACTATGCCAGGAATCTACTCCATATTTGGAAACGGTTTATTATGTTGGGAATGCCGCGTCGTCATAGAAATGCAATATAATAGACACTTCCAGAGATGTGCATCTTGTATCCCTGTTTGGTTGTAGATTAAGGGCTGATCCTATTCAGTTTTGTTATTTCGAGTGAATGACACCATTGGTAATCATTGAAGATGCATGTAGGATATTGAATCCAACTATTTACAGTTTATAAAGTTTAAACTGCAAATTACTTAAGCGCTTCACAAAGATCTGAAGTTGAACCGAAACAATACTTAATGGTTATTCCTTTCGTCCCCCGAAAAAAAATCAGGGAGGGGACTAGAAACCTCCGTCCGTCCAGCCATCAGTCCGTTCGACCATCATACATGGGTACCTTCATTGTGTAGTCAACTCAGACCAGTTATGAATGTAAAGAATTGAAACTTTAGGATTTTGTTACCAATATATTGCTGATTTGTAACATATATGGACAACGGAAATTATTTGTTTGTGTAGGTACCTTCATTGTGTAATCAGGCTCCTCCCAGAATTTTGAATGCAGATAATTGAAGCTTTAGGATATTGTTGCCCATATATTGCTAATGTGCAACATGTATATGAACGGCAGAAAAAAGTTTCAGACTTCCACTTAAAGGGGGACCCATCTCCTTGGACTGATGCAAACAAGATGGTAATTTAATATAATGAAAATGAATAAATGGCTGGAGTCATAATTCATTTTCCTTGTAATTATACCCCTTGTTTTTTTAAAGGGGTGGGTGTGCTGTTTTCCATTGTTTTGTTCGGATTTTCCATTCTAGAGTTATTCATCTTTGTTCATCTGGAAATGTTGGATTTTTGGTCCATCTGGTGTCTGTTCATGTCGTAACTTCCAACAGTTGTGCAGGGATCTCAATGAAATTTGGTATGGATGTTCACTACTATGAGTGCATTCAATAGAGGGTTCCATCGTTTTGTTCGGATTTTCCATTCTAGAGTTATTCATCTTTGTTTATCTGGAAATTTTGGCTTTTTGGTCTGTCTGGTGTCTGTTCATGTCGTAACTTCAACAGTTGTGCTGGGATCTCGATGAAATTTGGTATGGATGTTCACTACTATGAGGACATTAAAAAGAGGGTTCCTTCGTTTTGTTCGGATTTTCCATTCTAGAGTTATTCATCTTTGTTTATCTGGAAATGTTGGCTTTTTGGTCCGTCTGGTGTCTGTTCATGTCGTAACTTCAACAGTTGTGCTGGGATCTCAATGAAATTTGGTATGGATGTTCACCACTGTGATGACATTCAATATGGGGTTCCATTGTTCTGTTTGGCTTTTCCATTCTAGAGTTATTCAAGTTGTTTATCTGGACATGTTGGCTGTTTGGTCCATCCGATGTCTGTTCAGGTCATAACTTGAACAGTAATGCTCAGATTTCAATGAAATTTTGTATGGATGTTCACCACTATGAGGACATTTAATGGCACATTCAACTGTTTTGTTTTGTTTTTTTTGTGCTATAGTTATTCATCCTCGTTTATATGAAAATGCTAAGTTTTGGGTCCATCTGTCTGAGTATAGCAGTCATAAGTTATAGATATGCCCACACTAGGCGGTATGCCACTAGGGGGTATGTACCGGCCGACAGTCCATCTCTTGTTACCATCTTGTTTGCATCCTTCATAGAGCGCATGAGTGTATTTTGCTCTCATCCCTTGCTCAAATTAATTCATTTGTTGGATATGTTATGTTGAGTACAAAAGGAGATGGTCCCTCTTTAACTCAGAAAAGTTTTGTTTTATTTTTACCGAAGTTTGATTTATTTCGTTCAAGAAAATTCAACCTCTTAAGAAAGCAATATCTTTGGGGGGATGTGTGGTCAAGACATATTATTAACTATTTGTGTCAAATCCCAGAAAAATTACTTTTAAACAAGCTGTAAAACTCCATACTCAGACTTCAATCTAATATAATGGCAGTTTATATTTTGAATTGCAAAACAATCAGCCAAATTATTTTTAAACTGAAACTTATATTACATTGTGGTAAGCATAATATATATTGTAGTTTGTAAATGATTGTGATTTTGTAATTATATTCCCAGTATATTACCAATATACTTGCATACAAGTGTTTGAATTTTTCATTTTCATTTATTTTCAGGAAGTTAAGATTTTGAAGTATCATGTGATACTTGCTTTTGTGAAATAGGACCGGAATGAATTGCCAGTCAGCTGAGCTGGTCCGGAGGTCCCGATTCAGTTTTCAAAAACTGACAACAATTATTAAAAGTCTTGGGAGTAACTGTGCAAACAAACAATTCAATACCAACCATTTTGATAAATGGAGCTCCAATTATGCAGAATATCTGAAGAGTACCTAACAACATTGCATGCTATTCAGATCAAAGGAATGTATGCTCCAACCATGCAGCTTCTATGCAAAAAGAGATGAGCAGACTTCCATGGAATTGCTGTTTTGGATAGTCTTAATAAATCATTCAAAAAAAATTAATATTTCAAAGAATTTAATGTCAAAATGCACAGCTAAAACTGTATATATATATATTCAATCTCCCAGAATGAATGCTAAGTATTAAGGACTATATAAGAGTACATCCATCTGATGTATCCTTGCTGCATGCAGACTATTCATGGATTTAAAAAAAAATTCTTTAAGTCATTTTGTTTTCTGTTGGCAGCTTTCTACTTTATGAAATTCTTATATTGACCAAAAAATTCAATTTCTGGTGTTGATCACAGAACTAAGCATGAAAAACCAGATATTTGCGAAACTCTTTGCATTATATTTTAGATAGTGCAATGTCTCAATAAAATGGACATTTGACCAAAATGGTTTGGTTCACCATTCTGAAAATAACGAGCAGGTTGGCAGTTAGTGGAAGAGCTAGTCATGATGGGAGAATTTAGTCCTTCATTTCATAAATTGTTTGTGTTGCTTGTTTTATCGTTCATACTTTTTATGTCTGTTCCTTGGTTGACTCATTTTACTCCTTTTTAGACTGAATTCACCCATCACTTATCACTCTGAAGCAGAATGCTAAAAAAAATATGGAAATCTCAGTGATTTTATGTCATTTGTTCAAATGATTATTATGTAAATCCTCACTGCATCTTAAACTATGTGAAGTAACCCTCTGTCTTTTATCCTTCACATGAATATGGCTGGAACAGTTTGCTCCCACAAGTGCGGTATAAACCCATAAGAATTGTGAAGATGGTCTACCTTTCAAAATAAGTTGTTTTAAAATTTTAATTTCTCATCATGATCTCATTGTCTGATCACGTTATTAACCAGTATGATATGCTTGTATCAAAATATCCCAACATGGAAGTTTATATTTAGAAACTCATGATCATTACCATTATTCAATAAGTGCACATTTTGATCGACAGACAAAAACGGGAGCAATTGCTCCCATCCTGCACAACTTGAATTATATCATTGAAATCCGTTAACAAGATATCACACTCTGACTCATGATTGGATTGACTTAAAATAAGGCCAAAACAGAAAACTTCTCTGTTTCTGAGGACGTTGGTAAAATTTCCACTATGCAGTAAGATCTCTACGAATGTTGAGATTAATGACCCACTTATGTTTGCTTTTGGGATTAGGAAAACAATAAATATTCACATTGATATAACTGGTAACTATATAGACGAGCTTTCTGAAGAAAATCTCAGCCATGCAGGGTATTGGAAACAAAGAGGTTTTTTTTGGCCTAAAGTATAAATATGCCACTAGAATATAAATATTTGTTTTCTATCAAAAGTCGAATATTAACTACTACAAAGTTACCTGCTGACTTCCGTCTCCAGTCTAGCTTTATGTTGTATTATTATTTACATTTAAACACATATTACCAGATTACATTCGCTCAACCCACATGAACCAGGTTTATTAGCCACACTGAACTTATTAGGTGTCATAGTCATGGGGACATTATGAAATATTATCACATTTTGTCCCAACATGACTTTCATTTTGTATTTCACATTGAAGAGGGGTCTGGGCAGGGTAAGACAAATGTTTGCCTTTGTTTCTATTCCTTCATATTCTAACAACATCTTTTGTGGAGAAATAAAAAACTTATACACATGTGTAAATTTCAAATTTAATAGTGATGGGGGAATTTAAAGAAGGATAACATTTGAAATTCTTCTCAAATTTTCAAAACTACTGATTTTCAATATTATCCTGAGATCATAACAAATTGTATGAATAAACAAATTTATGCAAAATAGAAGCACCATATCATGGGTAAATGTTTGTCGGATATATGAAGATTAATATACTAAATGCAAACATTTATCTGACCCACTATTCTCTCTATTGAGGTTTTTCTTTTTGTTATCACATTTCATCATATGTCTATATCAACACTGACCATTGTGCAAATAATAGATTTTATATATAAATAAAATGTTGATGGAACATGATTGCGGGTGTCTAACTTCCTTGTATCCTGTGGACATTAGAAGACCTTCTGGATCATAACTTTGACAATATTAATCATAATTCTTTGGGATTTTTGACAAGAAACTAAATTTTTTGGTTGTCCAGATGAAAACTTCAATATTCAACAGAGAATTTATTGATATTTGTGTGTATAAATGAAATCCTTTTCTATCTATTGTCTGACACAGCGAACCCCAATGCTGGTCGGCACCCGACAATAAAATGGCCATATCGCTTTGAGCTCGGGTGTAATAGTTTTTAGCTCACCTGAGACAAATTCTCCGGTGGAGCTATAGTCATCACTCCTGTTCGTCGCCTGTCTGTCCGTCAACTTTTTAAAAAACATCTTCTCTGAAACCATCATACCGTATTGGTTCATATTTGGTGTGGATGTTCCCTAGGTGACTCTCATTCAGATTTGTTCAAATGAGGTCACTGGGTCAAATAGTTGCGAAGCCAGGGCCATAACTCTATTCCTCCATAGTAATTCTTACAACGACTTCTTGTTCAGAACCATTGGGCCGATTTAGCTAATATTTGGTATGGAGGGTCCTTGGGTCACTGGTGTTCAGATTTGTTCAAATGAGGTCACCCGGTCAATTAGTTGAGAAAGCAGGGCCATAACTCATAGTGATTCTTACAATGACTTCTTCTAAAAAAATATTTGGCCGATTTAGCTTATATTTGGTACATAGATACCTTGGGTGACTGGGGTTCAGATTTGTTCAAATGGGGTCACTGGGTCAAATAGGGGCAGAGCCAGGGACATAACTTTAAAAAAAAAAATATTTTTGCATTTTGACCTTTAATTTTTGTTTAGGACACATCACAGCCTCATATTTCTTACCTAGATTTTTCTTAGCATGTTCTTCATCTGTATGGATTTTGGTATTGTTTATTTAACCCCTTCCACTCTTGTTTTGATATAGAATTCATCCAAGACAGGATTACTCAAAACATTTTTCATCTGATCAGCACCAAATTTGGTATATGAATTTTTGACACTTATATACAGATCAAGTTAAAATATGGGTTTGATCCGATATATTTTAACAGAGTTATGGCCCTTTATAATTCAGACCTCTTTGCTATGCACTATTAATTTTTAAGAGAACACTGAAGCCTGCATTATTGAAAAAGCCAATTTATCATAGTGTTGTCACCCGATATTCTTGCTTCAGACTGCTTGCTATCTGTCATTACATGACATGACATTAGCTAAACAACTATTCTACCAGTCTACAATGAATAGTCCATTGTTCATTTCTCCTAGCCTGGACATAGTGTGTCTGACATTTGCAGAATGAAGTCCCCAGATGGTGAATTTAGTGTTGCTACCCCATACAGCAGGCTAGCATCACCAAATACACCCTCAATTACCTTATTCTGCTTAGGCCTCATCTTCTGGGACAATTTTTTTTAAAAATTTGAAAAAAAGTGACACCATTATATATAACATCTGCAGAGTTATGAAACTTTACTCTTTAATGAAATTATGGAAACATTCCACCCACCCCCTCCCACATGGCCCAGGCTCAACCCTGCCATCAACCAACATCCCTTCCAAGCCATATCACCTCTCAATTTAATACCTCTTCTCACCACAGAGGCATATATATCTGTAAAGGTACAGGTCATTAATTATATAAACTGGCCAGATGACATGTATTATTCTAATCTAAACATATCTGTAGCAATTTAACAACAAACTGGTGCTTCCATTCAATGTTAGGTGATGACTGACATTCAATGATACTGTGAATGGCTTTGATTTCTTCAAGTCTGGAAATAGTGTGTCTGACATTTACATAGTGAGGACCCCAGATGGTGAATTTAGTGTTGCTACCCCATACAGCATGCTAGCATCACCAAATACACCCGCCAGGGACCTAATTCTGCTTAGTCCTCATCTTCTGGGAAGTATCCTAAGTATCAAATTGACAGTTTGATTTAGTCACTTTTTCCACCTGTTCAGTTTCAATGTCCCCCTAATTTGCAGAAGATAAAATGCATAATTGAGGTGCTCAATGGGTGTGTATCGCCAACTTCAACTGTGGGACTTCATTGATTTAGTCACTTTTTTCCACCTGTTCAGTTTCAATGTCCCCCTAATTTGCAGAAGATAAAATGCATAATTGAGGTGCTCAATGGGTGTGTATCACCAACTTCAACTGTAGGACTTCAATCTGTTCCTTGGTTTTTAGCTCACCTGAGACAAAGTCTCCGGTGGAGCTATAGTCATCAGTCCTCGTCCGTCGTCTGTCCGTCAACTTTTTTTTTAAACATTTTCTCCTCCGAAACCATCATACCAAATTGGTTCATATTTGGTGTGGATGTTCCCTAGGTGACTCTCATTCAGATTTGTTCAAATGAGGTCACTGGGTCAAATAGTTGCGAAACCAGGGCCATAATTCTATTCCTCCACAGTAATTCTTACAACAACTTCTTGTCCATAACCATTGTGCCGATTTAGCTAATATTTGGTATGGAGGGTCCTTTGGTGACTGGTGTTCAGATTTGTTCAAATGAGGTCACCCGGTCAATTAGTTGAGAAACCAGGGCCATAACTCATAGTAATTCTTACAATGACTTCTTCTACAAAAATGTTGGGCCGAATTAGCTTATATTTGGTACTGAGGGACCTTGGGTGACTTGGAATCAGATTTGTTCAAATTGGGTCACGGTCAATTAGGGGCAGAGCCAGGGACATAACTCTAAAAACCAAAAATTACATTTTTGCATTTTGATCATATTTGGGGTGGATGTTCCCTAGGTGACTGTCATTAATATTTGTTCAAATGAGGTCACTGTGTCAAACAGTTGCGAAACCAGGGCCATAACTATATTCCTCCTTGGTAATTCTTATAACGACTTCTTGTCAATAACCATTAAGCCGATTTAGTTTATATTTGGTATGTGGGGTCATTGAATGACTGGGGTTCAGATTTGTTCAAATGGGGTCACTGGGTCAAATAGTGGTGGAGCCAGGGCCATAATTCCCCAAAAAATTCAGGAACTCCTTGATCAATTTAACATACAAAACAAATATATCACCCCACATGACCCAGAACCCCACCCCCAACCAACAGCATTCCACCCTATCTCATATCCTAACTCACAGGTAAATAAAGTATATTTATTTAAATTCCCATTACAAGGCAACTCTCATATGAACTGATAGACATGGCAAGGCAGATAGAGAGATAAAGATTCTGCAGCCTTAGACAGTCCCCAGGGAGTGTATTCATGTCATAATTTAAATGAGATTAATGGTGTTATCAATGAAGCACCCTTGTTGTTTATATTATCACTCAGTGGTCATTAAAATCAGATTAATTTCATTTTCTCAAAGAGTGCCTGGCAGAGCCAGAATGAGGTTCCCAGAGGGTGAATTTAGCGACGCTATCCTACACAGCAGGCTAGCATAACCAAATACACCCTCTGAGAACCTTATTCCGCTTAGGCCTCATCTTCTGGGAAGTATCTATAGTATCAAATTTACATTGTTAGTTAAATTTCCCTTCTAGGAAGTTTCTGTATCCCTTAATTTGCAGAAGATAAAATTCATGATTGAGGTGCCCAATGGGTGAATATCACCAATTTCAACTGGGGAACTTCAATCTTATTCTAGGTCTTCCATAGCAGTTGAGGGCCTTATCAGAATGAGGTCCCCAGAGGGTGAATTTAGTGATACTAGCCCGCTGTGCAGGATAGCCTCACTAAATTCACCCTCTGGGTACCTCATTCTGCAAATAACAGACAGACTATTTCAAAGCTTGATTCAAGGCTAGCATCACCAAATTCACCATTTGGGGGCATCATCGTCTGGGAAGTATCTATAGTATCAAATTTACATTGTTGTTAGTTAAATTTCCCTTCTAGGAAGTTTCTATATCCCCTAATTTGCAGAAGATAAAATTCATAATTGAGGGGCCCAATGGGTGAACATCACCAACTTCAACTGGGGAAATTCAATTTTATTCTAGGTCTTCCATAGCAGTTGAGGACTTTATCAGAATGATGTCCCCAGAGGGTGAATTTAGCGTCACTAAATTCACCCTCTGGGGACCTGCAAATGACAGACACACTATCACACTATTTCAAGGCTTGTTGTATAATACATTGTGTTGCTTGAGGCCAGGCATACACAATGCAGGAACAGACACGCTTTTTGTGATGCTATCCGGCACAGCAGGCTAGCATCACCAAATTCACCCTCTGACGACCTCATTCTGCTTAGGCCTCATCTTCTGGGAAGTATCTATAGTATCAAATTTACATTGTTGTTAGTTAAATTTCCCTTCTAGGAAGTTTCTATATCCCCTAATTTGCAGAAGATAAAATTCATAAATGAGGTGCCCAATGGGTGAATATCACCAACTTCAACTGGGGAACTTAATTTTTATCCTTATCAGATTTGTGAAAATGGGATCACAAAGTCAAATAAGGGCAGAGCAAGAGACTTAACTATTTCACTACATAGTAATTCTTAAAATATGTTTGCAAGAACTAGTTGGCTTATATAGAATGGAATGTTCTTCCTTGACTGCAATTCAGATTTTTTTAATGGGGTCACCTGGTCAAATAGGGGCCAAGCGAAGGACAGTTTCCCTCTTAATATGCTTCCTTCACAAGGACCATCAGGTCTATTTGACTGATATTTATGATATGTATGAAGGGTTCTTTGGTGTCTGGATTCAAATTTATTCAGATGGGGTCACCAGGTTAAAAGGGTGGGACCAGGGACATAACTATATGTCTCTATAGTAATTCTTAAAATGTCTTCTCAAGGGATTTTGGACAATTTAGCTTGCATATAGTATGGAGGAATCAGGAAGATCCTTTAGTGACTGAGATACAGATTTGTTAAAATGAGCTCAACCTGTCAAGAAATGGCAGTCTATGGGGAGTTAACACTTTTGTGTCCAATAAAATCATAGAAATACCAAATTCATTAAAACATCTACATTGGAACCACCTGACTGATTGGTCTGACATACATGTATTGTGTTTTGGGTCCATGGATAATTGGGCTTCAAACATGTTTAAATGGTTTTAGAAAAAGGCGCTTGTGAGATTGGAAATTTCCAACAATTGAGAAAGTTTGAGGTGTCGGTTGTGAAATTCCAACCTAAGACTTGGGAGTCTGGATCCCGGTCGGGAGGGGACTTGTTGAGCTGGAGGAGGGGGGTGATCAGTAGTGTACAGTTGGCAATTTCAAGGTGGTTTTTTACCAAGCTACATACTTGAAGTCTCTCTAGCCACATATCCTGTTTAAATCTACTTCTTTTAAAGTGATTATGAAAAGTGCTCACTGTTTTGGTCTCCAGAGTCCCAGTCTTTGCAGTCTGGTGAGCGACCCCACAGTCATTGACTGTCTTGTATTGGCCATTGAGGCCTAATCAGATTGAGGATGAATTTGGTGATGCTAGCCTGCCTTACAGAATATTGTCATTAAATCCACATTTTTGGGACCTAATTCTGCAAATGTCAGACATACTAAATTTAGGTTTGGCCATTTCATATTATTGTTTTAATCACCACTTATCCAGATGAAATCATACGACTAATATTCAAAGAAAAATGGGGGGGGGGGGGTATATATTGGATTAAATTTGTCTTCTATCTGGCCTTTGCAGAATGAGGTCCCCAGAGGGTGAATTTAGTTATGCTACCCTGCACAGCAGTCTAGCATCACCAAATACACTAGCCAGGGTCCTCATTCTGCTTAGGCCTCATCTTCTGGGAAGTATATAGGCACTTAAATTGACATTTTTACTTACTTTAGCCCTTATGTTTAGTTTCTATATCCCCTAATTTGTGAATATAAAATGCATAATTGAGGTGGCCAATGGGTGCACATCACCAACTTTAACTGGAGAACTTCAATCTAATGCTATGTCTCCCATAGCAGTTGAGGCCTACACAGAATGAGGTCCCCAGAGGGTGAATTTGGTGATGCTAGCCCGCATTGCAGGATTGTGTCATTAAATTCACCCTTTGGGGACCTCATTCTGCAAATGTCAGACAATTTGTTCAGGCTTGTCTGTTCGAATATTATGTTCTTAACCACCAGTATCCAGTTGAACTCATTATACCCTGATTTTACAAAGAAAACTTGGGGGGGGGTATTGGATTGAATTTGTCAGTCTCTATGTCAGACTGTTCTCCCATCCATCCATCTGTCATTATGTCTCTATCCGTCCATCAATTGTTTTCTTCTCCAGATACATATTAAAGACCAAATGGGTTTATATATTTAGGTGTGGATGTCCCCAGGTGACTCACATTCAGATTTGTTCAAATGAGTTCATCAGGTCAAATAGGTGAGAAGTCAGGGCCATAACTCTTTCCTTCCATAGTAATTCTTAAAACAATTTCTTCTCAAGAACCATCTGGACTATTTAGATTATGTTTGGTATGGATGGTCCTTCGGTGACTGGGGTTTAGATTTTTTCAGATTTGGTCATTTTAGGAAAATCAGTTCAGTTCAACTCTTAAAATCTAATGTCTGAAATTACCAAATGAATGGATCTCATAGATGGGGATAACGTTTGTTCAAATAGGGGCGGAGATAAGAGATTTAATTACCAACCAGCCACCCTACCCGTGCTCCGGTGGAGCTATAGTCATCACTCCTCGTCCGTCCATCGTCTGTCCGTCCGACAACAATTATTTGAACATCTTCTCTGGAACCATAAGACCAAATGGGTTCATATTTGGTGTGGATATTCCCTAGGTGATTCTCATTCAGATTTGTTCAAATGCGGTCACTGGGTCAAATAGTTGCGAAGCCAGGGCCATAACTCTTTCCCACCATAGTAATTCTTTTAAACATCTTCAGAACAATAAGACCGAATGGTTTCATATTTGGTGTGGATGTTCCCTAGGTGACTCGCATTCAGATTTGTTCGAATGAGTTCACTTGAAATAGTTGCGAAGCCAGGGCCATAACTCTTTCCCTCCATAGTATTCTTAAAGTGACTTCTTCTCAAATACCATCAGGCTATATGGGTTCATATTTGGTATGAAGGATCCTTGGGTGACTGGGGTTCAGATTTGTTCAAATCAGGTCACTGGGTCAAATGTGGGCGGGGCCAGGGACATAACTCCAAATTTTTTGTTTTAGATTTAACTCTTTAGATATCTACTTCTTTTAAAGTGATTATGAAAAGTTCTGACTTGTGGTCTCCAGAGTCC
Organism: Siphonodentalium dalli; assembly: GCA_032622095.1. Taxonomy (NCBI): domain Eukaryota; kingdom Metazoa; phylum Mollusca; class Scaphopoda; order Gadilida; family Siphonodentaliidae; genus Siphonodentalium; species Siphonodentalium dalli. The sequence goes on from CP136065.1 coordinate 21,552,932, forward strand.
CAGTCTTATCAGTCTTTGCAGTCTGGTGAGCGACCCCACAGTCATTGACTGTCTTGTTATGTTTACCCATACCATAGTATGGTAAACATAGTGTCGTTGCCCGGATTGACCACTCGTCGTTCGTCCGTCTGTCTGTCTGTCTGTCTGTCCGTAGACACTTTACGAGTAATGCGATAACTCAAACATTTTTTATCCGATCGAAACCAATTTTTGTATATGGTTTTCTCAGCCCAAAATACAGATCGAGTTCGAATTTGGGTTTGATCCGAGATTTTGTTACAGAGTTATGGCCCTTTTTCAACTTAGAATTCACGCATTCTGCCATAACTCAAACATTTTTTATCTGATTGGAACCAAATTTGGTGTGTGAGTTTCACAGATCGAGTTCCAATATGGGTTTGATCCGATTAATTTTAAAGGAGTTATGACCCTTTTTCGAGAAAAAAAGATCGATTTTTTTTTTAATTTATTTTTAACTTTTATAATAATAATAAAAAAAATGTCATTGACATTGTCATTTGTTTTCATTTAGATATTAATGATTATGATAAAAGTTGATAAAAAGATTTCCAATGTGTCCCTTTAATTTTTTTAAATAATTAAAAACCATTTTGTTTTTTAAGCTAAAAAAATTTGCAAAACTCACACCATTATAACTCTGCCAAGGGTACCCCGAATCACCACGCCAAATTTGATTAAATCGGTCCAAAATCTTGTGTTATGTACTGGTAAATCTGTTTGGAGCAACATTAAATCCAATTTACCAATTGCCTTTGGACTACTTAGCTATTGATAAGGCTATATTATTTTCTGATGTCTCTTATGCCATTGTGCAAATAATCTGATAAAGAAGGCTATGGTATCTATTTTTAAATAAAGATTCAACAATAAACATCACATGATATTAACAGTAGACTTGGACATCTGTGCTGCAGAGTTATATCTTCAGATGGTCTGATATCATTATAATTGTTATTGGTTTAATAGAGAGGTCAGTGTTCAACATAAACAATTCCTGTGATATTTTGACAGCTCTGCTATATAATTGATATTAATGGGTCAGTGGTGAGGTTGCTTATCTGTATACTAGGATACATTATTATTGTAAACTTAAATTGGACTCTCTTAATCCAAGTATTCCATGTCCAGGTCACACCTACACATTTAACCCATGGGCTTGCTGGCTGTGGCAGTTCAGCATTACAGATCCTGTACCATAGCATTCTCTTATATAAATGCCAGTGACCCATAAATTCCAATAATTTGTGTTATGTACATTTGTCTATAATAGTACATAACAGTATACTCTATAATTCAACACCAAAACTCTCATTTATCCGATCATATTAAATTTTTATCGCCAAGGGATGGGTTAACATCTGCCGATCGTGATCGGCCTCTCGTTAATTTTTGATTGTGAAATATACTCAACAATCACCAACAGACTAGTGGTCTGTATCCCATGTTCCTACATTGCCCGGGTGCCGACCAGCATTGGGGTTCGCTGTGTCAGACAATAGATAGAAAAGGATTTCATTTATACACACTTGATCTTATTCCGAAGTCCCTTCTGGGTATCATATGGTTTACCATGTTGATCTCTATTCGTTTAAGCAGTGGAGCCCATGCTCTTCGGCGCTCGTCCTGTATATGGGCCATGTCGCTAGAGTTTTTGGTAATAAGGGCGTGAATCAACTATATACTGTTTATAGTAACCGGGCACGGAATCTACTATATACTGATTCCACTAACTGAGCACGGGTATGCTATGCATATCCATTTGCACTATATGATTGCTCATACAACTGAGTAGTATCAACTATTTACTGATAGCATAAAATATGCTATGCATATCTATATGCGCTATATGATTGTACATACTCGCAATTTGGTATCGAATTACGGATTAGTTCCATCTCCGTGGCCTATGGAGCCTTTGGCCTGGCATAAAACTGCCGGAGTACAATTGACTTACACTGGAGAGCCTTGTCTCCCTTTACAGCTTCGCAGCGGTGGTCCACGGGAGCCTCGCTGTTTGACGTGCACTGACACCCATAAATGTCATCGCTCCGTGAATATATAACTGGACATAGGCACAATCGGCATCATAACACATTTTGAAAGATGTCATCAGAAGATAGTACCACCATGTCCTCTCCATCAAATGAGGCTCTTCAACTGGATTTCACCATTGATAACGGCGATCTGCTGCCTTGCAGCCAGCTGGGGAAATCAACAGAAGCGATCCTGGATGACGTTATGAGGGATTTCATCTCCATAACAAACCAGAGACAGCCCTTAAACATGATGCGAGCCCGTTTACAACATGCGGCTGACAGTGGCTACACTCCGGAGGGGCTGACTCTTGACTTTAAGATCACCGAGGCCGACGAAGAAATGCACCAGCTCATACATACTGGTGTCGAGGAGGGCCGTAAAGCCTTCATCACGTCACTTGTGGCTCTTCTTGACGTTAAGATTGCCTCATTGAATTTGGAACTGAAAACAGCAGTGACCCAAGCGTTGGCCACCCTCAAAGTGGAGATGTGCGGACTCGGAAACGAAGAAACACAATAACGAATGTGCAGACCGACTATTAGACTACAAGATGCAACTGCGTGCAGATTACAGGAAAGGACGGCACACTTCGGGCGTGTCGCAGGAACATGCATTCAAGAAACCATACAGCGATAACCGCAGCCACAACGGATCGCATCACGGGAAATGGAGGAACCATAAAGGCAACAGGCATTGAACACTTTGTGTCGTGACAATTGTGTACGATACTGTTACATTTGTACACCTATATTCATGGCGTGTTTTGTGATGACATTAAAGGGGTACTGTACGCCATTTTCATTAAATTTCCGGTGACAACAACGATCTAATATCGATAATATATAGAAACATAAGTAATTTGAGTCGAAGATGTATTCTGTAAACGCTCAGGTTAATAGGCTATCTTAAAATTTAATAATTTAAAAGTTAATAATTTGATATAAATTGAATTTATGACTGGAGCCATAAAATGGCGTCAATTAAATTACGAATTTCCGTAATCAGATAAAGTAATAGAGGGATACTGGATTGTTAAACCGATCGCACACACGGTCGCTTAAAATATTATGATGATACGGGGAGAACACTCAATCCACTCACTGACTAGCGACGATTCTATATAATATAACTTTTATTTGATTCATTTGGTTGAAAACTGTACAAAAATTACTCGACAACGACAATTTGTATTTTTGCATTCCGGTAAATTTGTCATCCGTAACACTACTTCGTACTCAAAAGACTTTCAAATAATGAAAAAATTGTTACCTTATTCTCCGACTCGGAGACTATAAAAACCAACAACAACATTTGGCGTACATTACCCCTTTAAATTGATTTTAATGTATTTTCTCTTTATCATTGGTTATTTACAATAACCGACGATTCCACCCCTGGTATTAAATTACCTACCGGGGCCACATCCACACACTGATTGATCGGATACATAGGTTGAATCGCCTACTACGGGAGCTCATACACCCAATTAGTAATTATTATTATTAATAATTGTTACTACCCAATATGCGCCTAAAACTCGGTCTCTCTTACACTTAGAGATGCATCACCGATCGGACCACACTGTACAGCAGTGCATAAGATCCGTGTGACTGGTGTCAATTAAATTGATAGCCACTCCCACTTCTAAGTACCCATCACCCATTGGAGCTTAAGGGCTTTGTGGACCCAATTTTTCCAAAATTTCCCAAAATTTTATAGAGTCCAAATAAAGGATTCTGTTCATGTATATTAGTAATAATAGAAACCATGCCCATTGATGCAACATTTTGAGAGTATACCTCATGGTGGATTATGTTAGAAATACAAAAAATTTATTTACAGGCAATGGCCCAAGAAAAACAAAGTCCAAATCTAAGAATCAAATACGGGAATCTGTACTGAACACTGTGATGAATGATGTATTACAAAAACAAAATTATATTTCTTGAGTGTTCTTTGATAAAATTACTTTGAACCGGTTGTTGACAAATGATATACTAACTTCATAATATGGTTGACTGAGAGGCAGCAGTTAATGGGTCAACCTTTCATGGCTGATGTCCAGTCTGGTGTGAATGGCTTTTTAACAGTGTCAAACTTCCACATGAGTGATCACCCTGAGTGAGTGGTGACCTACTTACTAGAATTAGTATGGTGATCTCGTAGGGGTATGAGTGAGGATTAGCATTCTATTGTCAACAGAGTCCAGAGCAGTTACAATGGCCAGCTGTTAACCCGTGCCTGCTACCACCCACATAGCCAATGTTTAAGCAAGTATATATCATTTGTCAACAACCGGTTCAAAGTAATTTTATCAAAGAACACTCAAGAAATATAATTTTGTTTTTGTAATACATCATTCATCACAGTGTTCAGTACATATTCCCATATTTGATTCTTAGATTTGGACTTTGTTTTTCTTGGACCATTGCCTGTAAATAAAATTTTTTTAAATCTCAATAAAGTTCACATTTTGTATTTCTAACATAATCCACCACGAAGTATACTCTCAAAATGTTGCATCAATGGGCATGGTTTCTATTATTACTGATATACATGAACAGAATCCTTTATTTGGACTCTATAAAATTTTGGGAAATTTTGGAAAAATTGGGTCCACAAAGCCCTTAATGTGTGCTGTCTTATCCACATCTGACACACGGCTCAACCGTAGACTGTCTTCAGTCTAGAGACAGACTCGGCCTTCGATAGACCCTATTCTAATCTTGCCAGCCAACTATGACATGTGGTTCATTCCACTTTGTTCTCTCGCTTCTGCGATCGAGGTTTGAGCTGAGGTGATTCCCCGACAGGGGCGTTTGTCTATCTGAGTGGTGTACCCACTCCCCGCATCACATCGATTGAGGGGCTTAAACAGAGAACCCGTATTAGCCCTGCATTACAAAATGACGGCCCGTCGTTTCATCAGAAGCAAAAAGAATCGTAGAGCCAAGCTACAACGTGAGAAAATAATATCTCGCTCTAGATTGTACAAATCACCTGAATACAAACTAAATCAGGCCAAGGAGTTGATACGTAACTTCTCAAACCACCCTCTTATATCTAATGATGAGATTATGGTTCTGGGCTTGGGTCTGAACTTTATACCAACATCTAAGGTGAACAGAATCGGTATAATGAAGGACTTTACGGTTTTTGAGCGTAACATCCGTCTCAGATCACTGTTTGGGTCCTCAGAACAAAGAAATGAAACGCCGCACCCATTTAGGATAAAATCCCGGTTCAATCCGCCCATGGGCGGCAACGTCCTCGAGGACTACATCTATGCTACGAAACTGGAGGTTTCAAACTATGCACACAGACTACATTGCTTGAACATCTCACATAGTCAGAAGCGAGCCTTGACATCTCTGAGTGAGAACAATGACATAATTATCTTAAAAGCAGACAAAAATAATACCACAGTCGTGCTGAACAGGACTGACTACATAAATGAAGGTCTCCGCCAATTAAACGATGGCATACATTATACTGAACTAACGGAACTGTCTCTCGGTGAGACCCAGAAAAAGGTCGCGAACCTAGTCGCGAGGATGGCACTCAGCAAAGTCATCGATACCAGAACTCATGACTATCTCACAACGGAAGCTCATAAAATCAGAGTACCGTATCTGTATTTGCTTCCAAAAATACACAAATTAAAAATTAACCCTGAGTCACTGGACACGGAGTTTACAGTACCGGGCAGACTGAGCGAATTGGTCGCATATTAGACTATTTTCTCCTGCCAATCACTAAGAAACAGCCTACCTACATCCGGAATACACCTCACCTATTGGAAATGCTTGAAAATTTACAGCTCCCGGCATATGTTTTGCTGGTCACTTTTGACATCAGCTCAATGTACACTAACATGAGATTTGACGAAATCTTAGAAGCACAACACATGGAACTGAGTGCCAATGATAATATGGTATTTGACATACCACGGCCGAGTTCGGATAATCTCATTGAGATAGCAAAAATTCTTCTATACGGCAACGAATTCACATTTAATGGAAAGAAGTACAAACAGATTGTTGGCGCTCCACAGGGAGCGGTGCCATCGCCCGAAATTATAGACATTGCTATGCACGCACACATGGAAAACATATTTGGGAGGTATCCCTTTAAGGCAAACATTCTATTTCACAAGAGATTCCGTGATGACGGGCTTATATTATTCTCAGGGACACAAGAAGCACAGCTCTTCTTTGATATAGCCAATTCCATACACGACTTGCTGAAATTCACCTATGAGATCGACTCCCAGATATGCACATTTCTTGATCTTGAAATATTCAAGGGTGATCATTTTGCCAAAACAGGGATTTTGGTAGTCCAAGTCTTCTTGTACTAAAACCAGCTAAGATATTAGGATGGCGATTTGCTGTTTTAGTCCAAGCCCGTCCTATATGCTCTCTTATGACAGAGCTTAAGCGTTAGTGACCCGCTCAAATAAAACCACAATTATATGAAATAAAATATCACAATTGCGACAATAAACGGATATTTTCCGCAGAAGACATGCTATTTTATCTGAAACCCACATCAGTTGTGAATTTAAAACGGTAATTTAATGCGAAAAGAGACATTTACCTCAATGTTTACAATTTTTTAAAAGTATGCGAACTCGGTTGACCTCGCGAACTGTGTTCGGCATTTTCCGTTGAAAATATTCCGTAGATTTTGGACAACAGCGCAAATTACGATGAATTCTCCATTGTAATCGTAATTATGTATGTCAATAAATAAAATAATAAATAGATTAATTAAACATTGGAGATATAAATGTAATACACTAAATAAATTACGGGAATTAGAACCCTCTCAACGTTTAAAACAGTGTAAACACAAGTTACGAGCATTAGATATAATATGCCTTATATGGTGCTACATTTCACCCATATTTGGTGGACTTCCGCGAAATTAAGATATATACTAAGCGAACAGGGCAATATACTGCTCTTGTTAAGCACACAAAAAATCAAATCAAATTTGTATAAATTTTTAACCTTAAGTTTGAAAAGTCCCACTAAAACGGAAGAACTATATTTTGTAACTGTGTGATTCGGTTCTCCGATTATTTTATCAACACAGATGTCAAAATGCACATCACACGCATGGCAAGTCAGACACAAGAGTTCTAATTTGCTCCAATTTTGACAAGTTGCTTGCGAAAATTGTCAACAAAACTACCGTTCTGATCCTCCATTATGTCATTAAGTTTTTAGTGCGGGAATTGTTCTGAAAGCACATAGAAAACTGGACTTTCGGGCGATCGGTTTTCGCCATTTTTTTTCGGAAAACCCGCGCTATATATAGAAACGGAAAGTAGAATTCCCAGAACAAACAGCGGATTATGCCGAACTTATTCGGACCACTTCGGCTTTCGGTTAAAACGTAAACAAACAGAGAAACAAATCGATGTTTGTGGCAATCAACCGGAATATTCTATTTGTAATTTAACATTAAAGTTAGATTATTATACACCATTATGACCATAAGATGTAAGCCTTTCCGATGTATATAGCATCATGTATTGATTTGCTAGGTAAATCGAGTAAAATACACCACAAATTCCCGCCACAGATCGTGGGCGTAACTCGTGTGATAGAAATGGTATACAAGCGGGCTTGGACTAAAAACAGCAAATCGCCATCCCAATATCTTAGCTGGTGTTAGTACAAGAAGACTTGGACTAGGATTTTGGATACGAAATGTCACATAAAAAAGACAGAAACATCCCAATACTTGCATCGCCGCTCAAATCACCTCGTCATCGAACTCCAAATCGTTTGTCAGTGAAGAATGCATAAGATATTTAAGAAATTGCAACAATGCTATGGATTTCTACGCCAGGAGAGACTTATTTGTGACAAAGCTCATGAATCGTGGATATAAACATCGAGATATTCATGAATGGACCGACACGATAGAATTCTCGGGAAGGAACGCACATCTACTCCGCAAACCGGGGAATATATGTATCAGTCCCCGAACAATTTCGCTTGCTACTACATTTCACCCAGGTGCTTCGAAATTGGCACGCACTCTGAGCCAGTATTGGGGTAATCTAACTGACAGCCACCACATATACCACGACTTTTCTGGTACGAAACCAGGCATAATATTTCGACGCCAGAAAAATATCGGGGAACTCGTCTCCAAGAAACGGATTTGATAGCCCATTTTCACATGTACATGTGTCGCCACACACGTCAATTTTCTTGCACAAAAAGCATCGATATTGACATAGCCGATAACCCACACACTGTCTGGAGTCGACGGCCAAAGTACCGCTAAGAGATTAGAGTGCGCCCACATATGGCACCGACTGAGGGTTTACTATCACACGGAAATTGATGCCAAAATGTCTCGCCAACGATCAAACAAGCTCGATTAGGTGACATCTTGACTGGCACATTTATGCCGATATCACAGCTGCACCATTAAATGTACATCAATCACAGTATTCTTTCTTATGTCTAGCTGTTGTCAGTTTTCGGAATCCAGCATATCAATGGGTTATCTACCGGCTCCTGTTCTTTGATACCCTTGCATAATACCCAGGTGCCGACATCGTACATGTCGCCCCAGAATCAATTCTGGCCGTCATAGATTACGGTTTAACGCACCATTCTTCTGTAACGTAGGAGTCGAGCCAGTGTTGAAGCATCGGGCCTTCCTCGCAAATTAGCATGAGTTGGCATGCTCGAATTTGCTCATACATACGCATACACTTCCCCTACGGTGTATACAGACCCGATTGACCTGCATCCCTGATGATACGAAGGTCATTAAACATATCTGTCGAAACAATAAATGGACCCATGATAACACTTATGGTTATACATGTTCTGCTCGTTTGAATATTTGCCCTATATACGAGCTCAAAGCGATATGGCCATTTTATTGTCGGGTACCGACCAGCATTGGGTTCTGCTGTGTCAGACAGTAGATAGAAAAGGATTTCATTTATACACACCCATTGGGCTCCTCGATTATGGATTTTACCTTCAGAAAATTGAGGGATATAGAAACTTCCCAGATGGGAAAACGTAACTAAAAACAATGTTAATTTGATACAATAAATATTTCCCAGAAGACAAGGCCAAAGCAGAATGAGACCTCCAGAGGGTGAATTTGCTGATGCTAGCCCACTGTGTGGGATAGCATCACTAAATTCATCCTCTGGGGGCCTCATTCTGCAAATGAATGAATTGACACACTATTTGCAGGCTTGGTCAAGTTCGAATTTGTTCAGTCCAATAAATTTTTTTGACTGTTATGCACCATTGTTAGCTCAACTTAGTTTGTAAGTTTGAGCTATTGCCATGGGTTGTCGTCCGTGTGCGTCCGTCAACAATTTCCTTTGGCGCGGGCTACAAGTCGTATCTTTGGTCTGATCTTTATGAAATTTTCATTAATGTTGACATTGACATGTAGATGGGAACGAGTCATTTTGGGGTCATTCGGCCAAAAAACATGGCCGCTGGTGGCCATCTTTGATTTCAAAATTAAATCCATTGGCGCGGGCTACAGGCTGGTGATGATCGTGTGATCATCAAAAAATTTGTCATGAATGTTGACATTTACATGTAGATGGGAACAAGTTATTTTAGGATCATTCGGCCAAAAAACATGGCTGCTGGTGGCCATCTTGGATTTTAGTCTTTGCATCACTAAATCCTTTTGACGCATCCTACAGACCACATCTCTGATCCGATCATCACCAAACTTCATACGGATCATCGGGGTGACCTCTAGATGGGAACGAGTCATTTTGGGGTCATTTGGCCAAAAAACATGGCCGCCATCTTGGATTTTACTCTTTGCATCACTAAATACTTTGGCGCGGGGCTAAAAGTCGTATCTTTGGTCTGATCTTTATGAAATTTGTCATGAATGTTGACATGTGGATGGGAACGTGTCATTTTGGGGTCATTCGGCCAAAAAACATGACCACTGGTGGCCATCTTGGATTTCAAATTTGAATCCATTGGCGCGGGCTACAGGCCATACTGTTTGTCTGATCATAAAATTTGTCATGAATGGTGACATTTACATGTAGATGGGAACGAGTCATTTTAGGACCATTCGGCCAAAAAACATGGCCGCTGGTGGTCATCTTGGATTTTACTTTTAAATTTGCATCACTAAATACTTTCACACAGACCACAACCCTGATCCGATCATCTCCAAACTTCATATTCATCATCGGGGTGACCTCTTGATGTGAACGAGTCATTTTGGGGTCAATCGGCAAACAATATGGCCATTTTGGAGTTTACTCTTTGTATGACTAAATATATCTACAAAATCCATTAGCATGGGTTATAGACCGATCTCATTTACATCTTGTTTTACTTAGACATTTCAATTGGCACCTTTCCTAATTCCTCCATTTACTGTCAACCATTAAATTATTCCCCTACCTAAGTTGAGCTACAGTGTCATTGACACTTTCATTCTACTTAGAATTGACAACTGTAGGTTCCTCGATCTGGATTATGACTTCAGGAATATTCAACAGAAATTCACCATAACTTTTTCTCGCCTAAGACGAAGTCTCTGCTGGAGTATCACTCCTCGTCTGTCAACAATCGTCTTCTCCAGAACCAAAAGATCAAATGGGTGTCGATGTGACTTCAGATTTGTTCAAATGACGTCACGGGGTTAAATTGTGAATCCAGGGCCGTAACTCTATAGTTTATTCTTAAAACGACTAATCAAGACACATCTTTAGCTTATATTTGCTATTGAGGCCCAAAGATCTTGTTTGATGGAATCAAATAGGTGTAAGTAAAGCCAGGGCCAAAGCTCTGTACTTCACACTTCATAGTAATTCTTAACACGATTTCTTCTCATGAACCATCTGGCATATTTAGCTTATAGCATGTACGAAGGGTTCTCGGTTGACTGGGATTCAGATTTGTTCAAATAGGTCCGAAATAAAACAAAAAAAATTATTGAATTTTGATTTTTTTTTAAACTGAGCTCTGCTCAATTTGAAAACTAACGCCGTTGATATCTGCCGGAATACCCCATGTCCCCACACCAAGTTGGGTCTGCTTACCCTTGCCCATTGATGGGTGAAACACCCCTGTATGAAACATTTGTGGTGTTTTTCATTATTTCACAATACCAAATTCTTTGAAAACTTACCTCCAGCATTGACAACAATAAGCATAGTCCTGTGTGAATGGTAATCATCTGATCTTATATTGATATTATTGACATGTAAGTTCAATTTAAATATGAAATGGAATCCCATGTGGTGTTAAGTTAATTTTCTTTAGAACTGAGATGGTGTGTTTAACTGCATCTGTTAATATATGTAACCATGTAATCTATTCTATGGATTTGTTTGAATATCTGCCAGTCAAAAGTGGCAAAGATACAGATTTAATACTTTTGCTTCCGATAAGTGGAATTAAACATGAATCCATATATATCAGTACATAACTTAAAATTCAAAAGCTCAAATAATTTGTCTTAAGAATGGGTTAAAGTATTTGGGGTGGGTGGGCATTGTTTTAAATCCAATAGCTCCCCTATTCACATTATCAAATTACCTCACTGTAAGATCCAATGGTTTATTGATTTTGGAGGATATCTTTAGGAGTTTAATTCCACTTATCGGAAGCAAAAGTATGACTGCAATTCCGAGATTCAATGGTACATGCATTACCCTACTCTGGTTATCGCCCAACTCACAGGTATCAAAATTGGACGAATATTTCTTCTCATAATGTGTGAAAATACTGTCAAAAATGTCGGCTTTATTTAAAAAATGATCGATTTTTTCATCGGGTGCCTCAAGAAAACCACGCGGTGAGAAAAAAGTCCGCCTATCTGACAAATCCAACATACGGATTCCGAAAATTTAGTATTTACGCTAACCAAAAATGTAGGTCATAAATTCCCTCTCCAGGCGACACCTATGTCCATATTTACCTGGCCTATTAAACGGACATTGCTCATTCGAGCATCCAAATTTTGTCGTAATTTGGAAGGAGATATAAGATAGATTGATAAATACACGAACTATGCTCTGAAATATAATTGCCATGGCGACAACCTTTTTCCAGCTGTAATTTTCAATTGTTGGAGCATAAGCGAAACAAACGCTCTTTATTCCTACCATATCAGGAATAGACTAACACGAACTGTTTTGTGTTCCATGGCGATCAAACGGCTGTTGTTTGTTTGGTATCCAAATACCGTGGTCAAATTTGTATTTTTTGTGACTCCAATGCATCTTTCATGGCCATATAATGCCCGTAGAAATGTGGTTCAAGTATGTATCACGCATACACTGTTAGAAAATACTGTCGGTTTGGCGGTGTCGGACAGTAGTAATCCGTCGGTCCCATACCGTTTCATCAGTTCTACGGTGAATCACCGTTGTTTAATGCTCTCTGAAAATGGTCTAAGTTAAAATTGGGCGTGACTCCAAGTTCATGCCGTCAAAATTCAACAGTATTATCGATGACCAAATTATATTCGGCAGTGATCTCCATACAATATGACTAATTATATAAATCTGACTGCTGATATTTGCCTATTATCCGGCATGTTCATTCAGTCCAAATGCATTCCGGCGGCTTTCGTCCAGTAATACATTACGTTCGCAAACCCAGTTACATGTAGCATTAACGAATTGTCATTTGTATCCTCAATTCGACATCTATGTAAACTATTATTTTGGGAAAAGCTGACTTATACAGTGGTGAAATAATGTTTAAATAAGACTGTCTGACATCGGCTTCTATGTGAACGGGACAAGTTCTAAATCTGCGAAAACCAGCTGGTGGGTGATATTTTTTCGACTAAATTGTGGCTGCTATGTTTTATTCAAGACGGCATATTCAGGGTAGTCGGCTACGCTTTGACTGATTCAACTTGTGTGTTGATGTTGACAGTGTATCAAAACACATATATGTATAATTCCACAAGAGGATGCATACACCAGAGTAATCCACAATACTTTGATGTCAACCACTTGTGACAATACTATCAACAACGTAGATAGTATTTGTCAGTTTGTTTTAACTTGCCTGTTCAATCCAGTTGATAAATCCTCCACATCATTTATCCCGACACACACGTCAGATGAAAAACAGCCATGAAGTAAACGGCCAAATTGGCCGAAATAATGAACTAATACCCAACAAACCGTCCAAAACCGGCTTCAACAGCCTAAAATATCTTCGGTCTGTCTCAATAGAACCATACAAATATGGATATCATTGGAACCGGCTCCTTGACCACATTGTGATAGTTACAGTTATGCCCTGTGCCAATGCATTCTCTTATATATGTGAGTCGACCATAGGTCGCCTCGCATATATAAGAGAATGCATTGGCCTAAAAAATATCTTTTTTTAACACTTTTTACCATTTTTTCTTACATTCTTTAACAATTTTATAATTTTTAATGTGTTAAGCCAATGCATTCTCTTATATATGCGAGGCGACCTATGGTCGACTCGCATATATAAGAGAATGCATTGGCACAGGGCCCGATGCATCAAGTTCATCATTGACATAAAAGCTATTGATTAGACTGTTCCTATCAAGCTCTCATGACTCACATTATTGATATAGTGTCGTGATATATACGGTATACAGTTTGATGCATCGTGTTATCAAATTTCACCGAAAAATGTGTGACTATAAGAAAACATGGTCGCCAAATCATCGCGCAGTTATTACGCGGTCTGCTATTGTCGAAGGTTTCAATCCACTAGCGGTGATTGAACTGATATTGTCGTGATGTACGCATGTACCCATTAAGACATGTTTACCAGTGACCGGACAAGTTCACGTCTTAAATGCATGTTACCAAAAAAGTATGCCATTCGGATGTTTTACTTTTACATAAATATAGATTTTTAGCTGTGGTAGCTTTGGTCCTTTGTGTCTTAAAATGTGATGCCGGATTCATATGTTTTAGAATGATCGAAATTAGTATTACTCGTAGCTGAAAAGCTCACCAATTTAGTTTGTATTTACAATTCTTACACTCCGCTCTTTGTGCTGGGTTGTTAAACTGGCACTGAACATATAGGCCACAATACCAAGCCCAAAATATTCCTCCCAAAATATTGTTAAATTTTGTGCTTGGATCTTCAGCTATACTGTGAAATACTTCTTCAGGTATATATAACTAAGAAATATATTATCTACGCTATGTTTCTATGTATAAAGTTCCCTGTCAGAACTTCAAAAAGTTCCCATAGCAGGTTTTGAAACGATGGATTCAGAATAGAGATTCATGATATAATCGAGGGACACATTTTCAGAAAATTACAAAGTCTTATCAAATAAGGTTCAGCATCCACACCCATAGGTTATCCGCAATAACCAGGGGGGGGGGTGCAAAAAAATAATTCCGGCGTGGGTGGTCAAAGCCACCAACAAGCAATTTTTTCCGCAACTAAAAAAAAGAATTTCCTGCTTGTTTTTTTTAGTGTTTTGGCAATGAGTTGGGCTTCAAAACCACTTTGAATGAGAGAAATAATTTAATTCTAACTGGTAAACTGACTGCAGGCAGTTATCGTGTTGTATTTTGTTGCAAATTTTGAAATCCAAGATGGCCGCTGGCAGCCATGTTTTTTTGGCCGAATGACCTCAAAATGACTCATTCCTATTTACATGTCCATGTTAACATCCATGATAAATAGTATGCACAGAAATTAATATACAGCTGTTTACACTGGTTTACAGTAAATTTCCTCCCGCAAATCTCTGTTTTAGTGTTAAAAGGGGGGTGGGTGTCAAAAAAATTGTCGGAAAAAACTGCCGAAAACGGAAAAAAATTTGGCGGTGGGGGTGGGTGGGTACAAAAAATGTTCGAAAGGGAAAAAATGCCATACGTGCCTGAAATTTTTTTCCGACCCCCCGCCCCTGCAATAACAAGTAATCGAAGAACACACTGATACAATACATGTATTCTTTGCAAATGGCAGAAAACAGGGTCTTGTAGGTTACAAACACCTAACTATTTTCCATTGGCGACAGTGTTAACTAAAAGTCCCGCCGGCCATGGGTTAAGCCTATTTTAACTTCAAGTGGTCAATTTCCCCTTAGAACGTCATCCGCTGCACCAGTATGTGACAACAAACGCGCCCTTTTCGGTATTTTGTTTAAACGATAATCTTGCATTTCCACAACTACCCCATTTACTGCACAAAAATCAGCAGCATAAAAATACCCAGACCCCTTCCGTAACTTCTGGACACCACCAGACATCTAAACATAGGGACATGACAATCTGCGGGATGGGATGGGATATGGGACAAAACGACAATCTGCGGGACAGAATTTCAAATTGCGTGGGACGGCCGATAGCTCGAGGAATACAGGGCGTAGGGGGCTCATTTTAGTGTCTAACGAAAGGCCCACATTCGCCCTATCCACACATATTAACCCCGCCACTGACAGGACACCAGAAGTTGCATTATTTGATCGACAACTGACCTAACATGGGGTGGAATTTGGGATAGCATGACAATCTGCGGGACAGGATTTTCAAATTGCGTGGGACGGCCGATATCTCGAGGAATACAGCGCGTAGAGGGCTCCTTTTGGTGTCCCACGAAAGGTCCACATTCGCCCTATCCACACATATTAACCCCGTCACTGACCGGACACCGGAAGTTACATAATTCGGTCGACAACTGACCTAACATAAAATGCCACAAACACGAAAAACTGCGTTCGACATTAATGTTTAGAATTTAGATTTCTCGATGAATACGCCAGCAAACAACAAGTTTTGGGTATCAAATAACGCAGTGGAATACTGTGCATTCGTTTTTAGCTACAATATGGCTGTTTTAGTGCGAATATTGTAATGGCGAACACGCAAACACGCGCCGATAAAACAGCTAAAAATAGACTCGATGTTTACAATTACAGGATCGATTACAGCTGGTATATTCAATATAATGGGACGTATGGTATATCAAAATGTAGGATTAGACACAGGGAATGTATTTTTTTTAAATGGGTCCCACCAGGCGGTGAAATTGTTGCAGAAATTCGCTCCAAGATATTCTCACTTATTTTTATTTCAGTTGTGATTAAAAGCCCAGATCCCGGAGCCCAGCGACTAAAAGCCAAGTTACAAAATAGATCAACTGGTTTGAACGAATGAATATGTCAATGGTAAGACTATTCAAAAGAATATTCAAATCAAATAGTGTTTATAGACTTAAAAACTTATGTGTCCGCCATTCATATGCGGTGGAGGTTCTCATATTATCTGCCAGTCATACGCGGGGGAGGTTCTGATATGAACATATTATCTGCCGGTCATACGCGGTGGAGGTTCATATTATCCGCCGGTCATACGCGAGGGAAGTTCTCATTTTATCCTCCGGTCATACGCGGGGGAGGTTCTGATATGAACATATTATCTGCCGGTCATATGCGGTGGAGGTTGATATTATCCACCGGTCATACGCGAGGGAGGTTCTCATATTATCCTCTGGTCATACGTTGGGGAGGTCCTCATATGAACATATTATCCGCCGGTCATATCCTCCCTCAGGTGTGACCGGTGGATAATATGAGAACCTCCCTCGCATATGACCGGCAGATAATATGTTCATATGAGAACCTCCACCGCATATGACCGGTGGATAATATGAACCTCCACCGCGTATGACCGGCAGATAATATGTTCATATCAGAACCTCCCCCACCTATGACCGAAGGATAATATGAACCTCCACCGCGTATGACCGGTGGATAATATGTTCATATGAGAACCTCCACCACGTATGACCGGCGGATAATATGTTCATATGAGAATCTCCACTGCGTATGACCGGCTGATAATATGTTCATATGAGAACCTCCCCAACGTATGACCGGAGGATAATATAAGAACCTCCCTCGCGTATGACCGGTGGATAATATGACAACCTCCCTCGCGTATGACCGGTGGATAATATGAACCTCCACCGCGTATGACCGGCGGATAATATGTTCATATCAGAACCTCCCCCACATATGATCGGAGGATAATATGAGAACTTCCCTCGCGTATGACCGGCAGATAATATGAACCTCCACCGCATATGACCGGCGGATAATATGTTCATATGAGAACTTCCACCGTGTATGACCGGTGGATAATATGAACCTCCACTGCGTATGACCGGCGAATAATATGTTCATATCAAAACCTCCCCCACGTATGACCGGAGGATAATATGAGAACCTCCCTCGCATATGACTGGCGGATAATATGAACCTCCACCGCGTATGACCGGCAGATAATATGTTCATATGAGAACATCCCCTACGTATGACCGGAGAATAATATGAGAACCTCACTCGCGTTTGACCGGCGGATAATATGTTCATATGAGAACCTCCCTCGCGTATGACCGGTGGATAATATGAGAACCTCCCTCGCGTATGACCGGCGGATAATATGTTCATATGAGAACATCCACTGCGTATGACCGGCGGATAATATGTTCATATGAGAACCTACCGTACATTAGGCCGGTGGATAATATGAACCTCCACCGTGTATGACCGGCGGATAATATGTTTATATCAGAACCTCCCCCACATATGGCCGAAGGATAATATGAGAACTTCCCTCGCGTATGATCGGTGGATAATATGAACCTCCACCGCGTATGACCGGCGGATAATATGTTCATATGAGAACCTCCCCAACGTATGACCGGAGGATAATATGAGAACCTCCCTCGCGTATGACCGGTGGATAATATGAGAACCTCCCTCGCGCATGACCGGCGGATAATATGAACCTCCACCGCGTATGACTGGCGGATAATATGTTCATATCAGAACCTCCCCCACATATGATCGGAGGATAATATGAGAACTTCCCTCGCGTATAACCGGTGGATAATATGAGAACCTCCCTCGCGTATGACCGGCAATTAATATGTTCATATGAGAACCTCCCCATCAGATGACCGGAGGATAATATGAGAACATCCCTCGCGTATGACCGGCGGATAATATGAACCTCCACCGCGTATGACCGGCAGATAATATGTTCATATGAGAACCTCCCCTATGTATGACCGGATGATAATATGAGAACCTCCCTCACGTATAACCGGTGGATAATATGAGAACCTCCCTCGCGTATGGCCGGCAGTTAATATGTTCATATGAGAACCTCCCCATCAGATGACCGGAGGATAATATGAGAACCTCCCTCGCGTATGACCGGTGGATAATATGAACCTCCACCGCATATGACCGGCAGATAATATGTTCATATCAGAACCTCCCCCGCGTATGACTTGAGGATAATAAGAAAACTTCCCTCGCGTATGACCGGCGGATAATATGAACCTCCACCGTGTATGACCGGCAGATAATATGTTCATATGAGAACCTACCCTATGTATGACCGGATGATAATATGAGAACCTCCCTCACGTATAACCGGTGGATAATATGAGAACCTCCCTCGCGTATGACCGGCAGTTAATATGTTCATATGAGAACCTCCCCATCAGATGACCGGAGGATAATATGAGAACCTCCCTCGCGTATGACCGGTGGATAATATGAACCTCCACCGCATATGCCCGGCAGATAATATGTTCATATCAGAACCTCCCCCGCGTATGACTGGAGGATAATATGAGAACCTCCCTCGCGTATGACCGGTGGATAATATGAGAACCTCCCTCACGCATGACCGGCGGATAATATGAACCTCCACCACGTATGACTGGCGGATAATATGTTCATATCAGAACCTCCCCCACATATGATCGGAGGATAATATGAGAACTTCCCTCGCGTATAACCGGTGGATAATATGAACCTCCACCGTGTATGACCGGCAGATAATATGTTCATATGAGAACCTACCCTATGTATGACCGGATGATAATATGAGAACCTCCCTCACGTATAACCGGTGGATAATATGAGAACCTCCCTCGCGTATGACCGGCAGTTAATATGTTCATATGAGAACCTCCCCATCAGATGACCGGATGATAATATGAGAACCTCCCTCGCGTATGACCGGTGGATAATATGAACCTCCACCGCATATGACCGGCAGATAATATGTTCATATCAGAACCTCCCCCGCGTATGACTGGAGGATAATAAGAAAACTTCCCTCGCGTATGACCGGCGGATAATATGAACCTCCACCGTGTATGACCGGCAGATAATATGTTCATATGAGAACCTCCCCTATGTATGACCGGATGATAATATGAGAACCTCCCTCACGTATAACCGGTGGATAATATGAGAACCTCCCTCGCGTATGACCGGCAGTTAATATGTTCATATGAGAACCTCCCCATCATATGACCGGAGGATAATATGAGAACCTCCCTCGCGTATGACCGGTGGATAATATGAACCTCCACCGCATATGACCGGCAGATAATATGTTCATATCAGAACCTCCCCCGCGTATGACTGGAGGATAATAAGAAAACTTCCCTCGCGTATGACCGGCGGATAATATGAACCTCCACCGTGTATGACCGGCAGATAATATGTTCATATGAGAACCTCCCCTATGTATGACCGGATGATAATATGAGAACCTCCCTCACGTATAACCGGTGGATAATATGAGAACCTCCCTCGCGTATGACCGGCAGTTAATATGTTCATATGAGAACCTCCCCATCAGATGACCGGAGGATAATATGAGAACCTCCCTCGCGTATGACCGGCGGATAATATGAACCTCCACCGCGTATGACCTGCAGATAATATGTTCATATGAGAACCTCCCCTATGTATGACCGGATGATAATATGAGAACCTCCCTCACGTATAACCGGTGGATAATATGAGAACCTCCCTCGCGTATGACCGGCAGTTAATATGTTCATATGAGAACCTCCCCATCAGATGACCGGAGGATAATATGAGAACCTCCCTCGCGTATGACCGGTGGATAATATGAACCTCCACCGCATATGACCGGCAGATAATATGTTCATATCAGAACCTCCCCCGCGTATGACTGGAGGATAATAAGAAAACTTCCCTCGCGTATGACCGGCGGATAATATGAACCTCCACCGTGTATGACCGGCAGATAATATGTTCATATGAGAACCTCTCCTATGTATGACCGGATGATAATATGAGAACCTCCCTCACGTATAACCGGTGGATAATATGAGAACCTCCCTCGCGTATGACCGGCAGTTAATATGTTCATATGAGAACCTCCCCATCAGATGACCGGAGGATAATATGAGAACCTCCCTCGCGTATGACCGGTGGATAATATGAACCTCCACCGCATATGACCGGCAGATAATATGTTCATATCAGAACCTCCCCCGCGTATGACTGGAGGATAATAAGAAAACTTCCCTCGCGTATGACCGGCGGATAATATGAACCTCCACCGTGTATGACCGCCAGATAATATGTTCATATGAGAACCTCCCCCGCATATTACTGGGAGATAATATGAGAAATTCACCGCATATATGAATGGCGGACACATAAGTTTTTAAGTCTATAAACACTATTTGATTTGAATATTCTTTTGAATAGTCTTACCATTGACATATTCATTCGTTCAAACCAGTTGATCTATTTTGTAACTTGGCTTTTAGTCGCTGGGCTCCGGCATCTGGGCTTTTAGTCACAACTGAAATAAAAATAAGTGCGAATATCTTGGAGCGAATTTCTGCAACAATTTCACCGCCTGGTGGACCCATTTGGAAAAAAATACATTCCCTGTGTCTAATTCTACATTTTGATATACTATACGCCCCATTATATTGAATATACGGCTGAAATCGATACTGTAATTGTAAACATCGAGTCTATTTTTAGCTGTTTTATCGGAGCGTGTTTGCGTGTTCGCCATTACAATATTCGCACCAAACCAGCCATATTGTAGCTAAAAACGAATGCACAGTATTCCACTGTGTTATTTGATACCTAAAACTTGTTGTTTGCTAGTGTATTCATCGAGAAATCTAAATTCTAAACATTAATGTCGAACGCAGATTTTCGTGTTTGTGGCATTTTATGTTAGGTCAGTTGTCGACCGGATAATGTAACTTCCGACGTCCGGTCAGTGGCGGGGTTAATATGTGTGGATAGGGCGAATGTGGACCTTTCGTTAGACACCAAAAGTAGCCCTCTATGCGCTGTATTCCTCGAGCTATCGGCCGTCCCACGCAATTTGAAAATCCTGTCCCGCAGATTGTCATGCTATCCCAAATTCCACCCCATGTTAGGTCAGTTGTCGATCAAATAATGCAACTTCTGGTGTCCGGTCAGTGGCGGGGTTAATATGTTTGGATAGGGCGAACGCGGGCCTTTCGTTAGACACCAAAATGAGCCCCATACGCCCTGTATTCCTCGAGATATCGGCCGTCCCACGCAATTTGAAATTCTGTCCCGCAGATTGTCGTTTTGTCCCATATCCCATCCCATCCCGCAGATTGTCATGTCCCTAAACATACACGATCGCCATATTTACGTAGGCTATGATTTTCTGTTCCCGATTAGGGATATTTCCCTCAATGATAAACAACCAATTAGCAGCCAGATTTTTGTTTATGCTGACTCGAGCTTCCCTACACAAATTCAAGAAGCGTACTCACTGCCCCGACACCCCTCCCCAACCGCACTATCATTATACACCGTATGCAATGCTCTATATTCGTCCAGTATGTAAGTCTGTACATTTAAAATATTTTTAGTATTCATAATTTATCCTGGACCCCCCCCCCCCCCCCCCCCCCGACATCATCGGAAAATTCCATGACGGTACGTTAAACGTTATTGCTGACACACAACACCCCTGACCTTGCATTCTTTAATGGAAAAATCTATGAATAATTATACAATATGAACCAGGAAGATGTATATGTCCATTGATTGGTGAGAATATTAGGGGGGTTTAATTTTTTAGAAACGCTTTAATGCATGCGTCCATAATATACACTAATGCACATGGCGCCTTTGATTTTAAAAAAAACATCCGATTATGTTTTTAATTTTTAAGGCGCGATGTGCATCACCGTGAACATTACGGTACGCAAATGTTGTCCTTTGTTTGGAGTATGTTGTTTGCATATTTCACCGATATACCATCTGGTGTTATCAAGATCATGACATGAATATCTATCGTGCATGACCAGTATTGGCTACGTCCCTAGAGATCATACTCCACCCGTTCAAACCCTGGGAACGTTTTGTATATTCTGACGGGGAATGCTACAACATTCAAAATACAACACAAATAGTAAATTTCTTAGTTAATACATGTTCCTTAAAGGCACATGGCGGTTTTTGGTCCAGAATACACCTAATAATATTCGCTTTTGAATTGTTCCCGGTATCGAAATAGGTCGATAAATACACGAACTACAATTCTATACGATCACCATGAACGAGTTATTCCCGTTTAATAATGTACCTATACCTAGCGAAGTATCCACTTGAAACACTTGCGAAATAAATTATCACGCGCATACATATATATGCACCGTCTATCGAAGCAGGAAGTTGACAGTAATAGTGATAAATTTAATTAAAATGTATGTTCAACATGTCCTGCATAAACATAACATTTTGATAACATTTTGATAGGACTTTGTAGGGGGATCTTTATCTTATGCTTGAAATTTTACATCAAATGTTCTTTTTCCCACCGCCACTGCACCCACTAGATCTTAAAGGCACGGGCGGCGTTCATTGCAGAAATATTTATATTTGTTCAAATCGCCACCAACAGAAGGAACACCAAAATATATACAGTTACATGCACTCATATGCCAAACATAATCTGCGCGTAAATTATATATTGTCGTCAAGATGTACGATGATGTACTTAAACAAGAGACTGTTCGTGTTAAAGAACTTATGCTACTATTTACATAACGCAGCCCAATTCTATTGGTTAATCACACAAAAATGACATAAACTCTCTTTATTATTTCCATATCAGGAAAACAGTAACAAATAACGCTCTTTATGTTTACCATATCCGGATCTAAACAAAAAGCCAGGAAAAGTAACTTTTCTTGCTTTTGTTTACATAACAATGGGGGAAAAGTTGACAATAGCATACTGTTTATGCCATATTTCGGATTGGCATAAGAACAAAATATGTCTATATCTTACTAGTCCTTCTGTTTATGGCGGTTTTTGACGAAGAAGAATATTTTAACAGCATACCCACCTCCAAGGCCTCCCGTATCTTTAAGCCATTAAACTTCGATAAACCAATGTTAGATTTACATATCTCTTGGCCTCCAGACTATTTACCCCCAAGACATGGGGTTTAATTATGAATGGTCTCGATTTGCATCAAGAAACACATACTTTCACGCCCCGTCTATTCGTTTGCTGTTATATGCGAAACGATTCGAGGATATCACGTTAGTTGTACGTCACTTTGTAGTTCAAAATTTTCATTCGAGGTATATATTTGTCTCCGAGTCTAATTCCGATAAAATATGTCAGGTAAGTTCTCTTCATCATTGTAACGTTATTGTCAATACATGTATTTGGCCTTGTAAACCTGTTGTAAACACCTTTTTTACACCCTCATGCAAATATTTTACTGAAGACCTTTTCTGCGCTTATATTACATTTGTAACAGTTTAAAACATATTATAAGAGTTTATAACTGCAAAAAAAAACACCATATCCGTGTTGATGGGACCTCATATGGGCCTTAGTAGAGATGACATTAAGCTATATGGCATGTTGCATATATGGGGCGGTTGGGTGATAAAAATTCTTCTCGACACCCTTCGGAAAGTAGATTCAAGAAATGAAAACTGATATAAATAAACTTGCCTTGATGTAACTAAAGCCAAGATCATTGTGTGCATGTAAATGGAAAAAGAGCAACTGTCTCAAACATTAATGTGACTATGAATGGCTAGAATATAACTGTTCACCAGTGCATCAAGCTAATCAGTGAACTATTTGCATGTCTATCATAGGATCTGTTACTCTCACAACACCTAAACAATCCAAGTCTGGCATAGTGACTGTTTGTCATTTATTATAACATAGGTTGCTCCAGTAGACTAACAAAGGTGTTAAGGTATAATGCTAGATAATGGGCTGGTTAACAGACTAATCGGTAAATGGTTAGAAATTATGGAATTGTGTGTATCCTGTACAATGAACTAAGTTTGCATATATAAGTAAACTTGTCCTGATGTAACTAATTCCTAGATCATTGTGTGCATGCACAAAGAGTGATCAACTGTCTCAATCATTAATGTGACTATCAATGGTAGAAAATATCTCATGAGTGCATCAAGCCAATCAGTGTATTATTTGCATGTCTTTCAACTCAGATTATCTCTCACAAGACCGAACGTATATCCAAGTCTGATACAGTGCCGTGACTGCTTGTCACCTATATATATATAAACAAGTAGGCTCTGTCTGTATTTTTCTCTCAGACCCCTGGACCGAGTTCAACCAAATTAGGTGTGGTGACTCGGGGTACCCTGGTGGTTGTTCTAATCGTGTTAGTTTTTAAACAATTTTAATTAAAAAATAAATAAATAAAATTGGTTTTGTTAAATTGAGCAAGGAATTCAATCTTTAAAAAAAAAAATATTAAAACAATATACATATATATATATATCAAAATATTTCTATGACCAAATGTGCTTGCAGCGCACAAAGGGACCGCCGCTAAATGAAGGCTCTGTCTAAGATCATCATGTTTGTGAAGTCCCACATGGGGGCCACAGGTATGGGTATCGCCGATACTGAATATTGGCTCCCAAAGGAAGCCTGTTTCAGCTAGTTTAGTATAATAGAAGTAAGTTGCTCCAGTAGACTAATATAAGTGGTTTGGAATATGTTAGATAATGGGCTGGTTAACAGACTAATCAGGAAATAGTTAGAAATTATGAAATTTTGTGTATTCTGCACAATGACCTAGGTTTACAGATGATCAGAAATTTATAGAACTTTTTTTTCAATTAAAACAGCTTCTGAAACAGATTAAACTTTGAACTAATTGAGATAATTCCCAGTCATATATATGAGTGATATCAGTAGAGTTGTATGCGATTTTAGACCAATTTTAGTGAAATTTGGGGGGTGGGTGTCAAAACATTGGGACTAAAAAAAAATTTTGGCAGGTTTGGGGGTGGTGTGCCCCCGAAAATGCCAGATGCAAAAAAAAACGGCATACGTTCCTGCATATTTTGTACTACCCCACCCCCCTGTTGTATATCATATATTCTCTGAATTGTAGTTCAATATTTGCCGACGATTCGAAATTGCAGGAACATCGTATAGTTGAATAACTATGGCTGAATACATCTTCACACCGCCTTTCAGGGGAACAAATATTTGTATACAATATAGGGGCTGAGCTGCGCTATCGTTAACTATTGAGATTCATAGTAAATAATTTGCCCGTCGCCTTCAACACTGTAGTTTTACCCAAAGGCCTTTGCGGGTCTCATATTCCTTTGTGGTATATCTTTGACAGTGAAAACTCGTTGGAAAATGTTCACCGATTTTGCTTTAAAACAAATTCAGGGACTCCATTATAGGGCGCGCACAGATGTGGCATATATAGGGCTTTCTAGCCCTCTGTCAGCAGTTAATGACAAGAGAAATCTTAGTCTGCTTGTGTGTTTTTGCAGGACGGCACATGAAAAGACATCGAAAACGATTTTAATGTTCCGTCTTAAGAGTCACATTCAACAACCTAATTGTAATGCATCGTTTATTTCAGAAATCATTAGAATTCTTGACAACTATAACCTCACACTATATCTAACATCGTTTCTAGAAGAAGGACACTTCCCATCCAAGGAGGCATGGAAATCCCTATAACTGAAATCAAACTATCCAACGTCATAAAAGCATTTGATTCCGTCTGTTGGACGGTCTTTTGTTCAAGTTGCATAAACTAGGCTTCAATTGTAATTGTAATATATGGCACACTTTCAAACCGCTCCTTCGGGCACATGGGCGTTTTCGATTTTACATGTAAAATATAAATTAAAGTATATATATATATATATCAGTTTAAAACGAGGGCGCCAATTTAAAAAAAAGCATCGCTAAACAATACATATATATGTAACAAGGTCGCTAAACAATACATATATATGTAACAAGGTCGCTAAACAATACATATATATGTAGCACGGTCGCTAAACAATACATATATATGTAACAAGGTCGCTACACAATACATATATATGTAACAAGGTCGCTAAACAATACATATATATGTAACAAGGTCGCTAAACAATACATATATATGTAACAAGGTCGCTAAACAATACATATATATGTAACAAGGTCGCTAAACAATACATATATATGTAACAAGGTCGCTAAACAATACATATATATGTAACAAGGTCGCTAAACAATACATATATATGTAACAAGGTATAGTTAACTTTTTGTCAGATACCGCAACACTTCTAGCGGCCATAATTCACAAACGCCTGAACCGATTCTTAAAAATCAAACGTCCATCGATTGAGTAAAAACTATATTTTTCAACAATTAACACAATTCGAGGATAAACTGTTCCAAAACTTCGATAACAGACGGTGAACACAAAACTCACCGGATAATGGGTCCCTCGTCAGCACAGGGGAAACTATATCGTCCTTTCAGTCAATAAGTATCGATAATTCCTCCCAACTTTTGTACAAAAATGCTTCATGAATCGAGATATATAATGTTAATATTTGAATCCAATTAAGTGCCACTCTTTTCCCATGTTTCAGCAATAATTTCAAGTTAGTTTTTGCATTAAAAATTAACTCAATGACCTATTGACGAGCATGCACTGAGTATATGGATGGCTGATCGCGACAAATACTTTCACGCACCGTCTATTCGTTTGCTATATATGCGAAACGATTCGAGAATATCGCGTTAGTTGAACGTCACTTTATAGTTCAAATTTTTCAATCGATGTAGATAATTGTCTCCAATTCCGATTATATATGTCAGTAAGTTCCTCTATATCTTTGTAACGTTATTCACAATACATGTATTTGGCCTTGTATATAATACTAGCAGGTTAGCCCGCCACTGGCGGGTTTGGTCCCATGGCTTTGTTACAGAATGTCAGGGCTATTTAGGAATTTCTTTGCCAGAAACATGACTATATGAGTGTATATGAGCAAGAACACGGGCGCAT
Organism: Siphonodentalium dalli; assembly: GCA_032622095.1. Classification (NCBI taxonomy): domain Eukaryota; kingdom Metazoa; phylum Mollusca; class Scaphopoda; order Gadilida; family Siphonodentaliidae; genus Siphonodentalium; species Siphonodentalium dalli. Next base: position 21,580,176 of record CP136065.1, read on the forward strand.
GCGAAATTGGACCCGATTTTACCTTGAATTTACCATTTTGAAGGTCAAGGTCAGGTCGGGATGACAATTTGACCCGTCCAATACACTCCCTGGACAAAAGTAACCCTAGATATCAAATTTCGTCCGTCGAAATCCGCCAGTTCAAGTTTACCCGATATGATTTTCACTCAAGTAGATATTTTTTTTAATAGCGACGCCTCATATACACACGCTCATTAAGTATCACGCTTTAAGAGCATCCAGTTAACCAATTTCAATGAAAATAAACCAAACTTGTAGCCAAGAAACAGCTAAAATCTGTTACACAGCTTTAACCAAACTTTCGGCCATTCTGGAAGCCATCTGAGGTAAATGGATTCGATCCACTTTCACCCGAGTCCAGATTCCAGACCTAGACGATGGATTTTTTTTTTTAATAAAATAAATAAGAAAAGGTAAAACCCTGCAAAAAAGTGGAGCGTTGTAGGAACATAAACTTTTTAACTTGCAACTTTGAAAAAAAATAGCTACGGTACTTCCAAAGCCAACTTATGTAAAAAAAATATTAACCACTTTAAATTCCATACCGCATTCCCGATATGAAAGAAAAAGAAAGATAATTGAAACAAGAGGTGTGCACTCGAGTGCTAGCATAACCCCACCGTGGCAAATTCAACCCGCATTATCCGTAAACCCAACAAAAAAGATTTTTAACTTCGGACTAATAATATCGATATGGTGTCACAAAAAGCTTGTACAAAAAAAAAATTCAAATTGGTTCATATTTGTTAAAGTTATTAAGTCAGACAGAATTTTCTAAGTCAAAATAAGTCGAAAATGAAGTGTAATATTACGAAAAACAGTCTGAGCCAATCCCTAGCCACATCATATAGAGAGGGTATTGTGAGAAGCATGTATACCAAAAATTATTGAAATCGGTTCATATTTGTTAAAGTTATTAAGTCGGACAGAATTTTCTAATCGAACCGCAATTAGCATCACGTGGAGAGACAGTCCTAAGGAGATTGTATACAAAAAAAATATTGAAATCGGTTCATAGTTGTTCGAGTTATGAGGTCGGACGGACGGACGGACGGACGGACACACGGAGGGAGAAAGCGTGACGGGCGGACAGACGGACGGACGTCCAGACGCACTGGCCAGAGTATACTTGTGGGGTGACCGCACATACCTATGAATACTTGTGGGATGCGATCTTTTGTTTGAGTAACTTGTGGGGTGCAACCCACAACTGACGATTTTTCAAAGAGCGTATTTTTAAAGAGCATATAAAAAGAAAACGTATTTAAATCTAGTTCAGAACTAGTACATAACAAGAGATGGACTGTCGTCCGGTGCATACCCCCTCGTGGGCACATCTATAACTTATGATGGCTATACTCAGACATATGGACCCAGAAATCAGCATTTTCATATAAACAAAGATGAATAACTATAGAACAATAAACCAAAACAAACATTTGAATGTGCGATTAAATGTCCTCATAGTGGTGAACATCCATACAAAATTTCATTGAGATCCGAGCATTACTGTTCAAGTTATGAGCTGAACAGACATCGGATGGACCAAACAGCCAACATTTCCAGATAAACAAAGATGAATAACTCTAGAATGGAAAAGCGGAACAGAACAATGGAGCCCCATATTGAATGTCATCATAGCAGTGAACATCCATACCAAATTCCATTGAGATCCCAGCACAACTGTTGAAATTACGACTGAACAGACACCAGACAGACCAAATAGCCAACATTTCCAGATGAACAAAGATGAATAACTCTAGAATGGAAAAGCGGAACAAAACGACGGAACCCTCTTTTTAATGTCCTCATAGTAGTGAACATCCACACCAAATTTGGTTGAGATCCCAGGACAACTGTTGAAGTTACGACATGAACAGACACCAGACGAACCAAAAAGCCACTATTTCCAGATAAACAAAGATGAATAACTCTAGAATGGAAAATCCAAACAAAACGATGTAACCCTCTATTTAATGTCCTCATAATAGTGAACATCCATACCTAAGAAAAAAAAACAAGTACAGGAGTGGATAGTAGGAGAGAAAAGTTTGTGCCCCACCCCAGCGACCAGATACTTAATGCAGCACCTTGTGAACGGAGAAAGCGTGGTTTTACTCGAATTTACGAGCAAGCCCCCGCCTTGCGATACACTCCGTCCACCACCCTGCGCCGACCAACGCCGAAGTCCCTAGTGGGGACGTATCAGACGTTGATTTTTTGCAGAACAGATACTACACTTTGATCTTAGCCAAAAGGCCGAGAAGCGACAATGGATTCTTTTTTTTTTAGAGACAAAATGATTTATTATGATACAAAAAATATTACACGCTTATGGGTTAAAATTCTAAGAAGCCCTTTTACAAAGCATGCACATGAAATAAGTAATATAATTGATAACATATTTATTTACAAGTGTTCCCGACAGCCGTTAAAACCGATTACATAATGTACGGCGATATCACAGATAGGGATGGCTGTCGGAACTGCTGGTGAGGGAAAACATCCCAATTTAATGGTTGGACTGTCGGCACGATTTCAAGAGATTAGCTGACTCTGGGCGTTGATTAATTGCGGCACCATGTTGACATGGTGTCACAGTTAACGAGGGCCCAGAGTTATGGTCTAAGAACGATACAAATGGCACGTTGGTTACTCATGATTGCGACTATTGAGAACCAAATTTCGAACCATTTGGTTCTTCATTATTTACACCAACAGAACCAGTTGGTTCTCCACGGACGAAAATTTGGTTCTTCATTGATATAATTGGTTCTTCATGTTGAACCATTTGGTTCTTCGGTAGTAATAATTTGGTTCTTCAACAATAATAATGGTTCCTCACAGAGAAAATTGAAGAACCAAATTTGTTTTCAAGTTTGTCCCCCAGGCGGAACCAATAGGTTCTTCGTGATTAAAATTTGGTTCTTCATCACAAGAACCAAATGGTTCTTCATTGGTTCTTCCTCAAGAACCAATCCCTGGTTCTTCATTGCATGGTTCCAATTTGGTTCTTCCTTGAGAACCAATTCCCCTTCCTCCCTTCCACCAAGAACCATTGGTTCTTCATTTGGAATAATTTGGTTCCTTGTTGGATACAGCCCCAAGAACCAGTTGGACATGTTACATAGTTTGCATTATCAACACTGAAAATGGATTTCCTTCTGTGTACAGGTGAATCAGAAGAAAATTGTTTCATAAATATAATCATTTATTCATTAAACTTAAAAATTATTCTACATATAGTCAGGTGGAAATTTTGGCACAATAGCTTGTAGATTTATTTGTCATATTAAAAATAATTTTTAGGACAAATAATTTTTTCAGTAAGTCAATAATCTCATTTATGGTTTTGCTGTAAACGTGAATTTGTTTTAAAATGTTGGCATATGTATATTTTAATGAGCTGAGACTTGAAATCTAAATATTCAATTGTTTGTTGAATTTTGATGATCACAAGTTTCTTTTGTTCAAATATATTGACAAATACTCCACCACCATTCTCTTGCCCAGTTTTGTTCTAGAACCCCAAGTCACGTTGAAAATTTGTTTACTTTTATTTATTTATTTGAGATAAATGATGAATGAGTTTAATGACCAACTGGAAATACCATTTGGTGTTAAATGGGATATTAATAAGAATTTCAGTCCCTATAGCAACATTTCTAATGGGACGATAAATTTCCGTTATAATTTAATTCCTTATTAGCTCAACTTTACTTTGTAAAGTTTGAGCTATTGCCATGACTTTGTCGTCCGTGTGTGCGTGCGTGCGTGTGTGTGTGCGTGATTCGTCAATAAAACAGGCTACAGGTCGTACCTTTGGTCGGATCATTATGAAATTTGACATAGCTGTTGACATCAACATTTAGACCGGAACGATTCATTTTCGAGTTATTCGGAAAAAAAACATGGCCGCCAGCGGCCATCTTGGATTTCAATATTCAATCCATTAGCACGGGCTACAGGTCGTACTGTTCGTCTAATCATCATGAAATTTGTCATGAATATTAATAATGACATGTAGATGGGAACGAGTAATCTTGGGGTCATTCGGTCAAAACACATGGCCTCTGGCAGCCATCTTAGATTTTACTCTTTGCATGACTAAATTCTTTGGCACGGCATACAGGTCGTACCTTTGGTCGGATCGTCATACAATTTCTCATGTATGTTAACAATGACAAGTAGATGGGAACTAGTCATTTTGGGGTCATTCGGCCAAAACACATGGCCGCCAGCAGCCATCTTGGATTTTACTCTTTGTATGACTAAATCCTTTAGCACGGGCTACATGTCGTACCTTTAGTCTGATCATCATGAAATTTGTCATGGCTGTTGAAATTGGAATGTAGATGGGAACGAGTCATTTTGGGGTCATTCGGAAAAAACATGGCCGCCAGCGGCCATCTTGGATTTCAATATTCAATCCATTAGCACGGGCTGCAGGTCGTACTGTTCGTCTAATCATCATGAAATTTGTCACGGCAGCCATTTTAGATTGTACTCTTTGCATGACTAAATTATTTGGCACGGCCTACAGGTCATGGATGTTAACAATGACATGTAGATGGGAAACGAATTATTTTGTGGTCATTTAAACATGGCCGCCAGCAGTCATCTTGGATTTTACTCTTTGTATGACTAAATCCTTTGGCACGGGCTACAGGTCGTGCCTTTAGTCTGATCATCATGAAATTTGTCATGGCTGTTGAAATTGGAATGTAGATGGGAACGAGTCATTTTGGGTCATTCGGACAAAAAATATGGCTGCCAGCGGCCATCTTAGATTTCAAAATCCAATCCATTAGCACGGGCTACAGGTTGTACTGTTCTTCTTGTCATCATGAAATTTGTCATAAATGTTAAGATTGACATGTAGATGGGAACGAGTAATTTTGGGGTCATTCGGCCAAAAAACATGGCCGCCGGCAGCCATCTTGGATTTTACTCTTTGTGTTACTAAATCCTTCAGCACGGGCTACATGTCGTACCTTTAGTCTGGTCATCATGAAATTTGTCATGTATGTTAACAATGACATGTAGATGGGAACGAGTCATTTTGGGGTCATTTTGCCAAAAACATGCCGCCAGCAGCCATCTTGGATTTTACTCTTTGTATGACTAAATCCTTTAGCACGGGCTACTGGTCGTAGCTTTAGTCCGATCATCATGAAATTTGTCATGGCTGTTTAAATTGGAATGTAGATGGGAACGAGTCATTTTGGAGTCATTCGGACAAAAAACGTGGCTGCCAGCGGCCATCTTGGATTTCAAAATTCAATCCATTAGCACGGGCTACATGTCGTACTGTTCGTCTGATCATCATGAAATTTGTCATGGGTGTTAATATTGACATGTAGATAGGAAACGAGTAATTTTGGGGTCGTTCGGCCAAAAAACATGGTAGTTGGCAGCCATCTTGGAGTTTACTCTTTCCATGACTAAATCCTTTGGCACGGGCTACAGGTCGCACCTTTTGTCAGATCATTGTGAAATTTGTGATGGATGTTGACATTGACATGTAGATGAGAACAAGTCATTTTTAGGTTATTCGGCCAAAATTATGGCCGCCAGAAGCCATCTTGGATTTTACTCTTTGCATGACTAAATCCTTTGGCATGGGCTACATGTCGTACCTCCAGTCGAATCATCATGAAATTTGTCATGGCTGTTGACATTGTAATGTAGATAGGAACGAGCCATTTTAGGTTCATTTGGTTTTAAAACGTGTCCACTGGCAGCCATCTTGGATATTACTCTTTGCATGACTAAATCCTTTGGACACCCTACAGTCCACTTCCCTCATCCGATCATCTCCAGACTTCATATTAATCTTGATATTGATCTTACTAGATGGAAGCTATCAAATGTTTTTGAATTTTATTGGAAACATAGCCACAAGTAACCATCTTGGATTTTACTTATATATATATATATCTTCATGTTGATAATCTATTATTCACCATCTGGGAACCCCATTCTGTTTAGATATTAATCAGCTATGGAGAACTAGCTTCAGAAGGAGGCCATCAGAGGGTGAATTGGTGATGTTAGCCCGCTATGCTGGGTAGCATCACTAAATGCATCTGCTGGAGACCTCATTCTGCAAATGCCCGGCACCTTATTTAGCTGCCTCGAAATACTTCAGACCAGTACCATTTAAAGTTTCTCTGGGAGTAGTCAGAATCATCTTGATGCATATTTTCTGGAAGTTTTAGAAATATGCGACACGCGTTGACTTCATCCTATGATTTCCTGGTTCTTTCCAATAATATTAATTAATTCATTATTACCCGTTCAACAACGCTAAACAGTTATTAGAAAATGAACACAGCGTCTACAACAATATCAAATAGCGATGCTGCAATGTGTATACATTAACAACAAATGTCAAACCACAATAGAAGTGCAACTACTCATGCAAAATGCCCATTCAGAAAGTCAACAAATGATATGCACAAATTAAACCAGATCTAATTATTTGGGAACTTGACATTCGTGTACACAGATTTGATTGTATATGGTTCCGGAAGATGCCACTCCAAATGAATCCATTGGTTGTTTTCCTCGATAGTTCAAACTTCTCGCAAGAGACTAATGAACAAACGCATGCCTCGTGTGCGCGAAAACCAGAACATACACATATAGCTAGTTCTGACTAGTCCCAGAAAAAACAATTAAGGTGGAATATCAATAGCTCGATAGAGTAAATACGAGTTAAACTGAATCTTGATATTTCACTTTGCAACATAGTAGTGTAGTCGTGTCATATATCACAAAGACCATATATTCAAATCACGAATATGCCAATAGTGAGAATTAGCTTATTGAGCCACACAGTTGCACCAAATAGAGAGATTTGAGAAAACATAAAACTTTTGTATTTGTATGACAACTGGTGGACGTTGACAGGAAATAATTTGTGCTATCTACTCTCTCAAACATCTAACTGCAATACATTTAGTTTGGAACTTTGTATATCTATCACAAATGGCAGTGTGTTTCTGCTATGCTTATCAAGGTCAGTTAGCTAGACATACATTCCAGCTATCAATGGCAATGTGTTTCTATTATGGTCTGACTGCCCTGGGACAGTTCTAAAATCTCCATTTTGAGGAATTGAGACATACAATTTTTCTATTTGGTCATTAATGTTCTTTGCGGATTTGTCACTAAAACTAATACCTGAATAAATCGTTAACCCTTTCATGATGTGAGTTGGGCTGGTGCAGCTTTCGAGATCATGTACCAGCGCATTTTCTTATATATGCAAGTCTCCTATAGATGGCCTCATATATAAGAGAATACACTGACTTACAAAGTCAAGTTAAATATTGTTAGGCCAATGCATTATCTAAAATATGCACGGCTCCCTATGAGAGACTCGCATATATAAGAGAATACACTGGCACAGAGTTTTCGCAAAATTTAAGTCATTGAAAGGTTAACAAGCCCTATTTTAGGAAAAAGCGATTGTTGAAATTCAGTTTGGATCATTCTGAGTCCTGAATAGTGAGGCCACTAATTACTGAATCATCCCAGGTCACGGAGAATGATTCGGGATCTTCAGTAGGGCTTCACGGTTTTTCGGTATTTAGTCATACCGCGGTTTTATTTTTAAAGGCACGAGAGGCCTCGGTTGTCGAAAATATTAATATTTGTTCCAATCACCGTAAACAGAAAAACATTACAACGCGTACAGTTTCGTTCATTTATACCATGACTATCGCGTAAACAGCATGCTATCATAAAGTCCTACTATATTTTACCTAAGCAAGATCCTGATTGTGTTACAGAAGACAGCACAGTGTTACTGGCTAATCACACAAATGATATAAACGCTCTTTATTAGTTCCATATCAGGAATTCAGCAACAAAGAACGCTCTTTATGTTTAACATCATAATATAAACAAACACCAGGAAAGTAACTTTTTATGCCTTTGTTTACATAACAATGGTCAAACATATGACAATAACATACTGTTTATGCGATATTTCTTATTTGTATACGGACAAAGTCTGTCTACATTTTAATATTCTTTCTGTTTGTGGCGGTTTTTGACCGGTGGAAATATTTTCACAGCATACCCACCGCCAAGGCCTCCCGTACCTTTAATACCGAGTAGTTGGTATTGGATTACTTGAATAGTCGGTATATCGCGGCACGCTATAATTTCTTCTATTGGTCGGTTTTACGATAGCAAACATCAACAAATTTAACAGAACCAGCGAGACGAAACGAGAACCAGCGATATGTGAAGTAAACCAGCCAGATAAGTCGCCCAGAAAGTAATCACTACACTTGTTTGTGTCAGAAAAACTGAAACGCCACAATCGGCTGTGTTGAACGCATAGTTCCAGTAAGCGATCCATTCCAGCTTTTGATATGAAAGAGAACCAGCGAGACGAAACGCAATCAGCGATACGGGAAAATAACCAGCCAGGCAAGAAAATGCTAAAAGCATTCACAACAAAGGGAGTGTCAACGCATTGAATGCCGATGAGTGTGTTGTTTATAGTGCATCGCAGAAACGTTCTCAATTATGAGCTTTTATGAACGTTTACGACGTATATTACTTATCGATAATTTTGAGGATTTTCGCGATGCATGCCTGATACAACGATAATCCCAATGGACGTACGTCGTCTCGTATGCAGCTCAAATAAGTGCACACAAAGCAATAATTAGACCATGATCGCCATCCACACAATCACGAAATGCAAACTATACAAAATTGTTCGAATTCGCGCGAACATATCTCTGTATATAAATGTTTCTCGTGGCAAAAATGCAGACTCATTGGACTGTAGTGGTGCGCTTTGTTCGGATAAACATGCATGTCAGTTCAGTGTTGTCGTTATTTTAGCACGTTGAATATGCTTTGTTATGAACTAAAAATTGTGAACTAAATGCTTGATATTTTTTATGTAAGCGACGTACGTCATTAGGACCCCACACATTGTTATGATCACAAGACTTGGTGACATGCATTGCGTTGTCCTATTTGCGTTGTAGGCGTGACACTACATTCACACTCAAATATTGAATTGCGCACTGCATGTTCCAAAGAATCTTGAGTAGCAAAATGTTTTGAAATTATTCTTGACGGTATTTATTCATACCGCGATATTTCATCAAATATCCTAGTCGGTATTGTGAAGGTGGATACCGTGGAGCCCTAATCTTCAGTCTGTAAGATATTCTGAAGTCGCTCCCATCCGGCGCCCTCATCATCAACATTCCTTGATATTTTAACAGAATGGGACTTTATCTGACTATTCTGGTAACAATGCTGATCCACGGCTTCATAGTTGGCATGCTTAGAGCAGGGAATGTCAAAGTATTTCTCATCCTTATTTTGAAGTCACATTGTCGTTCATTCTTATTTTGAATATCAGAGTTATCTGTTAACATGGTTTCATCTGACCTCTCTGCATTTAGATTCCAACTACATTCCAATGTGAATCTTCAGAATGAAATATATTTTCGTCAATTATCTCGAATGGACACACATCACATTTGAAGACAGGTCCGCTAGATGGGTGATATCTTTCCAAATGACATCTCAATGAAACAGATCGCCGGCACACATAGTCACAAAATTTACGTAATTTGACATGTTTCTTGTCTATATGCAGCAACTGATGACGTTTCAGGGATAACCGGTCTTTGTAACTGACCTGATACGTTGGACATCTACAAATAAAAATTTACTCAAGGTCTTAAACGTATATGGCTCATTCGAACTGCCAAATTTGTTCCTACGACAGACTTGGTGCAATTACTTGTGAATGTAATTAATTACAATTACTTCAACATTTTTCAATTAAAATTACAATTCCCATTACACCTATTCCACAATGTAATCAATTACAATTACATTTCAGTACAGAACTGAAGTAGGAACAATTTTTATTTATATGAACTTTATTTGATAACAAAACATAAATTTAATACAAGCAAGATAAAATGCACGAAGACGCACAATAATGAAGCACATTTGGTACAGAGCAGCCAATGTACTAGGTCCAGGATAGGTGTTCGTAGAACTGAGCGAATCATGATTTATAGCTGGCAATTCCAGCGTGTTGCATTGGCAGCTTGTAGCCTGGGTTGATCTTCTAGAAATTGGGATGATATCAGAGATTTGTGAACTTTGCTAACTATCTTCAATGCTTTGGCATTCTTGGTTGATGTTTTTGCATACTGAAATATTATAAGTTGTTGGTCACTTGCCGATGGTGCTTGTGTGACTGGATTCATGTGACATCTTGATGCTTTCGCTATAAAATGAAAATTATAAGAGTATTTTAGTAAGACATATATGTATCCATCATTTAATTATTAAGGAAATAAGACCGTCCCAGTAAGTCAGACACACAGCCATGCCATTGTAAAGAACAATAAGATAATCAACACTCTGATTGTTAAAATTAGAGTCATAAACATAATTAGCCTTTGTGGCCACCAGCTTACTGGTGACACAATACCTCCACTAGATACTGCTAATTGGGGGATTGGTGAGGCAGATATTTGTCCCCACTTTGTCATTCATTTGCAAATTAGTAGGGACAAGAAACATTGCATATACCAATACCACCATATGACTGAAGTAATATGTCAATGGAATTAAACAATACCAATACATAGAAATGGAAACTTACCTTCAAATGTGTCACAAAATTGGAGGTAACTTTTTTTGGAACTGGAAATTGTAGTTGGGCAAAGTTTGCACTTCGCTTCATAGGACACGATGTGTCTTTCTGCAAATCAAAATGCTGCCAGATTTTTTTTTGTAGACATGTTGATAGCATTAACAATGGTTGGTATTTATGCCTGGGGTTTGGGATCTAACCCGTGAAGATTTGGAAGGGGCGGCACCCCTTCCCTACAACCCACTTGAAATTTAATATTAACATGTTATGAGATTTACAAAAACATGAATTGGTGAGCATGAAATGAGAATGATCTTTTTTTTGGGGGTTTTATTTGCCTTCTTTTTTTCGATGTCCTGATGTTGTTGCTGCTGCTGTTGTTGTTGTTGTTGTTTCTGTTTCGGAGTCGGAGGCGATGGTCCTGGCTATTATCAGTTCTTTTAACTTTGCAATTTCTTCCTCTACTTTGTTTGCTGCTGCCATCGTCTCCAGAGCTTCCCGAACAACTTCGTCCCTCACTGGATAGTTGGAACTGCAGCTGTTGTTGTTGTTGCTGTGAACACCGGGATGGGATGGAATTCCGGTGTCCGAGGTGGTAGGCTGTCCATCTCCACATCGAAGCTGGCGGCAGGAACATCGGGGTGGTGTCCTCGTCCCTGTCTCCGCTCGCCTCGATGGCGACAACAGGAACCTCCGGCAGATCAACAGAGTCCCTGCTAGCTGGTGTGATGTCGCCGACGACCGAATCAGCAACCAAGTGGGGGGAACTGGACGTCTCTCAGCTCGCCCCTGTATCCACTTGGCTCCTCTTGTGGCGTCCCTTCTTCTGGAGGGGGTCTTCTTCCGCCTCTTCTTCCTGGTCTGGTCCCAAAGATCCAAGTCCCCGTGCCGGATGGTAGGTCGTTGGCGGAATCCAGCTTCCGAGCTACCGCCAGCAGAGGGTACTCCAAGGATAAACGCACATTGCCTCCATTAGCCTGGGATAGGTTCCAGCTAAGGGTATCCACAATGCGCAGTTTATCAAAGGCAGTGACAATGACAGAAGGGATTAGCAACATAATCCCGTGCCAAGTACAAAAGCGTTCACTCCGAATCGCTCGGGCGGCTAGGATCTTGTCAGATCGGCCACACAACTCACATGATGATATGCATGTATGTGTGTGGTATATATATGTATGTGTGTATATGCACGAGTGTATATATATATTATATAACTCAATTACAGATAATAATCATGTGCGATATATTGGTAAATCGTTATTCATAACATCTTGGTTTCAAAAATAATGACAAAGCAGCACTATATATTGATCATGATGTATACCTCATGTAATTTCTTTCTTTTGTTTTTGGTTCGATTAGAATCTTTAGATTGGTTTGTCGAAATTTGATTTTTCTATTTCGGACATGCATGATAATGCAAAATTGGATCGTAACTGATTATTTGTCTGCATTGTATTTTATCTATGTCTACTTGTAATTATATTCGGAACAAACCCTGGACAGTTCTAATTTGCATATATTGTATATACGTTTTCTCATGTACCATGTATACTGGCTGAGAATAAAGCATTACTTACTTACTTACAAGCGATCCGGGCTCAGCAAGCCGGAACAGAGACAAGCCACAGAGCTAAAAAGCTTTGCGACTTGTTCGCTCACTGAACAGCTAACCGAGGAATGATGGTTGGTATAAAAGTGAGTGGTTTGGGGGGCTAGCCCGGGATTGTCGAAAGTGCCGAAAGGCGCCTATCCTTAATCCCTCATATTTATGCCTTTATTTTAGATTAATAAAAAAAACATTTTTATGATGAATTTTATTTCTTCTTTCTTTTCTTTTTTTGATTTGGCTTCTCCGTTGACGATTTTGGAGATTTCTGTTGGTGTTGACGAATGAAGAGTTGGATTTTTTCTTCTTGTTCTTTCGTGTGTTGTTCAATCGTTTCTTCTTGTTCTTTCGTGTGTTGTTCAATCTTTCTCAGTTGTTGTTCATGCGCCTCCATCGCTCTTTTCTGCACTCTCTCGGAGTCAGCAATGATTTCTTCTACAGATCTGGTGGTGTCTGTACTGGTGTTGTTGTTTCTGGTGATAGAGCTGGGAGACACCGGGATGAGATGGAATTCCGGTGTCCGTGGTGTCCAGCTCTACCTCGAAGCTGGCGGCAGGAACAGCAGGGGTGGTTTCCTGCTCACTATCTCCGCTCGCTTCGACGACGACAGCATGGACCTCCGGCAGATCAACGGAGTCCCTGCTGGCTGGTACGATGTCGCCTGTCTCCACGCAGGTCCGGTCGTCTGGGCGTCTCTCAGACAAATCCGACCTGCCGGCTGTGACTCTGGACGTCGGCTGAACCACACGGGGAGGGGTGACCGGCAGATCAACAGTCACCCCCTCTTCTGTTTACATTTAGCTCGTCTGGCGGCGTCCCTTCTCCTTCTGGTTAGCGTCTTCTTCTTGGGAGGCCCCTTCTTCGGCTTACGGCTGGTCTCGGCGATCCTGCCCCGGGCAGAAGACCTCTGGATACCAGCATCCTCTGTCCGGAATTCTACACAGAGAACCAGAGAGCCCCTGTCAGCCTGGATATTCCAGCTAACAATGTCCACAATCTGGCTTCTCTGTTTAGCGGCTAGCGCGGCGTCGGGGATTAAGTTCATAATCCGTCCTGAGCCTAATCCAAAACTGTCTCACTCAGCCGGCATTATATGTCACGAGGGCGGCTGCTCCCCTAATGTTACAATCCTCTCAGATCACTCGTGCTAACGCTCTGACAGAGAGGAACTAATCGAGCCAAAGCAATAATGACTGGTTTGCTCCACTCCCTTCCAGAGGATGGTTGGTATGAATTTCTACCATAGCATATATACCATATCAGATGGAGATAATGAAACATGATCATAAGAGTGATCTATTATAGTGATCTACTGTCAATTATTTGAAGTTGGTTTCTCATTGAGTGAATAAATAATTGAATTGAATTGAATATCAAAACAAGCCTTCTACCTCAAAGGTTAACCAATGCTTAAGCAAACAAAGAGGTGTCAACAGAATTCACCATTGAGACACAGTGGATGAAAACTCAGTGTTGTGACAAAGTGATAGCCAGTCACCAGTCTTACACTTTGAAATTTGGAAAAAAACATTCGAAGAAACCATTGGATGAATCATGAAAAAGAAGTTTGAGAAGAAACAAGTACCTGTGATTTTGAAGTAATTGAAATTAGACCCTAATTACAATTACAATTACATCCTAACCAATTACAATTGAAATTAAATTTAATTGAGAATAAACTCAATTACCAATTACATGCAATTACTTGCAAAAATGTAATTAATTACAGTCAATTACAATTACAAATTACAATTACCCCACCCCTGCCCTACGATAGGTTGAATGTAAACAAACTATTGATATGCTTCATATGCTCTGAAAAACACTTTGCCAAAGTCACAGCCATTTCTCAGCCATTTTCAACTTTCGCCAGAAGTCAGATAAACGCTCTTTATTGCTACCATGTCAGGAGTAGAGTACCATGGAACGTTCTTTTCTGTTCCATTTCTTGTAAATGGCTGTTTTGTGTTTGGGACCCTAAAACCGTATTCACAGACTCACAGTTGTATTTTTCATTACTTCAATGCGTCTTTTTGGGTTACAGAATGCTCGTAGAAAGGTATTTAAGATATTTATCGAACTATTTCGATACTTGGAAAAATTCTGAAGCTAATAATATTTCTATCATGGAGCACAAACCGCGCTGTAGCTTTAATATCCCTTCCATGATGGGATCGGCACAACAGATGCAGAATTAAAGATCCTGTGGCAGGCATTCACTTATATATGCGAGTCTCCCATAGGCAGCCTCACATATACTAGAGAATGCACTGGAGAATTATACTGAAATATACAGAGCAGTGATCATTTCAAATTTTTTTTTTAATTTGTCAAAATGTCTTTTCACTTTTCATCCTCTAAATTCGACCTTTACTTCATCCATGTCTCTATTTTCCACTTCATATCCTTTGTCTCCTACCTCTCGATCTCTAATATTATCTTTTCATTACGCAATACTGTTCTTTTCTGAGGAGATGGCTCCATATAAGCGCCTGGCGCTCGATGTCAATTCCTCTTCTCTCTCAGACTTATCATACTTACATATATATATATTAACATCATTTTGTAAATTGTTGTATACATATGGGATACTAAATAAATAATGTTTACACCAGAATGCACTGGCTTACAGTCATGGTAAATATTGTTAGGATCATGCATTCTCTTAATATGCATCTCCTATGAGAGACTCACATATAAGAGAATGCATTGGCACACATGGTTTTCACAAATTTTTAGAAAGCTCTAGCCAAGGAAGGGTTAATAAAAGGCCACAAGTTCCCAAATAAGGTGGCTTTGTTTGACAATGTATTTTCGTGTGATTAATCCACATAGTAAATTTGAATGGTATCGGATAATCATAATTTGAGTTAACATCCAGACAACAAAATAATCATCATATTCTAATTCGAAAAGGGACATAACTCCACCAGAAATGGTTGGATGGATCCAAATCTTCCACTTCCATGTGCTAAGTTTCATCAAATTGTGTTACTGAATACTGTTCAAGTTATCATCCGGACAATAAACATTTAAGATGCACACACAGACTGATGTCAAGACATGGATGCATACCACGCAGATACACGGGCACCGCTCATTTCTATATTATATAATTATTATTCTATAATTGGCACATGTGAAATGTCAATCAGCAATTAGGGCCTAGATGTAAAACTTTGTTGTTATTATCAATAATTCTCCAATAATGAGATTTTGCATATAAAAACTATTGCTATATGCTACATCTACATTACCGATAACATTCCTATCAGTCTAATAAAATACCTTTCTAGTTGAACTTATTATCTTAATATTTCCTGAGAGAACTACATGTACTCGTCAATGATTAATTAGCACAGAAAGGGTTAATGACTATATATTCGCTGGCGAGCAAGCCTGCAATATTGTGTATGTCATTTGCAGAATGAGGTCCCCAGAGAATGAATTTAGTGACACTATTCTGCACAGCAGGCTAGCATCACCAAATTCACACTATGAGAACTTCATTCAGCTTAAGCCTCAACTGCTATGGGAGACCTAGGATCCTCTTGAGGTTTCCCAGTTGAAATTGGTGATGTTCACTCATTAGTTACTTTGATTATGCATTTTATCTTCTGCAAATTAGGGGATATAGAAACTTCTAAGAAGGGAAAAAGTAACTAAAAATCAACGTTAATTTGAGACTATACAGATACTTCCCAGATGAGGCCTAAGTAGAATGATAATACTATTGGTGCTGATATGTCGATGAATTGCTGCTCTGAGGTCAGTCAGAGTGCTTGGTGTTAAGTTTATGCCTTGTTTTTGGTTTCACTTATGTTAAGTTCAGCATAGAAATTTGGTTCTTCATTTGGTTCTTCAAAACGCGCGAGTCAGTATTCTAGAGCGCGCGAAGAACCAAATCCCCATAATATCGGTTCTTGGCGGCGTGAAGAACCACAGAGAACGCCCTATAAAGTGGTATAATAATAGTTCCAACCGTAAATTAAGTGACATAGATCTACGCTCTGAAAGCTTTCAAGTTTACTTAAATTAGGCCTTATTTAAATTCAACTGAGATTATTTTACAAAACATCGTAAATATAAATTAAGATAACTAATTTAACCACCATCAAACGTAGCAACACGTGCTGTCAACTGGCAGTCTGACACTCGATCAACCATTGCTCCACATCGCCAGCACTCCACATGGCCGGTTCCTTTGTTGATTCTGTCGGGTTTTGTTCCATCGACTCCCACAAAAATCAGCGATCGAAAATGGCGGTTCTGAAAACTCAAAACACGAGGTCGTAGTTCTGTTCCATTTGGGCGATACGCATTTATTACTAACCGCAACTCATGTTATACAAATTTGGTTCTTCATTTGGTTCTTCAAAACGCGCGAGTCAATGTTCGGTTCTAGAGAGCGCTAAGAACCAAATCCCCATAATATCGGTTCTTGAAGGCGTGAAGAACCGTAGGGTTCTTGACTGTTCTTAGAGTGTATATTATACAAGTTCTATGTAATTATCTCACTTGTATGACCGATTCTCGCATTAAAAACCGATTATTCTATAACGTTACTACTAGTATATTTGGAAGCAGTCCAGCATGGTATGTTGTCCGTGAAAATGGTGTTTTCTCCGTTACCGTCAATTTAAATCGTCATAACTGACAGATACAACTTGCTATACGTGCCTAATTTTATACAAAGAAACGCAGTATCACGTGTAACCTGGGGAACATATAGCTCTAAATGCAAATGAATCATACGTAGAAATAACGAGAGATGAGTTGCCACTCCCAAAACAGTTTATTTAAGGATGTTTTCTCCGTTACCACCATAAAACATAGAAAATCGACGAGTTAACTCCAACTGCTAATCTAATCTGACGGAACGTCTATCAAGCCCAAAATATCACATGAGCATGTTGATACAAGAAAACCATAGTCAGAAATGGTAACGCCACCAAGATTATGGTATTAGATATAAATAGAAATTATAAAAAATACATAAAATATTTTGATAACAATTCCGTTTAAACAAGTAGTCCTTCAAATTATTACTAACAAAATAAACGACTGTGGGGTCACTCAACAGATTATAAAGACTTGGACATAGTATACTGTAAATACTAAAATTTAAATGAAATAATTAAAAGATAAAATTTAGCAAGTAGTAAAAGTTAATTTTCTCGTTTTTGTTTTGGTTAAATAAAGCAATAATTTAAATGTAACATTTGGTTTAAAAAAAATGATTGACCGTGGCTCTTCCAATAATTGCGCGACTGACCTGGTCAATTGTTCTTAAGAAGTTGTTTTGAGAATTACTATGGAGAGAAATAGTTGTGGCTGTGGCTTCGCAAGTAATTACCTTGGTGACGTGATGTTAACAAAGCTGAACTCCAGTTAACCAAGGACGCTTCATACCAAATATAAGGTGAATTATTAATTCTTTAGAAGTTGTTTTAAGATTTACTATGGAGGGAAAGATTTGTGGTGCTGGCTTCGCAACTATTTGACCTCATTGTAACAAATATAAATATTAGTCACTCAGGCAATAGATGTATCTATTCTGTATATTAACTTATTGGGTCTTACGTGTCTTGAGATGTCTAAATAGTTTTCGATGGACAGATCGCGCAAGGGACCCACGCCAATCTTCTCTGTTGGGATTCCAATTGTTGGCTCATTAAATAGGCACATATGCTTAAGATACAGTCGCACGCTCCCGTAAGTCGGGTTTTGATTCCAGTTAATGAAAATATCATTGAAATAATCGGTTTCCCCCAATAAACATCCATATATTGAATATACATGTTTTGGAGCAGAATTAGGCAGTCCATATTGGACGCCATCATGGAATTTATTTTGTTTTGTTTTAATTTTCACACATAATTATTAGTTATATGGATGGAGTTCTCATTAAACCTCACATCCTTGTATTGGTTACAGTAATACCCAAAGTAATTGACCACTTAACCACATCAGAATTATTGGTAATTTTTCAGGATTTGAAATCCTGAAAATTTACCAATAATTTTGATGTGGTCAAGTGGTCAATTACTTTGGACATTACTGTATGAGGATTGAGTTATCATTAAACCTCAAATCCTTATATTGGTTACAGTAATGCCCAAAGTAATTGACCACTTAACCACAGCAGAATTATGTATTTTTTCAGCATTTACAATCCTCAAATTACCCATTATTCTGCTGTGGTTAAGTGGTCAATTGCTTTGAACATTACTGCATGATGATTGAGTTATCATTAAACCTCAAATCCTTATATTGGTTACAGTAATGCCCAAAGTAATTGACCCTTTAACCACAGCATAATTATGGGTAATTTTTCAGGATTTAGAATCATGAAAAAATACACACAATTTTGCTGTGGTTAAGTGATGAATTACTTTGGACATTACTGTATGTAGATGGAGTTAAACCTCACATCAGTGTGTTGGGGATTTGGACCTTGACTTGGGACCTTTGGTTTTTAACGCAACAAATGCGCGTACACCTTATACACAAATTTTTTATGTAACCAGAGTTTTTCTTGGATAAGATGAGTTTGAAGCCTGCTTACATTTCAAAATGTTGTCAGTTTTGTATTGTCTGAAGCGGATCTCGACGCGTTGAAGCAAAAGTTACAAAAGTTAAAATGTGTATGTGACGAGACCATAATACAAATGAAAAAATAAATTGAGGGAGGGGTGGGCGATACAGGGAACTAAGGGTTGAACCGATATAAATTTGTAGAGCAATAACGACCAATGTTGACATATTATGCATATCAACTCTACTGTTGCAACAAGGCTATAAAATTGGGGGGTGTCAGAATCTTAGTCATCTCTATATAGTGCCAGAATAGTCATTTATGGAGTTCTATAAGATGTTGGGTTGGTTATATGGACTCGGAGAAAAAGGGGTTTGTACCGATGAAGTTGATGAACTGACATAAATTAGTGGATCGATGTTGCCATGTAATGCATCGTGATCGACTGTACTAAAGCAGCAATTATATAAAATTGGGGGGGGGGGGGGGTTGAAATTATCTCTATAGTTGGCACCAGGATTATATAGAAAGGAATAGCAATTGATATACATATACGGCGTACTATAGTAATATCATAGACATATAAGTACAAGTATCACGAGATAAAATATTACGTAACATGACTATATACCGATGAAAGAAATAAATAAATTGGACCGGGATTAGAGGTTGGGTTGGTTATATGTGGATAATTGGATATGGAATTCATACCGATGAAATGATACAAATTAGTGGAGCGATAAAGACCAATGTTGACACTTAGTCAGGCTACGCGGGGAAAATAGGGGTTGATACGATAGACCGAAATAAATTTGTCGAGTGATAATGACCAATGTTGACGTATAAAGTAACGCGACTGTACTGTCACACAATTATCAGGTAGAACCGGTCAAATATGACAGTGTACAGCACGTAATTATTTCCTAGATCGAAGAAATGATTTTTTTTTTTCGATGATAAAATTTAACACTCGATTTCCCATTAAAATCGATTTATGTCTATAAAACTGTCATTTTTCAAAATTTTGAGCTGAAACATGGTGTGTATGTGTATAATACTACTATATTCTTAAAATGACAGAGTTCAGCGCGTAATTATGTTTTAGATGGAAGAAATTGAATTTGTTTTGGATAACAAATTTACAGCGTGTACCGTGACGGCCTACGGGTCATTGAGTATGCTCAATTTTTGTAAACAAACTTTTGTCAATAGCCGTTTTGGTCAAACTAAACCTTCTTCGACCGGGACAGCAGATCCGAATAGTAGCTAAGATGTATTTAGATAGAATTATCAAAAGAATATGACCGATCAGGGTACATTTTAACAGAATAGAGTGGAGAAATCTTGGTGATAATTTCCGAAAATAAAGATGTAGGAGAATCACAATTAAACTTCCCACAATGCACTTCACTAAACCAGGGGTTCTCAATGGGTTACACATTATTTTCAGTCTATCAGATTATTTATATTTTCAACAACAAGTGACTTTAAGTTTACAATTTCAGCCTGTCCTGACTCTATCGATACGATTTAACACATTTTCAAAAACGTATTATACACCGGTGGCGTTAACTTTACAATTTAAGCATCTACGTGATTCTATCGGTACGATTGAGTAAGGTACAAACACGAATACATCAGGGGCTCCCAATGGGTTATATATTATTTTCAGTCTATCAAATTATTTATATTTTCAACAACATATTATTACACCGGTGACTTTAAGTTTACAATTTCAGCCTGTCCTGACTCTATCGATACGATTTATCATATTTTCATAAAACATATTATACACCGGTGGCGTTAACGTTACAATTTCGGCATCTACGTGATTCTATCGGTACGATTGAGTAAGGTACAACACAAAATCTCAAAGAATACATTCGCCCTGTACACCACACAATATCAAACTCACAGAAGCTAGAAACACCACAGGTGGCGTAATTAATATCACAAGACTTTTGTATATGGTTGTAAACAATATGCGGTTTTCTCCGTTACCGTTTTCTCCATTACCAGCGAACACCAGAGGGTCATTCTTTAGGCACATATGAACCCCGTGGCGATACTATATCGGCAGTCTGGGTTTGTTTGACTCAGATCAACACAAAAAACTAACCCGGTTAATTACAAATAGGGGAGACCCGGGCAAAGCGGGACACCAAATGTTTTCAAGGAATTTTAAATTTTAGATAGGATTTTCGCCGGAAAAAAACTGGAAAGCCGTTGATTGGTATATAATTCATCGGCGCATATAATCGGGTGATCATTGATATCAAACAACATCTCGGTATGTACCTTTTGGAACCTCTTGTTTTGTCCCACTTTGCCCGTGCATTTGGGCAAAGCGGGACACCACACTGGGCAAAGTGGGACAATGTGCCAGGCTATCCGGGCAAAATGGGAAAGCAAAATCAAAGAGACAGTGCGGGTTGCCATTGCTCAGACTGCTACAGACAGACGGGCTCTGAGTAGGAGATGAGTTTCTGTTGGGTTATGTAGGATGGTTTCTTGTCTGGCGACCAGAGTTATCTATCTTAACGATATACTCACCCCGTTACAATACCGATTAAAATGAAGGTGACTTCCATTCCTTATTACTTATTCGAAACTTTTATAATTATGTCAAACAAAGGGTTTTGTATGGTGCCCCCCACATATATTCTATCCACGCACCCATCCAGATCCAAAGTGGCCGCCGTCCCGAAGGGTTAAAATAGGACACCATGCCTGTTCTCACCCGATTTAGGTCAAAGGTACGTGTAGGGAGCCAATCTAAATACCTCCCTTCACCACACCACGATCCAAAATGGACACCATCCAGAGATGTTCAAATATGGCACCCATGGCATTTCTCGACCCCTTGGTCGATTTAGGTAAAACAAAGGGTGCCCCAAGATAATCTAAATATTCACCGCTTTAACACCACCCCGATCCAAAATGGCCGCCGACCAGAATGGTTCAAATAGGACATCCATGCCATTTCTCGTCCCGTTGACCGATTTAGGTCAAACAAAAATCTAACAACATCTCGGTATGTCCCTTTTGGAACCTCTTGTTTTGTCCCACTTTGCCCGTGCATTTGGACAAAGCGGGACACCACACTGGGCAAAGTGGAACAATGTGCCCCTCCCCAGGTACTCTTTCCAAACACATCACACACCTCAACCTGATCCAAAATCGCTGTCCAGAGGGGTTCAAAATAGGACACCCATGCTATTTCTCAGCCCATTGGCTGATTTAGGTCAAACAAAGGGTGTTATATATATATTGTTCCTGGTGTCAAATACATCCACTACATTTCGGATTCACCCACCAGCCAATATCGAAACAGACATATCTTCAACCTTGTCAGTAATCATTCTAAGATGGGCGTGAAAGCTACCTGGCAATATTTGGAAGCAGGTCATGGAAAGTGGCCGTGTGATGGAGTTGGAGGGACCTCCAACAGGTTGGCTGACGTTGCAGTGAAGACCGGTAAATGTGTGATACAGAACGCCTCCGCATTTTGTGATTGGGACAATCACGCCAATGTTAATGTCGCAATTATTCACCTCAACGAAAGCGCCCTGAAATTGGTTTTACCCGATGTCCTATCCGTTCTTGCAGATCAAACACTCAAGGTACACGCGGTTATTCCTACCAAACACGCAAACGGCATCGCTACCAGAGAAACGTCATGTTTCTGCGCCAATTTTTAAAAGTTTCTATATAACTTCAAATGGTGAATCAGACCTGATATGCAATTGGAAGTTCACAACGATGTCGGCACCACATGTTCGCGAGTCTAATGGTTCTCAGTCAACGGTCATCAAAGGCAAGCGAGCTTCAAAAAAGAGTGCGGAAAATAACTGTCAAGATGCGTATCTTTGTGGGAAGTGTGGATGGGTTTATGGTGATCCACTCGACCCCAGTAAACGCGACGAATGGGTGTTGTGCTCAGATTGTGGCAAGTGGTTTCATGAAGGTTGCGGAGAGGATTACGGTGTCTTTGACGACGGTGATAATTTCACGTGTTTGTCATGTTTAGACATATAGACTCAATGTGAATGACAATAGTAACGATGACATTTATTCAATTGATTTATATAGGCAGGAAATTAATTGAAGGCTACTAGCTATTTAAAATTAATTTCGAATTTTAATCATATTGTATACTAGTACCAATCCATGAATAAAACAATGCATTTTGTTTTGGCAGTTTTTTTGGAAACTTGTCCAAAACCGGTTTGAATATAGCAAAATATTCCTCATTCATAAACTTGCATACATGTCGTATATAACTATATATAGGTGTTTTCTCCGTTACCATCATGTCCGTGCTAATATTACATCGGGCGTTTGAATTGTCAGGTATTCCTTGTTCGACATATATTAACACATTCTTATATTTATGTAATCAAATAAAATTGAATGGCATGATTACGCAGGTCTTATTTTTAGATGCACATAATTGTGTGCACCAGCATAGATCACTGAGATGGGTTTACTGGAAACACATACACATTCAAAGTACATGGGACTGCATGTAGTTTCAAATAATAGTTAATATGTTTCCAGCGAAGTTAGAAATTAAACCGAACACGTTTGTGTCACATATTATTCAAAATTTAGTAGTGTATCAACGATTCGCAATATTTAGGAACATAAAGACCCCAAAATGTGTTTTCTCCATTATCACGCCCACTGTAATGTATGTGTGTCGCATATCACAAACGCCACATCAATATTTTCCACATGTTTTGTTTTCGAAAACGTATATATATATCTCCACATAAGAAATTGGCCCATTTCGTCTGTCTATACACCATACAGAGTGATAGAGAGTGTTCGATCGGAATGAATTTTTAATTGCACGGTAATCCTAAGATATACCGGTAGCCATTGACCCTAAACATCTGGCTAGTGACAGCTCGAATCATGAATATTTATAAAATTGCATGCATGTGACTATAGCCACCATTGTGTATTGATTGTGACAATATAAAACTGTTGCCACATGTTTAAATGGACTGTACGTACCCATATGCTACCTTTTCGGGTTGGTAACGGAGAAAACATGCATAAAAGTGCCGAATGCCGGCTGATACGGACCCTGGCTCTTACGGACCTGGCTCATACGGACCCTGGTTCATACGGACCTCCGGCTGATACGGACCCTGGCTTATACGGACCCTCGGCATATACGGACCCTGGCTCATACGGACCTCAATTAAAATATACAATTTTATTTTTTATGTTTATTTAAATAAATAGAGGATCTCAAACGAGTTACTATTTTATACGGAATGTATCAACCGAGTTCACTAAATTCGATTTGAGCCGAGGTTTACCTCGGCTCAAATAGAATTTAGCGGACGAGGTTGATAAATTACGTATAAAATAGAACGAGTTTGAGATACTTTTTATCGCATGATCATATAATCGCTAAAATTTTATCGAAAAGAACAATAATTAACTGCAGCCAGCGAACTTTGTCCAAAGAGCTGTGTGACGTCATTGCACGCGACGATATTACACGTGTCTATTACGCTCGAATATTACATAGGAAAATAGTGCCAATCATGTGATAAATTCAAATACTGACAGCATACATACTGAGATAACAAAAATATGATGATAACAAAAATGGAACATAACGAAGCCGAATGGTATCTCCACATAACGCACAGTTAGACGTTGTGAAAAAATCGGTTAAATTCTTAAATATAAGTTTGAAAATCACTCAAACAATCACCGAAATTCTCAATTAATACAGATATATGTGTCTAAAGACAATCATAATTATATATTAAATTCATAAATATAAGTTTGAAAATTGCATATTTTAATTGAGGTCCGTATAAGCCAGGGTCCGTATCAGTCGGTGGTCCGTAAAAAACAGGGTCGTAAGAGCCAGGGTCGGTAAGAGCCAGGGTCCATATAAGCCGCATACCAAAGTGCCTACCGTTTTCATGGCAGCTGAAAAATATGAACATGATCCTCCGGTGCTCATTTTAACGTGACACTTTCCACACATACTATATTTTCATATTATGATGATGATAACCTGCATAGCGTAAATTTATTTTTTCAATTTGATTGCAAACTACATGTCGATTTAAGGAATTTTAGGCCATATAAGGTAACTTAGAATTAGATTTATTCAATATCGCAATTCGCACCAAAATTTCACTCATATATGAGATACCCTCGTCTACATCGGTTTTACTAAACGAATAAACCTAACTATATATCGTTATTTTATTATTAACATTTGAGAGATCATTTGATTGAATGTGCACCACATTCGGCACAAAACGCATGGAAATCGATACTAATCCACGCCCCCTTCTGTAAACCATCCCACCCTTACCCCCATTTATATAGTTATATATATTTACCTAAGCTTTT
This sequence comes from Siphonodentalium dalli, assembly GCA_032622095.1. Lineage (NCBI taxonomy): Eukaryota > Metazoa > Mollusca > Scaphopoda > Gadilida > Siphonodentaliidae > Siphonodentalium > Siphonodentalium dalli. The sequence continues at coordinate 21,605,397 of CP136065.1, forward strand.
CGTGACAGTATAGTTGCGTTTTATAACATGTATATATTATTGTTTGATATCTACATCTGTTCAATAATTGATACTCCATACCATATAAACTGATGCCACCTTAGGTATCTGATTGGCTACCCCCCCCCCCCCCCCGTTCAAATTTTTATAACATAGCCACGTATTACGACATATGTCATTACTTGATTACCACCACTCTAATAATGGTCTTGCCATAGACATATTGCCCACCCATATCTTCACTCATGGCACAATGACTATATGTAAATATCTCCACTTCACTTTATTTAATTATATTTATATATTTGTAATGCATTTGTTTTCTGTATCGCACATCCGTCTACATCGCGTGCAGTGCACTGATAACGCGCGCGTTTTTCTTAATATTCTGATCTGGTTGTCCTCAGCATAGAGTTGATTTTGGCCTGTTTTTGGGCTTGGTGGACGGGAAGGTGACCTGTCGTAATCACCTTTTCGTGACGAGGCATGAGGACCTAGAGTCAGGCGCTTACTCGTCGAAACCGTCTCATATAATAATGGACTCATTTCGTCTATTATATAACTCATGTGCGCTTCCGATGACCACCGTAGTCCACTTTTATTTTCTGGCATACCCAATTTTGTAATTGTGACATATTTCGGCCTGGTCGTAGTAATTCTTTCTCTGAAACATTTCACTGTGCGCTCTCAAAATGCTTAGCGACATTCCCAGATCAGAATCACCGTACTTATACTTTTATTTAAACAATAAACTATTTATCTGTACCTATTTTTGACTCCTAAATATCCTTAACTATTATCACTCTATGTTAGTAGCCCACTCCCCTCATTTGCGGGAACACATATATACACTATAAAATATTTTAAAGGATCAGATAAGAAATTATAATATATAAGCTGCACAGCTAGCGCAATATCATAGGTTGATGCTAAATGAAGAGCGTTGAATAAATCATTTCCCATATCATGCCTCGCAAATTTCATATCACGATGAACGGGGAAACATGCAAGTACCTAGACAAATTGGGCAGCATAACAATAAGATAACCCCATATATTTAATAAGTCTTAATGCTATGTTCCTTTTCCGTCATGGTATGCATACATTTATTTTATACACAAATCACGTGAAAAATTTACATATAATGCGACATAATGATCGGCCATTTTACTATCCTGTATCCTTTGTTGACATTTAGATAGCCGAGGTATCCCTCTCGGTTACCAGTCGACCTTTCATACTAGTATTTTCCTGCTACTAGTAGTCCGGTGGGCCGGTGTGGTGCTATTCCACCCAGTTTGTAGCTACTAGTTCTGACATCCCCTTTGCCATAATGGCATAAACCATAAAACATATACTTATCGTCGCTAGGGCTACCTACTGCGGATAGCTTTCGGGTTTTGACGTTTAACAGGTTTTTTTTTATAAAGTCTTATTATTTTCAGTTATATTTAACCCCTTAGTTCAATGACTGACTCTTTTTATTTACATTAATAATATATTTTGCTGATATTCATGGCATTATTCCCGCCACGAAGTGGGTGGACACTAGTGTACAGATCTGTATAGACTCATGGTCGAATGGAGAAATATATTCTTGGATATTTTTTTGTGTACCTTACTCAATCGTGCCAATAGAATCACGTATATGCTGAAATTGTAAAGTTAACGGCACCGGTGTATAATACGTTTTTGAAAATATCATAAATCGTATACATAGGGTCAGGACAGGCTGAAATTGTAAACTTAAAGTCACCGGTGTAATAATATGTTGTTGAAAATATAAATACTCTGATAGCCTGAAAATAATGTATAACCCTTTGGGAACCCCTGTGTAGTGAATTATGGGTAATTTTAATTGGAGCGCGCATGTCTGTTCTGTTGGAGACTTGGATTAACCGCCATCTTTTATTTTCTGGTCATCAAGTCAAAATTGTATCGTATACACAATGTGTTTGTACCGATGGATGTATCGCGACTCGACTCGTTTCGTGGTCATATAGGGCCTATATAACCTATGATCACGAAAACGAGCAGAGTCGGGATATCTGATAGAATTCCAGGAATTGTACATTCACGTCCAATAGTATAGATTCACTGCAATCTGCCGCGGAATTTCCCAAAATTGTAGGCTACTTTCATTTTCAATAGGATTTTCCACTTTCACTTTTCACTTTTACCACGCAAAGCGACCTTAGTTGACACATATATATGGCACACTGGCTGAGTCCATGACAAATAGTTTATGTAGAATGCTTCTTTCGTTTAATTAAAGCTCACCTCGTTAAAACGCATGTCAATCGTATTTGTTTACAAATTGCATTGGGTGCGACGATTTGCAGTAGGTCCCGATTTGTGGAGATCACTTTGCGGAAGTCCCCGAATTCGCGGAGGTCCTCTAAAATGGGCGATATATATATAGATTTTAATAGGGAACGGGTGCGTATAAGTCAATTGATACGTATCTTAAACAAATAACGACACGATCATCATAATAAAGGTCAGTTCTATCAATTATATATGCGCCGAGTTCACTTGGTGCAAATCAAACGGCGATAAATATTCTCGTGTGCCAGAAGGACTCCTTAAAGTTGTGAATAAGATGCATATTTATTAGATGGTATTTAACAAGTCATTAGTTAGCGCCTATATTAGCGCTAACTAATGAATTATATTTTGTATTATAATTATATCATAATTTATATTTATGGCTAATAATATGATCTTGGTGGCGTTACCATTTCTGACTATAGTTTTCTTGTATCTTTTGAACAGCCGGTTTTGGCGCTTCCGCGTGATGTGTGTACATATAGAAAACGGCTGTATGATTCTAAACTAAAACTATAACATTGTCGTACAAAACGACGTATTTTATCGCACCGGGTTATAGATGCGTAACCTTAAACCAAAAATTTGGTACAAACATAATCATGTTTGATTACGAGATCTTTCACTCGTATCTATCACTACACCATACCGCATGACAGTTCAGATACGTAAGCTATACACTGATATTGCGGAGTACTTAGACGAAAATAAAACCTAATTATAAAGTACAAGTATTTTTGGCAGTATTGCTATTTAGTTAGCGAACGGGGATAATTTGAAGAGCAGAATAATGGGAACTATATCTTTGGCCGGGGGATGCGCGCAGTTATACTGCGTTAAACATTCTTTCCAATAATGTATTTGCTGAGGACAGTCGTTTGTGTTGACAACCCTCCCTCCCTCCCTGTTTTTGTTTTGTTTTGGGACATACGCGTTCGATTGGCGTCTCCCCCTTTTGGCTTACATCTGTATAGGCGGTTATTGTGCCTCAAAAAATTGTCACCCACTTGTTTGTATTGGTTACTACTACATTTATTGTATCGGCTTCCTGTAAATAATTATGATTTTCTGAACAGGTAGCTATAAACGCATTCCAGTTGTTGTCTTTCACTGTAACCCTGTGGGATAAATATATATATACATTAGACAACTTTAATTTTACCAAGACAAACTAGCATTTTCGTATACATCATGTTTTATGATGCTACCAATATATTATTCTTGTTATAGTATAATCATATAATTCACGGACTACATGTGGGAACGAGATGGTTCCTTACAGAAAGAAGCGCTCTTTTTACTAGCCACAACTGTGACATCACATAGTAGGATCAGAAACATTTGTGAACATAAACAAGCTTTACTGACAGATCTAAGATCATAAGTTCAAAACCATGGAGTCCGTGCAGATCTATATATCTAAAACGTCATGATACCTATCAGATTCTAGAGAAATAATTGTGTTTACAACACGTTATATTAATAACCTATTAATGCCTATCATTTGCAAACGACAACCTATTCTATATATACATTGAAAAATTGTTTTATTAACGATAACCTATTAATACCTACTAGTATTCACATACGACAATCTGGTTTGGTTTATTAGGGTTCATAGTCGGTCTAGCCGCTAGGGCACTCACGACGTCAATTTTAAGGATGGAGGAAGGGCCACGCAGAGGTTTAATGTCACCAAGAAATCGTCCCACTGCGTGTAGAAACCGCCGACCACCGGAAAGCAACTGACAAACTTGACCAGATACACGATTCCGATCGCCCTCCCTATGGCGGTGTTCGAACCTGTTTCGTCGGCGCTGGGCGGCCTGTGTCGGTGTGGTGCCCCTGGCGCTCTGCCGACTGGACCACCGGGGGGGGGGGACACTACAAACGACAACATATTCTATATATACATTTGAAAAATTGTTTCATTACTCTATATTTTGCCTATTTCAAATATCTATATTACCTTGATCCAATAAGAAACTGTTAACTATGGTTATCTAATTACCGGTACGATATCCACAACCCCCCCCCCCCCGGTGACGACCCACTGTCCGCGTTTCGTAAATTTAAAAACAACTTTCTATGAGATATATTCGCGGCACATGAGTTGTTCAAATTATAAACATTTTCTTTGCTGATTTACGTGTCTACTCATCGTGGCAACAATTACTATTCCTTGGTTTGGTGTATAGTCAGGACTGGTGTGGACATTTTAGTTACCCCCCCCCCCCCCACATTTCATAACCTTTACCGCGACAGTACAGTCGTGGTACCATGTATGGATAACATTACTGTCGACACGATAATATTTTATATCATTCATGGATATATATCCTGGCTGCAGCCCCATATGATTGCCCCCTTTCCCAACAGGCATATTTATACAACCCTGCCACACCAAGCACCTGTTGACTGTGACGTCATTCAATCACGCGACATACTTACGTTCAACTACGTCATTGCGTACGTTAACACGTATCGTTTGAAATCATTTGCTGCCATGGATCCGTGAAAATAGGATGCGTGTGGCCGTTGATGAGTAGTAATGGGGGGCACTATGGCCCAGTACCCCCCAGTGGGGGGCACTATGGCCCAGTATCCCCCAGTGGGGGGCACTATGGCCCAGTACCCCCCAGTGGGGGGCACTATGGCCCAGTACCCCCCAGTGGGGGGCACTATGGCCCAGTATCGAATACTGGACCATAGATCGTCCAGTATTCGATACTGGGCCATAGTGCCCCCCAGTGGGGGGCACTATGGCCCAGTATCGAATACTGGACGATCTATGGTCCAGTATTCGATACTGGGCCATAGTGCCCCCCAGTGGGGGGTACTGGGCCATAGTGCCCCCCAGTGGGGGGTACTGGGCCATAGTGCCCCCACTGGGGGGTACTGGGCCATAGTGCCCCCCACTGATGGGTACTGGGCCATAGTTCCCCCCTGAGGATAGATATTCCTGTCATTGATGTGATATTTCTGATCGGAAAAAATGAAAATGGACTTAGACATTTTTTCATTACTAATTTTAAAGTTTGTATAATTCTGACCAGAGATGACACATCGACACGAACAGAATCAATTGGTGGGGATCCTACAGTGAAAACGATTTTGTTGAAATTTATCATTTATTTTTCAAAAACAAGAACAAGAACAATGAACAATAATATATTATTATACATCAATAATATTAACAAAGAACAATAATTTATGTACAAAACAAGGTCTCAGATTTGAAGAAACTTAATTGAACATCCTACAACATCCTACAACATCCTACGCTGAATCAATAACAAAAGAGTCTATTTTGTGGAGTTGTTGACACATTCGTTGTTATCTGGTCGTCGTCTTCTTTGCGTTGTATGTATATCAGCCGTCGATGTCCTGGTGAAGTTTAATTCAACAGCAAATTTGCTTTTCTGTATAATCGACCATAGTGCTTTCCAAACCATCGAACTATTGTTCTGTCATTCTTGAAGAAATCCCGAGAATTGAATAATATTTTCATCCTCTTTCCTTTCATCATGTGGTGGAGTGCGAATATACAATATAATCCACACACATTTGTCGCACGATGTTGATATCGTGTTGTATTCATAGTCCATGCTGATGAGTTCCTTTTTATGAATGGTAACATATATCGTCTCGGTGGTGGTAGTCCAAATGAGTCGAAGTATACAGCTGATCTTCCCTTGAATAACATCAATGTCCAGTGTTCTCCTGGCTGATCCGATGAGTGCGTGTTCACAATATATGCTTGAATATGCTGTGGTTTCTTCTCTGGTAACAGATCTCTAGCACAAACATGTGTGTTAAGTTTACACAACCAGGAATTGTCCAGAATATATTGAAGTTCAGCTGTCTGCATCGTTGTAATTCTCTTTGACTCGCTGTGACCACATCAGAGTCCACTCTGCGTCGAATTTTTTGCGGTTGAGCTCCAAATTGTTTCTCAGATGATCATACATGATGAATGCTTCGAACTTCTCCTTGATGTGTGGGTTTAACCACATCAGCTTCGGGAACCATCTTTCCATAACATTGTATATGTCAATTTTAATCAGCGCTAAGTCGATAAACTGGTTTGTCCAATCATCAGTTGTAGAGAACAAACACAGAACATGTTCACGTTGACTAGGATGTTCTATTTTACATCCTTCACAGTTTGCTGACACTTCCTTGCGAATAAGTTCTTGTAGTTCTTCAATCATAGAGTTGTTGAGTGTGTCCAAGATCAGGCTCCATCTCGGAGCAAAGTTTTGTGAACGTTGGTATTCTTCATAGTAGTTCCATAGCTGTGTTGTGAGCTCCATCCTAATAGTCAGTAAGCACTTCTCTCAAAGCTGTGATCTCTATTTCACTGTCGAATTCAGCATACACCAAAACGTTGACGGCTGTAGTGAGAGCTGTCAAGAACTGAAGCTCCAAACGCAGGTTCCCTGTCTTTATAGGATGTAGATGTCCCTCGTCACTTCCTTGGTCCGGTGTCAAGTCGAAACCCCACAAACAATATCCATTCATATATTCTTTTAAATTAATGCCAATTGATTTGTTAACACCAAACATTCCTAAAGATTGATACAAAGATAAATATGATCTGAGACATTGTTTTGTTGCGAAGTTTGGTTCAAATGGACGGTTATGTATTGTATGACCGTCTTGACTAACTTCCAATTTATTCAAACTGAAATGTTTGAAGTGGAATGGATTGGTACCCAAATCTCCATTCATATCTTTATTTTCGACCAACGCAATAAAAAGTCTCTTTGGTAATTGTCCTTGAAATAAGTGGTCTTCAATTTTTGATCTAAGTCCAGTACTAATTGTGAAAGTTTTTATTTCTACTCGTCTGATAGGTAGTTTCATTTTTGACTGGGCAATTTCTTGATTTAATTTATTTGAGACCGCTGGAAAGAGACTAACTGTTCTGACATGGAACACTGCTGATTCGAAAACAATTTGTCCATCCTCGGAGCCAATGAGGCAAAATTTTGATGGTGATCTGTTTAATCTGATACGAATTTCAATTCCATTTGGTAAATATTTTTCTTGAAGAAACAGATCGGTGTGTAAGCGTCCGCATAGTTCAACAAATTTACTACCAGTGATCAAACTTTCTCTAGAAGTTAATCCAGCATTAGCACCACCTTTGGTGCTCTCTTCAAATTGTTCTGCTGTATCGCCATACCACATTTCTAAATTTGCTAATTGATTATCTTTATATTCTTGAGAGTATCCCAACAGATTTTCGAAATATGCTCGGTATGGGTAAGTGTCAGAATTCGAAGTTATCAATTTGTTGTTCAAGTAAACATCGATACTGCTGAACATGCTATGAAAGAAATTGTTAACAGGTGCTAATTCCGTAGCAGCTACCAAATTAGTTCCATCTTTTTTTGTAATTTTGAATTTCACATAAAGATAAGATTGATTAATATCTGTCCACTTTTCGGTTTGAGATGGTATGACAAACTCTATCGGAGCAGAATTATTCAGCGGTGCAATAGGATGATTTTCGATCCACTGCGATTCTGACATTGTAGCCACCGTTGGTGGAACATGTGTTATATCAAGTTCCGATTTATTGCATTCGCATGATCCATTTACCATTTGTGCCATGATTAATCAAAAATATCAAGAGCTCGACTGCTAGGATGATTTTTCGACTGACTTTTTCGGCGTTTGACAGCTGAATGATTCATTTTTGAAGTCGCTACTCTTTTTCTAGGTTTTTTTCTCGAGTTCAAAATTTGATTTTTAGCTTGTGTGCCAAAAGATTTTAAAGCTTTTTTACCTTCAGACATCAACGCTTCTTTCGGACTTTTACCTTGATTAATAATTTCATCTGCAACACCAAAAGTGTGTTTTTTCGCAAGTTGTAAAGCTGTCCGACCAAGCGGTTTTAGAAATGGTATAGCAGATCTCATAACTGATTTGAAAATTGAACCAATACCATTACCATATTGCCGTGGTACGCCTCTATACACGGGGAACATTGTTTTTAGAACTCCTCTCGTTTTCTGAAATGTAGCTTCACCAAAGACTTACCACCGATAAACTGAATTGATTTTCCTGTGTCGCCACTTATATTTACACTAATTTTGTCAAAGTATGACTTTGAAACTGGAACATAATGTAAATTTAAAAATTCATGTTTTACATGTAATCCGTCGATATCTCTTTTACTTCTGAAAGAAACAACTCGTAAAATTTGTACTTCAACATTTCCAACAAATGTGTAATCGGCAATATCAGAATAAACAAACATTAGATTATGACCAACATTCAAATCTACACCAAACGGAAATCTATTATTTGAATAAAAATCTTCAGAAGCGTTTTCAGTTTTGTAACCCAACTTGTGCAAAAGACATTGTGGTAATTCAATTCCTAGTTTTGTGTTACTTAAACTCTTGCGAATAATTTTCACACGTTTTGTACCTTTTGAGTACCCGATGTGAAATCCGTATTCGTTTTGCATTGCTTCTCCAAGTGTTTTATCAATTACATCTTGCATTGTATCAACTAAATCTGTCGCAGAGGTATACGAACCATTTTGTATCTGTATTTCAAGTGCATGAACGCCATCAGGTCTCTTAAATATCTTTTCTTCAAAACGATTTTGAAGAACAGACAGTAATATTGCATCAGTTGTAATCAAATTGAATTTACACGAATCCCCTGTAACATTGTATGTTTCTGAAGGTGTTATCAGTTCGGCTAATGCAACTTCCCATTTTTCTTTATCAATTTGAACTGGTTTTGGTAATTGTACAGTAAAACAACATTGAGTATTGTTTGGATACATTACCATCGAACTGTCGCTCGGAATTGTAATGTAGAAAGGATTCATACTTTCAAAATTTCTGCCGACTGATTTTTCAAATATTTCAAACGCGGTGTTGGTAAAATGTACCCCAAAGAACTACTGAGTAAAATTAACCACAGTTCGTTATTTTCACTTTGTAAACTTAAATGAACAATTGCTGTAGCGATTATACCAACAATTATAATAATTTGTGTAAAATATGTTACTTGATTTTTTGCAATTTTTTCTCCACAGATTTGAAATTGTGATGGAGCATCGAGACCAACTGAACCATTTTGAGACATGTTAAAAGTTTTATACCAAATTTGTGGCAGGTATCCAACTGTCAAATTTTTTAGGATAACCAGCCCAATGAACTTTAATTTCTCTAACTGATTTACCAGCAACTTTTCTTGAACGTTTACCAACAACTGATTCAATTTCGTAAACTTTATTATCTTTTATATGTTGAATTTCTTTACCATAAAATGATCCTGCGATGTTTTCACCATCTAAATCTACTAATTTTGAAAATTTCTTTTGTCCAATTTGGAAGATATCCTTTATCAAAAGTTCTCTTTGTTTTATTTATTCTAACAAAATCTCCAACTTTCAACATCTTATCTTTTTTCGTTTTTAACTTTCCATAAAGATTTCTGGAAACTTCAATTTCATTTTCTCGAGTTACTAAAACTGGTGCCATCTTAATACTTCTATGAAAACTTTTGTTGTAAGAATTCACAAAATCGTGCAAAACATCAACGTATTTCAAAGTTTGATTATGTGTAAAATATTTCCACATCTTTGTTTTCAATGTCCGTTGAAAACGTTCAACTATACTTGCTTTTGTCTCTGGATTCTCTGTTGTGAAAAAATGAATTTTCTTAGATTTCAAAAATTGTAAAAATAATTTATTTTTGAATTCTGAACCTTTGTCAGATTGAAATGAAGCTGGTTTTCGTTTTGATGATTTTAGAATTTTCTGAAATGTTTTAACTAAAGTTTTACCAGTTTTATCTTTAATTTTTTCAACCCATGCAAATTTTGAGAACACATCAATAACACAAAGTAAATATCTGTAATTGTCATTGTGCTTTTGCAAAGTTTGCAAATCTGCCAGATCAGCTTGCCACTGAATATCAATTCCTGCAACAATAGTTTTACGTCTGCGAAATTTCCGAACAATTGGTTTGTGCAAAGTATATGTTTTTTGCCATTGTAACCATTTTTTAACATCTGAAAGTTTAATTTTGTTATTTGTTTCTTTTGCATTTTTAAAAAGTTGATTTGCTCCACTGAAACCACCAACTTCTTTTGGATTGTAGTAAATTTCAGTTAGAAGTTTGTCAAATTTTATGTAAGTGAGGACCATCCTTTCAAAATAGTTTTTCTGGTTTCTGGTGTTAAAATATCAACTGAACGTTTTCTTGACTTGCCACTGATAGGAGTTGCATGAGGTGTATGAAACTCATCACCAGTGTGACCTTTTAAATGTCTTTGCATCCACAGCCATCGATCCCTGTTACCTACATAATCTTGTGGTATATTAAGTTCCCCCAATCCACGTAGGAATGTTTCATAACCAACTGGGTTAAAACCTTTTCGGTGACGAACAACATCGTTTATCAAATCAATTATATTTGATCCAGTAACTGTTTCTGTTCCATAAATTAATTGTCCACGATCATCCCATCTAAGTTTAGGATTAGTTGACAACAATGATAAAATTTGTTGTGCTTTACCACGAAATTTAGATGGCACACTTTCCAATATATGGTCACTCATTTTCCCAAAGTTTTCAGATAACTTTTGTTCAGGTAATCTGAATTTTGAATTTAAAGATTTTTGTGAAGTTTTCAATTTGTACAAATTTTCTCCAAATAACTGTGACTTTTCTGATTCAGAAATATTTTTATCATAAACTGATTTCAATTCTTTGTAAGAATCTGAAACATTTGAAATTGCAGGATCAGGAGGTAATTGAGGTTTATTCATTTCTGACATTTCCCATTGTTTGAAATCTTCCAACATTCTGAATGGTACAATAACCATTTTCTTCATATTTATTTGAGATTTAGTTTTTACAAAATATTTTTAACAACTGCACCTAATGTTTTGCTAATCAATGGAGCAAGAAATAATAATGGTAAAAAGCCACCTTTTTGATTCAAAATTTTCTTCTTTTGTTGCAAAGGTTTGTTCTTGTCTGCAAGATATCTGATATGTTTACGCTTCGAATGTAACTTGCGGTTCTGAGCTTCATTCAGTTTTACATTACCTTTTAAAAGATTTTGACAACATTCTGAAATGCAATCCATCACTTGTTTCGGAGCATCGTTGATCATTTTCTTTTTATATGCAGATGGAACTTTACTCATTGCAACAATCAACTCACCATATTTTTTTATCAGCGGTGCTTTCCGGCTCTTAGTTTTTGAAGGCATCTTCACAGTCTAAGTAGTTGTCTCAAAATGAGCAGAAAAATTATATGTTTCATCTTTTATCTTTTCGGATTGAACCATTCTAAAGCTTCGAATGCAGATTTCGATGCATCAGACAACGGCATAAATTTTGAAAATTCAAGATCAATAACTGGTTTTTTTTGTCACGGTTGATGTTGAGGGTTCTGCTGAGAAGGTATAGGTGTAAATTTAGAATGTTGATTTTGTTGAGTTTGCATCGGTGTAAACTTTGAATGATTTAGAGAAAGCTTTGTTTTACGTTTAGATTCTTTTTGATTACCTCTTTGTTGTGTTTGCTTCCGAGTAATCTTTGAACGTTTTGGAGAAACCTTTGATTTACTTTTAGATTGTCTACCAGTTTGTTCAAATGAATTTTTCAAAAGACTTCTAATTAAAACTCCTCCAAGAAACCCACTACCACCTCGTTGTAAAATTAATTTGCGTTTTGTTTCCATATCAGTTGATCGATCAGAGATTTTTTTAAGAACATTTTTATTTCTCTGAAAAAACTTTTTTGTCTGTGATGGTAATTTCCAATCATTTTCAAGAAATAATTCAGCTGCAAAAGTGAAGAAATTTATAATTTGTGACAGTTCATCACGACTAAACATCTCGGTGGACGACATGGTTCTAAAATGAAAAAAATAACAACAACTGAATTTATACTTTTGAATATATGACAGGACCTCGGTCATTAGCTGTCAACCATTTATGGAAAATATCAGTTCTAATTCGCAAATAATTTTCTGTTCTAGGATGAAAATCTACTAAAATATATCCATGATTTATTGAAGTTGCATCTTCGTATGCTTGTTTCAAATGATTGGTTTGCATTTGATGAGCCAAAACTTTTATTTGATTTTTATCTCGAACGCTTTGAAATAAAACCATGTAGTGTGCATTCAAACTTATAGTTCTGCTACTTTTTGATTTTTGGAACATGTTTTGAGTAATGTAAATTATTGAAGCATTTCGATGATGACCTTTTCTAGTAAACCAAAGCATTATTTTGTCTTCATCTTGTTCCCCCATCATGTCATCGAAAACAACAAGATGAGGAAATGATTTATCTGATACAATTTCCTCATCATCGTCTGGAATACCATCGATAAACTTAACGTTATCAATTTCTTTTATACGATTGTATGTGTCTTGCCATTCTTTGTAACACCAAACTATTTTCTTTGGTGGTGTTTGGAATAAATCGTGTTTAAATTCAATAACTTTTTTAACAAATTCTGTTTTACCTGATCCACTAGGTCCGCTGATAAAGAAATTACACGGATGTTGGAAAAGTAAAGATTCTTCCATGTTGTCACTTTGATGTCTAATCAGAGAGTGAACTTAACGACGTGTGAATTTAGTTCTTAAAGAGAAATCTCCAAAGCTGTAAACATTTCCATACATTTCAATAATCCAATTATCATAGTCTTCTATTCTTCTGTACTTTGTTCTGTAAATAAAAAAATCATCCCCCAAAATGTTTTGAATTTTTGCATATGTTGACATTGTTTTTGTTAACAAATACCCATAGATCCTAGGATCTGATTCAAAAGTTCCCCCAGCAAGAGGAAAATGATCTTCATACTTTGTATAATGAATATAGTCATGTTCATCAAAAGTTCCTAAATCTATATCTAAATGGTGTTGATCACCACCAAATGTCCAAAAATCAGATATTTTTTCAATGAGAAAAAATGTTTTGAATTTAATAAATGATTCAATATATTTTTGAGAGAAATGAGAAGATATACTTGACTCAAGATAGGCCAATCTCTGTAAACATTCGCCGACATCACAGCATCGTAGTATTGCTTTCTTTTCTCTTTCAAACCAGACTTCTTGTAATTCCTTCTTTATCTCTGGAATAAGCGTTGACTGTGCCACCAAATATCCATAAATCTTCTCAGCAATTTCTGGAGGTACTACTCCTGCCAACATCTTGACATGAAATGACTCAACATCTCCATCCGTATGGGTATGTATGAATACCATTGACGAGTTTTCGTTTTGTGTACACCGATCTGAAAGTTTTGGTTTGACACTCACTAATCAATTGATGGTTCTTTTGTCTTTTAATTCTGGAAGGATACTCAACAACAGTTTTGAAATTTTCACGATCATTAACACATTGTACCATTGTTTCAAAATTAACTTTTTGACTTGTGCTGTAATCAAGAGTGATACCTTTTACCTTACATTTGGTGTATCTTCTCCCATCTTTGATGTATTCATATCCGTAGTTCTTTGGCCCAAGTCCAACAAATTTGACAATCTTTGCATCTGGATGTTCGTCGCTCCATTTCCCCAATCTTCCTTCGATAGTTTTGATGTTCTTCTTTGATGGATCACTGACATACATACAGCTGTCTGTATCAAAATACAGCACTCTATCTCCAAGTTTTTCTAAAACTTTATACAATTGTAATCTTGCATACGCTGTAACAAAAGAAGCAACAACAACATTTGCTGAATGATGAGGTTCAATATTATCTAAGATGTCAACATAATTTACCAGAATGAATTTGTCACCATCAAGAAGTGTAACATTTTGAACAATTATATTGTTACTAGTAAGCAATTCAAAATAACGTGATGGTTTATCCACATACTCTGTTTTTGACATAAGATTTCTTTGTGCATTCTTACCCCATATACAATTAATCATAATTTTAGATATTTGACGTTTTCCTGGATTCTTCTCGATGTTCTCCAATTTTATACCCTCAGCTGCATAATAATCCTGTACAAACTTTTGTTTCTGTTCTTCTGTCTCAACACCAAATGGATAACCACTACATTCCTGTTTGATCTTTAGATGTTTATCGATATAGGATTTGTATATTTCATCTGTCCAATCTGTCCAATGCCAAATTTGGTACACATCAAGTATTTTGTAGCCAACATCCATTGCTTTGAATAATTCTGGCGTGGTCCACACTCCGGTTATAGCTCGATCTTCTTCTGAATGGTTACATGCCTCGTTCTCATTGATGGCACAAGTGTTGCACAGAGTAAAAACCATTTTCTTGTTACAATGAATCGGTAGAACTGGAATATACAATTTCGATGGTGGTAAAATTGTACATTTAACAAGCCCCGCATAGTCTCTAATGTGTTCTTGATCGATCTGCTCTTGGCTCAAAATTTCTGGATGTCCAACAGGGTAGAATTTATATTTGTTGCAAAATGGATACAACGAACACACATCGATGAACTTGATTTCTTTTGTGGAATCTTGATCAATTTCCTCGTACAATTTGATGGCATTTGTACGTCCACCAAACAATGCTTCTCTTGGCAAAATGGGGTCTCGATGTTTGTAGAAAGATTCCATTTGTTGTTTGAATTTCACATCCGATTTCATTCTTTCGTCGATCTGATGCTCCCAAATTGATTCAACTCTGTAACCAAGACTTTCCAGTTCATCTTTCTTCTGTTGGGTTCTTGTATATAATTCTTCCATGGTGAGCATCGTATAGGGATTCTTGTATTGTCTGTTGTTGTAACATTTTGGACATCCATGAAACAGACATCCATTCATCTCAAAAACTGTTCTTGTGGCTTCCTCATATCCATCGACGTAGTGTCCACCAATCTTGATTTCTCCTCCATTCAAAGCATGCTTGATTGTTATCATACGTGACAATGATATATGTTGAAGCCAACGTATCGCTTTCATGGAATAGTTTTTAGCACATGGGTATCCACCATCTGGAATGATTCCAATTGTTTTCTCTGGCATTGAATTCTTCCTCCATGCCAAATTGCAAACTTGTGCCAATGTTATTGACTCAATGAACGGGTCAATCTGTTCTGTTTCCAATATGTATTTCCTGAATTTTCCACATCCACGGCGAAGAATATCCACGTCTGATTTGCAGTACTTCTCTATCTCTTCTTGGAAGTTGAATATCGCATAATTTTCTATTTTCTCATTGTACCATTCAAAGAATTTCTCTCGATTTTCCACGCTCATCATATCTGGTTTGTAGTAATCACAAGCCAAGTAAGGTCCAATGTAATTTTGAAACTTTGGTGAATTCGCCCAATGTGGAAAGTGTCCTTTTGCCATCTCATTCAGCTGAAAAGTTTGTGGAAATTTTGAAAGCGGCATCATCAGAAAACTCAGAGAATCAATAACTTTCACGCTGTTGCATTTTAAACTGAGAATTTTGTTTCCATTCATGATCAGTTCTGGTTTATGAATTCCACTTTGTATGAGTGCTTGAAGTAGAAACTGTGCATCGTATCCCTGAGCATTATGTGCTATTGCAACACATCCTTTGTGATCTTGATGGAATAACCAGTTTGTGAAGTCTGTTAAAACGTTGTCACCCTTGAATACAAATTCTCTGGAATCCGGTCCGCATGTTTCACATTTTTCTTCGATTGGTTTGCACATGCAATCTCCACAAGCGGTATGTGCAACACAGAAGTTTGGAATATGAACACCTGTGTCTTGTCTGCATTCAAAGTCAAAGAATACATATGGAATCTTTGCAGGTTTCTTTTCCGGTGATTCATATTTTGGAATGTAGCACCTGTGATCTGCTTCAACGATTTCTTTGCAATGTTTGCATTTCTTCAACCCCGCACATATATGTCTGTTTGATTTATTGATGAGAAATTCTTCATCACAAATGTTGCATAGTTGAACCAAATCACATATTTTTCTTTTCTGTTTTCCTTCCGTCTTCAAATGGTTGTCGAAACAAGATTTACTTCTGAATGATCGTCGACACGTTCTACACTTCACCAAATTTGTGAAATTACACTGTGTCAATGACCAGCATGCACAAACAAATCTGCATCGATGATCGCCACGACTTTTGAATCCAATGTCACAGAATTCGCAGTAGTAGCTGGTGCCTAGAAATCCTTTGATTGATGTTATGGTGTCGAAGTGATTGTTGTTGTAGTAGATGTGTACACATTTGCTCTCCGAACACATTTCTGCAGGTTCAAATAGAAATCCAGCGCCAGCAAATTCATTGTGAATTTTCACAACATATTCTGGATACAATATTTCTTGAATCTTGTGGAACTCATTGATACTGCAAACTGTATCGTGTGGAATACCAGCACGGTTGAGTAGATTTTTTGCTGCATCTGTTTGTGCTGTGTATATTGATTGTCTTATTCTTTTCCATTTCTTTGACCAGCACGCAGATCCATCACTATCTGCCTTACACATTCCGACGACAATAGATCTTGCCATACACATAACATCATCAGCATTTTCAATCCGGACAATACTTCTTTTCACTTTTGTAAGCTTGTTCTTGTCTGCAAATGGTCCATAATGTAGTGAGTGTCGTGTACCACCTTCCGGAATATCTGTAACGAAGATTTCGAAATTGAGTGCACCGTCATGAATTGTAAAGTCTGCATTTGATTGAACCACATTTTGAATATTATCCATGAGTGTCTCACCATTCAATTCACTGGCTTTTGTGAATGGAATGAAAATGTTCATATCAAGTCCTGGATGATTTATCGTAACTCTGATTCTTGTCTTCTCATTTGCTGAACATTTCTGTTTCAATTCTTCTGTCAACTTCTCAAATATCTCTGGAATGTTTTCGATTGGATCTGTAAATTTCTCGAATTTCACACCAAATTGTCGTGATGCTGATTTAAATTTTCTGGAAAATTTCTCCGAGTTCAGCTCCAATTTGAAATATTTTGTTGGATTGAACACAACACGCTCTCTAGCCAGACTTCTCTTTCTCTTCCCACCAATTTCTCTATTCTGTCTTCGACCGCGTCCAATCTGACCATCACTAGAACTTTCTTCACTTTCGCCTCCATCAGTTTCCATATCGCTCTCTTCACTTTCTGCCTCATCAGTTTCCATATCGCTCTCTTCACTTTCTGCCTCATCAGTTTCCATATCGCTCTCTTCACTTTCTGCCTCATCAGTTTCCATTTCGCTCTCTTCAATAACTGCAGGCCTTGGTCTTTTTCTAACAATATCTTCTTCGCTGGCGGAGTCGTCTGAAACAGGTCTTTTGATTCTCTTAAACATTTTTGTCTTGAGTTTTTGTCAGCAAAAAATATTGCGACTGGCTTCTTCGGAGTTGAAGTGTAAAGTGTATAATTACACAATTTTAACACCTGCTTTTATAGCAGTCACGATGAAAAATGCTATAAAAGCAAGTGTAAAATTGTGTAATTATACACTTTACACTTCAACTCCGAAGAAGCCAGTCGCAATATTTTTTGCTGACAAAAACTCAAGACAAAAATGTTTAAGAGAATCAAAAGACCTGTTTCAGACGACTCCGCCAGCGAAGAAGATATTGTTAGAAAAAGACCAAGGCCTGCAGTTATTGAAGAGAGCTATATTGAGCTGCATAAAGAAGAATCTACACTACTACAGACTAGAAAAATTCAAGATAATCTTGTCGAATTGAGACAGATCTCTACTGATTTGTTTAAATTTTGTAACAAAATGCAATGGCAAGAGAAAAAAGAGAAAAACAAAGCTGATAAAAATTGGAAACCACCATATGGTTACTGTTACAAATGCGGACAAGACTCCCATTGGTCCTTCCAATGTAAAACAGATTTCGACGACAAAAAAAATGTGAAAACTATACAAAAAAGTCTACAAGCAGTAACAATACAAGAACAAAATGCAGTTATCAAAACTGAAGAGATGTCTACAACATCAGATGTTTTCAAACAACCCCGACCTGTTGATCCTACGAATGATTCACAGAACAAATCTGAAGATAAGCATCCAGATTTTGAAAATTCCAAGAAAACTTCCAAGAAAAAGAAGCTGAGACAATTCTACATTCCAAAAACAGATAAATGAATCGATACAAACATTTGAAAATTATATTGTGAATAAATTATGAATTGAACAATCGTGTTTTGTTTTGTTTTTTTCAGCTATGAAAGAGTAACCTTTTTGGGGAATGTGGGTGGCCCTGAAAAGGGCCGTTTTTCTTTTCCAGAATTCATAAAAATTCTGCCAAATCAGGATATATCCCGTTGGGATTAATTGTCACAGACCAAGTAGGGTTTGATCTGTGCGCCGCAGCAGCCTGAGCGAAGCTGTCAATTGCTGCATTGCACAGATCTTTCTTCGAGATCTGTGACAAGATCTCCACGAGATCAAGATTGCTTGGTTCTTGATCACATACTTCAGCCGATGGTCGTCGCCGAGCCAGAAAATCTGTTAACATCTGTTTCTGCACCACCTTTTGTTCAGGAGAATCCTGCCATTTCCTATAGGTTCTGATTTTCGTCTCCTCTGACGAATCTCTCTTCCTCCATAGCTTCTTGATAAATTTCTTTAGAGACGGCATAATGAATGAAGTTCACTGAAAAAGTGAAAATATTTTTATACATTTGACACGGGCGTCAATGAAATCACATGTCGCATTGACGTTAAAATTGACAAATGTTTCCTGACGTTGTGTTTTTTCAGAACCGGATCAGCATGCATATTTTTCTTGATCATTATTGCATAGCGATCAAACAAATGTTTTTAATTTCGTTAGATCATTATCTATTATTTGGTACACATGATTGATATATTTATTACCTCGTTAGGCAAATATGGAATGTTTTTCTAGTTTTTGGTTTTGGAAATGTACATATTTTATACATAAAACTGAACACAAGAAAACATACTGAACATTTTTCTTCATCATTACAATTGATAACTTTACTTGGTCATCGTTTATGAACGAAGATGAATTCATATGTTAAAATATCTTAATTAATTGCATATACTATCATGAATTTAATCTATATCATATCGAAATGGTGAAACTAACAGATAATGCACTGAAAAGAAACACAACGTCAGGAAGCATTTGTCATTTTTAACGTCAATGCGACATGTGCTTTCTCTACCGCCCGCGCAATCGTGATATATGTTCAAACACGGCCGTGAACAATTTTTATTCTGCATTCAAAGATGTCCGAAATCCCCGAACCGTTGATGTCTATACTAAGAGGAACGATAGGGCTATCACCCCAGATAATGCGGGCCGGACACGCAAAAGAAGTAACCGCCAGTGCAAAACTGGTTATGCAAATATGCAAAAAACAACAGCGTTGGAACAAAAGCAAAAGTCTCAAAAGAAAATCGTGGCGTGAACTTTGATGCCATACAAAACGGCCCTTTTCAGGGCCAAAAACAAAAACGGTCCTTTTCAGGACCAACCAATTTTTTCAAAAAGAAAAACTTTTAGCATTGCTTAATAACTAATAATGTTCTTTGTACCCTATGTTTTGTTTTGAAAAAATCACGCCACGAATAATTTAAAACAAAATATACTTGCAAATATTTGTTGTTGAATAAAATATAAATTGAACAATCGTGTTTTTGATTTTTTCAGCAATGAAAGAGTAACCTTTTGGGAAATGTGTGTGGCCCTGAAAAGGGCCGTTTTAAAATTATCATCTGACTTTAACATCGTTTTGTGTTTTTCTTATATCTTGACATATCTTTCCCATGAGAACCAATAGCTTTTGCGAATTCATCACTTTTCTCTGTATCTTTAGATTCTTTACAAGGAAGACGAAATCTGACTTTTGTCTCAGTAGAAGGCTTCATGATACTTTTAGGTTCTTTTTCTTTCGCCGCCAATATTTTTTCTTTTTTGATCTGTTTCTGTTCTTTCGATTTCTGAACATCATGAACCCTGATTGGTATATCTATCTCTTCTGCAACGAAACGAAGATTCACTTTTACTTCTTGATGCGTTACTTGTGTTTTCACGTCAATATCCCTGCGAAGACATCTCAGTTCATCTAAAATCGCTTTTAAAATGAGTGTATCACCACCTATAGTCATTGTCGTATTAGCTTGGCCTGTTGACTGTGGTGCCGCATATGTATTCTGTACAACAGGATTACTGTATATCTCACTCTGAAGAAATTCTGTTAACTCGTTTGGGACGTGATTCTTTTGAGAAAACATTACTCACAGACGAGATTGTTTACAGAAATGCTTACTTTTATATAATTTTATAGCAATTTATGCGTTTATTCAATGTTGGGTCAGACCATTTGCCATGGCAGAATTCTCCGCGTGACAACTCATAATATATGGGTGTGCATCTGTAGTCTATAAATCTTCTAGGAATTTTGGGTAGATACCACCAAATTGCGACCGGTTGCCATAGCAACATATTTTCGGAAATCTATGATTTTGGGGGCTGTAATTTCTCTATATGACGATATGTTTGCGATATTTTGAATCAAATATAAATGGTTTCCAAGTTAAATGATCCAGGAATATTTTGCCAACATCTAGAACTAACCTTTCTCGAAAATCACCCATCACCGACAGAGGGCGCCATTCAAAATGGCCACCAAACCCCCGTTTTCTAACGTTAAAATGCTTACTTTTATATCATTTTATAGCAATGTATGCGTTAATTTAATGCTGGCCAGACTATTTGTCATGACATAATTCTCCACGTGACAACTCATAATATATGGGTGATCATCCGTGGTCTATAAATCTTCCAAAATTTTTGGGTAGATACATGTACCACCAACTTGCGACCGGTTGACATGGCAACCGTTTTTCGGAAAATTATGCGTTTGGGGGCTGTAATTTCGTATACGAGATGTCTGCATGCGACATTTTGAATCAAATGTAATTAATTTCCAAAAAATATGATCCAGGAATATACTTAAATTGCTCCCGCTTCTATTTCCTTCCGCTGAAGGAGTCAAGATTCACCTGCCATGGTGATTACCAACCGAAAACTTGTCTACGCGTCTACGGCTTAGGCTACTGGGCGCCGACATTTTGGAACAATGACGTCACGAATCACGTCACGCGACCCCCACGTGACGCCAAAATTAGGTTACATCTTCCTGGACCCCTCACTGAGTGATCGGCCTATATTGAATACATGCTACTATGCTCAAAACATTTAATTATAAAAGATTCATGCGATGATAACAAGTGCGTGAAGTGGGAAACGGATATATCCGTTTCCCGTCCTGTAGGTAATGTTTTGGGAAACGGATATATCCGTTTCCCGTCCTAAACGAGTTAACGGATCCATCTTTGATAGCAATGCAATGTAACGTTGATCAAATTCGAAAATATTTTTATACATTTGACACGGGCGTCAATGAAATCACATGTCGCATTGACGTTAAAATTGACAAATGTTTCCTGGCGTTGTGTTTTTTCAGAGACGGATCAGCATTCATATTTTTCTTGATCATTATTGCATAGCGATCAAACAAATGTTTTTTATTTCGTTAGATCATTATCTATTATTTGGTACACATGATTGATATATTTGTTACCTCGTTAGGAAAATATGGAATGTTTTTCTAGTTTTGTTTTTGGAGATGTACATATTTTATACATAAAACTGAACACAAGAAAACATACTGAACATTTTTCTTCATCATTACAATCGATAACTTTACTTGGTCATCGTTTATGAACGAAGATGAATTCATATGTTAAAACATCTTAATTAATTGCATATACTATCATGAATTTAATCTATAACATATCGAAATAGTGAAACTAACAGATAATGCACTGAAAAGAAACACAACGTCAGGAAGCATTTGTCATTTTTAACGTCAAAGTATTATGTGCTTTCTCTACCGCCCGCACAATCGTAATATATGTTCAAGACGGATCTTCAGACTTATTCTACATTCAAAGATGACTGCTGTAAACATAACAGATCTTGACGAGATAATGGTACAGGGGGTATACTGTAAAGCAGTGTGCGGCGGCGAAGAAATATCTCTGTTTTGGAGGGCACTCAGCGTTGCGGTTTACGGGACGACCGATGGATGGATGGTTCTGAGAGATGCGGCAGTTGACCTGTACTACGCAGAGAGTGACGAACTTGGTGCGTCGGCACAAGATTTACGGCGCACACCACTTTTGGCTGAATCAAGATTGATGGTTGAATTAGCGGCGACTGTTATACAGCGACCTATCGTCATGTTTGATGCTACCAAAGGCGGCTACAAATCAACACCAAGATTCAAGTCATCAATAACTCTAGTGTGGATCCCACACGTTTGCCACGAGCATTATTGTGAATGCGAAATATGGATGAGGCGAGGAGACAAATCAATTGAAGTTTTGGCGAACAAAGAAGTTCAATGTGGCGGATTCTAAACTATAACAAAAATAAAACGGCCCTTTTCAGGGCCACCAAATATTCGAAAAGAAAAACTCTTGATTGCTAATTGATATTTTCCAAAGTGAGATTTTCCTTTTGAAAAAAAATAATTCTAAGTCCATTTTCATTTTTTCCGATCAGAAATATCACATCAATGACAGGAATATCTATCCTCAGGGGGGAACTATGGCCCAGTACCCCCCAGTGGGGGGCACTATGGCCCAGTATCGAATACTGGACGATCTATGGTCCAGTATTCGATACTGGGCCATAGTGCCCCCCACTGGGGGGTACTGGGCCATAGTGCCCCCCACTGGGGGGTACTGGGCCATAGTGCCCCCCACTGGGGGGTACTGGGCCATAGTGCCCCCCACTGGGGGGTACTGGGCCATAGTGCCCCCCATTACTACTTTGATGTCTGAATATTGTGCAATTGGTAGATATACAGCAATAATCCGAATAACAGGGATGACGGAATCTACATTGTCTATATATATAATACTATGGCACGGATGCATATAAGGTAACATAGAATTAGATTTATTCAAGACAATATCGCAATTCGCACCAAAATTTCACTCATATTAGTATATGGTAATTGGTATGCAGCTATGCTTTATTGCTAGACATGATTTAACATATTACATGCAAAACATATATACATATATACAAATGTGGATTAGGATGCCTACAATGGGAGACAGACACAGGCCATTGGACCGACAACTCTATATATGCCACCAAGTCCTTTGATGTGAACCAAACATGCATTGGTACTATATGGCTATTGTTTTGCATAAATGATAAAGGGCAACGTGAACATTGCACACAGCACACCCACATCGAGAAAGCAGGGGCTAGATAAATGTATCCCCTGTGTGAGATAATTAGGACGTGGTGAAAGTGATGCCCAAATACCCAGTCGCACGCAGATTAAGTCTTCATGCTGTATTCTCTCAGACTCATGCCATGGCTAGCTTCAAATATATAGCCACATTTTTCAATACGGCTATATTCTCAACGTAGAGAAGTTTGTGAAATTTATACACGTTTAGGTATTTCCAGTAATATTCGGGTATATACTTTTGTCTAGTTTCTGAGAAACATATGCAAGTTATCATCAGGTGATATTCGTCCCCTATTCCATTCTTACACAAGGTACATAATCTCTCTTATTTGTTCGTTTTCTTCCACCACCCACTCTCAATGGCAAGCCTTGCTGCCTATGATTCGATACGAACATGACATTTGGAACTGATTCCCTATTCCTTATTCCTTATTTTTTTAAATGTCGCTTTCGACCGATTTGACGGCATGGGTGGGTGGCCGGCCCCAAATACCACCTAGAAACACCCAGACCCCCCCCCCCACCATCACCCCCGGGGGGTGCCACCCCGAGGGGGTGAAAATGGGGTATGGACCATTTTCGAGAACGGTAAGTATTTCGACCGATTTGACGGCATGGGTGGGTGGCCGGCCCCAAATACCACATAGAAACACCCCGACCACCACCCATCAACCCGGGTGGGGGGGGGGGGTGCCACCGAGGGGGTGAAAATGGGGTATGGACCATTTTCGAGAACGGTAAGGATTTCGTCCGATTTGACGGCATGGGTGGGTGGCCGGCCCCAAATACCATCTAGAAACACCCCGACCCCCCACCCATACCCCCGGGGGATGCCACCCCGAGGGGGTGAAAATGGGGTATGGACCATTTTCGAGAACGGTAAGGATTTCGACCGATTTGACGGCATGGGTGGGTGGCCGGCCCCAAATACCCCCTAGAAACACCCCGAACCCCACCATCACCCACGGGGGGGGGGGGGGGGGTGCCACCCCGAGGGGGTGAAAATGGGGCATGGACCATTTTCGAGAACGGTAAGGATTTCGACCGATTTGATTTGACGGCATGGGTGGGTGGCCGGCCCCAAATACCCCCAAGAAACACCCCGACCCCCACCCATCACCCCCGGGGGATGCCACCCCGAGGGGGTGAAAATGGGGTATGGACCATTTTCCAGAACGGTAAGGATTTCGACCGATTTGACGGTATGGGTGGGTGGCCGGCTCCAAATACCACCTAGAAACACCCCGAACCCCACCCATCACCCACGGGGGGGGGGGTGCCACCCCGAGGGGGTGGAAATGGGGCATGGACATTTTCGAGAACGTAAAGGATTTCGACCGATTTGACGGCATGGATGGGTGGCCGGCCTCAAATACCCCCTAGAAACACCCCGACCCCCACCCATCACCCCCGGGGGTGCCACCCCGAGGGGGTGAAAATGGGGTATGGACCATTTTCGAGAACGGTAAGGATTTCGACCGATTTGACGGCATGGGTGGGTGGCCGGCCCCAAATACCACATAGAAACACCCCGACCACCACCCATCAACCCCGGGGGGTGCCACCCGAGGGGGTGAAAATGGGGTATGGACCATTTTCGAGAACGGTAAGGATTTCGACCGATTTGACGGCATGGGTGGGTGGCCGGCCCCAAGTACCACCTAGAAGCACCCCCACTCCCCACCCATACCCCGGGGGATGCCACCCCGAGGGGGTGAAAATGGGGTATGGACCATTTTCGAGAACGGTAAGGATTTCGACCGATTTGACGGTATGGGTGTGTGGCCGGCTCCAAATACCACCTAGAAACACCCCGTACCCCACACATCACCCACGGGGGGGGGGGGGGTGCCACCCCGAGGGGGTGAAAATGGGGTATGGACCATTTTCGAGAACGGTAAGGATTTCGATCGATTTGACGGCATGGGTGGGTGGCCGGCCCAAAATACCACATAGAAACACCCCGACCCCCCACCTATCACCCCGGGGGTGCCACCCCGAGGGAGTGAAAATGGGGTATGGACCATTTTCGAGAACGGTAAAGATTTCGACCGATTTGACGGCATGGGTGGGTGGCCGGCCCCAAATAGCACCTATAAACACCCCGACCCCCCACCCATCACACCCGGGGGGTGCCACCCGAGGGGGTGAAAATGGGGTATGGACCATTTTCGAGAACGGTAAGGATTTCGATCGATTTGACGGCATGGGTGGGTGGTCGGCCCCAAGTACCCCATAGAAACACCCGACCCCCCACTCATCACCCACGGGGGGTGCCACCCGAGGGGGTGAAAATGGGGTATGGACCATTTTCGAGTACGGTAAGGATTTCGACCGATTTGACGGCATGGGTGGGTGGCCGACCCCAAATACTCCCTAGAAACACCCAGACCCCCCACCCATCACCCCCGGGGTGCCACCCCGAGGGGGTGAAAATCGGGTATGGACCATTTTCGAGAACGGTAAGGATTTCGGCTGATATTTTTAGTCTATTTTGGATACATTTATATTTTAATGCTATTATTTTCCACCCCTCAATTAGTGCTAAGTCATGCAGAGTTAGGTGGCGGGCGCTCTTCGGCTTTTGGCTAAGTTCAAAGTGTAGTATCCGTCCCCCGCTGGTGGTAGGACGGGGTCGCTATTCTTTGATACGTCCCCGACTGGTGGTTTTCC
Source organism: Siphonodentalium dalli (assembly GCA_032622095.1). Lineage (NCBI taxonomy): Eukaryota > Metazoa > Mollusca > Scaphopoda > Gadilida > Siphonodentaliidae > Siphonodentalium > Siphonodentalium dalli. The sequence goes on from CP136065.1 coordinate 21,631,662, forward strand.
CCACCTGACGGGACTTCCACTGGATGGTTTCGCAGCTTAAGGAGGACGAGTGGTCCCGACTTACTGACTGACTGTCCGCTCTTTGCGGGGACTGACGTTCGTCGGGCACTTTGACCATCTCGTAAGGGTGGACCACCTCTGTCAGAATACAGGAAGATTCCATTGAGTGCCCATCTGGACGATTGTTGCAGAAAGAGTTCCATGTCTTCCCGTTCTGCAAGATGTACAAGAGCAAAATACATCGCAAGATTCGGGAAGATTTCTTCAAAATCCTGTTCAAAGCAAAACTAAATGCTGACTAATGACGTAATAGCCGGAAATGCATGGGAGAGTTATCTGCCTTGCGTCTATTACGTACGACAATAACAGTCTACTGAAGAGTGCAATGATAAGCACGAAAGGCCTCTAGACTTACAAATGTATTAAATGATCGTTGATTTGGATCAAGTACAATAAACACGCAAGTGAACTGGACATGGATCGACATTGAGCTGGACCGAAAGAGTATCTTTTCTCGTGGAACTGTTCCTACCCCGTGTATATGTGTTTCCTTGTTTTGTTTCAACTAAATTGATTAATACATTTCCCCAAGTATTCAGATATGTAGTTCCCAGTTTAGTCCGGTATTTTTAAAAGTCTTCAGTAGGCCTATGTGGTCTAAATTATAGGTTATAAATACATGATTACGTGCATACATGAGCATGTATACCGTGATCAAGCATATATATGGGAGGCGGGTTTCACATTTATTAAATAATTGCACTTATTAAAGCTCAATTTAAAAACTCTAACTTAATTTGCGCTGCTGAAGTGCAAACATTCACTTAAGCTCAATTATTGAGCACCACATATATACAAACGCCCTCACATTATTATTGCCTGAATAATGACTATAGCAGGTGGCATTGTCTTAATCGTCATTTGTCATTTTTAGAAATAACAGACGTGATAAAACATAAAACAACTAGGACATCAAGATTGTGGACCTCATTTGATCTTCGAGGAGCTAAAGCTAAGCTTGCAAAGTGGAAGTGGGTAGCGTGTAAGATAAATTTAATTGCGCTCAATTTAAGAGCAATCGTAATTGTATTACACTTTAGTTCAATTATTAATAAATGTGAAAACGCCCCCCCCCCCATATACATGCGAATGCATGTGTGGTTGCTCTGAATATTCAGTATATATGAGGGTTGAAATCTAGAATGCTGGGCCTATATATATAAGTTACCGTATTACAATTATAAATATTTTTTCAGCACAATGCCGCGATGGAGATGCTTATGACAACACAGGATATGAAACATACCCGGACAATATTAGAACAGCCTACCAAACAGAGTACACACCGGGTATGATGCAACACCCGGGCGACTCGAATCGGGCGAGACGTTCTTCCAGAAGAAATGAAGAAGATAAGAAATCCAGGCCGTCCTATCGAAGGAAATGTATTATCATTGCTGTGTTGGTCATATATATTTTGATTGCTACCGCTGTTTTCGCCATTTTGTATAATCAAGGTATGAGCTAATATCGGTGGGGGGCTCCATTATTGCCAACAATATATATTTAGAATAAGTCATACTAGGCTAGAGCCTGTATGCATGTGTCGATCTATAGTGTGCTTTATAAGTACCATATTTATATAAAGGGACAAACTTTTCCACTTTCTACATAATTAAACCTTACGTTACTTGCGATAACAATGAAAAATGTTGCCCACAACATGGTTAACTTTCCATGTATCTATGATATTTCACCCCAATACCCCAATTATTAAATACAAGGAGATTGCCCTAAAATGATGGGTCTATAGAGTTTCATCGGTTAATTCTATCTTATATCTGGCATACATGACCTATATATCGCTATATATAGAGTTCGCTTAATGCTCTCAGCGGCGTCCGTACTTTCGTATATGCTAAAAACAAACTCCTCGCGGCGACGGAAATTTCGCCATGTAGCGTCCCCTGGGGAATGTGCTATACATATCAGGCCGTCGTTAACTGATTAGCCTGAAAATTTGCGTGTCGTATTCTAAGATGTGTCAGATCTTATGTTCCAAAATTCGTAGTTAAAAACTTACCAAAAAGCGCGACCGAGTTACACGCACATGCAGACAGACATACATACATACATGCATATATACGGTCGGGCGTACGTACGGACATACATACATACATACATACATTAGTTTTGATCGAATATTTGCGTGTCGTATTACAAGATGCGTCATATCGTATTTTATGTTCCAAATTTGGACTAAACTGGACGTAATCTTGAGTGAACAATTATAAACGCGCCAAAAAAGCGTGATCGAATTACACACATGTACTAGTATATATACGTGTACACAACTGGATACACACAGAGACGACGGGTTTTATATATTCATCAGTGGATTTACCGTCAAAAATGACGGGTGAAAGGAGTTTGGTCGGTTTACTGATGGAAGGGGCATAACTCTATATGATGTATGCTTAATTACGCGCGCCGCGTGTATAACTGGTGGCGATATCCTCGTTATCCGTGGGGGTTGACATTATCAATGGGTGATTTATTAGTTTTATTTATAGAATGGGAATTTTTGAGATGATTAAAAGTCAAACTGCGAGCTGGAGGCCGAGTTCATTAAAAGGTGTAGTTGGGGGATTTCAGGTTCGTTTATTGTCGTTAATCAACGTTGATTAATGTTGATTTTTGGTTTGTGATAAACTATATGTCAATTACAAATAAAAGAAATTTCTGCAGCCCACTGGGGGAAAGTGGGGGTTGTGGTCTGAGACGGTCGAGTCGGCCGCCGGTTCGTTTATTAGGTGCTGGCTGTTATTGTTATTTTAACGGAATTCTGAGTTGGTCATTCGCAAAACCAATATGTTTTATATTCTAGATTACAATCTTGGGTATATAATATATTATCTTGAGCGCGTTACCATTTCTGACATTGGTTTTCTTGTTTACGCCACCGGTGTAATATGTTCTCGAAAATTGAATAACGCTTGGTCCAATGGGCGATTGAATTATGGGTAATTAGGTAGTTTCGTACCTGACTCAATCGTACCGATAGAGTCACGTACAGGCTGAAATTGTAAACTTAAAGGGACGCTTTGATTATTGCGACATAACGAAGATGCGGGCCCCGTTGGTTCAGAGTGCCCGGAAGAAGATAATTAATCGAGTGTGTTTATCACAGTACGCGCTAACTGCTCGCCTTCCTATCGCCTGGTACCATAACACGCTGTGTATAGCAGTCTCTTGGAAAACAGACGAAATTCATAAACGATGTACATCTGTTAGGAATTTCGTCGGCTTTTCAAAGAGACAGGCTATTTGGCCATGCGTTTGTCACAACAGACCTGTTTCTTGCGTGCTTGTATAATTCGTGTTTTATTGATAGTAATGATGAAAAGAGTAACGAATTGTATTAATCGAATAATAAAAATGAAGTTATATAGTTTGCCGTATCGTAATCAGGATGGACTTTATTTTACCTACGGACTGTTCATTCTTGAAAGTGCAGCCTACTCGTAGAGTAAAACTGGGAATTATGCTTGATTCATATCAAGGCGACGTCCAGTCGCGGGATGTTGGCCAGTTTCTGGGCCGAGGCCAGGGGCGTACACTGACGATGGCGGGGTTGTTGACGAGGGTGTCACGCGTGCAAATATATAGTGACATTAGCATTAACCTTTACTAATAAAAATAAACTGAGTTCGTGTGTCTGTCAGGCAAAAGGCGACAAAACGACTGAACCCCTCTGAAAATGTGTACATGGGGTCATAGCATGCACGTGACCCGGGGATTAAGGGCGCTAATAATGTTTATAACTTTGGCTATATATAGGCGATCAAACGGACGGGCAGATCGGCAGATTTTTTAAAATTTGATCATTTTTTTGAATTTGGGAATAGATTTTTAAAACTTGTTTTGCTTTATCCTATTTTATGGATGTTAGTTTTGAAGACTATTATAATATTTAAGGAAGGGGCAGTCCTGTCAACACATTTGGTATTTTGAAAAATAGTGATTTTGAAGCCATTTTCACGAAGCTTGGTGTTATTCCTTTAAAATGGGGAATGTGACCCTAAAAATAATATAATAAAAAAAAATCCCGGACCCCTGTGTCTTATATATATATGTGTACTTTTAGTATTATGACCAATTTGTGCCAGGGGCCGGTGGTTGTACTATTCAAGTGTGTTTCCGAATACGTTGTTCGAATAAATAGGATTATCATTATTTGTGGCTGAGACATGAAAAGCTGCATAATTTTATATGTAAGACGCTATTTCAGAATGCATTTAGCTCAAGCTGCATGCTGAACATGAACATTCAAGTTGAGATATTGCCAATTTGCCATAGGTTGGTATCCATCGCCAGTGGTTTCCAAACATAAGTACGTCCGTCGACAATTTCCGCCACCGGTGTAATATGTTCTTGTCCAATGGGGGATTGGATTATGGGTAATTATGTAGTCTCGTACCTGACTCAATCGTACCGATAGAGTCACGTACATTACTTTCCTTTGAAATTTCAACACGCGCCTCAGTCATTACATACCCCACAGCAGAGTCATGTGTTGGGTTCTCTTCGCTTTCACATTTGGAATCGCCGTCATTACTTTCCTTTGCAATTTCATCACGCGCTTCAGTCAATGCATATCCCAAGAGATTCTGTCTTTTGTTGTTGGCCTGGGTACTAGGCTAATTAGGTCGATGTAAAAATAAAAATGGGTCGCTTTAAAAGCTGTAGTCTTACCCCGCCAAATAAAATAGTCCGACACAGATTAGCACATGTGCTGATATTGATATTACCACACACTTTGGAAAGCATGCGATCGTGTGGTAATCAAAGATGGATTTCGACGAACTTTGATACTTAGGGGTACTTGTGTCCGCGGAGTGTTTTGAACGGGTCAAATCGTGACCCCGACCTGACCTTGACATTCAAAATGGTCAATTCAAGGTCAAATCGGGTAAAACGGACGGATTTCGACGAAATTTTATACCTAGGGGTACTTTTCTCCGGGGGGGGGGGGGGTGTTTTGGACGGGTCAAATCATGACCCGACCTGACATTGACTTTCAAAATAGTCAATACAAGGTCAAATCGCGCCTTTCGTCGGAAATCTGATGGGAAACAGCCCGGACGAAGTCGGGCCCACCAGCTAGTGTAATAAAAAGACAACTTGAAGAATGTAATGTATAACACGAGAAACGGGGAAAACTTGATATATGGAAGTATCCAAATTTCCCACATGGAATTTGAAAGCTAGTTAATATCATAATATTATAATTTCTATTTATGGCTAATAATATTTAAGGAAGGGGCAGTCCTGTCAACACATTTGGTATTTTGAAAAATAGTGATTTTGAAGCCATTTTCACGAAGCTTGGTGTTATTCCTTTAAAATGGGGAATGTGACCCTAAAAATAATATAATAAAAAAAAATCCCGGACCCCTGTGTCTTATATATATATGTGTACTTTTAGTATTATGACCAATTTGTGCCAGGGGCCGGTGGTTGTACTATTCAAGTGTGTTTCCGAATACGTTGTTCGAATAAATAGGATTATCATTATTTGTGGCTGAGACATGAAAAGCTGCATAATTTTATATGTAAGACGCTATTTCAGAATGCATTTAGCTCAAGCTGCATGCTGAACATGAACATTCAAGTTGAGATATTGCCAATTTGCCATAGGTTGGTATCCATCGCCAGTGGTTTCCAAACATAAGTACGTCCGTCGACAATTTCCGCCACCGGTGTAATATGTTCTTGTCCAATGGGGGATTGGATTATGGGTAATTATGTAGTCTCGTACCTGACTCAATCGTACCGATAGAGTCACGTACATTACTTTCCTTTGAAATTTCAACACGCGCCTCAGTCATTACATACCCCACAGCAGAGTCATGTGTTGGGTTCTCTTCGCTTTCACATTTGGAATCGCCGTCATTACTTTCCTTTGCAATTTCATCACGCGCTTCAGTCAATGCATATCCCAAGAGATTATGTCTTTTGTTGTTGGCCTGGGTACTAGGCTAATTAGGTCGATGTAAAAATAAAAATGGGTCGCTTTAAAAGCTGTAGTCTTACCCCGACATATAAAATAGTCCGACACAGATTAGCACATGTGCTGATATTGATATTACCACACACTTTGGAAAGCATGCGATCGTGTGGTAATCATAGATGGATTTCGACGAACTTTGATACTTAGGGGTACTTGTGTCCGCGGAGTGTTTTGAACGGGTCAAATCGTGACCCCGACCTGACCTTGACATTCAAAATGGTCAATTCAAGGTCAAATCGGGTAAAACGGACGGATTTCGACGAAATTTTATACCTAGGGGTACTTTTCTCCGGGGGGGGGGGTGTTTTGGACGGGTCAAATCATGACCCGACCTGACATTGACTTTCAAAATAGTCAATACAAGGTCAAATCGGCCTTTCGTCGGAAATCTGATGGGAAACAGCCCGGACGAAGTCGGGCCCACCAGCTAGTGTAATAAAAAGACAACTTGAAGAATGTAATGTATAACACGAGAAACGGGGAAAACTTGATATATGGAAGTATCCAAATTTCCCACATGGAATTTGAAAGCTAGTTAATATCATAATATTATAATTTCTATTTATGGCTAATAATATTTAAGGAAGGGGCAGTCCTGTCAACACATTTGGTATTTTGAAAAATAGTGATTTTGAAGCCATTTTCACGAAGCTTGGTGTTATTCCTTTAAAATGGGGAATGTGACCCTAAAAATAATATAATAAAAAAAAATCCCGGACCCCTGTGTCTTATATATATATGTGTACTTTTAGTATTATGACCAATTTGTGCCAGGGGCCGGTGGTTGTACTATTCAAGTGTGTTTCCGAATACGTTGTTCGAATAAATAGGATTATCATTATTTGTGGCTGAGACATGAGAAGCTGCATAATTTTATATGTAAGACGCTATTTCAGAATGCATTTAGCTCAAGCTGCATGCCGAACATGAACATTCAAGTTGAGATATTGCCAATTTGCCATAGGTTGGTATCCATCGCCAGTGGTTTCCAAACATAAGTACGTCCGTCGACAATTTCCGCCACCGGTGTAATATGTTCTTGTCCAATGGGGGATTGGATTATGGGTAATTATGTAGTCTCGTACCTGACTCAATCGTACCGATAGAGTCACGTACATTACTTTCCTTTGAAATTTCAACACGCGCCTCAGTCATTACATACCCCACAGCAGAGTCATGTGTTGGGTTCTCTTCGCTTTCACATTTGGAATCGCCGTCATTACTTTCCTTTGCAATTTCATCACGCGCTTCAGTCAATGCATATCCCAAGAGATTCTGTCTTTTTTTGTTGGCCTGGGTACTAGGCTAATTAGGTCGATGTAAAAATAAAAATGGGTCGCTTTAAAAGCTGTAGTCTTACCCCGCCAAATAAAATAGTCCGACACAGATTAGCACATGTGCTGATATTGATATTACCACACACTTTGGAAAGCATGCGATCGTGTGGTAATCAAAGATGGATTTCGACGAACTTTGATACTTAGGGGCACTTGTGTCCGCGGAGTGTTTTGAACGGGTCAAATCGTGACCCCGACCTGACCTTGACATTCAAAATGGTCAATTCAAGGTCAAATCGGGTAAAACGGACGGATTTCGACGAAATTTTATACCTAGGGGTACTTTTCTCCGGGGGGTGTTTTGGACGGGTCAAATCATGACCCGACCTGACATTGACTTTCAAAATAGTCAATACAAGGTCAAATCGCGCCTTTCGTCGGAAATCTGATGGGAAACAGCCCGGACGAAGTCGGGCCCACCAGCTAGTGTAATAAAAAGACAACTTGAAGAATGTAATGTATAACACGAGAAACGGGGAAAACTTGATATATGGAAGTATCCAAATTTCCCACATGGAATTTGAAAGCTAGTTAATATCATAATATTATAATTTCTATTTATGGCTAATAATATGATCTTCGTGTCGTTACCATTTCTGACTATGATTTTCTTGTCACTCCTGCGATGGAAATTTCGCCATCGATCGAGACCCAAATTCACTGTGTATATACGACACCGAATATTATGCAGGAAAAATGTGTTTGTTTACTAGTACATAATATGCCGAGCTTTTTGACAGAACATTCGTGATTGTGAAAAACCAGGACATATTGATCAGGAATATCACATACATCTGAATAATTGGTGAGTATGCTATACTTCGAAACTATACTATATATAAACAAGCCGATGAGCCCGACGTTGTCCGGGCTATTCAAAAACAAAATTTCAAGTCGATAGCTCTACCCAACCCGAAATTTCAAGTCGATAGCTCTACCCGTTTCCGAGATCTGGTCTGCGCATGCGCGAAGCTGGCGTCGCACGGGCTCGGCGACCCGATAAAATTCGTATCCGGGGCAAGATACATTCACATACCAAATTTCAAGTCGATAGCTCCACCCGTTTCCGAGATCTGGTCTGCGCATGTGCGAAGCTGGCGTCGCACGGGCTCGGCGACCCGATAAAATTCGTATCCGGGGCAAGATACATTCACATAGCAAATTTCAAGTCGATAGCTCCACCCGTTTCCGAGATCTCGTCTGCGCATGCGCGAAGTGGGCGCCGCATGGGCTCGCCAATACGACAACGTCCACCGCCTGGTCAAACTACACACACGTACCAAGTTTCGTCCCGATCGGTCGAGAATCGTAGATTTGTATTAATGACAGACAGACAAACAAACAGACAGACAGAGGTCTTCAAAATATATATGAGATTCTGAATATAAAGTACGTCCTCAGAAATCACGATTATTATGTGAAATTCCGCAGATCGTCTGCAACTTACTCTGTTAAACACCGATTTTCTTGTATTTAAAATGTTTGTATGTTTAAATATTGCTATACGCATGACTTACGAAATGTCCACAATCAATTATATAGCACAAAACATGAGTTTTTCGGCTGTTTGTTAAAACTATTGCCGAAAGACATAATTATTTGGTGTACGGCGTATTGCAGGAGCACTGTCGTGCAAATTGAAATTCCCATATTTTGCCAAGTTACTGTACGGCATAATTATTGCAAGCCCAACACAATATCTGCCAATTGTAGGCAAATGATTGGTTCAAAACGGGAGTCGTATCATTACACATCATTATGGTGACGATTATGTCATTGTGTTGCTTCACAGCTCATTTGTACACCACCTGTGTGCTAATTAAATGGTGACTTATTTTTTAGTTTTAAAATAAGATCAGAGGGGGCTAACGACCAGAAATATAGTTGGCATGATACATTTGAAGGTCCTCTTTGAAATATAACACAATAGTCCAGTGCATTTATGAGAAAAAAATGCCACACCCGGAACTAATTGCAACAGAATTTTTTTTTGCTGGAATAAGTACACAAACCCTCCATAAACAACATACTAAAAATCGGCAAAAATCGGAAAAAGGGAAATTGGTGAATTTCGTGAAATAAATTTGGGGAAATTTGGTCAAATCATCAATTTATGGATTTTCATGGATGCATATAAGAACAATCAAATTCACAAATCCTACAAATGGTATGTGTATTGTGTCGACCTAAATTTCCTGAACCCAGTACTGAAAACCAGTCCCAGATTCATTACGTATTTTTCGAGTTGTGTGCCTTCAAAAACGCGAGTTTACCTGATTTCGGCCCATTTTCGGGGCCTCAATTTCGAAGAATGAGCCAAAATGCCTTATTTGTGATTAATTATTAAAAAAAACTAGAGCAAACTGAAGGGATTTTTCAGTGTTATAGTAATTTCCTCACTAGATTAAACACAAAATATGATTAATATGTGTATCTATAATTAAGAAGAAGATTATATTCTCAAACAAAATGTGTGTTCCATTGTATGGACCTGGCCAATTTTGCCTCCGACACTGAACGTGTGTGATGAAATGCAATATTTGAGGTCATGTAACTCAATAATTTAATACCCATATGCCATGCTTTTCTTATAACCTTTTAAGTATGTTGGATTGAACAAAATGTAAAGGTATTAACAGGACATTATATAAGAAAATCAACTTATGGCCCTTTGAATACTTAGTTTTAGCTTGTTTCCAAAGATGCCAGTTTGAGGCATTTTTGTCCAATCTAAAAGGTTTTGGGCCATAAAAACAAAAAACAATGGGTGTTTTAATGTGTAAAATTATTTGAACTTTCCTCCCACAACAATTTAGTGATAAAAAATTAGCCTTACATTGGTTATGCCATAGTATTTCACTTGATTTCTTTCATTTTTCAGGAAACTGACTCCAAATTTGAACGTTGGTATAGGGGTATGAAAAATCACAAAATGCAATCTTATCACCAATTACAGCCATTTCAGACACAATGTTGTTTTCTTCCAGTTTGTGTACATTCCTGTTGCATTATAAAACTGCTTAATACATTATCGGACGTTGATTTATAATTTTATGGTTATGTTGTATAAAACAATCTCAAAATAGCCAATTTGACATTTCACTGCCAAATTATGACAAAAAATATTATAGCTCTGTCAATAAACATAAACAAAGGAAATATGAGATTATGTATGAAAGAACAATGTAAGCAGAAACTGTTAATATAAAGTTTTCTGCTTCAAGATGCATAATTTTGAAGATTTTGTTGATATGCTTTCCCCTACCCCATTTTTCTGCCGTTCAAATTTGGAGTAAGTTTCCACAATGATGAGTGAAATCCAGTGAAATTCATTGGTATAGCCATTGAAATGCTATTTTCTCAACAAAAAAATGATTTAAGAGGACAAATCACATAATTTTACACAATAAACTTTCGTTAATTTTTCTGAATATGCCTAACATCCTTTTAAAATTGACAAAAACGTCCCACAATTGCATTTTCGGAAAAGAGGCTAGACTAAGAGTTCATAGGACCATAATTTTATTTTCTTCACCAATGTATTTGGAAATTCCTTCACAATTTGTTCAATCTAGTATTCTCAAAATGTTATGAGAAAAGCAGAGCATATGGATATTAATTTATTGAGTTACATGACCTCAAATATGGCATTTCATCACACGAGTTCTGTGTCAAGGCAAATTTGGCTAAGTCCATACAATGGAACACACATTTTGTTTGAGAATATTTTATTCTCCTTATTCATAGATGCACATATTAATCATATTTTGTGTTTTATCTGGTGAGGAAATTACTAAAACAGTGTAAAAGTAATTAATTTTGCTCTAGTTTTTTAAATAATTAACCATATAATACAGCATTTGGCTCATTCTGCGAAATTAAGGCTCCGAAATCAGGTAAACTCTCGTTTTTGAAGGCACACAACTCGAAAAATACTTAAGGAATCTGGGAATGGTTTCCAGTTCTGGATTCAGGAAAATGTGGTCGACAAAATAGGCATGATATTTGTAGGACTTGTAAATTTGAATTTTTTATATACATTCATGAAAACCCATAAATTGATGATTTGACCAAATTTTCTCAATATTTTTTCACGAAATTCACTAATTTCCCTTTTTCCGATTTTTGCCGATTTTTAGTATGTTGTTTATGGAGGGTATATGTACCAATTCCAGCAAAAAAAAATTCTGTTGCAATTAGTTCTGGGTAAAACCATAAATGCACTGGACTACAAACTATCATATTTGGCGATGGTTGTGATACTTGTTTCCCAGAAACGCCAAACATTGAAATAAGCATTAATGATAATAATTGATTACAGACCTCCCACTAACTAATGTTCGAAGTCAGTCTTAGTTTAGACACAGTCTGACTTCACACACCAGAACTGGTTAGTAACTGCACGCCAACAATGGTTTTATAAATGTAAAATAAAATGTGCGACAAACTATGCGAAGAATGTCTTCGTGTCATTATAAATGTAAATAACCGGAGTACATTTTTAACATCTGCGTTATACATGTAGCTCGACAAAAATAGCAAGTCGATGTTCAGTTTAGAATTACAATTTGCCTGCAGATATGGGGAGAGAAAGAGAAAATGGAAAATATATTTATTTGTGATAAGACCTCACTTTCAAGTTTGTATTGTTGACCCCAGTCCCTAATATTGTCAGAGGACTATATAATTGTAATCAGCGGTGTTTGTTCGTCCGCACATCCGTCCGTGTGTCCGTCCGATTTCTTGTCAGACTGTTAACTCTATCTCAAATTATCCGACCGAAACGACACTTCAAATGAGCAATAACCAACACACGATTGAGGTCAATGTCAATTATGGTTTCATTCCGATGATTTTTCCCCTCAGATTTATGGTCATTTATTTTACTTAGACATTGCTATTTTCATGCTGTCAGGATAATAACTCCGATGAGTAATATCCGATCGGAACGAGACTTTGTACGACTACAAACATTACATTATTGAGATTGTTCCGGTCAGGTGATTTTTTGTTAGATTTGATTGTTTTTCGACCTATAAATTGCCATTTTCGTCTTGTCCGGATAATTCCAGTTAATATCAACTAATCCCAACGATACTTTACATGCATGAGGTATATCCATCACATTGTTCAAGTCAGGGTTGAATATGGTTCAAGTCTGGTGATTTTTGTCGGAACTATCGCCCTTTTTCTACATAAACATATTATGATTGTTCGCATAATTATTTTTTTTAAAACCCGGGCAAATAAAGCCAACTTATTCGGGGGCGTGTGGCCTACTGGCCTTTTAATTTACATAATTGTGTTGTGTCTGGCTAATATCTCCGCAAACGTGGAATTAAATGCGTAACGTAGGGACAGTCGATTTGGCATACTAAAATAACATACTGCAACATAGGGGTTGCGCGTTGCATTTTAAACACCCTGTGATTGAGTTTTGCTATTCTTCATGTGAACAATGGCTCATTTTATTTTCCAGAGTATGAAGAACTACCAGTGTGCATATTGTGATAAACGGGAGATAACATTAGATAACACCATCAGCCATCTCCCCGGGCCCACCAAGCACTGCTGTGAAGAACTCCGATACATAAAAGATGTTTCCCTTTCCTGCATGTGCAGAACCAAACCCGGCTTTGATTTGTAAATCTTCCCACAAACGCCACAGACATGGTCTGCTTCTGGTGTGGTTGTTACTGTAGCACTTGGTAGGGTTCCATGGCGTCTTGATTTGTGAATTTTCAAGTTGTATTTATATTTCGTTTTAAAACCGAAATCTCACACGTATACAGTCTCGTTATCCACCTGGACAGACTCCACTACAGGTGCTATCTCCAATGAAGACATTTTGGACAGAACGAATACCGCATTTGCAAGTTGTCCCATTTATATATGCACACAATACATGGGATAGGTGATTTGCACGGACATCACGGTGTGGACATGTGGTGTGTTATCTGCATGATTACTGAGCTGGATTGCAAATAGGAAGGTCATCACAACCCCGTGCAGTGCACTAATGATGTGGGGAGGTCATTGCTGATGAAATCATTGGCAGCTGTGCACGTATTTTCACGCCCCAGTTTCGGCGTATTAAAAAAAATATGTCGTCGAAAAAATGATCCCACCACCTCCCAACACCACCGCGCTCCATATAAATATAAGATCATTTGGACCATTTGGACCACACTATTAACATTTGTGCTCGCTGCTATCCATATGGTGAAATACGTCGCAATGACAAAAAAACTGTTACTTGTCCTTTCAGAATAACCCCATATAAATTCAAGAATCAACCTACATTAATCTACATGTATTTCTAATTTTAAAAACAGACATTTGTCCAGGGAGCAACCGACCTGCCCGTTTTACCACTGCAGAATAGTCGCATTGAGGGATCCATAAGCCCATATGTCCAGGAATTATAGGTACAATTTATAGAATGAAATATTTATAAATGAATATTTATTTATAGATGAATATTGTTCATGTTCACAAGTTTATGATCAGAATTAAAATTTATTGGAAAAAAAAACAACAATATTTTTTATTATTTGAACAATTGGGAACCAAGATGATGAATTGATGCATATGTTAGTTGAACTTCTATAATATAAAGGCAAACAATATACTTAAATTGAAATGTTAATTGAGAGCAGCGAAATATGTAACCCATGCAGAAGGGCAATTGGCTGCGGACACACGTATCACAGTAGCGATGGTATAGTGGGTGTGACAATTTATTATGGTGGAGTTTGGTGACAATTGGTCCCTCATAATTCTGTGCCATAGCTATCCATGTCGCCCGCTGATTTTCCGCACAATGAGTCGACTGGACCAAGTCTCCCAATCTCCAAAAGCAGAAGGGTTCCAGTAAAGAAAACCTGGAATGAAGAAATCACTGCAGCAGTAAAAATTAGCAAAGCCGCCTTCTTCAGATTGAAGCAAGCTGGGAGCCCCCAGGGAGATGACAATATAACACTTCTCCGCATGAAGCAAGCCAACAAAACAACTTAGTAAGACCCAGCGTCAACATTTCGCGCAAATTCGCCAAGATCAGATAACAGCGATAATGGAAGCCAAGGATGAACCAAAGATATTCTTCAACCTGATTAAACAACAGCGATCCTCCAAATCTGAACATATACTTGAACTCATAACTGATGAACAAACATACAACACCCCAGAAGACATAATTCAGGGCTGGAATATATACTTCTCAAAATTAGCTACTCCACAGGAAGATCCAAATTTTTCTCCAAATCACAAGAAACTGGTTGATGATGATATCTCCAGAATAGCTGTCACTTGCAATAGTCAACGAATCACTACTCCACTAGTTATCATAACTGAAGTATATCAGGCCATCAGGAATCTTAACAATAACAAGGCTGCAGACATTTTCGGAATAGCAGCTGAACACATAAAAAACTCTCCTGACGCAGTCACTAGTTACATCAAAAACCTCCCCAACCTATTAATACAAAGAAGATCGATTCCATCTATCCTTAAGGAGGGCATCCTGACTCCAGTATACAAGAAAGGTGAACCGCACCTTCCAACCAACTACAGAGGCATCTCCGTCACACCTCTCTTACTAAAGATCCTGGAACATATTCTCAACATTAGGCACAATAAAGTTATCTCGAAAGACCAATCACGACTCCAGTCTGGCTTCACGAAGGGTACTTCATGTCTGAATTATGCACCAATCGTCACTGAATGCATCAACGAAGCGGTACTTACCAACAATCCTAATCACGCTTGGCGCTCAGAAAGCATTCGACGTTGTGGACCACAACATCTTGCTCAGAAAGCTGTACCTGGACGGTATCACTGGCTCAGATTGGGTCCTGTTGAAGAATCTGTACACCGGCATGACTTCTCGAGTGAAATGGCAAAACCAGCTCCCATTCAGTATACATGTAGCACAAGGGTTACGAAAAGGAGGAATCCTGTCAACAGCGCACTATAAAAGGTTTAATAATAATCTCCTGTTACAACTGGAATCAAACTTTAAAGGTGCAACCATCGGCGATATCAAGATTCCTCATACGACCTGCGCTGACGATATTGCCCTGATGTCACACTCCTCAGTAGAAGCGCAACATCAACTTAATGCAGTGGAAAACTTCTCACGAAATAACCGATACAACATTAATGCTGCAAAACGTGCATGCATCATTTACAATGCCAAGCTGACTCGAGATCTTCAAATCTTTGAAAAGAGTATTCCGCAGCCGCTGCTGACAAAACACCTGGGTATCACAAGAAACCAGAAGAGTGACTGCCAACATTGAAGAAAAAATCATTCTTAGCCGACGCACTGCATATGCACTGATGGGCTCCGGAATGCATGCATGCACAGCTGGTAAAAGCCAAATTATGGAAAACCTACGTTATCCCACGCATCGTCTATGGTCTGGAATCAATCATACTTACAAATACACAACTCAGCAAATTAGACACCTTCCATGATAAAATGCTCCGAAAACTACAGAATCTCCCAACAAGAACTGCCCTGACTGCAGTAAAAGCGCTTCTTGGCATTCCGCCACTATCTGTCATCATCCACAAGAACATGCTCAACCTATTCCTACGAATTGCCCGGTCTCCATGCAGACTCAGCAGAACACCAGATAGCTTGTCGCCAACTAGCCGTGAGATACATCAATCACAAAAGCTGGTTCTCCTATATCAGACGACTGCTAACAGGGTACAACCTACCTTCAGCTCATTCAATCATTCTACACCCTCCAACAATGTCCGACTGGCGGAATACACTAGACGAGGCAGTCGCTGCTAAAGTGACAGGAAAATGGAGAAATGACATCTCAGCAAAATCCTCTCTACGGCTACTCAACCCTGAAGGAATTGCCTACAACTCTGTCCATAGACTGTACAATGCTGTTAGACCTAGCATATTTGACATAAGACGTGCCGAGGTTAAGGCCAAGTTCCTGTGCGGTACCTATACCCTCCAGACTAATAAAGCAGCTTTCAACCAACACACTGTCAGTCCTACCTGCCGGACATGCAACCTTGGCCCAGAAGACCGATAACATGTTCTCGCCTCCTGTCCCACCTACCAGAAGGAAAGATCCAGACTCAAACAGAAGATCAACAGCCTTCTCCCCAGTATAAAGCAAGTCCTCCTAGACAATTCAGCAACCTTTACCCAACTCATCCTTGACCTTAGCCATCCAGATATTCCTGATACCATCGACTGGGAGGAACACTCTGTTGACCAGCTAGAACTTTACTCCAGAGAATTCCTATATCAGCTCCATACTAGAAGATTTGCAGTTCTAAAGGTCAAAGGGAAAGTTTCACATAGACCACGCAAGACTCGCTCCTAGCTCAAATTCCCTAAAGTATTCTCTAGGTATAGAAGGCTCTTAACTGACGCCATATGTAAATACGTACACAGCTGTATATATTCACGGATTCAATTCAACTCGGAGGAATACATTCTACATTCATCCAATACTGGAGTGCCTCGCATAATCAACGGGGGAATCTCATTCAAAAGAAGAAGTATAGCAAAGTATAGATAGCTTGGATATCATGATATTGAGTAATGGCCGCATTGGGCAACTCATTGGATGCAGCAATCTGCGAAAGCGGTCATGATTGAAGAAATACGGTACTGTTAATACGAATTAATCTAATACTAGGCATAGTAATATTTTTAGTTATATCTGGGACTAATATATTAGTCCCAGGTTATATCTATACAAACATGGCAACAACAACTAAACAGTATGAAAAATATACGTTTCACTCATGAAAATAACTTAGATCCTATTGTCCCGTTACATCTAGGGTTTAGATGTTGATTGGCCGTTCGGGAACATTACACGATAAGAATCCGTAGCTTTGATAACTTTATGTAGGTAAAAATGTGTAGACAGGTGATAGGTCTTGTCGGTAAGAAGGTTCGTGGTGAAGTGATCACTCCGCTCTCGGAGAAGTATACTTATTCCCAGTATTGCTGGTATATCATGTGTCCATATAAGGTCTGAGGTATCATGATATCCAAGCTTGGCAAGCTATCTATACTTTGCTATAGTGTATATCACACAATTGATGTCTTACTATTTAAGTTGTTTTTCTTTGGTGTCTTTTTACTACGGTGACATCGGCTACTTATTCCCAGTTCCTTATTCCTTATTCGGAAATATTATATATTTACCAAATAAACGGTGCGGTAGGGTGGCCCACCCGAAAATAACATATAATAACCGAAAACCGCAACCCTCTAGCCCGTGCGGTTGCCACAGTAGGTGGCCAAAGTTGCAACCATAGCCGTTTGGGCATTTATGAACCGATTTGGACCAAATAAACGGTGGTCAATGGTGGCCCACCCGAAAATAACATATAATAACCGAAAACCACAACCCTCTAGCCCGTTGTGGTTGCCACAGTAGGTGGCCAAAGTGGCAACCATAGCCGTTTGGGCATTTATGAACCGATTTGGACAAAATAAACGGTACGGTAGGGTGGCCCACCCGAAAATAACATATAATAACCGAAAACCGCAACCGTCTAGCCCGTGTGGTTGCTACAGTAGGTGGCCAAAGTGGCAACCATAGCCGTTTGGGCATTTATGAACCGATTTGGACCAAATAAACGGTGATCAAGGGTGGCCCACCCGAAAATAACATATAATAACCGAAAACCGCAACCCTCTAGCCCGTGCGTTTGCCACAGTAGGTGGCCAACGTGGCAACCATAGCCGTTTGGGCATTTATGAACCGATTTGGACCAAATAAACGGTGCGGTAGGGTGGCCCACCCGAAAATAACATATAATAACCGAAACCGCAACCCTCTAGCCAGTGCGGTTGCCACAGTAGTCAGTAGGTGGCCAACGTGGCAACCATAGCCGTTTGGGCATTTATGAACCGATTTGGACCAAATAAACGGTGATCAAGGGTGGCCCACCCGAAAATAACATATAAAAACCGAAACCACAACCCTCTAGTCCGTGCGGTTGCCACAGTAGGTGGCCAATGTGGCAACCATAGCCGTTTGGGAATTTATGAACCGATTTGGACCAAATAAACGGTGCGGTCGGGTGGCCCACCCGAAAATAACATATAATAACCGAAAACCACAACCCTCTAGCCCGTGCGGTTGCCACAGTAGGTGGCCAAAGTGGCAACCATAGCCGTTTGGGCATTTATGAACCGATTTGGACCAAATAAACGGTGCGGTATGGTGGCCCACCCGAAAATAACATATAATAACCGAAAACCGCAACCCTGTAGCCCGTGCGGTTGTTACAGTAGGTGGCCAAAGTGGCAACCATAGCCGTTTGGGCATTTATGAACCGATTTGGACCAAATAAACGGTAGTAAAGTGTGACCCACCCGAAAATAACATATAATAACCGAATACCGCAACCCTCTAGCCCGTGCGGTTGCCACAGTAGGTGGCCAAAGTGGCAACAATAGCCGTTTGGGTATTTATGAACCGATTTGGACCAAATAAACGGTGCGGTAGGATGGCCCACCCCAAAATTAGATATAAAACAGGAAACCGCACCCCTGTAGCCCGTGTGGTTGCCACGGGGGGTGGCTAAAGTGGCAACCATAGCCGTTTTGGTATTTATGAACCTATTCGTACCAAATAAATGGTGCTGTAGGATGGCCCACCCCAAAATTAGATATAAAAAACCGAAAACCGCACCCTCTAGCCCGTGCGGTTCATTTTATAGAGGTTGCCGTTAGAATATAAGGTAAATTAGATATAAAAACAGAAAACCGCACCCCTGTAGCCCGTGTGGTTGCCACAGGAGGTGGCTAAAGTGGCAACCATAGCCGTTTTGGTATTTATGAACCGATTCGTACCAAATAAACGGTGCGGTAGGATAGCCCACCCCAAAATTAGATATAAAAAAAAGAAAAACCCCTATTTCATGTCAATAAGTGCACCATATGAAGGAAACAAGCCCCCCCCCTGTAACCCCTAATTTTATGGCCATGGAAATTGTATATATCTGTGCAGGAGATGTCCCTTTTATAAAATATACTAGCAGGTTAGCCCGCCACTGGCGTGGTTCGTCTCATGGCTTTGTTCTAAAAAGCAATTGCAACAGCTTCCGAGACACGTATGCTGCACCTAGGTGTACAATTTCGTCGAAATCAGCGAGTTTTACCCGATTTGACCTTGAATTGATCAGTAGGCTTCAAAATCGACACGGCAATTGACTGCCGTGGGCCCTAACATGTTCATATTCGGCGGATCGGGCACTGCTGTCAGTCAAAAAACATAACGCGCACGCTATAACTCCGGTACCACTAACGTACGCGGCATTGGAAGGGTCAGGTTAACTTCCGCCTGGATCCACGTGGCGTGACGTAATTCACAACCACGTGTATTTACCTAGATATTGTTACCAACATGACACATTTAAATTAATCCCGCCGTGCGCAGTTGGTGAAATTATCCCACTTTCCAAGTCAGGTAACTCTAAACATAACAACGCAACACAACTTTTACCTAAATAATTTAACCGTATATATGATAATCTTACCAATAAAAACTAGGCTTTAAATATTTATTTTAACTTGTATCAATGTGAAAAAGGAGGGATATTCTCAATTGAACAGAAAAGAATCGTGACAACTTTAGAATAACGCTGCGTCAGTCTCGGGGGGGGGGGGGGGGGGGTCAGTGAGAATTTACACCACGATATACCAAAACTATTTTGGAGAAGGGTTCATAAAAACTGTGTGAGGTGTTCGAGTTTGATGGTGTGGCGTAACTTTCGTTCACATGGCGACTAACCCTGGTCCATATACAGACCACATCCGATCGTCACCAAAATTCATATGGATCTTTTGGGTGACCAAACTTCGGTACCACATGCACTACCCAGCTTTTTTAAATATTCAGTTGGGTACCCAGCTTTTAAACAGTTTACATTTGGGGTACCCAGCTTTATGAAATCTCACACAGAATGTAATTTAATTAGTGATTGCCATCAGTTTTTTAAATGAACCTGTTAAATTTGTGAATACTTGTTTAATGCAAATGTAAATTTTATAAAAGCTGGGTACCCAACTGAAATTTGTTATAAAAGCTGGGTACCCAACTGAACGAAAGGCGGTGATAGTTATGGGAGGCCCTATTCATATTTATTATTTATTTACGCTTAAGCGGAAATATTTGCGCTTAATTGCAAATAACTTCTATAATTTTTGCTTAAGCGCAAATATTTATGCTTAAGCGTAAATATTTATGCTTAAGCGTTAATCATTTGCGCTTAAGCAAAAATCATTTACGCTTAAGGTCAAATCATTTGCGCTTAATCGCAAATAAAAATTAATATTCATTGACCCCCCCCCCCCCCCCCCCTGAATTAATTTTAAACACATCACTCAAGTCTATATATGCCACCATATGAGGGAAGCAATCCCCCAGTAACGCTGAAGGGGTCACTCACCAAAAAAAGTGCTGAAGGGTACACAGGGTTTGAAAATGTGCTGAAGGGTACACAGGGTTTGTGATCGCCACTTACATCATTACTTAAACTGTGTTTCTGAAAGTCTGGTGCCCATTAGCAGTTTGTTTTCAGTTCATTTTAATGTTCATTGGAATGTTAACAATTATTCTCTAACAGAAATCGTGGCAGATACGAAAACTAAACGTCATTTAGAACGACATTTCAAACCCTGTGTACCCTTCAGCACATTTTCAAATCCTGTGTACCCTTCAGCACTTTTTTTGGTGAGAGTGACCCATTCAGCCCCAGTAACCCCTAGATCCCTTTTATGACCATGGAAATGATATAGATCTGTGCAGGATATGTCTCATTTATAATATATACTAGATCTATGGGATGGAGACACAAATTCTTGGGGACAGGGATGTTGATAATATGAAAATAGGGTCCCCCCTATTTCAAGTCAATAAGTACACCATATATATGAGGGAAGCAAGCCCCTGGTAACCCCTAATTCCCTTTTTATGGCCATGGAAATGGTATATATCTGTGCAGCTAGGAGATGTCCCTTTAATAAAATATACTAGAGCTCTGGGTGGGAGGCACCAATTCTTGGGACACCAGGGACAGAGATATATCGATGCTGATATGCATATGGAAATATGTTTTTTCTTCATCTTCGAGTCTGTATGGGGCTATTACTATGGGCCCATAATAATATACTATGAGATATGGACTCAATCATTCACAATCAGAAGGAAGTAAGGGAGTGTTAGGTATTTGCACTTAAGCGCAAATGATTGTGCTTAAGCTGGGGTCCTGCGAATATTCGATATTCGTTTCGAGATTCGATTCGAAAGTCAAATTCGATTCGAATTCGAGTCGAAATTGCCAACTCGAAATTTCGAATATACACCGGTGGAAAAGTAGGCTGTTTACGGACATCGATCTTTGTGCCATTTAATTACAGAAAATGATGTATATATGCACCTTATAATTCTTATTATACATCGCGATTATATATATTAAATATAAGTATAGCCAGCAATTAGCCACTATAGGACTACTAAATACGCTTGAATTCTAGCTTTGAACATGGTAGCCAAAAGCTCGGAGATCACCGATGGACCGACAACGCGCGTGAATAATAATAGCTGTGAGACTGAGCAACCGCTAGCGTTATTCGCCGTCTATCCGTCTCAGATTCTGCATTATGTAGTATAGCTGATAATTTAAACAACACGTGTTCCCGGCATCGAAAAGTGCATTTTGGCCATGTTTTCTTCTGAAGTTTACTTTCAATTTCTGAGCGTTCTTTGACACTTGACAAAATGTCGTCGTGACGTCGTTATTCATGTTTATTTTAAACATGATAAAGCTGCAGGTAGTGCAGGGATGTACACGTGAGATGAATGCAACCTGGTGTATAAATCGCAGGCATCTGGGACAATGACCCATGCATCTATGGAATCATCTGTCCAAGAAGCATCCAGCACTACATAAGCAGGCTACCCTGCGACGGTTGTTGCATCTTCAAGTTTATAACAACGGGTGATTCCGAATGTCGATTTGAAATTTTGCATGTACATGCAAACTGTACAAATTTCGAGTGATTTTATTAATCGTCGTGACGGCCGCATGGACATTTTTTTTAATCTGCCTTTTTTTCTCGACAATTATCATTTGAAGTTAATAGTACTGCAAACGACAGTTCATCGCCACATTAGTTTATTGATGGAACTTCGTGCATGTAGTTGATAGAACGTTTCACAAATCGTCTAATCGTTGACAAAACATGCCCAATTAAGAATGCAACACACAGATATGATTCGATTCGATATTCGATTCGATATTCAACTCGATTTCCAGAATTCGATTCGATATTCGATTCGATCAAAATCTCCAATTCGCAGGACCCTAGCTTAAGCGCAATAAATTGATAGACATATTTGCGCTTAACGCAAATTATTTGCTCTTAAGCACAACTAAATAATAAATTTGAAAAGGGCCATTTCACAATTTTCAGGGTCAGTGCATGCTTGAGTTGAACCAGGAGTCTAGTCTACAACTATAAGTTGTAGGCCAGTATTTAATTTTTTTTCAAATTGAAATGTACCGGGTATATGGAATTAATATAATAATACACTTTTAATTAAAACAAATCAATTAAAGTCACGAAAATACTAACTTTGTAAAGTTCTGACTCTATATAAACGGCAGTTGCACCACACCATCAAACTTAAATACCTCACACAGTTTTTATGAACACTACTCTAAAATAGTTTTAGTATGTCGTGGTGTTCGTAAGTAAATTCTCAATGATTTTCCCCAGAGACTAACGCAATGTTATTCTAACGTGGTTTTCTTTTATGTTCTGTTCAGGATATCCTTCCTTTTTTAACATTTATACAAGTTAACATAAATATTTAAAATCTAGTTTTTATTGATAAGATTATCATATATATGGTTAAATTAGTTAGGTAAAAGTTGTGTTGCGTGAATTAGAGTTATCCCTCCGGTACATCTGGGATCTTAGCCAGTGGAGATTTACCGATTACAATCGAGCACCGTTCGACTGTTTCCGGGGATCTTAACTATACTAGGGAAGAACAGAAAAAAATCACAAAATGTGACAGATTTTGACAAAAAATGTAATATGCAATCGTAAACCGATCTTACAATTACCGCCAAGCGAACTCCGGGAAAAATAGAGCGCCACATCATACGGCGGAGTATTTGTTATGTTTAGGGTTACCTAACTTGAAACTGGGATAATTTTCTCTACCGGATATTACCAATTGCCCGCCGTGCACCTCATAACCAACGCGACATGTGCTGCGTTCTAAAAATAGGTCGATTGTAGTGGATTCGTACAGATGACGAAATATGAGTGCGACAGAGAATATTGTTTGATCAAAAGCATTTGAATTAATACGTCGCAATACTCGCCTTGATGATGGCTAATAGATATTTGTCCCTGCAAGGTTTTGGGAATGTCGTCACACAACACGCTCATGTCTGCATACAGTCTTACACGCACACGCCGAGACCCAGACGTAAGAATGACATTAGGCACATACGCTCTTTATCAACTACAATGCGATAGGAACGCTCTTTAACTATCAATCCCGAAGTGCCGTTTTTTGTGACTGAGAGTGGAGAACGGGTGCTCTGAGCTTCGTCAAAACGCCGCGACGACGATTCCCGTGGGTTTTTACCCTTAGATGGGAAGTTTGAACTCAATCGACCCAGCCGTTTTAGAGTCTATAGAGGACACATATACGGAAGTCTCAAAATATATAGTAGAGACTAGCAGGTTAGCCCGCCACCGGCGGCTTGTCCGAAACATGACATTTGTTTTATATTTTTTTAAATTTTTAGCTCCACGCGTTTCAATAAGAAAAAATTGTGCCCGGTAGCTCCACCCGTTTTCGAGATCTGGTCTGCGCATGCGCGAAGCTGGCGTCGCACGGGCTCGGCGACCCGATAAAATTTGTACCCCGCGCAAGATACATTCACATAGCAAATTTCAAGTCGATAGCTCCAACCGTTTCCGAGATCTCGTCTGCGCATGCGCTACACGGGCGTCGCACGGGCTCGGCGACCCGATAAAATTTGTACCCGGCGCAAGATACATTCACATAGCAAATTTCAAGTCGATAGCTCCACTCGTTTCCGAAATCTCGTCTGCGCATGCGCTGCACGGGCGTCGCACGGGCTCGGCGACCCAATAAAATTTGTACCCGGCGCAAGATACATTCACATAGCAAAATTCAAGTCGATAGCTCCACCCGTTTCCGAGATCTCGTCTGCGCATGCACTGCACGGGCGTCGCACGGGCTCGCCAATACGACAACGACCACCGCCTGGTCAAACTACACACACCTACCAAATATCGTCCCGATCGGTCGAGAATCGTAGATTTGTATGAAGTACAACACACACACAAACATAAATATATAAGAGAGATATGTAAATTAGATAGATTGTATCAAAATATATAGGAGATATATGTAAATGATCTACACACCATTACTGGTGTTTGTCAAAGTTTAGTGGGGTATATCAATACTCATTCACGATCATATCATTGAGGTCCGGAGTGTGTGGGCTATCTCTCGAATACACGGAGTTCTCAAAATATATAGGAAAGAAGAAGACTAGAGCTCTGGGAGTGAGGCACCAATCCTTGACCTTGGGACACCAGGGACAGATATGCTGAATTGCTGATATGTGATTATTATGTCTGTTCGTACTTAGGGGTTCCTAGGAATGGGAAAGAATTTCATCGGATCAGTTTTTTCCACCCGAGGTGACATTCACCTTGAAATGGGTACCCACAAATGATCTAATATATATTTTGGGACTTCTGTCTGTTTGTTTGTCTGTTAGCTATGGCCAGCAAAACTGCTGGACGGATTTCGACAAAATTTGATACCTACAGGTTATTTTGTCCGGGGATTGTTTTGGACGGGTCAAATCGTTACCCCGACATTACCTTGACCTTCAAAGTGGTCAATTCAAGGTCAAATCGGGTAAAACTGACGGATTTCGTCGAAATTTGATACCTAGGGGTACTTTGTCTGGGGAGTGTTTTGGACGGGTCAAATGGTGACTCTGACCTTGACCTTCAAAATGGTCAATTCAAGGTCAAAGCCCGGACAAAGTCGGGTCACCTGCTAGTATTATATAAAATGATTATAGCCTATGTTTATGGTTTCTGCATGGAATAAATTGGGAGATGGGAAATTTATAAATTTGGAGGCAAAAACATATATACACAGGTCTAGCTGTTAGCTAGGTCGACACTAGTTACACTGGTAAGCAAGTATCAGGGACACACTAGTATCAAGGATAATGCAACATATTTAGGATGGGCCAGCCAAAGGTACCTGCAGGGTGTTTGTAAAAAATTCAAAATAAAATTGTCTGGTTAAGATATGTCTTAACCCTTTCACAATGGGAGCTGCGCTGGTGCGGCGCATTACAGATCATGTTCCAGCTGCATTCGCTTATATATGCAAATTTCCCATAGGGATCAGGCTTGATATAATTAAAATAAGAAATGCACTATAGCTGGCATACAAGGTCAAGGTATAAATATTGTTAGGCCAATGAATTCTCTTATATATGCGAGGCTCGATCCCTATGGATTACTCGCATATATAAGAGAATTCCACTGGCACAGGATTTTCGCAAAAAATCAGGAAGCTCCAGTCATGGAAGGGTTAAATATAAATATGTTTTCAAGCTAGATGTTTAGTGTGTCATATCATGCCCAATACATTAGAAAATATTGTGTTGAGTATTGTACTTACCAATTTCCATATTCATTTGTATCTTGGGGGAGCTGGATCGATATTCTCTCAGAACCTCAGGCTGAATGTTTGATTCATAGATAAACAGATTTCTTGTAATTTTTTCACAGCTTTAAAAAAATAGCAGGCTCTGTATATTTGAAATCATTACAGTACTAATCCTATGAACCTCAACTGAAGAAATCACAAGTTTATAAGAGCGCTAGAACATAAGTGCCTGTATTACTGGAACAACAATGGACTCCGTGAATATAGAGCTGTTAACATTCAAATATCACAGGGCAGGCATCTGCAGTATAAACAGAGGTGCTGATATAAAATTACAGAACCTATTTTTAGAAATTAATTCCCTTTATCTGGTTGGGCCCATGTCTGCCATATTATCTGGTTGGGCCCATGTCTGCCATATAAATTCCACTCCCATTATTTATTTGAAATTTTCTAAGTCCATGCTTCAGATCTGTTAGCCATTATGACTTTCATGAGGGCTAACATTTGAATGTTTCTCCAGTCTGATGGTTATTTAACATACTCTTAACCATCAGTACTGATGGCTAGTGAATATAATTCCATGTTGACCAGTTGTGTTGACCGCTTAATAAGCCATCCATAAACCAAAACTTAGCCATTCTTCCTGATAGGATGGCTTGCCAAGCCATCACATACCTTATTATTCTTCATGAGTGCTAATATTGCTTTAGTGATGGTTTATCTTAGCCATCATTGGTTTCTGATGGCTAAGCGAGGGCTTAGGGATGGCTTAATAAGCCTTTATGTTTGGTAAGGGATAGCTTATTATAACAAGCCTGTGGATATCTGACACACTGACAAGATATACTCTTCTCCTGTGAAGTGGTACGTTATTTTTTTGACAGATACGTTACCAACATTTTCCTCTGTATATCAATACATGCTGGAAACTTTTTAATTAATTTGTTCTGAACATTTAACAACTTCGCCTATAAATCAAATAACTAAAGCTGGAAAGAAGATTAAGATATATCTTCCAAATCGGCCAGTATAAATGTTTCCGTTCCACAGATACGTTACCGCGACAGATACGTTACCAATTGTTTAAATATTTTTTGGAACCAGGCTGAAGAAAAGATCTTATCAAACGCCCGCAAATGAAATGTGTTCTTCGTTTTGGCACGTTATATGAAGTCTGTATCAGATCATGTATGTTGACTGAGGGTTAGTCCCAGAAGGCATCGACAAAGAAGCGATTTTGGTGTCATTCTATGCGGGAGTATCTCTTGTAAAACATATCAAAAATTCCCCTTTTGACAATCGCGAATTTGGCACAAATATAAGTCAATGAATTCAACATGTATGGATTGCTTTGGAAGGTGTGAGTGGCCGAGCACGATTCAACATTTGAAGATGGCTACCAACATGGCCGTCAAAAATTGTCAAGTTTTAAATTCTGCTGAGAAGCACACCGAAACAACTTTTCGGCTGTGCGTTATCGGTTCCAAACTCATTAAACGTGTAGCCAATACTATTTGACAAGACAATAATTCCCACCTATCAGCGCACAATTGTTCCACTGGGCAGTATCTATTGAAGGACCAAATGTGATGTCCACTTATTATGGGGGACTACCTGGAAATTTCGTAGAGATAATTCATATTTCTAACGAATCCCTATAATATTACAACCACAGTGCCAATTTCTACATATAACCACGATTCTGAACGATTCCAGTAAATATATGGGATCGGTGGTCTACAGTCTGCATAAGAAGCATATGCAATGGCATTATGCCGTAATGGGATATCCAGCGATGGAGAAGCTGGAAAAGAAGCAGAGGAGCACATAATCTGGTGTGGACGCAAAGGAATGGTAGCATAATTTGTGTATGTGGTCACGTGTGTCAGATGGGAAGAGCGTTCTTAGTTTGTCCTTATAGCTATAGCATTATGTTATAGCATCAAAAAGAGATATGCATTTGTATATATTCCACAATAATGTCGCCCTAAAACTCGAATCAATCTCAGACAGTGTCTCTTTTAACTAACTACAGCCATGTTGGCTGCTATCATGGATCCTGGATTATTCCTGGGATCTCCCCATGTCGAATGATAATAAATCGCTTCTTTACCAATTTCTCATTGGTCAACTCCTTTTTCGCATACCACGACCATCAAAATATGCCTAGCATGTAGTCTATATGATATATACGTAGGTCTATTTTTAAAGTATAAATTATATAGGCTTCGTAACATTGAACACATATTTTCTCTCTATATATGTAGCGAGAGATACGTTACCAAACATTATAGAAAACACATAACGGACGAACTGTTCATGGTGTATTGAGCACTCTCTCACGAGACTGAAAATTCAAGGTCCATTTGTCACTTTTACATTGAATCCAGTGTTCACATCAGTTTGCGGTAATATGTAAGGTGACTTGCGTGGTTTTGTTTCCTGGAAATGTACACCCTATTCAGTACACGAGCACAGCGGAATGTGTATTATAGCTATAAGTAGAACACTAAGAATAGAATTATGTTGTATGGAGTATGGGTTAACGCATTGGATGACAGATTTCCCGATGTTGCTTCTTATGACAAGGTTGATGCGATCGTCTGCTGCCATTACCACTCTTTGGGTCCGTTTTATAGTGTAAACAATTTTGCCCGCTGACACTGCATGATGAATAGTCTCTGAGTGACTATCAAATTTACTACTATAGTAACATTGATTCAACAAACCAAACTCGAGACTGCATGTCATCAATTGCTGCAAAATCAGATGTGCTACTGTAACTTTATTAATATAAGTATATGGTCTGCTATATGATAATGACTTCCAAATGCGATCGGAATGGGACTTGGGTCATTTTAATCACAACAGGGAGGGCTTTCCGATTGCGTTTGGCAGTTTCTAGACCAAATAAATCCTTAACCAGGTTCCCAATATTTTGAAGAAGTTACCCGGGTTGGGGGGAATTGTGATAAAGTTACCCAGTTAATAAAATTTCATGTATGGCAACCAAATATTCATTTTTTGTGATCAAAATTATGACCATCTCCAGTACTAAATTTCCTTAATTTATTCTCATTA
Source organism: Siphonodentalium dalli (assembly GCA_032622095.1). Classification (NCBI taxonomy): domain Eukaryota; kingdom Metazoa; phylum Mollusca; class Scaphopoda; order Gadilida; family Siphonodentaliidae; genus Siphonodentalium; species Siphonodentalium dalli. The sequence goes on from CP136065.1 coordinate 21,660,914, forward strand.
AGGGCTATCACTTTCCAAAACTGAACAGTACAATAGTATATTTCCCTTTTAAGTCAATTTTAAATCGCTTTCATATTGTGAAGTTTGCTTAACCTGGGTAACTTTATCACAATTTTGAATTTTCACAACCCTAAACAGAGGTGAGTGACCAATTCAACTTTAATAATAGTGGCCTAACTAGGCTAACTAGAGATGTGTCAATTGATATTACTCATTTATTTATTAATTGTCACTGGGTCTTATACACATTTCAAACTTATTTTACAGAAGATGAACCAAAGCAAATATCAATTGGTAAGTGAAGTAAAGTTATATAATGTACTAACATGGAATATCCAATTATGCAATACACTTATAACAGCACATACGATAGATACAATAAATTAATTACTTATTCTATCATTTGTCCAAAAACATTTGGAGATCTTTTTTTATTCTAGTGAGAATATTTTTATTTCTATTTCTTTATACTCCTGAAACTATATATAAAGTTCATCTTTTAATATGAGAACAGGACTACAAAACTGACCTGTATAGTATATACACAGACAGACACGTGTTTATACGGTGGCTGATTTGCGACATGCACACAACATATATTATCTCGAGATCTCAACATAATTATCTCGAGATCTCGAGATAATATCTCGAGATCTCGACATATTATCTCGAGATCTCGAGATAATAACTCGAGATCTCGACATATTATCTCGCGATCTCGAGATATTATCTCGAGATCTCGACTTAATGATCTCGAGATCTCGAGATAATAACTCGAGATCTCGACTTAATTATCTCGAGATCTCGAGATAATATCTCGAGATCTCGACATATTATCTCGCGATCTCGACATATTATCTCGAGATCTCGACTTAATTATCTCGAGATCTCGACATATTATCTCGAGATCTCGACTTAATTATCTCGAGATCTCGACATATTATCTCGAGATCTCGACATATTATCTCGAGATCTCGACTTAATTATCTCGAGATCTCGACTTAATTATCTCGAGATCTCGACATACCATGCATATTTAAACATCTAATGTAGTGGCAATGTGACAACAACCAAGATGTAACGCGAGCAAGTCGCTCTGTCTCTCACTCAAACTGTCTAATATTCTCCCCTCTCTCTCTCTCTCGTTCTTTCATGAGTCCCGGTACATACAAATCGACTTGGTTCAAATCCGGGAATCTCGATTGATAATCTGGGACTCGGGTCTCTGTCCCCCATCTCTCTCACTCTCTCTCTCACTCTCCCACTCTCTCTCACCCTGTCTGTCTGTCTCCCTCGCTACAATGGACTTGGTTCAAATCCGGGAATCGAATCCGGCTTATTCTCGACTGATAATCTGGGACTCTGTGTCTCTGTCTCTTTCCCACTCTATATCCCTCTGTCTGTATGTATGTATGTCTGTCTGTCTGTCACCCCCCTCTCTCTCTCTCTCTCTCTCTCTCTCTCTCTCTCTCTCTCTCTCTCTCTCTCTCTCTCTATCTATATATATATATATATATATATATATATATATATATATATATATCCCATTCGTTCGTTAGCCGCTGATCATTCGAAAGGCGGCGCGTGTGCATATATAGTATTGACTCAGTTCCGGAACGCAAATCCGGGTTATTCTCGATCGATAATCTGGGACTCGGGTCTCTCTCTCTCTCTCTGTCTGTCTCTCTATCTCTCTCTCTCCCTCTGTCTGTCTGTCTGTCTGTCTGTCTCTCATTCGCTCATTAACTCCTGATCATATATATATATAAACTTAGGCGCACAAACTACATGATAAATTAATGGGTATATTGCTGATTTTAATTCATATAGTACCCGTCTATCAGAATCGGTGCGACTAATTTTTATATTTTAGTCATTTAAGGTCGTATTGACCCTTTCCGCCGGACATATACTCCAATATTATAGCGATGTATAGGGTATTCTGTCTGCTTAGGCGCACAAACTACTGGATAAATTATATATATATATATAGAGAGAGAGAGAGAGCGACAGAAAGAGAGAGAGAGAGAAAGAGAGAGAGAGAGACAGACAGACAGATAGTGGGAAAGAGACAGAGACACCAGTCCCAGATTATCAATCGAGAATAAGCCGGATTCGATTCCCGGATTTAAACCAAGTCGATTGGAGCGAGGGAGACAGACAGACAGACAGACAGAGTGAGAGAGAGAGAGAGTCAGAGATAATGGGAGAGAGGGAGGGACAGAGACCCGAGTCACAGATTATCAATCGAGATTCTCGGATTTGAACCAAGTCGATTTGTATGTACCGGGACTCATGAAAGAACGAGAGAGAGAGAGAGAGAGAGGGGGAGAGAGAGGGGGAGAGCGCGAGAGCGAGAGAGCAAGAGAGAGAGATAGAGAGAGATGGGAGACAGACAGACAGTTTGCGTGAGAGACAGAGAGCGACTTGCTCGCGTTCCATCTTGGTTGTTGTCACATTGCCACTACATCAGATGTTTAAATATGCATGTTATGTCGAGATCTCGAGATAATTAAGTCGAGATCTCGAGATAATATGTCGAGATCTCGAGATAATTAAGTCGAGATCTCGAGATAATTATGTCGAGATCTCGAGATAATATATGTTGTGTGCATGTCGCAAATCAGCCACCGTATGTTTATGGGTTTGTTGCCACCACACAAGCGCTGTGCATCTCATTTTATCCTTTGTGATGGTACAAGTGCCACACCAGCAAACCAATTTACACATGTGTCGTTCTGTGTTTATAACACATCACCCATCCTAGAATCCACGCTTTAAAAAATACAGTCTTACAGGTTTTATTTAGGCACATACAGGGCTTGTTTTCTCATGTGTGATGATGCTTTTGTTTTATAGTTCAGGTTTTATGGTTGAGGTGAATGTCATGTACGCCATTCGTACATTCCATACTGATTTATAAATATGGAACATTAATCACACTGTACTTCCAGGAACAAGTGTGTAATAAATGCTATATACATATCATCAACATCATCATCATCATCATCATCATCATCATCATCATCATATGTTTCGAAACAAGTCATTCGACTTTTGGTTTAGATATACACAAAAATTATTAACGCCACCGGTGTATACTGTTGGCCAAATTATAGAAATCCATGATCCTATGTAGGTTTTATAAATAGATAATTGTTTTTTCCGGTTATTTTGGGACGCGTTAAAGTTGTACTGCGACCTCGAGTCCAGTAAAAGCTGCAGTAGTGTAATGTCCAAGTTCGTGAAAGTTATATTGACTATGCCGATGATTTGAGAAGCTTTATTGTTTTAGGATATTGTAGAAAAGCTAATCTGGCCGTGTCAAATTGAGCTATAGCGATGGGATATATCGCAGGACAATACATTTCGGGTTTTCGTGGGTGTGTATTCGCTGGATGTCTTATAGTTGCAGTATATAACTACATGTATTATGACGCGTTAATTGCGTTCGATTTTTATAGGTATGAACAATGGCTGGGTCATGCACACTTGAAGATTTTATGGCGGGAGCACAATTTTTTATCGGCATTTAGAAGCTTTCTGGTTTGGTGAATGAAAAAGCTGCAGTAATAAGGCTGAAGGGTCACTCTCACCAAAAAAAGTGCCGAAGGGTACACAGGGTTTGAAAATGTGCTGAAGGGTACTACACAGGGTTTGAACACCATTTCATAAATTGTGTTGATGAAAAGTCTGGCGCCCATTAGCAGTTTGTTTTCAGTACATTTTAATATTCATTGGAAGGTAAACAATTATTCTCTGGCAGAAATCATGGCAGATACGAAGACTGAATGTCCTTTATAATGACATTTCAAACCATGTGTACCCTTCAGTACATTTTTTGGTGAAAGTGACCCCTTCAGCAGTAATAAACCGTAGTTTTTTGTAATAATTCGAAGGATTAGTTGTTTTAACGGAATTCTGAGACGGTGCATTCATGTAACCAATATATTTTATATTAAAATTTATATTTATGGCTAATAATATGATCTTGGTGGCGTTACCATTTGTGACTATGGTTTTCTTGTTATAGATTGTGTCACAATAACTCAGTCGTCAGGAACTTCAGACTGTATAGTTGACAGTCTAGCTGTGATTTGAACTGTCAGTGAATTGACAACGTGTTTGGGAAGTTTGTTGCAATTGAACTACAACGCGTTGTGTGAAAAAGTACTTTCCTAACTTCTTATTAACGGTTTTCTTTTGTAGCTTGAGATTATGTCCTCTTGTATTAGAATATGTTGCTTTCTGGAAATGTTCATCTGTGTTATTGTTATAATGATTACCGGTATGTAAGTATGTCTCTATTAAATCACTGAGCAGACGCATGTACTTTACAGACATTTTTAAGTTCAGTCGAACTAGACAATCTCTGTATACAAGGTGCTTAGCTGAGGTACCAGTCTGGTTTCGCGACGCTGCACTTTCTCTAAAGCGGGGCAATTATATTTCAAATGAGAGTCCCGTGCCGTGTTTCAGTATTCAAGAATTGGTCTAACCATGATGTGTAAAGATCGAACATAATGACATGACATGTTAATAATCAAGAAATCTTTTTCAGTTGAAGTTGAGCTGCAGGTTGCAGGCAACCTTACGCTTAACGGCGACTTTAAACAGGAACTCAATTATCCAAGCAGTTACCAGTATAAGAGATTGGAGTCAGGTTTCAAGAAATATGTAAGTTCAATTCATATACAAATTCATCTGCCAATTATGAGGGGGACCACCCACCCCCTCTGGCATCCGGCATCCGGCCTAAAATGGGGGTGGCATCTGGAATACTCCATAACAGAGGGTGGCATCCGGAATACTATTTATACCAATTTAACCCATTGTTGCCAAACGTTTATAGCTAAAACAACGCATTGGTAATATCAAATGTGCAATTAATTCTATATATGACCATATATACTCAAAGAAATCTCTTTACGATGCTCCATCCCGTCTCCGTGTCACAGCATAAACACCTTCCATGGGGGAATTCTGGGTCGGGTTTTAGCCTCTTCAATGATATTTTGTTTTGAAATTCGCCACACCCAACGATGCGACCCACTGAGTAATACCGTACTCATTGATGAGGAGGTTGTTACATGCATGTATCTCCGATAATGAAATATTGGTTCCATTTGACAGAGACAAACAAAAACTCCGCTGTTACGGGCGGCGTGATGAACTGAATTCCATCCGGAACGATTAGTCCATGAGATATTGGTCGACCGATGCACCCCCATCAGGACTCAACTTCACCCCACTATCTTCCTCTAATTTGTTTCTGTTAACAAGAAAAAAAGTGGCCGCAGAGACTCCATCATGGCGGCCATTTTTTTGTATATGCACCAGGTATATTTTTGATCACCATTATGGTAAAGATGATATCACATGCTGTCTTGTTTCCGCTCGATTCGTTATGCTAATATACAACCATTACAAACGAGCCAAAAATCAGACACCAGAATCCAATATGGCAGTCAAGATGGCCACCGAAATGTGAAAATATGCTATTTTTATGACATTTCACCACCTTTCGTTTGTCTCTGTGGGAAAATATTGGCATCATGGCGTAAATTTATACATTTATCGTATAGAAGAGCCATTGACGAACACAAGGGGAACATAATATACATCCATTGTGGGATATGTTTATCCGATATCACGTTTTCCCAAATACCGGTATAATAGGTCAAAGCCGAATCGACGCTAATAAAGCGATGTAATGTTTCGAATCAATGAATGTCATTGCTATCATAACAACACCTATGCATATATATGTGCAGGAGATATTTGAGCTAGGATTCCTCTTATACGCGAGTTGAGGAATATTCGCCCAAATCTAAGATGGCGGCCAAAATAGCCCTAGAAATAGAAAAATCGCCGAAAATAACTGATTTTAACATCAGTGAGCGTTATTGTCACGACAACTCCATACCTACTTACAATTGTGAGTTGGGAACACTTAGGCGAAGAACTGTCATTGTACCATATCCAAATAAAAGTATCCCAAATCCAAAATGACGCCCACAATGGCGGACAGATTTTGAAAAAATACCGAAATTCCCTCATATTCACATCATTGAGCATTATTGTCGAGAAAACTCCACCGATTCTTTCAGTTGAGTTGGAAATACTGAGGTGAAGTAATTACCTTACATCGCATATAAGAAATTGTTTTCCAAATTGAAGATGGCTGCCAAAATGGCAACCGAAATTTGAAAACACGCCTGCATGCATTTACTTTCTTACGATGGGCGTCATTGTTTTGCGATTTCCACACACCATTACATGTTGATATGGAATATTGATAAGAAGTATGTATTAATTTGAGTTTGGCAATTGATACTCACAGACAAGTAGGCGGTCAAGAAGTGTGGGTATATTATGCATTATGGTCTTCTACGTCTTCATCCGTCCAATGTCAGGCTTTCAACATTCGAAGCTATATACATAAGTTTTCCGGGTACGTCAGTGCATTAGATGAGTATGTGAATTGATGAACCATATACTGAGAAGTGGCTGTTTGTGAAGATCACCAGTAGTCCATGTTGTTATCCCCATTAGGCCATCAAAGCTCAAAATACGCAGATAGAGACCGGCACCGGCATATGCTTTGTTTGAAACATTTCGATTTCTACAAAGAAGTTTAGAACTGTGTTGGTGTGAGCGAGATAGATTAATCTGACGAAGAGACGGAAACTGGTCTGAATGTGGCAAATCGGAACAAACTCAGGTACTGTTGTTTTGATTCTTGGAAGTCAAAATATGACTTCGCCGCACCTATATACATGTACGGTTACGGCCATTATGGGCGCTTAGTGGAGAATGGATTTCGAAATGCCACATCGCGATTATTAATTGTGCGTTTTCATCCTTCCAGAAGGCTACAACTAATGTTGGAACTAATAGATGGCTTATATTATGTACCGTTTTGTCCATGGAAATAATGACAAAAAGTTGAAATTAGTATGTGATAATATCGACTTCTTTTCAATTTCTGGCCGCCAGTTTGGTCGCCATCTTGACTGTGAGAATTTGCCAAACTCAATTGATTACTTCATTATATAAATTTCCCATATGAACATGTAATTGTGGGCATAAATTGCGTAACAATAAGGCCCATCGTAAGAAGTAAAGGAATGTGAGCTTGTTTTCAAATTTCGGTCGCTATTTTGGCCGCCATCTTCAATTTGGAAAACAGTTTCTTGCATGCGATGCAAGGCAATTTTCTTCACCTCAGTATTTCCAACTTAGCTGTCAGCATATGTCCAGTTGTCTCGAAAATAATGGCCAATGATGTGGAAATGAGGGAATTTCGGTAATTTTTCAAAAAATATTTCGGCCATTGTGGGCGGCATTATATATTTTGGGAGACTTTTATTTTGGATATGATATAAGGACAGTTCTTCGCCTAATTGTTCCCAACTCACAATAGTAAACAGGTGTGGATTTATCGTGACAATAACTGACTGATGTTAAAATCGGCGATTTTTCTATTTCTGGTGGCCATTTTGGCCGCCATCTTGGATTTGGGTGAATATTCCTCAACTCAGGTATAAGACGAATCCTAACTCGAGTATATACTGCACCTGTACATTCATTGATTCGAAACATTACATCGCGTTATTAGCGTCGATTCGGCTTTGACCTATTATACCGGCATTTGGGAAAACGTGATATCGGACAAAAATATCCCAGAATGAATGTATATTATGGTCGCCTTGTGTTTACTAATGACTCTTCTATAAGATAAATGTATAAATTCACTCCGAGAGGCCAATATTTTCCCACAGAGAAAAACGAAAGGTGGTGAAATGTTATAAAATAGCATATTTTCACATTTCGGTGGCCATCTTTGCCGCCATATTGGATTTCGGTGTCTGATTTTTGGCTAATTTGTAAGGGTTGTATATTAGCACAACGAATCGAGCGGAAAACAAGACCGATGTGATATCTTCTTTACTATAACGGCGATCAAAGAGACCTGATGCATATAAATAAAATGACCGCCATGATGGGCGCCATCTTGTCTGGAGTCTCTGCGGCCACTTTTTTGTTGTTAGAGGAGACATTAAGAAAGAAAATTTGTGGGGTGAAGTTGAGTCCTGGGTGTGCAGAGGTCGGCCAATATCTCCTAGATGAGATGCCTCAAATTTGAGCGCCATGTTTACTAAGTTAGATTGTCAAGGTCGCAAGTCGAAGTCTCGAAAGCAATCGAGTTATATATCGTACTATACATTTTGCGTTCACCGTCTACACTAGGCCTATTGTGATTATTTCTATATTGACGTGGGACTATTGTGAAATGCCGTCGTTCGACGGGAAGGAAAATTAAATAGCTGACAACCATAGTTAACTAGAATGCACCCAGAGAGATGCCAACGTGCGCAAAAATGTAATAAACAATAATTTAAAAAATAATTTCACTGTATTTTACTTAATTTATTTAATTTAATTTAATGTTAGCAAAAATAGACAATTACCATTTCTCATTTCATCACAGATAAACGGCAAATTACTATGTTAATCATTTAAGTAATTAAAACCAATTCCATGTTGCCGAAAGGAAGAGACTTTAAAGGCACGTGAGGCCTTAGTTGTCGAAAATATTCATATTTGTTCCAATCACCGTAAACAGAAAAAAACAGTAAAACGCATACAGTTTCGTTCATATATACCAAGACCATCGCGTAAACAGCATGTTATCATAAAGACCAACTATATATTACCTAAGCAAGAGCCTGATTGTGTTACAGAAGAAAGCACAATGCTACTGGCTAATCACACACAAATGGCATAAACGCTCTTTAGTAGTTCCGTATCAGGAATTCACCCACAAAGAACGCTCTTTATGTTTACCATTCTAATATAAACAAACACCAGAAAAGTAAATGTTTATGCTTTTGTTACATAACAATGGTCAACCATATGACAATAACATACTGTTTATGCGATATTTCTTATTTGAATACGGACAAAGTCTGTCTACATTTTGATGTTCTTTCTGTTTGTGGTGGTTTTTGACGGTTGGAAATATTTTCACAGGATACCCACCGTCAAGGCCAACCGTACCTTTAATATCGATTACATTTTTTTCAGCGGCATATTTTCATTTTCATTTTCCGATAGTCAAAGTTGACCAAAGGAGCAATTATAAGAAATAATTAATACCATTTGTGTAAATATTGATAGCAGCCAATATGCAACAATAAATATGAATAATTAATCAATAATTAATCAATAACGATCATTTTATGTAATAATAAACTCTTCAAACGGTGTTTGTGTTAACAAATGCGTTTTGTTTTGTGTTACATCATTCGTCGTATTTGACCCGGAACTCTGCTGAAGGTTAGGCTATTCAGCCTATTGCGTCGAATTACGAAATCGCGTTTTGAATGTCTCTCTTTTCTCGCACGATAAAAAGAGGTCTTCGCACGAACCAAAAATGATAAAACTTCCCAATTATAAGTGAAAATACCCAAATGAAGGAGTCTATGTAGGTCCCGAAGGAGTCTATAGACTCTTTGATGTAGATCGATGGAGAAAATGTAGGTCGATCTATTTTTGTCATAACTCTGACGAATTTTGACCTGTGAGAAAAAATCGAAATCGAGGCCAACTACGAGCATGCCAGTTTTAAATATAGAAACAGGGAATCCTGACAAATGGCGATATCGGCGACAAACAAATAATCGAAAACAACACATAAAATAAACATAGCAAAAACGCGGCACAGTAAAAATGTCAGAACGCCACGAGGTTTTACGTCGTTTTTGGTGACGTCATGGAGTGTGACACCAAGCTACCAAGCTACGAATCTGTCTGATCGCCATACTGTTGCGCGAGCGCACGTAATAATATCTGTCATTGTGATTTCGGCATCCGGAATACGAAATATACAGGTTTCGGCATCCGGCGTACTGACACTCGGCATCCGGAATACTCTATATTAAACCCGGAATATGGCGTACAAAAGGGGGTGGTCCCCCTCAATAATGATTGATTGTGTTAGTTTTACATGATCATGCATGCAAGCATTTAGTCTAGTAAGTTAATTAGTGATTTTACCCTGACAGACTCGAAAAAAGTGCAATTTTGTTCACAGTAGATTTGGAAAGCCTAACTGATTACATTTTGCTTCAAGAAGCAACTGTCTGTGTGATGTGACACTTTTTGTGAGTGTTTGAGAATTTTATCAGTGCTCTGTTTCCGTAGAATGAAAATCTAGGAAATGAACTAGCTCCCAATACAAAAGTTTATACATATATGCATGCTCGAATTAATGAGTTTTAGAGAAGATTGATCTATCGTGATTACCTAATTGATGTATATCAAGCTGGACGAATGAATTAAAGCAAGTTTATAATCATTTACTAAAGCATTTCTGTGCCATACATGTACATAGAGACAAACAGGCCTGACTTTAGTGTGTCTGACATATGCAGAATGAGGTCCCCAATGGGAGAATTTAGTGATACTCTCCCACACAGTGTGCTAGCATCACCAAGTTCACCTTTGGGGACCTCATTCTGCTTAGGCCTCAACTGCTATGGGAGACCAAGGATTAATTTGAAGTACGCCAGTTGATTAAGCTGGTGATGTTCACCCGTTAGTTACCTCGATTATGCATTTTATCTTCTTCAAATTAAGGGATATAGAAACTGAACAGAACAGAAATAGTAACTAAAAACAATGTAATTTGAGACTATAGATACTTCCCAGAAGATGAGTACTAAGCAGAATGAGGTTCCCATGCGGGATGCCATCACTAAATTCACTCTCCTCATTCTGCAAATGCCAGACACTAAATTCAGGCTTGGAGACAAATCAACTTTATAAGGCAAGTATCCGAACCATGAAATGGAAGCGTGGCCATAAAGTTAATTGTGCATTCAGATCTGACATATACATCATGTTATTTTGTGTCATCACTGAAAAGAGACAGGTAGTCAGGGACGTGATTGGAGGGTCTCCAATAGTTGGTGTTTGGAAATTTTCCAACTGATGGGAATTTGAATGAAAAAATTTCACCTCCATAAAATAGGAAAATATTTGACTAATATCCAACCTAATTGCAACCTATTTTTTAGTCGAGTTTATAAAAAAAACTCGACTTATGGTTTGACAAGGGACGGTTGGCGGGCGGGCAGCGGCCGGGCGGGCGGACCCAAAGAATGCCTTATATGTTATAACTTTTAAATTTGTGAAAGGATTCAAACAAAATTTGGTATGTTAGTTGCTCCCAATGACTATTTACTGCCTGTAGAAAATGGGTTGCGTCCGAACTTTTTGACAAGATTTATCCATCTTTGATTACTTTTTGGCATTTTTTTTCACCGTTAGCGCGATAACTCAATCAAATATTCAAACCATATTTGATATATGAGTCTCTTGCAACTATATCTTGGACGAGTTCGAAAACCAGGTTTTCCGATTTTTTTCCCCTGAGTTACGGGCCTTAGTTTGTCTATTTTTAGCATTTTGTTCACCCTAGCACGATCGATAACTCAATTAAATATTAACTGATTCAAACCATATTTGGTATATAAGTCTCTTGCATGCAACAATATCTCGGACGAGTTCGAAAGCCAGGTTTGTCCGAAGTTTTCCCCGGTGTTATGTGCCTTATAGTTTGTCTATTTTTAGCGACTTTTTGGGTCTTGTGTGGGACTTATTGCCAAGTTATTGGCAGAAGTTTTTTTCGACTGCCAATAAACTCGACATAGCATCTTAAATAGATGTGTACCCCTTGTTGGTCTGTAATTTTATTTCATGCCATGAACTGTTTTGGCCAAAGTTCAGCTCCCCCAAACCCCACCTGTCTGTTAATGAAATCGGGAATAACATAATGTGGTTATGGTTCACATATTAGGTGTCAGTTGCGACCAGAAGACATTGAAATACATTCTGCTAAATGTCAGTTCCCAGTTATTTGAATGAAGTTGTATCCTATATTGTTCCTTACGCTGATTTGAAATATGAAATGAAACTTAGTATAACATCTTTATCGGCTTGGAAATATACATGTGCATGAATCATTAGCTTCAGATCATTCTAGTAATCCTTCTCAATATTGCACTGGGGGGACCTTTGGAAGGATTGGAAGTTTATGGCCACCGGTGGTATATTGTAAGTTTCATACAACAGTGGTTTGATCGAATTGAGAGATGTGCAATTGTTATATCGTATGCTGTCATGATCCTTGAGCAAGGTCGCTCATACAGTGACTGCTTCGCACCACTCATTTGTTAAAGGAGTACTCGGTTCACCATATAATGCGGTAAATTCACCATATAATGCGGTAAATAAATTGATCAGTTATTTTGTATTATTAATAAGGTATTCGTAAATTACATTTAATATCTAGGGGTTATCCAGTTTCTTTTCATTACATATATTCATATCGTTATCAGAGACGTACGTGTACAGAATATTTTATACTCACTCACGAAATTCACATAGCTAAGTGCAATTTCACCGATGTGGTAACCGGTATCGGTTGTTTCTTTCGGTCAGGCCCAAGCAGAATTTGGACTTTATGCTATGATATGTTATATATTGTGAGCTATCAACAGATCTAAAAGAATTAGTTTCTTATTTTTTTTTATCGAAAATGTGTTTTTATGGCTGAAAATCATTTTCCCATTCTAAATTCCCATAGGGATTTTTTTCATAATTGGAAAAGTGGCCCAAAAGTCAATCTAACTGTTTGTTAAGCAATTTTCCGTTAATGGGTTGATAGCAGGTGTGAATATATGCATATCAATCGAGATTATATTGTTGATATTTTGCGAAAAATTATTTTATAAATGAAAATTAGTTTTCCCAGTCAGAAATTTCCCATACCCTAAACATGGCTCAATAGTTAATTTATTAAAGTGAAATCCAACTAACTGTTTGCCGATGAGCAAATATCTGAAAAGTTACTCATAATTCTGCTGTGGTTAAGGAGTCATTTACTTAGGGCATTACTGTTGTTCCAATAGGAATGATACCTGAAAATCCCACATAAAGGACATTTAATATGCGATTTGGAACAGCAAACATTACATTAACATTACACCTCGGATTGGGAATTCTAAAATCTAAGGAGTGGCCATCCATGGAGTCTCTCACAGGCTATAATTTGAAGCATGGGATGTATTCATGTTAAAAAATTATGTAATACTATGAATATACTGTTACCAAAAATACGAATAAATTATAAAAAAAAAATTTGAAGCATGGGTTGGTCATGATGTTACAATCTCCAGGTTGCTTACCGTCTATACTTGTATATATGTTAGTATTATTAAAGTAATGGTATCAGTGATGGTATATGTATTTATCGGCATATTGTGATAGGAATTTCCAACAAATTCTAAGCGGCCATTTTCATTAAAAATTACATGAACAATAATGCATGTGCGTTCTGTACTTTTTGTACTTCCGATTTGACGTCACATATCGTGGAAGCAAGGATAAACAGTGAAACATCCGAACATCCGAACAAAGATCTGGACAGACCAAAAACATTACTTGCGTCCAATGTGCTCCCACCAATAAAAGTCTGTATTCTGACATGAATTAACAACCTTTTGATGCCAGGAGCTGCGCTGGTGCAGCATTAAAGATCCTCTGCCAGTGCATTCTCTTATATATGCGAGGCTCCATATTCTCTTATATATGCAAGCTAGGCTTCCTATGGGAGATTCACATATAGAAGAGAATGCATTGGGTAGGGTTTTCGCAAAATTTCAGGAAGCTTCAGTTATGGAAGGGTTAGGCATAAAAAATGCTACCTTCATACTACCGCCATTTTCGCCGGACGGTCATCCCCCCTAAACTTTGCAAAATATATATTTTTTTAAGTTACCAATTTACAGCCTGAAAGTTCCCAATCTCGTTCTCCCAACTTGACCTTATTCTTCTATTTTCTATTAGTTTAAGTTGCTGATTTTAATTCATTGAGTCATTAGTAATTAACTTGCAAATTCGGGCTCACAAAACATACCAAACCGGGGTTAGTGGGCTAACAAACATCCAAAAACGCAATTCCTCAAAAACAGGAAAATTAAACAAAGTTTGTTAGACTCATGGGTATGGGATATGTTTATCAACACAATTTAATATGTTTATGGGTGTTGATTAATAGAAATTAATTGATTGGATGTATATGACAACTGATTGTTTCATAGAAATTCTCAACAATCTGTTGTTAAATATTCTGATAGTTAGCAATTAAAGCATGTAACCCCAGTATGATAATTGGATGAAACATTGCTCATTTGTGGAATAATTTTCGCATACAGGGAACTCATGCTTTTATGGAATAACTACTTAATTCTTCATACTAACTTTAGTATACCAAGAATCAATGATGTATAATAGTCCTGACTATAATTTGTATATAATAATTTCTACCACTAGAGTAAAGTCTATATCAGATTGATAGAGGTATATATTGACATAGTATAGTAACAGCTGGTACATACAAGTCATGTATCAGATTTATAGAGGTACTGACATAGAGTACTAAGACTAAGTATGAGCTGGTTTATACACTTTGTCAGGCATGTCTAACCGAATAGATTAATAATAACTGTGTTGTCTATCGTCCACCTATTAAACTGACGTCATGATATGGCCGATCAAATGAAAATCATTGATAAACCAACCTTCTCAAGCATAATTTATTTACACTTAAAAATAATTACAATATATATATATATGGAGTCTACATGTATGTGAATTACAGTTGAATGCAATTTGAACTGCTTATGTCATATTGTGCAAGATATAATAATGATGACAATGTCATTGAAAATGTTTATTCATATTTCAGATGGATGCAAAATTTAAAAATAGTTCTTTGGCTGACACATATGAGAGAACAGTGGTGAATGGGTTCTCGTAAGTTACAGCTCATATAAGTCTTTATCTAAGAAATGATTGTAATGATACTCCCCCTCAACAAAGTTGTGAGGGGTATATTGTGTATACATGTATAAGCTTGTTTCGTCCGTTGTCCATAAATTTTCTCAATCATTTAAAAATAATTTTCCATGAAACTTGGCACAGAACCTACAGTAATGCCCTAATTAAGCGACTCCATAACCACAGCAGAATTATGGGTAATTTTTCAGGATTTAGTCGGAAATATGGCTTGTTGCCATTCAACAAGCCATATTTCCGACTAAATCCTGAAAAAGTACCCATAATTCTGCTGTGGTTATGGAGTCACTTAATTAGGGCATTACTGTATGCACCTGTGAGTATGAGGTCTGTTATTCCCCCTTTTGACTTAGAATTTTTTTTATACAGGGGTTACCATTGTCCAAGCTTTTATTCCTACATTTTTTGGTAAATGTTTTTAAAACTTGGCAGGTATTTTGTACCATGGGAACCTGTGCACCTGTGATTATGAGGTCGATCTGACTTTTTTTTGTTGAGTTATCCCCCTTTTTCAACTTTTTTCAATTTTTATTTAACTTAAAGTTTACTGACATCTAAAGTGTTTAGGGGGTATCCTTAGTCCCATTGGGACAGTCACACCACTATTTGATCATGTTTTATTGAAGAGTATAGCACTGTGTCTGTTGGGCACATTATGTGAACCGCTAACCAATATCCTCACATATCTATATATCAGATTTATTGAGGTACGGACTCTGTATGAGTGTTCATTGCTACAAATGTGCTTGCTTCAGTGTACAATTTCTTATTTATTATCAAAATGGCCATGTATCAATTGGAATGGCACATCGAGATATCAGTTGATTCAATCAAGCTTGAAAATTGGTCTCAATATTTGCACATGTCAGGGCTTGAACCCACGCCAGCCTTGTCTAAAAAGGAAGCCCTTTCACTGAGCAATTGGAAGCGTATCATTCTGAACATAAAGTGTAATCGGTTCATTTACCATCTATCCCTCATGTCTCCATTGTCCTTCAGCTGTTATTGTTTTCTCTATCCCTCATGTCTCCGTTGTCCTTCAGCTGTTATTGTTTTATCTATCCCTCATGTCTCCGTTGTCCTTCAGCTTTTATTGTTTTCTCTATCCCTCATGTCTCCGTTGTCCTTCAGCTGTTATTGTTTTATCTATCCCTCATGTCTCCGTTGTCCTTCAGCTGTTATTGTTTTCTCTATCCCTCATGTCTCCGTTGTCCTTTAGCTGTTATTGTTTTATCTATCGCTCATGTCTCCATTGTCCTTCAGCTGTTATTGTTTTCTCTATCCCTCATGTCTCCATTGTCCTTCAGCTGTTATTGTTTTATCTATCCCTCATGTCTCCATTGTCCTTCAGCTGTTATTGTTTCATATATCCCTCATATCTCCGTTGTCCTTCAGCTGTTATTGTTTCATCTATCCCGCATGTCTCCGTTGTCCTTCAGCTGTTATTGTTTTCTCTATCCCTCATGTCTCCATTGTCCTTCAGCTGTTATTGTGTTATTTATCCCTCATGTCTCCATTGTCCTTCAGCTGTTATTGTTTTATCTATCCCTCATGTCTCCATTGTCCTTCAGCTGTTATTGTTTTATCTATCCCTCATGTCTCCATTGTCCTTCAGCTGTTATTGTTTCATCTATCCCTCATGTCTCCGTTGTCCTTCAGCTGTTATTGTTTCATCTATCCCGCATGTCTCCGTTGTCCTTCAGCTGTTATTGTTTCGTCTATCCCTCATGTCTCCGTTGTCCTTCAGCTGTTATTGTTTCATATATCCCTCATGTCTCCGTTGTCCTTCAGCTGTTATTGTTTAATATATCATACTCTGTCTATCTTTCTCTACTGACACATTGTCACCTGTTCCCTCAAATACGCCATTCCTATTTTATCTAATGCTTCCACAGCCCAGGCCTGATAACAAGGTGCCTGTCAATTGCAGAATGACGTCCCCAGAGGGTGAAATATAGTGATGCTCTGGGGACCTCATTCTGCTTAGGCCTCATCTTCTCTGGAAAGTTTCTGTATTATCAAATTTCTATAGAAACTGCTTCTCATGATTCTATTTTTTTATAGTTTAGTTTCTCTATATCCCCAAATTGGCAGACGACACATTGCATAATCAAGGTTCCGAATGGAACTCCTTTCAAGAGTTATCTCTCTTCGTTTATCTGCAAATGTTGGATTTCATACGCCTGTTCATATATCTCAACCATGGGTTATCAGATCTTGATAAGATTTGGTATAGAGTTTTGGCATCAGGAGGGCTATCAAAAGAGGGTTCATTGACATTGTTCACATTTTTCTATCAAGAGTTATCCCTTTTTGTTTATCTGCAAATGTTGGTTTTCCTTCATCCACTCATATATATCAACCATCATTACCATGGGCTATCGGATTTTGATGACATTTGATATGGAAGTTTGTCATCAGAATGGCTTTCTAAAGATGGTTCAGCTTTGTTGTTTGCATTTTTCGGTCAACTTCAAGAGTTATCATTGTTTGTTCATTTGAAAATGTAGATTTTTTTGTCCGTCCCCTCATATATATTTTTAAATTTGGTTTCCGTCCTGTATTTCAATTGGCACCACAGGGGTATCCCAGAACTGATTGCGCGATGTTTCTTGCCTTAATATGTGACATCTACAAACCAGAAAGTGTGAAGTGGTAACCTCGCTATATTATGCAAAGCATGTTTATATTCATTTTGATACGTTTCTAATATTCCAATGTATTTCGTGGTCAAATAAATATTGTTCAACACTTTCTTTACTAAATATACTCATTGGTGAGTAGTCCCTAAGGGCATGTTCAGATAATTATTAACAAGTTCAACAAAGGTGTTTTGTTGAACTTATCCAAACATTTCCTATTGATCAATAAGAATCCTTACATAATGTGTTGTCTGCTAATATTTCCTGAACATCCCTCCTGATGAATAATAGACCATTCTAACTTATACTTTTATAACTGTTGGGAGAATCCATTTAGAAAAGAAAGGGTTATGACATTCTAAAGCTAAACAATTTTCCTTGCTTTTATTTCTTTTCAGATCTGGGAGCATTGTAACTAGATATTACATTGTGTTCATTGAGAAATTTGAAACCACGGAGCCAGATACTATCCAAGACTCAACTAATGAGGAGGAGATAAAGCAACATCAGCAGTCTTCTAAGAGTGGTATCAACATGGGAGTGGTTGTCTCCGTGATCAAGGCTACAGCTGGGCCGCAGATCCTGCCAGGGACTACTGTCACTGTGAATGTTAACGTACAAGTTTCTGTTGTTCCCAAGGCACTGAAAGTTATTCGTGGTAAGTAACATGCAGTAAACAAATTTTAGACACATAAGATGATTGTTTCCCGTATGCCATTTTTTGGGCCCACCCACCCGCGACCTTATTATTTTCTGTTTTAGCTAGTTTTTTTCTGACTATTTTTCAATGCCCACTCTCAAAAAAATGCAAAATCAAAATTTTCCCGCAAGAATATCATAATTTTCACCGTTTACTCTGTTTCTTATCAACTACCCATTACAGTTGGTGTACATGTATATGATTGGCTTAGTGTGACATGGTAGTGATTGCTTATGTAATGTGTCCATGCGACTGACATATACCGGGTATTTAGTAATTTTACAACAAGAAACAATCTGTACGGACTGTCTGAAGGCAGTATTGATGTTAGAATGATATCATCTCTAAGTTTTAAGGCCAAAAATAGATGAAAACTATTTTATGAACTGTAAAAAAAAATAGCTTTTGCGTCCTCTTGACCACCCACTCACCCCCTCATACAGTAATGCCCTAAGTAATCGACCCCTTACTGTATTACTTATGTATTACTTATTGCATTACTGTAAGTGCCTGGAAAAAATTGGTTTACACCCCAATGGGGGGAGATTCCCACTTCGCTGATGGCGTGGATTTCGGGTCAGGTGTGACTAATCCGTTCTCCAAAGAGATGCCGCTAAGTATGTGTTGAGGTGGTGTAGCTGGGGTAGTTTAGGGTTTGTTGGTCTGATTTGTGTTTTCGGTGGTTTCAGAGAAGACAATTTTAGATACTTTGAATTGAACATTTTGATTTATCTTAAGAGTTAAGATAATATATAGTTAACAAAACGAATAACATACATTCTAAATAGTAACTTGGACAAAATAGATTACATAAATTACAGGCAACAATAAAAACATAATTTTACTATTGGACTCTATTAACGACCGCTGATGTTGGAAACGTTATCTAGGAATGCCATAATGTCGATTTCGCCCTCTCGCAGAACTCTCTTGAAGTGGCGCAGTGAGTTGTCGATAGCCCTGTATATTCGGCGTCGAGGTGGCACCTTTCCACCGCCACTCAGCTGAAGAATTGTTGATTCAGATACATGTATGGTGTATAACTGATGGAATAGCTTTGGTGATTTTTCAAATGTCCCGTCGCAGCAGTATGTGGGAGCGTCGTTGGGCAGTTACAAGCTCGAAGTTGTTGCGAATACCATCATTTTGTTGCTGTCACCGTCAGAACCTAAAAGAAAATTGTCACCAGTATTTTGTTGGTACAACCGCATGGGGTATCAAAACGGATAGTGACTTGGGCTCAACTTAACACTGTTAGCTAAGAATCACATCTCACCAGTACCCTAATCCGCCCACTACCGCGATGTTTATTTAAGCAGATCGGCGAAGTGGGAATACCCCCCATGAGTACTTCGGGAAAAAATCTTACAGTAATGCCCTAAATAATCGACTCCTTAACCAAAGCAGAATTATCGGTAATTTTCCAGGATTTAGTCGGAAATATGGCTTGTTGCCATTCATCGGAAAGCTATCATGGTGCTTTAGAAAATTTTGTCATGATGCATAATTTTGTCTGAGTTTTATTCCTACATTTTTTGGTCAATTTTTTAGTACCAGTTATTTAGTACCATGGGAACCTGTGCACCTGCGATTATGAGGCCCGTCAGACTTTTTTTGTGGATTTACCTGCCTTTTTCGACTTTATCTGAATTGCCATTCAGCGGAAAGCTCTCAGTGAGCAACAAGCCATATTTCCAACTAAATCCTGAAAAAAAAATGAATAATAAACATGAATAAACAAGAAAGAAATGATATAATTACAAACATGCCATCTACTTATAGCATGGCATACTATTGCATCTTCTCCTTATTTAGACTTCAAAACTTACCAGATACAACTAGATATCATCGTAAATTCCTTATTTGGCAAGTGACATAATTGTAACATCTTGCGAGAAAAATACTCACTGGATATATAAAATTTGATCTCTTTGCAAAAACCATTCCATTAGGTAATGTAAACATGTTCTGTCTGATCATTACCCAATCATGCATTAACGTACATTAGCCATATTTTGCACTGACAATGGGTAGTATGGGTTGATTATTGTGATTTGAATGAGATTGCTGCACACATGCCACCAAGAATTTTTATCTCCGCCTTCCACAGCGCCCCCTATAAACAATGCAGTGAAAGTGGAAATCTTCGATTGACTACGGCAGGTTCTGAGAGTTTGTTCATATACCGTACAAATTTCTGGATCTTTTTTGGCTTTTATTTACATAACATAGCCAGGGTTTCCGCCAGGCCAGCTGCGGGTGCGTCCCACAGACCCATTCCCCTCGCAGATGATCTGTTTGATTCATACATGTACCAAAAGTCAGTAGCAATATGTCATAAAAAATCCGGCTGCAACGGGAGTTCGGGAGGTTAAACAGAATACTGGTGAAAAAGCGGGTCAATTGAGCACAGTGTGTTACCAGTACAGCGTAACCCTTTGAAATCAAAGCGCCAAAACTACAACGTAATCTTTGGTGTGCATTGAAATAATGACGTTATATACAGCGTAATAAATGTCGCGGTAACATCAAAGAATGTCGGACTGCTGAGTACGGATATTATTTTGCACGGGATTTCTGTGGTTGAAACTACTCACGCTCGGAGATCCCGTGCTATGGTACGATTACATAATTTGACCAAAGAATGCCGAATTGCTGAGTTAGGCAGAGTAGGGATCAACATACGCCAACAGGCGGCTCTCCTACCAAAGGAGGTATCTACCTCCGAGATCCCGTGCTATCGTACTGTTATAATACGGAACCTGTCCCAAATCAGTCTTTATAGCGGGAATTCATAGTGACAAAATCATTCATTTGACCCATATTACATGCATGGAGGATAAACACAAAAAACATACCCCCTCCCCAATATGGAGATAAAGTCAAAGTATGGTCAATAATAGTTTCGTTGTCCCGCCGGGTAGGGTTCTCTATTCCGAAGGTTCGCTATTCCGAAGGTTCACTAATCCGAAGGTTCACTAATCCGAAGGTTCACCAATCCGAAGGTTCACTTTTCCGAAGGTTCGCTATTCCGAAGGTTTTCTATTATGGGAGTTTTTAGCCAGAAATGAATCAAAATTTGCCCCCCCCCCGTACATTTATACACCCCAATCTAATATCTAATTTGTCCCAGATGTCGGTTATTAATAGCAAGAAGACAGTATCAGTTTATCATTTTAATATTATAGAAAGTTGAAAACACAATGACTGAAATAAACTACGAGTTAGAGATGCATTCTACCCGAACTGGCAATCTGTACTTGAAAGAAACATCAACATTAAAATCAAAACAAAGTCAGAATTGCAGTCAGGTCCATTCAGCGGTATGCTGCTATACAGTAAGTTATAGCGCTCCAGTATTGATTGACCGTAAGAGCCCCACTGTTATAGTCCGCCTTTAGCATTTGGGACATTATATTAATCAAAATAACTCCTATGTAAATCATTTATAAATCAGATGATTTATTGAAGTTATGTCTACGTAAAATAACACTTCCTAAAACGACAGATGTCGTTTTAGTCCTCAGCCGATAGAGGACATAATTATATGTCGTTCTACTCGCCAAATATAAAAGGGTTAAATCTCAAGGAAACCCACGAAAACAAAAATCACATTAATTTTTTTAATGTTTTAAGTTATTTCCTTCATAAAAAGAGTCTTCGTACTAAAGAACCCTCTCAATACTTTAGAATATAGAATTAACTTTTAAAATAACAAAAACCTTCGGAATAGCGAACCTTCGGAATAGTGAACCTTCGGAATAGTGAACCTTCGGATTAGTGAACCTTCGGATTAGTGAACCTTCGGAATAGCGAACCTTCGGAATAGAGACATGTTCCCGTCCCGCCTGGGTCCCCAAACACAAACAACGGCACGCACATGTTCCCATTTCCCGACAAAACTCAATTATATTTTATAACACGTTGGCTAAAACTCTATTGCAGCGGTCGTCAGTTGTTGGACTAATACAGACTATTGACAAGCTATGCGTTCCGAGTTTGAAAGATTTGGCTACCATTCATATTTCGCCGCTATAAATATCTCTTGCAGACAAACCCTGCAGTATATATGACGTCACAGCGCACAAATAGTTTTATGATTGACAGAATACATGGAAAAATCAGTTTCATTTTCACGGAAGCTACTTGAAATTCAAGGAAATACTTAATTCAATTCTCCCAGCTAGGTAGTATTGGACAATGCATAGATGTGTTTAGTTTCATTATACCTGTCGGAATCTTATTGTAAATTTTTAAACACTGTAACTTGTAGCTTGATATAGTCTTCAATCAGACGGCAGTCTTACGTGTGTAATTACATGATTAATTATCTGGATACCATCAACAGAATTAATGCACCCACGGAAAATGATTGACTTGCGTAATATACGTAGCTTTGGATTGCTTTGTGGGACACTCAGGTGCAAGGAAATGGCTACTTTTCAGTGTTAAATTAGGTTAAATAACAAAATTTTCGCCTGACAGGATGAACCATGGTCATCCCGTCGTGTTATGTGTTTCCCCAATACGGACTCATTAATTTCCCCTTGGCGGAAACCCTGCATAGCATACTAATTTGACAATAACAAATTATTTAAGTGTTATTTATGATTGGTACACCGTAAGGACAACATACATATATGTCTATTTTGAAATATTCTTTCTGTTTATGGCGAAATTAACAGATGTGACTATTTTAACTGCAAATCTGCAATACACTCCACGAAGGATGCCCATATCTTTAAAGTGTTTGATGCTGGCTGATTTCCAAAACTCCTGCTATTTCTACAATAAAATAGCAAATATCTCATAACTCTTTCAGTGCCAAGTCTGATTTTTGTATCAACCCATATCTCCTTGATCATTTTTCAAATTTATGGATTTTAATAATGTGATACATTGTTGGAGGGGTTTGTAAATCAAGCCTCGAAATATTGTGTCTTGACATTTGCAGAATGAGGTCCCCAGAGGGTGAATTTAGCAGGCTAGTATCAGACTCACTATTATATAATTATGTGCATCTGAAGTTTCTGAGACTGGATCTTCACAGGTATTGATGTTGCATGAGGGCTAAATTATTACTGATAAAATTGTCTATTACTTGTGTATTTTACCATTTCAAACTGTTTGTTTGGATTGTGATGTATCATACTTTATTGTTTAATTAACCCTTGTCATGCTCCATAGTTATTTCACATGTCATTTCTCAAATCGCAACGAGAGTAATGAATGGCTGGCGGAAAATTTATCGAAAAGGACACTAAACTTTGTCCACTAGCTGCCCTAGTCTAAACTGAAACCCTGACTCAGGAGTCTATCCATAATAATTTAAGCCTGTTAGCCACCAATATGTATCTCTGATACTGTGATACACTTTTTGTTAATTTTTCAGTGTCTAAGAAGACTGTGACAACACAAGCTCCAGTTACAACCACGAAAGCCCCAACAACAACCACGAAAGCTCCAACAACAACCACGAAAACTCCAACAACAACCACGAAAGCCCCAACAACAACCACGAAAGCTCCAACAACAACCACGAAAGCTCCAGGTTTTGCTCATTAATATTTACCAGAGTTAAAGCTCTTGTTTGACTTGTGAATTTTGTGTCCAAAAGAACATTTCAGCTTGTAACCCAGGTGTTATCGGATTTCGTTGTTCTTTGGCATGGTTATAGCACAGGTTGCTGGAACAGATACCCACATACTACAGTTTTCATCCATTAATTTTTACCAAAATTACGGCCCTTGTTTGACATGGACATTTTTGAATTGAGGATTTGGGGGTATATAGTGGAGACCTTCGTCTGTTGATCCTTCATAGTGCAGGTTTTGTCCTCATTTTTTTTCCAGAGTTATGGCCCTTTGCCAGAGATATGACCCGGGGTTTGTTTTGTCCGCACTTTTTTCCCAGAATTATGGCCCCTTTGCCAGAGATATGACCCGGGATTAAACTGAGAGAATTGCCCCAGTATTACTTCATTTTCTCTCGAAATTCATAGTTGGCTAGCATCACCATATTCACCCTCTGGACCTCATTCTGCTCAGGCCACAACTGGGAGACTGAGGATCAGATTGAAGTTACCCAGTTGAAATTGGTGATGTTCACCCATTATAGTCCCCTCGATTATGCATTTTTAGTCGAGTTTATAAAAAAAACTCGACTTATGGTTTGACGAGGGACGGTTGGCGGGCGGGCGGGCGGACCTAAAGAATGCCTTATAACTTTGACATTTGTGAATGGATTCAAAAACATTTTGGTATGTGAGTTGCTCCCAATGACTATTTACTGCCTGTAGAAAATGGGTCACGTCTGAACTTATAAAAAACTTGACTTATGGTTTGACGAGGGACGGTTGGCGGGCTGGCGGACCTAAATAATGCCTTATAACTTTGACATTTATGAACGGATTCAAAAAATTTGTGTATGTGAGTTGCTCCCAATGACTATTTGCTGCCTGTAGAAAATGGGTCACGTCTGAACTTTTTTTGACAAGAGTTATCCATCTTTGATGACTTTTTTGCATTTTTTTTCACCGTTAGCGCGATAACT
Source organism: Siphonodentalium dalli (assembly GCA_032622095.1). Classification (NCBI taxonomy): domain Eukaryota; kingdom Metazoa; phylum Mollusca; class Scaphopoda; order Gadilida; family Siphonodentaliidae; genus Siphonodentalium; species Siphonodentalium dalli. The sequence continues at coordinate 21,685,736 of CP136065.1, forward strand.
GAATAAAATATTAACTGATTCAAACCATATTTGATATATGAGAGTCTTGCAACAATATCTCAGACAAGTTCGAAAACCAGGTTTGTCCGAATTTTTTCCCCGGAGTTATGGGCCTTAGTTTGTTTATTAAATGTTGAGACTGCTCCTTTAATAATGTTGTATAAGGGTATCATGAACTGAAAGGCAATTCAAACCTGTAGGCCCTACATGTATATGCAATTACAATAATTCCTATCCAACTACATGTGTCATATACAAACACTATCTTCAGAGTCGAGTGTTTAAGATATATAACACTCTGATTTCAGAAAGGTAATGCAAGCATGCCATTTGACCATACATTTTTAAATGGCATTTTAAATAAATCAAACATTGAGTTTCCATTCAAAATAGGATCTTTCTGTTGTCAAAATTCCTGACGACATGTCTGAAGAACGGAAAAATACCACAGTCCCAAAGTCTAGGAAGTAAAATAATTAATGACTCTAGGCGATTTTTTTTGCCAATTTGTTGGCAATCTTGTTACATTAGATTCCAACTAGCTCATCATAAAAGTCTTTTTTTTAGTCGAGTTTATAAAAAACTTGACTTATGGCTTGACGAGGGACGGTTGGCGGGCGGCAGGCGGGCGGCATTTTTTTTCACCGTTAGCATGATAACACAATCAAATATTAACTGATTCAAACCATATTTGATATATGAGTCTCTTGCAACAATATCTTGGACGAGTTCGAAAACCACTGGTTTGTCCGAATTTTTCCCCCAGAGTTATGGGTCTTAGTTTGTCTATTTTTAGCATTTTTTTCACCGTTAGCGTGATAACTGAATCAAATATTAACTGAGAGTACTTTAATTATTTGACCGGTTGCCAATGATATATATAAAATATGTATGCATATGGTACTTTAATTATTCGAACGGTTCCCGATAGTATCTAGATACTATACATTTGCACGCGGTACGTAATCGTTACATATACTGGTCTCGAGGAATTCGTGAGTTGGAAGGACTTGAGCACGTGCTGATGACACCGACGCCGGTAGGCGGAGGTGTTATGTGTGCGCGAAGTTTTTCTCAACTCATGAATATCTCTGAGAACAGCAGGTAATTATCTTATATACCCAATACCCACGATCGTCTCAATCAACCAATTGGTCACGGATTCTCAAAACTAGCTAAGCCTACGTACTGCTCACTCTCGTCGGTGTCAATTTCTAGCAAAACTGTCAATCAATTCATTAATAAAATTGCACAGATCCCACAAGAGCCAGTGCATGGTAAGTTTCTGCTCATTGGAAATTTTCCCCAGCAAATATGAGACCGAACATATTAGTAAATTCGCAAGATATCGAGTAATTATTTTAGCAGGTTTTGAATTGTTGTCAGTCATAACATCAATGATAAAGAGCGTTTGTGATTCAATGCCCATTTACTAGTACGATGAATATTAAACAGCGGTTTGAAAACTTGCTTTATAAAAAATCTCAGCATTTTGTGACAAATCGGAATGGATATGCAGAACGGGGTTTGAGAACGGGGGAGGGTAATATGTCAGGGACTTTGACAGAAAGTCTTCCTTTGTTGAGGGGTTAAATTGCAACCACCCGTGAACCAATCTGTTTTCCCAACTTGACCAAGTTTCATCTGGTCTCCCATTCGATGCTGAGTTTGAAATCCAACACACTACCATTTAAAGGCACGTGCGGCCTTCATTGTCGAAAATATTCATATTTGTTCCAAACACCGTAAACAGAAAAACATTAAAACGCATACAGTTCCGTTCATATATACCATGACCATCGCGTAAACAGCATGTTAGCATAAAGACCTACTATATTTTACCTAAGCAAGAGCCTGATTGTGTTACAGAAGACAGCACAATGCTACTGGCAAATCACATACAAATGGCATAAACGCTCTTTATTAGTTCCATATCAGGTATTCACCAACAAAGAACGCTCTTTATGTTTACCATCATAATATAAACAAACACCAGAAAAGTAACTTTGTATGCTTTTGTTTACATAACAATTGTCAAACATATGACCATAACATACTGTTTATGCGATATTTCTTATTTGTATACGGACAAAGTCTATCTACATTTTGATGGTCTTTCTGTTTGTAGCGGTATTTGACGGATGGAGATATTTTCACAGGATACCCACCGCCAAGGCCAACCGTGTCTTTAATAGCTATAATATAGTCTTTGTAGAAAATAATATAATGTACTCTAAATATTACATATCTGTTGGGAACCGAAACTATCCAGACGATCTCAGAAAGATTTTGCCTGAAATTCAACTTATGTTATTGAAAATTCCAAATCTTGAAATTAGCTCACCGCATAATAATGACCAAAACGTTAGGCATTCCATGGCTGCCACGATATTCATTAGAAATTTTTAAATGTAAACTATCGAAATGATCTCAAACAGATTTTGCCTAAGATGTTCAACTTATAAAGTTATTGAAAATTTAAAATGTTGGGGGGGGGGGGGGGGGGGTAATACCTCGACCTCTATCGCCACATCCATGTTGCGATCACCCTAATTATTTGTTCTAACCCACAACCTCCCAGAGTGGGCAATCTTACTGTCAGGTCAGGGACATATGGGTAAGGTTGTCCCGCCCCATTGACTTTGACCAAAATGTTCAACAGTTAGGCATTTTATGACTGACACGACATTAATTTAAGTTATTGAAAATTCCAAAATGTTGAAAAGTTTGACAAAAATTGGAGAGGGGTGGTAACACCTCAATGTTCAAACCCTGTCGCCATATCCATTTTTGCACACATTACCTTATTTATTCCAACCCACATTGTCACAGATATTAAATCCTTACTGTCAGGGGCGTGCGGACAACGGGGTGGGGGCTTGACAACAGCATGTTGATAGCAGACCGCCTTTCTGCCAAACTGCTCTAAATGTAGGCCTACTGGTTAGAACAACAAACTATTTTAGTTGGTAGCTTGGTGAGCCCCAAGCCAAGTAATTAATTGATATGAATACCTCAGACAAAATATGGGATGGGTAATATTTGTTTATTGGTTAAAAATGCCCCATATGTATCGCCAAAATTATAAAAAAAAATCCAAAAGTTGTGCATGTCGCCACGTCCCACATATCCCCAAGAAGTTAAATTACCCGCCAAACAATAACTAATCATGTCTATTATTGGGGGGGGGGGGGTGTTCAAATTTATGTTTTAGGGACACGCGGCATTTAATACAGTGACAACGTCCATTATGTAGTCATTAAATTTTGTCGTTTGTGGCGGATGCATAAATCCTAATATTACTCAACGTTACGACTCTAGGCCTACACTACAGCTGAAATAATTATTCTGACAACGTAATAACTTCCTTCCAACAGCTCCAGTCATGTGAACATTGACACAACGTATCAATATGATGTGCTTCTTTGACGTAAACAATGTAAAATGATACGCACGTAATGTAAAGTTTGTAAAATGAAATTATTTTTTTGCAACTATGGGTGTATGCCCATTGCTGGGCAGCGGAGCGCGTTTCAAACCCCTGTGACGTGAGTCATTGTAGAAAAGAGTTGAAAATTTCATGTCTGACACATCATTACTTGGTAACTTTAAGTACGTGTTTTCATTGTCTGATTTTCCAACAATCAGTACGAATATTTTTGTTTACACCTCCAGTATCATATTTTTTCAACTTTTAGACTTTAGTAAAAATTGTTGTCTGAAATGAACACCATTTTGGAAATGTTCCAGTCTTATTCAATTTGGAAATTGCCAACAGTTGAAAAGCCTGGGTGCCGGTTGGAAATTTTCAATGCAAAGCGGGGGGGGGGGGGTGTAAATGGAAACTCGCGAAGGAGTTTGGTGTCTGGTTCAAGAGGAAATTCAACGTTGACACACCATAACAAAGACCATGTAGCCACGTCACTGATTCGGAGACCATAAATAGGTACATGTACATATTTCAGAAACTAAAAACTTCCCCGGGAATCATACTCGAAAGAATGGCCTGGTTGACAAAATATTGATACATTGGCGTCATATGCTCTGGTAAGTACTTCCCATTGTCATTTTCCAGCTGTTTAAAATTTTCGCACAGAAGTGAATCGAACGCTCTTTATTTATAACATATCAGGAATATATAGACGAACACGGAACGCTCCGTGTAAATAGCTGATTTTTGGTTGGGACCCAAACATCGTGTTCAATCTTGTATTTGTTATGACGTCAATGCATCTTTCTGTAACATTTATTATCGACCTATTTCGATACGGGGAAAAATCCGCAAGAGAATATTATTAGGTGTATTTTGGAGCGCAAACCGACAAGTGGATTTAAGGTACCGGTTGGAAAATACCGAATTAAGGGGAGGTTGTTCGAATATAGTTACTTAGCATTTGGCAAACTCCATGCATAAATCAATCTCCTCATAACAGGGCGTCAGACACCGTAGCGAGGGGACTGAACTCTGGTTTGCAGCTTGAGCATTTTATTCAACGAAAGGGGGTGGTGCAATCGTAAATTCCTATTCTGGTAGTACACGTACACCCCCCCCCCCCCAACAGCTATAAGCATAATAGCCTATTAGGGTATACAACTGAAAGTGGAACGGTGTCCACTGTCGTAAGCTGAACTTAATTATCCATGGAAATCCATGAAAGGGACGTGGCTAGATGGGTTTCAGCGTTGGGGAGGGGTGCATCCACCTTGGAATTTTCAACTGCACCCCCCCCCTGTGCATTAGCATTATTCTAAATGGATCAGTAGTATTGTTGCCACAACCAGAAGAGGAACGGAATACACTGAGAACATTTTGAGATCCGAACCTGAAAATAGCAAACTCCTAACGTCTAGACTGGCCTCAAGAATTCCAATTGTTGGAAATTTCCAACCTGAGACCCCCCCCCCCACCCTAAGGTCGTAAAGTTCCCAACTGATGCCATTTCAGTCAATTTTTTTACCAAAAGTAGGACAATGTGCAAATAATGTTCCAAAAATAATTAATAATTGTTGGAAAATCAAACTACGAGAACAATCTCAACCTATAATATTGTTGGTGTGACCGTGCGAAAGTTCCAATTAATGTTGTGTCATGTATGAAATATCCATCTGTTGACAATTTTGACCAAAGTTGTAGTGGGTGGCGATGTGAGACACCTGTGCAACACCCCTGCCGCCATGTCCCTAAATCCATACATTATCACACATGGATTGTGAAATTTAGATAGTAATTATAATGACATTTGCTTCCTCGTACAGTCGGATGCCATCACACGAAACTGACATAAATTTATTTGTTTTCGTTTCTGAGAATTGAAGGGTTAAACTTCAAATTCAAACTTTAAGTTGGTTGTGGAGGAAATGAATCTGACGACGCACGCTTATCGTTGAAATTCCAAGTTATTCGGCATGATATTCTCAACTAAAGTACTTACCGGTACTTCTTCGGGTCCCTATAGCTGGTGATGGTGTTCCGTGGTGCATTATCCAAATAATAATCCATTAAACCGAGAAGCTCACTCAGAACACAAATGCATGTTCAGTCAATAAACCAAAAGCGTTATTTGAAAAAGAAACACGCGACCAGTTAAGAATGACGTTAAAATGACGCTACGACGTAATCGACCGATTACTCCACACTATGACCAACGTTGGGCCATCGTTGGTCCAACGTCGACATCTAACGCACCTACTAACCTCACATATCGCCTAGTGCGTTACGTTTTCAACGTCGGGCCAACGTTAAACCAGCGGTAAAACCAACGTTGCCCCAACGTTGGTTGTCCAACGTCGGGCCAACGTAGCCATGTTTGAAACGCGCAAAATCTGACGCATGTCGACGTTGCGCCATCGTTGTACCAACCACAAAAGCCGACATTGCGCCAACGTAATTATTCCAACGCAAGTCGACGTCTGGCCATCGTCGTGCCAACCACAAAAGCTGACGTTGGGCCAACGTAATTATTCCAACGCAAGTCGACGTCGGGCCATCGTCGTACCAACCACAAAAGCCGACGTTGGTCCAACGTGTGCTATCTGGGATCATGTCAAACATGTGTTGACCGGCATGGTATAGCAAGGTCATCTACTGGGCAAGCCTGCAAATAGTGTGTCTGTCATTTGAAGAATGAAGTCCCCACAGGGTGAATTTATTGAGTTATCATGTACAGCAGGTTAGCATCACCAAATTCACCCTCTTGGGATCTAATTCGGAATGGGAATAAAATAAAGTAACACCATTTAAGACTCATTTGAGTTTTTAAAAAACACGAGCTTTCGGCTATCTAGTAGCCTTTATCAAGTATGAAGTGAACAAATAGTGAAAAGTCGTTGACGTTGAAAGTGTCCCTCACGATGACGTGCATAACAAGAGTGACGGAAAGCGTCTACGTCGCGGCTGCTCCCGAGTGCCGAATTCCCCGGAAATTATGCAGTACAGCGTAATGTGAGAGAAAACCATAGTCCCTGTTTAACCCTTTCCGGATGGTATCCATATAGGTTATCAATTTCAACTCTACTGTTTTCCTTGCTCTCAGTCGTTTCAATCCTGCTCTGAGAACTCTGACCTCGAGGTCTTCCTCTGAATGGCGAGAAGAGTTAAAATGTTCTCCCACGGGCACGAATATATTTTCTGATGTTATGTCGTGCCGGTGTCCATTCATGCGGCCTCTGAGGGTTTGGCCCGTCTCTCCGATGTAGATAAGCCCGGGACACTGTCTGCACGTCAGAGCATAAACAACACCTTCAGAGCTGCACGAGAATAACCCACTCGGTGTGATAGATTTCCCGGTACTGTTGGTCAGAGTTCCATTTGTCACAGAAGAGCATGTTGCACAATTCCATATTCCGCACGGGTATGTTCCGTTCTGTTGGTTGTTATGCAAGTTCTGTGCTCTAACTAGACTCTTTCGGCTGCTTAGATCTCATCTTCAGGGAGGTATCTATAGTCAAAAATTAACATAGTTTTAGTTACTTTTTCCTTTCTGGGAAGTACGGTATCTATTAAACCTTAATTTGGAGAATGTTTTTAAATTTTTTAATTGAGGTGACTATTAGGTAAACATAACCATGTAACTTCAACTGGGGAACTACAATCTGATCCTAGCTCTCCCATAGCAGTTTAGGCCTGAGCAGAATGAGGTCCTCAGAGGGTGAATTTGGTGATGCTAGCCCACCATATGGGATTACATCACTACTAAATTCACCCACTGGGAAAAATGACAGACACACTATTTTCAGGCATGTTACTAGATGGAGACTGGCTTATATATGGTACCATAAGTTTTTGTGCTTGCATCCTATAAATTTACATTTGAAAGTGGATTACTTGAATGGCCAGACATTTCGCAAGAATCCATGGTATCTTGCGAGAATATTTTAGCGAAGTTTTAGCCCTGGGTCAAGCAAATGAAATGTTAGGTTCATTGGACTATCTGTTTTATTTGGTCATGTATATTATTGCCAAGCGAAACATTTCTGTCCTGGGCAACGTATGGCATGAGCTAACATAGCTGTGACATGTATGCCTTAGTAGTATACATTATATGAACTAGCGAGGAGTTGACTTCGTAAAAATGGAATGGAACATGTGTAGCACGAAATTAGGAGACTTCACATACCGTTCCAAATCGGACTGCGGGTCGTCATTGAGTTGATAAAAAACACGGATTCTTTCGAAACGAAAAGTTTTTGTGCGTTAATATATATATTCCCCGGCGTTAATTAGCGACCGGTAGGCGACGGATAAATTGCAAGTTTGTTATGAACAATAAATATTGAGTTGATAAACTCGCAATCCAGAAAAATACTCCCTTGAGATAACCCTGCCTGCATGCCACGCTAGCTAAAAACCGAGCAAGTAGAGACATCTTCTTTCATCGTGTTATTCTCTTCTCGTGATGAGATTGATGGCTGTATATATACCTTTCATATAGGTTATAGTACACCAATTATAAAACATTATCCCCCTTGATGTGCTGTTACCCACACTCAAGTCAGCATAAAATCACATCTGGCAGCTGAATGGTTGATTATGATTGGGACAAAATTAATGCAAAAACAAGAAAAAATCAAAGCCACCATGGAAATATTATACCTAGATGAATATTGATCCCGAGTGGGTGAAATAATTAACCTGGCATTTAATGGGGGTATGTTTGAAAATTTGGTGATGATTTTTTCTGCGGAATTAGGGCAGTATCAAAAGCGGTAAATTTAAAGATGGAAAACCCACACGTACCTATTAATTTTTTGGGTCAAATTGGGTCCGAAGAGCCATTCTTCAAAATTGACTAGGTTAGAAAGTTCCTGAATTCACAAGGAATCGAGCATAGCCCCGGACATTAACACTGTCGCCTATGGAGAATAATTGGTGTCCTGTAACCATATATACCTTTCAAAATTGTTAAATTGTTAGCAAAATGACGGTACGCGGCAGCGAGTCTTACCCACCCAGAACAGCCTCCGAAGGCAGTGATGCTGGGGCTTTCGCCCTTGAAGATTGGTTTCCCGAATCAGTGATATAAGCATTTTATCTGCCACTGGTCCTGACTTCTGTAGTAGGACCATGGGACCAGAACCGGGCAGGACCGAGTTGGTTGTGGTAAATCAATTTAAACAAGATTTGACCTGTATACTGTGATGAAGGTTGTGCAAGAAATCACCTCAGTCGTTTTCAGTCACAAAAGAGCGGTCCCAAGATTCTAGCTCATCGTTGACAAATCTTTTAGATGCAAAAGCGCGTTTCCGAGGAACGACAGAATCCTCGACCGACAGTGGGGACCCAAGGTTCAGTGGCCGGAGCTTCAGATTGGTTGCCCGAATCAACTTTTGCAGCTCACCTTATGTCTACCACTAATCGCCCCACTGTCGGCCCAAGATTCTAGCTCATCGTTGACAAAGCTCAAATTTTTTGGGAGGTATAATTGTGAAATTGAAGGAAATTCTCATGTTGTATTTATATTTGTTACATACTGTAAAAATTAACCTCAAAATAACCTTAACTCTTTCAGTGCCAGGGGTCGATCTTATCGGCCCTAATTTACGGTATGTAGATTGCCAGGGCCGATAAAATCGGCCCTAAAAATATAAACAATGTTTTTGTTTTGTTTTTGGGAAATTTTATAGCATGCTATAGCGAATTTAAAAACAAACTGGATAAATCCGTAGGGGCATGTTATAACTCAAAACTATCACCAAGTATTCATAGTAATAATTTTGATGCCCATGACAAACATAAGATTCCCTGGCACTAAACCTACAAAATAAGCCTGGCACTAAAAGAGTTAATAATGCAAGTTAGTAGCATTAATAAATATCGAAGTTGAAATAAATATCTAATCTTTCACCCGGAAACTACGTTTTATGTTGCCACATAGTCATCAAAGCATGGCTATTATTTCGCCCTTGTCTTTGCTGATAAAAACGAGTCACAAATTATTTTCTTATACTCGCTGGTCATAAAACACTGGCATCATAAATACGGGGTATATGGTGTCGCAATTAATATGCATTGTAAATTTGTTACAATGACTGCATGTGTCCATAATCCAAACAGACAAATGGATATTAACTCTAAAAACAAATTAATAATTACCTTTTGTGGTTTTTCTACAGTGAGAGCATGTTATAAATTACTTACAACAGTTACTGATATGGTCGATTAGCTATATTACATATAGAAGAGATTACCATTAACTAAAGGAGGTTGCATGTAACTTTTGACATATCACTGCTGACCAGGCTTGGGGCAATTACTTGTGAATGTAATTAATTACAATTACAATTACTTCAACATTTTTCAATTACAATTACAATTCCCATTACATCTATTTCACAATGTAATTAATTACAATTACAATTACTTTGAAATGTAATTCAATTACAATTACAATTACATTTCAGCACATCATTGAAGTAGGAACACTTTTTTTATTTATATAAACTCTATTTGATAACAAAACATAAATTTAATACAAGCAAGATTAAATACACAGTGAAGCACACTTGGTACAGTGTAGGTGTTCGTAGAACTGAGGGAATCATGATTTATAGCTGACCGTGCTAAGTTGGTAGATTTCTTGATTGTGTTTTCATTTGTATTGTCCGTAAGTTGGCACACATAACGAATAATCCACTTTCGTTCATGATTTATGACTAGATACTTCACATCCCACAATTTAAAGGCCATTTGCCAAATTTTTTGCCAAATTAATTTTAAAATGTCACTCAGGATGGTAATATGTAGTGTTCAAATATTTTGAAAGATCAATCGCCAACTAACTTCAATGCATATGCAGATATCGTTGTTTGTAATGATTGTTTTAAACTTTGTGTGTGCAACCATATATTGTATTGTACACATAATGCTAATGTCCGGATCAACCATCCATCATTTGTTCGTCCCTCTTTTCATTTTATGTTGAAATTAAATGATTGTTCAATCGACAAATGAAATAAATATTTCAATTGCAGATAATCCACAGTGTCTCTACTGAATTGACTTACTATCCACCTGTATTTTCATACCTCTAACTTTTTATGTTTAACCCTTTGAAGCGTGCTGAAATTTTACGAAAATCCTTTACCAAAACATTTTCTTTTATATGCCAAAGCTCCCATAGGGAGCCTTGCATATATAAGAGAATACATTAACCTAACATTATTTACCTTGACCTTGTTAGTCAGTGCATCTCTTATATATATATATATATATAACTGAGATATGGCCCTTTTCGAAAAAATATATTCATTAAATTTTTTTTTTTTTTTAGATTGATTTCCTTGCTCAATTTAACCAAAAATAATTAATATGAATAAATAAAAATAATATATAATAAAATATATAATAAAATATTAATATATTTGAAAGTTTAAGTTGAATAAAGTGTTCAGGGTAAATAACATGTCCATTTTAAGTTACAAATTCCAGTGGTGATGTCGTGTGAAAATTCATACTGGATAGAACAAGCCCGAAGGTTTTTTTTTTTTTCCCCTCCTCCATCTACATTTTTTTAGGTCCCATGTTCGTAAACCAACTAATTAAATTGGTAAGGCCTTAAATAATAATAACAAAAATTTAAAGTAACAAAATTTGAAATTGTGAATTAACATAAAAACGTCTTCTATAAAATTACATTTAATTTATTCCAGTCCCAGCTTTCATTCATACCTAACCTTCGTGGGCAATGTTCAAGGAATGGTGCAATGTCAGTATTCTGATGTCATATGGCATATCATGCTTAAGTGACTGGTTGTAGGACAATTTTCTAGCTTGATCTGAGCTGAATGACACTCAATGTGCCAATCTATTTGTAACACGGCAATCTAAATTAAAATAATAATTTATACAGTAATGCCCAAAGTATATGATCCTTTAACCACAGCTTTTCGATGAATGGCAACAAGCCATATTTCCGACTAAATCCTGAAAAATTTCCCATAATTCTGCTGTGGTTAAAGGGTCATATACCTCAGGTATTACTGTATGTTCATGCATACAGTAATGCCCTAAATAATTGACTCCTTAACCACAGTAGAATTATGGGTAACTTTTCAGGATTTAGTCGGAAATATGGCTTGTTGCCATTTGTCGGAAAGCTCTCACTGAGAGGTTTCCGATGAATGGCAACAATCCACATTTCAAGCTCTATCCTGAAAAGTTACCCATAATTCTGCTGTGGTTAAGGATCCGAGTCGATTATTTAGGGCATTACTGTATGAAGCAACGAACACACCATTCTGAATCAGTGCCGTACACATTCTGTTTACTTTTAGATCATGGGATTCTGGTGAGACTGGCTGGTCAAAATGCAAGAAATTATGGTCGAGTAGAGATTTACTACAAAGGACAGTGGGGTACAATTTGTGATGACAGCTGGGATAACAATGATGCTACAGTCATTTGCAGGATGCTGGGATTCAGGTATACATATACAGTAATGATGAATTAAATGAAAAATATTAAAGATAATTAGAATGCTCTAGCTAATACAAGTACAGGTATACATTGGATTTCCTGACATCTTTCTTATACCTTGGGAGGAGATTGAGGTTGGGGGCTCAAGTGGCTCAGTTGGTAATGTGCATAGCCAGTGTTTCCTCTAGAGTGGCAGCGGGTCTCTTTCAGGGTCCCTTTCCCCACACCCAAATTTCCCCTCTGACATGTATTCCCCTACCTGACTGACAGATTAATGCATACTTCACATGTGTATCTGCCACTAAATAACACAACAGGGAATGATAAATGAAGATAATTTTATTTGCCAGCCAACTCAGGTAAAACCATTTCACGTGAAAAGATTGCTTTTTCAACAATTATTGCCTTAAATTATTCTAAAATATATTGAAGCGGACTTTGATAAAAGCCATGTGATTAATTCTGCCTGGTTACGTCGTGATTATGTTGTCAAATAACACACTGTTAAAATTGGTTCTCATTTATAATTATGTAGAAAAGGTCAAGCTGTTATCCACTGAATGGTGATCAGAAATATTTCCTGGTATAACATGTTTTCATGAAGGTAATGTTAGTGAAGCCAGACATAGGAATGCAAATTTAAAAAATTGCCTCTACAATTGTTGGCGGCAATAAGAAAAATTGTCTGCACGCTTATTTTACCCACCGATTTAACTTGTTGTTTTGTTGTAATATTTATGGTATTAATGGTTTTGTCAGTTTACATGAAGTGCTAAATGACGACACCCTTACAGTAATGCCCTAAATAATCAACTCCTTAACCACAGCAGAATTATGGGTAATTTTTCAGGATTTAGTCAGAGATATGGCTTGTTGCCATTCATCGGAAATCTCTCAGGGTCATATACTTCTGGCATTACTGCAAAACACAATTATGATTCCTTAACTTTATCTACTTATATTAGCATAGACATTCAAAACTTGGATTTAAATTATCAATTGATTTACTATTGATAAATACTATTATCCATATACAGTTTGTTGATTGTCTGCGAATTCCCCCCGCGGTTACAGGGGTACCATTCCCCCAAACCCTAGCAGAAACCGTGGCATATGAGGCCAACTTAACCCATCCAGTGATTGCAAAACTGGATCTAATCCCGATAAGTGTGGATTTGTGACACATCACAGGGAAGGTAACCAGATTCGTGTATCTGGGCAATTGTTAATTTGTTAATTGCTTTCCATGGTTTTTCTCTTTGGTAGTTCTGGTTCAGCAAGGTCGGGTGGATTTTATGGACAAGGCAGTGGTCGAATATGGTTGGATAATGTTGTTTGCCGCGGATATGAGATGTCAATTTCGAACTGTGGACACAGAGGATGGGGAGTTAATGATTGTACTCACATTGAGGATGCTGGAGTCTACTGCTCTACATCAGGTAACTATGTCTAATTGATTACCAATTATCTGTTCATATAAGGGATAGGAGCTTCCATAAGTTCTGTAAGGCGTCATCTCAAAACTTATATTGGGAAATAAGCCTATTTCTTGATAAAACCCTATAGCAATAGCATATACAGTTATCGGGAAATTATTATCGGGAAATGACGCAACGTTTATTGGGAACGTTTCAGAATATTTACATAAGCTATCGGGATTCTATCGGCGTTTAATTTCAATTTGGAGTATCATAATCCGAAAACAACACTGCATGCTGTTTGGAAAGTTTCTGTATCGGGATTACTCCGGGCTTTTATTGGGGTATCAGGGTTTTATGTTTTGTATGCCGATCGTCCTAATATGAGAAAACGTCAGTATAATATAATTTTACAGTATCGGGGGAACACATGTCGTAGAACTATTATATATTTACAGAGGTGATCAGTGGGTGCTACAATATCATATTTTACCCGGACAATACATCCCCACCCATCGGGAAATCTTCAAAATCAAGTCGCGAATAGCATACCCAACTATTTATGCAGTTGTGCCACCTTTAATCGGCGCTGCTCTCCGATCATTTTTGGAGATTTACGCATTCCACGTGGTGGTGTATAAAGACTATCCAAGTGCTTTAGAAATAAACTGACAGATCTAGATAGTAGGCCTGCACTGTTACGCAGGAAGATTTTATCAAAATCCGCTGATAAGTACACATACCATTACTTTAATAATAATATAGACTATATATTATTATTATTATTATTGAAGTAATGGTGTATGTATTTATCATTATACCTCCCCGCAACGAAGTTAGGGGGGGGGGTATACTGGAGTCAGCTCGTCTGTCCGTCCGTCATCCGCCCATCGTCCGTCCGTCGTCCATCGTCCGTCCGTGGACACAAATTTGTCCGGAGTTTTTCTCAGTCATTTTGTTTTATCAATTTCCGTGAAACTTGGCACAGACATCAAACACCATGGGAACCTGGGAACCTGTGCACCTGCGATTATCACGTCTGTCGGACTTTTTTTGGTGGAGTTATCACCCCTTTTTATACCCCGACTTTCGAAGAAAATGGGGGGTATACTGGATTGATTGCGTTTGTCCGTCCGTCACACTTTCTCCCTCCATGTGTCCGTCCGTCCATCCGTCCTCATAACTCGAACAACTATGAACCAATTTCAATAATGTTTTGTATGCAATCTCCTTAGGACCGCCTCTCCGCATGATGCTAATTGGGGTGCGGTCAGACTTTGTAAAGTTTGAGCTATTGCCATCGCTTTGTCGCCCGTCGTCCGTGTGTAGGTGTGCGCGTGATTCGTCAACAATACAGGCTACAGGTCGTACCTTTGGTCGGATCATTATGAAATTTGTCATTGCTGTTGACATCAACATTTAGACCGGAATGATTCATTTTGGGTTCATTCGGAAAAAAACATGGCCGCCAGCGGCCATCTTGGATTTCAAAATTCAATCCATTAGCACGGGCTACAATCCGTACTGTTCGTCTGATCATCATTTTTGTCGTGGATGTTAATATTGACGAGTAGATGGGAACGAGAAATTTTGGGGTCATTCGGCCCAAAAACATGGCCGCCAGCAGCCATCTTGGATTTTAGCACGGGCTACGGGTCGTACTTTTAGTCTGATCATTATAAAATTTGTCATTATGTTAATATTCACATGTAGATGGGAACGAGTCATTTGGGGGTTATTCGGCCAAAAAATATGGCCGCCAGCGGCCATCTTTGATTTCAAAATTCAATCCATTAGCACCGGCTACAGGTCGTACTGTTCGTCTGATCATCATGGATGTTAATATTGACGAGTAGATGGGAACAAGTAATTTTGGGGTCATTCAGCCCAAAAACATGGCCGCTAGCAGCCATCTTGGATTTTACTCTTTGTATGAC
This sequence comes from Siphonodentalium dalli, assembly GCA_032622095.1. Lineage (NCBI taxonomy): Eukaryota > Metazoa > Mollusca > Scaphopoda > Gadilida > Siphonodentaliidae > Siphonodentalium > Siphonodentalium dalli. Next base: position 21,701,005 of record CP136065.1, read on the forward strand.
TAAATCCTTTAGCACGGGCTACGGGTCGTACTTTTAGTCTGATCATCATAAAATTTGTCATGGATGTTAACAATGACATGTAGATGGGAACGAGTCATTTTTAGGTCATTCGGCTTAAATACCTGGCCGCCAGCAGCCATCTTGGATTTTACTCTTTGTATGACTAAATCATTTAGCACGGGCTACAGGTCGTACCTTTTGTTTGATCATCATGAAATTTGTTACGGCTGTTGAAATTAGAATGTAGATGGGAAAGAGTCATTTTGGGGTCATTCGGACAAAAAACATGGCCGCCAGCGGCCATCTGTGATTTCAAAATTCAATGCATTAGCACGGGCTACAGGTTGTACTGTTTGTCTGCTCATCATGAAATATGTCATGGATGTTAATATTGACATGTAGATGGGAACAAGTAATTTTGGGGTCATTCGGCCCAAAAACATGGCCGCTAGCAGCCATCTTGGATTTTACTCTTTGTATGACTAAATCCTTTAGCACGGGCTACAGGTCGTACTTTTAGTCTGATCATCATAAAATATGTCATGGATGTTAACAATGACATGTAGATGGGAACGAGTCCTTTAGAGGTCATTCAGCCAAAATACATGGCCGCCAGCAGCCTGATGATCTTGGATTTTACTCTTTGTATGACTAAATTCTTTAGCACGGGCTACAGGTCGTACCTTTAGTCTGTTCATCATGAAATTTATCATGGCTGTTGAAATTAGAAGAATGTAGATGGGAAAGAGTCATTTTGGGGTCATTCGGACAAAAAACATGGCCGCCATGTAAAAAAAATAAAAATTTTTAGATTGATTTCCTTGCTCAATTTAACAAAAAAAATGAATATGAATAAATAAATAAAAATAATATATAATACAATTTAAAGTAACACAATTTGAAATTGTGAATTAACATAAAAACGTCTTCTATAAAATTACATTGAATGTATTCCAGTCCCAGCTTTCATTCATACCTAACCTTTGTGAGCAATGTTCAAGGAATGGTGCAATGTCAGTATTCTGATGTCATATCATGCTTAAGTGACTGGTTGTAGGTTCAAACTCTTACATCGGTGAAAATCAGGAACAATTTTCTAGCTTGATCTGAGCTGAATGACACTCAATGTGCCAATCTATTTGTAACACGGCAATCTAAATTAAAATAATAATTTATACAGTAATGCCCAAAGTATATGATCCTTTAACCACAGCTTTTCGATGAATGGCAACAAGCCATATTTTCGACTAAATCCTGAAAAATTTCCCATAATTCTGCTGTGGTTAAAGGGTCATATACCTCAGGTATTACTGTATGTTCATGCATACAGTAATGCCCTAAATAATTGACTCCTTAACCACAGCAGAATTATGGGTAACTTTTCAGGATATAGCTTGAAATATGGCTTGTTGCCATTCATCGGAAAGCTCTCACTGAGAGGTTTCCGATGAATGGCAACAATCCATATTTCAAGCTCTATCCTGAAAAGTTACCCATAATTCTGCTGTGGTTAAGGATCCTAGTCGATTATTTAGGGCATTACAGTATGAAGCAACGAACACACCATTCTGAATCAGTGCTGTGCACATTCTGTTTACTTTTAGATCATGGGATTCTGGTGAGACTGGCTGGTCAAAATGCAAGAACTTATGGTCGAGTAGAGATTTACTACCAAGGACAGTGGGGTACAATTTGTGATGACAGCTGGGATAACAATGATGCTACAGTCATTTGCAGGATGCTGGGATTCAGGTATACATATACAGTAATGATGAATTAAATGAAAAATATTAAAGATAATTAGAATGCTCTAGCTAATACAAGTACAGGTATACATTGGATTTCCTGACATCTTTCTTATACCTTGGGAGGGGATTGAGGTTGGGGGCTCAAGTGGCTCAGTTGGCAATGTGCATAGCCAGTGTTTCCTCTAGAGTGGTAGCGGGTCTCGTTCAGGGTCCCTTTCCCCACACCCAAATATCCCCTCTGACATGTATTCCACTACCTGACTGACAGATTAATGCCTACTTCACATGTGTATCTGCCACTAAATAACACAACAGGGAATGATAAATGAAGATAATTTTATTTGCCAGCCAACTCAGGTAAAACCATGTCACGTGAAAAGATTGCCTTTTCAACAATTATTGCCTTATTCTAAAAGATATTGAAGCCGACATTGATAAAAGCCATGTGATTAATTCTGTCTGGTTACGTTGTGATTATGTTGTCAAATAACACACTGTTCTAACTGGTTCTTATTTATAATTATGTAGAAAAGGTCAAGATGTTATCCACTGAATGGTGATCAGAAATATTTCCTGGTATAACATGTTTTCATGAATGTAATGTTAGTGAAGCCAGACATAGGAATGCAAATTTTAAAAATTTCCTCTACAATTGTTGGCGGCAATAAGAAAAATTGTCTGCACGCTTATTTTAGCCACCGATTTAACTTGTTGTTTTGTCGTAATATTTATGGTATTAATGGTTTTGTCAGTTTACATGAAGTGCTAAATGACGACACCCTTACAGTAATGCCCTAAATAATCAACTCCTTAACCACAGCAGAATTATGGGTAATTTTTCAGGATTTAGTCAGAGATATGGCTTGTTGCCATTCATCGGAAATCTCTCAGGGTCATATACTTCTGGCATTACTGCAAAACACAATTATGATTCCTTAACTTTATCTACTTATATTAGCATAGACATTCAAAACTTGGATTTAAATTATCAATTGATTTACTATTGGTAAATACTATTATCCATATACAGTTTGTTGATTGTCTGCGAATTCCCCCCGCGGTTACAGGGGTACCACTCCCCCAAACCCTAGCAGAAATTCTGGCATATGAGGCCAACTTAACCCATCCAGTGATTGCAAAACTGGTTCTAATCCCGATAAGTGTGGATTTGTGACCCATCACAGGGAACGTAACCTGATTCGTGTATCTGGGAAATTATTAATTTGTTAATTGCTTTCCATGGTTTTTCTCTTTGGTAGTTCTGGTTCAGCAAGGTCGGGTGGATTTTTTGGAGAAGGGAATGGTCGAATATGGTTGGATAATGTTGTTTGCCGCGGATATGAGATGTCTATTTCGAACTGTGGACACAGAGGATGGGGAGTTGAGGATTGTACTCACATTGAGGATGCTGGAGTCTACTGCTCTACAGCAGGTAACTATGTCTAATTGATTACCAATTATCTGTTCATATAAGGGGATAGGAGCTTCTATAAGTTCTGTAAGGAGTCATCTCAAAACTTCTATCGGGAAATCAGCCTATTTCATGATAAATCCCTATAGCATATACAGTTATCGGGAAATTATTATCGGGAACGTTTCAGAATATTTACATAAGCTATCAGGATTCTTTCGGCGTTTACTTTCATTTCGGAGTATCATAATCCGAAAACAACACCGCTGCTTTTTGGAAAGTTTCTGTATCGGGATTACTCCGGACTTTTATCGGGGTATCAGGGTTTTATGTTTTTACATTGGTGATCAGTGGGTGCTACATAATCGCATTTTACCCGGACAATACATCCCCACCCATCGGGAAATCTACAAAATCAAGTCGCGGTATAATGACTATCCAAGTGCTTTAGAAATAAACTGACAGATCTAGACTGTAGGCCTGCACTGTTACGCAGTCTCGATCAAAGTTGTTGGAAGATTTTATCAAAATCTGCTGATAAGTACACATACCATTACTTTAATAATAATATAGACTATATATTATTATTATTATTATTGAAGTAATGGTGTATGTAATTATCATTATACCTCCCCACAACGAAGTTAGGGGGGTATACTGGAGTCAGCTCATCTGTCTGTCGTCCGTCCATCATCCGTCCATCGTCCGTCCGTCGTCCGTCCGTCGTCCGTTCGTCGTCCATCGTCCGTCCATGGACACAAATTTGTCCGGAGTTTTTCTCAGTCGTTTTATTTTATCAATTTCTATGAAACTTGGTACAGACATCAACCACCATGGGAACCTGTGCACCTGCGATTATGACGTCTGTCGGACTTTTTTTTAGTGGAGTTATCACCCCTTTTTATACCCCCACTTTCGAAGAAAATGGGGGGTATACTGGATTGATTGCGTCTGTCCGTCCGTCACACTTTATCCCTCCATGTGTCCGTCCGTCCATCCGTCCGTCCATCCGACCTCATAACTCGAACAACTATGAACCAATTTCAATAATTTTGTGTATGCAATTTCCTTAGGACTGCCTCTCCGCATGATGCTAATTGCGGTGCGGTCCAACTTTCTTGTTAGCTCAACTTTACTTTGTAAAGTTTGAGCTATTGCCATCGCTTTGTCGTCCGTCGTCCGTGTGTGCATGCGTACGTGTCTGCGTGATTCATCAACAATACAGGCTAAATGTCGTACCTTTGGTTGGATCATTATGAAATTTGTCATAGCCGTTGACATCAACATTTAGACCAGCGGCCATCTTTGATTTCAAAATTCAATCCATTAGCACGGGCTACAGGTCGTACTTTTAGCCTGATCATCATAAAATTTGTCATGGATGTTAATATTGACATGTAGATGGGAAAGATTAATTTTGAGGTCATTCGGCCAAAAAACATGGCCGTCAGCAGCCATCTTGGATTTTACTCTTTGTATGAGTAAATCCTTTAGCACGGGCTACAGGTCGTACTTTTAGTTTGATCATCATAAAATTTGTCGTGGGTTTTAATAATGACATGTAGATAGGAAAGAGTCATTTTGGGGTCATTCGGCCAAAAAAACATGGCCACCAGCAGCCATCTTGGATTTTACTCTATGTGTGACTAAATCCTTTACTGCTCATTTTTTTACACTCCTTTTTAATCTCTCTATTCATTGCACATCACAAAAAAATTACCTTCTTTACAAAGTTGAGCTACAGTGTCATTGACACTTTCATATTTTAGGAAATGGGTTAACTTTTTGGTCGCCTCTCGACATTCATTGGCTTGTCCGGATTAGTCACGCATGATCCGTCCCAATATAACCCGCTGTACACGATTGAATTCTTCAGTTTTATTTCCGACTCAATCAGGAGATTGGCGAGTTGCGGGATTGGGAATGGCACCGCCATGGGAGGGACCTATGATAGTTCAGTGTTTAGGCTTTGTTTAAGGAAAAATGTATTATACTTTTAAAAATAATATTTTAGCCTTTCACACTGAACTATATGGATTAGAATGCAAGCCCAGGAGGAGGCACGAGCAATAAAGTTAATAGCCAAATTTATAGAGGAATGTACTCTTCTAAAACAGATTGCCCATAAATGTGGACTCTTAATGAATCTGTTATGATTAGTTACGTGAAAATAATTCACCTAGTTAGAGTTCTATATTTCTCAAACGTGTACCCCCCCCCCCCCTTGGTTTTGGAAGAAACATCCCATGTGGTGCCATCCAATTCATAGCGCTGATTATTTTGTTCTTGTATGATCACTAAAGTTTACATTCACTGCGCATTATCACTGAGATAGCCTCCAGCAAATCGCCAAATTGTGACGTGAAAAATAAAGAATTGACAGTGTAAAACTTGTGTTATGTTTTATTTGAATTGCTTGTGTGAGTAGGCGGCGAGGCGAAACACGTGCAAGACGCGCCTTTTTCAAAAATAATGTTTCAACGCATTTCGTTATCTGCATTTTAAGAATGTTACATTGAGTATGATTGAGAAAAAATACTCTGCATGGGAGAAATTATATCTATTGTACGTAGTTTTGAGAACAAATTTATTCTTGAATGATGAATTGAAATCCTGGAAGCACGATTTGTTTACTAGACACCGATGGCGCCAAAAAATAAGAGCAAATCAGGTGGGGCGTAAATCAGCAGAACAATATAGTTCTCAAATATTGTTTAAAGAAAGCTACCTGCGATTGAAAATCAACTATTTGAAGCCAATGTGTAGTAATTATCGTAATCTTGTGGCATTTATTTCACATGTTTGGTAATTTATTAGATTATTATGAAATACATATTTGAATTGTTTCTCACATTCACTTTGGACCATTCAATTGCTAGTGTTGAAGGGATACTGCCTTTATGAAATTTCCTTTTTATGTGCCCTTCATAGCGCTTCTATATGTGCTGTATGTATAATTTGCAAAAATAATTCAATGGACAATTTAATAACTTTGAATCAAAACTTGAAACGTGTAGAGTTTTAATGCTTTTAAACAAGCTTCCACCCCAATAAAAATGTGCTTACGAAGGAAGCTGTGGACGAATCCAAAAGTAATGACAACACATTGAACCGGAAAAAGAAACATATATATAAACAAAACAACATGCTCGATTCATCGATTACCAAAACAGACATAATTATTCGTGAAATAAATTGGTAAATTATCAGAAAGTTATTGGCAATACGCTACCGTATATTACTTTCGGACTTTTATCGGGAATTATTCGGGAACTCGGCGTATTATCGGAATATTTAGATGCGGTATTGGAATATTTTCGGGAAATCACGACCGCTCTATCGGGATCTATCGGGAAAGTTAGAAGATAGCTTTTGAGTTATCGGGATATTTATCGGGATCCCGATAGTAGTTTTGAGATGACCCCTTACTTGTGCTTCGATCCCTTTATCACCTCTCATCCATGTCACCAACTGTATTATCTTTATTTGTATTTTGTTTATTGACTGAGGGATAATAAAATATGTTTAAATCATACTAATTAGCATTACTTTAGCTGGTTTTATCAAGAGAGAACCTCCACTAGTTTTAAGTCAAGTTTTAAAAACAAACTCAACTTATGCTTTGGCAAGGTCGGTAGGTGGGCAGTCGGGTGGGCAACCGAGCAACTGGGCATACGGCTGGGCGCGAGACCATGATAACTCAATCAAACGTTGACCAATGTAATGATATTTGGTATATGTGTCTTTTGCAACAATATCTAGCTTGAGTTCGAAAACCATGTTTGTCCAATATTTATACTATAATTATGGGATTTACTTTGTCTATTTTTATAGATTTTGATCGTTCGCTAACTCGTACAAACTTTGACCGATTTCAACGATATTCAGTGTATAAGTCTAGGATCACCTCTGGATGGAGAGCTGTCATATGCGTCAGATGATTCTGAAAAAGCTAAAATTCTAAATATGAGCTTCATATCAAACTCCACTATAAACGATTCTGCGCATACCCCTCCCCTCTTTCACACTCGAAGCAAAAAGCTGATGCCAGAATTGTCTTTTGTGGAATCAGATGTTGAAACAGCTATCAAATCTTTAAAATTGAATAAAGCTCATGGCCACGACGGAATCAGTGTCAGAATGCTCCACGAAACTTCAAGTTCAATATCAAAGCCGTTAGTCCTCCTATTTAAGAAATCGATCAATAGTACGAAATTCCCAGAAATATGGAAACTAGCTAATGTTATCCCAATTTTCAAAAAAGAAGACCCCGCTGACCCCAAAAATTACCGCCCGATCTCATTGCTACCATGCCTAGCCAAAGTCTTTGAGAAGGTTGTCTTGAAACAGATAAGTGCCTTCTTCTTAGAAAATAAACTCTTGTACTTTCACCAATCCGGATTTCTCTCTGGTCACAATACCACATACCAATTAATAGACCTATACAACAATATCTGTCAATCTATCGATAAAGGCCTCTTCACATGCGGCATATTTTGTGACATATCCAAAGCATTCGAAAGAGTATGGCACAAGGGGCTGATTTACAAACTTCAACGCTACGGTGTGGAGGGTCAGACATTACAATGGATCGAAGACTATCTATTAAACAGAAAACAAAGAGTCCTGTTAAATAATACCTTTTCCAGCTACGAGGTTATCTCCGCAGGAGTCCCCCAGGGATCTATTCTGGGCCCTTTTTTATTCCTCGTCTATATAAACGATTTAGCAGATAATATTGACTCCATCACGAGAATGTACGCAGATGATACTTGTATTATGAGCAGCCACTGGGATCTGGATGAACTTTCTAAAATTATGAATAACGATTTGACGAAAATAACGACCTGGTCAAAAAACTGGCTCGTGAGCTTTAACCCAACCAAAACCGTAGGTATGTCTTTCTCGTTGACCCCACCCTCTCCAGAAATACCAAACCTTAAATTTATAAACGACCCTATCAGCTTTGTGGAATCTCATAAACACCTTGGTCTTGAACTACAACAAAATCTAAACTGGAACATTCATATAGAAAGTACAGTGAAGAGGATCGCCTCTCGTCTGGCCCAGTTGAGGCGATTTAAATATCAACTCGATAGAAAAACGCTCGAAAAGATATACAAAACTTATATATTACCACTATTCGATTATTCTGATGTTGTATGGGACTGCGCACCGCGTTACCTATTAGACAAGCTCGACCGCCTCCATGCAGATGCTGGCCGTATAGTCTCTGGACTGACACGATCGGTTTCTAATTTTGTTGTCCTACAGGAGGTAGGTTGGCTTTCTTTGGAAACGCGGCGCCAATACCACAAGCTTGAAGTGATTTACAAAATAGTGAAAAATGAATCGCCAAATTACCTATCTACCATCCTCCCACCCAGAGCTAGCCAGGTCTCAAGTTATAATTTCAGACGCCCGGGAAAATTCTATTCTTACCGATGCCACACTGAGCACTACAAAAAGTCCTTTTTGCCCTCGGCGATAGCTGATTGGAACAAAATCCCAACTGAAATGAGCGACGTTGTCCCTTTCTCTGACTTCAAATTCAATTTACGATCGTATACTAACCCCCAAACCCCGTAAGCCCTCATTTCTATTCAGGTCTCAGACGATATAATATGATACATTCCCGAATTCGAAACGGGTGCAGTGATCTTCGTGCTGATATGTATCAAAACTACATAGCCGAAAGTCCTGTTTGCAGTTGTGGGAACCCTTTGGAAGATGCATACCATTTCTTTTTTATGTGCCCTTTGTATCAAAATGAACGGTTGGAACTTGACGATAAGTTAAACCGCGAACGCTTCATTATAACCGACATCGATCAGTTTCTTTTCGGGATATCGTACATCTCAATTCCGGAAAATATAAGGTTTTTCCAAATAGTGCAACAGTATATTGCTGCGACAAAACGCTTCGATTCATGAACGTCTGGCTGCGTTGACATATAGCCACAATCCAATGTCAACCACAAATCGCTCAATATACACCAATTACAAACATTGCTAGACACCCCTCCCTCATTCGGATTGCCACATCCATGTACCATTTGTATTCACATCGATAATTTCTTCCAGCGTAACTGTCAAGGGCGTCATCTGGCGAATCGCCAAATTCACTACTATACAAATTTAGCTTAACATTACAGTCAAATGTTTGATACATACATAGCCTTGCAATCTATATTTACATCTTCCTTAAATATCACAATAGATATAGATATGCACATATTTATGCTCGTTCTAATTGGTAATCCATAAACATACGCTTAAAGATGTTATTCGACATAATGCAAATTCAAATTGTTTTCTCACCATGTACAAACGTTTCTGTTATCGCCTTTTGTCATCTTATAACAATGTATTGTCAATTTTGTACGGGAGAGGGACTACCTAAGTTGAAATAACTTGTGCCCCGATCCCTTTTGTATATTTATATACGAATAAAATATGTTTAAAGTATGGAGAGCTGTCAAATTTTAACGATTGAAAAAACATGGGCACCAGTGGCCATCTTGGATTTTACTCTTTGCATTACTAAATCCTTTAGCACCCCCTACAGAGCATATCTCTCATCCGATCATCACCAAACTGCATGTGGATCCTTGGGGTGACCTCTAGTTGGGTGCTTACCATTTTTTTTCTTCTTCGAATTCTGTTAAAAAACATGGCTGCCAGCGGCAATCTTGGATTTTACTAATTGTATAAATCATTTAGCACACCATACAGGTCACATTTCTCATCCAATCGTCATTAAACTTCATATGGATCTTTGGGGTGAGCTCTAGATGGGAGCCTAATTTTTTTTATCCTAAAATCGTTTTAAAAAAAATATGGCTACCAGCAGCCATCTTGGATTACAAATATGAAACCTTCAACACACCTTGCAGCCCACATTTATTGGAATTTATTTTTTAAACTTTACAGGGTCTTTTAGGATCGCCTGTAGATGCGAGCTATCGAATCTGAACATTTTTCGATGAAAAACATGGCAGCTGGCAGCAGTCAGCAGTCTTATTTTTACCTGAGGTTTTGGCCCTTAGTTCTGAGTTATGGTTCTTTAATACTTTTGTCTATTTTAGTGATTCTCGGTCAGACAGATGCACGTTTATGGGCAAAAAACTCGACTAAGCCATCTTTGATGAGCAAACCTTGTTTAGCCCTTTTTTTGCTAAATACTCATTGACAACTTGTTTTCTCTTAGGAAATATTCAGATAATAAGTTCAATAAGATGTTTGTTATACCCCCTGCAACAAAGTTGTGGGGGTGGTATACTAGAATCAGCTTGTCCATCCGTCACCCATCCGTCATCCATCCGTGGACACAAACTTGTCCGGAGTTTTTCTCAGTCATTTTTTTTATCATTTTTCATGAAACTTGTTGTAGACATCAACCACCATAGGAACCTCTGCACTTGCGATTATGACATGTCTGTCAGACATTTTTGGTGGAGTTACCCCCTTTTTCGACTTAGAAATTTTCCACGAAATGTATAGTCCGAGCTTTTATTCCCACATTTTTAGGTTAATTTCTTTTTAAAACTTACATTGATAGTTAGTACCATGGGAACCTGTGCACCTGCGATTATGACATCTGTCGGACTTTTTTTGGTGGAGTTATCCCCCTTTATTTACTAAGAAAATGTTTAGCAAGATGCATTATTTTGTCCAAGATTTTATTCCTACATTTTAGGTCATTGTTTTTGAAACTTGACACATATATTTAGTACCATGGAAACGTGTGCACCTGCAATTATGAGGTCTGTCTGACTTTTTTTGGAGAGTTATTCCCCTTTTTCAACTTAGAACATTTGCAACATGCATAATTTTGTCCGAGCTATTATACCTACATTTTTCGGTCAATAGGTTTAGGATATTAGTGTTAGGTGTTGTGCACCTGCAATGGGAATCTGTTTTTTATTATTTTAACTAAATGTTTACTGACATGAAACATCTTAGTGTTTTTAAATTACAGGAGGTATCCTAAATCCCATTGGGACAATCACCTCTAGTTGAATTTATTGCCATGGGAATTCCGCAAATATGGATAACCCGATAAAATACCGCACCAACACACCACTTTCTTGTTATACACGTGTCCCATCTCAATTCTAAGAATTTTTAACATACAAATAACATTCCTGCCAGCCTTAAATATTTGTTTACTGGGTTCTGTAACTTCATCCTCATAGCATACCATGGAATTATAGACAGATTTGTAAAATGTTGCACATTTATATTTTCTGGCACTCACAGTTCGTAAATGTAAAAGATGTTGGGAATTTGTCCATGCATATAATAACAGTGTTGTTTATTGTATATATTTGCTAATTTACATACATTAAAGATGGCGTATCTCTTTCTGGTCACAATTGCAACTTAATTTTTATAAAAACCCGATTTCAAGAGATCAAATACCCTTTTCTGTGAATAAAACACTGAAGATTTGGTATATTATTTGTCTAATAAAGTGGTTTATTCCTGTAACGTACAGTAAGGCCCTGAATAATCAAGTTTTTAACCATGTGCAGCAGAATTATGGGTAATATTTCAGGATTTAGTCAGAATTATGGCTTGTTGCCATTCAACGGAAGAACTTTTCGATGAATGGCAACAAGCCATAGTTCTCCCTCTGCTTATGCTCCGATTGTTTCCGTGAGATCGCCTAAAATTTCATGATTGATCTGTTCTAAAAATAGTATGTAAAACTGTCCCATAAGGTTGAATGTATAATACCTGAGAAATTGAAATAAAAAAATCATAATTAATTGATAGAACCATTTACGGACAGGTGTCTTTGATTCATATGTGTTATTTTATACCCCAGAAAATACATGTATATAAAACTTGTTATGAAAAGATGCACTGTCTTTAATTAAGATGAGAACAAGTTTTTTTGATTGTCAAAACCAGTATAAGCACAGGCTGTAAACAATTTAATGTATATGAGCAGACGATTGTCTCCTAGCAACAGCTATGCTCCGCCCCCTAAGACTGGCTGTGTAATGATCCATTCCTCAGCTAATTCTTCGTTTCTTCTTTGGCTCTATTTTAGGTCCTACTTCACCAGTGACACCAAGTAAGCAATTTATGTGAGACTTTTTATCATGGTTGCTCATGAAAGTGACCAAGAGAACTCAATATCAAGTTGTAAGAGATTTGTTTATATCTGAGTGACCTAGACCTTTTATTGCAGTCGTTCGATTGTGGAAAATGCAGGGGCGCTGATGAATTATTCAGCATCGGAGGGGCCTGCGGCCCGGTTGCGACTTTTTGCGTCAGCATCCTGCGGCCCCTGTGTGCTATTCGCACACATGACAGACAGATCCTATCTCTTAGAGATAATATTTATTATGTTACTTCAATATATCCACATGCATATAGGTTCATATTGGACCTAAATATTGACATTGGTTCATATTGGACTTATTTGATTCAAGAGTAAGCCCATAGTGGACTTATACCGATTATTCCATTGGATGGCATGAGCCACAGTGAAAACACATACATAAAAAGTTTACATTGGTGCTGAAATCCTCATACAACTAGGTTCAGTTTTGGACCTAAATATTTACATAGGCTCATGTTGGACTCATTTCATTCTAAAATAGGCCCATAGTGAGCTCATTTTTGTGTGTGTTTATTTAATTAAAATTTTTTTTAAAGCAATATGATCCTGAATTTTTTTTTATTATTTTATTTCAGTATACCGATAATATATGTATAAAATGTCCATCATACGCATATATTCTAATATTCAACCTCCAATCGTTACTTTAATAACGATTTTAAAAAATCCGAAGCCAGCTGAAGATTTTGTGTTGTAGACGAAGTCACGTGATCATTGGCCCGATCACATGATTATCACAATCGTGTAAACAGAAGCATAGTCACATGATCGAGTATGTGGTAACTCATTGACAATGCATAGATACGCAATGATAGCATATCAAGTTTGTACGCGCAAATCAATCATTAATGCAATCGCGGCTTTTGAAGTTTGTCGCACTATGGGAGAACACTGTGAATCAAAACTTCACCGAAATACATCGCAGTTCTCATAATTAAACGCAGTTATCTATATAAACACGTGCTTTTTTTTTTATCGGAAAAGGCCAAGTTATATTATACAATTATATATTCATATAAAGGTTGCATATATATGCGAAGAATTTCACAGTTATTAGACAATTATCATCTGGTAAACATTTCAATTTCCAGATGCCCTCAGTCATGTGGCAATAAAGAGCGTTTCATTTTAATTTATCGTAACGCAGTAAATAAAAATTAATTTGGTTTATTGCGGTCGGATTTAATAAATTATAATCAAGCCATTCATTAGCATTATGATATGATAGGTTCATTTTCATATTTATGAATCATGTATATATTAGGGCAATAGGGTGTATATATATATTTTGGAATATTGCTCCCCCCTCCCCAAAAAAAATCTTGCCGACTGCCACTGATGAAAATTTGCTGCGTCTGTGCATGGTTAATGGCCTATAAAATTAGCACTCTAGCGATGAGGTCTATTGAATATCCTGGTCATAAAACGTCCACGGCGACAATGTTATTTTAATTCAAATCACAACTCTAATATATACATTATTATATATAAACCTTATAGCTCGGCCCAAATTACACCATATACAAGCCTTATAGTTTCAATTGTTGACATGCTACCATAAAGTGTTTCTATCAACACGCATGCTCTGTCGATGCTGTGCTTTTAACATCACGACTCGCCACTGCGATTATTTAATAGCGATGATGTCCAATGTTTTCGCCAGAGGGATTTTAATGAGTCCGTATTGTGGAAACATATAACTCGACGGGAAGACCATGGTTCGTCCCGTTGGGCGAAAATTTTGTTATTTGTCACTGAAAAGTAGCCATTTCCTTGCACATGATTAAATCACAAAGCAATCCAAAGCTAAGTATGTTACGCAAGTCAATCATTTCCGTGGGTACATTAATTGTGTTGATGGTATCCAGATTATTAATCATGTAATTACGCACCTAAGACTGCCGTCTGAGTGAAGACCAAATAAATGAACAAGCTACGAGTTACAGTGTTTACAAATATATAACTTACAATAAGATTCCGACAGGTATAATTGTACTAAACACTAAACAGCGTCTATGCATTGACCAATAATATCTACCGGTAGCAAGGAGAATTGAATTAAGTATTTCCTAGAATTTCAATACCTTCCGTGAAAAAGAAACTGAAAGGATATATTCTGTCAATCGTAAAATTATTTGTGCGCTGTGACATCATACTGCAGGGTTTATCAACAGGGGATATTTATAGCGACGTAATGTGAATGGTAGTGAAATCTTTCAAACGAAATCGGAACGCTTAGCTTGTTCAATAGTCTACATTAGCCAACTTATAAAATATAATTGAGTTTTGGCGGGAAATGTAAATACGTGCATCGTTGTAATATCGTAAAATCAAAATGAATTGCAGAATATGAACTCCGCAGAGGGACCCATTAATTATATAGTACCATAGAACGGGACCTCGGAGCATCAGTAGTTTCATCCACGGAAATACCGTGCACAAAAATCTCCTGACTCAGCAATTTAACATTCTTTGATAAAATTATGTAATCGTACCATAGCAAGGGATCTCCGAGCGATAGTAGTTTCGTCCACGGAAATCCCATGCACAAATATATCTGTACTCAGCACTCCCAACAGTCTTTGATGTCACCATGTATATAATACTAGTTTTTGGGCACGACTTCGTCCGGGCTGTTTCCCCTCTGCTTTCATCCGGATCTAACATCGATATCCGTCGAAAGGTGCAATTTGACCTTGAATTGACTATTTTAAAGGTGCGATTTGACCCGTCAAAAATATTTCCCGGACAAAAGTATCTCTATGTATCAAATTTCGTCGAAATCTGTCCGGCAGTTTTCCCGGCCATTGCTAACAGACAGACAAACAGACAGACAGAATTTCCAAAATATATATTTGATCGCTATTTCAATGCGCACAAACCATTACGTTGTAGTTTTGGCACTTTTATTTCAAAGGGTTATACCTGTACTGGTAACACACTACGCAATTGACCCGCTTTTTTTACCAGTATTCTGTTAACCCCCAAACTCCCGTTGCAACCGGATTTTTTACGGCATATTGCTATTGACTGTTGGCACATGTATGAATCAAACAGATCATCTGCGAGGGGAATGAGGCCGTCCTATAGACGCTGAGCCATATTAACGGAAACCATGGATGTCACATAGGTACTAGGTAGACACAATTAACTCCAATTCCATGTTTTTAATTAGTCTACTCATTTGACGTCATATGAGGATTTGCGATGGAGATAGCCGACAGCCGGTGGGGTATTCTTTATTTATTTATCGGCTTATTTATTATGCAATTGTTATGCTACTTGGATCACTGTGATCATAATAGGGGTGGCTTACCGATAATGTTTTGTTGTATTCATCAGGATAGCAATCCTTTAAATAATTTTTTTTTAAACTAACAATGTTATTACCTCCGTCAGTGTACCCCGAGTCATCACATAAAATTTGGCTGAAATCGGACAGACAGATCCTACTTTTTTTAGAGTAAATTTGTTATGAAAAATAATACAAGTAAGGATTCATCTCATAACTGAAATCGATAAAATGGGCAAAAACACTGAATATTCCGAATGTACTTTCTACAGATAATATACCGATTACAACGTAATAACGACGTTTTTGAAGAATGCGTCGATCGATAAAATTGTACCAAATCTACTGATCAGAACATTACTCAAAAATGTTGCTAATAATTGCAGTGCCTTGGTAATATCGCTATAAGCAAAACATTATTTTGTTTATTTATTGATTTATACATTATGTATTTATGTTTAAGTTTAACCAGTGCAGCGTAAAATAAAATCCTTCGACTGATATATTATGTCATTGATATTCTACATCTACAGTATACCCTATAGCATCAATGAACTGAGGACTATTAGAAAGTATACTGTTATGCCAAATTTACAGTTCGAATACATTACTCCGGTAATGAAGTACCTATATTAACTAATTAAGTCTTAGGTAATTGTCACCCATGCATTGTGGTAATCGAGCCTAGATCCAACATGGTAATTTGTGTTTCGTGTTGTGCAAATCGTGTTTACATCTTGGCGACAAATGCACGCTCATTTTTATTTAGTTTGATTGACAGCTGTGTCATAGCTAATGGACGTGAAGCCAAATGACTCACTTTTTTGTCTGGATAAAGTGGATCGATGCAATTGTGATTTGCAAAGAAAGATACATAGTAAAAATAGTATTATACTACCATAGCTATAAACAAAATTTAATACTGATTCAAATGAAAACAGTAGTCAATTGCAGTGAGACGTGAATTTTTTTTTTTAACCAAATAACTACAGATGGGACGAGTCATTTTGGGGTCATTCGGCCAAAAAACATGGCCACCAGCAGCCATCTTGGATTTTACTCTTTGTATGACTGAATCCTTTAGCACGGGCTACAGGTCGTACCTTTAGTCTGATCATCATGGCTATTGAAATTAGAATGTAGATGGGAACGAGTCATTTTGGGGTCATTCGGACAAAAAACATGGCCGCCAGCGGCCATCTTGGATTTTACTCTTTGTATGACTAAATGCTTTAGCACGGGCTACAGGTCGTGTTGATCATCATAAATTTTGTCATGGATGTTAATAATGACATGTAGATGGGAACGAGTCATTTTGGGTTCAGTCGGCCAAAAAACATGGCCGCCAGCAACCATCTTGGATTTTACTCTTTGTATGACTAAATCCTTTAGCACGGACTACAGGTCGTATTGTTTGTCTGATCATCATGAAATTTGTCATGGATGTTAATATTGACATGTAGATGGGAACGATTAATTTTGGGTTTATTCGGCCAAAAAACATGGCCGCCAGCAACCATCTTGGATTTTACTCTTTGTATGACTAAATCCTTTAGCACGGGCTTAGTACAGGTCGTACCTTTAATATGATCATCATAAAATTTATCATGGATGTTAACAATGACATGTAGATGGGAACGAGTCATTTTGAGGTCATTCGGCCAAAAAACCTGGCCGCCAGCAGCCATCTTGGATTTTACTCTTTGTATGACTAAATCCTTTAGCACGGGCTACAGGTCGTGTTGATCATCATAAAATTTGTCATGGATGTTAATAATGACATGTAGATGGGAACGAGTCATTTTGGGGTCATTCGCCCAAAAAACATGGCCGCCAGCAGCCATCTTGGATTTTACTATGTGTATGTCTAAATCCTTTACTGCTCATTTTTTACACTCATTTTTAATTGACACTTCATATTTTAGAGTTATTGATGACCATTTCTCGACACATTGAAGATGTGCAACATATATTTAGTGAATATATGCTTTGTAGCATATTGGTTTGATCAATTCCTCCTACTGTTTGTAGTATATGAATCTGAAACCCATAAATCCTTACAAACCTGCTACCTATGTTGGGGACATTATGGTCAGCGACCTTTTATTTTAATGCAGATAGCGCAACATTCTGTTACTGAAGCAAGAACATTTGAAGTGATGAAATGAAAAATAATAGTGCATCCGTGCCTCCTTAGATATTATATATCGATACGCCAGAACCTGTAATTGTATGGTCGCAGATACAATTTGAAGGAAGTGCATTGTGCTGTTCCAATATAATGGTAGATCTGTTTCTATATTCGAATCCATGTTCAGACTGATGCAGTCCTCAACTTTCGGTGAAAGGGCTTCATTTCTAAGGATGTCCCCATAGCCGAGGTGATTGCATTGTGGATAAGATCATCACAGTATGGGCCAGACGAGATTAGGACTAATTTTCAAACTTGGTTGGAGTTGGACATCTCAATATGCTATTATGATCGGTTCATGGCATTTCAATAAGAAATGAGAATATGTTTACACTCAATGAAGCAAGCACATTTGAATCATTATGAAACATACTGGGTCTGTGCCACCATAAATCTGATATATCATCAAGACAAAACGGGAAATGAAATAACTAAATCATCAAAGCAGTAGTGTCACATTTAGCACATACAAATTTTGCCAAGTCTGCAAATAGTGTGCTTGTCATTTGCAGAATGGGGTCCCCAGAGGGTGAATTTATTGATGCTATCCTGCACAGCAGGCTAACATCACCAAATTCACCCAATGGGGACTTAGGTTTCATTTTCTTGGAATTATCTATAGTCTCAAATTAACATTGTTTTTCCCTTCCTGGAAGTTTCTGTATCCCCTAATTTGCAGAAGATAAAATACATAATTGAGGTGATTAAAGGGTGAACATCACCAACTTTAACTGGGGAAATTCAATCTGATCCTATGTCTCCCATAGCAGTTGAGACCTAAGCAGAATAAGGTTCCCAGAGGCTGAATTTAGTGATGCTAGCCCACCATGTGGTAACATAGCATCGCTAAATTCTCCCTCTGGGGACCTCATTTTACAAATGACAGACACACTATTTGCAGGCTTGATTTTTGCGTTCTGATTTATCTACTAACTACTGTATTTTATTGCAGATAATAATCCAACAGTCTGCGACTTTGAGGCGGCCACAATCTGTAACTATCATCAAGACAAAACAGACAAGTATGACTGGACATACCACAACGGCAGCACCTTATCGCCGTCCACCGGTCCAGGATTCGATCACACTTACGTCACCCAGAGAGGCCACTATGTGTATGCTGAAGCAACAGCACATACACTGAACGACACGGCTAGAATCATTAGTCCGATGTACACAAATACCAACGGTGGGATGAAATGTGTCCAGTTCTATTATCATATGTATGGCATCCATATCGGAACACTCAATGTGTATTTCATGAATAACAGACAGACGACCTTCATTAACCCAATCTGGTCAAGATCGTATAATCAGGGCAACAAATGGATTCAAGGAACAGTCACTATCAATCCTCCTGCCAGTTATGGGGTATGTTTATGTCATTTTGGGATGTACTTTTTCCAGATTTGAACTACTATCTATTATAAATATTTACATCTCGATTCCGGATGCAACAATGGGTGATAAACTAACACAAATCATTTCGCCATCGAGACTCATTGCATTTATTTATTATACTAGGGGGTTGCCTGTCAAAAATGACGGGCATATTAATGTTCTTTGTTACTTTCTAGTGTCCGCGGTCATGAACAAATTCTCATTTCTATATTAGAAATGGAATGGTCATGCTTCTCTTTTTTGTTACTGGATGCGCGAGGGAACACTTTATTTCACTAAAAACTGTTCTACTCACCCAGCCGACATATGCATGTACACTTTGAACGAAACAAAATCACATCACTTTAAATATTACTATACACTAACTGAAATGTACTCAATTCGGGAGCCTTTATTCAGCAACGAAGGGAGGTTGCGGCACATTTTGATCTTAAACGGACCCCCTTTTGAGCCTGTATTCAGCATGCAGCCTAAGGATCTCTGCCCCCTGCACTGCGGCCCATTTGTAGGAACATATTATTTCAATAAAACTCTATTTTCTACCCCCTCTCTCTCCAACCCACATATATGACCTCTTGCGCGTTCACTGAGAAATAATTGCAACTAGCCATGCGGGCGCCGACCAATCGGAATGCTGGATTTAGTGATAATCACACTTAGTATGTAAATATATGATCTTAAACAGCTCGCGATTCACGCACATTTTGATCTTTTAAACATTCTTATTAGCTTTGCACTCAACTTAAAGATTAAAAGAGCATTAATTAGCATCAACAGTATTGTTTACACTGTATTATTAGTCCCGGCTCGAGAATGGTTTTTCTAAATGAGGGCCGGGAATCTACTGACGGTACCCACTGGCGGGAGGTCAGAGTTGTGTCCATTCACCATCTTCCAGGTATATCGGTACTTCTTCAATTCCACACTCAATGCACAACTTTCATATCTTAGACAGCATTCTTTACTTATGTTCATATCGAACTGGCAAATTAAAATATCATGTTATGGCACCCATTCCCAACGATGGTAGAACGTTCGAGTCTCGACTCTACACCCCACTACATGCATTTCCACAACAAAATCAACTTTCGTTACTTATATTCACACTGAACCTGAACTGACAAATTAATTTAGCCCCTATTTCCAACAATACTTTGGTAGAGCGCATGGAAGTTTCATCTACAATAGCAAAGCAAGTGTGGGTTTGCATGCGACGCCACATGATGTCATTTCGACAAACATCATAAGTTGAGTGCAAATACTGCATTTGGGGACCATGTTAGATTCCAGATTTGCTTCGCCCAATCGGCGTAAAAGTTGGTGAGTCATCTTTTAAGACACAATATAGGCCATGGTACAAATTTTAGCCACAATGCAAGCATGGTTGAAAAGTTATAAGCGGGCAAAAGCTTGACCGAGTTATACACTCACACACAGAGACGACGGGTTTTATATATATATAGTTAAGAATGATGATGTGTGTTGTAAATTTGGATTAATATTCGTAAAAATAACTACTTTCATCAAGAGTATTCTCCATTTCTATTTGATTACCCTTCCGGAGTGTTTGACATCACTTTAATCCTTTGGCAGGTAGAGCGACAATATGTTGCCGTACTGTTAGCGGGTGGAACGACATATAATTTATAGTAGTTTTGTGGTAATATTATGTTACTACATGTATATACTTAACTTCGAGAACTCAAATCCTAAAAGGCAACTTTTCATGGTTATAATGTGGATGGATATTATTTTAATTATTTAAAATGATTCATGCTTTTAATAATGTTGTTTTTACGATTTATTTGTAATATAGGCGATTGTTACCATGTTACTCAGTATATTTCAAAAAATATAGTCATCCATGGATATGATGTCATTAACATCATATATGATGTACAGTAATGCTCTAATTAATCGACTCCTCAACCACGGAAGAATTATGGGTAAGTTTTCAGGATTACGCGGAAATATGGCTCGGGGAGAGCTTTCCAATGAATGGCAACAAGCCATATTTCTGACTAAATCCTGAAAAGTTACCCATAATTCTGCTGTGGTTAAGGAGTCAATTAATTAGAGCATTACTCTATTCAACCGCCAAAGGATAACAGTGAAAAGAAACATTCTGCTGGGTTGTTTAAACCCCCATAGCAAATAAGTTTTCTTTAAAACTAATGCAGGTTATTTTCATAAATTTTGCATCAAAATTGGTGCGTATAATGCCAGTCTTTAATAGAAGTTCAAATAAATTAAATTACTTTGTTCTCAGGCACCAAATATCTGGAAGGCCTCTGGCATCAACAACTGTTATTTGCAATTTATCCCAAATTAAAAAAAATTCAAAACTCATTTTTCAATTTATTAATTAGAAATTTAATAGTTTAAAGAAGTAAATGTCTAAGATAAGAGGCTTTGGAGGATAGATTCTATACAATGTTTGGAAAGTTGTCAGTTGTTTTTTAATTGTAAAATTTCCTATACATCCATTATAGTCTAGGTTTCAGCTGAGGCAAGGTGTCACCCGGAGAGGGAATTTATGGCACTTATATTTTCTTGCAGGCCGATAACTGAAGTTTCACGATCCGGTTTTCGCAGAGACGTAACAGGACGCGTTTTTTTGATGCAGCTGATTTTCAGAAAAAATGTACCTCGATTTTGGTCATTTTTCGAAAATGACCAATTTTAACTTTTCGTTATTAAACACCAGAAAGAGAAATGATCCACAAGTTTTTTGTCGCACGATAGTTTCTACTTGAGTGCTGCATGGAATGAAATTAAAAACAACGCCAAGTTCTACGTATGCGTGATGTCATGCTCGTTTGAATTTCATTTCGAGCATTTTTTTCGTGACGATTCAGGCAAACCACCACCTTTCAATCATTGTAGAATTCGCATTTAATGAAATGTTGAATTAATTTGTATATCATGTGAAAGTACATTCAATTTGCGCCATAAAAGCCGAACATTGGTGTCTGGTGCGAACTAGGGTGGGACAAAATTAAAAACATTACCCCTCCCACAAAACGAGAACATTTGCTCATATGACTCAGATTTAGCTCAGGCTCGTTTAAAACTAATCGGGCATGATGCTTGTTCCTATTATACCACATTGGACTCTAGTTATATAGTATACGTTGCGATAATTAGAATACTTATCAATTGACTTGGTAGTCATATGCATGCGAATGTATATATGCGTTTAGTCCGGGAGCTAATAGGGGTACTCTAGCACCCCCGGGACTTAACTTCACACCACTTATTTTGTTCCTTATTATGTCCTTCAACTTTTAAGCAATGTTAACAAGAACAAAAAGTGGCTCTTTAAACTCCAGACAAGATGGCGTCCATCATGGCCGCCGTTTTTTTCAGTTAGTGTTATGCAAATTATAGTGGAAAAATCTAGTAAAATGTATACAAATGTATATATGTTTCGTAAAACTAAGACATAATGCAGCATAATGACACATTTTGAGGCAAAATTGAAATTCACCATCCAAAATGGCCGCCAAAATGGCTGCTGGAAGTAGAAAATATGACATTTTTTCCACAAATATCTTCTATATTAGTTCATGCTGTTTGGAACTGGTTGAGTAATATCACTTTATTTTGTATATTAAATGATCATTGGAGCAATGAAAGATGCAATTATTGGGGTCCTAGCCCTTTCTGATCCATCAAAAAATTCAATTTTTACAGAACGTGGTATAAAATTTCACAAAAAACATAACTGGGATTCTAGTCATATTTCAATAAGAAATGAACAGAACTTTGCATTATAAGTGAGGCATATCATCACCTATGAATATTCCAACTCACTGGAACCAAAATTCTTACTTTGGCTCAAAATGGCTGCCAAAATGGTGCACCATGAATCATTGTTACTATTGTCACCACTGACATCAACAGAAATATTGGATTTTCTTCTCTCACAAACTTGATATAAATATCAGCAAAAGTTCACTTTTCAGGTTTTAACCATTTTTTCAAGTAAAATGGAACTATCTTTGGTATCAAATGTGTTTATTGTTTTTGTCTATATTAAATGTGTCACACTACGGTGTTTTTGGATCAAATTGCTCAAGATGGCTTCCAAAATGGCAACCAAATTTGTAAAAAGTTAATTTTTTACATATATCCCGAACATTATTCTCTGAGTTATACGAAAAGGTAGTAATTTGTGACTCACTTGATTATTATACGTGTTTGTCAATTAACTGACAACTACGTTTCATTCTGTTTGTCCCAGTTCCGTATGTGACATGAGTCATGACAAACTCATTTTAAAGTTGCACTATGGAATTTTTGCGGAGAACCTCTTTTATGATTCTGACCATATGAAAGGAAATGGGCAGAACTTTGAGACGGCACGGAGATGAACCAGTATATGTGGCTATTCTGGCCCATTATGATATAAAAATTGATCAACTGAATGGCAGCCAGGGGTTACTCTATGGTCATAGGTGGGGTGAATATGTATACAGGGAGTTATTGTATGGTCATGGATTATGTGAATATGTATACAAGGAGTGTCTATATGGTTATGAGTGCATTGTCCATGGTGAGATGTATAGTAATATAAAGAGTGGCTCTATAGTCATGTGTGAGGTGAATCAGTATACAGTGACTGTACGATGTATGGTTGTGGCCGATGTGACCGTATGAGCATTGATGTGGTGTATGGCTATAACGAGAGTATCTACATGGTCACCCGTGTGTTGTTTATGTATATATGGAGTGACTGTATACGGTCGTGGGTGGGATGTATATATGTACCGTGTGTGGCTGTATTGTGACAGGTGGGTGTATATGTATATATGTACTGTCTGTACGATAATGGGTGGAGTGCGTATAGAAATAGGGAGTGTGATGTTATAGTTATGGTAATGTGTATAGGTGTACATGGGATGACTGTAAGGTCATGGTTGAAGTGTATATATACATGCCTGGAGTAAGCTGGATGGCCATTGACGAGCGTGTGGGTTTATAGGGAGTGCCCTTTTGGAAACGGATGGGACATATATTTATATATGTTGTGGATATTTCATTGGTGGTGTCAGTGGCGGATCCAGGAAATTTTAAAAGGGGGGGGGGGGGCGCTATGTATTATTATATATATGATGCATAGCATCATCCGAGCCGTGAAGCGGCGAGTCGGGGAGAGAACGAGAGGGGGGGTTAACCCTCTTCTCGTAGGTGGGGGTCCAGGGACCCCCCCCCCGGGAAATTTTGCGTATACTACATTCAAAACGACGCGTTTTCCTGTGTTCTGGACCCTGTTTATATTGCTTTATATTAGGCCTATATGGAACGAGTGACAATAACATTCAGTACAATTACGATATACTATTGAAGGTTAGTGATGGAAGATCAAAGCTTCTTTGAACAGTGACCTTATCTTCTGAAAGTCTGTGCAAATGTGAATTATCTGGGTGACATGATGATTTTGGCGCACCGGACATGCCCATGGATAAGCCCCGGAATCACGGTCGCCTATGGTTTGGGCTGGTGCATGGGAGAATATTGTGTAATTCAGAATGAATAATTGCAAAATATGGCTTCTAGACAGTACTAGTATAGAGGTGTTTCGGCTGGTAATACAATGCATCTATCCAACCACTTAATTCCTCCATTGACCATGCTGATTTTTTCAGTTTTACTTCTAATAGCCATCAGCTTCATGATACACCAACAAAATAAGTCATCAATACAAGCCAAACGGGTGGTCCGATCACACTCCAATCACGTACGCGTTTTATTAGTATAAACACAGTTTCACCTAAAAATATCTGACACGGAACAGATTAACTAGTATTCCAATCCCCTATTCATCTACATTCTGGTTGCATCCATAATGT
Source organism: Siphonodentalium dalli (assembly GCA_032622095.1). Taxonomy (NCBI): domain Eukaryota; kingdom Metazoa; phylum Mollusca; class Scaphopoda; order Gadilida; family Siphonodentaliidae; genus Siphonodentalium; species Siphonodentalium dalli. The sequence continues at coordinate 21,726,038 of CP136065.1, forward strand.
TAATTAAAATATTGTATGTAAATCAATATCTGTTGTGTAAATGTTTGGGTTATGAATAAATATATGTTCAGCCAATCAACTGACTAATGACGATAACGACACATGGAAACCGATGTTTTGAAGGATGAGTTCGTGTCAGACTTTTTTTATTAAGCAATGGCAGATGCGTATTTGTCGTGACCTGAAGATGTCTTGTTATCACACATTTGTTCCAATTAGGGTGGCACAACATGTGATGGAAGATATAAACAATTTTAAATGACATGCATATATACCATTGGAAACGATCCAGCAATGTATTTCTATAATAATTCGAAAATATACTATGTACTTTACATGTATACCATATAGTAGTATGGCGTATGTGCCTTTAGATAATCTATTTACGATGATACTGCCGCCAGTGCGTTTTATTGTCCGGGCGTTGATCGGACTACATTGTATAACCTAGAGTGCACTGTAGACGACTCATGTTTATCAATCATTTGTTCTTTACATATATATAGATGGAATTGTCTAAATTTTGACTCCACTTTTAGAATTGCTATATTTATTTTTGATACATATTCAGTGTTGAAACTTCGGGCGCCCAAAACTTGGCGCCGTGCGAGATATTTTCCGACACTCCGATACAAAATGTCGCAGAAATTGTTTGCTCTGCATGGCGAAAAATAGCCCGCGGGCCTTCTTCTCGGGATGTTGGATTCGCCCCTTGCATGGCTATACATATTGCGTGGAATACCAAATTGAAGTCATTTCAACCCATTGTTAAAAATATATACGTTTGAGTAATGTAAAACATGTAAACTGCTATATTTGCATGCACGTTAGCAATATTCAGTGTGGAATCTTCGGGCGCCCGAGACAAATGGCGCCAGTACACCTCGCAAAAATTCCTTGCTCTGGCGAAAATAGGGGGGCGCGCGCCGGGGGCGCCCCCCTTGGATCCGCCATTGGGTGTATATGGAGTAGCTGTATGGTCATGGATGGCGTGTATGAGTATATAGTGAGTTGCTGAATTAGCATGTGTGAGGTGTATATGCAAGTATAGAACTTATAAGTGGTCGTGTGTGCGGGTATTGGTATATCTGGAAGGGCTCACCATGTGTATATGTATACCTGGATTGACTCTATGGTCATGGGTATGGCGAATGGGTATACATGTAGTGACTGTATGATCCATGGTGATATGAATATGTATACAATGAGTAACTGCACGGTCGTGAATGTGGTATACATAGAGTAACTATATGAGCATGTGTCGGGTGTAGGAGTATACCTTGTGTTCATGTATGGTGATTCATGTCTGTATCCTCATTTGTGGTATGTACGGCGGGTATAACCACGTATGGCTGCATGGTCAGGCGTACGTGTATACAGTGGGTGACTAAATTGTCATTTGTGTCGTGTTTAAGCAGATATGGAGTGGCTGAGGTAATGGCTTGGTTGTATGTGTGTACCTTGTGTGGATATCCACAATAACTAAAAATATGTTAATCAATAGAGAGGTCATGTCAGAGAGTTCTCCATCTTGATGGTGTTTATGTACAACGTGGGAACGTTAAACATGGAAAGCGATAGCCCGTGACGCATTATCACATAGTCATTCCATATATACATAAACACCACATACATAACACTATAGTCATCCACTATATGCATGCACACCTGGCCCATGACCATACATCCATACTCGGTTATACCCGTATATGCCACGGATGACCATACAACCATGAGTCACAATGTAGGCACACCGGGTATACTCATAAACATGACCCATAACCCAGGGTTTCCGCTATACCGGCAGGAGGTCCCCTTGACGGCCCCTTTCCCCTCGCCAAGTTTTCCCCTCCTGCCATACCCCAGGACATACTGCACGTCTATAAAGGTATAAAGATGTTTAAAACTTCTGAATTTTGTTGGAATAGTACTAAGGAATTTTAAAAGGTGAATTTATTTTATATCTTGTGAGTGTACACACTCTAAACGCGTTGTTAAATTGAAACATGAAGTGATCGGGGCTGACATCGCTAGAAGCTATGCCTTTGAGGCTGGTTAGTTACGTTGCGGTTAGTACCCGGTTATGTTATGCAAAAGAGCAGTATTTTAATCATACCTGTCATGTTTTATACCGCAAAATATACTGTTCACTTTGTAATAGCGCGAGAGAAAATCGCGGGAGTAGCCGCACCGGGCATCAAGGCATCTTACAACTGCTCACAATGAATACTCGTCGGCGAGATATGTAATCAGCCTTAATATATTCCGATTACGTTATGCATCCGAAATATCTGCCGGGTCTTCCACAGTGAGTCTTGTAACATTAACGAGCATGTTTAACTCGGGATCCAAATTACTGGTGTTCTTTCTGTACATGTACTTCGTAAATTAATTTATAACTAATAAATTTACTAGTTTTAAAGTTACAGGTACATGTATAAGGTTTGATAGCATTGCACTTGGGCAGAAATGGAACAAAACATCTGCCATTTCTACTCTCACATGATTCTATTGGCCGATAGAACGAAAGTAGTTCAACCAGTGCTAAAAGTAAAACAGGCTACTTTTACCTGGATTTTTCCCCTTGACGGCTACCGACCCCATTCCCCTACCCCCTAGCGGAAACCCTGCATAACCATATAGTCACTCCCTGTATACCCATTCACCTCATCATTGGTCAAACGATCATTCCATGTATACATAATTCGCCACACACATGGTCAAATACATTCAATATATACATCAACACTAGTTACACCACAACACTCCAGGATACATATGCACCTCACAAATGGCCCTATAGGCTATAGCCACTGACTTCATACACATGCCCTCAGCCCATCACCAATGGCACCTGGTATACTCTGACACTCATCTGACCTATAGTCATATAGTCAACTCGTGTGTACCTATCCAAAACATTTGTACATGATACATGGTCAATCATTGTATACATATCCACTTCATCATTGGCCATGTCACTCCCGTATCCCTATTGGTCACACCATAGCCGAATAGCCACTCAAGATATACTAATACACCCCAACCATGTCAGTATTGTCACTCCATGTATGCATATGCACATCCATGGCCATATTGCCACTCGCTATATACACATACCCCTCGCCCATGATCATACAGCCACACGTGTGTATACCTGTGTGACCCACACATGCCGCCACGAGTCACCAAGCAGGAACACGAGGTATACTAATACACCTGGCACATGGCCATTTAATCACTCCCACTCCATGTATACATATGCATTACGTTTATGACAATACACCCACTCCTTGTCTACCTACTCATCTCACCATTGACCATGCAGTCACTACATGTATACATATTCGACACACATAGTCGTATAATCACTTGATATATACATATGCAGGCTATGCAGCCCGCCCTAGACCACAGAGTCACTCCAGGTATACATATGTACATCTCAACAATGGCCATTCGGCCCTTCCAGATATACAAAAACACGACCACTCATACCTTCCATACTTGCATATACACCTCACAATTCAGCAACTGTATACTCATACACGCCATCCATTAGCATACAGCTAATCCCTACACACCCACCAATGATAATACATCCACAGGATATATAAATATATATCCCACCCGTTACCACAAGGACACCACGACATTATACAGTCACTCCATATATACATAAACAACACGCGGGTAACCATGTAGATACTCTCGTTATATCCATACACCACATTAATGCCCATACGGTCACATCGGCCACAACCATACATCGTACAGTCACTGTATACTGATTCACCTCATACATGACCATTGATCCACTCTTTTATTTGTATATATGAACCACAACTTTGAAAGCGATTGCAGGACATGCTGGAGCAATATTTACCATTTTCCATATTTTGGCGGCCATCTTGGCTGCCATTTTGAGCCAAAGTAAGAATTTTGGCTCCAGACAGGGAGTTGGAATATTCATAGGTAATGATATGCCTCACTTATATTACAAGGTTCTGTTCATTTCTTATTGAGATATGACTAGAATCCCAGTTATGTTTTTTTTGGTGAAATTTTATACCACGTTCTGTAAAATGAATATTTTGAGGGATTGGAAGGGGCCATGACCCTAATAATTGCATCTTTAATTGCTCCAATCATCAGTTAATATACAAAACACAAATAAAGTGATATTACTCAACCAGTTCCAAACAGCATTAACTGATCTAGAAGATATTTGTAAAAAACGTCATATATTCTACTTCCGGCAGTCATTTTGGTGGCCATATTGGATGGGGAGTTTCAATTTTGCCCTAAAATGTGTCATTATGTCTTAGTTTCACGCAAATATATACATTTGTATACATTTTACTAGATTTTCCCACTATAATTTGCATAACACTGACTTAGGGTCTTGTCTGAAAAACGGCGGCCACGATGGACGCCATCTTGTCTGGAATCTAAACGGCCCCTTTTTGTTCTTGTTAACATTGCTTAAAACTTGAAGTACATAAAAAGGAACAAAATTAGTGGGGTGAAGTTAAGTGCTGTGGGTGTTAGGGTACCCCTATTAGCTCCCGGACTATATATGTATTATATGATATGGTTATACGCATACATAGAGGATATGAAATGAGTGTTTCTCTCATATGATATTTATGAAACGAGTCTTAAGAATTTTCAGTTTTCTCGAGCCTCCGGCGAGAGAAAACTGAAAATTCGTGATGAGTTTCATAAATATCATATGAGAGAAACACGAATTACATATTCTATTTATCATATGACACCTATAAATTGATTATGATGTCCAAAACGCACACAAATCACTAAATAGCTGTATGACATCTGCAGCAAAAGGTTAATGTGATATCACTTCATTGCACCGGAAGCCCAATTACACCTGGTGAACTAGCAGAAATAATATGCACGCGAAGATATAGTGCGCTATTCTGTTCTCAGTTTGTGACATTATATCGTATGTTTATTAGATAAATACGAATAACATATTCTATTTATCGTATAACAATGTCCAAAACTATATATTTCAAGATTATAATTGCGAGAATTTCGGCATCGCGTTGATTCGTGTATTTGACGCGCACGAATTTGACATGCATTTAGTCAGAAATGCGGCTCGGCCCCCGGCTGCCATTCAGCCAATCAGAACACACTTTTTGTCAACAAACCAATCAAATTATCGGAAGGTGATATGAATTAGTAATTGATATGAAATTGATTTATGACATAGTTTCCAACATAAATAATGATTGAATCATATGATAAATGTATATATGCATATGTATACATTTGCATGTATATGACTACCGAGTCAATTGATAAATATGCTAATTATCGCAACGTATACTATATAACAAGAGTCCAATGTGTCCAAATGGTATAATTGGTTCATGTATCATGCCCGATTAGTTTAAAACGAGCCTGAGCTAAATCTGAGTCATACGAGCAAATGTTCTCGTTTGGGGGAAGGGTAAGGTTTTTAATTTTTCCCGCCCCAGTTCATACCACAGACACCAATGTTTGGCTTTCGTGACGCAAATTGAATGTGCTTTCACATGATATGCAAATTAATTCAACATTTCATCAAATGCGAATTCTACAATGATTGAAATGTGGTCGTTTGCCTGAATCGTCAAGAAAAAAAATGCTCGAAATGAAATTCAAACGAGCATGACGTCACGCATACGTAAAACTTGGCGTTGTTTTTCATTTCATTTTATGCAGCACTCAAGTCTAAACTATCGTGCGACAAAAAAACTCGTGGATCATTTCTCTTTCTGGTGTTTAATAACGAAAAGTTGAAATTGGTCATTTTCGAAAAATGACCAAAAATCGAGGTACATTTTTTTCTGAAAATCAGCTGCATCCAAAAAACGCGTCCTGTTACGTCTCTGCGAAAACCGGATCGTGAAACTTCAGTTATCGGCCTACAAGAAAACATAAGTGCCATAAATTCCCTCTCCGGGTGACACCTTGCCTCAGCTGACACCTGGACTATTAATTTCTTAATTAAAATAAAAAGCCTTCCTCCCTCATCCAAATTCCCATATGTAAATGGCCTGAGAACACAGGTATTTTTTTTTAATGGACTAAGTTATATGTAGTACAGTAATGCCATAAGTAATCAACTTCTTTAAGACACAGCAGAATTATGGGTAACTTTTCAGGATTTAGTCGGAAATATGGCTTGTTGCCATTCATCGGAAAACTCTCTCAGGAGAGCTTTCCGATGTTACTCTACCTGTAACTCTTGTTGGTGAAATGATTCCGTTCATTAATCAGTGATTAATTTTGGGATTAACGACGGACTAAAATATTTACATATACATAATAATAATAATAATAATAATATTTATATAGTGCCTATCCCCCGCAAGGGGCCCTAAGCGCTTTACACATTATATAAATACACAAGAAATGCACATGGAAAATAATCAATAGATATGTGGAATTATATATAATCAGATTTTGTTAGTTTTCTTTGTGTCAGGGCAGCGTCGTCGGAATATGTGAGTTTTTAAAGCAGATCGAAAATCGGTTAGCAAGCAAGATTGTCGCATTTCATTTGGTAGAGAGTTCCAAATGTCGGGACAGGCTACAGAGAAAGCTCGATCGCCGACGGTCAAAAGATTTGCTCCTTGAGGGGATAGAAGGGACGATTCACCAGAACGAAGTGTTCGCCGGGGAGTGTTTGGATATATCAGACTGTTAATATATTCGGGAAGGGATTCAGAGACAAACATCCGACGGAAACCAAATGTTGCTATTTTGAATTGTATCCGATCTTTGATAGCTAGCCAGTGAAGGTCGGCGTGCATGGTTGTTACGCTACAGCCTGTCCTTCTTATACATGTTAATCTGCGGAACACTGTTGGAATACATTGCATTGCAATACCAACATAATCATGTTGGAAGTCAGTATGTGTGCTGTTGATTCCATTGAATTGAGCAGGTGCAAACTTATATTTGATTTTTTTTCATAGATTGCATTTGAATCTGTACGAGGACGAGGCTATAGAGGAGACATAGCACTGGATGATGTCAAGATTGTTGATGGATCATGCTCCCAAGCGAGTGAGTGAATGGATATCATTTGGATGATCCTGAGAGCTACGTCCACTTAATGTTTGAATCCCCATATCACATTCAATACAACATATTTTATATTATACTAGCTGATATGCCAGCCACTGGCGGGATTGGAGTGAAGGAGTGGTTGCACGGGCTCGCGAATGATCCGAATCCACTGTCTGTGGCCTTTTATCCTTACACAGCAAGTTTGGGTTCAATCGGCCGTGCAGTTCTCAAGTCTATAGCGGACATATATACGAAGTCTCAAAATATATAATAGATGTCATTTGAAAGAGGGAGATCCAAGACATTGTATTGTCAACTTCTTATCCGGTCAAATAACTCAACTTATGCCTTGGCAAGGTCGGTAGGTGGGCAGTCGGGCGGGCTACCGAGCAGCTGAGCATACGGCTGGGCGCGAGACCATGATAACTCAATCAAACGTTGACCAATGTAATGATATTTGGTATATGTGTCTTTTGCAACAATATCTAGCTTGAGTTCGAAAACCATGTTTGTCCAATCTTTATACCATAATTATGGGATTTACTTTGTCTATTTTTATAGATTTTGATCGTTCGCTAACTCGTACAAACTTTGACCGATTTCAACGATATTCAGTGTATAAGTCTAGGATCACCTCTGGATGGAGAGTTGTCAAATTTTAACGATTGAAAAACATGGCCACCAGTGGCCATCTTGGATTTTACTCTTTGCATTACTAAATCCTTTAGCACACCATACAGAGCATATCTCTCATCCGATCATCACCAAACTGCATGTGGATCCTTGGGGTGACCTCTAGTTCGGTGTTTACCATTTTATTTTCGAATTCTGTTAAAAAACATGGCTGCCAGAGGCTATCTTGGATTTTACTAATTGTATGACTAAATCATTTAGCACACCTTACAGGTCACATTTCTCATCCAATCGTCACTAAACTTCATATGGATCTTTGGGGTGAGCTCTAGATGGGAGCCTCCCTTTTTATCCTAAAATCGTTTAAAAAAAATATGGCTACCAGCAGCCATCTTGGATTACAAATATGAATTCATCAACACACCTTGCAGCCCACATTTATTGGAATTATTTTTTTAAACTTTACAGGGTATTTTAGGATCGCCTGTAGATGCGAGCTATCGAATCTGAAATTTTTTCGATGAAAAACATGGCAGCAGTCAGCAATCTTATTTTTACCTGAGTTTATGGCCCTTAGTTCTGAGTTATGGTTCTTTAATACTTTTGTCTATTTTAGTGATTCTCGGTCAGACAGATGCACGTTTATGGGCAAAAAACTCGACTAAGCCATCTTTGATGAACAAACCTTGTTTAGCCCTTTTTATGCTAAATACTCATTGACAACTTGTTTTCCCTTAGGAAATATTCAGATAATAAGTTCAATAAGGTGTTTGTTATACCCCCTGCAACAAAGTTGTGGGGGGGGGTGGTATACTAGAATCAGCTTGTCCATCCGTGATCCCTCCGTGGGCACAAACTTGTGCGGAGTTTTTCTCAGTCATTTTTTTTATCATTTTCCATGAAACTTGTTGTAGACATCAACCACCATGGTACCTGCGATTATGACATATGTCGGACTTTTTTTGGTGGAGTTATCCCCCTTTATTTACTTAGAAAATGTTTAGCAAGATGCATTATTTTGTCCAAGCTTTTATTCCTACATTTTAGGTCATTGTTTTTGAAACTTGACACATATATTTAGTACCATGGAAACGTGTGCACCTGCAATTATGAGGAATGTCTGACTTTTTTTGGAGAGTTATTCCCCTTTTTCAACTTAAAACATTTTGCAACATGCATAATTTTGTCCGAGCTATTATACCTACATTTTCGGTCAATAGGTTTAGGATATTATGGTTAGGTGTTAGGTGTTGTGCACCTGCAATGGGAATCTGTTATTTTATTATTTTAACTTAATGTTTACTGACATGAAACATCTTAGTGTTTTAAAATAACAGGGGGTATCCTTAGTCCCATTGGGACAGTCACACCTCTAGTTGAATTTATTGTCTAAATATTTCCTTCCAATAAATTGGACTCCTTCTGTAACAGAACTGTTAAGTTTCACGGAATGTTTGTGAGACTCCCAGATTGCCATGGGAATTCCGTAAATATGGATAACCCGATAAAATACCACACCAACACACCACTTTCTTGTTATACACGTGTCCCATCTCAATTCTAAGAATTTTTAACATACAAATAACATTCCTGCCAGCCTAAAATATTTGTTTACTGGGTTGTGTAACTTCATCCTCATGGCATACCATGGAATTATAGACAGATTTGTAAAATGTTGCACATTTCTATTTTCCGGCACTCACAGTTCGTAAATGTAAAAGATGTTGGGAATTTGTCCATGCCTATAATAACAGTGTTGTTTATTGTATATTTGCTAATTTACATACATTAAAGATGGCGTATCTCTTTCTGGTCACAATTGCAACTTAATTTTTTATAAAACTCGATTTCAAGAGATCAAATACCCTTTTCTGCGAATAAAACACTGAAGATTTGGTATATTATTTGTCTATAAAAGCATAATAAAGTGGTTTATTCCTGTAACGTACAGTAAGGCCCTGAATAATCAAGTTTTTAACCACAGCAGAATTATGGGTAATATTTCAGGATTTAGTCAGAACTATGGCTTGTTGCCATTCAACGGAAGAACTCTTCGATGAATGGCAACAAGCCATAGTTCTCCCTCTTCCTATGCTCCGATTGTTTCGCCTAAAATTTCATGATTGATCTGTTCTAAAAATAGTATGTAAAACTGTCCCATAAGGTTGAATGTATAATACCTGAGAAATTGAAATAAAATCATAATTAATTGATAGAACCATTTACAGACAGATGTCTTTGATTCATATGTGTTATTTTATACCCCAGAAAATACATGTATATAAAACTTGTTATGAAAAGATGCACTGTCTTTAATTAAGATGAGCAGACGATTGTCTCCTAGCAACAGCTATACTCCGCCCCTAAGACTGGCTGTGTAATGATCCATTCCTCGGCTAATTCTTCGTGTCTTCTTTGGTTCTATTTCAGGTTATACTTCACCTTTGACATCCACCAGATTACCACTGTTCACTACTACACCAAGTAAGCAATTTATGTGAGAATTTTTATCATGCATGCGCATAAAAAGTGACCAAGAGCACTCAGTATCATGTGGTAAGAGAATTGGTTAGATCTGAGTGACATAGAAAATGTATCTAAAGCCCCCACTCTACGGCTGTTATTGTTATATAAGGGTTAGCCCTTTGAACTTGGTTGACCGGAAAATCAGCCAATACACAAACCGCCAACGCATTTGGTCCGAAATCAGACCAGCCAATGTACATGTACGTGATAGAAAAAGGGAATGTGGCGTCTATATAGATTGCAAAGGGAAACCTGGTGATAAATATTGATGAGCATGGCTTTATAGCAAGGCCATATATTTACTCAATACATGTATATTTCAAAGTCATTTAAATTTGATATTTAGTATTTTAACAAAATTTTAAATTGGAAAACATAATTGCCACAAACAAATGATGTAAATAAGTTTATTGTTATAATTTGCATAGGAAAACCTGGTGATAACTGTTATTGGGATTACATGGCATATAGCAGTAATGCCCTAAGTAATCGATTCCTTAAACACAGCAGAATTATGGGTAACTTTTCAGGATTTAGTCGGAAATATGGCTTGTTGCCATTCATCAGAAAACTCTCGGGGAGTATGAATAGTCAAGCTGCTGATCAAGACTACCCGGAAGTATAATTTGCCTAATTTATACTCAAAATTACGATTGGGGTCCTTTCATTCGATGAACCCAGGAAATATTGCCTTATGTGAATCTTATTTGGAGGGAATACCAGGGAATCTATAACTGATTTTGATAAAAAAAAAAAAAAAAAAGCCAAAGCTACCCTCGTGTGAGTGGTTTTGCTTTGGTTCGTTAATTAAGCTAGCGTATGATCATATTATTGTTACTAAGAAATTGTTTTGGATTAAAGTTATTTGGTTATAACCGAAAAGTCTGAAGATGATTTCTATAATGCGCGCAGCTTATTTATATAGTTAATTTGTATTCTAACTTTTCAGTTATATTAACTCATATTAAACTTTGTATTCAAACTTTTCAGTTATAACTCATATTAAACAAGAGTTATTTCTATATTAAAAATTTAATCCCAATATTGGTAAAAGATGACTTCACCAATATCTATTATATATTTTGGAAGATCTGTGTGTCTGTGTGTGTGCGTGTGTCTGTCTGTTTCCAATGGACTCGAAAACGGCCGAGCCGATTTCGATGAAACTTGCTATGTGGGGATATTTTCGGCCGGGGAGTGACATAGGCCTATTAATTTACCCGTGCGATGTGACCTTGAAATCGGGTCATTTCAAGGTCAAACGCACGAATATCACGGGGTTTTGATGAAACTTGGTATGTGGGGGTACTTTCGTATGGGGAGTCTCATAAGCCTATTCATTTGCCCGTGCGACGTGACCTTGAAATCGGGTCAATTCAAGGTCAAATCGCGAATTTTGATGGGATTTCGACGAAATTTGATACGTAGGGTTACTTTTGTCCACTGAGTGTATTGGACGGGTCGAGTCGTGACCCCGACCTGACCTGGACCTTCAAAATGATCAATTCAAGGTCAAATCGGGTAAAACTGGATGGATTTCGACGGGCACGTTTGTCGGGTACTTTTGTCCGGGCAGTGTTTTGGACTGGTCAAATCGTGACCCCATTTGACCTTGACCTTCAAAATGGACAATTCAAGGTCAAAGCCTGGACGAAGTCGGGTCACCTTCTAGTATTTATATATAATAGAAAAATTATACATTCATTGCAATCAACAATAATGTCTTGGTAACAAATGCCTGTCAATCACGCATCCAGTTCAACGGAAACTTTTTTCAATTTTCAAAAAATATTCATTGGTGGCCCAGTTGCAAAAAACGAAGCTCGCATCCCATATAGCACACCTATGTTGGGCCAACGTCATTTCTATCGTTGGGCCAACGTTGGGCCAACTATGGCTGTTGCCGCTGGCTCGACGACGGATCCCGTCGTCGACTCGACGGTGGTTCGACGTCGAGCCGACGTTGGTGCGCCGTCGGGCACCCGACGTTGAAACGACGTCGAACCAACGGTGAATTCCACTAATAATACGACGTTGGGCCAACGTCATTTCTATCAACGTTAAAAAACCCAACGTTGGGCCAACTATGGCTGTTGCCGCTGGCTCGGCGTCGGCTTGACGTCGGATCCCGTCGTCGACTCGACGGTGGTTCGACGTCGAGCCGACGTTGGTGCGCCGTCGGGCACCTGACGTTGAAACGACGTCGAATCAACGGTGAATTCCACTAATAATACGACGTTATGGCAACGTTGGGCCAACGTTGTGTTTGGGCATTGACAAGGACGGATCGAGGCTCCATTCGTAGGGACGATTCCCCTCACATTAGGGCGTCCTTATAAAAATTAACATCCGATGAGATACTTTCATACCAATAAATTTAAAGTCCCACATAATGTTTGCAACTTCAAAGTATTATAATTGGAAATAACATTCAAATTCACAAATATAAAACCAGAAGAAAATGAAACATATATAGAAAAAAAGTGTATGCCGATTTAAATAAAGACAAAATGACATGTCATTAGTTGTTGATTTTAAGAATCTTGACCATCTACTCTCTCTAAAGAAACATATTATTTTATTGGTCTCCTGAATAAAGTTATCGTTAGCTTAATATATATCCCTTTACCATACAAAAGAAATGTGTTTATTTCAGCTTAATTTGCGATTTTGTGCTCTCGATAATGTTGGGAACAAAATATTCAAACATTATATGGCTTTAAATTTTGGTCAGGTTACATCTTCTTCGAACATCATTATTCTGGATTTGATCTGATGTAGATGTGCAAAATTTGAAACGGCTCAAAGTACATATGATTAAATTAAACCTAGTAATTGCTCATTTACGTATCCGTTTTCTAATTAGTCCATAATTATATAAATTCAATGCATGTACACCAATTAATTTTATCTGTTGACATATTATGAAATGAGCAATTATTAAGCTTATTTGTATCTATGCACATATGTATGCCGCTTGTTGCATATGTTGGAATGATTTATCTGGGAGAAATTAAACCCATGGATCCATAAAGATTAATTTATGTATACAAAATCCAACATATTATATGAAATATAATATTTCCATCATTCCATGATCTATCATGAACTGGATTCAGTGTACTCATGGCTCATGCATATATGTATGCAGAAACTTGGCTTGTATGCAGCAACTGTTTTGTAGGACATTGATTGACAATTCTTTTGAAGAAATCATATCACGAGAGAAACCATTTTATATTCACCTCCTTGAATATCTGGAATTTACCATTTTCATAGGTTATCATTACGTTATCAATAACTGATGTATCAGATGTATAACTGCCACAACAAGATGAACACACATCATCCTTTCAGTGCCGATTATCGATACACCGATGAATGCCGAGTTTTTTTTTGCATCTGATTGAATGCACAACACAGGACAAGTAAGAATTTCATCCAAGTGAATAACCATAAACTGACGAATTCATGTCGTACATTGTGTTATGTCGGTCGCGCTGGTGTCAGTCATGCAATAATATTCACAATATAACGATGTGCAACACGATATAGACCATGCTGGAATACTGGTACATGTAAGTTCATATCCCCAAGCCGTTGATGGTTTCGACAGACGAGTAAACTTTGGTCGAATCCGATTGTATAGTACCGTAGCTTATACACAAAATATCCAGATCCAGAAACAGGATAGCAAGTAAATAAGTCCTGAAAGAAACAGAGAATAACGTTAGCCCAATGCATTTTCTGTGTGCAGCTTGACATTGTCACATACTGTACACATCTTGATATATAAGAACCAGACCAATCCTGGAAATTCCTACATGCATTTGCATGCACGAGAGTACTTTAATTATTTGACCGGTTGCCAATGATATATATAAAATATGTATGCATATGGTACTTTAATAATTTATTCGAACGGTTCCCGATAGTATCTAGATACTATACATTTGCACACGGTACGTAATCGTTACATATACTGGTATCGAGGAATTCGTGAGTTGGAAGGACTTGAGCACGTGCTGATGACACCGACGCCGGTAGGCGGGGGTGTTATGTGCACGCGAAGTTTTTCTCAACTCATGAATATCTCTGAGAACAGCAGGTAATTATCTTATGTACCCAATACCCACGATCGTCTCAATCAACCAATTGGTCACGGATTCTCAAAACTCGCTAAGCCTACGTACTGCTCACTCTCGTCGGTGTCAAAATCGGAATGGATATGCAGAACGGGGTTTGAGAACGGGGGGGGGGGGGGTAATATGTTTTCCCAACTTGACCAAGTTTCATCTGGTCTCCCATTCGATGCTGAGTTTGAAATCCAACACACTACCATTTAATAGCTATAATATAGTCTTTGTAGAAAATAATATAATGTACTCTAAATATTACATATCTGTTGGGAACCGAAACTATCCAGACGATCTCAGAAAGATTTTGCCTGAAATTCAACTTATGTTATTGAAAATTCCAAATCTTGAAATTAGCTCACCGCATAATAATGACCAAAACGTTAGGCATTCCATGGCTGCCACGATATTCATTAGAAATTTGGAAAGGTAAACTATCGAAATGATCTCAAAACAGATTTTGCCTAAGATGTTCAACTTATAAAGTTATTGAAAATTTAAAATGTTGAAATTATTTGGGGGGGGGGGGTAATACCTCGACCTCTATCGCCACATCCATGTTGCGATCACCCTAATTATTTGTTCTAACCCACAACCTCCCAGTGTGGGCAATCTTACTGTCAGGTCAGGGACATACGGGTAAGGTTGTCCCGCCCCATTGACTTTGACCAAAATGTTCAACAGTTAGGCATTTCATGACTGACACGACATTAATTTAAGTTATTGAAAATTCCAAAATGTTGAAAAGTTTGACAAAAATTGGAGAGGGGTGGTAACACCTCAATGTTCAAACCCCTGTCGCCACATCCATTTTTGCACACATTACCATATTTATTCCAACCCACATTGTCACAGATATTAATTCCTTACTGTCAGGGGCGTGCGGACAACGGGGTGGGGGCTTGACAACAGCATGTTGATAGCAGACCGCCTTTCTGCCAAACTGCTCTAAATGTAGGCCTACTGGTTAGAACAACAAACTATTTTAGTTGGTAGGTTGGTGAGCCCCAAGCCAAGTAATTAATTGATATGAATACCTCAGACAAAATATGGGATGGGTAATATTTGTTTATTGGTTAAAAATGCCCCATATCTATCGCCAAAATTATTTTAAAAAATCCAAAAGTTGTGCATGTCGCCACGTCCCACATATCCCCAAGAAGTTAAATTACCCGCTCAACAATAACTAATCATGTCTATTATTGGGGGTGGTGTTCAAATTTATGTTTTAGGGACACGCGGAATTTAATACAGTGACAACGTCCATTATGTAGTCATTAAATTTTGTCGTTTGTGGGGGATGCATCAATACACAAATTGACCCCAACCAAATACATAAATCCTAATATATTACTCAACGTTACGACTCTAGGCCTATACACTACAGCTGAAATAATTATTGTGACAACGTAATAACTTCCTTCCAACAGCTCCAGTCATGTGAACATTGACACAACGTATCAATATGACATGCTTCTTTGACGTAAACAATGTAAAATGATACGCACGTAATGTAAAGTTTGTAAAAGGAAATTATAATTTTTGCAACTATGGGTGTATGCCCATTGCTGGGCAGCGGAGCGCGTTTCAAACCCCTGTGACGTGAGTCATTGTAGAAAAGAGTTGAAAATTTCATGTCTGACACATCATTACTTGGTAACTTTAAGTACGTGTTTTCATTGTCTGATTTTCCAACAATCAGTACGAATATTTTTGTTTACACCTCCAGTATCATATTTTTTCAACTTTTAGACTTTAGTAAAAATTGTTGTCTGAAATGAACACCATTTTGGAAATGTTCCAGTCTTATTCAATTTGGAAATTGCCAACAGTTGAAAAGCCTGGGTACCGGTTGGAAAGTTTCAATGCAAAGCGGGGCGGGGGTGTGTAAATGGAAACTCGCGAAGGAGTTTGGTGTCTGGTTCAAGAGGAAATTCAGCGTTGACACACCATAACAAAGACCATGTAGCCACGTCACTGATTCGGAGACCATAAATAGGTACATGTACATATTTCAGAAACTAAAAACTTCCCCGGGAATCATACTCGAAAGAGCAGATAGACCCTTTCACACCTCAATATAAGACCCCCTCCGATTAAGTGTGTACTGGTAATCACACAAGAATGGCCTGGTTGACAAAATATTGATACATTGGCGTCATTTGCTCTGGTAAGTACTTCCCATTGTCATTTTCCAGCTGTTTTAAATTTTTCGCACAGAAGTGAAACGAACGCTCTTTATTTATAACATATCAGGAATATATAGACGAACACGGAACGCTCCGTGTAAATAGCTGATTTTTGGTTGGGACCCAAACATCGTGTTCAATCTTGTATTTGTTATGACGTCAATGCATCTTTCTGTAACATTTATTTATCGACCTATTTCGATACGGGGAAAAATCCACACGAGAATATTATTAGGTGTATTTTGGAGCGCAAACCGACAAGTGGATTTAAGGTACCGGTTGGAAAATACCGAATTAAGGGAGGTTGTTCGAATATAGTTACTTAGCATTTGGCAAACTCCATGCATAAATCAATCTCCTACATAACAGGGCGTCAGACACCGTAGCGAGGGGACTGAACTCTGGTTTGCAGCTTGAGCATTTTATTCAACGAAAGGGGGTGGTGCAATCGTAAATTCCTATTCTGGTAGTACACGTACACCCCCCCCCCAACAGCTATAAGCATAATAGCCTATTAGGGTATACAACTGAAAGTGGAACGGTGTCCACTGTCGTAGGCTGAACTTAATTATCCATGGAAATACATGACAGGGACGTGACTAGATGGGTTTCAGCGTTGGGGAGGGGTGCACCCCCCCTGTGCATTAGCATTATTCTAAATGGATCAGTAGTATTGTTGCCACAACCAGAAGAGGAACGGAATACACTGAGAACATTTTGAGATCCGAACCCGAAAATAGCAAACTCCTAACGTCTAGACTGGCCTCAAGAATTCCAATTGTTGTCCAACCTGAGACCCCCCCCCCACCCTAAGGACGTAAAGTTTCCAACTGATGCCATTTCAGTCAATTTTGTTTACCAAAAGTAGGACAATGTGCAAATGATGTTAATCAAACTACGATAACAATCTCAACCTATAATATTGTTGGTGTGACCGTGCGAAAGTTCCAATTAATGTTGTGTCATGTATGAAATATCCATCTGTTGACAATTTTGACCAAAGTTGTGATGGGGTGGGGATGTGAGACACCCGTGCAACACCCCTGCCGCCATGTCCCTAAATCCATGGATCGTGAAATTTAGATAGTAATTAGAATGACATTTGCTTCCTCGTACAGTCGGATGCCATCACACGAAACTGACATAAATTTATTTGTTTTCGTTTCTGAGAATTGAAGGGTTAAACTTCAAATTCAAACTTTAAGTTGGTTGTGGAGGAAATGAATCGGACGACGCACGCTTATCGTTGAAATTCCAAGTTATTCGGAATGATATTCTCAACTAAAGTACTTACCGTACTTCTTCGGGTCCCTATAGCTGGTGATGGTGTTCCGTGGTGCATTATCCAAATAATAAACCAAAAGCGTTATTTGAAAAAGAAACACGCGACCAGTTAAGAATGACGTTAAAATGACGCTACGACGTAATCGACCGATTTCTCCACACTATGACCAACGTTGGGCCATCGTTGGTCCAACGTCGACATCTAACGCACCTACTAACCTCACATATCGCCTAACGTTTTCAACGTCGGGCCAACGTTAAACCAGCGGTAAAACCAACGTTGCCCCAACGTTGGTTGTCCAACGTCGGGCCAACGTAGCCATGTTTGAAACGCGCAAAATCTGACGCATGTCGACGTTGCGCCATCGTTGTACCAACCACAAAAGCCGACGTTGCGCCAACGTAATTATTCCAACGCAAGTCGACGTTGGGCCATTGTCGTACCAACCACAAAAGCCCACGTTGGACCAACGTAATTATTCCAATGCAAGTCGACGTCGGGCCATCGTCGGACCAACCACAAAAGCCGACGTTGGTCCAACGTAATTTTTCCAACGTTGGCCCAATGTACGTGTGCTATCTGGGATCATGTCAAACATGTGTTGACCGGCATGGTATAGCAAGGTCAGCTACTGGGCAAGCCTGAAAATAGTGTGTCGGTCATTTGAAGAATGAAGTCCCCACAGGGTGAATTTATTGAGTTATCATGCACAGCAGGTTAGCATCACCTCTTGGGATATAATTCTGCTTAGATTTCATCTTCAGGGAGGTATCTATAGTCAAAAATTAACATTGTTTTAGTTATATTTTCCTTTCTGGGAAGTATCTATATACCTTAATTTGCAGAATTTTTAGTCGAGTTTTTTTCCAAAACTCGACTTATAGTTTGATGAGGGACGGTGGGCGGCGGACGGGCTGGCGGCGTGTTTTGCTTATAACTCAACCGTTTATTGACGGATTAAAAAAAAATTGGTGTGTGAGTACATATCCATGCCCGTAAGCTGCAGACAAAAAATCGGGTTCGTCCGCACATTTATTACAGAGTTATGGCCCTTTGAATTTTCAGCTCGTTAGCGCGATAACTTCAACAAACGTTATCCGATTTGATTGAAATTTGGTATATAGGTGTATTCCGAGAATATCTCGGATGAGTTCGAAAACCGGCCTCGTCCGATAAAATTTGATAGAGTTATGGCCCTTAACTAGTCATTTTTCACGAATTTTCAGCTCGTTAGCGCGATAACTTCAACAAACGTTATCCGATTTGATTGACATTTGGTATATAGATGTCTCCCAAGAATATCTCGGATGATTTCGAAAACCAGCCTGGTCCGATAAAATTTGATAGAGTTATGGCCCTTAATTAGTCATTTTCCACGAATTTTCAGCTCGTTAGCGCGATAACTTCAACAAACGTTATCCGATTTGATTGAAATTTGGTATATAGGTGTCTCCCAAGAATATCTCGGTCGAGTTCGAAAACCGGCCAGGTCCGAACAAATTTGATAGAGTTATGGCCCTTAATTAGTCATTTTTCACGAATTTTCAGCTTGTTAGCGCTATAACTTCAACAAACGTTATCCGATTTGATTGAATTTTGTATATAGGTGTCTCCCAAGAATATCTTGGACGAGTTCGAAAACCGGCCTGGTCCGATAAAATTTGATAGAGTTATGGCCCTTAATTAGTCATTTTTCACGAATTTTCAGCTCGTTAGCGCGATAACTTCAACAAACGTTATCCGATTTGATTGAAATTTGGTTTATATCTGTCTCCCAAGAATACCTCGGACCAGTTAAAAAACCGGCCTGGTCCGATAAAATTTGATAGAGTTATGGTCCTTAAGTAGTCATTTTGTACGAATTTTGAGCTCGTTAGCGCGATAACTTCAACAAACGTCCTCTGATTTGTTTAAAATTTGGTATATAAGTGTCTTCCAATAATATCCTGGACGAGTTCGAAAACCAGCCTGTCCCAATAAAATTTGATAGAGTTATGGCCCTTAATTAGTCATTTTTCGTGAATTTTGAGCTCGTTAGCGCGATAACTTCAACAAACGTCCTCCGATTTGTTTAAAATTTGGAATAGACATACTTGCCAAGAATATTTCGGACGAGTTCGAAAACCAGCCTGGCCCGATAAAATTTGATGGAGTTATGGCCCTTAATTAGTCATTTTTCGATTTTACCTATTAATTAGTCTACCGATACTGATGCACACCAATTGGCGGTAGCCACCGGCGGTAAGCCACCGAAAACGAGACACAGCATCTCTGATGCCACCTCTTGTTTTTATTGAGGTGACTATTGGGTAAACATAACCATGCAACTTCAACTGGGGAACTACAATCTGATCCTAGCTCTCCCATAGCAGTTTAGGCCTGAACAGAATGAGGTCCTCAGAGGGTGAATTTGGTGATGCTAGCCCCACCATATGGGATTACATCACTACTAAATTCACCCACTGGGAAAAATGACAGACACACTATTTGCAGGCATGTTACTAGATGGAGACTGGCTTATATACGGTACCATAAGTTTTTGTGCTTGCATCCTATAAATTTACATTTGAAAGTGGATTACTTGAATGGCCAGATATATCCATGGTATCT
Organism: Siphonodentalium dalli; assembly: GCA_032622095.1. NCBI lineage: Eukaryota > Metazoa > Mollusca > Scaphopoda > Gadilida > Siphonodentaliidae > Siphonodentalium > Siphonodentalium dalli. The sequence goes on from CP136065.1 coordinate 21,746,503, forward strand.
TGCGAGAATATTTTAGCGAATTTGTAGCTCTGGGTCAAGCAAATGAAATGTCAGGTTCATTGGACTATCTTTTTTATTTGTTCATGTATATTATTGCCAAGCGAAACATTTCTGTCCTGGGCAACGTATGGCATGAGCTAATATAGCTATGACATGTATGCCTTAGCAGTATACATGATATGAACTAGCGAGGAGTTGACTTTGTAAAAATGGAACAGAACATGTGTAGCACGAAATTAGGAGACTTCTTAAAATTGCCTACTTCACAAATATTTTGAGTGCATTTCAGTGTATATTTCGCGCTATGTAAAAACGTGATTTGACCGTTAGTGATGAAGCGAAATAATGTATTTTATAGTTGTCAAATACGCACTAAAAATAGTGTCAATTTTATAAGGAAAATGTTATTACAAAATCTTATTAAAAATGGATATTCCCCCCATTTATGATTTGTGTTGGACCACTTATTATGGAATATTTCCTAAATCTATACCTAGGCGTCCAGACATGGCGTCTAAAAGTTCGAGATTACTAACATATGGGGGATGGAATGATGTATTACCTGTAGAAAAAAAGGCTGAAGCTGGGTTATATTATATAGGTTACGAAGACAGGGTCAAGTGTTTCCAGTGCGGTGGTGGTTTATTCAATTGGAAAAGTGGAGAAATACCCCTTGATAGGACATATTACCCTCAATGTAACCTCGTTCGATTCTTCGATTTCGTCAAGAGAGACTGTGGCTTCGGTACAAGTTTCAGTCAACACCTGAGTGAGAGTCAAATAGATGCACTTTTGCTGAAGAGGACACAAACAGACGCGATACGCCCGACGCTACTATTGATACAAACCACACGTCGTTTGCTACTTATGATAACGAAATAACACGTAATGACCCGTGCATTATATGTTTGGATGGCCCAAAAAATATTTGTTTGCTTCCGTGTTCCCACGTTTGTTCGTGTAAGATGTGTGCAGTAGCGCTAGAAAAATGTCCTGTATGCAGACAAAACGTAACTGCTATGACGAAAGTTTTCTTATTATAAGGATATTAATGGTAGCCATTCAAGGTGAAAACAAAAATGGACTCTGAACGTGTATCAGAAAAGTGGGATTGGTTGGGTCAGAAGGTTCCGAGGTCCGAAATGGTGTATTTCTGCCAGATGTTTATAATCTATATTGAAATCATCACAGCTATTGTAAATTTATCACTAGATAAGGAGCCTAAAACTTTATGGGTTTCTCTGTTGAGTTCTGGTATTGGTATCGCCCTGCCTACACCTACAATAGTTAATAAGCCCACCCCGGTACGAGTATAAAAGACATAACATTTTAAATATATGTTTACTACACCGAAATGGTACGTTATACAAACTTTGTTATTTCTGGCAATATGGGTTTTAAACCCAACCTGGTGCAGCTTACTAATAAATTGTGTAATACTGTATACAACTCTAAAATAATGATATGGAAAAATAGATTGATCGGTGGATGTTGCTGGGTGTACAGAAATGGTCAACAATTATTTCAAGAACCTGTAATACATTTATGATTAATGTGTGCAATACACTCAGTTAGGTTCGATAAAGTGTGAAATATAGATATTTATCAATGATAATATGGTAAATGAAGAGCGTCATACCTATCGACGTATGATGCGAAAAGACCACCCTGCTTTGTATCTCTATCGCATTGACTCGTTCGGTCCCAATGCATGATCTCGTAAATTTTGATGATGGTGTATTCTTTTTCTAAGGCCATTTCAATCTCTGGAATAGCCCAAGTCCCTGTAATCTCCCTCAGTCTGTCATTGTGCTCGCATGGGGAAGGATTTTCACTTTCCATACAACTCCTGCATAGACCGAATTTCAGCTTACCATTCGACCTGAAGATTTAAAAAAACAACTTAGGTTCGTGCTTTGTGAGTGGTAGTGCTAAGGGATGAGAGGTAAAATATTATAATAATATAGCGAGTGGGTAATATAGAAGGTACGATATGTTTACCTAACGGGTAATACAGGATGAAACAGTCCTCTCGGGGGCAGTACTTTCACTCTGGCTATTCCGAAATAAGCTGATAGGTCTTTGAAGTCTGTGTATATCCTGGTAGGGTGTCCAACTGGGTATTTAGCGTATTTGTTCTGAAATGAGTATTACATCATTATATGAGTAATGAATACATTTGTTTTTTTTGAGTAATGAATGCATTTTTTTTTTTTTTTAAATAAATTAATTAAAAATTTGTTTTATTTTGTTTCAATAGTTATGTATGTAACCGACTAAGTCACGTACCTGGTATGGGTATAAGCTCGTATAATCTTTATATAGTATCGTCTCCTGATTCTGGACGTTGTGCATTAATTTTACAGCGTTAGTCCTACCTAAAGGAATAATTAATACATTAAATAAATATAATCGATTAAGAAAATCGTATGAGTAAATTTTTATGTAGGATGTCAATTTTTTAGATAATATGAGTGATGTAACGTACCTCCGTAAAATGCATCTCTAGCTTGAAGCGGCGGCATAGTATCTGATTTTGCTATGAAGTCTTTTATACGTGGCAAAGATGTCTTGACTGAATCCCATTCATGTCCCCAAATTGTAACTAACTTAAAACCGGATGCTCTAATGAATATTTCATTTTTCATCGTCATCATGTATAAGTCGTGCATATAGTAAGTTTAGTCAATGGGTGCTTTTGTTGATGTCTTTGCTTGTCGTAGAAGATTTTGCAGCCGTGATATACGCAACCTTTTAATTAGAAAATAATAGCAATTATTACACATTGGGATTCGAATAATGGTTGAAAATATATTTGTCACAGACGTATTTAGAAGGCTTTTTTTTCCTATATTTTTACAATCAGTATAAAGAGCGTTTACTCACCATTAAATTCGAAACAAGTGTTGGTTTCTGCGCAGAAGCCATCAACCTTCATTCTCGAGCCAGGTAGTTTCATTTCTCCACCATTTCTGGCGTGTTGAATACGTATACCTCTTTGTTGAGCTTCATAATCTAACCAATGTATTGAGGTTAAGGAATGATTTGCTAGAGGCGTAGTCTTCACTTTAGCTAATGGCGAGCTGATGAATCTCTCATCGGTGATGGTATAATTATCTAGAGGGCGCCACTCATCATCTATTAAAATTTTAATCTCATCATTCATTTTGGTCATTTTGATATCTCTTAACTCTGTACCATCCTCATCCGTCAGATTAACCTCGTACGTTTCTTCCAGGAATAGAGTTTTATAAGCCGCCATACATGCACCCGATATGGTGGTATATTGAAAGGGGTCAACATTATTCTCTGTGACGTCCAAAAACATTTTCCGAAATGACAAACAAGATCTTCTTAATATATCCACGTCACTTTGACAATAAGCCATTAATTCCTCTCGGAGATTGAACACACATTCTGTTTTGCTGTCTAACCATCTCAAAAATGTATTCCTGTTATCCGTAGACATGGTGTCTGCGGCGTATTTGGATGCGTCCGGATAAACACCGATATATGCCTGGTTCTCCTCTGTATTGAAGTAATGCGGGAAATAACCTGAAGGGGGGAGAAATATATTAAAGTTTAAATTTTATATAGTAATACAAATTAACCCTGATGCATTTAGACGGCTAAACTGTTTATGACTGATGTGACAATATTTAGGTCTATGGAGGTTGTACACACACACATTTAGTTAAAAGTATTCTTACCTTTTTTGAGCTCCTCCAATCCGAAACATTTAGGTAGTTTTCTTAGAGCCATATTTAAAAAGTTCAAGGAATCAATGAGCCGTATGTTGTGTTTGGCTGTTAGCAACATAATCTTGGAACCACTGTATATAAGGTTCGTTGGATGTGTTCCTCTATCAATTAGAAAGTCCAACAGGAACACAGCGTCATATGCTTTTGAATTGTGAGCGATAACTGTAAAAAAATTATGTGCTTTATTAAATAACCATTCGCCGAATTCTTGTAAGGTAGTGGGACCTCGAGCCGTAAAGCATCTTTTACCACAACCGTCACACGGTGTCGAAACGAAATCACCGTCCGGACCTATTTTACAACATTTTTCACAACGGGAACCACAGTCGTTACATTGAGATAGTTCATTAACTGGTTCATCTTGGCACAAATCACAAGCAGTCTGAGCCACCACTAAATTAGGTATGTGTCTATTCAGACCACAGTAAGGCAATTTGCAAGCCAAGCATCTGAAAATAAACAAACAGTTTCGCTTTAATATATATTGATTACCACATAGAGGTATACTTCTTTGATTTATCAGGTACATACTGCTTCGATTTAGGTATAAAAACCAATAAATCAGGATATCACTGTATACCACACTAGCTTTATATCGCCTATAACTCCTCGCAGCCGGTGAATAATTGGCTGTGTGCATTAAGCCTGTCTCTGCTAGACTGCATGCGGTTGGGGGTAAGCTGCGCATAACAGGTGAATTATTGGCTGCGTTGTGTGGAGACGTCTTATACCTTCGTAAGGGGTATGTTTGCTATGTATGAATATAATTTCGATGAGTGGGAGATTTATCAAACTGAGGCACGGTGGTCTTAATTTGTTAACGGCCGTGGTACACATTAGTACAATTTATAGAAACTTACTGCAAACAAGTGGTGCAGGTGTCCCCATTAACACAGATGGCACAAGGACTGGACTTGTAGCACTCCCCAGGTTCTAACCATTAAGTTGGAATTCTCGGAAACACGTTGATGAAATTTATTGTACAAATATTTACAACATCACATCAGGCGGCCACGGAGAAAAATATAATAACATGACTTCTCGCTATCTGAGCAAGAGTCGGAACAAGAGTCTGTCCCAGAGTTTGGTTCTCCTAGTATATATCCGCTGAAAAGGACAACGCCCCTAGCCCATCAAATGTCGTGATTGCTGGGAACATGTGTCGCTTACATCAAACCAGATGGACAATTAATAATCCGCTTTGACAAAGCATTTAACTCCAAAAGTCAACGACCCATAATTATAGGTCATCCACTCAGAGCTATAATTCCCAGCAATTTAGGACACCAGACTTATCAGCTAAAGACATTGAACTTTCAGCTAAAATTAACCCTACTTACCTAACTCGTAGTGGTCGAAAGTATTACATAACTCTCATCACCTTTTTCAAGATTTTTGTCCTAAGACAAAAAACTTGATAATTCCGTGAGTGGAGATCCAAACTATCCCATTTGGAATATACATTTAACACAATAAAACATAAATTTTAACACATGAATGTCATAATCCGAATCGTCGATAGCAGGAATTGTTCCGAACAGGAGAATGGCACCATCCTGGAATATTAGCTTCTCATTCCGTGTTGGGAGTCAATAGTGGCCTCCCTATTAACTCCGTTCGTCCTGGCTTCATTCCGAATATCCAGCGATTCCAGATCCAAACGATAGAGGCGTCGATCCCATCGTCATAGCTTTGTTCAAATAATCGCCTTGTGTCGGTACGAAAATTGGAATGAATTTCAATTTGACCTTGAATTCGGGCGACATTTGACAAAGGATCAATATGGTTTAATATCCAGAATTTGACTTCATGTGGAGGGTTATATTTGCCTTGTTTCGATACGAAAGATGAATAAAGTTCAACTCGATCTTGAATTTGGGCATAAATAAAGGTTCAATACTGTCTAGTTGAAAGGACTTCATATACGTTGTGTAAGAACTGAAATGAATTATCTGGGTAATGTCAATAGCGTTACAACACGCTTATACGTGTAGAACACGATTTCAACCTTGAAATGACAATCTAACCAATTCACATTTTAATTTGGCTCCAAGCTTCTACAAATACGAGCATGGTACAAAACGATCTTGCACAAATGCTCTATCAACTGAGATTTTAGAAATCTTTGGCACTGCGTGTCGAATCACGCATGTCACGTAAAAATCGCTATCCATTAACCTGGAATGCCAAACTAAACATCTCCCTGTAAACCAGCATGTAACTTAATGCTCTATTACATACACGTTTTACAACATCATTAGCGCCGACAAGTTAAATCTCGTCATTTGTGTCAAAGCACAATTCCATAAACTTGGAATGCCAAATCAAATATCACGGGCCCCGTATTTGGGCATACCCGTCGAGTAATCTATAGCTTGTCATCTAGTAACTCTAACAACTATCATGTAACACCCACACCAAATTACGGACATTTTACATAAATGTCAAATATTTCATATATAGTTATTCCTTGTGAAACAACGGAATAAAATGTACAACCCCTGAGACAATTTGCTTTGGCTCCAAGCTTCTACAAATACGAGCATGGTACAAAACGATCTTGCACAAATGCTCTATCAACTGAGATTTTAGAAATCTTTGGCACGGCGTGTTAAAATCACGCATGTCACGTAAAAATCGCTATCCATTAACCTGGAATGCCAAACTAAACATCTCCATGTATACCAGCATGTAACTTAATGCTCTATTACATAAACGTTTTACAACATCATTCGCGCCGACAAGTTAAATCTCGTCATTTGTGTCAAAGCACAATTCCATAAACTTGGAATGCCAAATCAAATATCACGGGCCCCGTATTTGGGCATACCCGTCGAATAATCTATAGCTTGTCAGCTAGTAACTCTAACAACTATCATGTAACACCCACACCAATTACGGACATTTTACATAAATGTCAAATATTTCATATATAGTTATTCCTTGTGAAACAACGGAATAAAATGTACAACCCCTGAGACAATTTGCTTGGCTTATTTGGTTCACATAGCTAATTATATATGGGTTTTTAATACAACCTAAATTACATTATTATATATGTTATATCCCTTTAAAACAATTCAATGGTTCACTATACAACTTTTATTTTCATGACCTCAGACAACTTTTAAACGAAATGCGTAAGCTAATTTTTTTAAATGTATTTCCAGTTCATCATTCTATGTCCCTTTAAACTTAAAATCTACAGACAACTCCTAACTTATAATTTCAGGAACTCAGACAACTCCTAATTTGAAAATATGCAAATTTGTTTTGGTAACGCTCGATGTGACACAGAACGGATGTCGTACTATTTATAAACAGGCTCAGGCCTACACGTTCATCTTAATACCGGTATTGAGATAGGCTTCACAACACTAATTATCTCGAGACTGGTCAATTGATGGCCATGAGAAATGTTTTGTTCATGCCAAATTGGTCATACACGCATGCAGCTTTAACGGGCCTGCATACTCGACCACTGTGGGTGGACAACGACTTAATTAAGTTAGCATGCATGCATAATCTTCAAAGGTCAACTCAGTCCCCTGTACAATTACTATGTATTGAATCGTGTTTGGAGGACCTTTGCTAGACTTTAATTTTCATGCCCTGGGGCAAGGTTTCATTTCTATTGAAATATATTCACCGGACATCTGCTGTGGAATGTTTTGGGCTAAATATGGGTACAGTGCATCGCCTCTCATAAGATCATTGTGTCAGTTGTGTACAGTTTTCTGTGGGGTGGAGATATTTCTCCTGTTTTCAAGGAATGTTTCATCTTATTTACTCTGGTTCCAATGTTTTTAAACAGTATAATTTTCATGGAATTAGTAGGACTATTTTCGGATCCATTTAAATTCCGTTAAAGGTAAGTTCCTTTCTTTGTTTCTATTCTATTCCGTGTATTCGGTGCCGTCAACAAACATTTTAGACATGCTGGTAGCATGTTAGTCTGGTTTATTACTTACAGACACTCTCAGAATACCCGGAACATATTTTATTATGGCATAATCAATTTTCTAGCCATTCTTTTCGTGTATGGGCATACCATAATTGATTATTCAGTTACATTTCTGACTTTCCGACTTGTCAACTCTGATCCACTTTGGTTTGTTCGAAACTTGAACACATTAAAGCCATTTTGATAACGCCCATATACAATGGCGATACATGTACAGCGATCTATCTATTTTTAAAATCGACATTTTAACCCAATCCGGGTGAGTCATAACACAAAATACCACTGACCATCCGTGTAGATATTCTTGCAAAACATTGGAATCATTTGGCTAAATTGAACATTCCCAAACCATACTTCAAACTTCAAGTGACTATAATGTCTGTAATTTAAAATTTTCCGAATTACTTCAACTAATTTCTTTTATTTAAAGATATATCTCGCTGGACGCAACCAGTTTTCTTGACAAACTGTCATAAATGACCAATGTTTTCGAATTGATAATCTGAGCACAATCAAACTAATCTTAATTCACTGACAGAACAATTTCAACAAAATTCCCAATCATAATTCGTTCAAAACCAGAACTCACTAAAATCATGAGGATTAACTGGAAAAAATGCTAAAATTAGAAATAAATTTAACATATCTATATAACCTGTATACTGGTGTAACAATGTAATACCTGTTCAACCAGAATTTCCAAGAACATTTTTTTGTTTTTGACAAAATCCTACTATATATATACCATAATAGGCTTCAATAAGCACTTTCTAAATTACCTAACCATAACTTGTGCCAAATTTCTTTATCTGGAAATTTTCAACTAACTCCAACTTGTTTGAAAACAAGCCGACAGACAAACTAACTGTGTATTCACTACATCTGTATATATATGCATCATTTAATAATTCACTGGAATCTCTTTCCGTGTAGATTGTAGCATCAATCTTATCAAATTTATAGGAAACCATATAGCGATGGACACAAATATAATTCCAGCGATTATTTCTTCTAGCTGATAACATTTTTCAATTTTAATTATTAAGGCAAATTTGCAAAATTTTTTAGACCAGCGTCCATGTAACTAATAATACCTCGAAAACCAAACACTCTTTATTTCAAATCGACGCCAGCTGTCGACGCAACTATTTTTGAAACAACAACTTGACATAGAAAACTCTGACACAACAGTAATTTTTAAGCATACCTTATATAGAATAATTGACGCAACAATTTAAACTATAACTGTATATTCCCTGAACAACTTTTTTGCTTTAACCACATTTTGTTCAATTAGGCTATTCACACCGAGCGTACATGTAACAATAATACCTCGAAAAACAAACAATCTTTATTTCAAATCGACGCAACGATTTTTGAAACCCTTATATGGAAAAATTGACGCAACAATTTAAACTACAACTGTGTATTCTCTGAACAACTTTTTTGCTTTACCCATATATTGTTCAATTAAAAACTAATATAATCGACAGATTACTCGATGTGAGAATTTTCTTCTTCACAATATCTATATCATGCATAATTTGTCAGATTTAATATTAGTGGCCAATTTACAAACAAATTTGACCAGATATAATTTATTTCAAATTGACGCAACAATTTTTGAAACAACAACTCGACATAGAAACACACTGAGACAGCAGTAATTTTCAAGCATACCTAATATGGACAAATTGACGCAACAATTCTAAGCCAAAGATAAATCTACCTAATGTCTGAGGGGTTCAAATTGACGCAACAATTTTTGAAACAACAACTCGACATAGAAACACACTGAAACAGCAGTAATTTTCAAGCATACCTAATATGGAAAAATTGACGCAACAATTCTAAGCCAAAGATAAATTTACCTAATGTCTGAGGGGTTCAAATTGACGCAACAATTTTTGAAACAACAACTCGACATTGAAACACTGATACAACAGTAATTTCTAAGTATACCTTATATGGGAAAATTGGCACAACAATTTTAAACCAAAGATAAATGACCTAATAGCTATACGGGTTGTGAACCAGGTGAACCAGCCAATGAATTGCAAATTGCCTCATATATACCTTATTTCGTCCATTCAGTTTCCTCCATATTTTTCTTCCGTGACCACCTGTCCAAGAATTCCAAGAAATGTCCTGCTAACTCGGCACCATCTCTGGAATGTAGCACTCCCCAGATTCTAACCATTAAGTTGGAATTCTCGGAAACACGTTGATGAAATTTATTGTACAAATATTTACAACATCACATCAGGCGGCCACGGAGAAAAATATAATAACATGACTTCTCGCTATCTGAGCAAGAGTCGGAACAAGAGTCTGTCCCAGAGTTTGGTTCTCCTAGTATATATCCGCTGAAAAGGACAACGCCCCTAGCCCATCAAATGTCGTGATTGCTGGGAACATGTGTCACTTACATCAAACCAGATGGACATTTAATAATCCGCTTTGACAAAGCAGTTAACTCCAAAAGTCAACGACCCATAATTATAGGTCATCCACTCAGAGCTATAATTCCCAGCAATTTAGGACACCGGACTTATCAGCTAAAGACATTGAACTTTCAGCTAAAATTAACCCTACTTACCTAACTCGTAGTGGTCGAAAGTATTACAGACTGGTAATCGTCGCATTTGTATGGTGTAGATTGCGTGGCTTCCAAATCGTAGAAAATAAACTTCGCTCCTTTTTTGGATTTTTTAGGCACTCTGATGAAACAATCATGGTCTCCGGTCTGATAGACGTTGCATGAGTTACATTTGTATTTGTAACATACGTGTTCAGACACACTGCGTTCACTGAGCTTGATAATTTTAAAACACTTGATACATTTCTGGTATTGTTCACATTGCGGCTTTTTCCCGCTTTTATGACGCACGAAACAGTCCATAGATCTACACGTGACGTGACATTGGCGACATGACATTTTATGTTCTACAACACATTTTTGTGTTTTACACGTTAGGCAATAGCTTTCACAGTGATGCAATTCTTTGTTTTGGAATGGTTTCAAGCATAATTCACAAAAATATGATGTTGAATAAAATCCAGTAATACTGACGATAGAATCAAAATGTTGATCGTGGTAATATAAGAACACATTGTCCACTCCCTTTGATCCGGACCTGATAATTTTATTTCCTGCGTCAGAACCTATTATAACAACATTGACATCGAAGTAATCCTCGAAGAAATGTAATTGTTGGAAGTTTCCTTTCTCGTTTATTGGAAGATTTAAAGTTTCCAATAGTCTAATGGCCGCATTCTTTTGTTGTGATATTTTAGAGTTGGTCAGATTCTTGTAATATGGTTTGGATACTTTATGGTATTTCATAAAAATGTCCAAATTAGACAACTTGGTTTCTTTCAAAACAGTCCATTCTTCATTGGTTACTGTACATTTTTTAGCCACAGCGACCACGATGGCACGGTTCATCATCATTTCTTATAGCGACTATACTATTTTTAGTAAACACTGACTTCGGTCCTTCCAGAGCGACGTATTTTCCTCCATTAGGTGTAATTACGGATCCTATGCTAATATTAAATGTATTATCCAGTTTAATATTTTCGTGCGAATTTAAAACTAATGCAATATGATCCATTATGACTTGAGGGGTCAAAGAAGACCACTTCCGAAGACCGGAAGTAACGGGTCGGTCTAAATCGATAGTACTGAGTGTGAATCATCCGTAATCTTCGTCCCGGTGTGGTATTAAGTTCAATACGTAATCGAACATGTCGTGTAGAATATCCTGTAGTGATAATAATGTCTGTCTGTGTAATTGATTTTTGAATTTGATTTCATATATATTCTCATATGCAGAATGGTTAAGAAAAGATTTGGAGGCGATTTTGGAAATGTGAAAGTGTGGATGATTCAAGTCCGGCTCAGCATCGATATTAGTTGCGGAAGAGTTAATAGAATGGTCTGACACTTCGGTCGGTTGAGTTTGCGGTCGTTGTGTTTCACTCGAAGGCTCTTCAATGGGTTGAGTTTCCGATCGTTGTACCGTTTCTGGAACGTCGAATGGTTGAGTTTCACTCAATGAAGTATCGGTGGGTTGAGTTTCCGATAGTTGTACCGTCTCTGACACGTCGAAGGGTTGAGTTTCACTCAATGAAGTCACAGTGGGTTGAGTTTCCGATCGTTGTACCATCTCTGACACGTCGAAGGGTTGAGTTTCCGATAGCTGTACCGTGTTGGCTGGTTGAATTGATACATTTGAGCCATTGTTTGTTGAGGAGGTACCGTGTTGGCTGGTTGAATTGATACATTTTGAGCCGTTGTTTGTTGAGGAGGTACCGTGTTGGCTGGTTGAATTAAAACATTTTGAGCCGTTGTTTGTTGAGGAGGTACCGTGTTGACTGGTTGAATTGATACATTTTGAGCCGTTGTTTGTTGAGGAGGTACCGTGCTGGCTGGTTGAAATATATAACTCTGTTGGTACTGAATAGGTTGCTGTTGAAAGTTGAATGGTACCGAGTTTGTGTACTGTATAGGTTGCTGCATAGGTTGTTGAGTCGGTTGAAATTGAGGGTTGACTGGTACAGCGGGTGCGTATTGTATAGGTTGCTGGAACGTTTGAAATTGATGGTTGACTGGTACAGACGGTGCATACTGTATAGGTTGCTGGAACGGTTGATTCTGAATGGCTGTATAACTGGTTGATGGTTGATGTAGGTTAGCTTCCAGTAACAGTAGTTGATTATATATTTCCACGTTTATATGGTGTCCAGTAGCTACAGCATTCAAAGCATAATTTTTGGCTGTTATACCCTGTCCATGCAAATATAAAGCTGATCGTTGAGACGCCATCTGTAGGATAAGATATAAACTGGGATAAGAAAACCTTTAAAGCTTTATATATACATGACGCTAAAAATATAAACAGTCGTGATTGGTCTAAATTACACGTAATCTCGTGATGTTTAGAAAATGTTTATTTTAGGAAACGTGTTGGGACATGTTATAAACTTAGTAATGAAACGTGTTGGGACATGTAATATCTAAAATTAGAATTGAAACGTGTTGGGACATGTTATAAACTTAGTAATGAAACGTGTTGGGACATGTTATAAACTTAGAATTGAAACGTGTTGGGACATGTTATAAACTTAGTAATGAAACGTGTTGGGGCATGTAATATCTAAAATTAGAATTGAAACGAGTTGGGGCACGTTATATATTATGCATTTTGATTGGTTGAAAATTATTATAAAAGCGAGTTCATTACACAATATATTTATTACTGCAGAAACCTTAACCATGGAAGGTAAAATGTACAGCCATCAATTGGGGAGTGGAATTTTCGTAAATGTCAGCGAATTTAAAGGCGAAATGCGTGTTGATATACGCTGTTGGAAAGAAGGCATATATCCTGGACTTAAAGGAATGTGTATGGACAAGAATCGCTGGTATAACTTTTGTTCATTCATTGATGACATAAAAGACGCTATAACTGAGTGGAAATGTGCTGAATTCCATATTGGAAATAAAACATTTTTATCCTATAGTCAAGATTTTAATCTGTTCCACATAAGAGACTATTATAAGACGTTGGAAGATTTGATGAAACCATCGAAACGTGGAATTTGTTTGACTGTTCAAGAGTTCAATATTTTATGTGAACTAAAGAATGACATTTGTGACGCACTACCCGGCTGGAATGAGTTTACCCCTTGCTCGTTCAGCCATGACAACCAACAATCATATCTATTATGTGCTACGTGTTCCCCCTGATGGACTTTTGATTAAATAATCATTCAAATACTTGTGTTTGTTATTATACACAAGGGGTTAACATGCGGGGTTGCTACAATAAGGTCGAATGAATTACACATTAGAATGGTTATTATATAGGTCGGAATACGGTGCACATATTGTACACCTGTTTTTTATTGGTATATATACTCCCCTTTGTCTATAACCGACACGCAGCGATTCATTAATTGATAAATAATGTGAGACTTCCGTTAAATAAGAAGTCCTCGCATTTTAGTGCTAATAATTATATGTCTCCGAATGAATTGAGCACATTTTTCGTCTTTTAGCTAAACATACTCTACATACGGTGCTTAATTTATTGGAGCCAGGGTGGAACTCGCATTAAAGTACATTTTAGCGCGAATAAATTTCGGCGGCAATTTTGGGGTATAAAACAAAACACTTGGCAAACGACTTCACAATTATAAAAATCATGAATACTAGCACGCCGAAAGATAATACACCCATCGATAGGGATACGGAAGTTGTGTCCCCCATAGGGGTCGCTGAGGAAGACAGCAATCCCGACTGGGGTTTGGATTTTGGCGAGGGGATGAATGTGGATGCTGACTGGGGTTTGGATTTTGGAGAGGGGATGAATGTGGATGCTATTTCCCCAGAGAGGGGGATTATGGACGTGGAGTTGGCGGTTACCCCGCCCAGACGTGGGGCCGATAATGTAAGTATAACAACTTTTTTTATTTTATGTGACTGACTATGGGGTAATAACATAGAAACATACATGTTGGTATAATTTGTATATATTTTATTTAGAATGCAAGATGAGGTGTTATTTGTTTTGGTAAGAATGCGAAATGAGGTGATGTGTTTTCTTTAATGAATTATTATAAGAGTGGATGTGTTAAAATCACATGGTTGAACATTTACAGGAAATAAAGAATGTCAATGAACGATTATTTGTATGTGTTTTATTTAGAATGCAAGATGTGGTGTTATTTGTTTTGGTTACAAACCGAAATGAGGTGATGTTTTTCTTTAATGAATTATTATAAGAGTGGATGTGTTAAAATCACATGGTTGAACATTTACAGGAAATAAAGAATGTCAATATTTTTGACTGTGTGTTTACATATGGTATTTTTATTCAACAGATACCGAGACAGCTGTGGCCTGTGAGAACGAGGGCGGAACGACGGAGGGCGGAGGAAGACCCTGATTGTGTAAGTATTATTATAAATATGGGGAATTTATTTAATTTAATGAATGTTTTAATAAGGTGATGAGTGCATTTTGAGGGTAACCTGTGATGGAATTTAACTGTTTTGATAGCCTATAATTTTTAAGGATTTAGGCGGACAAATTTGGCTTGTAACTATTGGTGGGAAATATGTTAATAAGTGAAAATAGGTTATGACTTGTTTATATAATATAATGCACTGCCACTGTATGTTTAATTACGCATTACATGCCATCGAGAGAGGGTTAATTGTGGATGAGAAGAGAAAGTGTGTTTAAAAACTCATATAAACATCGTATATATAAGAGAATGTGCTGACACAGAAGAGTTATAGGTATTTTGTAATGATTTAGTGAAGGTTTATTGTCATTCAACGGAAAGTTGGATTCAAAAGGGGGTTATGGCTTGTTTATGTGTGCTTCGCATATATAGGAGAGAATGTGCTGACACATAAGAGTTATAGGTAATTTGTAATGATTTAGTGAAGGTTTGTTACCATTCAAAGGAAAGTTGGATTGAAAAGGGTTTATGACTTCTTATAACCTATGTATTTTAACACTTTTTAATGTATGCTACTTCTTCATTTCAGTCATTATCTGATGAAACGATACAGTGGCTCCTAGAACCATGGAGTCCGCGGGAAAGGGAGCGTCGTGGTCTCTCTAAGAGCCCGGAAAGATGCTCCCCACCTCCGAAGAAACGGAAGGAATGAACATTAAAAAAATTAAATGATGTGGATTTATATAGTTTTACTGGATTGTGAAATTCCCCTATGTGTAATGTATTTAAAAGTGAGTAAATGTGACGTATAACATTATGCTGTTCATTATTAGTTCTATACACGTTATATAGAAATAATGAGATTGTTCACGAATTTAGAAAGAGCCTATATATTTCCAGGCTCGAGATGCGTTAATTATATGATTTCGGCATATGCTTTATGTGGCTTTAAAGAGCGTTATTGAATGTTTTACAGAGCCTATATATTTCCAGGCTCGTGGTGCATTAATTATGATTTAAATGGATTTAAAGAGCGTTATTAAATGTTGTATGCAATAATGAACTATACAATGTTATACGTTACATTTATTCAATTTTCAAATTTAAAGTTATAAACTTACCTGACGAGAGATGAAGAAATCCTTTCCTGAATTGAATTAATTGTTCAAACGTGCACCTCATAAAAATAAGTGCTAGTGCAGAGTTATGAAGATTGCGATGGTTTTATAAGATATATCTTTATTCTAGAACGTACTAGTGAACTTTGAAACGCCCACACTAATTTGATGTTAGTCTGGAACAGTTTTATTGTTCTGGAAAATTCTACAAATTTTTTTTTCTACAACATTCTAGATTGTTTTAATGTGTCGGCTTTTTCATAACCTTTTAGAAAGACATTTTCTTACCCGGTTTGTGCAAATGATATGTGGCCCATGGTTGAATGAATTACACATTATATCGGCTATTACCTATAGGAATTCAGAATGTGTTTGAACGCTTAAATTACCAGATAAATTCATGGTGAAAACACACTTAGTGCATCGCGTGCTTAGTGCACATGTGGCATCGTTTAAACCATTATAGAATATGATGCTCTGTTATTGTTAGAGAGAAAGCGTGGAATGTGTTTACTACCAGGTACATAGCAGTTAATAAATCTGTGAGATCAATAATATTTTTTATTAAACGTATAAAAGTTAAAGGGGCCGAAGGGGTTTTAGAGCCAGGAGATTTGATAAATGAGTTTTACTGCCTAAATTCTGCGCATGGAGAACGGAAAATCGATAGATGCTATGATAGCCAATGTGTGTACCGTGTGAAATTAACATTGGGACTTTAAAGATATATAATTTGAAAGAGGTCGCACACAAGTATGAATTTTATTACACGAATACATTATGGATTTTACTAGAATGTTGAAAAAAATTTGTAGAATTTTCCAGAAACAAATATTTTACTAGAATTTTCCAGAAACAAAATTGCGTGGGAATATTTTACTAGATTGTTCCAGAAGATAAAATTGCGTGGGAAGGAGAAAAAGGAGGAGCGATATATAACTACCTATAAAATTAATAAATAAAGGAGGAGTTTGTAAGACTATGGACCCATACATAGAAAAGGGGGCGTTGCCATACTATGGGGCTATAGACCTATAGGAGAAGGGGTCCCATACATACATAACCCGCAGTCACAAACATGCTGCTCATGGAAATATTATACCATGTACTTTTATTCTGGATTAACGTACTTGATTATACCCAGATGAATATTGATCCCGAGTGGGTGAAATAATTAACCTGGCATTTAATGGGGGTATGTTTGAAAATTTGGTGATGATTTTTTCTGCGGAATTAGGGCAGTATCAAAAGCGGTAAATTTAAAGATGGAAAACCCACACGTACCTATTAATGTTTGTGGGTCAAATTGGGTCCGAAGAGCCATTCTTCAAAATTGACTAGGTTAGAAAGTTCCTGAATTCACAAGGAATCGAGCATAGCCCCGGACATTAACACTGTCGCCTATGGAGAATAATTGGTGTCCTGTAACCTGTAGCAAGAAATTGTCGTTTTTCAGATTTCTGCTCTGGAACACAGCCAGTTCTCATTATCCCCAGAAAACAAATAGGGAGCTTGAAGCACGCGATACGACAGATTATTAAGGCACAGGAGCCGTGAAATAAAATTAAAAATTAACCCCTCCCATACCATTTCTACATTTCGTTGTAAAACCGAAAATTGTCATTTTCGGCCTATTGTGGGCCCATGAATGCCCCTTTAACGAATGTGATACCAACATTTGGGGCACCGACACTCCAGATGAAGAATAGGCGGATTTGTCCGGATTGAGCACGACGTAGGCGTAAATCATTGTTTCATTATGGACCGCACTCTAACACATAATGAAAAATCGGTCCAGTATCTGGTCAAACAAAGTCGAATTGCCCCTTTAAGATGACAGTTTGACAAAAAAGGACAACCCTGAAAATTTGCAGAATTGGATTAACGATCTAACGCGCCCAAATTTCCGCCAATAAATGCATTCTTGTGACGGGCAAAATTAGGTTTTCTGTCGATTATTTTTCGAAAAGTTGGTAGGTGCGCCCAATGTGAACCCCAAGTGCGCCCAATTCGCCTGGCGAATCGTGTAACATATTTTCTGGAAGTGATATCTACAAGCTATCAGATCGTCCACTTGTATGTACGTCGTCATTGTTTACTTTGCCAGAATGTGGCTTCAATGAGAAAAAATCACATTTAAGTCAAGATATTTTTTAAGGACATTTAGATATGGGTGGTGGCAAAAGAGGGTTAATGAAGTAAGAACACAGACATGTTTCGAATCAAAGTTCTTTATCTTGTCGTCGGTATATAAATGGCCACAATTTAATATCGTTTGGACGACTTTATTATCTGTCCAATGCTCACTATAGGTTATGTACACCAATTATAAAAAATTATCCCCCTTGATGTGCTGTCACCCACGCTCAAGTCAGCATAAAATCACATCTGGCAGCTGAATGGTTGATTATGATTGGGATAAAATTAATGCAAAAACGGTATCAAAAGCGGTAAATTTAAAGATGGAAAACCCACACGTACCTATTAATTTTTTGGGTCAAATTGGGTCCGAAGAGCCATTCTTCAAAATTGACTAGGTTAGAAAGTTCCTGAATTCACAAGGAATCGAGCATAGCCCCGGACATTAACACTGTCGCCTATGGAGAATAATTGGTGTCCTGTAACCATATATACCTTTCAAAATTGTTAAATTGTTAGCAAAATGACGGCACGCGGCAGCGAGTCTTACCCATCCAGAACAGCCTCCGAAGGCAGTGATGCTGGGGCTTTCGCCCTTGAAGATTGGTTTCCCGAATAAGTGATGTAAGCATTTATTCTGCCACTGGTCCTGACTTCTGTAGTAGGACCATGGGACCAGAACCGGGCAGGACCGAACTAAAGACGGGCATGGTTGGTGTTATGGTTGTGGTAAATCAATTTAAACAAGATTTGACCTGTATCCTGTGATGAAGGTTGTGCAAGAAATCACCTCAGTCGTTTTCAGTCAAAAAAGAGCGGTCCCAAGATTCTAGCTCATCGTTGACAAATCTTTTAGATGCAAAAGCGCGTTTCCGAGGAACGACAGAATCCTCGACCGACAGTGAGGACCCAAGGTTCAGTAGACGGAGCTTCAGATTGGTTGCCCGAATCAACTTTTGCAGCTCACCTTATGTCTACCACTAATCGCCCCACTGTCGGCCCAAGATTCTAGCTCATCGTCGACAAAGCTCAAATTTTTTGGGAGGTATAATTGTGAAATTGAAGCCGGGAAATTCTCATTTTGTATTTATATGTGTTACATACTGTAAAAATTAACCTCAAAATAACCTTAATAATGCAAGTTAGTACCATTAATAAATATCGAAGTTGAAATAAATATCTAATCTTTCATCCGGAAACTACGTTTTATGTTGCCACATAGTCATCAAAGCATGGCTATTATTTCGCCCTTGTCTTTGCTGATAAAAACGAGTCACAAATTCAAATTCGGCTGATTAACCTTTTGTCTTATACTCGCTGGTCATAAAACACTGGCATCATAAATACGTGGTATATGGTGTCGCAATTAATATGCATTGTAAATTTGTTACAATGACTGTATGTGTCCATAATCCAAACAGACAAATGGCTATTAACTGTAAAAACAAATTAATAATTACCTTTTGTGGTTTTTCTACAGTGAGAGCATGTTACAAATTACTTACAACAGTAATGAATATGAATAAATAAATAAAAATAATATATAATAAAATATTTTTTGTTTAAATAATTAAAAAAACCCATTTAAAGTAACAAAATATGAAATTGTGAATTAACATAAAAACGTCTTCTATAAAATTACATTGAATTTATTCCAGTCCCAGCTTTCATTCATACCTAACCTTCGTGGGCAATGTTCAAGGAATGGTGCAATGTCATTATTCTGATGTCATATGGCATATGATGCTTAAGTGACTGGTTGTAGGTTCAAACCCTTACATCGGTGAAAATCAGGAACAATTTTCTAGCTTGATCTGAGCTGAATGACACTCGATGTGCCAATATATTTGTAACACGACAATTTAAATTAAAATAATAATTTATACCGTAATGCCCAAAGTATATGATCCTTTAACCACAGCTTTTCGATGAATGGCAACAAGCCATATTTCCGACTCAATCCTTAAAAATTTCCAATAATTCTGCTGTGGTTAAAGGGTCATATACTTCAGGTATTACAGTATGTTCATGCACATACATTAATGCCCTAAATAATTGACTCCTTAACCACAGCAGAATTATGGGTAACTTTTCAGGATATAGCTTCAAATATGGCTTGTTGCGATTCATCGGAAAGCTCTCACGGAGAGGTTTCCGATGAATGGCAACAATCCATATTTCCAGCTCTATCGTGAAAAGTTACCCATAATTCTGTTGTGGTTAAGGATCCGAGTCGATTATTTAGGGCATTACTGTATGAAGCAACGAACACACCATTCTGAATCAGTGCCGTGCACATTCTGTTTACTTTTAGATCCTGGGATTCTGGTGAGACTGGCTGGTCAAAATGCAAGAACTTATGGTCGAGTAGAGGTTTACTACCAAGGACAGTGGGGTACAATTTGTGATAACAGCTGGGATAGCAATGATGCTACAGTCATTTGCAGGATGCTGGGATTCAGGTATACATATACAGTAATGATGAATTAAATGAAAAATATTAAAGATAATTAGAATGCTCTAGCTAATACAAGTACAGGTATACATTGGATTTCCTGACATCTTTCTTATACCTTGGGAGGGGATTGAGGTTGGGGGCTCAAGTGGCTCAGTTGGTAATGTGCATAGCCAGTGTTTCCTCTAGAGTGGCAGCGGGTCTCTTTCAGGGTCCCTTTCCCCACACCCAAATTTCCCCTCTGACATGTATTCCCCTACCTGACTGACAGATTAATGCCTACTTCACATGTGTATCTGCCACTAAATAACACAACAGGGAATGATAAATGAAGATAATTTTATTTGCCAGCCAACTCAGGTAAAACCATTTCACGTGAAAAGATTGCTTTTTCAACAATTATTGCCTTAAATTATTCTAAAATATATTGAAGCGGACTTTGATAAAAGCCATGTGATTAATTCTGCCTGGTTACGTCGTGATTATGTTGTCAAATAACACACTGTTCAAACTGGTTCATATTTATAATAATGTAGAAAAGGTCAAGCTGTTATCCACTGAATAGTGATCAGAAATATTTCCTGGTATAACATGTTTTCATGAATGTAATGTTAGTGAAGCCAGACATAGGAATGCAAATTTTAAAAATTGCCTCTACAATTGTTGGCGGCAATAAGAAAAATTGTCTGCACGCTTATTTTACCCACCGATTTAACTTGTTGTTTTGTCGTAATATTTATGGTATTAATGGTTTTGTCAGTTTACATGAAGTGCTAAATGACGACACCCTTACAGTAATGCCCTAAATAATCAACTCCTTAACCACAGCATAATTATGGGTAATTTTCAGGATTTAGTCAGAGATATGGCTTGTTGCCATTCATCGGAAATCTCTCAGGGTCATATACTTCTGGCATTACTGCAAAACACAATTATGATTCCGTAACTTTATCTACTTATATTAACATAGACATTCAAAACTTGGATTTAAATTATCAATTGATTTACTATTGGTAAATACTATTATCCATATACAGTTTGTTGATGGTCTGCGAATTCCCCCCGCGGTTACAGGGGTACCATTCCCCCAAACCCTAGCAGAAACCCTGGCATATGAGGCCAACTTAATCCATCCAGTGATTGCAAAACTGGTTCTAATCCCGATAAGTGTGGATTTGTGACCCATCACAGGGAACTCGTAACCTGATTCGTGTATCTGGGCAATTATTAATTTGTTAATTGCTTTCCATGGTTTTTCTCTTTGGTAGTTCTGGTTCAGCAAGGTTGGGTGGATATTATGGACAAGGCAGTGGTCGAATATGGTTGGATAATGTTGCTTGCCGCGGATATGAGATGTCTATTTCGAACTGTGGACACAGAGGATGGGGAGTTGAGGATTGTACTCACAGTGAGGATGCTGGAGTCCACTGCTCTACAGGAGGTAACTATGTCTAATTGATTACCAATTATCTGTTCATATAAGGGATAGGAGCTTCCATAAGTTCTATAAGGCGTCATCTCAAAACTTCTGTCGGGAAATCAGCCTATTTCCTGATAAATCCCTATAGCATATACAGTTATTGGGAAATTATTATCGGGAAATGACGCAACGTTTATCGGGAACGTTTCAGAATATTTACATAAGCTATCGGGATACTTTCAGCGTTTACTTTCATTTCGGAGTATCATAATCCGAAAACAACACCGCATGCTGTTTGGAAAATTTCTGTATCGGGATTACTCCGGACTTTTATCGGGGTATCAGGGTTTTATGTTTTTACAGTGGTGATCAGTGGGTGCTACATAATCGCAATTTACCCGGACAATACATCCCCACCCATCGGGAAATCTTCAAAATCATGTCGCGGTATAAAGACTATCCAAATGCTTTAGAAATAAACTGACATATTAGATAGTAGGCCTGCACTGTTGGAAGATTTTATCAAAATCCGCTGATAAGTACACATACCATTACTTTAACAATAATATAGGCTATATATTATTATTATTATTATTATTATTATTATTATTGTTTTTTCCATAAGGTCACTCTCTTGGAGGTGAATAAATGGTGTATTGGCGGCTTAACCACAGCCGTAGCAATACTCATTAGACAGTATGCATGGATGTTATTTTGCGCAGTATTCTGGCAGTGCCAAGAAGTGCAGTTTTATGTAGATGAGCAACATCTATGGATGTAGGAAGTAGGGCTAGCCATTTGTTAATATTGTTGCTCACTGCCCAGTTGCACCAATCACTATAGGTATGATGGAAGTTTTCATTTGCCACATACGACTCACCTCTATGTGTAGGTCAATATACTTCCTGACCTTTTCTGTTCCTTTCTGGATGACATTATAGTCACTTGGGATCGAAACATCTATGAGCAGACATGTGTTGTCGTCCCTGTTCTTGACGATTATGTCTGGTCTGCTACACAAGATGGTTCGGTCAGTGTGTCCCAAATGACTGTAATGTTGTCTCTAAATATTACATTCTGAGGAGAGTGTTCATACCATTTATCTGCAGATTGCATGCTATAATGCTTACAGAAGGACCAATGAACATATCGCCCAACGTTATTATGGTGTTCAAGGTATTCTGAACTCGCTAATCTTGGACAAGCAGATATAATATGTTCTACTGTCTCAGGGTGTTGATGGCATACCCTACATGTAGGATCAACATTCATCCGAAGGATCTTGTTTTGGTAGTAGCGGGTACTAATGGCCTGATCTTGAGCAGCATTAAGAAGAGACTCGGTCTGAGCCTTCAGGTCTGCATTCTGCAACAATCTGAATGTCGCAGTGCTATCATACTCTTTTTCGATGATTTTTCTGGCGTGTTGTTCGTGCATTCGTTTCAGTTCATATCGCGTTGTCCGTTTGTCCATTTTTTTCTTCAGTTCTAGTTTAAACTTTTTGGCCTCCTCCGTTTCTTGTCCATTCCCTACTTATGTCTCGATACCAAATTACGTTCTGAACTGAAGTGCCTGTTTAGTTATGGAATACTTCTTTTTGTTATTTTCATGTCGTTGAAGGCATTTTATGTACACCTCACTGCTATTTGTGATATACCTATCAAGACCAACCACTGCCACTTTATAGGCACTCGCCAACTCAATTAAACCTCTGCCGCCATCTTTTCTTGGTAAATATATCCTGCCCACATCTGCCTTACTGTCATGCATGTCATTGGCTGTTAATAACTTTCTTGTTTTCCTGTCTAATTGTGTTATTTCGTTCATCCTCCAGTCTATAACACCGAAGCTGTAACTGATTACTGGGACTGCTAAGCTATTTATAGCCATGATCTTATGTTTGGCATTCAATTCTGATTTCAAAATCTGTCGGACTCTTTTGTATTCTGCTATTATTTTGCTTTTCATTTTTGCATGTTCTACTCCATCATATTCGTCAACTCCAAGATATTTATACACTTCTGTCTGGTCTAGTTCCTTTATGGTGCCCCCTCGTCTAATGTAAAATCACCTCTTGTTTCAATTTTACCTTTAACACATGTCAGTTTGGCATATTTGTCATAGCCGAATTTCATTCTTATATCATTACTATAAGATCTCACCAAGTCGAGTTGTTGCTCCAATTGATGTTCGTTGCACCCATATAGTTTTATATCATACATATACAACAGGTGTGAAATTTGTGTCTCCTTCCACATGAAAAATCTGAGCATTACCTCCTCATACTCCTCGTCTGTCCACCGTTTGCCTTTGGCTATTTTGCGAGAAGATTGTCCCGGGTTGCCTTGTGGGTCATTTCTAGGGCTGGCAGTTGATTGTACATTATCATTATTATTGAAGTAATGGTGTATATGTATTTATCATTATACCTCCCCGCAACGAAGTTCAATGCATTAGCACGGGCTACAGGTCGTACTGTTCGTCTGATCGTCATGAAATTTGTCATGGATGTTAATATTGACATGTAGATGGAACGATTAATTTTGGGGTCATTCGGCCAAAAAACATGGCCGCCAGCAGCCATCTTGGATTTTACTCTTTATATGACTAAATCCTTTAGCACGGGCTACAGGTCGTACCTTTAGTTTGATCATCATAAATTTGTCAAGGATGTTAATAATGACATGTAGATGGGAACGAGTTATTTTGGGGTCATTCGGCCAAAAAACATGGCCGCCAGCAGCCATCTTGTATTTTACTCTATGTATGACTAAATCTATTACTGCTCATTTTTTTACACTCCTTTTTAATTTCTCTGTTCATTGCTCATCACAAACAAATTACCTTCTTTACAAAGTTGAGCTACAGTTTCATTGACACTTTCATATTTTAGGAAATGGGTTAACTTTTTGGTTGCCTCTCGACGTTCATTGGCTTGTCCGGAATAGTCACGCATGAGCCGTCACAATATAACTCGCTGTACACGATTGAATTCTTCAGTTTTATTTCCGACTCAATCAGGAGATTGGCGAGTTGCGGGGTTGGGAATGGCACGCCATGGGAGGGACCTATGATAGTTCAGTGTTCAGGCTTTCTTTAAGGAAAAATGTATTATACTTTTAAAAATCATATTTTTCCGCTAAAGGAAGCCTTTCACACTGAACTATATGGATTAGAATGCAAGCCCAGGAAGAGGCACGAGCAATAAAGTTAATAGCCAAATTTATAGAGGAATGTACTCTTCTAAAACAGATTGCCCATAAATGTGGACTCTTAATGAATCGTTATGATTAGTTACGTGAAAATAAATCAACTAGTTAGAGTTCTATATTGCTCAAAAGTGTACCTCCCCCCTTGGTTTTGGAAGAAACATCCCATGTGGTGCCATCCAATTCATAGCGCTGATTATTTTGTTCTTGTGTGATCACTAAAGTTTACATTCACTACGCATTATCACTTAGATAGCCTCCAGCAAATCGCCAAATTGTGACGTGAAAAATAATGAATTGACAGTGTAAAACTTGTGTTATGTTTTATTTGAATTGCTTGTGTCAGTAGGGGGCGAGTCGAAACACGTGCCTTTTTCAAAAATAATGATTCAACGCATTTCGTTATCTGCATTTTAATAATGTTAGGCGATACCAATTTTTAAGTCTGGTTTACGAACATGTGGGGAGGAAAAAAGTAGATGCAGGAGGGAAAAAAATAAAAATAGAAAAAATTGTCCCCCAATTTATATTAAGTAAATTGTGGAATTTTTCATAAATTTTACAAAAATTGTGAAAAAATGTTTTTGAATGAAATTCTGAACCAAACTAGACATTTCTTGTCATGATATACATGAAAATATGTATCTGCAAATGGTCATAAGCAGAACCGGGTGCGGCAGCACATGAAAATCAGTATGTGTATAAACATTTTTGGGAGAAAAAAGTTCTATTTTTTTTCATGAAATGGAAAAAAAGTTGAAGGGAGGTGTTCGTAAACCAGACTTAAATATTGGTGTCGCCTTACATTGAGTATGATTGAGAAAAAATACTCTGGGAGAAATTATATCTATTGTCCGTAGTTTTGAGAACAAATTTATTCTTGAATGATGAATTGAAATCCTGGAAGCACGATTTGTTTACTAGACACTGATGGCGCCAAAAAATAAGAGCAAATCAGGTAGGGGGGGGGGGGTAAATCAGCAGAACACTATAGTTCTCAAATAGTGTTTAAAGAAAGCTACCTGCGATTGAAAATCAACTATTTGAAGCCAATGAGTAGTAATTATCGTAATCTTGTGGCATTTATTTCGCATGTTTGGTAATTTATTAGATTTTTATGAAATACATATTTGAATTTTTTCTCACATTCACTTTTGACCAGTCGATTGCTAGTGTTGAAGGGATACTGCCTTTATGAAATTTCCTTTTTATGTGCCCTTCATAGCGCTTCTATAGGGGATATGTGCTGTATGTATAATTTGCAAAAATAATTCAATGGACAATTTAATAACTTTGAATCAAAACTTGAAACGTGTAGAGTTTTAATGCTTTTAAAAAAGCTTCCACCCCAATAAAAATGTGCTTACGAAGGAAGCTGTGAACGAATCCAAAAGTAATAACAACACATTGAACCGGAAAAAGAAACATATATATAAACAAAACAACATACTCGATTCATCGATTACCAAAACAGACATATTTATTCGTGAAATAAATGGGTAAATTATCAGAAAGTTATTGGCAATACGCCCACATTACTTTCGGACTTTTATCGGGAAATATTCAGGAACTCGGCGTATTATCGGAATGAATTGTGTTGATGGTATCCAGATTATTAATCATGTAATTACGCACCTAAGACTGCCGTCTGAGTGAAGACCAAATAAAAGAACAAGCTACGAGTTACAGTGTTTACAAATATATAACTTACAATAAGATTCTGACAGGTATTATTGTACTAAACACTAAAAATCGTCTATGCATTGACCAATAATATCTACTGGTAGCAAGGAGAATTGAATTAAGTATTTCGTAGAATTTCAATACCTTCCGTAAAAAAGAAACTGAAAGGATATATTCTGTCAATCGTAAAATTATTTGTGTGCTGTGACATCATACTGCAGGGTTTATCTACAGGGGATATTTATAGCGATGTAATGTGAATGGTAGTGAAATCTTTCAAACGAAATCGGAACCCTTAGCTTGTTCAATAGTCTACATTAGCCAACTTGTTATAAAATATAATTGAGTTTTGGCGGGAAATGTAAACACGTGCATCGTTGTAATATCGTAAAATCAAAATGAATTGCAGAATATGAACTCCGCAGAGGGACCCATTAATTATATAGTACCATAGAACGGGACCTCGGAGCATCAGTAGTTTCATCCACGGAAATACCGTGCACAAAAATCTCCTGACTCAGCAATTCAACATTCTTTGATAAAATTATGTAATCGTACCATAGCAAGGGATCTCCGAGCGGTAGTAGTTTCGTCCACGGAAATCCCATGCACAAATATATCTGTACTCAGCACTCTCAACAGTCTTTGATGTCACCGCGATATGTATTACGCTATGTACATTGTACATGTATATAATACTAGCTGTTGGGCACGACTTCGTCCGGGCTGTTTCCCCTCTGTTTTCATCCGGATCTAACATCGCTATCCGTCGAAAGGTGCGATTTGACCTTGAATTGACAATTTTGAAGGTGCGATTTGACCCGTCGAAAACATTTCCCGGACAAAAGTATCCCTATGTATCAAATTTCGTCAAAATTCGTCCGGCAGAAGTTCCAAAATATATATTAGATCGCTATTTCAATGCACACCAACCATTACGTTGTCGTTTTGGCACTTTTATTTCAAAGGTTTATACCTGTACCGGTAACACACTGTTCCCAATTGACCCGCTTTTTCACCAGTATTCTGTTAACCCCCAAACTCCCATTTTGCAGTCGGATTTTTTACGGCATATTGCTATTGACTTTTGGCACATGTATGAATCAAACAGATCATCTGCGAGGGGAATGAGGCCGTCCCATGGACGCTGAGCCATACTAACGGAAACCCTGGATGTCACATAGGTAGACACAATTAACTCCAACTCCAATTCCGTGTTTTTAATTAGTCTACTCTATTAAATATTATTTATTTATCGGCTTATTTATTACGCAGTTGATATGTTACTTGGATCACTGCGGTCATAATAGGGCTGGCTTACCGATAATGTTTTGTTGTATTCGTCAGGATAGCAATCCTTTAAAGAATTCTTTTTTAAACTAACAATTTTATTACCTCCGTCAGGGTACCCCGAGTCAGCACATAACATTTGGCTGAAATCGGACAGACAGATCCTACATTTTTTAGAGTAAATTTGTTATGAAAAATAATACAAGTAAGGATTCATCTCATAACTGAAATCGATAAAATGGACAAAAACACTGAATATTCCGAATGTACTTTCTACCGATAATATACCGATTACAACGTAATAACGACGTTTTTGAAGAACGCGTCGATCGGTAAAATTGGTACCAAATCTACTGATCAGAACATTACTCAAAAATGTCGCTAATGATTGCAGTGCCTTGGTAATATCGCTATAAGCAAAACATTATTTTGTTTATTTATTGATTTATACATTATGTATTTATGTTTAAGTTTAAACCAGTACTGCGTAAAATAAATCCTTCGACTGATATATTATGTCATTGATATTCTACATCTACAGTATACCCTATACCACCAATGAACTGAGGACTATTAGAAAGTATACTGTTATGCCAAATTTACAGTTCGAATACATTACTCCGGTAATGAAGTACCTATATTAACTAATTAAGTCTTAGGTAATTGTCACCCATGCATTGTGGTAATCGTGCCTAGATCCAACATGGTAATTTGTGTTTCGTGTTGCGCAAATCGTGTTTACATCTTGGCGACAAATTCACGCTCATTTTTATTTAGTTTGATTGACAGCTGTGTCATAGCCAATGGACGTGAAGCCAAATGACTCACTTTTTAGTCTGGATAAAGTGGATCCATGCAATTGTGATTTGTAAAGAAAGATACATAGTAAAAATAGTATTATAATTATACTACCATAGCTGTAAACACAATTTAATACTGATTCAAATGAAAACAGTAGTCAATTGCAGCGAGACACGAAATTTTTTTTTTTAACCAAATGATTACAGATGGGACGAGTCATTTTGGGGTCATTCGGCCAAAACACATGGCCACCAGCAGCCATCTTGGATTTTACTCTTTGTATGACTGAATCCTTTAGCACGGGCTACAGGTCGTACCTTTAGTCTGATCATCATGAAATTGTTCATGGCTGTTGAAATTAGAATGTAGATGGGAAAGAGTCGTTTTGGGGTCATTTGGACAAAAAACATGGCCGCCAGTGGCCATCTTTGATTTCAAAATTAAATGCATTAGCACGGACTACAGGTCGTATTGTTTGTCTGATCATCATGAAATTTGTCATGGATGTTAATATTGACATATAGATAGGAACGATTAATTTTGGGGTAATTTGGCCAAAAAAGATGGCCACCAGCAACCATCTTGGATTTTACTCTTTGTATAACTAAATCCTTTAGCACGGGCTACAGGTCGTGTTGATCATCATACAATTTGTCAATGATGTTAATAATGACATGTAGATGGGAACGTGTCATTTTGGGGTCATTCGGCCAAAAAACATGGCCACCAGCAGCCATCTTGGATTTTACTCTGTGTATGACTAAATCCTTTACTGCTCATTTTTTACACTCCTTTTTAATCTCTCTATTCATTGCTCATCACAAAATAATTACCTTCTTTACAAAGTTGAGCTACAATGTCATTGACACTTTCATACTTTAGAGTTATTGATGACAATTTCTCGACACATTGACATATTTAGTGAATATATGCTTTGTAGCGTAGCATATTGGTTTAATCAATTCCTCCTACTGTTTGTAGTATATGAATCTGAAACCCATAAATCCTTACAAACCTGCTACCTATGTTGGGGGACATTATGGTCAGCGACCTTTTATTTTAATGCAGATAACCCAACATTCTGTTACTGACGCAGAACATTTGAAGCGATGAAATGAATGGATAAGATCATGGATAAGATCATCACAGTCTGGGCCAGACGAGGTTGGGACTGATTTTCAAGCTTGGTTGGAGTTGGACATCTCAATATGCTATTCTGATCGGTTCATGGCCATTTCGATAAGAAATGAGAATATGTTTACACTCAATGAAGCAAGCACATTTGATTCACTATGAAACATACTGGGTCTGTGCCACCATAAATCTGATATATCATCAAGACAAAACGGAAAATGAAATAACTAAATCATCAAAGCAGTAGTGTCACATTTAGCCAAGTCTGCAAATAGTGTGTCTGTAATTTGCAGAATGGGGTCCCCAGAGGGTGAATGTAGTGATGCTATCCTGCACAGCAGGCTAACATCACCAAATTCACCCTCTGGGGACTTAGGCTTCATTTTCTTGGAATTATCTATAGTCTCAAATTAACATTGTTTTTAGTTACTTTTTCCCTTCCTGGAAGTTTCTATATCCCCTAATTTGCAGAAGATAAAATACATAATTGAGTTGATTAAAGGGTGAACATCACCAGCTTTAACTGGGGAAATTCAATCTGATCCTATGTCTCCCATAGCAGTTGAGGCCTAAGCAGAATAAGGTTCCCAGAGGCTGAATTTAGTGATGCTAGCCCACCATGTGGTATAGCATCGCTAAATTCTCCCTCTGGGGACCTCATTTTACAAATGACAGACACACTATTTGCAGGCTTGATTTTTGCGTTCTGATTTCTCTACTAACTACTGTAAATTTTATTGTAGATAATAATCCAACAGTCTGCGACTTTGAGGCGGGCACAATCTGTAACTATCATCAAGACAAAACAGACAAGTATGATTGGACATACCACAGCGGCAGCACCTTATCGTTGTCCACCGGTCCAGGATTCGATCACACTTACGGCACCCAGAGAGGCCACTATGTGTATGCTGAAGCATCAGGTCGTAGACTGAACGACATGGCTAGAATCATTAGTCCGATGTACACCAATACCAACGGTGGGATGAAATGCATCCAGTTCTATTATCATATGTATGGCATCGATATCGGAACACTCAATGTGTATTTCATGAATAATAGACAGACGACCTTCATCAACCCAATCTGGTCAAGATCGTATAATCAGGGCAACAAATGGATTCAAGGAACAGTCACTATCAATCCTCCTGACAGTTATGGGGTATGTTTATGTCATTTTGGGATGTACTTTTTCCAGATTTGAACTCCATAGAAAACATCTTCTGAACTACGTACGCTCTATTATAAATATTTACATCTCGATTCCGGATGCAACAATGGGTGATAAACTAACACAAATCATTTCGCCATCGAGACTCATTGCATTTATTTATTATACTAGGGGGTTGCCTGTCACAAAATGACGGGCATATAAATGTTCTTTGTTACTTTCTAGTGTCCGCGGTCATGAACAAATTCTCATTTCTATATTAGAAATGGAATGGTCATGCTTCTCTTTTTTGTTACTGGATACGCGAGGGAACACTTTATTTCACTAAAAACTGTATTTTTACTCACCCAGCCGACATATGCATGTACACTTTGAACGAAACAAAATCACATCACTTTAAATATTACTATACACTAACTGAAATGTACTCAATTCGGGAGCCTTTATTCAGCAACGAAGGGAGGTTGCGGCACATTTTGATCTTAAACGGACCCCCTTTTGAGTCTGTATTCAGCATGCAGCCTAAGGATATCTGGCCCCTGCACTGCGGCCCATTTGTAGGAACACATTATTTCAATAAAACTCTATTTTCTACCCCCTCTCTCTCCAACCCACATATATGCATGCACACATGGAACGATCAAGATATTTTAATTTATTACTATATACTAACTGAAACCGGATCCATTTGGGAACCTTTATTTCGCAGGAGAGGCGTCTCCGGCTCGGCCCCTCTGTGTGCTTCATGCACATTATATAAGGATTAACTGTCATGTGGACTGTTTTTTTTTAGATGTAACCGTGAGGCAAGTGGTCATAACGTGTGTAAAACCCAAAGGGTTTTACATACAAGTTATGACCACTCGATAAAAACAGTCCACATGACAGTTAATCCTTATATTTATATACATTTAGCGAAAAAGCCACTTTTGTAAATGTATTTAAATCGAAACGTATCGTGACAAAACCAGCCCAAAATATCCCATAGCACCCTTGGCAAAAGTTAACAGGAACAATTTCTCTTTATATTGAAACCCGATGATTTATTAAATGAATCCTGCGCGAGTCCAAATGCGCCCAAAACCAATGATGCATCGATGTAATTATGAGGCTGCAGTTATGACCTCTTGCGTGTTCACCGAGAAATAATTCGGCAATCGGAATGCTGGATTTAGTGATAATCACACTTAGTATGTAAATATATGATCTTAAACAGCTCGCGATTCACGCACATTTTGATCTTTTAAACATTCTTATTAGCTTTGCACTCAACTTAAGATTAAAAGAGCATTAATTAGCATCAGCAGTATTGTTTTCACTGTATTATTAGTCCCGGCCCGAGAACGGTTTTTCTAAATGAGGGCCGGGAATCTACTGACGGTACCCACTGGCGGGAGGTCAGAGTTGTGTCCATTCACCATCTTCCAAGTATATCGGTACTTCTTCGATTCCACACTCAATGCACAACTTTCATATCATAGACAGCATTCTTTACTTATGTTCATATCGAACTGGCAAATTAAAATATCATGTTATAGCACCCATTCCCAACGATGGTAGAACGTTCCGAGTCTCGACTCTACACCCCACTACATGCATTTCCACGACAAAATCAACTTTCATTACTTATATTCACACTGAACTTGAACAGACAAATTAATTTAGCACCTATTTCCAACAATATTTTGGTAGAGCGCATGGAAGTTTCGTCTACAATAGCAAAGCAAGTGTGGGTTTGCGTGCGACGACGTCACATGATGTCATTTCGACAAACATAAGAAATAGTGTTTATACTTGAGTGCAAAACTGCATTTGGGGACCATGTTAGATTCCAGATTTGCTTCAACCAATCGGCGTGAAATTTGGTGAGTCATCTTTTAAGACACAATATAGGCCATGGTACAAATTTTGGCCACAATGCAAGCATGGTTGAAAGTTATAAGCGGGTAAAAGCGTGACCGAGTTATACACACACACAGAGACGACAGGTTTTTAGCTCACCTGAGACGAAGTCTCCGGTGGAGCTATAGTCATCACTACTTGTCCGTCGTCCGTCCATCCGTCCGTTTGTCTGTCCGTCCGTCAACAATTCTTTGAACATCTTCTCCTCTGGAACCGTAACGCCGAATTGGTTCATATTTGGTGTGGATGTTCCCTAGGTGACTCTCATTCATATTTTTTCAAATGAGGTCACCCGGTCAAATAGTTGCAAAGCTAGGACCATAACTCTCTACCATAGTAATTCTTACAGCGACTTCTTCTCGAATTTCATTGGACCGAATGGGTTCATATTTGGGTCCTTGGGAGATTGTGGTTCGGATTTGTTCAAATGAGGTCACTGGGTCAAATGTGGGCGGAGCCAGTGACACAACTAAAAAAAAAAAAATTATAAACTCAGATTTTTGGAATTTTCAGGGCGACCTTTCTCAATTTAACAAACAGAAAAATTATTTTTTTTAAAGTGACACCATTATAACATCTGCAGTTATGAAACTTTACTCTATAATGAAATTATGGAAACATTCCACCCTCCCCCACATGGCCCGGACCCAACACCCACCCTGCCATCAACCAACATCCCTTCCAAGCCATATCACCTCTCAATTTAATTAATACCTCTTCTCACCACAGACGCATATATATCTGCAGACACAGGTCATTAATTTAGATTATAATAATATATGTCATCTGGCTAGTTTATGTAAGCATATCTGTAGCAATTTAAAAACAAAATGGTGCTCTCAATGTTAGGTGGTGACTGATAGGTTTCCCTGACATTCAATGGTACTGTGAATGGCTTAGATTTCTTCAAGTCTGGAAATAGTGTGTCTGACATTTACAGAGTGAGGTCCCCAGATGGTGAATTTAGTGTGGCTATCCATACAGCATGCTAGCATCACCAAATACACAATCCGGGCCCTAATTCTGCTTAGGCCTCATCTTCTGGGAAGTATCCTAAGTATCAAATTGACAGTTTGTTTTAGTCACTTTTTTCCACCTGTTCAGTTTCAATGTCCCCCTAATTTGCAGAAGATAAAATGCATAATTGAGGTGCTCAATGGGTGTGTACATGTATCACCAACTTCAACTGTAGGACTTCAATCTGTTCCTATGTTTTTATTGGCCATTGAGGCCTAATCAGATTGAGGATGAATTCGGCGATGCTAGCCTGCCTTACGGAATATTGTCATTAAATTCACCTTTTGGGGACCTAATTCTGCAAATGTCAGACATACTAAATTCAGACTTGGCCATTTCATATTATTTTCTTAATCACCACTTATCCAGATGAAATCATACCACTATTTTTCAAAGAAAAATTGGGGGGTATATATTGGATTAAATTTGTCTTCTATCTGTCAGGCTTCCATCCGTTTGCCTGTTGGGATGTCTATCCATCTATTTATCAACACTTGTTGTCTTCTCCATATTAAAGATGGAATGTGAATATATTTCAGTGTGCATGTTCCCTAGGTATCTCACAATCAGATTTGTTCAATTAAGTTCATCACATCAAATACATGTAGGTGCGAAGCCAGGGCCATAACTCTTTCCCTCCATAGTAATTCTTAAAACAGATTTTTCTCAAGAACCATTGGGCCTATATAGCTTATATTTGGTATGGAGGGGCCTTGGGTGACCGGGGTTCAGATTTGTTCAAATGGGGTCATTTTTAGGAAATGAGGTCTCCAGAGGGTGAATTTGGTTATATTAGCCCACCTTGCGGAATACTGTCATTAAATTCACCTGCAAAGGTCAGACACACTAAATACAGACTCGGCTGTTCCAATATTAGTTTCTTAACCACCACTTATCCAGGTGAAATCATACTCTGATTTTAATGTTAAACATTTGGACCGAATTGGCCAGAAATTTTAACTTTATGGGGGGTGTCAGGTTGGTAATTTTCAAATGTTTGAGAGCTTGAAGTCCTGGTACCAGTCATAAAATTCAACCTAAGAGGAATGCACAAAAGGAATTTTGTGAACGTAATACTGTGGTATGGTTGTCCTCTTTAAAAGATAAGAGGTTGGAGATTTGTCAGTGATGTGCAATTAGAAATTTCAAGGTGAAGAGCCCTGCTCATCTGAGAACATCCAGCTATGTCTATGTTTAGAACTACTTGTCTTAAGGTTGGATGTGTGTGAAAAATCTATATTTTTAAATACTGATGCATATTAGCTGGAATTTGTCTTAAATCTGCCAAGTGAAAGCGCGGGATGAATTTCACCAAAAAATGGGCGTGGCATATTATGG
This sequence comes from Siphonodentalium dalli, assembly GCA_032622095.1. Taxonomy (NCBI): domain Eukaryota; kingdom Metazoa; phylum Mollusca; class Scaphopoda; order Gadilida; family Siphonodentaliidae; genus Siphonodentalium; species Siphonodentalium dalli. The sequence goes on from CP136065.1 coordinate 21,781,882, forward strand.
TTGCTTTGGTAATGGCGGCCATCTTGGATTTTGGTGCCATAACTGCAAGAAAATCAAATTCTCAGCTGTCAGTCGAGGTAGAGGGCTCAATTTTTTTTAATCTGTTCACAAATGATTATTCTAGGGAATAATAACACTAGTTTTTATTATAGCCACCATTCAAACCCTTTTTTTTAAAATTTATATCAAAATTTTGCTCTTTTTTTTTCTTCAAAATTTCCCAGGGGTCAACATATACCCGTGATAATTTTTTTTTTTAAAGTTATATCAAGGAAATTACTTATTATACCCTAGAATACACAATCCTGAAGATAACTGAAGTTTCAGGCGTGTACATTGAAAACTTTCTGAGAATTTGATTTCCCAAGGTTGACAATGCAGTAAATGTATCGCTATTCTGTGAAATCATGGAATAAAGCACTGATATGCAATATTCTTGAGATTTATTAACAAATTTTCACTAAATATGCATTGTAAATTTTAGCTTTGAGGTTAGATTGCTTTATTTTGACTTATAGATGACTGGTATGTATTGGGGTTGCCTGGTACACTATTCCCAACCAAAAAGGCCAAGCAGATTAACAGTATGGTTACCATGGAAACAGCGGCACCAAACCATGATAAACAAAATCAGAATCTCAGTCATCAATTGACGAAAATACACCAAATCTCATGCAAGCTTTTCCCACTGTAGTAGGAGTATTCCTTGTGGTGAAATCATCAGTTAATAATAATAATGAGTGCTATGTTGTAATTTCATTTTCTGAGTGCCTCTTTTTGTAGGGAATAATAGTATGGTTACTATGGGAACGGCGGTCACCTTGTAATTTTTCACCAAACCATGATATCACAGGAAAATGTGAATCTCAGTTATCAATTGTCGAAACTGGACCAAATATTTTGCAAGATTTTCTTACAGGAGTATATTATATCTGTATGTGTTGAAAAAATCAGTATGAAATAATGAGCTCTTGTCATTCTATTCTGCTTGCCCTTTTATGTTGAGAATATTAATATGGTTACTATGGAAATGGCAGACGATAATCTTGGGAGTTTTGCACCAAATCAAAATCACGGGAAAATGTTTATCACAGTTATCAATTGACCAAAATGCGTCAAATCTTTTGCAAACATTTTCTAACATGAGTATTCTAGGTGCTGATATACTAGTAGTTAGTACTTATGAGTTCTATGTTGTCTTTTTATTCATATATCTAATATGTATATGCATTACTGCATGCATGTTTGAACTTTCTTTTAGAACCAATGTATTGTACATGTATAAACCGTACTATAATACTAGTACTAGTATATACAGTAATGCCCAACATAATTGACCACTTAACCACAGCAGAATTATTGGTAATTTTTCAGGATTTAGTCGGAAATATGGCTTGTTGCCATTCATCAGAAAGTTTTATGGGAGCTTTCCGATTAATGGCAACAAGCCATATTTCCGACTAAATCCTGAAAAATTACCCATAATTCTGATGTGGTTAAGTGGTCAATTACTTTGGGCATTACGGTATAAATTTACAACATAGATCTAAGTGATGGCTATATTTATAATGTGAAGATACAGAATAAGCATTAAGTTACATGTACATTTAATTTCAACATGTTTGAGGTTTGAATTATTTTCCCATGATCCATGGATGTATGGTGCAGAACTGAAGATTGAATGACATTCTACTTTCATGATGAACGACATATACAGTAATGCCTAAAGTAATTGACCACTTAACCACAGCAGAATTATGGGTAATTTTTCAGGATTTAGTCGGAAATATGGCTTGTTGCCATTCATCGGAAAGCTCAGCGAGAGCTTTCCGATGAATGGCAACAAGCCATATTTCCGACTAAATCCTAAAAAATTACCCATAATTCTGCTGTGGTTAAGTGGTCAATTACTTTGGGCATTACGGTGTGTATTGCCATTACTAAATATAAATTAATGTACATGAATACAATTAATATATTTTATTTTATTTTTTCAAAGGACATGGTTATTTACCAAAATATCAAAAGCCTTGCCAGGTCAGACATTGAACCCTCCACCTTTGCAACACACCCCTTCTGCCTCATCTCGCTTGTCTGAAAGGACAGCTTTCTTTGATTTTCTGGCTCGCCGAAGTCTCTTTATGGACAATTTAACAGAGTGTGCAGCCCGCTTTAAACGTTTCACTTTAGCTTTATTAGCATATGACAGCTGATGCACACCTGGAGATATACCCAGCTCTTCAAGAATACCACCAATTACTAACGGTCCCTCATTAAACTCCAGAGTGGCCAAAGCAGTTGCTGTCTGTGCCGTTCCCAATGACGCAAATTCAGTTTTTGGGCACCGCCTCCAAATCTGGCCATTAAAGCATTCATTATTATTCTGGGTCTTCATTTGTGAACAACGTTCCATCAATGATGGGTTTGTTAGTCTCTCATAAATTGGCAGTAGCTTATATGCATATGTACGGTCCAATGTTTTGGTATGACTTCTTGGGGTAGTGCCATCACTTAAACTACGGTTGTAGTGACACCATGAATCTGGTCCCTTTGGGCAGTATGAGTGGCGAGGATCCTCATCGGTAGAGCACATATGAAACAGACTGGCATACACAGCATTTTTCATTTGAACAACATCTGGAGCATTTTGTTTCAATGCAGATGCATAAGTTCTAGAAAGTTTATCAACGACGCCTTTTGTAAGTTTCCCTTTACCATCCAGCTAAAATCCCTGTGCCTTACTGTTTTTTTTCATTGTGTCGATTGATGTCCACATTCGTTTCGCAACATGGTTTACACAATCTTCTTTTTTAACAATCACACCATATGATTGATAAACATCCTTAATAGCATCAAATGCCTTTGAGTCACCGTCTGTTAACACAGTTGAGTAGATGATATTATGTTTTTTTATTGAACGTGAAAATAAAAGTTTCGCAATTTCCATTTCCATTGAATTGGAGGAACCTTCGTTAATTTTTTGGCAATGTAGTTTATGTTCTTTACTCCATTCCGTATAGGCAACGTCCTCTACTTTAGGCCCTATCTCACAACCATGGCAGTAGTTTGATAGCACATCGTAATCCAACAAAATTCCAGTTTTTAAATCAATGACACTGGCTACTCCAAAATGACTTGAATGTCCACGTCTGTGCCATAGTCCCATCAAATGACACACATGCCTCAATCGGATCATTTTCATTGCTAGTAGTAACTCTCTATATGCAGCTCTCACTATATTTGACGCTTTCGTCAGACTGGTGTCGCAGTATTTATTTATCACTGGATTCAACTTTTTGGAAATATTCTGGAACGATTTATGATGAAGTGGGCGTGGAATGTTTAGTCCTGTTAAAAATTTACAAACTTTGGCATGACCCATTCCACAGTTTTTTGCGACAGTACTGCTCTCACATTCAGTGAATTGAATTTCGATTTTTTATTTAATGTTTTTGACATATGTTTTTTTATAAAAAAAACAGTCAGATTTCACGGTCAAAGAACACTGGAGTCCCTGTCTTGTTCCCTCCACCAAGCTTAGTTTCGTCCCGTAACACTCCGGACAAGACAAAAACAGAATTAGATCTTGGAGACAAGATAGATCGATCAGCCGACATCCACTCCAACATCAGACTCGGCTTCAACAATAACACCACTAGGCCTCCCACCATCACGATCATACAGTGTCGGTGTCCATACCTATATTTCGGAAATATTCGAACTTTGTCTCCGATGCAGACGTTTCAGCGTTCTTGGATTCCTGTGCACAATTCTCAGTATTTTTCGATTTCTCACCATCGCCGCCGGTCGCAGACGTCACTGTATCGCTCTTCCACACTGCTCATTTGTCGATTTTGGCTTTCTTCCACCACCTATACCTCTAGGTTTAACAGCTTTTCTCTTTTTACCGAATTGGTGCATCGTTTTCGCTTTAATAGCAACCTTTTTCTCATAAATTTAGGAAAGATTTGGCGGAAATATCAATATATATTTTTACAGGAAGTGACCTCTGCGCATGCGCATACCTTGTTATTAATGCGATCAGCCAATCAGATTCATCCTTTCTTGTTTTGATCAGATTTCCCCTGGAATTTCTCGGAATTCCATCTATTATTAGGGAGGATGATGTCATCATATATCTATTTCTGGGAAAGGTACCGATTTGACCGGAAACTTCTAGAAATTCCCTTCAAAACGAGACCATTTAGCCGAACTTTCGTGCATGGAAACGGAATTGTTATACCGCACGAAAACGGGACATCTGATCAATTTTTCATTGTTCTAGTTGCGATTATGTAATAAATAAAATTTGGGTGGGTTATTAAAAGGGCTAAAACAGAATTAAAACACAAATTTTTTTTTATTAACACAATTTATTATTTTTATTAGATCCCGTACAAACGAAAAACTTGACCATCTCAAAATCGAAAATTTATCGGAAAATTGGTAATTTTTCACCCGCATCCAACCTTAAGTGATTTTGTCAAGTACTGACTCTTGTAGTCTTCAGAGTCCCCGTCTTCTCAGACATTACAGTCTGGTGAGCGATCCACAGTCATTGACTGTCTTGTGTATATATATATATATAGTTAAGAATGATGATGTGTGTTGTAAATTTGGATTAATATTCGTAAAAATAACTACTTTCATCAAGAGTATTCTGCATTTCTATTTGATTACCCTTCTGGAGTGTTTCACATCACTTTAATCCTAATCCTTTGGCAGGTAGAGCGACAATATGTTGCCGTACTGTTAGCGGGTGGAACGACATATAATTTATAGTAGTTTTGTGGTAATGTTATGTTACTATATACATAAATTCGAGAACTCATATCCTAAAAGGAAACTTTTCATGGTTATAATGTGGATGGATATTATTTTAATTATTTAAAATGATTCATGCTTTTAATAATGTTGTTTTTACGATTTATTTGTAATATAGGCGATTGTTACCATATTACTCAGTATATTTGCAAAAATATAGTCACCCATGGATATGATGTCATTATCATCATATATGATGTACAATAATGCTCTAATTAATAGACTCCTCAACCACAGCAGAATTATGGGTAACTTTTCAGGATTTAGTCGGAAATATGGCTCGGCACCAAAATTGATACACAATATTTTTAGCGCCAATTTCCACCAAATTGATACACACATTCTTGTCCATGATATGAGGAATCTAATCGTGTGATTTTAAAGAGGTAATATTGGTGCTGCTTTGATGAAAGATGAGGGTGGGGTGGGGTGGGCACTATATTTGATAAAAATTTGTTTAGTCGCGGATTAGCACCAAACTTACAAATAATAATCTCCATGATATTAGGAGTCTAATTGTGTAGTTTAAAGATGCCAAAAGTGGGGCCATTCGAGTCAGGGGTGCCTAGATGGTGAGAGGGACACAAACATTGATAAACAATATGTTTACCGCCGATTTCCACCTGATTGATACATATTCTTCTCCATGATACGAATAATCTAATCGTGTGGTTTAAATGCGCCAAATTTGTGCTTTTTGGGTGAGAGATATGCAATGGTGGCCCTAAATTTGATACGAATTTGTATACTCGCCAATTTTCATAAATTGTATATACAGTAAGGCTCTAATTAATCGACTCCTTAAACACAGCAGAATTGTGGGTAACTTTTCAGGATTTAGTCGGAAATATGGCTTGTTGCCATTCATCGGAAAGCTCTCCCCGAGAGCTTTCCGATGAATGGCAACAAGCCATATTTCTGACTAAATCCTGAAAAGTTACCCATAATTCTGCTGTGGTTAAGGAGTCAATTAATTAGAGCATTACTCTACTCACCCGCCAAAGGATAACAGTGAAAAGAAACGTTTTGCTGGGTTGTTTAAACCCCCATAGCAAATAAGTTTTCTTTGATACTAATGCAGGTTATTTTCATAAATTTTGCATCAAAATTGGTGCATATAATGCCAGTCTTTAATAGAAGTTCAAATAAATTAAATTACTTTGTTCTCAGGCACCAAATATCTGGAAGGCCTCTGGCATCAACATTTGTTATTTGCAATTTATCCCAAATTTAAAAAAATTCAAAACTCATTTTTCAATTTATTAATTAGAAATTTAATAGTTTAAAGAAGTAAATGTCTAAGATAAGAGGCTTTGGAGGATAGATTCTATACAATGTTTGGAAAGTTGTCAGTTTTTTTTTAACTGTAAAATTTCCTATACATCCATTAATTTCTTAATTAAAATAAAAAGCCTTCCTCCCTCATCCAAATTCCCATATGTAAATGGCCTGAGAACACAGGTATTTATTTTTAATGGCCTAAGTTATATGTAGTACAGTAATGCCATAAGTAATCGACTTCTTAGACACAGCAGAATTATGGGTAACTTTTCAGGATTTAGTCGGAAATATGGCTTGTTGCCATTCATCGGAAAACTCTCTCGGGAGAGCTTTCCGGTGTTACTCTACCTGTAACTCTTGTTGGTGAAATGATTCCGTTCATTAATCAGTGATTAATTTTGGGATTAACGACGGTCACTAAAATATTTACATTTACATGTTAATGTGCGGAACACTGTACTAAGGGAATACATTGCAATGCAATACCAACATAATCATGTTAGAAGTGAGATATGTGTGCTGTTGATTCCATTGAATTGAACAGGTGCAAACTTATATTTGATTTTTTTCATAGATTGCATTTGAATCTGTACGAGGACGAGAGTATACAGGAGACATAGCACTGGATGATGTCAAGATTGTTGATGGATCATGCACCCAAGGGAGTGAGTGAATGGATTTCATTTGGATCATCCTGAATGCAACGTCCACTTAATGTTTGAATTCCCATATCACATTCAATACAACATATTTTATATTATACCAGCTGATATGCCAGCCACTGGCGGGATTGGTCCCATGGCTTTGGTTGATCCATTAATTTTTGTTTTTCAATGTTTTTCAAGGGTGGACAAACTGACCCAACGAAAATATTCCCTGTCCCGAGTTGACCATACATAACAAAGTCACTGCCACCGCTGATGCCCGAAATATCGTCCAAGGTCATTTGCGGGTACCCGTTTCAAGGTCAAGTTGGGTAGATAAAATAACCCGACAAAATAGTCCCCAACCCGAGTTGACCATACATCACAAATTTCATGTCGCTGCCACCACTGACGACCGAGATATCATCCAAGGCTATTTGTGGGTACCTGTTTCAAGGTCAAGGTCACCTCGGGCGGACAAACTGACTCGACGAAAATCTCCCCCGTCCCTTGGAACCCCTAAGTACGAAATTCCGTCTCGATATCCCCAGTTTCCGAGATGGTCAAATGTCGTATTTTCACTCAAGTCGATAAACGCTCTTTAATAGCGATGCCTCTTATACAAACGTTCATTAATTATCACGCGATTAACCCATCAATCCCCATTGTGGTGGCATTTGAAGGGTGAAGGAGTGGTCGCACGGGCTCGCGAATGGTCCGAGTCCACTGTCTGTGGCTTTTTATCCTTACACAGCAAGTTTGGGTTCAATCAGCCCAGCAGTTCTCAAGTCTATAGCGGACATATATACGAAGTCTCAAAATATATAGTAGATGTCATTTGAAAGAGGGAGATCCAAGACATTGTATTGTCAACTTCTTATCCGGTCAAATAAACATTGTTTTTGTTGAGGTACACATGTGTTATCTGAGTGGTTCTGTGCTAAGTTATACCCCCACTCTCAAAGAGAATGGGAGGTATACTGGATTGACCTTGTTCGTCCGACAGTCCAGATATTTATCCCTCTGTTTTTTTGTGGCCTGATATCTCAAACAACGATTGTCTGATCTTTTTGAAACTTGGAATGGATGTTCATTACTATGAGGGCATTCAATGCAGTGTTCAATCGTTTTTTTTCCAGATTTTCCAATTTAGAATTCTCCATCTTTGTTTATCTGGAAATGTTTTTTTCCGTCCGATGCCATCGTTTCACAAATCTCAATAAAATTTGGTATGGCTGTTCAATGAGGGCATTTTCATTGGAGTATTCAATTGTTTTTTCCTTATTTTCCATTCTAGAGTTAATCGTCTTTGTTGTTTTGTATCTGGACTGTAAAGTCAGTCTATTATTAGCTCAACTTACTTTGTAAGTTTGAGCTATTGCCATGGTTTAGCTTCCATCGTCCGTGTGTGCGTGTGTCCGTCAACAATTTCCTTTGGCGCGGGCTACAGGTCGTACCTTTGGTCTAATCTTCATGAAATTTGTCATGAATGTTGACATTGACATGTAGATGGGAACGAGTCATTTTGGGGTCATTCGGTCAAAAAACATGGCCGCTGGCAGCCATCTTGGATTTCAAAATTCAATCCGTTGGCGCGGCTGCAGGTCGTACAGTTCATCTGATCATTATGAAATTTGTCATGGATCTTAATATTGACATGTAGATGGGAACGAGTTATTTTGGGGTTGTTCGGCCAAAAAACATGGCCGCCAGCAGCCATCTTGGATTTTACTCTTTGCATGACTAAATCCTTTGGCGCGGGCCACAGGTCGTAGCTTTGGTCGGAACTTTATGAAATTTGTCATGGATGTTAACAATGAGATGTAGATGAGAACGAATTATTTTTGGGTCGTTCGGCCAAAAAACATGGCCGCCAACAGCCATCTTGGATTTTACTCTTTGCATGACTAAATCCTTTGGCGCGGGCTACAGGTCGTACCTTTGGTCTGATCTTTATGAAATTTGTCATGAATGTTGACATTGACATGTAGATCGGAACAAGTCATTTTGGGGTCATTCGGTCAAAAAACATGGCCGCTGGCGGCCATCTTGGATTTCAAATTTCAATCCATTGGCGCGGGCTACAGGTCGTACTGTTTGTCTGATCATCATGAACTTTGTCATGGATGTTAATATTGACATGTAGATGAGAACGAGTGATTGTGGGGTCATTCGGCCAAAAAACATGGCCACCAGCAGCCATCTTGGATTTTACTCTTTTCATGACTAAATCCTTTGGCGCGGGCTACAGGTCGTAGCTTTGGTCGGAACTTCATGAAATTTGTCATGGATGTTAACAGTGACATGTAGATGGGAACGAATCATTTTGGGGTCTTTCGGCCAAAAATCATGGCCGCCAGCAGCCATCTTGGATTTTACTCTTTGCATGACTAAATCCTTTGGCACGGGCTACAGGTCATAGCTTTGGTCAGATCTTCATGAGATTAGTCATAGATGTTAACAATGACATGGGGTCATTCGGCCCAAAAACATGACTGCTGGTGGCCATATTGGATTTCAAAATTAAATCCATTGGTGCGGATTACAGGTCGTACTATTCGTCTGATCATCATGAAATTTGTCCTGGATGTTAATATTGACATGTAGATGGGAACGAGTCATTTTGGGGTTGTTCAGACAAAAAACATGGCTGCCAGCAGGCATCTTGGATTTTACTCTATACATGACTAAATCCTTTGTCGCGGGCTACAGATCGTAGCGTTGATCGGATCTTCATGAAATTTGTCATGGATGTTAACAATGACATGTAGATGGGATTTGTAAAGGCTGTTGACATTGACATGTAGATGGGGAACGAGTCATTTTGGGGTCGTTTGGCTAAGAAACATGGCCGCCAGCAGCCATATTGGATTTCACTCTTTGCATGACTAAATCCTTTGGCACAGGCTACAGGTCGTACCTTTGGTCAGATCATTATGAGATTTGTAAAGGCTGTAGATGGGAACAAGTCATTTTGGGGAAATTTGGAAAAAAACATGGCTGCCGGTGGCCATTTTATAATTTACTCTTTGCATCACTAAATCCTTTGGCACACCATAATCACCACATCCCTGATTTGATCATTATGAAACCTGTCATGAATGTTGATATTGACATGTACATCTTGTCTTACTTAGACATTTCAATTATAGCACCTTTCCTATTCCTCCATTTACTGTCAACTATTAAACTATTCCCCTACCTAAGTTGAGCTACAGTGTCATTGACACTTTCATTCTTGATGTAGGGGGAATAATCTCCTAGTTTTTATTTTGATGCATTCTGGGTAAATAACGGGGGAAGTCTTGTGGGTGAATCTGAGAATATATATAACATGATGGAAACTCCTAGGTCACAGCTCTTCTGTATCTTGTTGGAAATTTATCTATAGTTGGTATTATTTCTTGCCAACAATAGTCAATAGCACTGACTCTGTATAGAAATATTTTGGGACTCAAACATTAAGTTGGCCTTTATTTCTTGAATAAAGCAATCATTATTTAATAGTATCATTCATGGCTAGCATAGCTGCTCTTAGTGGAAAAATTATTCTAGAAATTAATGGATTTATAGGAATGGTTAAATAAATCATAAAATTTTCAAGAATTCTAGAAAAAATTCTGGAAAAAATTCAATTAAAAAACCTCCCTCCCCCAGACAAAGCCACCCTTTTTCGTGGGACATGTGACCAAGCAGACTTTAAATTTTCTTTCAGTGCAATGTAAGAACAACTGTGCATGCATACAAAATCTAGTCAGAGAATGTTCACAAGTCGGCTTCTTAGATACCCGAATGCCAAATATGTATGGCGGAAGTTTGGAGAATTCTTTGACGTTATTCGAGAAAATTCGGCCATCCCTGAATGCTGAATATGGGACAGACTGCTACCACAATTTGATGGTTGTTGTTTGCTATGGACTGTTTCCACGATGCTATGATTCCAAACCAATGTGTCGCGACACCTGTGCAGGTATGTGTAATATGTAATTCTCATAAGAAATAAACGGCAGCTTCGATGTGGTTATGGGATTTTGACTGCAGGAAAAATTCAGCAAACTGTGTGAACCCCGGAGTTCATACAGAGTTTGGTGATTTTTTTATCGTGATCAAAATCTGTGACCATGTTGAATTTTCACCGTTTTTTTACTTTTATTTACTTAAATAATTTATGAATTAGGATTTTGTTTTAGATACAGTAATGTCCTAAATAACTGACTCCTTAACCACAGCAGAATTTGGGATAATTTTTCTGGATTTAGTCTGAAATATGGCTTGTTGCCATTCATAGGAAAGCTCTCAGTGAAAGCTTTCCGATGAATGGCAACAAGCCATATTTCCGACTAAATCATGAAACATTAACCATAAATCTGCTGTGGTTAACCCTTTGAGTGCCAGGTCCGATTTTTGTATCAACCCATATACCCTGTGCTAATGCATTCTCTTATATAATAATTTTTTCTTATATTCTTTAACAGACTTATTTTGTAGGTTTAGTGCCAGGGAATCTTACGTTTTTCATGGGCATTAAAATTATTACTATGAATACTTGGTGATAGTTTTAAGTTATAACATGCCCCTAAGGTTTTTTCCAGTTTGTTTTTAAATTCGCTATAGCATAAAAAAAATTCTAAAAAAAATAAAAATGTTATTTTCTATTTTTTTTAGGACCGAATTTACAGACCGTAAATTAGGGCCGATGAGATCGGCCCATGGCACTCGAAGGGTTAAGGAGTTAATTATTTAGGACATTACTGCAATTACCGTTATTTGTTGCATGCCCATTGCTTTATACAGCAAAATACAGAGATTTTCTTTACAACAACGTCAACTATAACACAAAGTTTCTTCACTATTATGAGATGTACTCTATATGACCAATTTGCTCAATTAAATAAGATAGTACCATCGTATTAGAATATCAAAATCTACAATCTCTCAGGTGTGCAATAAATGTAGACAACACAATTGAGTGAACAGGTTAACCCTTTCATGACGGGAGCTGTTTTGGTGCAGCATTAAAGACTCTGTGCATTCTTTTACATATGCGGGTCTCCATTATCTTAGGAGAAAAAAGTTAAATATTGTTAGTCCAATGCATTCTCTTATATATACGAAGTGTCCTATGGGCGACTTGCATATATAAGAGAATGCATTTGGCACAGTGTTTTCGCAAAAATTCAGGAAGCTTGAGTCATGAAAGTGTTAACTAGCTATATTGCACTCATTTGTCATTTCGCCTAATTAGCTTCTATTTTGTATGGAGGGTCCCCCTGTGGCTGGGAATCAGATTTGTCCAAATGGGGTCACCAAGTCAAATATGGTTGGAACCAGGAACATAACTCTTTACCTCCATAGTAATTCTTAAAACACTTCTCAAGAACCATAAGTGGTTACTGTTACTGTTAACAGAGACCAGAAATTTTAATTAATTTAGTTAATTATACTCATTATCGCTCATAACTATGGAATAAAACAATACAACCAATCAATCTGGGACATTTGACATTCGGTACATAGCCGTAGGATCAGCCTAATGCTCTATATCGCTATATTGTATCACCCAAATGGTCTGTTCTAAAAATAAACAATTAAAAGGTCCCAATAAAATAATCGAAATAAAATCAATTTAATTGATAGAAGCCTTTCCAGACAGGGGTCTTCAGTTCATATTTATTATTGTATAACCATTTCAAATTTGTTATTTAAAGAGATAATATATTTTTAACATTGTACGATATCTTTTGCAGATGTTTCCAAGCGATGTGGTTTGAGCCATTCCTTCTGTATTTCCCTTCCAGAAGATAACTGCAATAGAGATCTGAGTAAGTTAACATGTTTCATTATTGCGCAGTGATAGATCATCATAAAATCCCTGTTACGTTAATGCCCTAAATAATCGACTCTTTAACCACAACAGAATTATGGGTAACTTTTCAGGATTTAGTCAGAAATATGGCTTGTTGCCATTCATCGGAAAGCTCTCGGGGAGAGCTTTGCGATGAATGGCAACAAGCCATATTTCCGACTAAATTCTGAAAAGTTACCCATAATTCTGATGGTGTTAAGGGGTCTATTAGCCAAATTAGCCAATGGCTATTATTTGGGGAAAATGGCCAAAAGAAATATCATTTGGCCAAACTTTTAGGACAAAATGTTTCTAGGCTAAAGTCAGCAACCTCCTCTCAAATTATCAGATCTCTATAAAACCCTTAATTCGTTGTTAACAGGTAATAAGCAATTGCTCGCCTTTGTATGAATAACAATTTATAAAAAAAATTACACATGCTTAATTATCAAAATAATGATGATTTGCTGCTAGAACGGTGTTGTTTCCTGATGAAGTGACAACACTTTACTGCTTTGTAGTTTAAAAATAAGACAATTTAGGCGAATTTTGTTGATATACGTTTCGGACTAGATAATCTCTTAAGTCTCTACACTGGCTACACATGTAGAGATCAAACTCCATAAGTTCAAAACCTAGAAACTTTGATGTAAAGATGGGTGCGTTCAACAATTTTCGACAGACACTCACATGTGGCTGAAACTGACTAATATAAGAAAATTACTTAACTTTTGGGAGTTTACTTAGCCCAGAGGCTTCATGACCATCATTCTATAAATAAGGCCCATTTGATCAAAGTGATATCCTTCAAATTCCTGTATTTGAAAATATTTTATTTTCATTGCAGTGTGTCTTCCAGGAATATACACAATGGCCTATTTCTCATTTGTATCTTTATCTCTCAATCAATATTATCCTTAGTATGCAAAAATAATTTTAATTTATTGTGAGTGGGGGTCATCTTTGGCTCAGTTGGTAAGATGCTTGCCTCATTATGCCTACATAATATCTTCATGATATGACCTGAAATATTATCGTTACGATACCCATATTATTATTGTAATATCAGTGGTGACATTCAGAGAATATTACAGTAATGCCCTAAGTAATCGACCCCTTAACCATAGAATTTTGGGTAACTTTTCAGGATTTAGTCGCAAATATGGCAACAAGCCATATGTACCCATAATTCTGCTGTGGTTAAGGGCTCAATTACTTAGGGCATTATTGTACTTGGTTGGTTTGATATTAGGCACAAAATCAGCCTGAGGTCACCTCATATCAGCCTGAAACCGAAGGTCGAATGCTGATGTGACATTACCCAGGGCTGAGATCGGGCCTAATATCAAACCAACCAACTAATACCGAGTTTATTAATTAGATTGGACCTTAGTAACTGACAACTCTTTTAGATCATTTGATGTGTGACATCAAAAACATCGATACCTGCGCATTAAATTAGCAGTGAAGTAGATTTGCGGCATGTTTTAAATCAATATTACTCGAATTTGTGATGTCGTAAATGATATTACTAGGTGTGATTTCGTAAAATGATATTACTCAGTTTAGGGGCAAACTGAAGCAATATTCACATAGTCTACTCCAGCCGTTAATTGTGTTATAATTATTGGCTTTCATGTTGCATTTCACTTCAGTGAATGAACTTGTTCTGCATTTAAATAAAGCCGTTAAATAATGGCATTTCACTGAATTTGATCATAATGAACTAATGACAAATTATACGTAAATGTCCATCGGGACAATGACTGAGAACATGCATAGATTATTTCGGGAGAAAATTTATTGAGTTATTGTGGAAACTATACTATATGTGATGAAACAAATGTACAAATTTCTACATCATCAGTCCTTTGCGGGAGACGTAGCTCACTTGCAATTTTCAGTTTCAGTTGTCCCTTTTGTCAAAATTCTTGCGGTGACTATATTTGTTGATTCAATATTTAAATAACTATTTCAGTCTATTTGAAGGTTATTCAGCTAAATTCCCATCTTGATGACATGTTGAGAACAACCCACCATATTTTATTCTTGGTGCAATTACATCTATCTTCTGAGTAGCTGAAGCAAATAGGTGCTCTCATAGTGTTTTCCTCATGGGAGGGACTGATTCATGTATGTACGAACAGCTTTGACAGCCAACATATTTTTGTCTAACAGTGATGTGAAACACTCCGGTAGGGTAATCAAATATAAGTGGAGAATAATCTTGTTCAAGTAGTAATTTTTACAAATATTACATCCAAGTTGACAGCACTCACTGTCAGTCTTATATATTTATTAATTGCAGTGACTCTCGATGGAGAAATAATTTTCGTTAGTTTATCGCTGATAGATGCGTCCCGAATCGAGTAGTAAATATTTACAATTGAGCATAGTTCAGACGATGTTTTCTATGGAGTGGTATGGTCGATTTGATTCAGATTTTCGGCGATGTCAATAAAATGCTACATTCCTCCAGTTGGCACAGTGCCCGGATACTAACTGATCAGTTTCACGCACCCGAACAAGTACATAATATGTCTTTAATTTTGTATTGAATGAACATCGCTATCAAACCATTCTCGTACTATTTTAATGCAGATTTTAAACATTGTTCACCTGCTCACCTAAAACCGCCAACAACTGTAATAGAATATCACAATTGTGACAGTAAACAGTTTTTTCCTTAGAAGACATGATATTTGTTCTGAATGCCACACGCGTTAATTGAAAGCGGAAATTAGTAATGTGAAAAATATACTTTTACCATGATGTTTACATAACTTGGAAAGATTATGAACTCATTTTACCTCATGAAGTGAACTCGGCTTATTCCGTCTTTCCGATATTTAAAGTTTGTTTGGATTAGAAAGCATGGTCGCTTGGAAAACAAAATAGCATGCTAAATGGAAAAACAACAGTAGCATATTGGAATACAAACTGTACATTGTGTGCGTTTACGTGTTCGTTGTTTAGGTGAGTCAAAACTGTTGTTGGTGAAAATCCGAATGTTGCCGAATAGATTTCAAATGAAGTCGGGTCCTTTTTAAATCATAAACAAAGCATGATAGAAATGTGTTACCTCTAATTTCATTAATAATCCTGCAATGTTAGCAAATTGGATGATTAATTTGTTTCGCAATGTGCATTAAATATATCATTGATCTTGATATTTCAGTTTTTATGTCGATAACAGTACAATGAAAAAAACTATATCAATATTCGATCTGATAATGATACACTGTGAAGCCTTGGTTGTTTCTACGTGGATTACAGTAATTTCCAACTGAAATTAACCCTCTGTACGGTCTTTCCTACACCCATAAATTGACATAATCGTAATCGTTATGGCCTGGTGGCTAAAACGAGAAAAGACTCCAATAAACCAAATTAAGTTCAGTGCCGTGTATATAACTTACTCCTGAGCCTATATTGCAAGTTTCTCTCAAAACACTTTTCTGGCATTCACCAACTTGAATATTGCAGTTACACTAATATTTTTCAACGGAATATTTATTACCCATTTTTCCAAGATTAGTATATTATTTTCATTGCATTATATTCTACATTAATAATATTACAACAGATCATGGTAATGAAAGACCTTAATATGGTGTTAAATTTCCAACATGCACATCTAGAAACTTTTCAGTTTCATGAGATGATGTATAATTTTTTTTCGTCACTTTTTATTCCAAATTCAAAAAAAACCATTTAAATTTTTTGTCTGTCTGTTTTTTTATGATAAACCAAAATAAGGTCAATTAAAGATTGATCGATGAGGGATGAAAATATATGGTCTCGACACTGAAGTGGGTGATATTTGAAAATGACCCATTGGCATTGCAGCAACACGATATTCATATTCCTGATAGGATGATTCAGTTAAGGTTGAGTCTAAGAAAGTTAGCAACAGGTTAATCTGGTAAAGTTCTTTTCAAGTTGAAAAGGAAGTGAACGAGAAAGTGTGTCAAAAACTATAGGCTTATGAAAAATTATTGTATGTCTTCACCATGTGAATGGCCAATTCAAACTTGATCCGTGTAATGTCTGTGACATTTTGATAACTAAATGACAGTGTTTGTTTGTGTTGAATATAAACATATATTTTACTAGACTATTAAATCTTGGATTGGGGTGTGATGACATATTAATCAAGTCTGAGTTTAGTGTGCTTGTAATTTGCAGAATGAGGTTCCCAGAGGAATCTATGTGAGGAAGTTTCTAAAGAAATTTGATAATAAAGAAACTTTCCAGAGAAGATGATCCAGGCCTGAGCAGAATGAGGTCCCCAGGGGGTGAATTTAGTGATGCTAGCCCATTATGATGCGGGATGGCGTCCACTAAATTCACCCCCGTCTGGGACCTCAATCTAGGCCCTGCGAAGCTTTGAGATTCGATTCGATACGCGAATCAGTCGCCCTGATTCAATTCGATTCGATTCGACTGTCCGATTCGAGAATTTTCGAATCATTCATGATCAGACATCATATATAGGCAATCAACTGTCATAACCCCGTGATCAAACGGATCGCCGCGTGGACCAATAATCTATAAATAGAACCAATGTAGGTAATGTCGTAATGACTATTGAAGTGATGTAATTGGGAATTCCTGAGGCGCGTGTTTACAAAATAATACAAAACCAAAATGAATAAGTTTCGTTGCCTGTTCAATTATATGCTCACTGGAGAAAGTTATGACCCACCCTACCCCACAACGCTATCAAGAAAAGTAAATGACCTGAGAGAGTCAATGAAGGCCTATTTGAAAACTGATATTGGGAAATCCAGTTTCAGTCACTTTCGATCACTGGAAGTCCGACTACAACAGAAATTATCTTGTGCTGACCACCCATTATGTAAGCGTCAAATTTTTTCATGGAAGTTTGTCACAAGATGTTTGTCCGCGATCAATTTAGAGACAATGAAGCCGATCACACGGCAAATGCTACAGAGAAACTGATCAGAGCTCAGTTTGTTAAATATGGGTTGGATTTAAGTAGGGTCATGTTCACCACCACGGACACAACGAATCTGATGCCATGCACAGCACATCAGCTGGGAATTTCCTGGATGGGTTGCTCCTCATAAATCAACACTGGGGTACAATCGATAGCTCGCGACATATCGTAACATTGTTGATTTTTTTTATCGAAAAGTATGACTATTTTGCGCGATGGTTACCACCGATTTTGAACCCGAGCTATGTAAATGACTAAAATAGCACATTATTAGCTCAACTTACTTTGTAAGTTTGAGCTATTGCCATG
This sequence comes from Siphonodentalium dalli, assembly GCA_032622095.1. Classification (NCBI taxonomy): domain Eukaryota; kingdom Metazoa; phylum Mollusca; class Scaphopoda; order Gadilida; family Siphonodentaliidae; genus Siphonodentalium; species Siphonodentalium dalli. The sequence goes on from CP136065.1 coordinate 21,799,748, forward strand.
GTTTGGCGTCCGTCGTCCGTGTGTGCGTGTGTCCGTCAACAATTTCCTTTGGCGCGGGCTACAGGTCGTACCTTTGGTCTAATCTTTATGAAATTTGTCATGAATGTTGACATTGACATGGAGATGGGAACGAGTCATTTTGGGGTCATTCGGTCAAAAAACATGGCCGCTGGCAGCCATCTTGGATTTCAAAATTCAATCTATTGGCGCGGGCTACAGGTCGTCATGAAATTTGTCATGGATCTTAATATTGACATGTAGAAGATCTTTATGAAATTTGTCATGAATGTTGACATTGGCATGTAGATGGGAACGAGTCATTTTGGGGTCATTTGGTCAAAAAACATGGCCGCTGGTGGCCATCTTGGATTTCAAAATTCAATCCATTGGCGCGGGCTACAGGTCGTACTGTTTGTCTGATCATCATGAACTTTGTCATGGATGTTAATATTGACATGTAGATGAGAACGAGTGATTTTGGGGTCATTCGGCCAAAAAACATGGCCGCCAGCAGCCATCTTGGATTTTACTCTTTGCATGACTAAATCCTTTGGCGCGGGCTACAGGTCGTAGCTTTGGACAGAACTTCATGAAATTTGTCATGGATGTTAACAATGACATGTAGATGGGAACGAGTCATTTTGGGGTCGTTCGGCCAAAAAACATGGTCGCCAGCAGCCATCTTGTATTTTACTCTTTGCATGACTAAATCCTTTGGTGCGGGCTACAGGTCGTACCTTTGGTCTGATCTTTATGAAATTTGTCATGGATGTTAATATTGACATGTAGATGGGAACGAGTCACTTTGCGGTCATTCGGCCAAAAATCATGGCCGCCAGCAGCCATCTTAGATTTTACTCTTTGCATGACTAAATCCTTTGGCGCGGGCTGCAGGTCGTAGCTTTGGTCAGATCTTCATGATATTAGTTATAGATGTTAACGATGACATGTAGAAGGGAACTAGTCATTTTGGGGTCATTCGGCCCAAAAACATGTCTGCTGGTGGCCATCTTGGATTTCAAAATTAAATCCATTGGGGCGGAATACAGGTCGTACTAATCGTCTGATCATCATGAAATTTGTCCTGGATGTTAATATTGACATGTAGATGGGAACGAGTCATTTTGGGGTTGTTTAGACAAAAAACATGGCCGCCAGCAGGTATATTGGATTTTACTCTATACATGACTAAATCCTTTGGCGCGGGCTACAGGTCGTAGCGTTGATCGGATCTTCATGAAATTTGTCATGGATGGGATTTGTAAAGGCTGTTGACATTGACATGTAAATAATACACACGTCGAGTTGTTTATGATATACATGAATTTAATGTTGTTCGTTCAACTTTTCCCCTTTACAATCATGCTAAATTTCGATGTCCGCGAAAGTTGTAGATTCGATTCGAGATTCGATTCGCAAATCATTCTTGTGATTCGAGATTCGATTCGAAATGAAATCCCTGATTCGCAGGGCCCTACCTCATTCTGCAAATGACCGGCATCTTATTCTCAGGCCTGATATCAATAGTATTCAGGAATGTTTCCATTTGAACTGATTGGTCAATCTCTTTGTTTATAGCAATGACTATATATTTCAGATCTGAGGAACATTATTACTCCAACACCATTCTACCAGGCTGGTAAGTTCAGTTAATATAACAGTAACATGGTTTTGGGTCTTTTTTGGGGGGGGGGGGGCATTATGGCGCAATAGTTTATCTCCCCCTGTGCATCGTTTAGTTGCCAGATATTCTCATATTATCTTTCAATATAACTGTGACTCAGAAAAATTGTGATTGAGATGAGAAAGCATGGATTTTCTGTAGCAGAGGCATTACAGTTTGGAATCTTTTTTTTTGTATTTATCTTCATTACCACCCCCCCCCCCCCCCCATCCACCTGAATTTTCTTTATTACCCTGACATTTAATGGCAAGTTTCTCCCATATTATTGTTTAACATGACTTTGTGGGTGTCAGACCGATTCTCCGAAGACCTATTACTACGAAGGCCCACAACTCCGAAGACCCGATTCTCCGATGGCCTACAACTCCGAATACCCGATTCTCCGACGGCCCATAACCCCGAAGATCCGATTCTCCGAAAGCCCATAACTCCGAAGGGCCGATTCTCCGAAGACCTATAACTCCGAAGGCCCACAACTCCGAAGACCTGATTCTCCGATGGCCCACTACTCCGAAGACCCGATTCTCCGACGGCCCATAATTCCGAAGATCCGATTCTCCGAAAGCCCATAACTCTGAAGGGCCGATTCTCCGAAGACCTATAACTCCGAAGACCTATAACTCCGAAGGGCCGATTCTCCGAAGACCTACATGTATAACTCCGGCCTGATTCTCCGACGGCCCATAACTCCGAAGGTCAGATTCTCCGAAGGTCAGATTCTCCGAAGATTTTGTTTTATCGGGGTATTATCATTTACTAAATAGTGTACAGTCCAGTGGCGAATCCAAGGGGTCCCAAAATTCTTACTGCCCCCATTAAACCTCTACTTGCTATTCCAGATATGGGCCCCTACCAAAACATGCCCAATGTCATGTAAACGCCCGGAAATCGTTCATGGAGCATCAAAATATTCAAACTTTTCCTACTGCCCCCACCTAAATGGGAATCTTAGCCCGCCACTGACAATACACCAAATACTATAACGTTACGTTGGCCCATGAGATGCCAGAGTAAAATGTACAGGGGTGAACGGGGAAGAACTTGTCCTTTTTCATATATAAAATGAACTTGATTGCATCAAATCACCCCAATGCAGTCGGATGTGCACAGTTTAATCATATTAATTGTATTAAGACGTACATTGTGGCAAAATAATTGTATTTCTAACATAAATTTAAGCATTCTGTGGAAAATTAAGGCTTATCGCACACTACTGATGGTGTAGATATCACCTTATTATAATACAGGCCCCTTCCCCCCTTTTTCGTACGCCGGATTCCACCCATTTTGGACCCGTGAATATTTGAATGCCTAGGAGGGATTTCCGGACGTTTACATGACATTTGACATGTTTTTTGGGGGCGGTCTTCTCTGGTGCCCCATTGATCCGCCACTGGACTGTACACTATTTAATAAGCGATAAAACATGATCTTCGGAGAATCGGATCTTCGGAAAATCGGCCCTTCGAAGTTATAGACCTTCGGAGTTACGGCGTTCGGATTTATAGGCCTTCGGAGTTATGGGCTTTAAGAGTTATGGGTCTTCGGAGTTATGGGATTTCGGAGAATCGGGGCTTCGGAGTTATGGGCTTTCGGAGAATCGGGGCGTCGGAGAATCCGTCCTTCGGAGAATCGGACCTTCGGAGTTATGGGTCTTCGGAGAATCGCTACGTAACCACTTTGTGACTCAGATTTTCTATCATATTTGACTAGTCAAAACCGCAGTGCACCCAGTGCGAACCATACCCGGTACAGGGCTCTAAATCCATTGAGAATCTGAAGTATTAATCTGAGTGTGATGCTCGGAAAAAAGGACAGCTGTTTCGCTGAAGTAATGCTACATTTTTATTCTCACAAAATTGTAGTAATGTTTACATCTACAGCGCATGTTCATCGAAGCAAGATGTTCCTAAACCACAGAGCAGACAACGATTTTTTTTCTATAATTCACTGTTGAATAAAAAGACTTATCTTGTGGATAGAAGAAATACAAGAGACCAGTGTCTTCCGTTTAGTCCGATTTATAGAAAATGGCTGCCCACGTTGCCTTTGAACAATTGGGAAATGGTAAAGAACTCTAGAATTTGACATTGCCAGTGTTAGAGCTATTTCCATCAATGTATCACATTGTTATAATCAATAAATTGGAAAAATGATCAAGGAAATATGGGTTGATACGAAAATCGGACTTGGCACTGAAAGGGTTAAACCTTTCTATACTAAATGGATTCTCCCACACTGTGACTGTGGGCTTCTAGTAATTGCGTAGGACATGGGAATTTACATACAAAATCATTCAATACACTTTTTCTGGCTCCATTCCATATATATTGCAACAAGTCAAGGTCAAGGAGGTCAATATGGCAAAATTAAACTTATGAATACCATATGAAGACCAACAAAGCTTGCTGAATGTGAAAGTTTGGGAGCACATTAGGCCTATATATAGTCATCCATCACTCATCACATTTACATAAAAATTCAGTTGCATATATAGGCCTACTGTTCTCCAATTTCTAGCTTTAAATACTGCCTTCACATTAGTGCAGATGGTCTATTGCACAAAAACCCATTCATATGGTTAGATAATACAATTTTCATTCATGATATCTTATTATGAATTTTTCTGGTTTTTTTTTTACATGTTCTTGGAACTGTTCCTTATCTTCACAATTGATACACTTGAGACAATGATCAGATTTAAGGTTTGACAATGATTTCAAATATGTTGCCTTTGATTCGACATTTGATTTAAAATGAAAACGCCAATTCACAGGGCCCTATACCTAGGGAGTTTGCATATTGAAAGAAAGAATGCAATAGTCATATATTATTACTGAAATTTAAACCTTACTTTATACTTTGCTATTTCAGAAATCATGATGTTTTATTTATGCACAATTGTAAGCGAATTTATTGGCGATAGACAAACGGTAATGATTTCATCATAGAATGATGCTGCCTATAATATACAGTCTCTTTGAAAAGCGACGAAACTCCTATCGGATGTATATCGCTAGATGTCTCGATATTAAATAAGTTTCTGTATTGCAAGGATTCCCCCCATTTCATTGAAATGCGCGATTTCCCTCCATTTCATTGAAATGCGCGATTTCATTGGTTTATGGCATAACAGATCACTTCACAGATCAGAGGTCAATGAGGTCTTGACAATTTTCCCACGCATTGTCAAACTCAACTGTTGTTGGACGACTAAATACAGACGATATATCCATAATTCATTTTACTCATCGCAATATAGGAGACATCATCTTTTTATACGATATTCATCAAAGATATTCATGACTGAATATTCCTTCACATCTTGTTGTATTTATACCTATTTATAATTATTGTATTTATATCTATTTCCAATCACAAACATTTACTACTCAGAAATTCACTCCATATTTGGAAACGGTTTATTACCTCATGTTGGGAATGATGCGTGGTCGTAGATATTTAGTCGGAAATATGGCTTGTTGCCATTCATCGCAAAGCTCTCAATGAGAGCTTTGCAATAAACGGCAACAAGCCATATTTCCGACTATATCCTGAAACTTTACCCATAATTATGCTGTGGTTAAGGAGTCAATTATTTAGAGCATTATTGTACACAATATCATTCTTCTTTCAGGACCACCCATCCCAGTTAGGTTGATGGGTGGAAACAACAATAACACTGGCCGAGTTGAGCTTTTTTATCGTGGACAGTGGGGTACTGTGTGCGATGATAACTTTGGTAACCCTGATGCCACTGTCATTTGTAGAATGCTCGGATTCAGGTACAGTTATTTTATACCATGACTCCCTATTGTACTGTGTACAAACATGCTATATAACAAATTTGCGCTGTACACCCTACTATGTGTAAACAGGAGTCCGACCGTGGGTAACACGTTTCTACTGTGGGTAATATGTTTGAATGGCATTTCAATGGTTAAAGTTTATACCCATAGTAGAACTACATCCGAGTTGACCTTTCATTAACCTTCCGTGACCTCGATCAAAATGACTATTTTTAAAACGTAGCGCTTCGCGATGAAAACAATTTGATTCAAATGAATATTATACTCACTAATGCGATAAAAACGAACAGTTAATTCCGTGGAAATCACATCCAGATCAGCAAAATTGAACATATATTTCAAGAAATAGACGTAACAAACTCGAACAACAAACGGTGGATTTCAAAATGACTTTCGTGGTTTCCTGTTGACTGTCCGGCGGAGAGAAAAAAAATTCCCGCAATGTGTTATATTTATATTCATTAAATTCGTATTCCCAAATATATTCATGTTGTTTATTTATGGCGGTTTCATTACAGTTTATTGTGAATTGGCTAAACTGATGCCATATTCGTACAATTGAGTGTTCGGCCAAGTGTGGGGAACACAACGGGATGATTGTGAATGGTGTGACAGAATCGTCTTAATTTAAGTGGATTTATTTCGATTTCATAGCATTTTTTGCTCCTGTATCGGTCATGGTATAAACAAAATACACACGTAGTGTTTCTGAATACCAAATTTACACCACTCGTTGGATTGATGATTTACCACACTCGCTAAAGCTCGTGTGGTAAATCATCAATCCCACTCGTGGTGTAAATTTGGTATTCAGAAACACTACGTGTGTATTCTATATATATCCCACTGTTATTTGTAGAATGCTCGGATTCAGGTACAGTTATTATACCCCACTGTTATTTGTAGAATGCTCGGATTCAGGTACAGTTATTATATCCCACTGTTATTTGTAGAATGCTCGGATTCAGGTACAGTTATTATACCCCTCGGATTCAGGTACAGTTATTATACCCCTCGGATTCAGGTACAGTTATTATACCCCTCGGATTCAGGTACAGTTATTATATCCCTCGGATTCAGGTACAGTTATTATACCCCTCGGATTCAGGTACAGTTATTATATCCCTCGGATTCAGGTACAGTTATTATACCCCACTGTTATTTGTAGAATGCTCGGATTCAGGTACAGTTATTATACCCCTCGGATTCAGGTACAGTTATTATATCCCTCGGATTCAGGTACAGTTATTATACCCCTCGGATTCAGGTACAGTTATTATACCCCACTGTTATTTGTAGAATGCTCGGATTCAGGTACAGTTATTATACCCCTCGGATTCAGGTACAGTTATTATATCCCTCGGATTCAGGTACAGTTATTATATCCCACTGTTATTTGTAGAATGCTCGGATTCAGGTACAGTTATTATACCCCTCGGATTCAGGTACAGTTATTATATCCCTCGGATTCAGGTACAGTTATTATACCCCTCGGATTCAGGTACAGTTATTATACCCATCGGATTCAGGTACAGTTATTATACCCCTCGGATTCAGGTACAGTTATTATACCCCTCGGATTCAGGTACAGTTATTATACCCCTCGGATTCAGGTACAGTTATTATACCCCTCGGATTCAGGTACAGTTATTATACCACTCGGATTCAGGTACAGTTATTATACCCCTCGGATTCAGGTACAGTTATTATACCCCTCGGATTCAGGTACAGTTATTATACCCCTCGGATTCAGGTACAGTTATTATACCCCTCGGATTCAGGTACAGTTATTATACCCCTCGGATTCAGGTACAGTTATTATATCCCTCGGATTCAGGTACAGTTGTTATACCCCACTGTTATTTGTAGAATGCTCGGATTCAGGTACAGTTATATCCTGACTGTTCACAGAAATATGGGGGGGTTACTGGATTGACTTTGTTCGTCTGTCTGTCTGTTCATCTGTTCATATATCTTGGTCGATGGATCATGAGATCTGAACGAAATTTGGTGTGGAGGTTTGCCATCATGACTGCTTTCGAAAGAGGGGCAAATGACATTTGCATTTTCGATGCTAGAGTCATCATTCTTATGTTTATTTGGAAATATTGTTTTTGTCCATCCGCACAGATATCTCAGGCAAGATTCAACAGATCTCAATTAAATTTAGTATGAAGATTTGCCATTATGACTGTGTCTCTCATTCTATTTCTCCACATTAGCACTCATGTCGTACCAACAAACCCATTAACACACTTGCCTCATTCTGTGTATATATCTTTGGGGAGAAGCAAAACAGAAAATTTTCACTGGTGGCTTGCAGCTGCTCGTGAAAATTTGATATTTCTTTACAGACATGAATGAGATATTTCAGGTATTCAAACAAAGAACTGTAGGTATTCTTTTTATATGCCTTTTGAAAAAAAGGTTGTATTATGTCTTCAGTCTGTTCATCTATCAGTCCATCCGATGATCTGTCCGTCTGCGCCAACGAAACTGGTTTATGAGCTATGGACATTGGTCCAAAACCGGGTTAGGGGCTATTTTGGCTTATGAGCTTAAGCCCCTAAGACGTTTTGTCCATGCCAAAAAAATGCAGTCTTCGAAGTGTACTAATTCATTTAAAAACAACATGAAAAAACCCTCTAAAACTTGGACCCCCTAGTGTCCATTTTGTCTAAATGGTGTCCATCCTTTAGGGCTTGAGTTGCTCATCTCCTAAACCTTTGTCCACAGTGATGACTCTTTAACATGGACACAAAATACTTCATAATTCCATCAAGTTAACGACTTAAATTTTCATATGGCTATGGGAATTAGTTGCTAATTGTGGCTCTTTGGTCGAGTTTCCCAGATATTTTAAATTTCACAATTAAATTCGATTTTATTTCATAAATTAACCTACCTCATATGGCTCAGAATATATCACTTTAACGCTTCATCTCAACTCGCATCGTTCCGTTTCCGGTGTGGCTTTTTTTAATTACCCACTTATGTGACGTCACACCGGAATACCCTCTGCCTACTTCAGTTTATCTTCTTTGCGTCCTCGAAGCAACATCGTTTCTAATCGTTCGTCTAATATGACGGACTCTGTTCACATTATAAGCCTCTGGCTTGGTGAACAACACTTTATATGAGGATTATACAGTATTGTATGCCTCGTTTTTTTGGCCTCATTTGACAAGAGATCTTTGTCTTTGTCCGCGGGAAAATATGGCGGAAAATTTCGATCTACGGTATAGCCTACAATGGCTCCAGCACCTCGTAGATCAAGATTCAAGATCAAGATAAAGGAACAGAAAGTCCTCAGTGCTAGTGCCAGTACGGTATAGACTAGACACGGACTCTCTCTCGGGCTGACAGCTCAGCAGAACCATTCCCTTGAAATCTCTTAACAGAGGAATGGGACAGTCCACTGTGTTTGTGCATAGGACTTCGTCGAGTTTACACTCGGACGGTAATTGTGACTGATGTAGAATCAGAACGCTCAAATTCGTGGCGAAAAGCGAGTCTCGGCGAGACGTTTATGATGCAATAGTATCCCTGAAAACTCTGACAGAGAGATTTTGATACAATATACGTGTACTGACGAAAGGCCGGAGAAGAACGAAACATTGCAATGTCTATTCGCATTCAAACTCCAACAAAATCTGTATTAGCTCCTGATTTCGTATCAGAACGCTCTATCACAGCGAAAAGAAGAGCGATACTATACAATCGATCTCTATATTCCTCATAAATATAATATGAGAGAATTTGATATTAAAATTACGTGTGCTTAAGGCGCGCAGCTTTCAGCGCATGACGTCACTTGTTTATTTATAGGTCTTCTCCAATACAAAAGGTATCACTGTTCGGAGCCGATGCAATCTCCACAACAATTGCTGAACTGAACTGAATTACGAACATATACAGATAGCTAATCTTGGCTTATCATTACTGAGGACAGTCGCTACTTACGTTTTGAGCGAACTGGTTATATATTTTTACCAGCTGTCTTTTCCTGTGTCAAAGGACGCAGAAGAGTTCTTAAATATGCCTTTATTAGCTGAGATAATGTTCTTGATAATGAATTGCCAATAACATGCTTCAAAGCAACTATACTTGCCAAGAGAAACATAAGAAAATATACACTCAGTGTATCATCGCTGATGAAGGCCAGTTTTGATTATCGGGCAACTATATTATATTTTGAAATGACGTTTTCAACTTCACAGCCTCTCTGACTATGATGGCTTACACACAAGGTTCAAATACAGGCTACATTCACAGCCGTATAAAAGTCTAAATAGAGTATTAACCGTATTGGTATTTTGTTGCTAAACAGTAGTATAGACCAGTATATATGAGCTAGCTACGGAGCATGTACATGTACCTATACGCTGCTTGCTTAGAGTATTGGATCTATGACGAAAACTCTTAATGGTGAGGCAGGGTTATATATAGACCAAGATACACGGAAAACTCACATTAGAAATATACCTTCTCTATCGACACAGTGTCGTGACTAATTCGGTTCTCGGGGGGGGGGGGCTGCATTTCGCTATATATTTAGTGAGACGACAGTAATTATGACCTTAACAGACACTTGCATGTCGGCATTATGCGAATATCAATGTTACCATTAGCCGTAACCAATCCTCGGTGACGTCTTATCGAACCTGAGATGCGTTGAACAAAAACTTCGGCAAGACTTACTGCCGGTATTTCAGATTCCCGTTAGTACAAAACAATAGGGACATCATCCAAAGGACAATGAAATATATTGGTACCGGTACAACGTTATCAGAACGTGTGTAGTTACAAGACACAACCCCAGTAACTGTTTACAAGGCGCAATATAAATGCGCGGACAGGGTCAATGACCGACGGTAAATCGTGTCCAAGAGCAGGAAGTATAACGAAACATATCGCTGCCGCTAGCTTCGTCTCCCATTTCAACTTTTTAACACATCGTTTTAAAAGCAATTATGAAATATGAGAGTCATTCATCTGATGAGCTATATGTTGACTACAGCCAATCATCGATAGGCATACTGCGGCACAATAATAGACGTTTCCCCGACGGGAATGGAACTTTCGTTTCGTCTCCCATTCCAATTTTGGGAAAACGAAAATAGCTATTTTCGGTTTCGTTTTGCAATAATAATTGGACATTTTTACGCAGACAACGAATAACTTCGTTCGTATTGAATACTGTACATTATATATAGTTCAGGGAGTTAATTATTGTCTACATGACCTCGAATATGTAATAGTTGCCAGTTTTGGAATGGCAGACATGTGTTAAGAGATAAATTCCAGTTTATCAGTACGGTATCAGCTGTACCATTTTCTCCAAAACACATGCAGAAGTGAGGTCTAGGTCTATGTCTTTACGTGGGCGATGGCTTATAGTGAACCAGCCTTGCACACAATTGTTATCATGTGAAATAAATATTTTGATTCAAACATTAAACAAATCTATGTTTTCATCATGAATTGGAAATTTAAAAAATCTCCCTGATGACTTGCATGGAGCAATAGCTTATATTGACAACCCAATTTTGGCCAGAAATAGGCATGCATAGCAGTTCCAACTGATGAATTAATAGAATGCCTTTTTCAATAACATCAAGGTGAAACTGAAAATAACTATAGTATGGCATTGCAGGATTTATTCAAACAATAGGCAGTATACATGGTACCTTACGTGGAGACAATTCTCTATAAAGGCTATTGATTACTTTCCCTTTTGCTAGAACAATGGTAGTAAATAATGAGTCTCAATTGTCCATACATAACACATTTCATGCCAGTTCTATAAAGAATGGTGTCTTCATTCAGCGAGACAAGACCGAGAAATGCCGCATACTTTGTCCTCTGTTCCCTAAGATGATAAAGTGTTATTGATATGCAAGCCAGTCAGATTATGGTGCACATTTCAACAATCTACTTTCTCTGGGTCATGGAGAAAAGCAAAAATGCATCTAAACAATTTGGAAATAAGACAAAAACATAAACAGATATATATTGGCCCAGTACTAACGGGTCACAAGATATTAATGCAGTCTGACTGTGGTCTACCTGGTGGTCCAGTATATCAACATGACACTTCTCATGAAAACTCCAGTTGGGATCGCCACCAAGATCGTCCCCCAGCAGAGGCTCTGACCTTGGACTGGGAAAACATGTTTGCATATTTATGCATTTCCTCCCATAGCATTACAAGTTCTGACAAAAATTGCAAAATAATAATAATTCAATGTCAACTTATCCGAATAGCCACGGTTTTGGGCCGAAGCTGGAACTCTTGAATATGTTTTATTCCTCATATGAAATACATTTACAGGATATTGACAAGAATAGATATGTTTATACAAACACATGCATATGTAAAATAAATATGTGGTAACATATAGACATAGACTAGTATACATTCCGATTACATGACTTCTTCACTAAAAAATGGCAAGAAAGAAGCATGCCAAATAAATTTAGAATATTATTGGCAGCATCTGACAAGGAGACATGGTACTAGTACACAACATGGCTATAGTGTGCAAATAAGTCTTCTTAATTCAGCCATTGTAGTGGCATGAAAATTTACCCCCTCAAGACAGCACTCATGTTCTCTCTTATTTATACCATTACAATCTGCAGTATTAAACCATAGCAGGCTTCATATACATATATATATAAATATATACCTCTACTCTGTCATCAGTAGTTGGCAAACCTATGTGGCAACAGCCAGTCATACTCAAAATGATTAAAGGTGTATTCAATTAAAGCTTATTCAAGCAAGGAACAAGTTGAACAACACCCATTTGAAACATGTCACATGAAAAACAATTCCTTCTGACAGATTTCTCATTTTTGCGTTGATGTGAAGATTTTCTATCTTCATCCATTGATCAGATACATGTATCTTGGCTAAAATACAAAAGTGTATAAGGCATATCAGACATGGCTTGTCAAAGACAGGAAATATATATTTTTTTTCCCCCATGTAATCCAAGCTATAATTGAGCCATATGTATACGTGTATACTATTTCTTAGATAGTTTAGATGATCAATTACTTGAACAGTGTACAGATATATCGTCATTTATTTACAGAATATCTGTAATGTTCATCAGGAGAATAATAATATTTTTCTGACAACAACGTGAACCTCACAGAGCTATATTTCAAGTTGGATTGTAACTGATTAAGAATGATTATTCTTTCTTGAAGCCCTTTCGTGGTCTTTGTTCAAAAGTGTTTCGTTAACAAATATTTTGCTGCTGATTTGTCGCATCAAAATACATTCAGAAAGTTATAATTACTTGAGGTTGAATCTGCTACAACTGAAGTGTTGTAGACATTATGATTGTGAAAATGTTTATCAACCTTGCGAGTTCGCATTATGGATGGATTTCTTTTTTGTTTGTTTCTGCAATTAGAGGCATCAAACATTGAACATGTTTCAAACAATGTTGATGCATTCTAACAAATGTGAGCCAATGATGCTGTGTACATAATTATTATATATATAGTATATATGTATAACTATGGGTTGTATGATACATATACATATGAACTCAAAACCCATCTAGAGGATAACCACTAGAGCGGAAAACCTCATCATACCACAGCACGACAGAGCTCTGGAATCAGGAAATATTCTGAGCCATATGAGGTAGGTTAATTTATGAAATAAAATTTAACAATTTGATTTATCAAGTTATGATTTTATGAATAAATTATACCTACCTCATATGGCGAACCCACCCTCCTCCCCTACGATGAGTTTTTCTTGGCTTCTCGGACGCCAAGTTTATAAACTGAAGTAGGCAGAGGGTATTCCGGTGTGACGTCACATAAGTGGGTAATTAAAAAAAGCCACACCGGAAACGGAACGATGCGAGTTGAGATGAAGCGTTAAAGTGATATATTCTGAGCCATATGAGGTAGGTATAATTTATTCATAAAATCATAACTTGATAAATCAAATTGTTAAATTTTATAGGCACTTTCTTTTTGCATATGTGAGCCACATAAGGATGGACAATTCAGTAGCCCCAAAGGATGGACATATTTCTAAGCCCTTAAACTTTTTAAGCCCTTTAATATGTACATAAACCAAAATCCATTTAAACTCCTTTCATTGGTATGGACATCTGTCCGTGCTTACATTTGATTACTTATGTGGCTATTAATAAGGAAAATGGATAGATATGTGTCTAATTTCCATTAAGTGGCTAGCCACATGACAGCATTGAGATGAACCCTAAAAAATTATCTATTTGGCCTAATCTACATATTTAATATATATAATGTATAATGAAAGAGTGAATAAAATAATAAACTTATCTTGCGGAGAAGAAAAATAAGAATAAACATATTCTTGTGGCTGGTGTTCCAGTTGGCAATTGGGAATCGGGGATATGTGAGCTCTTGGCATTTATCTACCATTCCCTATGAAATTCTCTGATACAATTGGCAATAACGAATTGGCTATAAAAACATCCGTATCGTTACTGCAGTTGCGATACAAGGCACTCGTGATGTCGTTGACTGGTTCAAAAACATGAATGACTGACGTCACATCAATCACGTGAAAACTCAAAACGACATTCCAACGTATATTCTTGTGTACTATACACAAATAGTTCCTAGGTTTTAACAGTATTTGATTGCCTTCTATCATGAGTGTTAGGGTATGACATATCACAAAGTAACTAATATGTATTTGTTCAGTATTTTTTTAATAAATTATATAAAACATGCAGGTATAAGAGATTTTGTCCATTTAATTCAATTTCCGTTAGGCATATTCACGTGAACTTACAGGTTGGGAGAATTTAGCAAAGTGATGTAATCGCGTGACACAGCAACCTTTGCAGGTTCGGAGAATTTACTCAAGAAAGCTAATCCTCAGACACAAATCCAACAATATTGGCATTTAAGAAACTCCTAAAATGTAATTTGTGCTGTGGATTCTGTCACACCAATGGTAGATAAATGTGTTATATACACAATGTGTTTGTAACGATTCATGTATCGCCACTCGGCTAGTTGTCGTGGTCATATAGCGACGAAAACTAGCAAAAATCTATACAAACACATTGTGTAAATAACACATATTTATCGGTGCACTAATCTATCTATTATATATTTTGGAAGATCTGTCTGTCTGTCTGTGCGTCTGTCTGTGTGTTCGCGATGGACTCGAAAACGGTCGAACCGATTTTGATGAAACTTGGTATGTGGGGGTATTTTCGGCCGGGAACTGGCATGGGCCTATTAATTTGCCCGTGCGACGTGACCTTGACCTTCAAATCGGGTAATTTCAAGGTCAAACGCCCGAATATCTCGGGATTTAGATGTAACTTGGTATGTGGGGGTATTTTCGGCCGAGGGGTGACATGAGCCTATTAATTTGCATGTGCGACGTGACCTTGAAATAGGGTCATTTCAAGGTCAAATCGCCAATTTTGATGGGATTTTGACGAAATTTGATACGTGGGGTTACTTTTGTCCACTGATTGTTTTGGACGGGTCCAATCGTGACTCCGACCAGACCTTGACCTTCAAAATGATCAATTCAAGGTCAAACCGGGTAAAACCGGATGGATTTCGACGGGCACGTTTGTCGGGTACTTTTGTCCGGGCAGTGTTTTTGGACTGGTCAAATCGTGACCCCACTTGACCTTGACTTTCAAAATGGACAATTCAAGGTCAAAGCCCGGACGAAGTCGGGTCACCTTCTAGTCTATACTATATATTTTGAGACTTCGTATATGTGTGTGTGTGTGTACTTCATAGAATCCAAAACGCGTGTAAAGATTGAGCTCAAACTTCCTATGTAAGTGTCAAATCCCACCGACACGACCGTGGTCGCAGTTTAGAGAAGCTCAGAGCACCCGTTCTCCAATCTCAAATCACCGCAAAGGCACGGCGGGGGTTAATCAAGTGATTATTTAATGAGCGTTTGTTTTTGACGCATCTCTATAAAGAGCGTCTGTTTCCCATTCAACGTTATTCGCATCTGCAGAGTTATACGGGAACGCAAACGTTATCGCTCGAAATTTATTCCCTGCGAGCACGGATGGCGCGCTCTGTTTTTACAGTATATACCTTCGGTATAGACCGAAATCATCCCAGATAATCACGAATATAGCATCAGATTTCTCCCCAGATATACCGTTATAAAGCTACTGGAATCTGCCAATCTACGGGAAATTCCAGGGAATGCCGATTGAGCTCAAACTTGCTACCTACGGGAAGTGTCATATATATGAGTGTGTCCTTTATAGACTCTAACCGATTGAGCTCAAACTTGCTAAATAAGAAAATAGCCCCCAAGCCGTAAATATCAACAACAACGATATTACTAAATACACGTTTTCGGCAATGTGAGAGTTTTCGGGGAGCCGTGATGCCAACAACAACGACCCGAAGACAGATTTCCCGACGGGAAGCGTTTGTTTTAAATTCAATGCAATGTTATCGTAGAGAGATTTCACGAAACAAAGAATGTGTTGTCTGTCGTTCCTAGGAAGGGGGGATTTCTACGGGTAAATTTTTCCGCCAGAACCAAAAAAAATAATTAAAACAATTTACAATTTAATTAAAACAATTTAAAATTAAAAAAAATTAACAATAACAAAAAAATTCAGAAACAAAATATATTAAATTTAAAAAACATTAAATTCATATTCAAAAATAAAAAACAAAAATAAATAAAAACAAAATAATTACAAAAATGTCATGTTTCTGAAACAAAGCCATGGGACGAATGCCGCCAGTGGCGGGCTAACCTGCTAGTCTATCTATCTATACTATATATTTTGAGACTTCGTATATATGTGTGTGTGTGTGTGTACTTCATAGAATCCAAAACGCGTGTACAGATTGAGATCAAATTTCGTATGTAAGTGTAAAATCCCACCGACACCGCCGTAGTCGCGTTTTCGAGAAGCTCTGATCACCCTTTATCCACTCCCAAATCACAGCAAAGGCACGGCGTGGGTTAATCAAGTGATTATTTAATGAGCGTTTGTTTTTGACGCATCTC
Organism: Siphonodentalium dalli; assembly: GCA_032622095.1. Classification (NCBI taxonomy): domain Eukaryota; kingdom Metazoa; phylum Mollusca; class Scaphopoda; order Gadilida; family Siphonodentaliidae; genus Siphonodentalium; species Siphonodentalium dalli. Next base: position 21,816,288 of record CP136065.1, read on the forward strand.
TATAAAGAGCGTCTGTTTCCCATTCAACGTTATTCGCATCTGCAGAGTTATACGGGAACGCAAACGTTATCGCTCGAAATTTATTTCCTGCGAGCACGGATGGCGCGCTTTGTTTTTACAGTATATACCTTCGGTATATACCGAAATCATCCCAGATAATCACGAATATAGCATCAGATTTCTCCCCAGATATACGTTTATAAAGCTACTGTAATCTGCCAATCTACGGGAAATTCCAGGGAATGCCGATTGAGCTCAAACTTGCTACCTACCGGAAGTGTCATATATATGAGTGTGTCCTTTATAGACTCTAACCGATTGAGCTCAAACTTGCTAAATAAGAAATTAGCCCCCAAGCCGTAAATATCAACAACAACGATATTACTAAATACACGTTTTCGGCAATGTGAGAGTTTTCGGGGAGCCGTGATGCCAACAACAACGACCCGAAGACAGATTTCCCGACGGGAAGCGTTTGTTTTAAATTCAATGCAATGTTATCGTAGAGAGATTTCACGAAACAAAGAATGCGTTGTCTGTCGTTCCTAGGAAGGGGGGATTTCTACGGGTAAATTTTTCCGCCAGAAACAAAAAAATTAATTAAAACAATTTACAATTTAATTAAAACAGTTTAAAATTAAAAAAAATTAACAATAAAAAAACAATTCAGAAACAAAATATATTAAATTTAAAAAACATTAAATTCATATTCAAGAATAAAAAAAATAAATAAATAAAAACAAATTGTTACAAAAATGTCATGTTTCTGAAACAAAGCCATGGGACGAATGCCGCCAGTGGCGGGCTAACCTGCTAGTCTATACTATATATTTTGAGACTTCGTATATATGTGTGTGTGTGTGTGTGTACTTCATAGAATCCAAAACGCGTGTAAAGATTGAGCTCAAACTTCCTATGTAAGTGTCAAATCCCACCGACACGACCGTGGTCGCAGTTTAGTAAAGCTCAGAGCACCCGTTCTCCAATCTCAAATCACCGCAAAGGCACGGCGTGGGTTAATCAAGTGATTATTTAATGAGCGTTTGTTTTTGACGCATCTCTATAAAGAGCGTCTGTTTGCCATTCAACGCTATTTGCATCTGCAGAGAGATATACGGAACATACATTAAATTTAAAAAACATTTGTTTCTGACCAACCCTGCGAGCACGGATGGCGCGCTTTGTTTTTACAGTATATAAGTATATACCGAAATCATCCCAGATAATCACGAATATAGCATCAGATTTCTCCCCAGATATACCGTTATAAAAAGCTACTGGAATCTGCCAATCTACGGGAAATTCCAGGGAATGCCGATTGAGCTCAAACTTGCTACCCACGGGAAGTGTCATATATATGAGTGTGTCCTTTATAGACTCGAACCGATTGAGCTCAAACTTGCTAAATAAGAAAATAGCCCCCAAGCCGTAAATATCAACAACAACGATATTGCTACCTACGGGGAGCAACGTTATTAGCATCTGCAGAATTATGCAGAGAGAAAGTGCTTTCCTATTTTTAGAACGCAACACATGTTTACGTCGCGTTGGTGATTGAGGTTCACAACGGGGTTAATTGGCTGACCGCTCTTTGCGACGATGAGGTTCACGGCGGGGACTATTGACCAACACTCACAATTTCGTCTTTTGCATCAGATACCAACACCTCGACCGATCGGGACGAAACTTGGTACGTGAGTGTAGTTTGACCAGGTGGTCGTCGCTGTCGTATTGGCGAGCCCGTGCGACGCCCGTGCAGCGCATGCGCAGACGAGATATCGGAAACGGGTGGAGCTATCGACTTGAAATTTGGTATGTGAATGTATCTTGCGCCGGGTACACATTTTATCGGGTCGCCGAGCCCGTGCGACGCCAGCTTCGCGCATGCGCAGACCAGATCTCGGAAACGGGTGGAGCTACCGGGTACAAATTTTTCTTATTGAAACGCGTGGAGCTAAAAATTAAAAAAATATATATAAAAAAATGTCATGTTTCGGACAAGCCGCCGGTGGCGGGCTAACCTGCTAGTCTATCTATCTATACTATATATTTTGAGACTTCGTATATATGTGTGTATATATGTGTGTATATATGTGTGTGTGTACTTCATAGAATCCAAAACGACTGATCCGATCGAGCTCAAATTTCGTATGTAAGTGTAAAATCCCACCGACACCGCCGTAGATGTGTTTTCGAGAAGCTCTGAGCACCCTTTATCCACTCCCAGTCATCGAAATCAGCTCAAACGGCACGGCCGGGGTTAATAACGTCATTATATATATATATACGAAGTCAACGTTATTAGCATCTGCATTGAGTGCATTTCCTAGAACGCAACACGTGTTTTACGTCGTCTTGAGGTTCACGATGGGAGTCATTTCAATGCAATGTTATCGCTCGAAACACGTGTTTACTTCGTGTTGAGGTTCACGATGGGAGTCTGACATTTCAATGCAATGTTATCGCTCGAAATATTATGCAGAAAGGCAGATCTCGGAAACGGGTGGAGCTATCGACCTGAAATTTGCTATGTGAATGTATCTTGCACCGGGTACAAATTTTATCGGGTCGCCGAGTCCATGCGACGCCCGTGCAGCGCATGCGCAGACGAGATCTCGGAAACGGGTGGAGCTATCGACCTGAAATTTGCTATGTGAATGTATCTTGCGCCGGGTACAAATTTTATCGGGTCGCCGAGTCCGTGCGACGCCAGCTTCGCGCATGCGCAGACCAAATCTCGGAAACGGGTGGAGCTACCGGGTACAAATTTTTCTTATTGAAACGCGTGGAGCTAAAAATTAAAAACAAATATTAAAAAAATGTCATGTTTCGGACAAGCCGCCGGTGGCGGGCTAACCTGCTAGTACTATATATTTTGAGACTTCGTATATATGTGTGTGTGTACTTCATAGAATCCAAAACGCGTGTACAGATTGAGCTCAAACTTCCTATGTAAGTGTCAAATCCCACCGACACGACCGTGGTCGCAGTTTAGTAAAGCTCAGAGCACCCGTTCTCCAATCTCAAATCACCGCAAAGGCACGGCGTGGGTTAATCAAGTGATTATTTAATGAGCGTTTGTTTTTGACGCATCTCTATAAAGAGCGTCTGTTTGCCATTCAACGCTATTTGCATCTGCAGAGAGATATACGGAACATACATTAAATTTAAAAAACATTTGTTTCTGACCAACCCTGCGAGCACGGATGGCGCGCTTTGTTTTTACAGTATATAGTTATATACCGAAATCATCCCAGATAATCACGAATATAGCATCAGATTTCTCCCCAGATATACCGTTATAAAAAGCTACTGGAATCTGCCAATCTACGGGAAATTCCAGGGAATGCCGATTGAGCTCAAACTTGCTACCCACGGGAAGTGTCATATATATGAGTGTGTCCTTTATAGACTCGAACCGATTGAGCTCAAACTTGCTAAATAAGAAAATAGCCCCCAAGCCGTAAATATCAACAACAACGATATTGCTACCTACGGGGAGCAACGTTATTAGCATCTGCAGAATTATGCAGAGAGAAAGTGCTTTCCTATTTTTAGAACGCAACACATGTTTACGTCGCGTTGGTGATTGAGGTTCACAACGGGGTTAATTGACTGACCGCTCTTTGCGACGATGAGGTTCACGGCGGGGACTATTGACCAACACTCACAATTTCGTCTTTTGCATCAGATACCAACACCTCGACCGATCGGGACGAAACTTGGTACGTGAGTGTAGTTTGACCAGGTGGTCGTCGCTGTCGTATTGGCGAGCCCGTGCGACGCCCGTGCAGCGCATGCGCAGACGAGATATCGGAAACGGGTGGAGCTATCGACTTGAAATTTGGTATGTGAATGTATCTTGCGCCGGGTACAAATTTTATCGGGTCGCCGAGCCCGTGCGACGCCCGTACAACGCATGCGCAGACGATATCTCGGAAACGGGTGGAGCTATCGACTTGAAATTTGCTATGTGAATGTATCTTGCGCCGGGTACAAATTTTATCGGGTCGCCGAGTCCGTGCGACGCCAGCTTCGCGCATGCGCAGACCAGATCTCGGAAACGGGTGGAGCTACCGGGTACAAATTTTCTTATTGAAACGCGTGGAGCTAAAAATTATAAAAAAATATTTTTAAAATGTCATGTTTCGGATAAGCCGCCGGTGGCGGGCTAACCTGCTAGTCTATACTATATATTTTGAGACTTCGTATATATGTGTGTGTGTACTTCATAGAATCCAAAACGCGTGTACAGATTGAGCTCAAACTTCCTATGTAAGTGTCAAATCCCACCGACACGACCGTGGTCGCAGTTTAGAAAAGCTCAGAGCACCCGTTCTCCAATCTCAAATCATCGCAAAGGCACGGCGTGGGTTAATCAAGTGATTATTTAATGAGCGTTTGTTTTTGACGCATCTCTATAAAGAGCGTCTGTTTGCCATTCAACGCTATTTGCATCTGCAGAGAGATATACGGAACATACATTAAATTTAAAAAACATTTGTTTCTGACCAACCCTGCGAGCACGGATGGCGCGCTTTGTTTTTACAGTATATAAATATATACCGAAATCATCCCAGATAATCACGAATATAGCATCAGATTTCTCCCCAGATATACCGTTATAAAAAGCTACTGGAATCTGCCAATCTACGGGAAATTCCAGGGAATGCCGATTGAGCTCAAACTTGCTACCCACGGGAAGTGTCATATATATGAGTGTGTCCTTTATAGACTCGAACCGATTGAGCTCAAACTTGCTAAATAAGAAAATAGCCCCCAAGCCGTAAATATCAACAACAACGATATTGCTACCTACGGGGAGCAACGTTATTAGCATCTGCAGAATTATGCAGAGAGAAAGTGCTTTCCTATTTTTAGAACGCAACACATGTTTACGTCGCGTTGGTGATTGAGGTTCACAACGGGGTTAATTGACTGACCGCTCTTTGCGACGATGAGGTTCACGGCGGGGACTATTGACCAACACTCACAATTTCGTCTTTTGCATCAGATACCAACACCTCGACCGATCGGGACGAAACTTGGTACGTGAGTGTAGTTTGACCAGGTGGTCGTCGCTGTCGTATTGGCGAGCCCGTGCGACGCCCGTGCAGCGCATGCGCAGACGAGATATCGGAAACGGGTGGAGCTATCGACTTGAAATTTGGTATGTGAATGTATCTTGCGCCGGGTACAAATTTTATCGGGTCGCCGAGCCCGTGCGACGCCCGTGCAACGCATGCGCAGACGAGATCTCGGAAACGGGTGGAGCTATCGACTTGAAATTTGCTATGTGAATGTATCTTGCGCCGGGTACAAATTTTATCGGGTCGCCGAGTCCGTGCGACGCCAGCTTCGCGCATGCGCAGACCAGATCTCGGAAACGGGTGGAGCTACCGGGTACAAATTTTCTTATTGAAACGCGTGGAGCTAAAAATTAAAAAAAAATATTAAAAAAATGTCATGTTTCGGACAAGCCGCCGGTGGCGGGCTAACCTGCTAGTCTATACTATATATTTTGAGACTTCGTATATATGTGTGTGTGTACTTCATAGAATCCAAAACGCGTGTACAGATTGAGCTCAAACTTCCTATGTAAGTGTCAAATCCCACCGACACGACCGTGGTCGCAGTTTAGTAAAGCTCAGAGCACCCGTTCTCCAATCTCAAATCACCGCAAAGGCACGGCGTGGGTTAATCAAGTGATTATTTAATGAGCGTTTGTTTTTGACGCATCTCTATAAAGAGCGTCTGTTTGCCATTCAACGCTATTTGCATCTGCAGAGAGATATACGGAACATACATTAAATTTAAAAAACATTTGTTTCTGACCAACCCTGCGAGCACGGATGGCGCGCTTTGTTTTTACAGTATATAGTTATATACCGAAATCATCCCAGATAATCACGAATATAGCATCAGATTTCTCCCCAGATATACCGTTATAAAAAGCTACTGGAATCTGCCAATCTACGGGAAATTCCAGGGAATGCCGATTGAGCTCAAACTTGCTACCCACGGGAAGTGTCATATATATGAGTGTGTCCTTTATAGACTCGAACCGATTGAGCTCAAACTTGCTAAATAAGAAAATAGCCCCCAAGCCGTAAATATCAACAACAACGATATTGCTACCTACGGGGAGCAACGTTATTAGCATCTGCAGAATTATGCAGAGAGAAAGTGCTTTCCTATTTTTAGAACGCAACACATGTTTACGTCGCGTTGGTGATTGAGGTTCACAACGGGGTTAATTGGCTGACCGCTCTTTGCGACGATGAGGTTCACGGCGGGGACTATTGACCAACACTCACAATTTCGTCTTTTGCATCAGATACCAACACCTCGACCGATCGGGACGAAACTTGGTACGTGAGTGTAGTTTGACCAGGTGGTCGTCGCTGTCGTATTGGCGAGCCCGTGCGACGCCCGTGCAGCGCATGCGCAGACGAGATATCGGAAACGGGTGGAGCTATCGACTTGAAATTTGGTATGTGAATGTATCTTGCGCCGGGTACAAATTTTATCGGGTCGCCGAGCCCGTGCGACGCCCGTGCAACGCATGCGCAGACGAGATCTCGGAAACGGGTGGAGCTATCGACTTGAAATTTGCTATGTGAATGTATCTTGCGCCGGGTACAAATTTTATCGGGTCGCCGAGTCCGTGCGACGCCAGCTTCGCGCATGCGCAGACCAGATCTCGGAAACGGGTGGAGCTACCGGGTACAAATTTTCTTATTGAAACGCGTGGAGCTAAAAATTAAAAAAAAATATTAAAAAAATGTCATGTTTCGGACAAGCCGCCGGTGGCGGGCTAACCTGCTAGCCTATACTATATATTTTGAGACTTCGTATATATGTGTGTGTGTACTTCATAGAATCCAAAACGCGTGTACAGATTGAGCTCAAACTTTCTATATAAGGGTAAAAGCACACGGGACGCGTCGTCGCGGCGTTTTCGAGAAGCTCCGATCACTCCTTCTCCACTCCCAGTCACCAAAATCACTGTCCTTGGCACTGCAGGGTTAATCGCGTTGATAGTTAAAGAGCGTTCATATCCGCTTTGTCGTTGATAAAGAGCGTATGCATGTAGTGTGATTCTTATGTCTGGATACAGGTGTCAGCGTCTGTATCCAGAGACAAGCGTCTTGTGTGATTCTTATGTCTGTCGTCGTACTTACGGGTTCCTAGGAACAGGGGAGATTTTCATCGGGTCAGTTTTTCTGCCCGATGTACCGTAAATCATACCTCTTTTAGGGATGGGTACCATCATTTCTCTTGATTAAAGAGGCAGAATTAACTCATTGAAAAAAAAAAATACGTGTTGTGTGATTCTTATGTCTGTCGTTCCTTGGAACGGGGGGAGATTTTAATCGGGTCAGTTTTTCCGCCCGATGTACCGTAAATCATACCTCTTTTAAGGACGGGTACCACCATTTCTCTTGATTAAAAAGGCAGAATTAACTCATTGAAAAACAACAAATTAATTCAAAAAATTTAATTAAATTCAAAAAATTAGTTTAAAAAATGTCATGTTTCTGGCAATTGCCTCCAGTGGCGGGCTAACCTGCTAGTATATTATAACTATGCCTCTCATTCTATTATACTCCACATTAGCACTCAACTCATGCTGCATCAACAAACCCATTAACACACTTGTATCATTCTGTGTATATATCTTTGGGGAGAAGCAAAATAGACAGAATATCTACAGTTTTTGTTTGAATACCGAATATCTCATGTGCGTGAATAAATATGTCGTACCAATTTTGTTTTTAATTTCTTCTGAGAATGTGGAGCATGAAGGATATAACCAATAATTCAGTGTTCATATCTTTGATGGAGATACATATTTTGGGAAAAACAATATTATATTTAGCAGATATACATTGTGTCATTGACGAAGAAATGTCTATTTGAAAAAAAAACATATAATTAAACTTTCATTTTTTTTCAGATCTATGTCACCTTGTGTAAATCAGAGGTCATGTAGGATTCAAAATCTTGGAAACTTAACTTTCGTTTGAATGTCAATTCCTTGTGTTTAAATTGTGTGTGCAATTGTATTCTGTTTAATTAAATGAAAGTAACATGGGATATTTATCTTAGGAAACTTGCACATATAATTATATTTTATTCAGTTAAATATACGTTCAGTACACAGTAATGCCCTAAATAATTGACTCCTTAACGACAGCAGAATTATGGGTAATTTTTCAGGATTTAGTTGGAAATATGGCTTGTTGCCATTCACCGGAAAGCTCTCAGTGACTAAAATAATAAACTTATCTTGCGGAGAAGACAAATAAGAATAAACATATTCTTGTGGCTGGTGTTCCGGTTGGCGATTGGGAATCATGGAGAGCTTTCCAATGAATGGTAACAAGCCATTTTTCCAACTGAATCCTGAAAAATTACGCACAATTGTTCTGTCGTTAAGGAGTCGATTATTTAGGACATGACTGTATATGTATACATGAAGGATGTCATAAGTTCAAAGAGAGAATAAATATGACTTTGATAACAATTAGAGCATCATCTGAATATACAGACGATATTCATCTACAGGGTGCACAATCTCATCCTGGTATATTTGGAATATTCATTTATGGGGTGGGTAACGTCATCGGGATTAAACATAGAAATTGCAAGTGTTTTTTGTTAGCAAATAATACAAAGTAGCTTCCTTTCTACTTGAAAGGCTATGATAGTGATTAAGTCTGAATTTGCAGTGAATACAAAACCAAAATGAAACTGTGGTTATTTTCATGCAAAAAAAAGAAAGAAACTGGAGCTGCGAAATAAAAATTGTCAGTCACTAAGCTACAGTAAAATAACGAACGCTAAAGTGAAAATAACAAAATTGTATTTTACTGTGGCTTCTAAGAGATACATACGATGATATACATTTTGGTAATTTTCCACTATTTTATAGGCAAGCCTATAATAGAAAAACATAACACAGCCTGAGTGAACCCAGAATATTGAACAGCTTCTCAATCGGTAGTTTGAATCAATCCACTATCCTTTTTAGTTCAACTTTAATAGCTTTTGCCATGGATTGGCATCTGTCATCTGTATGTCTGTCAACAATATCCTTTGGCATGCTCTACTGGCCGCATTACCTGATCCGATCTTCACTAATCTTCATATGTAGCTTCAGTGTGACCTATAGATGGGAGTTATACAAAAAATCGTAATTACAATGAAAAACATGGCCACTAGCAGCCGTCTTAAATTTTGAATCCATTGGCACACCCTACAGCCCATACCTGTAGATTGGAGCTATCAAATTTGAATGATTTTTGATGAAAAACATGGCCGCCTGCAGCCATCTTTGATTTTATTATTTGCATAACTAAATGCTTTAGCACACCCTACAGACCACATCCCCCATCCCATCATCACCAAACATAATACACACCCTACAGACCACATCCCCCATCCCATCATCACCAAACTTAATACAGAAGTTCAGGGTGACCTTTAGATGGGAGACTCCTATTTTGACCGAAATTTGTAAAAAAAAAAAAAAAAAAAAAATGGCCGCCAGCAGCCACCTTGGATTTCAATTTGGAATCTATCAACACACCATGCAGCCTGCATTTATTGAAGAATAGATTTGAAAATTTACAGGAGAAGCACCTCTAGATGGGAGCTATCCAATATGAACATTTTTCAATGAAAAAAAATGGCCACCCAACACGTCTATTTTGACCTTCAGAAATTGAACGCTTTTGGACGTAGTGTCTTCACTCTATTGTCTATCATACTGGTCTAAGGCATCGCTAAGTCAATTTCCCTTTTACTAGGCCACCATATTTTGTAAAGAATGCGTGCGCATGGTTTTTATGCCATCCAAAGATCACAAAATAAAAGATTTGAATTTGTTTATGCACATTCCCAATGCTCACCCGACAACTCATATTAATTTTCAAATGGATAGTGGATTAGGCATCGGAACACCTTGTTCTTCATTGATTCCAGTGTCGTTTCATAGGAGAAGCTCTAATTATGATATTATGCAATGGTTGTTTCTATACACATTTGTCCAGTAAGATTAAATAATTCAGTTATTTTATGTCGATCAGAGCCAAAGGGGGCGCTTGTCATCCTCAAAAACACAAGAGATACCTACAAAGAAGAGTATACAGTAAAATATGTGCAATTTAACCCTTTCAGTGCCAAGTCTGATTTTTGTAAGAGCTCTTTCCATCAATGCATCACAATATTATAATCAATAAATTTGAAAAATTATCAAGGAGATATGGGTTGATACAAAAATCGGACTTGGCGCTGAAAGGGTTAATAACTTTTGAATAAATAGTGTTGATTGGCCCACAAAGATGTGATACTCTACCAAAATCCTGAACAAAATCTAAAATAGATCTAAAATATTCAGTGGGGAGTTGGTCTTTACGTTACATATCTCTATTATTTCAATTTAGGCTCCTTACGCAAGATTGTAGTAGTCACCCATCACTGATTCGGAAAAACAAATTAATAAAATCTTCCCTCCCGCACTGATCTGTAAAATTATAACAATTAATTAATTTTGGATGGCCTTATTTTTATATTTTACTAGCTGAAACAGGCTCTTTTTTGGAGCTTTTATTAAATGGCATTGGGGCCCGTAACCCTTTGAGCGCGTAGCATACATTTAAAAAAAAAGACTTTGTTATCATAACATCTGCCGGTTTGGTTGAAATCGGTCCAGGTGTCTGGGAGAAAAATCGTGAACAGACCGACAGACAGATCCTACTTTTTATATATATAGATTTCTGGGTCACATGCCAAAGAAGCATTTCACCTCTGGGTGTGGGGGTAATTTCAGTTGCCCGTAGCCATTATTTCCCAAACATAGGTCCATAAAAAGTTATTTGATTTATTTTGTCAAAAATCAGCCAATAAAGTATCATTGTATTCATTGACACATTTTTAGCTCAACTTGCCATGGGTTCCATCCATCCGTCCATCGAGTCGTCTGTGCATGCATCCGTCCTTCCATCCATCCGGGCAGACATCTCAAACACATGTTATTTGATTTCAATGAAAATTGGTGTGGATGTTCACTACTATGACGCAGTCAATTCAGTGTTCAATTGTTTTGTTCATGTTTTCCATTCTAGAGTTATTTATCTTTGTTTATTTGGAAGTGTTGGTTTTTTGTCCGCATCTCCAGTTGAGAGATATAAATAACATTTGGCAAGGATGTTCACTACTATGATGGCAATCAATTAAGTGTTAATTTGTTCGTGAATTACGATCTACAGTTATTTATCTTTGTTTATATGAAAATGTTGGGTTTTTTCCTCGTCCGAAAAGTTCTCAACCATACTTTGTCAGTTCAAATATGCCACTGGGTGGGGGGTATGGCAGTACCGTCGAAGAGACCTCTTGTTGTTTCAACCAGGTTCATTAATGAACAGTCTATAAATACATTTCATTATTATAAGCGTTGTCTTGTTTTGAAGTTCCAATGTGTGCTGTAAGATAAAAATAATGCTGTTCATTTGGCACTGACTTAATGAATGGGTTCCTCAGGCCATAATCCTTTCATGACGGGAGCTGCGCTGGTGCAGCATTAAAGACCTTGTGCCAGTGCATTTTCTTAAATATATGCGAGCCTCCCATAGGGAACCTCGCATATGTAGAGAATGAACTGGCTTACAAGATCAAAATAAATATTTTTAGGCCTCTATATTCTCTTATATATGCAAGGCGCCCTATGAATGACTCGCGTATATAAGAAAATGTATTGGCACAGGGTTTTTGGAAAAAGCAGGAAGCTCCAGTCATGAAAGGGATAATCACATCAAGATTAATCATAATACATTCTCCACCTGTAATAATCACATAGATTTTGGTTTCGATTGATTGGTTTGGAAAATATCAACCCTTTCTTCAATCATGACATGAACACATGCTATCCAAGTAATACTATAATATGTATAATCAGTCTCATATTTATATCTAAGTGAATGATGGAAAAACCACTCCAAATATATTTTCCCAATCATTTCCGCATCATGTTTCTGTATATTTAGTTCTAGATTGCTAATTTTAAGATGGTATGGTTGAAGGTATGGGTTAAACATCTCATGTGCCTCTCGGTCATACAGATTCACTCTTATGAGCAAACTTTCGAACAGAGCCATCTCTGATGAGCAACCTTTGTTTTTTATTGACCTGAGTTATGGCCCTTAGTTCTGAGATATGAATCTTTAGTTTGTCAATTTTTACTAATTCTCTGTCGGACATATTCACTTGACCATATAGCCATCTTTGATGTGCAACCTTGTTATTATTGTGTTGTTTCTCAAAATTACTTGATCACTCTTTGTAATGGCGTCTTCATGTTTCCTGACGGCACAATTTTCGAAGGGTGTTTCATTTGGAGAGGTTTTACTCTATTCCAATTTATACTTCTTAACACTTTCATGATGGGAGCACTGTTTGTGCAGCATTAAAGATCCTGTGCCAGTGCATTCTCTTATATATGCGCACCCCACAGGGAGCCTCGAATATATAAGAGAATGCACTGTCATACAAGATCAAAGTAAATATTATTAGGCCAATGTATTCTCTTACATATTTGAGGTGCCCTATGTGCGACTTGCAATTATAAGAGAATGCACTGGCACAGGGTTTTCATAAAAAATCAGGAAGCTCCAGTCATGAAAGGATTAAAATATTTACCAGACCTATAGTATAATTAAAAACATTTCTCTTTGGTAGTTCTGGTGTATATAGGTCAAGTTCAGTTTATGGATCAGGCTCTGGTCCAATATGGATAGATGATTTAACTTGTAAGGGAACTGAGCAATCTATAACACAGTGTAGACATAATAGATGGGGATCTAATGATTGTGGTCACAGTGAAGATGTTGGAGTTAGGTGCTCTGGATCACGTATGTATATCTCATAAATGAGGGTGTCGCCATTTACACACACTCCCATGAATCCTGAATGCCAGTTAACAAGGAAGACTGAATCCAACTTGCCAGTTAAACAAATTAGTTTACAAGATGTAGACTTTATAACTAAGATCGACAGTCATCATTGACCTAATAATTAAATTTTGAACATTGATGTGCTGTAAATGCAGCATACCATGCATTTTATTGAATCCTGAGTAACGGGTCCAGTTGGGTATACAGGAATACTTTTACCTGTTTTGGGAAAGGGTCACGGGATCTTTTCATTGAGAAAATTTGCACCATAGAGGTTCATAATTAGAAATATATAGAGAATATTATTAGAAACAACCATTTTCCTTTGGGAAACTCCCTGCAATCTAGTCCAAGTCTTCTCGTACTAAAACTAGCTAAGATTTTGGGATGGAGATGCTAGTGTTTAGTCCGAGTTCCAGGCCCATGCATTCCTATGACACGAGTTACGCCCAGGATCTGTGGCGGGAATCTGTGGTGTATTTTACTCGATTTACCTAACAAAGCAATACATGATGCTATATACATCGGAAAGAGTGACATCTTATGGTCATAATGGTGTATAATAATCTAACTTTAATGTTAAATTACACATAGAATATTCCGGTTGATTGCCACACACATCGTTGTTTTTTCTGTTTGTTTACTTAACTGAAAGCCGAACTCAGGTTCCGAAGAACTTCGGCATTGTCCGGTGTTTGTTTTGGCCGAGACGAATTTCGATACAAACAAAATGGCGGCCCCCCATGATATTCTAATGGTCATTGTGTTTACACTGTTTTAAACTGTGAGATGGTTATAATTCCCGTAATTTATTTAATGTATCACATTTTTATCTTCAATATGTATTTAATCTATGTATTTATTTATTTATTGTCACGCATAATTACGATTACAATGGAGAATTCATCGTGCGTGGTTGATTGAAAATCTACGGAATATTTTCACCGGAAAATGCCGAACGCAGTTCGCAAGGTCAACTGAGTTCGCATACTTTAAAAAATATGTAAACACTGCGGCAAAAGTTTCTTTTCACATTAAATTACCGCTTTCAATTCACAACCGATGTGGGTTTCAGATCAAATAGCATGTCTTCTGCGGAAACTATCCGTTTATTGTAGCAATTGTGATATTTTATTTCATATAATTGTGGTTTTATTTGAGCGGGTCACTAACGCTTAAGTCGTGTCATAGGAATGCATGGGCCTGGAACTCGGACTAAACACTAGCATCTCCATCCCAAAATCTTAGCTAGTTTTAGTACGAGAAGACTTGGACTACCTGCAATCAAACAGATTATAGTGTGTGAACTGGTTAACATTATCGCACGAATTTGTTGTGACGCAATGGTGAAACGAGAACCAGAGGATTCGTGTTTTACCTCATGGCCTGACATGATGTTAACATGTTAATAGAACTGCATGTGTTGTTCTATGTTTATTACACACTCTGATGATTGTAGCTTGTAATAGTGGAGGGCCTAACTGCACGAAAATGGTAAAATCGTTCACTTTGTGATAGAAGCACCAAATTTGGTACAGATGTTGCCTAGTATGTTGGCAACTACATCCTAGCCAGTTCCACCTTTCTGATGAGTGGAACTGGTAAAAATCTGAAATGGAACCGGACCGGGTCGCCGAATTTCGCGTTATTACCCTATCTCTAGTTATACGCGGATTGTAGAAAAAATGTTTGCTCTGTGGCATTAGAACTTATTTCCTGCTGTTCCTCATATATTTGCCCATTTAATGACGCTAATTTTGTTAGGCAATGTCCTAGATGGCCGCCAACATATTCCAAAATGGCCGCCGAAATTGAAAAATAAATGGTATTTTTTCTTTAAATCTTTATTTCTTTCGCAATTTGACCAGAATTAACTACGGTTATTCGGCAATTTGTCATCATTATATTGAGAGTAGTCACTTGACATTACTTTGGAGCTATTTCGGTACTCTGGGGTCACCATTGAATCGCGCACTTGTTGTTGAAAAAATGGTCATCAAATCGACAAAACAAACCATTGCAAGTATATTCCACACACCATTTGCGTTACACGGGCGTTGCATGTACACGTTCAAAGGCCCACTATTGACACTTGGACATAGATAAGACTGTTTCGTAGTTATGTTCCAAAAATGGCTCAGCAATGCCAAAATGATTGCCAAAATGAACCTAAATGTAACCCGGAAGTGGCGAAAATAAACAATTTATTACACTTTTTGCAAAATTTTCTGTAATTTCATGAGTGAAAAAGATTAAACGGGGTCAGATGGTCTATTGTTCAAATAAAATTAGCCAAGCTACACAATGTTTTGCAAACAGGTATGCTATAACCCTATATGGAGCCACAGGTACACATAAAACGCGACGGCATATAAAAACCAAGAATATACTGTCCTGTTCAAATTTGTGTCACTATAACATTTAAAAGCCACACAAAATGCGTTGAATAGTACACGGATTGTACCAACATGTCAATTTCTAGAAAGTAGGCAGATATCATTTACTAATGATCAAAATTTATCCAAAAATGACCACCGAAAATCGGACAGTTGATAGCAGTTAAATCCATTTCGTATTATACGAATTGGAATATTTTGAGCAAAAATTGCGAACTTTTAACATGTAGGCTGAGTCAGTTGATATTTGTTCAGCTGATCAGATCAAACGAATCTCTATTGTATTGTTGGATATCGAGAGTCAATTAAACATTGGCATCTGAATCACAATGACCAGCACACACATGCACATAGTGCAGTACATGACAGGTTAGCTTTAACACACTTGCACAAGTTTTTGCACGATTTCTTGCAACCGCAGTGAATTAACTCCTGACAAACTTTGCTGGCATCAGGAAGTTGTGACCACTTTGGTGCGAATCCATCTGGAAGAATATGCCAGCCCCAATCGGATGGGCAGGGCAACTTCTGTGCAGCGACCAATGACTCCCCGGACGAAACCTGCTTGATATGCAACTCGATTGACGTGTTCCCTGAGAGCGCCAAGCATCGGTGGAATGGTATCTATGGTTCTAGTACCTTTGGCGAATAACAATCTCCTATATAGCCTCATTCACAGTCATTGTTCCAGAAGTCTTGGAGTACATAAGAACGACGAACCGCTGTATAATATCCAATGAACCCTCGTCAAGTCTTGGGGGGGGGGAATTGACTCAAGCATAACAAGGCGTCCGTGAGTTCAGGATACGATTCCCAGACATTCCACGCTGTTTTCTTACCTCTCCCGGCCAAAGCGGATGTAGTGTCTGACCCAGTTAATGCATGGAAAGCAGGTAACACCTTTGATTTATCGGGACCAAGCGAAGCAGCTATTTCATGGGTTGGTATCAAACAATAGTTTTTTTTACCCCGAAGGCAATCCACAATTCTTCAATTTCAAATTGACAAACATGAGCTACGGCAAGAACTACAACGTCGGTATCGACAGTTCGATGAGTTTTTTCCAGCACACGTCTTCTGATCCCTTCACCTCGCTGTTCTCTGATTCCAGATTTCAAACTTTTTGGTAAGTATCTATCCCATACAACGTAAACTCGTTTCGCGTTTTCTAGCTGCGACGTCACATATGGCACAAACGAGTTATCTGCATAATCACCAAATGTTGCTGAAGATGCTGGTTGGACCATGTTGACAATCACCAATCCATCAAGTACAATCGCCATCACATCTGGTGGGTGTTCAGCTGCTTTGCTTGGCGCGGTCTGTTCCAAACAGCTTAGAAGATCAGACTTCGTCCCAGTTCGCAGCTTGCCATTAGCAGAAAGTGCTGGAGGGTTCGCTTGATTTTTGTGGGAAAAGAATTGTTCCAGGTCACCATCTCTCACTAACTTGACACCCTATATACAACCGCGAAAACAACAGACAGTCGTTTTTCAAAGAGTAATTTTTATCTTGGAGTTTTGATTTTCTTTTAGATTGAGTACCGAAGAGAGACAGGGACAACTTTGTAATTGTATCAGAAAGTGGGTCATTTGAGTCTGGTTTGAGCAATCTCTGTTCAACGAACTCGGTGTATTTTTCAGCTCCTTTCTGCCTTGCAGATGTTATAGAAACAATCACATCGGTTGAGATACAGTCCAAAGTATCGAGTTGAATAAGGTCAGGACTTGTTTCAAGGAAAGGGTTGCCAACTTCTTCCAACACAGAAACAAGCGAAGACACATCATTAAGAAAATCTGCATCCTTCTTTGGTGACCATTCATGATGATTAGATGCTAATAGTCTGTGTGGTTAAAGTATTCGAACTCATTAATAATTCTAGCGAATTCAGGTCCTGACAAAGGCCACCGATTTAGAGCCGCAAGAATCTCAGTCAGCCCAACAGCACCTCCATCCCCTTTGATTACCTTGTTAGACTGCTCGTGTGACTGGTCCAACGCCATTTTAGAGAACTCGTTATTTGAGCGTTGTATGACGAAGTTACCATGCATGAATTCTGTTTATACAGATGGGTGTTGCTCTATCAGTAGGACCATATCCTGTATGTGTACTGGAAGCCATCGAGAGTAATGAATATGATCTAGTGAGAAAAACCAGGGCATCATTTTGTCCAGGCAATCCAATTAAAGAGATAAATCTCCAACCCTGAGTGATCGCAAGCAAACATTGAGAAGAATTTCTAGTTCGGCCACTGTGTACCAATACATGAACTGCGGATAGTTTTTAACACAGCCGTCGCACCACTTCCCAAATGAAAGTTTTGAAGTACACTCGTTCGGTTGATCATTGATCAAATCAGCGTATGCCCTATCTAAGAGAACACGAAGGGCTGCCACAGTTACTTGATGAGCATAACGAGATTGCTTGAGTTTATGTCCTGACAATATTGAATCACATTTGCCTGATGTAGTTATACCCGCACGAACAAACATATCTGACCAACCACTGTTAGCCAGCCACTGTCCCAATACTGACAAAAACGCCATCTCGATATGCATGCCACCCATCATGATGATGCACGTATTCTCACCATAACGTTCGGAAAATGTCCATTGGATGCGCTTTGCTAGACTAAATAAAGGTTGATCCATAGCTAAAACAGGAATCTGTCCTGCGTTGAGAAATTCAACAGCATCTTGCACAATTCGCCTTGAGTGCATAATCATCGCTGCCGAATTTGCATTCTCTGTGAATAGAGGGAGAAGTCCAATTATTGCTTGTGGCACCACACTTTCCTGTTTATTTGAGTAGAATACTGACCAATTAAGGTGTGAGTCCACTTTCTCCACTTCATTTGATTGCTCATGAGATACTGCATCCACCAGCTTGGACAACCACTCGTCTTCATCAGCTGTGGCAAGCTGGAATGTATGTCCATCTGGACGAACAGCACCTTCAACAGGCGGTACCAAAACATCAGAATTGCTAAAAGAAACAGGTTTGACCATGGTATAACTGTGCGGGATGGTGCCCGTGAATGAACTCCCTGATGAGTCGTAGTTATGCCTTGCCCTCTTTGATCCTGTATTTTCTGTAGAAACATGATTCGTTAGTGATTCGGCAGTACCGTGGAATGAATCCTTGGCCGTAGTCAATGAAGAATTATGATCTATGTTGTCCATGGCGGCAGTTGTGAATACACCAGTTTTCATATCAGGTGGACAAACCTTGAAACCAAACCCTCTTGTGCAAACTGGGCGCACACAGTATTAGCAAGACAGTTTGAGATACTCATCACGCGTTTGTATGATACAGAAAGTCCAAGACTATGAAGTTTGTCGACAAGTTTTTTCTTTCTGGTTGCCCCATGAATCATCACGCCGAGATAACTTGCCAAAGGGTGTTTCCGTTTTGTATCATAACGAGTATGTTCACTTGGTTTGCGTGACGTTCGTTTATCCTTGACCACATTATATCCTATGAGTTGTGATATGCTATGCACTGGTACAGCATAAACTGGACTGTCCTCTTTAATATCTTTAGTCACACATTTTGGTCAATACAGTATAAGACTGATAAGGCCTTAAAAAAAATACATTTGTTTCCGCTAACGAGCTGAACAAAATTAGGGTAGGTAGGCTTAACTTTTTTTTTTTTTTTGTTAACTTTTTTTTTCTTCAGTATCTTTAAAAATAACTGTATAATACTTGTCAATAACCCAAACTGTGCACTTCTTAGCCCCAATCAGGTTAACCCAAATGACAGAGGAACTAAAAACTCCAATTCAATCTTACATATGCTTCAATATTTACATATATACTAGTCTATATACTAATATAGTCTTTGATAATCCTAATATTTCCCATATGGCCTGGCGACAACTGGAGTCAGTCCAGCACCACTGCACTGTCACATATTGGAGTGACCGTCTTGTACCGATCTCTTAAAGGGGTACTGTACGCCAAATGTTGTTGTTGGTTTCTATAGTCTCCGAGTCAGAGAATAAGGTAACAATGTTTTCATTATTTGAAAGTCTGTTGAGTACGAAGTAGTGTTACGGATGACAAATTTACCGGAATGCAAAAATACAATTGTCGTTGTCGAGTAATTTATGTACAGTTTTCAACCAAATGAATCAAATAAAAGTTATATTATAGGCATACTAGTCCAATATAATCATTTAAGTTATTGTATCGTCGCTAGTCAGTGAGTGACTTGAGTGTTCTCCCCGTATCATTATAATATTTTAAGCAATCGTGTGTGCGATCGGTTTAACATCCAGTATCCCTCAATTACTTTATTTTGATTACGGAAATTCGTAATTTAATTGACGCCATTTTATGGCTCCAGTCAAAATTCAATTTATATCAAATTATTAACTTTTAAATTATTAAATTTTAAGATAGCATATTAACCTGAGCGTTTACAGAATACATCTTCGACTCAAATTACTTATGTTTCTATATATTATCGATATTAGATCGTTGTTGTCACCGGAAATTTAATGCAAATGGCGTACAGTACCCCTTTAATGATGGCTTCACAACCCCACTGTCTCCTCTGCATTCGGTGAAGGATCAAGGTATTTTTTGGGGACACCTGTTTTTGGGCAATGATATGCCAAAGACATAACCTGAAGGCCTGAGCGGAGGAAGGTCTGGGAGGGGTGACCCCCTACTATACTGATGGTGAGGGTTCTCCCCCTGGAAATTTTGAAAGTCCATTGCATTTAGAGCTAATCTAGTGCACTTTGAGTCAGTATTTTGAATTTTACTGAGAGGTCAATTTGATCAAGTTTCTCAAGCATAACTTTGGAAATGTTTATATATGTATGGATTGGAAATGCTTATAACTTATTGTCAGATATCTTTGGTTCAATGGATTATGCTTATGATACTTCGTTCAGCCACATAGGTTTACCGTTACCAAACCGACGGATGAATTCTGAGTTGTATATTTTGAAAGCCCAATCAATACCCATTCCAACGACGTATGGTAGCCTTTGTAAAACGGTAGCTTTATATCAATAAAACATGAAAGTAGACAATCTTGTTTTTTACATTGAAATGTTACGCCATAGCATTTGGAAGGTATTTTGGGTTCAAAGTTCGAAATTGTTTACATTTTGGGTGCCGCGCAGTTCGATTTGTGCTGTTCTGTTTCTATGAAATACTTCATATCTGGTCGTATACCGGTATTGAGTCAAAACTATCAATAATATAGAATAGGTGATGGCGAATGACCAACCTACGAGTAAACTTTGTCCATACGTAATCAAACGAACATGAACTGGTCCACTGATCGATTACCACAAGAACGCGCGTGCTCCAAAAACTACGGAACGCCAGAGTAACAACAATATAATGGATATCGATAACGGATCAGATTGGGAACATGGTTTAGATGCTGATTTATATACGCCAGTCACGTAAAAGGGGAAAATTTAGGACACCCATGAATGCATTATACATTACACCAGTTATCTAAGTGATCAAAAGAATATAACACGGCCTAAAGACATAGAATCTTGGCAGATCTGATTGCGGCAGCTCAGACGCGAAACTGTGAACCAGTGAACATTGTCAAAAGTATTGAGCGATGGTAATGTACCAACAGACGTTCAATATCATCGAAAATGTCGCCAACGCTTGATTTTGAAGAAAGATCCTGAACGGTTGCAGATAAGTACTTCGTGTACTCACGCCTGTGAATATAAGATATCATCGCGTTAACCATCTGGGCCATCGATACTACCGTACTCGAGAAGAAGTGCATATGACCACCCCCCTGTGCGGATATTTGCCGACTATGTTTTCCCGATAGAGGGATGTATTTCACACATTTTTCTGCTTGTTTGCCATTCGGGCGTAGGAGATTTTTCAATTTATAGCGATTTTAAACAAACTACTGTGATTTTTTGCGATAAAATTTGGGGTAGGGGAAATATTTATCTAAAAATTAATACTAAAACTATATGTATCTTTTCTAACTTAGTTCTATTCGAACTGTATATAATAAGTGTCTACGTTGATAGCGTTACTTGTGCACCTGACTCGATATTTTTCTTAAAGTGACACCGATTATATTATATTTATTTATTTTGAAGATATATGTAGGCCTATATCTATAAAAAAATACAGTGTGTCAACTTACGCATGCATAACGTAATTAAACTACGAACAATACCGACGTTTTCATGATTTTCCCAGAGAACATAGGCCAGGGCAGTTTTCTATAACATTCCACGAGCGCATGGCTGCATATAGGTAATCAATGGTCACATGTTTCGATGCCATTTAATCCAAGATGGCCACCAAAATTGATTATCTGACCTGGAAAATTTTAATTCGCAATCACCCAGGGAGTTTATGAGGTATTAATATTATTATATGCCGTTCTATTGATAAATGAGTACTCCTTATTTATACGAAGTGGCTAAACAACGGTATACCGCTCTTTAGTACTGAGGGCTAAAGAACGGTATACCGCTCTTTAGTGATGAGGGCTAAAGAGCGGTACGGATTATAACGTTATGTGTTGGCGCAATGCGCAAAATATCTTGGCAACGCACGTGCCGCTCATCCAACCTGGACCGCTCTTTAGCACCGAGGGCTAAAGAGCAGTATACCGTTCTTTAGCACCAAACGCTAAAGAGTGGTATACCGTTCATTAGCGTATCAGGCCCATATAGCTAAAGCGCGGTATACCGCTCTTTAGCGTTTGTCACTAAAGAGCAGTATTCCGTTCTTTAGCACCAAACGCTAAAGAGCGGTATACCGTTAATTAGCGTATCAGGCCCATATAGCTAAAGCGCGGTGTACCGCTCGTTAGCGTTTGGTACTAAAGAGCGGTATACCGTTCTTTAGCCACGGCCTTATTTATATTCATGAATACATTTCATTTATTCAAAATGGCAGCCAAAATGGCCCCAGTGTGCCCTGCAATAGCTTACAAGTTGTGGTTGATGAATACAATTGGATATTCTGTCTTCTATATATTGAAAACTAATATGCTTGATGCACTTTGGTTAATTGTTACTGGGGGATACTGGATTTTACTCTCACAAACCTGACATAAATATCTGCAAAAAATCTCTTCTCAGGGTTGAACCATTTTTTCAAGTAAAATGTAACTACCTCAGTTTCGAAAGGTGTTCATTGTTTTGATCTATCTTAAATGTGTCACACTAAGGTGTTTGATTACCAAATTACTCAAGGTGGCTTCCAAAATGGCAAATAAATTGGGTAAAAAGTTGATTTTCACATATATCCGGAACATAATGGCCTGATGTTCTGAAAAGGTGGCAAAGTGTGACTCACTTGGTTATTAGACCTGTTAGTTAATGTACTGACAACTAAATATTATATTCTGGTTGTCACGGTACATTATGAGTCATGAACATTTAATTTGAAAGTATATGCACTGTATAATTGTGCCGAAAACGTCTTTTGGGATTCTGGCCATGTTTTTGAAAAGAAATTGGCAGAACTTTGAAACGGAACTGAGAGGGACCATAATATGTTGCTACTCTAGCCCATTAGCATACATATTTATCAACTATTGTCTGGAAAGTCGTTTAGCATTTCCTCCATTGTGTATAAAACGCCACCAAGAAGGAGGACTCTCTGACGTGACCTCTCTATCGATTAACTTACCATTGAGTTATTGTGGAAAGTGATAGCCACCCAATACACCATACAGTCACTCCATATTTAAATAAACACAACACAGCTGACAATATATGAATTCCTCGATAACCTGAAACCTGTTTCAGCAACAACGATCTTTCAATGCATTTGATCACCGGAAGTTATTATTTTCTTAACCAGTAAAGAATCGAAACAGCCCCGGCGATACCCCCATCATTAGTGACAGATTTATTATAAGCCCATGAATACAACAATACATATGTATTAACACATATACATGTATATGCATCCCATAAGTGGTTTGGATACTATATTTGTGAATTATCATTTCACTTCATTAGTTGCCACTTCATGTTTGTATATGTAGGGGCGACATGAAGACGGTCCATCTGGGCCATGTCGCTCCTGTATAATATAATTTGTGTTTGTTTATTATCACCATTGTCATAAGCTTGTAAATATTATACAAATAAACAATCATCATCATCATCATCATCATCATCATATAGTCGCTCATTGTTTACACATGTACCTCACACATCACCGTTCAGCAATACTTGTGAAAACCCATGCACATCGCACATGCCCATACATGTATCAGTAACAATACAGGTACACCAGGTATACGTCCTACACTTGACCCATGACCATATCGTCACAATATGTATACACATTCACTAAATCTGTGAGCATACAGTCAATCATTGTATGCCTATTGACCTCACCATTGGTCATACAGTCACTCCATGTGTACCTACAGTAATACCCTAATTAATAGACCGAGAGCTTTCCGACGATTGGCAACAAGCCATATTTCCGACTAAAACCTGAAAAATCACCCATAATTCTGATGTGGTTATGGAGTCGATTAATTAGGGCATTACTGTATTCCCAACACCCATGGCCAAATAGCCACTCAATATTTGCATATACACACCTCCCATGACTATATAGTCACCAAGGTACCATATAGTCAGTGCATATACATAATCACCACATTCATGATCATAGAGTCAATCATTGCATACATATTGACCTCACCATTGTCCATAGTCACTCCACGTGTATCTATTTCCCCACACCATGGCCAAATAGCCACTCAATATATGCATATACACTCCACCCATGACCAAAGAATCACTCCAGGTATACATATGCACTTCACCAATGGTCATATGGTCACTCGTGTTATACACATATCCCTCATCGAGGTCTACATAATTGTGCACCTTACCGAAGGTCATATAATCACTCGCTTTATACACACATACCCCTCACCCATTACAATACCACACTTGTGTATATACCCCAAACAGCCATGAGTCAACATACAGGTATACCTATTCACCACATTAATGACCATACAGTCCCTACGGGTACACCTATTTACCTCGCCATTGGCCATACCGTCACTCCCTGTAAATCTACTCGCCACGCCAATTGCGAAATATCCACTCTCAAGATATAAGCATATACACTATAAAGTCACTCCAGGTATACATATGCACATCACCAATGGGCATATAGCCACACGAGCTATACACATATCCCTCACCCATGACTATGCATGGCCTTCCTTGGCGTATATCAGGCGTGTATAAATATAGGCATAGCGCGTAAAGGCAGCTATCGTGGCCGCAGCTGACAGCTTTATAAAGACCCGCGATCAAGATGCGTATATTACTGTTTGAATACACGCTCAACTTTCCGATTCCAAAGTAATGCTGTACACTAAATACGGCATATATATTCTATTGTATGAATAACCACCGTTGTATTAAAATTATATTATACTCTTAAATCACACACTTATAAATTATAATGTCCTAAAACCTGACCATTTCTAATCAAGGAAAAAAGGCCAGTGTATAGGGCTATAGCGGTGTTTCAATTGCTGTGACCTTTGACCTCTGTTTTATTATTTGTTGTCTATAAGCACTGTAAAAGCTTACAAGATACCAGAAGAAGCATTTTTTGTTAATTAAAACTCATTCATTGGTATTATAATTTAATTATTGCTGATGAAACCCAATTTGGAATCACAATCGCTGGAGCCTGTAATTTGCTTAGCTAGATAACTGCCATTTGAGCATTGGAATGACCTTTAATCCCAAAGGTCATCGAAGTTTCTCAGTGGTTGTGACTTGATTATTTGACCCTATGATACTAAATTATATTCTGGTATTTCATATCACACTCCAGCCCCAAAATGTCCAATATATACTTGGCAGAGGCAGATAACCTAACCATACCCCCAATATTTTGCCTAAGGGTAGTCGTCAGGGGGTCGTCTTCTTCGTGACCAATGTTCTCACAATAAGCTACCGAATTATCTTCTATAAACATTCAGCTTTGAGAAAAACATGATTAGAATTTGTCCGTCTGTTTGGTAATAACACCTCAAATTTCACCTATGTGGCTGAACGACTATGATGCTTGAAATGAGACTTTACCATTATCACTCTAATTCATATAATAGGCTATTTTATAAAATTCAAGTGAGACACATACATACATAATATACTACATGTAGTACAGAAACAATGTCTATTTAGTTAGTATTTACTATTTATAGTACTAATCTCTATGTTAATTTTTCATTTGGTATTATGAGATCCCACCTTATAACCAGGTTGATTCGATCAAATTGTTAATGTTCCTGTACTGTATTTGATTGAAATACTGAAGTCTGAAGGCTGAATCATAACAAAGCTGAACTGAAACTATTTGAAGTTTTCACAGATGAAAGCTAGATAAAGCCAAACATACCGGATACATGTACTTTACAGTATGATTCCAACTGTTAAACTTAAATCTTTTTGTAAACCAAAATTTCGTATGTCAATATATATAAATGTTTTGCACCTTGTTATGATATGAATTAGGACCTAAATTGAAGAAAGAAACAAAATTTAAATAAAATAAATGTTTTTTTTTTGTTTTTTTTGGTCCAATTTGTTTTTTTGGCAATGGCCATAAAAAGTTTAGGGTCGGGAGTTTAAAATAGGGTCGGACGGGTTAGCGGAAACAAACGTCTTTTTTTTTAGGCCTAAGGGTACTGAGCATGTTCGGTACATACTTTTGCTCCCACTCCGCGTTAAGATGTCCATGAAATTCCTCCCCATGTTCTTGGGTGCATTTCATCACGAACCATTCTGGCTACTTTTCCAATCAGGAAGGCATCAGAATCAAGGCCCATGTCACAAGCTTGTTTTATCGCACAACCTATATCACCTTCGTAAGCAAGCAAAATTTCTTTGCCTTTATTTTGAGCCCGCAACCATGGTATCAAAGCTAGTATTCTGTTTTTCAGGTGCGTAGAATTGACAGGAGTTGATATGTATCTAGGTTCAATTTGCTTCAATTTCTCAGAATACATCTTTCTCAAATCTGATAGCTTGAAAACAGGGATGTTTGTCGATTCACTCCTGGAGTCCTCAATGTAACGAGCTACTTCAGCCAGTGAAAGGGCTTCGTTAGAAGTTGGCTTTATCGAGTTACTGTCTTGTGTAAAGGTATCCATGTTGTATAAATGGCGTTATTTTTAACTTCCGGTTGTCATTCATGGGTTATCTTACATTTTTGTGGATAAGTTGTATACCATACAGATCATACAGGGGTGGGTCGGAAAAATATTTCAGGCACGTATGGCATTTTTTCCCTTTCGATCCTTTTTTGTACCCACCCACCCCCACCGCCAAATTTTTTTCCGTTTTCGGCAGTTTTTTCCGACCATTTTTTCACACCCATCCCCCTTTTAACACTAAAACCGAGATTTGCGGGGGGAAATTCACTGTAAACAGCTGTATATGAATTTCTGTGCATACTATTTATCATGGATGTTAACATGGACATGTAAATAGGAATGAGTCATTTTGAGGTCATTCGGCCAAAAAAACATGGCTGCCAGCGGCCATCTTGGATTTCAAAATTTGCAACAAAATACAACACGATAACTGCCTGCAGTCAGTTTACAGTTGGAATTACATTATTTCTCTCATTCAAAGTGGGTTTGAAGCCCAACTCATTGCCAAAACACTAAAAAACAAGCAGGAATTGTTTTTTTTAGTTGCGGAAAAATTGCTTGTTGGTGGCTTTGACCACCCACCCACCCCGGCACCCACCACCCCCCCTGGATCATATGCATATAATGGTTGCCTTTGAGAGTAACAGCAAGCTTATTGCGACAACACACTAGCTAGAGCTCATTTCATGTCACCAATAATGTACAGGACGTTTTAACACTGTCTCTTTTGTACCTTTGTTTAACCTAATTCTAGAAATTACTCGCATACCAGAAAAGACTTTATATGGTAGGCTAAAGATTACGCCAATAAACAATGCAAAAAAAGACCATAATTATGTATTATTTACCCATATTTTTTTTTAATTTTATTCAAAAATTGTGAAAAAAAAAAAATAATAATAAATTTGTTGGCCATTTTGGACAGCCATCTTGGATTATTTAAAAAATAATTAGATTCAGAAGAAAGTATATTATGTTCACAATGTTCCCACAATTTTCCACCTGTATTCCGATATAAATATAGGTTAGTTCTGAGATTTAAGGCGACTACCATGAAAAACTGTTACTTTAGAAGGTCAAGGTCAAATAAAAGGTCAAGGAGGTCATTAAAAGTTGGAACCCGCTAACTGGGTAATGTACACCACATACAGACATAACCCTGAAAGTTTCATGCTTCTATCACAAAGTGAACGATTGGTGCAGCTAGGCCTCCACTATAATAAACTAACTGAAAAAAATTGGTCAATATTGTTTTATTAATTAACCCTTTACCCAATACACATATTACTAACATCACTGCTCACAACCAACACTTAAAGGTGATAACATCGCCGTCCCAACCAATGCAACTCCTCTGATGTCAAATTATTAAGAAAATAATATCAGTATTTATGTAACTTACATCACTGATGTTGTTTATCTTCATCTGAATTCATTTTTAGGTATTAATACCTAAATAATCAACTAGATATGGCATGTTGCCATTCCGATGAATGGCAACAAGCCATATCTCCGACTAAATCCTGAAAAGTTAGCCATAATTCTACTGTGGTTAAAGAGTCGATTATTTAGGGCATTACTGTATTATATAGTATTATGAATATTGATTAGGTTTAATATTGGTATAATATAATAGATAATATAAAAACAAACAAAAGGTATAAGCTTATTTATTGTTGATATTAATTTGTCCGTCAGCATAAAACATATCGAAATTGGGAGAGTTTGTTTATTGTTTTAAATTCCCATCAAATCTTGATTGAATGCTCCTTTTACTCAATATATTAAAATAAAATAGTTTTCATAAGGATTTGTGGTGAAGGAGAGAAAAAAAATCATATTTGCAAACAATTTTATTTGTTAATCTGAGATGAAGTCTCTGGTGGAGTTATAGTCATCACTCCTCATCCATCCATCTGTCAAATTAGTTGTGAAGCCAGGACCATAACTCTTTCCCTCCATAGTAATTCTTAAAATGACTTCTTCTCAAGAACCAACAGGCCAATTTAGCTTATATTTGATTTGGCAACTCCTTTAGTCACTTGTAACTCAATTTTGTTTAAATGGGGTCACCAGTTTAAAAAAAAATAAACAGATTTAATTTTTGTTTTTGTTTTTATCCCCCGCCAAATTGAAAATTTGCAGGGGAAATAGGAATTGGGTTGCGTCCGTCCGTCTGTCCATCCGTCTGTCCAACCGTCCCTCCTGAATTTGTAAGAGTCATAACTTGAACAAATGTCAACGGATTTCAAAGATGTATATTTACACACTAAGTGTTGTCATCACTAAATCCAGCATTCTGATTGGTCGGCGCCCACGTGGCTAGTTGCAGTTATTTCTCGGTGAATGCGCAACGCCTCATGACACCGAGCTAATAACACCATCGATACGTCATTAGGTTTGGAAAGACGAAGGCGTAATGTTTTGGGCGCATTTGGACTCGCGCAGGATTGACTTAATACATCATCGGGTTTCAATATGAAGAGAAATTGTTCCTATTAACTTTTGGCAAGGGTGCTATTGTGTATTTTGGGCTGATCTTGTCGCGATACACTTTTCGATTTAAATATATTAACAAAAGTGGCTACTTCGCTAAATGTATATAAATATAAGGATTAACTGTCATGTGGACTATTTTTATGGAGATGTAACGGTGAGGTAAGTGGTCATAACTTGTATGTTTTACACAAGTTATGTACACTTACCTCACCGTTACATCTCCATAAAAACAGTCCACATGACAGTTAATCCTTATGTGGTATATGAGTTCACCTGACCATTACCTAGAATGAGTTCGCAAGCCAGGTTCGGCCGGTTATTGTTTACAGGAGTTAGGGACCGTGTCTTAATGCAAAAACCGATACCGACCGATAACCGATACCGACCGATAACCGATTGTAATAAATCCATCGGTCATTCTATCGGTTATTCTGTCTGTTCCATCGGTCATCCTATCGGTTCCATCGGTCGTTTCATCGGTCATTCTATCGGTTCCCTCGGTTATTCATCGTCGACTGATACTACGACGTCGCCAAAAAACTACGACGTCGCGACTGATACTACGACGTCGCCAAAAAAAAAACAAGTGTCAGTCGTGCATATAATCGCATACGTAGGCCCAGTCTGGAGTAAACTACATACCCACATATAAAAAAATAGTGGGTCTGACAACCTTTCGTTCATTTTTCATTTCTCAAACCCGGGATTCCTTGTAATTACCGCCAATCAAAACTTAGCTCTAAGAAATGTGTGCCCCAATAAAAAAAACTAGTAACATGTCACGTGCTCTTGCATGGTGTGGAAATTCCGAAGGTGTGGCTAAAGGTTGTTAAAATAGTATCCATGACGTCATGTTATACCGGAAGAGAAATTCACAAATCGACAAATAAAGTAGATTGTTGACGAGCGGTCGAAAGTTTAAAATCAAGAATCACCGGAATTTGGATTGGAGGCAACTGTAATTTGGGTACAACTGGTACAATCTTCGGAGCTAATAATACGGCTGTGTAAGGTCGGATGGGTTTCGGTGGCATTGGTGGTAGAATTGTGTTGCTCTTCGCTCGTTTCGGCTGCGGTGGTGCTACCATGTACGTTAATCCAGAATTAAAATGAACATACTTGGTGCTACTGTCGGTACTGGGGAACTGATACATCGTTTTGTTATGTCAAGGTACTTTTTTAAAGTTCTGTAGTTGTTTTATCAGATAGTCCCGACATTCATGTATTTTTGATCCGTGGCCGTTGATTTGTATTATTTTTTGTCAACGTGGGCGACAAATCACCTGGCCAATCTAAAAAATAATTCGTTCTGAGTCCAAGAAATCCACATAAATTGACATTTTTTATAATTTCAAGTCTTAATTATTGTACATATTATTTTGGATCCCGGAAGCTGTTTCCCTTTATTGTCAGTAAAACAACCACCGAACGAAAAGTCACAAACCCTGCAACTATTAATTCCGATTCTTAGAATCGGCTTCAGAGGGTTGAAGCGACCATGACGGCACTGGCACGTGACCATGTTTACACCTGTCAATCACAACTAATTTCAGATTTATATTTAGCGCGGTGTGACGTAATTTGGGGGAAGCCCACAACCGTTCAGAAATGAAAAGTTGATGGGAATGCAATCGACTCAGTATCAGTATGAATCTGAGTGTATGTTTACATAGACTGACATAGGTCTACCTTGAAATCTATATATGTTTATAAAGTCAATTCGATGACTATCGCGCTGAGCATAATATATATATAATGGGAAAAAGGCACCTTTATTCCCAATTTTCAACCACCAAATTCCCAATTGCAGGCAGGTATATACATGTAACACCATCGGGTTTATTGAATAATTATCAAAAGTTTGACAGTTATTATAGAAAATACATCACTCGCTTGAGAGGAAATTTCCAAAAATGAAAATAGCAGGGCGAGCCAGGTGTTTACCTCCCCGCATTCATTTGAAATTGGCCGCATCCGACTTGTAAGTATCCATTACTTTCGCGCACGTGATTGCTAGGATTATCTAATTATCAGGGGGACGCACCATGTTCTTCCGTCAACAATTTCCTTTCCCGCGGGCTACAGGTCATACCTTTGCTCTGATTTTTATGAAATTTGTCATGAATGTTGACATTGACATGTAGATGGGAACGAGTCATTTTGGGGTCATTCGGCAAAAAAATATGGCCGCCAGCAGCCATTTTGGATTTCAAAATTCAATCCATTGGCGCGGGATACAGGTCATACTGCTCGTCTGATCATCATGAAATTTGTCATGGATGTTAATATTGACATGTAGATGGGAACGAGTCATTTTGGGGTCGTTCGGCCAAAAAAATGGCCGTCAGCAGCCATCTTGGATTTTACTCTTTGCATCACTAAATCCTTTGGCGCGGGCTACAGGTCGTAGCTTTGGTCAGATCTTCATGAAATTTGTCATGGATGTTAACAATGACATGTAGATGGGAACGAGTCATTTTGGGGTCGTTCGGCCAAAAAACTTGGCCGCCAGCAGCCATCTTGGATTTTACTCTATGCTTGACTAAATCCTTTGGCGCGGCCTACAGGTCGTAGCTTTGGTCAGATCTTCATGAAATTTGTGATGGATGTTAACAATGACATGTAGATGGGAACGAGTCATTTTGGGGTCATTCGGTCAAAAAACATGGCCGCCAGCAGCCATCTTGGATTTTACTCTATGCATGACTAAATCCTTTGGCGCGGCCTACAGGTCATAGCTTTGGTCTGATCTTCATGAAATTTGTGATGTATGTTAACAATGACATGTAGATGGGAACGAGTCGTTTTGGGGTCATTCGGCCAAAACACCTGGACGCCAGCAGCCATCTTGGATTTTACTCTTTGTATGACTAAATCCTTTGGCGCGGGGCTACAGGTCGTACCTTTGGTCCGATCTTTATGAAATTTGTCATGAATGTTGACATTGTCATGTAGATGGGAACGAGTTATTTTGGGGTCATTCGGCACAAAAACATGGCCACCAGCAGCCATTTTGGATTTCAAAATTCAATCCATTGGCGCTGGCTACAGGTCGTAGCTTTGGTCAGGTCTTCATAAAATTTGTTACGGATGTTAACAATGACATGTAGATGGGAACGAGTCGTTTTGGGGTCGTTCGGCCAAAAAACATGGCCGACAGCAGCCATCTTGGATTTTACTCTATGCTTGACTAAATCCTTTGGCGCGGCCTAAAGGTCGTAGCTTTGGTCAGATCTTCATGAAATTTGTGATGGATGTTAACAATGAGATGTAGATGGGAACTAGTCATTTTGGGGTCATTCGGTCAAAAAACATGGCCGCCAGCAGCCATCTTAGATTTTACTCTATGCATGACTAAATCCTGTGGCGCGGCCTACAGGTCGTAGCTTTGGTCTGATCTTCATGAAATTTGTGATGTATGTTAACAATGACATGTAGATGGGAACGAGTCGTTTTGGGGTCATTCGGCCAAAACACCTGGACGCCAGCAGCCCTCTTGGATTTTACTCTTTGTATGACTAAATCCTTTGGCGCGGGGCTACAGGTCGTACCTTTGGTCCGATCTTTATGAAATTTGTCATGAATGTTGACATTGTCATGTAGATGGGAACGAGTTATTTTGGGGTCATTCGGCACAAAAACATGGCCACCAGCAGCCATTTTGGATTTCAAAATTCAATCCATTGGCGCTGGCTACAGGTCGTAGCTTTGGTCAGGTCTTCATGAAATTTGTTACGGATGTTAACAATCACATGTAGATGGGAATTAGTCATTTTGGGGTCATTTGGCCAAAAAACATGGCTGCCAGCAGCCATCTTGGATTTTACTCTTTGCATGACTAAATCCTTTGACACAGGCTACAGGTCGTATCTTTTGTCAGATCATCATGAAATTTGTACTGGATGTTAATAATGACATGTAAATGGGAACGAGTCTTTTTGGGGTCATTCGGCAAAAATACATGGCTGCCAGTGGCCATATTAGATTTTACTCTTTGCATAACTAGGCCTTTCAACTTTCCACATTCCTAATCACTCCATTGACTTTAACACATGAAATTATTCCCTGTCCAAGTTGAGTTGCCAATTGTTGTCTGACCATGATTAAGTTTGTCTAGAATGTTATACCGTTATTGTTTCAAAGACTTAAATTCCCTTATGGTTTTATACTTTTTGTTTTTATTCCATACCCGTTAACATAAAGCACCTGTATTCAACAGAAACACATGTATTGAATACATATTGTATACCAAATGAGGAATATAAACCAG
Organism: Siphonodentalium dalli; assembly: GCA_032622095.1. Classification (NCBI taxonomy): domain Eukaryota; kingdom Metazoa; phylum Mollusca; class Scaphopoda; order Gadilida; family Siphonodentaliidae; genus Siphonodentalium; species Siphonodentalium dalli. The sequence continues at coordinate 21,849,584 of CP136065.1, forward strand.
AACTACTCTATGTGGATATTGTTGTCAGGAGCGATGATGTAAATTACGACAACAACTAACCTCTTGAGTTGATGCCTCAACGTCATAGCAATAATTATTAACAAGTTCGGGTCAAAAGGGTCCAATTATTCGTTTTAATTTATGTGCATTTCTGTTAACGTGTGCTATCATAATCAATTGCACTTGTACTTTTGGGACATTATATTAATCAAAATAACTCCTACACAAATCATTTATAAATCAGATGATTTATTGAAGTTAAGTCTACATAAAATGACATATATGTCGTTCAACTTGCAAACTGTACAGCGACATATATGTCATTCTACTCGCCAAAGGGTTAAGAATTGGGTAAACTTGATACAAGGGTGTAGAATAAACAAGGAATAGAACTTGAATCAGGATCTCAAATATTGTACTGAAAGAGTTGCGATGGCACATTGTTACATTTCACTTGAGTTCCGATCTCATGAAATATATCCTATCTTTTTATTTTCCTAATTTGGTATTTCATCCATGAATTGATTGACTTTGACCAGGAACATGTGGAGCGATGGAGTACCAGTGTGAGGATCATACATGCGTTTACAATGGAGTGCGATGCAATGGTGTTGCTGACTGCTCAGATGGATCTGATGAACATGACTGTGGTAAGATTTACATAGCCTCTCAGATACAGTAATGCCCTAAGTAATCCCGAAAAGTTACCCATAATTCTGCTGTGGTTACGAAGTTGATTACTCAGGGCATTACAGAGTGTGAATGTAGTGACGCTATCCCACATGGTAGTCTAGTATCACCAAATTCACCCTCTGGGAAACTTATTCTTCTTAGGACTCAACTGCTTTGGGAGACCTGGGATCAAACTGAATTTCCCCAGTTTAATTTGGTAATGTTCACCCATTAGTCACTTCGGTTATACATTTTATCTTCTGCAAACTTCCCAGAAGTAACTAAAATCATTGTTATTTTGAGACTATATATACTTCCCAGAAGACGAGGTTTAAACAGAATGAGGTTCACAAAGAGTGAATTTGGTGTTGCTAGCCTGCTGTGCAGGATAGCATCACTAAATTCACCCGCTGGGGACCTCACTCTGCAAATGACAGACACACTATTTGCAGGCTTGTCAATGTTTACTGAATAATTATTCTCTGTGCTGAATTTATACTGCTGAGATAAGTTGTCGATTGTGGAGACAACCCCAAATTTACCTGACTGTGGTTTAATCCATTGCATTTAACATGAACAAGCTAGTGAAGTAAGTTGGGATAATACTGGTTTATGTTAAATTTCTCACAGAATATGTAGTGTAATTAAAAGTTTTGGATTTCAAAATTCAATCCATTGGCGCGGGCTACAGGTCATACTGCTCGTCTGATCATCATGAAATTTGTCATGGATGTTAATATTGACATGTAGATGGGAACGAGTCATTTTGGGGTTGTTCGGCCAAAAAAATGGCCGTCAGCAGCCATCTTGGATTTTACTCTTTGCATGACTAAATCCTTTGGCGCGGGCTACAGGTCGTAGCTTTGGTCAGATCATCATTAAATTTGTCATGGATGTTAATAATGACATGTAGATGGGAACGAGTCATTTTGGGGTCGTTCGGCCAAAAAACATGGCCGCCAGCAGCCATCTTGGATTTTACTCTATGCTTGACTAAATCATTTGGCGCGGGCTACAGGTCGTAGATTTGGTCAGATCTTCATGAAATTCGTCATGGATGTTAACAAAGACATGTAGATGGGAACGAGTCATTTTGGGGTCGTTCGGCCAAAAAACATGGCCGCCAGCAGCCATCTTGGATTTTACTCTATGCATGACTAAATCCTTTGGCGCGGCCTACAGGTCGTAGCTTTGGTCAGATCTTCATGAAATTTGTCATGGATGTTAACAATGACATGTAGATGGGAACGAGTCATTTTGGGGTCATTCGGCCAAAAAACATTAGCGGCCAGCAGCCATCTTGGATTTTACTCTTTGCATCACTAAATCCTTTGGCGCGGGCTACAGGTCGTAGCTTTGGTCAGATCTTCATGAAATTTGTCATGGATGTTAACAATGACATGTAGATGGGAACGAGTCATTTTGGGGTCGTTCGGCCAAAAAACATGGCCGCCAGCAGCCATCTTGGATTTTACTCTATGCTTGACTAAATCCTTTGGCGCGGCCTACATGTCGTAGCTTTGATCAGATCTTCATGAAATTTGTGATGGATGTTAACAATGACATGTAGATGGGAACGAGTCATTTAGGGGTCATTCGGTCAAAAAACATGGCCGCCAGCAGCCATCTTGGATTTTACTCTATGCATGACTAAATCCTTTGGCGCGGCCTACAGGTCATAGCTTTGGTCTGATCTTCATGAAATTTGTGATGTATGTTAACAATGACATGTAAATGGGAACGAGTCGTTTTGGGGTCATTCGGCCAAAACACCTGGACGCCAGCAGCCATCTTGGATTTTACTCTTTGTATGACTAAATCCTTTGGCGCGGGGCTACAGGTCGTACCTTTGGTCCGATCTTTATGAAATTTGTCATGAATGTTGACATTGTCATGTAGATGGGAACGAGTTATTTTGGGGTCATTCGGTCCAAAAACATGGCCACCAGCAGCCATTTTGGATTTCAAAATTCAATCCATTGGCGCTGGCTACAGGTCGTAGCTTTGGTCAGGTCTTCATGAAATTTGTTACGGATGTTAACAATCACATGTAGATGGGAACGAGTCATTTTGGGGTCGTTCGGCCAAAAAACATGGCCGCCAGCAGCCATCTTGGATTTTACTCTATGCTTGACTAAATCCTTTGGCGCGGCCTACAGGTCGTAGCTTTGTTCAGATCTTCATGAAATTTGTGATGGATGTTAACAATGACATGTAGATGGGAACGAGTCATTTTGGGGTCATTCGGTCAAAAAACATGGCCGCCAGCAGCCATCTTGGATTTTACTCTATGCATGACTAAATCCTTTGGCGCGGCCTACAGGTCGTAGCTTTGGTCTGATCTTCATGAAATTTGTGATGTATGTTAACAATGACATGTAGATGGGAACGAGTCGTTTTGGGGTCATTCGGCCAAAACACCTGGACGCCAGCAGCCATCTTGGATTTTACTCTTTGTATGACTAAATCCTTTGGCGCGGGGCTACAGGTCGTACCTTTGGTCCGATCTTTATGAAATTTGTCATGAATGTTGACATTGTCATGTAGATGGGAACGAGTTATTTTGGGGTCATTCGGCACAAAAACATGGCCACCAGCAGCCATTTTGGATTTCAAAATTCAATCCATTGGCGCTGGCTACAGGTCGTAGCTTTGGTCAGGTCTTCATGAAATTTGTTACGGATGTTAACAATCACATGTAGATGGGAAATAGTCATTTTGGGGTCATTTGGCCAAAAAACATGGCTGCCAGCAGCCATCTTGGATTTTACTCTTTGCATGACTAAATCCTTTGACACAGGCTACATGTCGTATCTTTTGTCAGATCATCATGAAATTTGTACTGGATGTTAATAATGACATGTAAATGGGAACGAGTCTTTTTGGGGTCATTCGGCAAAAATACATGGCTGCCAGTGGCCATATTAGATTTTACTCTTTGCATAACTAGGCCTTTCAACTTTCCACATTCCTAATCACTCCATTGACTTTAACACATGAAATTATTCCCTGTCCAAGTTGAGTTGCCAATTGTTGTCTGACCATAATTAAGTTTGTCTAGAATGTTATACCGTTATTGTTTCAAAGACTTAAATTCCCTTATGGTTTTATACTTTTTGTTTTTATTCCACACCCGTTAACATAAAGCACCTCTATTCAACAGAAACACATGTATTGAATACATATTGTATACCAAATGAGGAATATAAACCAGAACTACTCTATGTGGATATTGTTGTCAGGAGCGATGATGTAAATTACGACAACAACTAACCTCTTGAGTTGATGCCTCAACGTCATAGCAATAATTATTAACAAGTTCGGGTCAAAAGGGTCCAATTATTCGTTTTAATTTATGTGCATTTCTGTTAACGTGTGTTATCATAATCAATTGCACTTGTACTTTTGGGACATTATATTAATCAAAATAACTCCTACACAAATCATTTATAAATCAGATGATTTATTGAAGTTAAGTCTACATAAAATGACATATATGTCGTTCAACTTGCAAACTGTACAGCGACATATATGTCATTCTACTCGCCAAAGGGTTAAGAATTGGGTAAACTTGATACAAGGGTGTAGAATAAACAAGGAATACAACTTGAATCAGGATCTCAAATCTTGTACTGAAAGAGTTGCGATGGCACATTGTTACATTTCACTTGAGTTCCGATCTCATGAAATATATCCTATCTTTTTATTTTCCTAATTTGGTATTTCATCCATGAATTGATTGACTTTGACCAGGAACATGTGGAGCGATGGAGTACCAGTGTGAGGATCATACATGCGTTTACAATGGAGTGCGATGCAATGGTGTTGCTGACTGCTCAGATGGATCCGATGAACATGGCTGTGGTAAGATTTACATAGCCTCTCAGATACAGTAATGCCCTAAGTAATCCCGAAAAGTTACCCATAATTCTGCTGTGGTTATAAGGAGTTGATTACTCAGGGCATTACAGAGGGTGAATGTAGTGACGCTATACCACATGGTGGTCTAGTATCACCAAATTCACCCTCTGGGAAACTTATACTTCTTAGGACTCAACTGCTTTGGGAGACCTGGGATCAAACTGAATTTCCCCAGTTGAATTTGGTAATGTTCACCCATTAGTCACTTCGGTTATACATTTTATCTTCTGCAAACTTCCCAGAATTAACTAAAATCATTGTTATTTTGAGACTATATATACTTCCCAGAAGATGAGGTTTAAACAGAATGAGGTTCCCAAAGAGTGAATTTGGTGATGCTAGCCTGCTGTGCAGGATAGCATCACTAAATTCACCCGCTGGGGACCTCATTTACAAATGACAGACACACTATTTGCAGGCTTGTCAATGTTTACTGAATAATTATTCCCTTTGCTGAATATATACTGCTGAGATAAGTTGTCGATTGTGGAGACAACCCCAAATTTACCTGACTGTGGTTTAATCCATTGCATTTAACATGAACAAGCTAGTGAAGTAAGTTGGGATAATACTGGTTTATGTTAAATTTCTCACAGAATATCTAGTGTAATTAAAAGTAAATCACATTTGGTATGTGTTTGTTTACGCTCATACAACTGTTTATGAAGTTGCAAGGTCAAATGAGTCCTACTTTGAATTTGCACACTGTGCTTCACCCCCAGACATTTGCTGAATTTTCGTGAAGCACAGTGTGCAAATTAAGAAATAAATACACGGTGTATCGGTGTGTATGGTCAAGTTGTACCACAAAAAACTGATTGTAGGACGACGCGTAGCGGAGTCCTACAATCAGTATTTTGTGGTACAACTTGACCATACACACCGATACATCGTGTATTTATTTCTTTTGTAATACGACTGAAAGTTTATGGTCACAATTCGACTGAATAGTCAACGAAATACTGCGCTCTTTCGGTCTCAGGTGAGAAAACATTTCGTGGTGTATTCGTATTGGGCGTACTCGATTTCTTTGCATGGAGTACTCTGGTAATTTGTTTGCGTAAATAATCGTTGTGATTGGCTAAAAAACGATGTGTTTTCAGCGGCGCCCGTGCCTTTCATTTAAATTGTACAGGAAATACGATTGCGGTCATTTCTGTGTTGAACGTTGTTGGGACAACATGAATATGATCATCGACTATGGACCATTTTCCTTACACAAAGCGATCTAAATGATCTAGTTTACTAAACTAATCTTATTCCCCTTCTGTACTGGTGAACAAACGCTTTCATTTTCAACTTGATTCCGAAATATCGAATATGATCGAGATTCGAATCGACGAATGCACAGCCCGGCCGCATGGATTTATTTTGTCATTTAATATACTTATTAAGTAACTTTCTTTGGTCGTAACATATATCAATATATCATAACATCATTTGGACCATATTCATTGGCAACCAAACTCGTTTCACGCGACAAATCGCTAGAAAATTCGCAAGATGTAGCAAAATTCAAAGGATTACGGGTGCGGGTGTACTCCGTTGATGCCCCGTTTGCGCGGAGTTAGAAAAGACGGGAAAGGTCGCGTGCGGCGATCTGAATAAACCGATTTTTTTCATGGTACAATTGGAAATAGTAGAATTGTACCACAAAACTGGAACGAGATAGCCATGGTAACTCGGGCCACTGGCCAATCAGGACATGTCTTTTAAGCATAGTTAGGCAGGGTCGTATTACAATTCAAAGTATGCAAATTAAAAACTGGGTGACAAATAATACTGTGTGAATTTAAATACAAGTAAAGTAGTGGATTATGACTCTTGATAATTGTGACAATCTTTTTTCTTTGTCTTGTAGCTTGTGATCCTGGAATGTCTATGTGTCCTGGTGATGATCTTCCTTATCCCATGTGCATAAAGCAAGAATGGTTGTGTGATGGTCAAGAGGACTGCCCTCATCGTGGTGATGAAATGAACTGTGGTGAGTAGCAAATAATATAGGGACTGTGGGTCAAGTAACACCTAACTTTTAAAGGCCCACTTAATTTTCGAACCCTCAGATCACATATATAAAATATATGCCATATTATATACCAGTTGAAAGAGGAAGCTAGAATATATTATATTGTCAACTTATCCGGTGCAATAAACTGAACATGCCGGTTTTTTTTTAGTTACCGATGTGTTTTTTGTTTCATCCAGATTGTAGTAAAAAAAATATTTTTTTAATGGAGGGGGAATAACTCTATATCTTAAAGACAGAGTTATTCCCCTTCCATTGAGAATACATCTTTAGTTTGAATTTTGTTGCATTCTGGGAGGCAAAACAGTGGTAATTTTCTTATGATTTCAGGTGTTTTCTATTTCTCTATGGGCATCTTCTGAGACACAAATGTTTCAAATGGTCATAAATTATAGTATTTTAATCATATTTTATGGCACATATTGTTATTAAAACTGTCTATCAAGTCACTATAAATAAAATAATTGGTGAATCGAAAATTAAGTGGGCCTTTAAGCAATATATACCATAATGTCAACTGGAATGACTGACATTTATTTCTTCTGCATAAAATGTCAGTAAACACACACTCTTTTTATACTTACTGCCAGTAATGAGTTGATGTTTGTAAATTACAGTTTATTACACGCTTGTTCCCAGAAGTACAGTGAACTATAAAATAAAAGCATCATCACACATGACAAAACATGCTCTCTATGTGCCTAAATAAACCTTCTAAGTCTGTATTTTTAATGCACAGATTCCAGGACACAAAACATGTAATAAACACAGAACGACACGATGTGGAAATGTGTTTGTCGATACGGCACTCATGCGGAAGTATAGAACTCGAAGAGCTTCTGCAACAGCATCAGTGCCGTATCGATAAACCCATTTACACGTCGTGTCGTTCTGTGTATTTATTGCATTGCATCATAGTATGCCAAGGTATTGGGTGACCCAAAATGATTTTCAAACTGACATTTGTCAACTTTTCTTTGAATTTCAAGTTGTTATTGTTTCAAAGACTTAAATTCCCTTATGGTTTTAAACTTTTTGTTTTTATTCCATACCCGTTAACATAAAGCACCTGTATTCAACAGAAACACATCTATTGAATACATATTGTATACCACATGAGGAATATAAACCAGATCTACTCTATGTGGATATCTTTGTCAGGAGCGATGATGTAAATTACGACAACAACTAACCACTTGAGTTGATGCCTCAACGTCATAGCAATAATTATTAATTAACAAGTTCGGGTCAAAAGGGTACAATTATTCGTTTTAATTTATGTGCATTTCTGTTAACGTGTGCTATCATAATCAATTGCACTTGTACTTTTGGGACATTATATTAATCAAAATAACTCCTACACAAATCATTTATAAATCAGATGATTTATTGAAATTTATGTCGTTCAACTTGCGAACTGTACAGCAACATATATGTCATTCTACTCGCCAATAAGTTAAGAATTGGGTAAACTTGATACAAGGGTGTAGAATAAACAAGGAATACAACTTGAGTCAGGATCTCAAATCTTGTATTGAAAGAGTTGCGATGGCACATTGTTACATTTCACTTGAGTTCCGATCTCATGAAATATATACTATCTTTTTATTTTCTCATTTTGGTATTTCATCCATGAATTGATTGATTTTGACCAGGAACATGTGGAGCGATGGAGTACCAGTGTGAGGATCATACATGCGTTTACAATGGAGTGCGATGCAATGGTGTTGCTGACTGCTCAGATGGATCTGATGAACATGACTGTGGTAAGATTTACATAGCCTCTCAGAGACGCAGATACAGTAATGCCCTAAGTAATCCCGAAAAGTTACCCATAATTCTGCTGTGGTTAAGGAGTTGATTACCCAGGGCATTACAGAGGGTGAATGTAGTGACGCTATCCCACATGGTAGTCTAGTATCACCAAATTCACCCTCTGGGAAACTTATTCTTCTTAGGACTCAACTGCTTTGGGAGACCTGGGATCAAATTGTATTTCCCCAGTTGAATTTGGTAATGTTCACCCATTAGTCACCTCGGTTATACCATAGACTAAAAATAGGATAGACGTCGCACTCATGGTTATCAATCTGTAACGCTATTGGACGTCGCCATTGCTTTGGCCCTCAAGCGTTTAGGTAGTTCAGAAAAGTAGGGGGGAGATAATTTTACGTTATATTTACATCGAGTTCGCGTAGGTTGGGGAGAGATATTCGTAATAAAAGTACTTTATACTAACTTTGTAACATTATGCATTTTAGGTGACATCAACTGAATGCCTAAGAATGCGATTTTGTTCAAGAAAAGTTTTCCTGAAATAGAAAGTGCCCGCAATTCGATGTTGTTTACGGCATAATGTCGTTGTTACGACAAGCGTTTTATTTGCCACGATTTCGTACTGGTTTAATTATACCTTAACGGACACTATAAGGGGTTCACTACTCCGTGTATATTATATACATACTATATGTCCACCTACTAATTATTACTCATTATGATTATCATTCCACGGATACATACGTGTAGTTGATCTGTAGTTGGCTAACGACTGTACAGAGATCATATTCCACCAGTACAAAACCTGGAAACTTTTAGATGTTCTGACCATTACGACAGGGGGCTTTATAACATTGAACAAACAAGGCAGGGAATATATTTCTTTGTTGATACATGACCCTCAATAGTCTACTTCACATTATAGGGTGGTCCCAGCTTGAGATTCCATGTATAGGGGGTCACAGTAGGGGGTTTCATCTAATAAGTTCAACAAACAGGCGTGTTTGTGGTCTTATTATATGAATTAACCTAAACATGAATGTAAAGGGTATCTCTGTCCACTATGATATTAAAATACATATCAACGAAGAATAGTTAATTGTATATATAGGCTATTTTGAAACTGTGCAATATAATCCATACAGTAATAAAATATTTAATGATTATCGTACAATTTTGAATTTTTTTATATACTAGTATGATAACATACTTATAGTCCATTAGAGAATTACAGTTACTGAAGCTGAATGGGATCTTGAAATGCTATTGGGAGCTAGATGATACTTTTTTTCAGACTGGAGGGGACAGTCCCCGGGACTCATAATGTGCATATGGACATGGGTGCAACACATCAGTGTGGATAAGTACCATGTGGCATGTGATAGAGAGATGAACAATGTTTGTAATTTATTATTAATTTAATGATGAACTTATAAATATTATAATCATTTGTGGCTCTTTCCTTGACAGTCAATGAAACATCAGCTAGATTTTTATCCAGGATTTTCACACAAGTATAGTTAAATTCCTTCTTTATCTTGAACACATCATTGCATTCTGCATCTCATTCTGTCTCTCTGGGTTTTTTTTTCGCCTCACGCATGTTGCACACGTAACTTTCTGACCCACCAATGTTATGAAGGTGTTGCTATTGACATATCTGTCCACTTCCTGATATGATACAGAATTTGAAGCATTTAATTTTAATTTATAAATAATCTACAGGTTAGGCATACTGGTATACAATGAAATATCTTATATTGGGATATTTCCCATATGCAGTACTACACCACTCACCAGTACCTACATTGGCAAACCATGTTTACATATTCAGTTGTTAACACCTTTTTATGATAGCAGTAATAAATTATCATACAAAAATAATGCTATTGCTATAATATATTAATAAATAAGGCTAATGATATTATATTTCAACACAGCTGACCAGTATGTGTATAAATTATAATTAATGCCCACTCAGTCTCAATGTCATTTATCAACATTATGCATTATGAATGTGATTATATCATCTAATGGTCAAAAGACTATATGAAAAATATGTTATGAACAAATGATATATATTACATAAAGGGGACATGAAACAATTCAAACTATGAATAGTATAATAACTACAATATAATATAGGAGTAGGACATGTAAACTGCCCAACTGGTGAATTGATTTGACTATTCATTTCTAAATTATTACTGTAGTACACCTGATCACACCTGGTAGTGGCATGGACATTCTTGACATCTGACAGCTGTCATTTAAATATTTCTTCCATAAAACAAGTTTGGATCGGTACCCCATACATACATACATAATATTCAAATTACCAAATGCAACCAGGTGAGATGTATTAAATTAATTTCATTTTGAAAGTCGTTATCACATAACTTAATCCAGGTGAAAATGACAAAAATAGAATACAGAATTTCGTGTTGTTTTACTACAAAAATGGTCTCAAACGGCATAAAAACTCACCTTTCTTACCCCACAACGGACACCCTTTGAAACGTGAGATTCTAATAATTCATGACAGTTGGTGTACAATTAATTCAGCTGCAATAGACGCCAGATTTTCCTCTTTTTATTGCGATGAGAAAGCACTGCTTTGATTAGAAGAATCGGAGTTGAACTACCTTTAACAATGGCGGACAGAATCTGAGTGCGTTACCGATTGGCCGATCAAATGACGTTGAGTGACGTATCTATCCTTCCTTCATCTATGGTTATACATTTTATCTTATGCAAACTTCCCAGAAGTAACTAAAATCATTGTTATTTTGAGACTATATATACTTCCCAGAAGATGAGGTTTAAACAGAATGAGGTTCACAGAGAGTGAATTTGGTGATGCTAGCCTGCTGTGCAGGATAGCATCACTAAATTCACCCGCTGGGGACCTCATTCTGCAAATGACAGACACACTATTTGCAGGCTTGTCAATGTTTACTGAATAATTTTTCTCTGTGCTGAATTAATACTGCTGAGATAAGTTGTCGATTGTGGAGACAACCCCAAATTTACCTGACTGTGGTTTAATCCATTGCATTTAACATAACCAAGCTAGTGAAGTAAGTTGGGATAATACTGGTTTACTAGCTGTAGTGTAATTAAAAGTAAATCACATTTGGTCTGTGTTTGTTTACGCTCAGACAACTGTTTATGAAGTTGCAGGGTCAAATGAGTTTCTATTCTTTTGAAATTATATAAACATTGTGATTCAGTGCCAAGTCCGATTTTTGTATCAACCCATATTTCCTTGATCATATTTCAAATTTATTGATTATAATAATGTGATACATTGATGGAAAGAGCTCTAAATAAATTTGGAAATTGATCAAGGAAATATGGGTTGATACACAAATCGGACTTGGCACTGAAAGGGTTAAATTACTAATTTCAGTTGACAACTCTTGCAGAGTTCAGAACAAATATGTTTTCTATGGAATAAACCGGGTTACTTTCACAATTGTGACATTTCATTAACATCATGTGGTGAATTTTGATGTGTGATTATGATGGTCACATTTACAATTTTGTTCTTATATTAGTGACGTTCAGTTAGATATACCTGTAACCTAGCTATAACGTAAGTGCCATTGGCGTTCATGGCTGTTGGGATCTTCATGAGTTCTGTAAACTTTCAATGACACATTTTTGCAAATTAACTTTTGAAAGCAACTAAATTGTATCTCAGACTCAGACTAAAATTAATTTTTGCAGTATTTATTATGTATGACGATGTTGTGCACGTGAGCATGCAAGCCTATAAAATAGTGTGTCTGTCATTTGCAGAGTGAGGTCCCCAGATGGTGAATTTAGTCATGCTATTCCGCACAGCAGGGCTAGCATCACCAAATTCACCCTCAGGGGACCTCACTCTGTTTAGGCCTAATCTTCTGGGAAGTATCTATAGTCTCAAATTCATCAGATACATTTTCCCTTACTAGTATGTTCAGTTTCTATATCCAATAATTTTCAGAAAATAAAATGCATAATCGAGGTGTCCAATGGGTGAATATCACCAACTTCAACTGGGGAAATTCAATCTGATCCTAGGTCTCTCATAGAAGTTGAGGCCTAAGCAGAATGAGGTTCCCAGAGGGTGATGCTAGCCTACCATACAGGATAGTGTCACTAAATTTACCTTCTGGTGACCTCATTCTGCAAATGACAAAACACATTATTTGCAGTCTTGTGAACACATACATATGCTCTATAGATGCATTAAATAATAATAAATAATATTTTACAATCGTATTGTTGTACAGATGTTTCAGGTGATAATAATCACCTGATTTGGTGGTGACATCAGGCCTCAGCCTAGGGGTTCAGAACAGGGAGACTTGAAGTCTCCCTCCAAGAAATTTAGGGAGACTTCAGGAAATTTAGGGAGACTTGAGGGAGAAGTGGGGAGACTACCAAAAATTTACAATTTTCAAATATCGCTTTATTTTACAACATCAATAAAAAAATTTAAAAGATAAAATAAGAAATAAAACTAAAATATTTTGACTTTATCTGAAATTAGCCTAATTATTTGTTATTATACATTTAAAATTTTTGGAAATGTTTTGTGTAGCTATCATTTAGGCTAAGCAAGACAATTATCAAGTTACAGTAGTAGTAAATTTTTTAACTAATTGGAAGTAGTATTATTTCCTAGACTGCAGCTTGGAAGGTACGTTTGTACAGTCTGAATCATGATGCTAGTTGGTTGGACCCAACTATTCAAACAGAGCTAGACGCTCTCGAATTAATAGAGCTGTGCTCTGATAATTTACGTCAGATTTGCGGACTATCATGATGCATGTAACTTTGTAAGTTTAATTTGGTCACGGCTGTAATGTGGGTGTCCGCTAAAATAAACAATAAGGACTAACCAACAAAGGAGTTGCAAAAGCTTTTAGTTTTATTGCTAAAGCTTTTATTAATTAATGGCCTCCCTTAATTAATGCCAACATCACTGGTATAATCCGATTAAAGCAATAAACTTTACATTTATTTACGGAAGCGGTCTCTTCAAAAAGTGTGACGCGGTCTATTCAAAAAGTGCGACACGTTACCGAAATGAACTTCCGAAGTGCCTGGTACATACTCTGATAATGTCGTAATTGTTTTATATCTGAAAAGCGGGACGGCGGTCTTTTAAGTTTATTAAAACATTTATTTGTGACACTCACGATGGTCAGTAACAACACAGATGCGAACATCTCATCGTGTTTTCAGCGTGTCAAAACATTCGTGATTAACATTCATTACCGCAAAGGGAACAAAGGCGACTGAATAACAACACAAAACAATAGGTCATATTTTATTTTTTATTTTAAACACTTGGGTCTTTGTCTCTGCATCATCTGTTTCTTTTTGGGATATCCGCCACAATTCATCTATATACGGACAGGTCTGGAAAAAAAACGACAAAAAACAAAAAATTCCCCTAAAATTGAAGGCGTCTTCGATTTTGCCTTAGAGCGACGATAGGGCGAAGTCAGCGACAGTAAGGCGACAATCTCGCCCGAGTCGCCTTGTGAGCTGAGGCCTGGGTGACATTACTACAGATTTTTTAGATCTAAGTCCACCATGTAGAAAAACGTATATGCGATAATCATAGTTTGACAAGCTATAGCCATTTCATTCGTTGATGTGGTGAAAATGCTTAAAAAGTAATCCTTCCAAGTTGGTAGATAACATTCTATTATAAGCTACATTATAAGTTTAATCCATTCATTGGATTATTTGTTTTTGTCGCAAGTCACGCAACATATCAAACACTTAAAATCTGAACCGTATGATCATGTATATTTAGCTGCAATGTACAAATGAGTCAGATGACCTTCATTGGCAATAGAAAACACACAAGTTTACGTGTACATAATTACTGAACCTCGTTTTTTATTGCAAATTACGTCCTTTATTTTTGTTCACAGTTATTGCTGCAGATGATGCTGGTATATCAGTCTACCAGAATGGCTCCTATCGAAATATCTGTAATGATGACATAGACGACATTCTTGGCAACATTCTGTGTAGCATGACTGGCCAAGGGTAAGAATCTCAGTTTAGGGAAGTAGGTTTTTAATTACACACCTATGGCTATCTTTCAGATGATTACGTTTTGTTAGCCTGTGTTGTATTTTCAGCCGGTAACTTGTAACTGACGCTATGCATGAAAAACCAAATGTACTACAATAATAGTTCAACCCTGTAATGTGTTTTTATCATTGCTTAACAAGAATGGAAAACATACAAAAACAATTTGATAATAAAGAATATTGTCTGCTGGTGTGTAATAAACACAGAACTGCACAGGCGTGTGGAGGAGGTGAACTTTATTGCATTCGTTTTTATGCTGCAAGTTACAAATGGAGTCTGATTAACATCCACCACATTCACATGCCTATGGGATACTGCCTATAATTTTGCTATCAATGTTTAGTTTTGGTTGAGTTCCATAAAGCACTTGACCTATGGTTTGATAAATGATGGTGGGTGTGTCACTTTCCAGCTGTGTCGCAATATAAATGCGACAACTCATTAAAAAAATATCCAAATTTGTTCATGGCTTCAGCTCATGGGTATCTTGGATGAGTTCGAAAACCAGTCATGCTCAACTTTATTTCAGAAGGCATGCCTCATAGTTTGCCTTCCAGAACTCCATTTGGCATCGTAAGTGCAATAACACGAGCAGATGGAATCCAGTTTTCACCAAATTTGGGTCATTTTTTTTACTAGTGATGAATTCCAGCACTCCTACCAAAATTTTATTTAAAGAATTATGCCTTTCAGAATATTTTCGGCATTTTGCAACATAAGAATGACAACTCCAACAAATGTTTTAGATGTTGACCCAATTTAGTTTGGTAAGAGGTATCTCAAAACATACTTATGCGGAAGATTTACAGTAAATTTGAAATTGTTTCGTTGGTGCCGTTTAATATGTTTTAATCAGTGGTTGCGTTTTAAATTATACCTGCAGACCATGCATGAGTGGAAAATCTAGAGATATTGCCAATATGCAACTTTTATCGTACTACATAATTTTGATGATTAAAATGAAGAGAAAGGCAGTTCAAAGAGCATGTATTTCAACCTATTTCTATTCCTGGAAAAATTTTAAAGCAAATTTTATTAGGTTATATTTGAAGCACAAACTGACAGGTGGCTTTAAGAACACACTTCCTCACACCACAACTGGACAACAGCATCTCTGATGTGTACCTCTTATATAGTTTTATGTATTAACTAATTCACACCTGAATAAACTATCCCATTCCCATTGACCTTCGAATTGCCTATTCTTTATGTTTTTGGAAGTTCTGATAATATAAGCATGTGAAATATGTAATAACATACCATGAATATGCATTGCAAGGTTCTTCCCTCGTTAGATATCGAGGCGAATTGGGATGCCTCTACACTTAGATGAACGTGTCAATGACACTGTAGCTCAACTTGGAAAAGGAATAATTTCATGTGTTACAGTCAATGGAGTGATTGTGAATGTGGAAAGTTAAAGGCCTCCTTATGCAAAGAGTAAAATCCAAAATGGCCGCTGGCAGCCATGTTTTTTTGCCGAATTACCCCAAAAAGACTTGTTCCCATTTACATGTCATTTCATGATGAAGCCTGTGTCAAAGGATTTAGTCATGTAAAGAGTGAAATCCAAGATGGCTACTGGCGGCCATGTCTTTTGGCCGAATGACCCCAAAATGACTCGTTCCCATCTACATGTCATTATTAACATACATGACATATTTCATGAAGATCCGACTAAAGCTACGACCTGTAGCCCATGCGAAAGAATTTAGTGATGCAAAGAGTAAAATCCAAGATGGCTGCTGGCAGCCATGTTTTTTGGCCGAACGAACCCAAAATGACCTGTTCCCATCTACATGTCAATATTAACATCTGTGACGGATTTCATGATGATCAGATGAAAAATACGACCTGTAGCGCGTGCTAATGGATTGAATTTTGAAATCCAAGATGGCTGCTGGCGGCTATGTTTTTTTAGCCGAATGACCCCAAAATAACTCGTTCCCATCTACATGTCATTTTTAACATCCATTACAAATTTCATGAAGATCTGACCAAAGGTACGACCTGTAGCCCGTGCCAAAGGATTTAGTCATGCAAAGAGTAAAATTCAAGATGGCTGTTGGTGGCCATGTTTTTTGGCAAAATGACTCGTTCCCATCTACATGTCATTGTTAACATTCATGGCAAATTTCAAGAAGCTCCGACCAAAGGTACGACATGTAGCCCGTGCCAAAGAATTTAGTGATGCAAAGAGTAAAATCCAAGATGGCTGCTGGCAGCCATGTTTTTTGGCCGAACGATCCCAAAATGACTCGTTCCCATCTACATGTCAATATTAACATCCATGACAAATTTCATGATGATCAGATGAACAGTTCAACCTGTAGCCAGTGCTAATGGATTGAATTTTGAAATCAAAGATGGCACTGGCGGCCATGTTATTTTGCCGAATGACTCCAAAATGACTTGTTTCCATCTACATGTCAATGTCAAAAGCCATGACAAATTTCATAATGATCCAATCAAAGGTACGATCTGTAGCCCGTGCTAAAGGAAATTGTTGACGAGTCACGCGCACACACACACGGACGACGGATACCAAGCCATGACAATAGCTCAAACTTTACAAATTAACTTGAGCTAAAAAAAACTGTCACATATATCAAATGAAGAATAATATCCAATATTTTGATTGAACCTCTCTCTCTAAGCTGCAGTCTTTGGAACATTTTATTCCCCCTGTATCGGGTATCTTAGCCAGGGGAGATTTACAGATTCAAACCGAAGACAGTTTGGCAGATTCCAGGGTATCTTAGCCAGGGAAGAACTAAAATAAGCATTCCTATTTGTCTATAAACGGGTTAATATAATAAACATTTGAAGACCCACATCCACAAATTTATAGGGGCTTAGATTTAAATGTTGTACATACAGTAATACCCTAAGAGCTTTCAGATGAATGGCAACAAGCCATATTTCCAAATTACCCATAATTCTCCTGTGGTTAAGGAGTCGATTATTTAGGGCATTACTGTGTATCTTTTTATAAAAGAAGAACCGAGGATCACTAAACTATTCATACAAACAAAGGTAACCTCCAAAATATGTTTCTCTCAAAATGAATATAACTCTAAAAGTGACATTTGAATATGCAAGTGGCATTTGAGTAGGAATATTCTGGGAAGTTTGGTTTGTACTGACCACTGCAATGAAACTGAGTTTTGATTAAAATTGTCTTCCACAATATATGATGTGAAAATAATATATACTCATTTATTGCCTCCCATTAACGATCACCATATTCTTTGCACTAAAGATCGTGAATGATGCTTTTTTCCAGGGCATTGATATCTAGAATGCACGAAATGAATGAATCTGTTGTTGATGGTTATCAGCTAGAGTATACTAAGAGGCATACAATCAACGAAGTGTCCCAAAACCCAAGTAAATTACTTGCTACGTTCAGGAGAGTGGAAAGGTATGATTCACTATAGTCTCTCACATAATGTGGATTGGATTATTGAATGGAATCTCCCATTTAGATCAAAAAGTATGTATTGGAACATTCCATTTTTATCTGTAATAATAAATAAATAACATGTATTGTCAAAATGAGAAAGGCGGAATTTCCGTGTTTTTTCCCCCCAAAAATTACCATTGACAACAACTGCCCACAATCAATAATAGGTGTTATTAGCTATATATGTGGTCACCTCTTCTGTTAAAGGGACCCAAGACCTTTGAGGTTGGCCCCGGTTCATGTAAAATAACATAAAATTCTGTAAAACACCTATCGTCAACAAGTTCATGAAAAAATAAATTGAATTTGTTCTTATTTTCCTTATTAATAACTCCAATAATGAGATCTGTCCAAAAAAATTCTATGAAAAGATTAGTGTTATATTACAGTGGATTGCCGATAAAAGTCCAAATGGCTGTAGTCATGATACCAAAGATTAATAAAAAATTGACGTTAAACATGGGAAAAGGTCAAAGCTTTGAAAAATATTCTGAAAATCATTCAAACTGAAATATTTGAACTTAATTACTACATGATAAGCGATGTTTGTTGATGAATCACTACAACAGTTTTCTTTACATAACAATGATTTCAACATGCACACATATGTTATTGGGGTGCTATCCAAAATGATTATCGCACATTTCAAAGACATAGTGCCACCTTTCAAGTATAAATATACAACGTTGCTGTGTGTTCAAATCTGCAGTGCTGTCAATTTGTAGAATATACAACGACCCGACGAGAAACCATGTTGCATCATCAAATGAACTGCCGACTGTTTGCAACATATATTAGTAGTACTCATGTTATTGGAATCTCTTTGATACGCGATCAAAGGATGTTAACCCCTCGGTTGTAGATAAAACTTTAAAACAAACACGGTATTCAATAATACCCGGCATTTTCTGACGTCTGAAATAAATAGCGCAGCTTTATCGACGATGGAAATAGTATTAATGGCTTTATCAATGTTTCATCGATTATACGATTAATAGTGGCACCCCTTTTCTTAGTATTTATGTTTTTAGTCTTTTATATTTGTTTGCACATGTGAATGCTTTGGGTCCCTTAAAATGCCTTCATACTAAAAAAAAGAGGTCTTTGCTTCTAATCACTTCAGACTTCAATCATACTCGATATTCTTGGAGAGCACTAATGCTTAATTGGTCATTGTCACATGGCTTCATGCAAAAAGATACCCAGGATCTCCTAAATTTGCAAAAAGATATCCAGGATCTCCTAAATGTGCAAAAAGATACCCAGGATCTCCTAAATTTGCAAAAAGATACCCAGGATCTCCTAAATGTGCAAAAAGATACCCAGGATCACCTAAATGTGCAAAAAGATACCCAGGATCTCCTGCATGTGCAAAAAGATACCCAGGATCTCCTGAATGTGCAAAAAGATACCCAGGATCTCCTGAATGTGCAAAAAGATACACAGGATCTCCTAAATGTGCAAAAAGATACCCAGGATCTCCTAAATGTGCAAAAAGATACCCAGGATCTCCTAAATGTGCAATAATTCCACCAGCATCTCAAAATTGATTCAAGGATATGGAACTGTGGTGCCAGTCAAGATCAAAGCAATCGGAATGCCCTACCAAATTCAAATGAAATTCCACACCGATCAAAATCAAATACTTATTATAATTTTATTTAGCAGAGGACAAATCTAAAATCACATGTTTTATTTTGAGACGCTGGGTGACTTTTTGCATATTTCAGAGATCCTGGTTGTCTTTTTGCATGTTTGAGAGATCCTGTCTTTTTGCAACGAACCCTGCGAAAATGACCAATTCAGCTGATGATACGAATAAAACAAAGTACAAACAGTTATTGACCATTCCTGTGTAAAATAAATAATTTTGTATGTGCCCCGTGCCAAGGATAATGGCTCATCAGATTTGAAGTACAATACCCCCTCCAAAGATTGCTGGAAATTATGTACATTGGTGTTATCTTTAATTTTGCCTTTGAATATCTTCCCATTTTTATTACAGAACATGCCGACCATTGGTGTTAATTTGCTCTAAATTGGGTGAGTTGTCATAACATTATGAACTACTATTGTTTGATCTCTCTGCTGCCACACTTTCATATTGAGTGCATGGATGTATAATGTCATACTCTATGCTATATGGGTACACATACAGACTTTTAAAATTACTATGGATAGTACTAGTTTCAGAGAAAATCTTTTATTTAAGCTTTCAAAGCTCCATTTTAGTAGTAAGTAACGCACTTGCTATTGTTTCCAAAATATATTGGCAACTTCCAAATATAAACGGAGTCAGATGATACATACAAATTTGTGGATGTCTTGAGAGTTTAAATTCATGGACATGACAAAAGGACAGCAAGCTTCATTCACATAGGCTACTGCACGCTCTGAGATGACAATGAAGGCTGTACAATATGCATAAATTTACATAAAGTGCAGAAGTAGAGAGCATAATAAACTTTGTTGCAAAATGCACTTTGACATTTCCAAAAGTTCAAAATATGATTGGAGTACATGAATATAGTGCAGAATGTACAGTGTATTTTTACAACTGTTTTGAGCCGCTATAAAATTCTAAATATGTTTCCCTGAATCTCACAATATTTTAAAGGGAATCTCATGATATATTAAAGGGAAATCACGATTTCTGACATTTTGAAGTTAACAACTCTGATATGGTGATCACCCAATATGGGAAAGAATACCCCTGTACCTGCATTCATTCTTGCCAGTTAATGTCCATATTAAAATAAGAAACTTATGAAATGTCAGTCTGTACAACCATTTTGTATTGTGACTCATGCCAATATTGTTATAATTGAATTCTGTTTGGAATGGTAATAGATCAGCAATGCAGAGAAGTATGCTGACATAAAGTGCCATTGTCTATGGATTTTGCATGAGTACAAATGCTTAGCATAGTGTTGTTACACTACTATTAGTTTTTGGATTTCTATGTTGAAATATTGAGTGATCTAGTAGACTCATTGAGTTTTAAGTTTAAATAAATTTATTTTGGTATGGAAAATTAATTATTTTTTAAACCAGTAAGGGATACAGTGATGCCCTAAATAATCGACTCCTTAACCACAGCAGAACTATGGGTAATTTTTCAGGATTTACTCGGAAATATGGCTTGTTCGCGTTCATCGGAAAGCACTCAGTGAGCGCTTTCAGATGAATGGCTACAAGCAATATTTCCGACTAAATCCTGAAAAATTACCCATAATTCTGCTTTGGTTAAGAAGTCGATTATTTAGGGCATTACTGTATGTTGAAAGAAATGTGAAAAAATTCTCTAATAGTAGCTTTTCATAGAAAATAAACTAACGCTTGCACTAGTAAAATGTTTTTACGTTGTCGGTGGACAATGGCCAGATCTTTTTAAATAAGGTCGAGGGAAATTTCATTTAACTTTTTGGCCAAGCTGCTTCAAGTCTCTAGTCAGAAATCACCTCTCAATATATTACCAAATGTCTCTAAATGCCTTACAATAGTTATTAGTTGATCAGTAGTTACTAGCTCATTTATATTTGGTTAATAATTTATCCAAATTTAGTCGCAAATGGTTTCTTTACAAAATAATGATGATTTTGTCCGGTATATAGGGTCCTTTCTTAATCAATTATGATTTACAATACTTTTACTGCTTTATGGTTTGAATATAGTACCATGCAAAAAATAGGCAATTATAAGAATAGGCACTGCACATTCATATTGATTGTACCATACTGGCTTCATTTATCTATTATGTATTTTGGAACTTCTTGCAGTGTAAATTTTTTCATCTCAGAATTTATCAGGTAATTTATTTTTATAGTCAATTTTGACCTCCGAAACTTTGGATCGTCTTAACAATCAGTTCATTTCTGCACATGGTCAAATTCTACACACCGATGCGTAGTGTATTTAATTCTTAAATGTGGTGATTTCACAGATGCTTCAGTAAAGGATATAAAGATTGCACACATACGTATCTCATTGTTATTTTCTAGATTGCGGTTTACCAAAGCTAACCCGAACAATTGCTCCGAGTTTACTGTATGCTAGACCAACATGGCTTGGTAAACACCCATGGCAGATTGCGCTGTACCATGGATCAACATTTAAGTGTGGTGGAACCATAATTAGTCCCAGTTGGGTAGTGACAGCTGCTCATTGTTTTGAATACAGGTAAGTATACTTTAGTTCAGGGATGTGGCCCGACCACTCCATACATTCCCCACCCCGCCCTCAATTTGAGCCTAAATTTTTAACTGTTGGAATTTTCTTGGCTGACACAGCATTAGTTTGAAATTTCAGATCAAAATTATATTTAATTTGTTATTCAGAATAAACATGAACAGAAGCTGGTAGTTTATCAGAATTTTTTTTTTATTTTGGCTTCCATTTTGAACTTTATCATCACGTTTTAGTAACCAGTTGCTTTTTAAATATTAAGATAGAGAATCAATGCATTAAATGTTGTACATGAAAATTGCTGGAAATTTTTCATCCAGTTTGCATACTTGTTGTGTTCAGAATTGTCAATATCTAAATTGGCAGCCATCTTAGACTTTATTACCTTCCAAATCTAGGATTTTAACAAGATCTTACATTTTCCATGTCTCTGGAATGTTCTACACAATATGACACAACTCCTAAATTACTATTTCTTTGGTTTCAGAGTAAAAAATATTTTATTCGAGTCGAGGAATCACCCATCAAAGCTAAGAGTGAATTGTAAGACGGTCTTGCGGATGAAGATGGATAACTCTAAAATTATCCATCTTCATTCGTTGAAATCAAGGTCACAGAACAAGGTCGTTCTCTCATTTAAGTCATCATGCAGACACTACCCTTCGTGTTCGCTCCGTAACTTTTGTGTACATCAAATGATTTTAACGAAAAAAGGTGTGTTGGTTAACCAAAGGGTGAGGATGTGTCGCGATATGTTTGCATTATTGCGGGGTCTCAGAACTGGTTCACCCTCGGTTTTGGACACGGCGCGCATTCGCCAATGTAATGGTTCGTTTCAGATCGAGAAATTATGTCAACACAGATAAGTGGCATTTTGCACAGACAAAGATGAGACTAATCTACATTTGATGCTACAGTTATTTTCCAAATGACTCAATGCTATCGATCCAATAGTTTATTTGATGTTTAGCTGACAACTGTGTACTTCTTGTCATGTTCAAGACAGCGATCACTCAATGCATTTTCAATGGAAACTTGTCCGACTAATTACATTTAATAGACACCAACCGCGTGTGTTTATTCCCTTCAAAGATACGTTACACACTGAACTACATGGTATATTCCTCATTTTTGAGGAGGTATAGCTATAGAATTACCCTATTCCAAAAAAAATTGAAATTGGTATGAAATACCTCAAGTACATTCATCATCTAAACCGGAAGTGCTTTTACAACCGGAAGTGCAAATTCATTTATCACGTGTCTATTCTTATAAAAGCAATTCCAAAGGTGAGTCTGCCTCTTTTCCTCCTGTGAGATTCAACAGGGAAGTTCTATAGTTCTATCTTAACATTGTTAACTTTATTTCAACAATGAATAGTCAAACTCAAAGTACTCAGGAAATATTTTGCCTGTTATGCCAACGCAAAAAGTCGTCTTTTGACGAGCACAAATCCTGCTTTCAATGCAGTGCATGTTCAAAAACCAATACCTGTAAAACGTGTGAATTTTGGCTGCCATCCAGGTGGTCAAGGTTAGCAAATTTCATTAAAGAACAAACAACAACTCAGGTTAGTCTGTCCTCTGCCTCTTCTGTGGTCTCGGCTTCAGAAACCCCAAGGTCGCTGGCTCAGGCTAATCTAATCCCTCATGCCCATGCTGACCTTGGGGTGGGGCTTGCCACATATCCCATATTGTCACCTAGACGCCGTTCTGTTCCGAGGGTGAGTTCCAGTATTCACGGACCCGACCATGTTCGACCGCTCCTGCTGGAACCCACCTCAGATTTTCGTCTTCCCACCTCCCTTTTACAAGCAGGTGCGAAGACGAATCATCTGTCAGCACGCTCTTCGGCGGAGTCTCTGAATAGGCCCACCACTCGGGACGCAGGGTTCTGGGGAAATAGTCCTCATTACTATCCTCCCTCGATGACTACACCACCTCCGGGGTTCAATGTTCCTCCATATTGCCCTCCCGTTTGGTCATGGCCTCCATCACATCAGGGCTGGTCGGGTTATGGAGCTATGGGTTCACCTCAGAAACAAGTTTTAAATCCTGAAGCTGAAGACTTTGTCCCTAAATTTCGAAAACCTTCTGTAGTGGAAACAGCTTCAGTTTCTCATTCCATGGCGTCGAGGGACCCGGACGAAATTTCCCTACACCCTCTAGGGTCCGAGAGGTTCGAGGAGGCCCCGAGCGATAATGAGCTGTTAGACTCCGCTTCCAATGTAGAGACTGAGCAAAACAGTGAACATAGCGTAGTTGGTGGCCAGGGCAGAGACTTTCAACAACCATCGAATTGCTTCAGACGATCTTACCTGCTTCTATGTTTCCGTCGGTACCACCTCAGATAATAAAAACCGGGTTCACGTCTAGCGTAGATGAATTATTGGGCAAGTCAGCTACTAGAGAACATGTTTTAGTTCCTCAATCTGCGCTGCTCGAGACAACTTTTCAACATTACAATGAGGTTTGGTCAGGCATTGAAAAACGGAGAGCTTCTCCAGGGCGGGCCAGTCCAGCCGCTTTGCCAATTCCGCCTACCAGCAGTAATCTCAAGTTTCGTGACATGTCTTATAAAACTCCTGCTGAACCGGTGTGTCTGGCTCCGCCAAAGTTGGAATCTGGTACCGATGTGTCCTCCCTTGGGTTACACGATTCGTCCACCAATTTGTCATCTGGCCAACGTGCCGGTTTCCAATTACTTTCTCAGCAAATGTTACAGATTTTAAATTTAGCTGACCATCTATCTTCCGCTATATTTTTGGCAGCTCATCCAGATAAGTTAGATCAAATAAAGGATTTGGCTCAAGTTCTCTCTCGTTGCGTCAGTCATGGGATGTCTGATTCCACTTGTTTTTCTACTAATTTGGAAATTCTTCAGCGTGAGGCGTCCCTTGCGTCTTCAAATTTACTCAAGCCTCACCACAAGTCATTTCTGATCCGTCAACAGTTGGGGACGGGACAATTATTCAACAATAAGCTATCCGAAGTCCGTGCGAGTCTTACTGCTGAAGCACAGTTTTCGTCGGTTACTTCTAACAAGTCTCTGCCCACGGGGAAGAAAGGGTCTGGGTTTACTCGGAAAAGGCCGGCTAATTTTAGTCAAACCAGACAACAAGCCCCTGGGCTTCAGTCACATTTACCTTTTCCTGCCACTTCCGGCATTGCTCCGTTAATGCCTGAAGTTTGACAACATCAGCTACAAGCTAATGCTGCACAAATGGTGCACAATGTGCGATCTGAGAATGCCACTCAACAGCACAATCACCCAGGCCCTCCATTTGCTAAACGCCGACTTCAGGCTGCTCAAAAAGTACGACAGTCTTCGGTTAATCGACCGAAGCCTCGTCGTTTTTGACTGTACTCTTCCACAGTCTGTGCATCCAGTAGGCGGCCGCTTAAAGTTGTTCGAAAAACATTGGCTCCCACTTTTTCAAAACAACCATTGGCTGGAACAAGTCATCACTCAAGGACTTTTTCTTTTGTTCCGGTCGCCTCCTCCTCTGACGGTCCATCCTATCGACACATTGTTGCCAAGCGACCCTCTCAGAGCGGAACGTATGGATGCCGCAATCCAATCACTTCTCGATCGACAGGCTGTGGAAATAGTACACAACCCGGACTATCCGGGATTTTACTCTCGTCTGTTTCTTGTACCCAAACCGTCGGGGCAATTTCGTCCGATTATAGATTTATCGAATCTCAATCAATTCCTCGATCCACCTCATTTCGGGATGGATACCCCTGTCGCGGTTCGCTCAGCTACCCTTCCGCACAGCTATGGGGTCAGCATCGATTTACAAGACGCGTATCTTCATTTGAACATCCACCCGGCGTCTCGACGATACCTCCGGTTTGCGTATCGAGGCCAGTGTTACCAATATCGTACCGTTCTGTTTGGTTTGAATCTCAGCCCTTGGGCGTTTACCCAAACAATGAATGCCGTTCTGGCTTACTTCCGATCTCGGTCCCAAGTTCTGTCCATGGCTTACTTGGACGATTTGTACCTCAATCATTCCAATCCGGTTATTCTTCAGAACGAGACAGACCAATTGATTTCTCTGTTAACCAAACTGGGGTTTCTCATCAACTGGGAGAAATCATCTCCAGTTCCCACACACAGATTCCTGCATCTGGGCATGTTTTTTGCAACCGACCTAAACCGGGTCTCTCTTCCGGACCGCCGCGCTCGCTCTATTCAGGAGCAGGCTTTGGAGGTGCTTGCTCAAGCAACAGTTTCGGCTCGAGTCTTTCTCAGACTCATAGGGTTGATAAGTGCAGCCACCGACTTGATTCGGGGAGGTCGGCTGCACCTCCGTCCAATTCAGTATTATCTGCTGTCAGTATGGTGCCCATCCCGGGACTCCTTGAACCAACTGATTCCAGTGTCCCCTTGCCTTCAACAACAAATTTTCCCCTGGACAAACATGCCTTGGTTGATGTCCGGGGTCCCTCTCCAACCTCCTCAACCTCAATTTCTTCTGAGTTCCGATGCCAGTCAGACCGGTTGGGGGGATTTCTACTACCTGTTCAGGAGACAGTAGAAGGGACTTGGCCATCAGATATGACTCCAGAACATATCAATGTCAAGGAACTGAGAGCAGTATTTCTTTGTTTACTTCATTGGCAGGATCAGTTACAAGACCAGTCATTGCTAGTCTTGACCGACAATTCAACAGTTGTCAGTTATCTCAAAAACAGGGGGGACGCGCTCACACAGCTGTGTTCTCTCACAATCAAAGTATACCAGCTTTTTCTGGCCAGGAACATTACTCTTACAATTCGTCACATTCCGGGTCGTCTCAATGTCCTTGCGGACGGGCTATCACGTCGAGGTACGATAATTCCCACAGAATGGGCACTCAATCCACAGGTGTTTCAACACCTATGTCATCAGTGGGGCACCCCCAAGATCGATCTGTTTGCCACACGGTTCAACAATAAACTTCCAAAGTTTGTGTCTCCCTGTCCGGATCCTTTAGCGGTCGCAGTGGATGCTTTATCTCTGCCGTGGGAAGGGCTATTCGCATATGCTTACCCTCCAACTCCGATACTTCCGTTAGTGTTGCAAAAGATCACGATCATTGCATGTCGAGTAATTCTCATCTGCCCGTTAGATCTAGCTCGGTCGTGGATCTCTCTTCTTCGGATTCTCTTGGTGTCACCGCCAATTCGGTTGTCCAAATTTCCCAATCTTCTGAGTCAAGGGTGTCCTCCCATTCCACATCCGTGTCCAGAACGCCTCCATCTTCACGCCTGTCTTTTGTCAGGTCCAGCCTCCGGCAAAGAGGTTTTTCCCGAAGAGTTGTGGATCACCTATGTCGCGCGCGCCGATCAGGTACCATGAGTTCATATCAAGGAAAATGGAACATATATGTTAAATGGTGCCTGGATTCCAATGTCTCCTTTGACAAAACTTCTAGACGAAACATTGCAGAATTTCTCAGATTCCTTTTTGAAGAGAAACATTTGGCCCCTATTACTGTAAAAGGGTATCGCTCTATGTTGTCTAGGACCTCTCAACAAGCTGGTATTAAGTGGATTGGTTCTTGTCATGTTCTTTCAGATTTGGTAGCGAGTTTTTCACTCGCTCGTCCTCGGAGTTTGGTGTTGACTCCTCAATGGAATTTAGGTTGGATTTTAACCTTTCTCAAGGGTAACCCCTTTGAACCACTGAATTTGTGTACGTTCGCTCACCTCACATATAAAACGGTCTTCTTACTGGCATTTGCATCTGCAAGAAGGGTGAGTGAACTGCATGCCTTATTGGTTAGTGCAGAATGTTTACGAATTTCCAACTCATCAGTGGAATTATTGCCTACACCGGGGTTTCTGGCAAATAAACAAGTTCCCAGCTCATACCCCACAGTTATTCGCATTCCGGCTCTTCCACAGGGCGATGATGATTTGTTATGTCCCATCCGTGCCTTGCGGGTCTATCTTCGACGATCCAAACAGCGTCGACGGGTTAGACAGCGGCTTTTCCTTCGTCTTGTGGCTTCTCGTCAGGATATCTCAGTTCGTGCGGTTGCGCGGTGGATCAAGAATGTTATCATCCTCGCATATGATCAACTCGATCCGCAGAGAAGACGACAAATGCATATACGGGCCCATGAACTCAGGGCGATTTCTACATCCTGGGCTTTTCAAAACTCAGTGGCTCTGAAGGACTTAATGGCTGTCGCTTATTGGTCGCATCCTTCAACTTTCTCCACATTCTATCCTCGGGACCTTCAGTCTCAATCCGAGAATTTGTTTCGCTTGGGTCCGCTTATCGCCGCTCAGCAAGTTATTCATCACTCTTAACCGAAATACATTCCTCGCTACCTCCTCCTATGACTTAATTATACCATGTAGTTCAGTGTGTAACGTATCTTTGAAGGGAATATAACATTTTCAATAGAAAATACTTATTCCCTATAAGATACTTACACACTGAACTCACAAAGCCCTCCCTAATTGGCATTATCCCTTCCCCGCTGCTCGGATAACCTCCTCGAATCTTGACTAAGATGAAAAGAGGCAGACTCACCTTTGGAATTGCTTTTATAAGAATAGACACGTGATAAATGAATTTGCACTTCCGGTTGTAAAAGCACTTCCGGTTTAGAGGATAAATGTACTTGTGGTATTTCATACCAATTTCAATTTTTTTTGGAATAGGGTAATTCTATAGCTATACCTCCTGTGATCTCAAAAATGAGGAATATACCATGTAGTTCAGTGTCTAAGTATCTTATAGGGAATATGTATTTTCTATTGAAAATGTTATTTTTCGATTGTACGGCCAGATTCCGATAACTCCTCACTCTCAAACCACCCATCGTGGTCATATTTCACTTCTGAGTCACAAGAGACGACTTTTGAAATGAGTTGAAAATGCTACGGTGCCCCTCTGATCTTATCTTATCATTTTGTTCGCATCCGATCCGATGCCTTTCCATTTAACTGCAGATTTTGCAGCAGTAAACACATTCGTCGCAGACATTTTGACACATTTCCAATTTCTAGTTGCGGTACAATACCGGTAACACCACATATCACTTATTACTCGTGATAAATTTCATTTAAATTTAAAAGTTTATGATGAACTTCAGGACTTGATTTCGCGTTTTTTCTAGCGTCATGGAGTCCTGATTCACGTGCCACCCAAACGCTGGAGTCATGTCATTTGGTGTAGCGCCAAATCTAGTCATTCTATATTTGACATTTCCATGTTTGGCGGGGCTATATCCTTCTTTATAATAAAACAATTTCCTCGGTTTGGCGAGCAGAAAATGCGTGATCCAAAGCTCCATCTGAATACTCGTTCCTGTGTTGGCAATAGAAGCTCCTGAAATTGCTCTGAAAAATAAAACAATGCAGTGAATTGGTATATGAGAGGTATGTGTCATTTTAACAAGTTGAAAATATTGTAAATTACCCACAGCAACGTGCATATAGCTGAAATGTAAAACTACATACCTCGAAGTATGCTTAATGAACAACTCAAGAAAACCCAAGTTGTTACCCCTTACTGGTCTTCGCATTGATGTTGGTCCATGCATGATAACTTCTACAAGTATTCGGGTGAAACGTCCTTAACATACACAAGGGTTTCACTGTGACCACATCCCTGTCTATATAACTCCGATCAGGGAATCTTTGGGCCAATGTTCTAACCACACGCGCCATAATTATGGTTATATTCTGGACACAAAGAGGCTTGAGATCACACTACCAATACATGTGCCAAAAATATACATAAAGTCGGCATATAATAGCTATAGTATATATACGAACAATAAAGGCATAACATGTCATAAAGTTTCCGCTTAGGAACAAATGTGTTCACAATTGATCGGAATATATATATATATTACTCAGGTATGGCTCATTTTGAAACATTCTGCATGATTCCACGCCGTGTTACCCCATTTAGGCTGCTAGAGCTATCCAAAATGCACACTGGGACCTATCAAAGTTTGCAGAATGTGAACCTTAGCATCCGCAAATGCGCACTGGGGCATGCTTGACTTGCAACTAAAAGACGCATATGTTGCGAATACCTTTGATATATTTGACATTTCATATCGTGTTAGGACAAGCAGAACTCGTCTAGTTGAAATATTAGCAAACATCAGCTGGTAAAGTGTGCTTTTGTAGCGAAAATAGCATTTAAAAAACAGACACTGGGAATATAACTACCAAATCCTACTGATCGGTTCGATATTTTGAAGTTTGGCCGAGGAACATTTGTCCAATGAATGGTTTGCATTGTTATATATAGCAACAACTATCGATGAACGCTCACACATATATTATATCCTTGATAACGATATATATACTTACCATTTTCTGCAACGTCTTGTCCATTTGTTGTCAAATTGCAATCGCACGCCATGACATTGACGAATGCGCACTGTGTCCAAAACTGAATGCAAACCAGTTCTCACGGGGCAGCTGAAACCCTGTGATTGTGGTTTGTGAAAGGTCAAGGTCACAGGATGCTTTCAAACTTAAACTTCATCTGCATCAGTCATATTTTCTTATACCCTTCATGTCTGGTCCATAACATCGTGATTCTTAATTGGATTCTGTTGAAACTTGGCATAGTTGTTCTTAATGAGGAGACGATATGTCGCACGTGAATCTCTTTTCCAATTGATGAAGGTCACAGGACAAGGTCATTCTCAATTAAGTCACCAGACTCTACCCTTCATATCTACTCCATAACTCCATGTACATCACATGATTTCAACGAAACAAGGCTTGATCGTTAATATAAGGTGTGTCGCGACATGTGTGCATTGTGGTTTGTCAAAGG
Source organism: Siphonodentalium dalli (assembly GCA_032622095.1). Lineage (NCBI taxonomy): Eukaryota > Metazoa > Mollusca > Scaphopoda > Gadilida > Siphonodentaliidae > Siphonodentalium > Siphonodentalium dalli. Next base: position 21,880,543 of record CP136065.1, read on the forward strand.
TCAAGGTCGGATGGATATTACATTCAAAACTACTTCATGGAATGCAACATTACAAATTAACGGAGGTCAGGGTATAAATTTGCTCACATGTTGCTTCATTACGGGGGCATAGTCACTTTCGAGAGACATTTCTTGTTGAATATTATTTCACCATTTCAAAAAATATAATATTATATATGAACACTATTGTGTAGGGAACAATCCGCCATTTCCAAAAATATATAATATGGAAGAATATGCTATATGGAGTTGATGGACATACTTTGTCTGAATCGCCATGAATTTATGCTGCATCGCGTTACACTTGGATATTTACCATGACGTCGTGAAATCAGAACGAAAGCAGAAAAAAATGTTGAATCTGACTAAGTATCAACATTTTCCCCATATATATGTGTGAAGATGTTTTCATTGGTTCCCAGTTTGTTGCCTGGTTAGCCAGTTGTCTCTTGTCTAGGGTTGCCACAACTATGAGTTCTCATAATCGACTAATCGACCGTTATAATCGACGGTTAGTCGATTAATCATTCCTATATGCGGCCTATATTACACCCAGGTAAACAAGTGATAAATGCAAAATTGCATCCAGTCTGAACACAGCAGGCTTATCATTCTCAGGCCCCGCCCATCATTGGCCACCTAAACTCCTTGTCGCTATTCCCGCATACGAAATATTTGTATAACATATGTCCAGTCATTCAATGTTCTCTGTGAACATGCATCGTTGTGCCTATTGAAAGCTTGTGGAATTGTCGCATACTTATTGAAAACGGACTATAGTTAGTTTTGCAGAGAATCCCATTGTGTATCGATTACGTCACCTGTGCGCGCTGCTTGTTACTGTACTTTAAGTTTTGTTATTCAATGTTTGTGGAGCGCAGCACATCGTGCAGCACAGTCGCAGAAATAATGGAGCAAATTAACAGTTTATATACGGTACCATGTTCGAGATTGTAATGAATGTAGCATTAATAAGTGACGACACAAACTTGTTAGTGATTAACTTTCGCTGAATAGGTTATTGTCACATGGTTTTGAGCAAAAAGACACCAAGGATCTCTCAAACGTGCAAAAAGACACCCAGAATGTCCCAAATGGGCAAAAAGACATCAAGGATCTCAAAGTCTCACCAAACTTTGATCAAAACCATTCGACAATATATTAATGACCTTTTCAGCTTAACTGTCTAGTAACTTTGAACATTTCATGTCTCGCAAACTTTGTGACTGTGAATAATGGTGACCGTTTTACAGTACATGAATGAAATTTGAAAATGAAACATAGATGCAGTCCGATGCACGTCGTCCATTTTGGCTATAATGATTGCTTATTTACCAATCCATAGGAATATAAATTCACAGTTAAACATAATTTATAAACAATGATAAGGCCATAACACGATATCAAAGGAAGCTGCTGGCCGCTACGGCTGAGAGAATATGTCGCACATCGAATTCTTTGAAGATGACCGCCAAACGTCGGCTGCGACATCAAAGACAAACGAAGCCGCATCATAAGTGAGGAGAGAACAGGGTGTCGGTGGTAAATTTTGCTACATACACTGTTAACTTTTAGTTCCAGGCATGGCATTTGTGCATATTACCGGTACTGCTTACATACGCAACCATATCCACCCCCCCCCCTTTGGCGATTAGTTGATGAAAGTAAATAACCGTCGACTACCCCCCCCCCCCCTGTCAAAGGTGTCAAGCCTACTCTTGTCTGTCAAACACTGAAAATATGTTAATTGTTCTGTAGTGTACCATATGAGACATAGAAAAAATCAACATTTTTCACATTTTCTCATCTGAAATGATGCTCACACTAATTTCCCCAATGTGCGACGTCTAACCCAATAATGCAATTTACTGTTGGGTTTTCGGATCTTGAATAAAAAAGTATGGGCTGCAACTCACTTTTAGTGCATGGTCTTATTTGCCGCACATTTTAATAGAACTGGATAATTTGCTGCCCTTGTGAAACATCAATGGTCAGGGAGTTCACAATGGGTCATTAATATTCTTATAACAGACCCAGAAACGGATCAGAGCATGAATATTCCCGAAATAACACGTAGTTCAAAAGATCTTAAACACAAAACATTCATACCACTAAAGGCCTGAACAGGAACGATTTTAATTAATCTATTTTTTATTCTTTTTTCAGCTCTGGGTATCACATAATTGCTGGTATTGTCAACAGAACAGTGAATGCTCGTGATCATGGCCAGAAAATCTCAGTATCACGCCACTACAAACACAGCTCCTATAGTCTTATTAGCCTTAAGAATGATATTGCACTGATTAGGCTAAGTGTTCCTCTCAAATTCAACGACTACATTCAGGCTGCATGCTTGCCAACAAAAGAATATGATAAATCAAGTACATGTATCGCCTCAGGATGGGGTCGCAATGAAAGAGGTAATTACATATTGCTGGTTTAGCCATTTCTTTACTAAACGGATTCTCCTATTCATTTATAAAAGTATATATTGGAATGGTCTATTACAGTAATGCCCCAAGTAATCAACCTCTTAACCAAAGCAGAATTATGGGTAACTTTTCAGGATTTAGTCGGAAATATGGCTTGTCGACAACTAATTTCGCTTTGCCTGGGAACCATCCTATCCTGTCGAATCGTTCTGGGTACATTCGCAGTAAAACAAACTTAAATGAATAAAAAAAAAAGCCATATTAAGGTACTGGCAAACTATTGACTCCACTCGACACAAATAGTTTTAAATTTTTCTATGTAAAACAATAACATGCATAAGGGTAGTGATCATTGTAAATATATGTGTTAATTGCTTTTTTCCTCTGTTCTCACCCAACTGTTCATTTATCTTCTAATCATGTTCTGTATCTCTTCCTATCACTTAATCTTAACTTCCACTTCTCACTGAACACTATATGTAATCTATTCTCCTCTGAGGAGATGGCTCTATATAAGCATCTGATGCTTGTTGTCAAATCCTCTTCCTCCCTTCTTGTCTTCTATTCATACATGTGTCATGTTTTATAATTATATAATTTTGGGAAGAAATAAAATATTGTTTAAATCAAATCAGCTGCAGTTTTGAGTGGTTTCCCTTGTATTGCCTGGGGCATCAGCTGGTTGCACAACATATTGGGTGGTTCCCCTTGCGTTGCTGGAGTTCGTGCATTGTTCTGGGATGAAATGGCACAATGTAGTGTTACTAATTTTAGTTTCTCTCATGACTGTAGTCCCATCACCGCTGGACCTGACACATCCACAAGGTAAAATTTGGTTTGATACCAGTCTGAGCCATTGTACTTGCATGGGATTTCAATAATCCCACTGCACGGGATTGGTGTTCCGTTGTATGCGGTGAGTTTGGTAGTGCATGGTTTAATTTCTGTAACACACGTGACGTCACGTGTGTTACAAAAATGACACATGGCTTATAGTGATTGAAAACATGGGTCCAAGACTTCTGAAAGCTGTTTCTAGATTAATTATGTTGCTAATATCTGTAAACAGACTAGATTCACACACTCATTTGGATATGTTAATTAATTTCTGACATCTGCGGCTAAGCATTAGAACCTGCTCTGAACTGAACGCATCACAGGTGTCTGGCTAACACCTCCACATACAGATTATCAATAGGAAATTCATAATATTGATCTCAAAACAGATCTGCAGACTCCTGTATGCCAAAACACATCTGAAATATGATCCTTTATATTGGTCTGACTATAAGTGGACTGTCACATCTTTTCAATGATAGATCTTAGTAATCCAAAATACAATAATTAATCAATATTAATTAGAAAATGGTTTAAAATTACACTGATGAGGTGTATGCATCGGGTCTTACTTGTGTATGGTTGACTCATTTTATCTGGTAAAATAGCAAATTGACAAATAATCTTTTACATGTACTTCCAAAAGTTACAAAACCCACTATTTCTGGCCCCCAGTCATGCTCAAATACATCAAATCTACACTTGTACATGGCTCCAGAATATTTACTAAAGTGATAGGAATTATTGCATCTGCAGCATCTAGTGTACATGTACTAGTAGCAGTGAAGAGTGTTCTGTTAGTTTCTTCTTGATACAGTAAGAACAAACGCTCATCTCAATTCTCTACAGAACAGTTTTGGTGGCAATGAATTAAGTATGACAGTGTATATTATACCTTCACAATATCTAGAGGATTTGTGTCATATGTTGAAAGTCATTCGTGCATTCATAATCAAGCCGATTAACACTACAAGGGTGTGCACCACAGCATTCAATTTGAAGTTTGAAGCTTTTAATACCCCTTAAGCTGGACACATGTCTTCATTTCAGTCATATACCATACATCAGATATACCAGTAATATGGTCTCACATTTTAGTGGTTTAAGAAAACTTAACCAAAGTATTATCTGCAGCTAGCTTTGTTAAACAGTTAAATGGATTGTGAACAAATACTTTCTATCTAATGATGTTGTTTACCAACAATGGGCGTTGTTTATGTCTAGTAATGTCATGTTCCCTTGTAACTCTCTTCTTATGAATTGATATTAAATTTTGTTATGTTCTGCTGTAATATGCATAAAATCATCTTTTGAAACAAAACTTGTGCATAAAATTGACAATCGGTTATGAACTGATTGAAAATAGGATACTGGTTTCGCACGCGTAACACACGTGACAGAGCGGTGTAACACACGTGACAGTGAATATGCTATCATGGCGAGAAATACATTCAACTCTCATTAAAAGTACTTAAATTGCACATTGAAGTAGAGTCTTTTTTCTTATTGGAAAAAAAGCGCCAATTATGTATCAAACAAGTAACTTCACAGACTTTTTTGCATAGAAAACAGAGGTCCTTTTTTTCTCATTTGTGCGCTGTAACACACGTGACAGTCATATACATGCATGGTACAGTAAACCATTTACTACACAGCCTTAAGGACCGATCGCATAATTATGATGGGGTTATTATCTCGACTATACAGTGAATCATTTTATATTATATTGAATGCACACCAAATGCTGCTTGAAAATATCACAAAAATTTTGTGCAAAATGTAACACACGTGACATGGAATGGCCCCCTTGCGTTAGACTTGATGTTGGTCATTTTCGTATGATTGCATTTTGTCTTTGGGTTTAACCCGTCTATTGCTGCGGCAGAACCTACTCCAATGTCCAATCTTCCCACAAAAAAAACATGTGTCGTCCGAAGCTGCACAGCGGTCACCCTTACCGTGCCGAATCGCACAATTTCCGCATGGTCGATATTGTTGACTGCTGTTCCAGTTCCGACGAAGTTCGTCAACAGATAGTGGATTAGGCGTCGACAACTGCTGTATTTGCAATTTTCCAGCTAATATGGCTTCATAGCGTCGTCCTTTGACGATCGCATCCTGCAGTGTGTAACCTTTCGCCTTGCCGAGGAGGTCACGCTGATATTGTTCAATTGGTGTAGACGCAATAATGAGCTCTATGAGGCGTTCATCCAGCTCACCCGCATCGAAATCGCACTGTGTGGCCTGTGTTCGTGCGCGAGTCACAAAGTCCGCAAGGGATTCGTCCACTTTTTGGCGGTATGCCATCAGATGTAGTCTGTGAACTCGGAAGTTCACGTTGGACTGAAACTGGGAAGCCAGATAATCCCATATCTTCGCTGCTTTGTGTTGGTCGATCGCTGAAAGACCCAACGCATTTAGCCTCCGTAGTCCTTCTACACCAAGACCTCGAATGATTTTGAGGGCTATTTTACCGGCTTCATTGATACCCTCATTCTCGCAGAATATCTCCACTGTTTGTCTGAATAGCTGTATGGCCTCGCCAATGTTCTCAGATGACCAATTCAACTCCGGAATATAAAAATGTGCGTTTGTTATATAGTTCTAGTGTTCACGTGATAACTTTTCCAGGTCTCAGTTTCTATGGAAACCCATGCGTATATATAAAGCTGCTACATCCATGACTGGAGCTTCCTGAATTTTTTTGAAAACCCTGTGCCAATACACTCTTTTATATATGTGAGTCTCACAGGGAGCCTCACATATTTAAGAGAATACATTGGCCTAACAATATTTACCTTGAACTTGGAAGCCAGTGTATTCTCTTATATATGCCAGCTTCCTATGGGAGACTCGCATATATAAGAGAATGTACTGGCACGGGATCGTTAATGCTGCACCAGCTCAGCTCCCATCATGAAATGGTCAACATTTGTTGTATGTTTAAGAGGTATAATGACTTTGGGTTAAATAGGGTCAAGCTGTACTGGTGACGAGGATTTATATGATAATACCAAAAAATATATTACATGCATGTTCCATTCCATCATTGTAAATTGTGTCATTTTCTTCCAATGATTACACACATGTGTGTGGAATTGGATGACTTCAACGTCACATGACATAAATGACATTCACCTTGACAATGAAACTGGAAATCTATATCTATATTTGCGAATGTCTGTCTGTCTGTCTGTCTGTGTTCTATAGAAATTCACAGGGGACCATCTAGATTATGCCAAAGGGGTCTACTAGGAGTAGCTTTTTACGAGAAAGATAATGGTCGGGGTTAGAATTTTCTAAAGTGACGCCGTTGTTGTCAGGGGCAGAAAAGGGGGAGGGGCAGAACAAAAAATTGTCGCCGATTGCTACCAAACTTATATATAATCATCCCCATAATATGAGGAATCTAATGGCGTGGTTTAAATATGGCAAAAGTCGCGCTGTTCGCGTCAAGGGTGCCCGGAAGGGGGGGACAGATTTTTTTCTGTCGCCGATTGCCACGAAACTTACATATAATCATCCCCATGATATGAAGAATCCAACAGTGTGGTTTAAATATGTCAAAAGTGGCGTCGTTTGAGTCAGGGATGAACGGAAGGGAGAGGGGCACCAAAATTGATAAAACTATTTTTAGCCCCGATTTCCACCAAATTGATATATATTCTTCTTCATGATACACGGAATCTAATTGTGCGATTTAACGCCAAATTGTTGTTTTTGGATGACAGATTGGGAGGGGGTGGGCACTAAATTTTATAATAAGTCGCCGATTGCCACCACACTTATACAAAATCATCCCCATGGTATGTGGAGTCTAATGGTGTGGCTTTTATCTGTCAAATGTGGCCTCATTCGAGTCAGGGTTGCATTGAAAGGGACAGGGTCACCAAAATTGATGCACAATTTTTTTAGCGCCAATTTCCACCAAATTTATACACGTTCTTATCCATGATATGAGGAATTTAATCGTGATTTAAAGACGCCATAGTGGTGCTGTTTGGGTGAGAGATGGAGAGGTGAGGGATTGGCACCAAATTTGATAAAAAAAATTGTTTAGTCGCCGATTATCACCAAACTTATAAACAATCATCCCCATGATATCAGGAGTGTAATCATGTGGTTTAAGGATGTCACAAGTGGGGCCATTCGAGTCAGTGGTGAATAGAGATGAGAGGGACACAAAAAATGATATCTATATGTTTAGTGCCGATTTCTGAATCCACCAGATTGATACACATTCTTCTCCGTGATACGAGGAATCTTATCGTGTGGTTTATATACACCAAATTGGTGCCCTATGGGTGAGAGATATGGGGACCTTAAATTTGATACGAATTTGTATACTCGCCAATTTTCACCAATTTCATATATATGAATATCTAATCTCTAATGAGTCTTAGTGTGTGCAGCTTGAGTCCGAAATAGGGACGGGAGGGTCACCATAACTGATACAAAATATTGTTAGTACCAATTACCATCAAATTCAGACACGTTCTTCTCAAATGATACAAGAAATAAAATCGTGCTGTCTGTCTGTCTTTTTGTCTGTCTGTGTGCGTTCTATATATAACTTCACGCGGTACAATCGAGATGGCACCAAGGCGTTCTAAGAGGGGTAACCTTTTACAAGGAAGATAATGGTGCGGGTTAAAATTTTCTAAAATGACGCTGTTGGTGGGAGGGGAAATTAAAAAAATATGGTGAAATAGTTTTGTCGCTGATTTCCACCAAACGAATACATAATCACCTTCGCAATATGGCGTTGTTCGAGTCAGCGTTGCATCAACAATTGATTTAATACACCAAATTCCACCAAATTCATACACGTTTTTCTCTAATGATATACCATGAATTAAATCACATTTGGTGTCGTTTGCGTCACGGATGGTGAGCGGATATGCACTATCATTGATAAGATTGTATATTCGCCAATATCCACATATAAGTTATATACAGTCACCAGGCCATCTCCATATCATTTTAAGTAGTTGGGCGTTCACATTTCACAATCCCGACATATGGTGACCCACATAAGTCACTTGAACAATTATATCTTCTTAACAATCATATGTATGTGTGAATGCCTTGATTGCCATTCCCAAAAAAGAGATAATTAGAAGAAGTATTAAACGTATATTTATCATTCTATTGAAGAGATACATATATTCGTGCAAACTGAGAGACCTCGAACCGTCAGAGGATTGCATATATATAATAACAAAATTTAGTCTGTTCCATTCAATACAGTTTCCACAACAAGTTACAATTTGTCAAGAGATATGGAAGGCCTGTTCAAAAATAGTGGTCACAGTGTGCAGTCAAATATAGCTTCTTCTGATATACAAGAAAATGCAGTTAGTAGCACAAGACTTTTCAGGATACTACCAATACTGACATCTGACAAGGGTTTTAGAACAGACTCATCGACTGACATAAACAACTCAAAATCTCGCTCTGTGTCTGGCACATGTAGCTGATACATGTATATATGCGCAGCAACATTTCGTTTAAACTAAGAATATTTAGCCAATATAATTTTATAGCACAATGAACAGAGGAGCACCTGGAAATTTCTTTGAAACATCTGTATCTTCATGGAGATATGATAGCCAGGTGTCCTCGAGATCTTAGTCCAACCCACTAGATCGATTGATACATCTCAATATGTAAAACCCAATTATCATCTTTTATCGAACTAATTTGTTCATGATGTTCATGTATCATATTATAACGTCTAATGTATACGCAGTTGTAAATAAATAAATACTTCATTATTGGTGGAACGGATTAATCGCGATAAACAGAATGACAATTGACATGGTGAGCCACTACTTATATTCCATGACTGTAATAATCATGTTTTGTGATGCTATTTGAATATACAATTTATGAGAAAACGTATAACACTTTAAGCAAGAGCATTCTCTATTCCCAACAAATATCCACAGCATACATTAACCTGGGCAACGCCGGGTAACCCTGCTAGTATAAAATAAACGCATCATCATACACTATAATACTCATGAATATCTGGCCTACTTGAAATAATGGAATTACTTTGGGATACACTCCGTTTTGTGTTGAAATTTGGCAGCAGTGAAAATTTGCACACTGAGAACTGGATATATAACTACTGTGAATGTGACGTGATGCCGAACCGCATTCAGTTGATTTATGCTGAGTGTCATGCACAATGTAACAGATGCAACAGACTCCTCTTTAAACACTTCTTAATTAAAGGATATATTCGGTCTAGAAACTACAAAACACAATCGGAAAACCCTCCCTGTTGTGATTAAAATGAGCCAAGTCCCATTCCGATCGCGTAATAGATAACCCATAAAATATATAAATAACACCACCACCGGTAATCAGAGATTTCCGTGACTAAACTACGAGTGACGTAGTTGTGGGATAGTAAATTAAAAACACAGATTCGGAGCTGGAGTTTATTATGCTGACTACGATGATGTAATCGTAAGTCAGCCGATACTAAATTGCGGAGCCGTATGTGCGCGTGTGGTATATAGATTGCATCGCTATTCAATTTGTTATTGATAAAGTTAAACGTGAAATTAATAAAGTAATTAGTAGCAGTATAATGGTTGTTTTTGTAGCCATTAAAGGTACTCAATGCAATTAAGCACCCCTAAATTACTATTTCTTTGGCTTCAGGGGTAAAACATATTTGATTCGAGTCGAGGAACCCACCCATCAAAGCTATCAGTAATGTTCTCGAGATTTGTTCTAATATTTGCAACAGAAACACTTATTTAAACCTGACGAAGATGGATAATACTAAAATCAAGTGGTAATAATAACACAATTTTGACCGAAAACATACTTTTGACAGCGTGTTCTGGGCCAGAAACAATAGAAATGGCAAAACTTCAAAAATTTATATCTGATCACTCTGACATTGATGGGTAGGTTCCTCGTCTCAAATCAATTATTTTTTACCCCCGAAGCCAAAGAAATAGTAATTAATGAGGGTTTGTTCGGATTGAGTACCTTTAATAACATGCCGCCACGTGTCTGCTTTGTTGAATGTTTTTGTTGTTTTACTTTCGATATAAATATCCCGAGTATCTGTCATCTCCACATTTGCCAAGATGCCTAGTAGATGTAGTATGTTCCGCTGTGGGTGGGTTACCGATCCATTATTAAGTGCCTCCAAAAAGACAACACAGCGCGTAATTTAGAACGCTCTTTATTGTATACCGCTTTTTGGAGCCGGAAGCATGGATGCTCTTTATATATAAATGTCACAATACCACATACAAAATCACCCATGGCATATCGAAATAGAGCACAGTAATAATTGAAAATGCTCTTTATTGTTTATACGACGTTTGTTTGTTTGTTTGTTTGTTGCGACGAAAACATGGACGCTCTTAATTAGAGGCAATCATTGGATTTTTTCTAGGCTAACAATTAAAAAAATCCTCTCTAGAAAGTCAATATCTGCCATCAAAACGTAAAATAAAACGAAAAAAAAAACCAATAACGAACAACGAACACAAACTGAAAAACAATGCTAGGCTAGCCTTAAATTAAAAAAAAATGTTGTTATGCCAAACTGCAGCCTAATAAATAATTATTGTAGTTTTGACAGTCAGTGGTGTATTTGAGTGAATTATTTTGTTTACACACTTATCGATCTTGATTGGAAGGATTTTAGCAAGGCTTTTCACAGTCGTGCACTTCTCCACACAAAATGTTTGATTTAACAGTGAAGAAACAGACAGGAACGTTATTATGATGAATATAAGCCATCACCCCCCTTCTAATCACTTCCCATTTGTGTATATCGCACAACAGGATGACACTATAAGTGTGTAAACTAGCTTACGAAATTGGAACCAAATGTACAACAAAGAAGTTATATGGCCTAACTTGTATACTTTCAGAAACAATTAAATTAGTTTCGCACGAAATTCCGCCCGCTATAATTGCATTTCTGCATAAATGAATCTCATTTCACACATCTTGTATCGCCCGAAAGTGCATTTTAGCCATCATTATTCGTTATATAATTCAACATTCTAACGAATCCAATCCAGTTCATAATTCGGCACATTCAAATAGTTTTATGCTGTGATCGTAAATGCCTTGGTAATTAAACGGCCACTGCAATATTTTATACGTAATTAATCAACTCGTTACGCGATTGGCGGAATTATTTCAAGCTCCACCCACCGCTGTCACCGGTATGCGTCTATGCAGATGATCGGTCATGTGACCACTTTGTGGTCATGTGATCGCACTTCGATATTTCTGCGATTTTTTTACTATCATAATAATAAAAATATTATCTGCTCGATTTTGAATTTTCTTGGCGAAATGGGTATGTTAGACATATATTATTAATATTATGACGATAAAAACAATATTTTTTTGACAGACTATTTCCTTTAAGTCACTGTTTCAAATATTCAACCACTGCTATATTCATGCACAAATTTCTTCACTGATTCATCATATAAATAGGGCACCAAATGATACCAAAAGCTTCTGTTTGACTATTAACACTTTCTATACTAAATGAATTATCCCAACCAGTTATAAAAGTATATATTGGAATGGTATAATATTCATATGGAGGGGTTTTCCGGAAAAATAAGCAGATTTTATAAGTGCAGAAGAATTAATAGTAAATGGTGGGTAATGCTCAGACGATAAGTTCAACAAACAACCTATGCCTATGGTTGTTTGTTGAACCTAATATCTGAACATTTTTAAAGGGAACTGCTCATCAATGAGTATTTAGTATAGAAAGGGTTAAGAGATAATACAAGGTTATTTTCACCCAACCTACGTGGCCAGTTGCCATCAGAATTTAACTTGCACTTTTGAACCCAATTTAAATTTTTCAGCATGGTTCAGTGGTTATACATATATCATTGCTAAAAGAATTTTAGGCTTCAAAATGTTATAGGTTTGGCTGCGGTAGTTATATATATGATTATTACGTGCGCTCGCGCAACAGTATGGCGATCAGTCAGATTCGTTGGTGTCACCCTACCGACTTCACTCCATGACGTCACCCTTACGCAGTACATGCCGGCGACGTTACGGAGTAGATTATAGAGTTGACACCCTTGGGACTGACTTCCGTTACTAGCTCGCTGCTATATAAACAAACCAGCGATGTGGCTTTTGTCGAAAATTGACAGTCAGTACATTCGCCCTGTATACATGTACTTTCAGAAATTACAAAACACCACAACGTTATACCCCACCAATGTCGGTGTCTCGATATCATTTGACCAAATTTCTTGACGTGAAACCGCGACAGACACGGCGTGAAATACATCGCATTGAGTAAACAATTTCCCTTTGTTTCAATTCAACTTCAAGCTCGCGGTAAAATCAAGACCGCAATTTGTAAGTGGTAAACATCTGAAAAAGACATCAGGTACATGCAGAAACTAATTGTTGTGCATATTTATTTCTATTTGAGGTGGCAATTTTTCATGTTTATCAGTATTTTTAACGATAAGAGCGATGGTAATTGGGGGACTATATTTTATCTATTAAATTTAAAATAAAAAGTCGTGAATTGGCTGAGTGTTTTCTATGGCTGCACATTTCGTTGATAATTACGAGCCATTTGTTTGTCTAAATAACATTTTTAAGTTCGAAGAGCATTAGAATGGGGATAACAGTGTGGTGTTTTGTGATTTCGGAAAGGTACATGGCGAATATACTGTGGGAAATACCCGTTAATGGGCTCCGGCTCCGCTGTCGCCCATTAACTAAATTTGCCACAGTATATTCGCAATGTACCTTTCCGAAATCACAAAACACCACACTGTTATCCCCTAAATAGAATTATTGAAGATTGTATTTTTTTTTTTTTTGCTAACATTAAATTAAATTAAATTAAATAAATTAAGTAAAATACAGTGAACTTATTTTTTTAATTATTTTTTATTACATTTTTGCGCACGTTGGCATCTCTCTGAGTGCATTCTAGTTTTACACTGTATTTAGGCATGCTTGCTTTATGAAGTGAAGCTTGTTAAAGCATGATATAGTAGATCTTCAGTACATTCATATTCATGAACCACAACAGGGTGAAGGAAATCCACATGCAACATGTTTCGTCCAGTCATCGCAGGCCACATTATATACAGTAATTCTCTAATTAATCGACTCCTTATTATACCACAGCAGAATTATGGGTAACTTTTCAGGATTTAGTCGGATATATGGCTTGTTGCCATTCATCGGAAAGCTCTCGGGGCTTTTCGATGAATGGCAACAAGCCATATTTCCGACTAAATCCTGAAAAGTAACCCATAATTATGCTGTGGTAAAGGAATCGATTATTAAAGTGTTACTGTAATACACAATTTGAATTAAGTCACCTCAGATAAATAATATAAACCTCAGCAAGCCGCTTTTCACCAAAAAAAATGATAGATACACTTCAAAAGAATAGGTGTTATCTTTCTCAACATCTGTATTTCAAGATGTTTGATATATACGATGTACCGGTATGGATGATGGCAGAAAGCGTATCAATTTGTAGTTTATTTGCGTATTGACCTCTTCTGATGAAGTCCTGACATATAAAGCTACCGTACTGACCCGCGTTTAGGCCCAGGGGGGCTTTGTTTTATTTGAACTCAAAAATCCAATTGGGCTTAAACTCGGATATGGCCCTTTGCAAACCAAAAATCCTAAGAAATCGGGACAGTAAAACTGATGAAATAGATGAAAGCCGATCTAACGCCGAGTATTGGGAAATATAGCCAGCTTCCAGATTAAGTAAAGGTAAGTACAAGTTATTTTGAGAATGTAATTTTTGAATTAAATGTGAATATTAAAATATTATAATAACACTTTAAGTCTTTTGTTGTTTTTATATTGCCCAAAATTCCCATATTAAAATGACACTATTTGTATGGGAGGCCCTTTTCACATTTATTATTTATTTGCGCTTAAGCGCAAATATTTGCGCTTAAGCGCAAATCATTTGCGCTTAAGAGTAAATCATTTGCGCTTAAGCGCAAATATGTGTCTATCAATTTATTTGCGCTTAAGCGCTAATTATTTGCGCTTAAGCGCAAATACCTAACACTCCCTTACTTCCCTCTGATTGTGAATGATTGAGTCCATCTCATACTGAGTCATAGTATATTATGATGGGCCCATAGTAATAGCCCCATACAGACTCGAAGTTGAAGAAAAAACATATTTCCATATGCATATCAGCATCTCTGTCCCTGGTGTCCCAGGAATTGGTGTATCACTCCCAGAGCTCTAGTATATTTTATTAAAGGGATATCTCCTGCACAGATATATACCATTTCTATGGCCATAAAAAGGGAATTAGGGGTTACCGGGGGGCTTGCTTCCTTCATATTGTGTACTTATTGACTTGAAATAGGGGAAAAAACCCTATTTTCATATTATCAGCATCCCTGTCCCCAAGAATGTGTGTCTCCATCACAGAGATCAAGTATATTTTATAAATGAGACATATCCTGCACAGATCTATACCATTTCCATGTCATAAAAGGGATCTAGGGTTACTGGGGGATTGCTTCCCTCATATGGTGGGCCTACCGGTATATAGACTTGAGTGATGTGTTTAGGCCTGTGCCATTTAAAATTAATTCAGGGGGGAATCAATGAATATTAATTTTTATTTGCGCTTAAGCGCAAATGAATTGCGCTTAAGCGCAAATGATTTACGCTTAAGCGCAAATATTTGCGCTTAAGCGCAAATGATAGAGGTTATTTGCGCTTAAGCGTAAATAAATAATAAATGTGAAAAGCGCCTCCCATATATTTGTAAGCAGTGAAGATTATGGGTAAATCCCGTATATACAGTCTATAGTAGTCTATAGTTTATAGTTCAGACTTAATCCGATTACTGATTAGGATAATAATAAACCCAGGCGCTTTATTCGTGATCCGTTGTCCACTTAGAGGATGTTACAATAGCGACTAATTGCATGTTTAACAAAAGCCATATAAAAAAAGCATGTGTTTGAATATTTAGAGTTATCGCTCCCAAACTGTTTATACTGTAAAACGTGAACAAAAGGCAGTTTAAAAATGTTAATGTCGATAACCTTTATTTTGGTTTCCAGTGCATAACGTTGACGTAGTTTGGAAGACATTGTTGTTGAATGATATGTTATAAATAAATAAATTTGGAGTTTGGGGTGATACCCGGGAAGATTTGAAAGGCCGTTGGCACTCTCCTACAACCCACTAGCTGTTGATTGCCTTAATTCCGCTGAAGAGCATGTGTAGAGTTTGTGAGATTGATATTTGCTCATGCACAGTGGGTGTTTACCCACTGTGCATGAGATGGATGCAAGAAGCAAAGCCCCACCCCAATCCGAACCAGGACCGGCGGAGAAGACTTACCTTGATTTATCCGTGCGAGTTTCCCATATAAAAATCCCCCTTGGTGTCACCTTGGTGAAACCATGGTTTCACCAAGGTACCACAATGGTTAACCATGGTGACATCTTGGTTCACCATGGTGGTAGCACAGTAAAGTGGCATCACGGTGAAAACACCACGGTGGTACCAATGTGTTATCACGGTGGTAGCACAGTAAAGTTTTTGCACCAAGGTGAAACCATGGTGGCACCAAGGTGGTACCACGGTGGTAGCACACTAAAGTTTTTGTACCAAGGTAAAACCATGGTGGACCAAACCCGACCATGGTGGTAGCACAGTAAAGTTTTTCTACCAAGGTGACACCAAGGTATCACCACGGTGGTAGCACAGTAAAGTTTTTCTACCAAGGTGAACCATGGTCTCACCAAGTATAACCACGGTGGTATCACAGCACCAGTGAAGTTTTCAATCAAGGTACCGCTATTACATTTCACTTTGACCTTCAACTACAATGCTATTTACCATGTTGTGGGTCTCGTGCATCTACAATGGTATTTACATGCTTCGATTAATTTATTATTTACAATATATACAATGGTATATGGTGAGTCATTAATTGTTTATAACATGCTGCCATATTGTACCAATATACGTAGCTTGTCACAGTATACATGTAGCAGGTTTACATACTACATCACATTATTATTCTACTGCATTGTCAATAGTTGTATATGCAATGCTGTATCCCATAATATAAGAATGTTTAGATCGAGGTGAAGATATTATTAATTATTATAAATGATATCTCAGTTATAACTTTTAACGAACAAACGTATATAATGTAATAATTAATAGGAATATGTTTTAGTATGGAATAAATATATAAACTGAATGGAGTTGTTTGGAAGACTTTGTTTACCTTTAATACATATTTTATAATGTTATAATTTAGTACTGTTTGCTTCCAACACAACAGGCAATATTTATCAATATGTACAATTTGCATCTCACAATTACGTATTTTAGATATTTCCACAATTATGACTCTTTTCGGGGAAAAACAGCTCTGGTTTGAAAATCTAAGATATACGGTACACAAATACGTTATTCATTTCCCGGAAGGTTTACATGGGCTCGCATTGTCCTCCTGGAGTCCATATCTGGTCTGGTGCTTCGTGGAATACCTGTTTCAATAGTGATGATATAATATGCTCACTTTTTGTAAAATTCAACTTCGGTCGATCAAACTGGCCGAAATATATTTTAACAGTGTTTATTGCATGGCGGTGCGTATATCCTTACATGCAATAGAGTCATATTCATTCATCATATTCATTCCGTCATATTCGTTCGTCATGCAAACACAGATTGATACCTTCTCGTCCGACCTCTCAGCTCGAGTTAGCACCAATGAAGTTTCACAACAAGATATTTTACGCAGACTTGAAGCAGTTGAACGTGTATCGTATACAAACAGCCTTGCAGTGGAGCGCATCGAGAGCGATAAATGCAATGGCATTGCTAAAATGAGGGCCGACATGAAAACAATGAAGCAAGACATTTCAACAATCTTGGATAAGTGTGAACTGTTTCTGACTCAAGTCAACTCAACCAAAGGCTCAATAGCATCCATTGGTGGAAGGATTAAAACACTCGAAGAGTTACACAACAAGAACAACTTGAAGGGCAAATCGAACTCACAAAAAACATCTGACAATGCCGATTGTGATTGTGAACATCGCTGCACAGAGAACCTCAAAGCTGATATGCAAAGTTTCGTCGGCGATATATATGGCGACCTCAACAAATTCGCCCACTTGACATGGAACACAATCCACGCTAACCGATCGCAAAACCCAATTGATACAAGAGGATACCCACAATCGCCGTCAGTTAGCCATGCAGACATTCAGCTGGTTGGTATTAGCAAGCACCCATCTTCACCCACACCTAGTGCTTCAAAATTCAACCCGCAGGAAACGTCTACACCAAGTTCTTCTCACGTTAAACGCACAGATAAAGAGCCGACAAACACACCACTCGACAAGAAGAATAACTCTATTAACTATGCGCGTCACGCTAATCATGACACGCACGTTGACAACCAACAATCCAATCATGACCTCCGTGATATTCCTGTGGATGATTGTGACGACACCCACCACGATTCCACAGAAGACACTCGACACTCCAATAAACGAAGCCACCTGCAATCAGAGAAGCCTGGTGCTAACGATGATCATTCAAACCACAACAGACGCCCTTCGCGAAATAACTACTCATCGAACAACGCATCTTTTTCCAGGTTCTATCAAAAGTCAAACGACAGTATACCACCATGGTAACACCGCGGTGAACCATGGTAACACCACGGTAAACCACAGTATACCATCATGGTAACACCACGGTAAACCTCAGTATACCACCATGGTAACACCACGGTAAACCACAGTATACCACCATGGTAACACCACGGTAAACCATAGTAACACCATGGTAAACCACAGTACACCATCATGGTAACACCACGGTAAACCAAAGTATACCACCATTGTAACACCATGGTAAAAAAACCGAGATATTTTGGCCGCCCATCGTGGTGCCACCATGGTGGTTTACCAAGGTGGTTTACCATGGTGGTTTACCACCATGGTAACACCTCGGTAAACCACCATGGTAAACCACCATGGTGACACCACGATGGGCGGCCAAAATATCTCGGTTTTTTTACCATGGTGGCACCAAGGGGGATTTTTATATGGGTTGTGCGTTGAATATTCGTATATTGTTTAGTGTTGTGAAAAGTTGATACACAGTGTCCTATTTTAGTGCTTGCATAGACTCCAGTTGCCTTAGTCTGTTGTATTCCGGGCTTGTACTATGGGCTCAACGCTAGGAAGAGGGTGCAATGCCAGCCGGTTGACTTAAGATCGGTTGGGGCTCCTCAACTCTCGATTGTGCAATGCCCGCCTTCCACTCCTGTGCGAGTTTCAGAACACG
The DNA here is from genome assembly GCA_032622095.1 of Siphonodentalium dalli. Taxonomy (NCBI): domain Eukaryota; kingdom Metazoa; phylum Mollusca; class Scaphopoda; order Gadilida; family Siphonodentaliidae; genus Siphonodentalium; species Siphonodentalium dalli. The sequence goes on from CP136065.1 coordinate 21,899,184, forward strand.
TTGACCTGGTTGTGTTGGGATGCGCAGATTGGGAAGCTGATGAGGCCTAACTGTGCTGGTTGATGGTATGTCTCTGAAGGTTTGAGTGCCAAGTAGTGTTGCTTATATTTATGTCTTCCTATATGCACGGGTGTGGGTGAAAGCATGTGTTTGAAATTTGTATATGATTGTTAGTAATTTTGAAGGAGATAATTATTCGATAGCTTATACTATGGACACGACAGGCGTATCTATGCCGCCCGATGACATTCATCAGCGCCCAAGGAGCTATCTAGGTAAAGTGCCTTTCATGTGTTGAATTGAATGTAATAGACCCTTGTGTAAGCCAGTTCCAGACTGAACAGTTTTGACATGTACGTGCATATAAATATGTTGTATATAGATACACATATTGGTTGTTGTGCAGTGGTGGTTCCGCCATGCAATATGGCAGGTATATGGCATTGAAAGAATAACTTTTGGTCCACCCCACCTGTTAACCACACCCGTACAACAAACATGCCATGTGAGGAGACATTTCTTGGGAAATGCAAGGGGGATTGTTAATCTGTGCACACAGATTATTATTTCGCACACACTAATTATTAATTCGGAAGTATAGATCAAACATACTCTCATTACTAATTCGTGCGCACGGATTATTAATTTGTGCGCACATATTATTAATTCGTGCGCACTGAGTATTAATTCGTGCGCACGGTTAATAATTTGTGCGCACGGATTAATAATTCGTGCGCACGGATTATTAATTCGTGCGCATGGATTACTAATTCGTGCACACAGATTAATAATTTGTGCGCACGGATTATTAATTCGTGCGCACGGATTATAAAATATATTTACCATGTCACCTCCCGGGCTCCATACATCAAAGAGTACATGTATTCTAGAATATTGCTCAGAAAGTTTCCATCTGATTGGCATACTACAAGTGATTTCTGGGAGGTTAATCCCAATTAAAGACAATCAGAAATAGTTTATTCATTAATTTTATCTATTACATGCCTGTGTGCGATATCTTATATATTAAAAATGGAAATGTCACCAGTGAATTATGTCCTTACTCGTGATGTCATTGAGATTACATCGCTTACTGGTCAAGATTGAGTTTTCTATGGTTGATCTTTCTCCATATGGGGACTTTTATGCCTTAATTCTGGTGTTTTAATCATATTTGGTGAACCAAATTGATGCAGAAGTGTAATAAATAGAGTAATCAATTAGTTCCGAGAATTACGTTAAATAATTCACTCGAGGCGAGAGAGATTGAGATAAGAAACTTGTGCGCTAATGCACACTATTTTCTTACTGATGTCTCTCGCCTCTTGAGAATTTATATCGTAATTCTCGGAACCAACTGATTACTCTCTATTTAATTATTTTTTTAATAGACTCTGAGGAAATATAAAAATAAATGCTAATTGCAATTAGTTTTTTTACTCTGTTGATTTTTTGGGAAGGAGGATTCATAAACCAACAAATTAAAAAATGCCCTTAGTCATATGCTATGTATATATCAATGCTAAATGTTGTTTATATACATTTGTTTTGTTACTTGAGTCTCTTTCAATTTGTTAAGAAAGGTACATATATTTTGGTATTTGGTATTTGGACAGTGTTGGGTGAGAGCATGCATTTGTATGGGAGGTAAAAGTCACATTTATTAATAACTGCACTGAAGCGCAATCACATTGCGCACTGCGCTGAAGCGCAATTCATTTGTAGAGAGGTCAATTGCACTGAAGCACAATTATTATTCCTATCTTACACCACTACAAGATGACTAGTTAGTTATCCCTGTGCGGCTGTGGAGCTATTTGGTTTGCAAGATCAAAATATTGGTGTGCTATTCTATTTGACTGCACTTCAACACAATTGAATTGTGCTTCAGTCCAGTTATTAATAAATGTGAATTTTACCTCGCATATGCATGTCTTTATCGGGGGGCGTTTTTCATAAAAAGAAGGCCACAATATTACAACTTAATTTTTAAAAACCATATTTCAAGAATACAAATAGCATTTTGTGAATAAAACACAGACACAACTGAAGAATGAGTCAATTACAGTAATGCCATAAATAATCGACTCCTTAACCACAGCAGACTTATGGGTAATTTTTCAGGATTTAGTCGGAAATACGGCTTGTTGCCATTCATTGTAAAGCTCTCACTGAGAGTCGGATTTAGTGTACACAGTTCCCCTTAAAAGTAAGAAAATATGAGACTTTCAATCTAAAACAACAATATTCACACTGTTGTTTCAGGCATGCAATTTCCAACTATTGAACAATTTGGCCAATAATTTTAGGGGGGTAAGACACAACCAACCCCCATCATCACATCCCTGTTTGTAGGATTTATAATTTGATCAATGTCACTTTGAGCTTCAGCATCATTATGTATGCAATTATTCTCTTTCAGATGTGTTACCGATTAATTTACATGAGCTAAAAATGGATATAGTGCCTCTGAGTGATTGCGTGATTCCATCTAGGAAGATCACTTATGATCATGAGATATACTGTGTTAATACGGACAGCCCATGTGACCCTACAGGTTCCGTAAGTAAATTAGATTTGCATACAGTAATGGCCCTAAATAATCAACCCCTTAAGGGGTCGATTATTTAGAACATTACTGTAAAGGCATTGGTTTCAAGATGAGGGTTTGTCACAAGGACGACCCTAGATAATTAACATTGGATAACTTTAGTTTTAGTTATCTGATTGTTTTCAAATTTTGTACATGGATTACCCACAGGTCAAGATCAAATATGGGTGCGGTCTGCCGATTTTTATGAGAGTTATGGCCCTTGTTAACTTATAACTTGCCAATTATATTGGTTTCCTGGTGATAACTTTATTTATAGTTTTCTGTTTTATTTAAAATTTGGTATATGGATTTCTCACATGAAAATACAGGTCAAGATTGAATATGTTTTTGGTCCACCCATCTTTACCAGAGTTATTGCCCTTGTCAACTTTAATTTGCCAATTATTCGAAGACACTTTCCAAGCTAATGAATCATTGCTAATATTGATGAATTTGTTTATAATTTAAATCTAAAATGAAACAAGGGCTATGCATCAAAAATGTATTTGATAGTTTGTTTTTGTTTTGGCCTAAAAGAGTGAATTTCAAATTGGTTGGCATTTTTTAATGGCTGAGTTATAGACGATTAGGGTCGGTTGAGTTCAACTAAAATGCCTTTGAGTTTGGCTTAACCCTTCCATGGTGATAGCTGTGCTGGTGCAGTAGATCCTGTCCGAGTGCATTCTCTTTATACATGCAAGTCTCCTAATAGGGACCAGCTCACATGTATAAGAGAATGCATAGTTTACAAGGTCAGCGTACATATTGTTAGGTCAATGTATTCTCTTCTAAATGTGAGGCTCCCTATGGGAGACTAACATATATCAGAGAATGCATTGGCACAGGGTTTTCGCAAGATTTCAGGAAGCTCCAGTCACAGGAAGGGTTAACCCTTTCATGATGGGAACTGCGCTAGTGCAACATTTAATATTGACCTAACAATATTTACCTTGACCTTTTAAGCCAGTGCATTCTCTTATATAGGTGAGGATCCCTATGAGAGAATCACATATGTAAGAGAATGCACTGACACAGCTAAGGTTTATGCAAAATTTCAGGAAGCTCTAGTCATAGAAGGGTTAAATCGCTACAAAGGTGTTAACTGATCTTGAATCTTGTGTGAATTTACTGAGAAAAGGGAGGAGCATTCATCCTCTAGGCTTGACCATGTGTTTATTAAACTTACTAAATACTCTTTGACGAGTAGTTCGATCCCTCAGGAAATGTCCAGATAATAAGTTAAATGACCCATGTTGTTTGTTAAACTTATTATCTGAAAAATTCCCTCAAGAGTAATATGAGTCCTTCTATATTAACATCAAGGTCTGTTTTTTAACAACAGGGAGACAGTGGTGGACCAATGGTTTGTCAGAACCCAGTGGGTCGATGGGAACTGGCTGGCGTGACAAGTTTCGGACCTAAAGTCTGCAACACACAGACCAAAACTCGTCCATCTGGTTACACCAAAGTGCTGTCATATCTACAGTGGATTCATGACAATTCAAGTGAGTGATTTGGTTACTTTTTAGCTCTACAGTAGTGCCCTAAGTAATCGACTCCATAACCACAGCAGAATTATGGGTAACTTTTCAGGATTTAGTCGGAAATATGGCTTGTTGCCAGTCATCGGAAAGCTCTGTATATGATATTGCCCGAGCTGTCGGGCATTCGGAAAAATAATTCAACCCCAAATTATTTGGACGAATGCCCGACAGCGAGGGCAATATCTGTCTTAAATCACAGTATTTAACTCTTTCAGTACCAGGGCCGATCTAATCGGATATAATTTACGGTATGTAGAGTGCCAGGGGCCCTAAAAATAAAAATAATTTTTATATATATATATATATATATTATTTTGGGGTTGAATTTGTTTGGGTATGCTTAAGCATGCTATAGCGAATTCAAAAACAAACTGGATAAGTTCTTAGGGGCATGTTGTAACTCAAAACGATCACTAAGTATTTATAGTAATAATTTTGATGTCCATGAAAAACAGAGATTCCCTGGCACTAAACCTACAATATAAGCCTGGCACTGAAAGAGTTAATGAATAACAAGACGAAATTTAAAATTTTCCCTATAAATTTACTTCGAAATTTGTCAATGATATTACAATGTATGATATATTTAACTAAAAGTCAATAAACATTTTAACGAAAAATGTGTGAACATGACCATTAAGCAAGTTCCGAGTCTGTCAGACAAATAAAGATTTGTACGCAAGTTCAGTTGCCACATGAAATATGTTCAATCACGTGATATGTCCTACTTGGTTGTGCATGTATAAACCAATGAACACAATATTTCTGACTCACATGACGTTAGATCTCAGATAACACATGGATGGACATCAGTGCATAATGTGTTAACAGCATGGACACCTTCCAACTACAACAAACATTTAATTTGCTTGGCCTGATAGTTTGTATCTCGCTGTCACAAATCCAAGTTCACAGGTAATTAGAGCTGATTAACTGCTTGCTGTTCGAGTTCGCAGCACGAGAATTCATGCAGTTAATCAGCTCTAATTACCTGTAAGCTGAACTCTCTTAATTACGGAGACACGATTGGTGTGATCTAACCAATTTAGACGATACCATTGACCAAAATCGGGTCACAATAGTCCAAACGGGCGACTGTGTTGGCAGCTCTGACTGGACTGGTGTTCGAGTATATCGAAATGGATAATATAATTTTGACGATTCTAAAATAGATGCAACCTCGAACTCAATAGCTATATATATAGGATACATGTGCATGATGTCAGTAATTTCCAGTACATGAATGGCAGTAATTTCAAGGAAACGAACAGATACTACAAACTGTCCATTGCTACACAGCTTCAGTTAAAGGGACACTGACATTTAAATTTGTATCGTTTCGTGGTTCGTCCTCCGATGTGTAGGCCATAATCGCATGTGGGTGGATTATGTTATATAATACATTAATTAACAATGCGTCAACAATTAATGCGAATAGTCTTTTCCGGAGTGTTTAAAACTATATTATTTTCCTAGTTCAAATGGTTTACATCACTGACCATGGATTATACGTGAATCTGGATATTTCCATTTGGGATAACTATCATGTGTTACTCTCTCTCTCTCTCTCCCATTCCAAACTGTTTTTGATGAAACAGTGATTCTGTGGTATTTACAATTACCCAATCGACAACAAAATCATCACTCATTACGTGGCGTTGTGACTATGGATAATAACTGGATTAACAGTGAAATTGAAGCTTTTCTCTTTTGGATTACTGTACCTCAAGTGTTTATGTTGTATACCCCCCCCCCCCCAACCCCACCCTTACACACCTTCAAAACTGTTAATATGTTTACCTGTTACAGCCATTTTATGTTGCATTTACAGGATTTCCATAGCCCAGTTAGCACATTTTATTCCTCGATCGGCCAATGATTGTCTTGGCCCATGTCCACCCTCCCACGCATTTTCTGCTAGCCAGGGTGTCAACAATAACAATTGTTTGTGACCCAGCAATCGTCTTCGTTGATAAGCGCTGTGTCTTAACCATTAAATCTCGCATAGAAAACAAAATAAACTGCAGTTGATTTCGTCTAATGTATACTCTTACCGTGTTTGACTTATAAAATGGTCGTGAATATATATAGGAATATATGGTTGCAACATTCTTCTGTTTACTGGAATTAAATTTCGCCCTACGAGCCAGAGACGAACATCGGTAAGTACAAGTATTACACAATTATTTTTATGTGTACATATAGTCATGCCTATAAATAGGAGGCTCATAACAACCATAACAGCCCCATTGTTCAACTTGACACCATACCACTGCGGTTGGTGTGTTGCATACACCAGAAAATTATATCGTGATTCCATGTTCTAAGGAGGCGCCACATTCGTAAGTTTTTCATTATTAAAACATGTCTCAAATACAATGTACATGTGTCAAAGATACGGGCGGCGTTGGCGGTGTGTATGCTGTTAAACTATTGTTCTTATAGCAATCAGAAATATCACATATATATATCTTTATTGCCTCCTTCTATGGAGATATTGAATATATTACACTAATATGTACAGAAGACAGTATATTTTGTGATATGGTTTCTTAGAGAAGAACATTAATATTGAAGGTATTTAAGATCAGAATGCTTGCCTATGCGTCAGAGTGTAAAAGGAAATACTCACGATGGATGCGACCAACTGTCATTGGTAGGACGAAGTGAGTTATATACTTCGGTAAGTGATAAAATGTCGTGCGTGACAGACAAAAAAACAAAAAAAACAACAACAAAAAATTGTAGGAGGCGCAAGTTGAATCAATGTTGATATGCCTTCAATATATACTGTAAGCAAGATTTCAAGTTTTACATTGTTTACAGTGTGATACAAATGCGAGACATTCTGAGCTTAAAGGAAGATACAATATAAGTAAAGAATTCTATGTTTTTGGTATCTCACATCCGTATGGTCGGAAGTAAGTTTCGTAGGTCATCTTCTAGCAGATCCTCTTATCGACCTAGTCATTGCCAGTGGTCAATCTGCCATGTGATGCGTGGATCATCGGAACCAAGGAGCAGAGCATATAAATCACATCTTGGGAGGCTGTCGAGATATGTACTGACGGAAATTCCATGGTGGTTGATTATTGTGTCCCATAAGTGATTTCTCAAAGCAAGAATAAACATGGAAGTGCATGAATATAAGGCATGGTCAATTTCATTGTTATACACATATAAACATTGTTGGCACGTTAGGTTGTTGCAATATGTTGTCTGTTCAACAGAAGGGCAAGGTTTTTCAGTTTAGCGGATGCTCGTGGATAAGACTGGAGCATCTTCCAAATTTTCCACCCGGATAGTGGGTCTTGAATAACTTTTCCAAGGATCAATAAATTGTCATCCAATGAAACTGAATTCCTCCAGTGTTCGGCGTATTTAATTATTACAACGTTCTTAACAATAGTTTTCCAAGATTTTAGATCTGGAAAGGATCCGTTCAACATGAAGTTTTCAAGATGGGACTTAAGGCCATATTCATTAAGTATGGGGAAAATCTCCGAAACAAAACCGCTTACTGGCCGACGGAAGAGGCTAAACAGGTGTGCCTTAAATATGAACAGTTTCAGTGGTATCTGTTTTTCTGGAGGAAGATGGATCAGACTTCCGAGGAAACATAACTTCCGAATGTGAATTTCCCTCTGAATTGGAAGAAGTCCGACTAAGCCAAGAGTGAGCTTGGTACTTGCTCTCTTGGGTAGTGACTGTGCAAATTTGGCGCACGTTCTCAGTGACCGCTCCATGGTGGCGATGGCTGTTCTGCTGTCAAGAGAAGTTACATCACACCCGTAGAGTGCTCTAGGCAACAATACAGTCTTCAGAAGATGACACATTGTCAAGGGTGTTGCACATTTCAGTAGTGCATTGCCGATAACAGAGAAGAAATTTTTCCTCATTTTTGAGGACACGGTGGAGGCACGAGACGAGTAGTTTGAGAACTTATTCTGGAGAACACCGAGATGGATACATTCCTTCTCTTCTCGTATGACACTCTCTCCAATCTCCCATTGTCTGTGCGAACGATTGTAGTGAGATTTGCTTTCATTGAAAACAACAATGAGACTCTTCGTGCAAGAAAACTTGAATCGCCATTGGACACTATATGCGTGGCACATGCTGATAAGATTGTCTAAGCCGGACTTGGTGAGAGAAAGAAGGGCTATGTCATCGGCTGTGGTCGGTGCAACACATGCCACTGAGTTTATATTCATACCGAAACGTGAACCACTCAATTGAATCAACAAATCGTTAATAAAGATAAGGTAAAACAGAGGTGAGAGAACGACTCCCTGTCTTGTTCCTTGTCCAATGTGAAATTTATCAGAAAATTTCCCGTTGTATAACACAATGCTCGCATTGTCAGTGTGCATATTTGAGAGAAGTCTTATGAATTTACTCGGAAATCCAAGGTTCATAAATTTGAATAATAGTCCCATGTGCCAGACGCGATCAATCGCTTTTTGTGAGTCCAAGAATGCAACAAACATTTGTGTGTCGTGATCTCTGGCATATGAAATTGCTTCTTGAAGTATAAACGACGTCATGTTGCAGCCTACACCTTTTTGGAAACCGTTGTGTAGTGCACTCGGAAAATGTTCGAGGTAGTTGCTGCAAAGTATTCGTTTCAGGGTGATCGCCTCGAAAAGTTTGTAGATAACCGGAAGCAGGGTAATTGCTCGGTAACTGTCTGGTAATATTGCTGACTTTGGGTGTCCCTTATACAATGGAATAACGACACCTAATTTCATTTCTTGAGGGATATAATCGTCCTTCTGAGACCCACTTTTTGTACCGAGTTTTCAAAGTTGATTTCATAGTGTTAAGATTAGAATTCCAGTATGCTTTCAAACGAGGGTTGAAACGTTTCACGGGTACAGAATTATCACATGAACTGATGATAGCATTCACAATGTCGTTATAAAATGAAGAGATCGATTCGTTGGTAGATATGTCACATGTAAATGGGCTGGGACAGAGGCTGTCAAGATTACTTTTATATACCGAAATGTCTGCTCGCTCCCATGCATAACGCTTCCGCGAGGTATGCAACGAGTTGGATGTCAGTTCTGTATCTAACAAGATAGTACATGAGACAGGCAGATGATTTGATGTGTTCAAAGCAGCATCGTGAATGATTTCGCAATTGCAGACCATATGCTTTATAGATTCTGGTATCAAGATGTGATCTATAAGAGATGGTCTGTTCACAGTATAGTAAGGATGAAATGAGTAGTTACTCCCTACACACATAGTTAGTGTCATTGCCGATACCATTTCGCACTGATCAAGAAATGTAGAGAAGAGTTCCGTCCGTACACTCATTGGTGTGGCCCGTGGTGTGTGAGTAGCCTTTTGCATGTGAGCATTAAAATCTCCCATTAAGACGACTGGCCCAAGCGACGATAATCTGTCGTTTGTATTTTCTAACATTTCAAGATAGCCTTTGAATATATCATCTCCGTGATTAACATTTGGGAGGTATAGTTGAATCACAGATACTGAACATGCATTGTTTATTCGCAGCTGAATTCCCACTAAGCGTTCGTCGTCGATGTCAATTTCCACGCACTTGTGAGAAATATCATTACGAACAATAATTGCTACACCGTCTCTGACATATTCGGACCCAGTTGACGTCTTTATTGTTCTTCCGGGCTTACATATATAGCGGTACTTGGTGCTGAGTGAGTGTATAATGTCTACATTTTTTCCACTCACCCAATGTTCTGACAAACCCACTACGTGGTAGTACTCTCTATCGAGAATATCTGACAAATATGGCGAACTGTTCTTAAACCCGGTTGCATTCCAGGAGAGAAATCTGAGTTCTGTTTTATTTTCCATGATAGGTTTTATGAGACTCGGTACGCCATGGCCTACAGTAAGCCCCTGCTGGCCAGAAACCGTCATCCCCTAACGGATAACTTTGGTCTTCGATAACATTCAGTTGTGCGCACATTGTGTCCTTTCGAGAACTTTTCATAAGTTTCAGGTACTTTGGAATGACACCTCTCTCCGTGAGATAAGTTCGAATGCCATAGTTGGATGAACTAGGGTCGATGCCTCCAATGTAAAAACGAAGCGATTTATTTCTGACAACACCAGAGAAACCGTCTTTGTTGCTACTCGGATTTTGCTTCTTGTTCTGAATTAGTGCACGACCTTTCGATTGTGAGGTGCCACCCGAGTACGTTGCATAGCACTGGTCACTTCGAACAATGGTTCTGATAGGCTCAGATATGTTTGGGGGTACCGCGGCATCAACATGAGGAGGTGGATCATGTATCCTACATGTAATGTTTTCACTGTCTCGAATCATATCACCATCAATCGAACCAATGTTCGTAGGACGATGTGACGGAGGAGCACTCGTTGCAGACATATATGGAATAAACTGGCCAGGAAGAGTCACAGGTCCTACACCTGGAGGTACAGGTTGTAACGGAGGCGCCACACCATTCAGGAATGTGGGCATGTGGACGTTAACTGGTGGACGAAATATATATGGCATATGTTGCTGAAATCCTCGTTGAGTTATCGGGATAGATGAAACTGTTTGCCCGGCGATTGGAGGCTGATTTCCCTGTGTGTTAACCCAGGCTGATGAAGATGTAACGGAATGGTAAGGTAAGTATTCCTGTTCAGAGTTAACATGTGACGGTATATTGGAAGAATTGTGTCTATCAGAATCACCAACAGCTTGTTTACTTGGTTGTACCGCACCGGTGAAAGAACCATGTAACATTTCGTTATTTATGTCATCCGGTTCAAAATCATTGGTCGACGCTTTGTAAGTATCCCTGTTATGAGAGACCATAGTTTTAACAGTTGTAACAGGTGACGAGTAATTAAGGTTACACTGGTGTAAATATTTCCCATAGGCTTCAATGTTAACGTTTGTTGATCTGCATCAGAGGTCAAATGGAAACTGTTCAAACTGCCTTCGGATTATGTGAGCTTGACATCTGTGGAAACTTTCCCAATAAAAAAATCAACACCGTCTAGCAGGGAATCCACTTCAAATTTTCGTTTTTTCATAACTAGGGTCAGTTCCGCACTAAAAAAATATTGTCATTTTTTCAATCACACTTAAAATTTCTAAACAGCCACAACAGACTTCACCTTTAATGAATGGGCCTCTTGGCAAATGAAGTTTGTGGGAGAATGATTCCTTGAATTTTTGTCAACAGTTTACATTTAATTCATGCAACCAATCACAGCCCAGAGTGTTTTAACTGTGAAACTCTATACTCCTCCCGCAACCGCAGGGGGGAGCTGGCTATAGTATTTACACCAGTGTAACCTAAAGGGCCATGTGGCCTTTCTTCATATTTTTTGTGCATAACCCATTGTGAACCTTGATATATACCTATAATTATTAAACTGATGTTGTTTTTAAAAAATGTGTTTTTAATGCCATGTGACCCTTTAATTGGAACCCACCCAATAATACACCAATTCAGAATAAAAAGCCAAAATGCAGGTTGGATTTGAGTTTAATTTAATAATATGAGGCATCTAATAAAGCATGAGAAGTTATACCACATTCATTTGATCAGGTTTTCACTTGGCTTTCATCTGTTGTGTCCCATGAATTTAATTTCTCCACAGGAACAGATATGCACAGGTTTCATTTAACCCTATGCAAATCAGCTGCAGATTCACACAAAAAATGCCTTTACTTTGAAAAATAAATAGTGTGGAGGGTTCATTAGTCAGTAAACTTGGCATAATTTTGAAGAACAATTACTACTTGTCCCAAAATCAGAAAAATTAAGTGGAAAATTATTTAAACAATGAGCTCAGACAAGGGTGTTTTAACCCTGGGTCAGGTGAATTTTCCTGATTGAAAATGGTGCTAAAATTTGTAATGTCTGCTGCAATCCCAATTAGAAGGAATCCTTAATCTATTGTCTCACAGTATCAAATGTCGTTAACTAACATTGGACAGGGGGTGCCAATGATGAGGTTATAATGACAACATGTTCCTTCAGCTGATAAAGTAGTAATATATCAACAGATAAGATGGCAGACATTTTCAAGCATCATTAATTTCAAAACTCCTTAAAAGCAAGGTGCTGATCTCAGAACGGTTAGTTGTCATCATTTCTCGAGACAAATATCATTTCTGATTGTAAAAATTCTGGAAGTTGTATATTCGCGAGAAGAATTTTCCAAATTAATGCTGTTAACGTGACAGAGTTGTTGAGTGGATTTTGGAATTTGTGAGGACTGTGAGACAATGAAGTTTACATTTGATAATCCCCTCAGATTCAAACCAGGACACAAACAGTTGTATAAAGCCAAGCGAGAACCATATGTGGATAACAGAGTAGTGAAACATTTACGCAAAAGAACGATCATTACATCACTGGACATTCTCGAAAAGCCAAACTCTGTGAGAGCACATCAAACTCGGTCTGCTGCAAACAGTCTTAATCCAAGAGGGAAGGGTCAATCTGACAACAAAGAGCCTGAAAGAAAAAATGAAAGGTAAACATCTCTCACAATATTCCATGCGACAAACAATGTTATATGCATGTTCTTTTCATCATATAGATAAGAAATAGGGGGGGTATGAAATTCAGCATTATAATATCAATAAACTAAACATATATTTGATCTTCTGAAATCAAGTGTATGACTTTAAAATCTTTTTTCAAAATCTTGGCTGTGTCCTCCTGCATGACAAAAAAAATTAATTTGACATGCCCCCATACCTCTGTGTGCAGGAAATGATTTGAAAACTGTACCCTGAGTCAAAACACAGGTTTTCAGCCTAATAATTTGCAGATAGAGTTACTCCCCTTATTCTGTTCATATGAATTGGGTCACTAATTGCAAACAGCACAGGTATAACATTGCTTTGCATGCAGATATATATAAATTAAATTGCAGCACTGTGAGTGCTTTAGTTTACTATTCATTCAAAGGACTGTTTGGAGCAGGCAGTGTTTTTAAAGAAAAAAAATATCTCACAGTTAGACCGATATGTATGTACCTTTAATATATATGGTTAAAAGAGTAAAATTTAGGATTTTAATTTTTAATTTTCAGAAATGATAGCCCAGACAAGAGATGTGTCAGTGGTTGGCAATGCGAATGCGGATCAAACAGGGTGGTCAATATACGCCGAAATGCGATGATGTGGAACTCTTCCTTCGAAAAACATAAGGCATATAAACCCACGTGTACAGGATTCCTATACTGGGACATGAACGCTGAGGAAATTCGTGGAATTGGATGTAGAGAGAAAATGATTTGCACGTGTTGTGATTTTAGATCTGAAATTTTCAACCTGTATGATGAAATTATAACAGGGAACCGTGGCAGGAGACCAGCAAAACCAAATGTTGGACTTTCAGTCGGATTATCTAAACCACCCATTGCAGCAGGAGGATTCAGACGCATATGTGCAAGTGCTAATATTCCCCCGCCAGCCGAAAAGTCAATTCAGAGCACAGCAAATAAAAGTTTACCAAAAATTGAGGAAATAAATAAAAAGGATCTCCGAGAAAGACGTTCGAAACTCATACATAAACAACAAACTGATGGAAAGAAGAGTCCACATATCATCGACGCACAGGCAGATGGACTTTATAATAATCCGATTTATTCTGGGTGTGGCAGAAACCCATTTCAACCAAGCACTCAAGTTATATACAGTGTTGTTGAAAATCTAACGCCGTCACATGACATTATTGGACTTGTGGTGCACAACAAGCTTTGTTCGAAACGCAAACACCTGAATAAATGTGATAATCACACATGTGGGAAAGACTTTCGCAACGATTCCATTTGAGAAGAGCATCGGCGATGAGAGAACATGGGCGAAAGAAGCATTTGGTGAAATGAAAACCAATAGCAATATCGAGATTGGTCACCTTGTTACTGATCCCGATGCAGCGGGCTTCAAAGGCTGTGAGGATCTCTATGACGAAGGAGCAACAGCGACCAGACCAACTCATCAACTGGACTCAGCTCATGTGTCGAGAAACCATCGGAAATTCATCAAAAACCATAAGACGCTGCCAACTCTCATCGCTGGACCTGACCTAAAAAGCAAATCAAAACTGATAAATAAACTCGCAATGAACATTTCTGATCGATGTCAGGGTGAATTGACATCTGCGGGAAAGCATTTCAAAGCCAAAGCTGAAGGAATGAAGAAACATTTACTGAATGTGAAAGAAGCAATAGTGAAGTGTTTCCAAAACTCCCATGTTATGTGTAAAAAATACTCATATCTGTGCAAGGGAACGAAAAAATCCAACTGGATCGTTAAAAATGAAACTGTGCTAGGACCCAAATTTACGATCAATAAAACTTCGGACTGTTCGGATATTCTCACGGAGTGTGTTGACTACAGACTGTGTCCACAAATGATTGACAAGACTTTTCTTGGCATGAACACGCAAAAAGCCGAGGCATTCAACAGAGCAATTCGGGTATCTCTGCCCAAAAATGTGACATTTACCCGAAATGTTAGTGGGCGTGCACATTCAGCTTGCCATTCCACAAATGTAGGCTGTGGGAATTCCATATCTGTGTTGTGTAAAGAACTTGATTGTGAGATTCACCCAAGATCAAAAGTGTCCAAAAGACTTGCAGCAGTGCAGAAGGCTGGAAATGACTTGAGATCATATAAAATGACCAAAAAGTCCAAACGGGCAAGAGTGGACAGGAGGGCAAAGTTATATGCTCTCTACGACAAACATAGTGAGGAAATTGCCTATCAGAAGGATATCATGATTCCACCTGAAGCATGTCCCAAACAGTTAAAGGAACACACATACACTAAGTCATCCAAGTGGAAAAGGGTTAAACCAAGGAGGTGAAATGTACCTTTCTCTTTAACTCAAATCAGACAAAAGGGTCTATGTGCCCTAGTGCAACATTTCTGTCCCTCGCAATGGCGTCGTTCAACATTTTTTTCATGGCTTTCCATAACAATGTGGTCGGGATTTACACATGTCTTCCTATGGCATATGTGACTAAGTTCGAGACTGCCAGGGTAATAGGCGGGTGGAGACATCGCGAGTCTGTGTTTTATGACGAATGCTATTCGGTGGACACCCCAATCCTTTCTCGGCTGACCGGGCTCATAATTATTACTCGACGGGAACTTGACATATAAATATCCATAACCGTCCTTTCTTGTCCGACCTGTCCAAACGCGACAGTCGAACAACCCCTCAAATCTCGATTTTTCGGATAATTTCGCATTGTAAAAATCATAAAATTGACTCTCCTCCATGTTTATTCACTTGTATGACTTAAATGTGTGTTTAAAAATTGGATTTGGGACATGCTATCAGGAACTGGATAAATACCTTTAGGTTACACTGGTGTAAATATTTCCCATAGGCTTCAATGTTAACGTTTGTTGATCTGCATCAGAGGTCAAATGGAAACTGTTCAAACTGCCTTCGGATTATGTGAGCTTGACATCTGTGGAAACTTTCCCAATAAAAAAATCAACACCGTCTAGCAGGGAATCCACTTCAAATTTTCGTTTTTCATAACTAGGGTCAGTTCCGCACTAAAAAAATATTGTCATTTTTTCAATCACACTTAAAATTTCTAAACAGCCACAACAGACTTCACCTTTAATGAATGGGCCTCTTGGCAAATGAAGTTTGTGGGAGAATGATTCCTTGAATTTTTGTCAACAGTTTACATTTAATTCATGCAACCAATCACAGCCCAGAGTGTTTTAACTGTGAAACTCTATACTCCTCCCGCAACCGCAGGGGGGAGCTGGCTATAGTATTTACACCAGTGTAACCTTAACACGGCGCTTCGGAGTAGAATGCATAGGCGCGACTGAATGTCCTCGGTCTGGTGTCACGGTCTCTGACTTATCACTTTGAGTAGATTCAGATACAATTGGGCGATCAGGGTGCGAATGTACATAGAGCTTATGTTGTACTTTTGGTGATTTATTGGAAATTATTTCACTGCTGGTTTCACCACGAGTCTCTGGGTTCAGTTTATTGGAAGTTTTGAGCACACCTCCTTTTTCGAGAGAAAGAGTTGGTGAATCCATATGTGTGAGTGAGCGGTCATCAAGCTGCATAGTGTCTTTAATGAACACACACACGTCGTTGTATTTGTCAGAGGTGCTCTGAGCATAAAGCTCAAACGCTTGAGCCATGTTCCTCGCCGTTTTGTCGATGTAATTGTTTGTGGAAGTCGTTGTGTCTTTACACTTTCTGCCGAGTTGTGATATTTTAGATTCTAGAAGATTGGTTTTTGATATAGTTTTTGACATCTTAGTGAACTTAGAATCTAAATCGTTCTGAAGCTTTTCACAGCAATCTTTGTTAGATTTTATATCATCTGACAACAGTTTAGCTTTGGAACGGAGATTTGTTATTCCAGCACACCGTTCATCTGTTAGTCTGTCCATGTCCATTCGCATGCTGGACTGGTCCTCAATCAACACAGAAACCTCATCGGACACAGATTTGATAGATTGACGAACATCGTCGAACAGTTTAGAGTTATTTGCCTTCGTGAGTGTTAATTCTGACAGCACATCGCAAAGCTTTTCCTGGAGGCAGATAGAGTTACATTGACACACTGTGCTTTGTGTCCGCTGCTGATTAGATGTTTCATGTGTGCTTTCATTTGCCTGGCCTGACTTAAGTCGTTGTGTAGTTTTGGAGATCATGTCACGGATATCATCGAATGAGCCACCGTTTATGAACTGAATGAAACCATATACATCTCTTGCGAGCTTCGTGGTAACTGGGCCCATGTCCACCCTCCCACGCATTTTCTGCTAGCCAGGGTGTCAACAATAACAATTGTTTGTGAC
This sequence comes from Siphonodentalium dalli, assembly GCA_032622095.1. Taxonomy (NCBI): domain Eukaryota; kingdom Metazoa; phylum Mollusca; class Scaphopoda; order Gadilida; family Siphonodentaliidae; genus Siphonodentalium; species Siphonodentalium dalli. The sequence continues at coordinate 21,916,147 of CP136065.1, forward strand.
CCAGCAATCGTCTTCGTTGATAAGCGCTGTGTCTTAACCATTAAATCTCGCATAGAAAACAAAATAAACTGCAGTTGATTTCGTCTAATGTATACTCTTACCGTGTTTGACTTATAAAATGGTCGTGAATATATATAGGAATATATGGTTGCAACATTCTTCTGTTTACTGGAATTAAATTTCGCCCTACGAGCCAGAGACGAACATCGGTAAGTACAAGTATTACACAATAATTTGTATGTGTACATATAGTCATGCCTATACATAGGAGGCTCATAACAACCATAACAGCCCCATTGTTCAACTTGACACCATACCACTGCGGTTGGTGTGTTTCATACACCAGAAAATTATATCGTGATTCCATGTTCTAAGGAGGCGCCACATTCGTAAGTTTTTCATTATTAAAACATGTCTCAAATACAATGTACATGTGTCAAAGATACGGGCGGCGTTGGCGGTGTGTATGCTGTTAAACTATTCGCACTTTGTTCTTATAGCAATCAGAAATATCACATAAGCAGTATGTTATTGTCAATTCCCCACCCCCTTTGGTATGTAAACAATAGCAAAAAAATAAGTTTCCTGGTTTTTGTTTATATCCGGATATGGTAAACATAAAGAGCGTTATTTATTACTGTTTTCCTGATATGGAAATAATAAAGAGCGTTTATATCATTTTCTGAGATTAACCAATATAATTGAGTTGTGTTATGTAAACAGAAGCACAACTTATGTAACACGAACAGGCTCTTGTTTACGTACACCATCGTACGTCTTGATGACAATATAGTAAATTCTCAACAACTAATTCAACCAGTTTTAAAAATATTTCCAAAATAAATATGCTTTTGTATCTTTGATACGCATAATGGCCTTTCCTGGATATGTTCATATTATCGCAACACCGCGAAAAGACAAATTAAAAAAAACATTAATGGTACTATTAGTTAACAGCATCAATTTGCCTAACATCATCAGAGCAATTCAGCAGGACCCAACGGCATCATAGCAGATTAGCAGGACCACTTGGCCAGGGGTGATATATATTTGTTCTAGTCCGAGTAGTCTAACTTTGATGTAAAATTGTTGTTATTACATTACACAAATTCCACCCACCGTCTTTTCTTATTATCCCTATGATCATTGTAATCACATAACACTGTTCAGTATCTCGTTTTATTGATTAGTCACACCAATTTGACATTCCGGTGTGTCAGCAAGTGGAGAACACACCAATCAATGATTTGTGATTGTTATGATAATAGCTGGGGAATATTTTAATATTCCACAGTTATTGTTCAAATAATGCACAGTTATTGTCACCAGCGGGTAATCGGCTGAATATTGTGCAAGGGAGAACAATAGAAAATATGGCGACTGTGGTTTAATATTATATAATTCTGCTGTGGTTTTGGAGTTGATTAATTAGGGCATTACTGTAGTTGACAAAGTCAAGTTTGAGCTAATGTCATGGGTTGGCGTCCTCTGTCGGTATGTGTATGTGTGTCCATCAACAATTTCCTATAGCACACCCCACAGGTCATATCTCTCATTCGATCGTCGCCAAACTTCACATGGATATTCGGGGTGACTTAATTTCTAGATGGGAGCCATAAATTTTTAACAAAATTCATCAAAAAAACATGGCCGCCAGCTGCCATCTTGGATTTAAAATTTGAATCCATCGCTACAACCTGCAGCCCGCATTTATTGTTTTGAAATTTCTGTCATATTTAGGTTAAACTATACTGAATTTGAACAATTTTCGATGAAAAACATAGCAGCCATTTTGATTTTATTCTTTGCATTACTAAATATTTTGGCACACCCTCCAGACCATATCCCTCAACTGATCATCACCAATCTTTATATTGATCTTTAGGGTCACATCTAGATGAGAGCTACTAATTTCGAAATTTGTTGAAAAACATGGCTGCCATGCAGTGTCCATCTTGGATATTAGTCATTGCATGACTAAATTCTTTGGCACACTGTACAGGCTACATCCCTCATCCAATTGTTACTAAACTTCCAATGAATCATTGGGGTGACATCTAGATGGGAGGCATTGATTGTTTTCGAAACGAAACTCGTTAAAAACATGGCCACCAGCAGCCATCTTTGATTTCAAATTTGAATCCATCGACCCGGCCACACTCTGTAGCCTGTATTTTTTTTAGAGATGTATTTGAAAATTTACTGGCATTTTTAGGATCACCTTTAGTTGGCAATATCGAGCTATCAAATTTGAATGATGGCCGACAGGTCTTTGCATGACTAAATATTTAGGCAGGCCGTATACACTCAACATTTTTTATCTATTTTATCCCAAACTGCTTCTCCTAGTTGAGCTATTGTGTATTGACACTTTCATATGATTTAGCATCAAATGATGTTTTCATCCTAAAAGAATTAATCTTCTTTCAGAGAGACGACAGGTAGACATTTTTTAATTCCTTCCATAGTTTTCAAATGTTTCATTGGCTGACCCTTTACAGAAATGGATGTGGACCAATAGCTAGATGGCTGTCATATTTAGTTAGTAACAACCCATATGATTGGCTGCCCACTCCGAATTGTCATTATCCCCCGCCAAATTGAAAATTTGCGGGGGGTATAGTAATGGGTTCCGTCCGTCTGTCCGTCCGTCCTCCATACATCCGTCCGTCCATCCGAAGAAACAACTTCTTGTCTAGAACCATTGGGCCGATTTAGCTTATATTTGGTATGGAGGGTTCTTGAATGACTGGGGTTCAGATTTGTTCAAATGGGGTCACTTGGTCAAATAGGGGGGACCCAGGGACATAATTCCAAAAAATAATAATAAACAGATTAATAATTCAGATTGAACTCCTTGATCAATTTAACATACAAAAAAAAATAATTACTTTTTAGCTCGCCTGAAACGAAGTCTCCGGTGGAGCTATAGTCATCATTCCTCATCCGTCCAATCGTCCGTCCATCCGTCTGTCCGTCCATCCGTCCGTAAACAATTTTTTAAACATCTTCTCCTCTGAAACCATCATACCGAATCGGTTCATATTTGGTGGATGTTCCCTAGTTGACTCTCATTCAGATTTGTTCAAATGAGGTCACTGGGTCAAATATTTGCGAAGCCAGTGCCATAACTCTTTCCCTCCATAGTATTTCTTAAAACGACTTCTTGTCTAGAACCATTGGGCCGATTTAGCTTATATTTGGTATGGAGTGTTCTTGAAAGACTGGTGTTCAGATTTGTTCAAATGGGGTCACTGGGCCAAAAGATCGAACTCCTTGATCAATTTAACATACAAAAAAAATTATTAGGTTTTTTTTTTTTAAACATTTTTAAAAAATATAAAAACTAACACCGTTGTAACATCCGCAGAGTTATGAAAATCTTTAATCAAATCATGGAAACTTTCCCTTTCCATCACCCCCCCCCGCCACATGACCCAGACCACCACCCTGTCCTCAACCAACAGCATCCCACCCCCATCTCATCTCCTAACTCACAGGATCTCTCCCACCAGCAGATTCAGTCAATTGTATTAGCTACAGACCGACAGAGAGGGAGAGAGAGAGTTAATATAAATACACAGTCATCAATTGATATGTTATCAGACTGACAGGTGTGAACAAATGCAATTGCTAGCACTCCTGCCAGTGTGTTATTAAAATCAAAACAAATTATTGTTCTCAAACCTGAATTTAGTGTGTCTGACATTTGCATAATGAGGTCCACAGAAGGTGAATTTAGTTATGCTACCCTGCACAGCAGGCTAGCATCACCAAATACACTAGCCAGGGTCCTCATTCTGCTTGGGCCTCATCTTCTGGGAAGTATATAGGGTCTTCAATTAAGATTTTTACTTACTTTTCCCCTTCTGATTAGTTTCTATATCCCCTTATCTGTAGAAGATAAAATACATAATTGAGGTGCCCAATGGGTGCACATCACCAACTTTAACTGGAGAACTTCAATATGATGCTATGTCTCCCATAGCAGTTGAGGCCTAAACAGAATGAGGTCCCCAGAGGGTGAATTTCGTGGTGCTAACCCGCATTGCAGGATTGCGTCATTAAATACATCCTTTGGGGACATCATTCTGCAAATGTCAGACACTATGTTCAGGCCTGGCTGTTCAAATATTATTTCCTTAACCACCAGTAACCAGTTGAACTCATTATATCCTGATTTTGCAAAGAAATCTTGGGGGGGGGGGTATATTGAACTGAATTTGTCTGTCTCTATGTCAAACTGTTCTCCCATCCATCCATCTGTCTTCATGTCTCTATCCGTCCATCAATTGTTTTCTTCTCCAGATACATATTAAAGATCAAATGGGTTTATATATTTTGGTGTGGATGTCCCCTAGGTGACTTACATTCACATTTGTTCAAATGAGTTCATCAGGTCTAATAGCTGAGAAGCCAGGGCCATAACTCTTTCCTTCCATAGTAATTCTTAAAACAATTTCTTCATCAGGCCTATTTAGCTTATGTTTGGTATGGAGGGTCCTTCGGTGACTGGGGTTTAGATTTGGGGTCATTTTAGTAAAATTGAGGAAAATCAGTTCAGTTCAACTATTAAACTCTACCGTCTGAAATTATCAAATGAATGGATCTCATAGATGGGGATTCACGTTTGAACAAATAGGGGTGGAGATAGGAGATTTAATTATCAACCAGCCACCCTACTTGTGCTTTTTGATACTGGTATAATAATGTATAGATTCCTCTTGATTTCTAAGCTGCCTGGGTGGAGGGCAATGGGGCGGAAGTGTAGTGGGGTGGCTTTTGACACCTCCCCCTACTTTCATCAAAATTTTCGAACAGTTAGAAATTTCATGCCTGATAGTGTTACATTTGATTTTTCAACCAGTAACAGTCCATATTTTCCTACTTTGGATTAAACTGTAGGACTGAAATGCCCACAAATATTAACTTTATGGGGGCATGTCAGGTTGGAAATTTCCAAATTCGAAAGCTTGAAGTACTTGTAAAATTTCATTCTAAGATGGACGTGCAAAAGGAATTTTGTGAACTCAGGACTGTGGTCTGGTTGTCTTGTTTTAAATGGGGTCACCTGGTCAAATAGGGGCCAAGCGAAGAACAGTTTTCCTTTTAATATGCTTCTTCACAAGGACCATCAGGTATATTTTACTGATATTTAGTATGAAGGGTTCTTTGGTGTCTGCGATTCAAATTTATTCAGATGGGGTTACCAGGTTAAATAGGGTGGACCAGGGACATAACTGTATGTCTCTATAGTAATACTTAAAATATCTTCTCAAGAGAGGTTGGACTATTTAGCTTACATAGAGTATGGAGGATCCTTTAGTGACTGAGATTCAGATTTGTTAACATGAGGTCAACCTGTTAAGAAATGACGGGGCTATGGGGACTTAACACTTTTGTGTCTAATAAAATCATTAAAATACAAAATTTATTAAAACATCTACCTTGGAACTAGCTGACTGATTAATCTAACATACATGTATGGTGTTTTGGGTCCATGGATAATTGGTCTTCAAACATGTCTGAATGGTTTTCTAAAAAGGCGCTTGTGAAATTGGAAATTTCCAACAATTGAGAAAGTTTGAGATGTCGGTTGTGAAATTCCAACCTAAGACTTGGGAGTCTGGAGACTGGTCAGGAGGGGACTTGTTGAACTGGAGGAGGGGGTGATCAGTAGTGTACAGTTGGTATTTCCAGGTCGATATTAACCGATCTATATACATGAAGCCTCTCTAGCCACATATCCTGTTTAGATCTACTTCTTTTAAAGTGATTATTAAAAGTTCTGACTGTTGTGGTCTCCAGAGTCCCAGTCTTATCAGTCTTTGCAGTCTGGTGAGTGACCCTACAGTCATTGACTGTCTTGTTAATTAGCTTTCCAGCTCCATTCTTTCCGTCTCCAATTGGGGTAAAAATAAAGTTTAGCCAAATGAAATTTTTATTAGCCAAAAAAAATTGGCCATTGGCCAATTTGGCCACAGACAGCATGAACACTGATGCAGGCTACTAGATATATTATCTTTTCATTATTTGATTGTGTTTGCTCAGTTTTGACTTGCAGTGTATGACAGTTGTAATGTCGTTCGCGAAAATGCAGGTCAAAGCTCTTTAATCGAACCTGTGTTATATTTGAGAAAGTCGTGATAGCATAGTTATGCAATGGTCCATCTCCTATTCTGCGTTTTGAATCAATGTGGAAGTCCCCACTAATGACGTCATTAAATTCTGGATTTTTTTTATTTTCCACACACAAAAATAGTATTTTCCAAATTGTTTCTTATATTTAGAAGAAATTATGTCTTTAATTATCGATCCCCCTTTCACAAAAAAAGAGGACAACATGTTTTATTTAAAAGATAATTCTGACATACACACTGAGATACAGACAAAAACATATCTTTATCTTAATATTATGAAATATTCGATTACTTTTCAATTTTTTTTTAGAGCTATTCGGCTCAAAATTTGATTCGGTCAAAAACCACTATTCGCAGGGGCCTAGAATGAACAGGATGACCCCAGTGTGATACCAGCTCTGGTTCTTTTTGACATGTCTGTCACATTTTAATAATCTGAATACCTACTATCCAAGGCCCCTTCACACCATGTCACATTTATCAGCGTTGTGGTTCCCGAGATGTTCAAATGAGTCTCATTAATTTGAATGAAGAATTGTTTTTTAATTTTTTTTTTTAAGATACTCATTTACAAAATTTGGTTACGCTCATGTCTATGGACGAACAATGAGTGGTCAATCTGGACATACACACTATGTGTACCATACTAGTACACATACTATGGTATGGGTACACATATAAACAGTGTTAGTTTGAGAATATATACACTTCTCAAAAGAATTCACCATCTGGGGACCTCATTCTGCAAATGACACAATTTGTAGGCTTGCACTTAATCATATTCTACATCAGACATTGGTATTTTATAGCTTGGTTTATGTATGAGATTCAAATGTCTCACGTTTTGATCAAAATGGATGGAGGAAAGACATCCAATCCATTCCATTGTTTGTTATAGACCTGTTTGTTGAACTTATTATCTGGATATTTCCTACTGCTTGTCAATGAGTATCTAACCCTTCCACGACTGGAGCTTCCTGAAATTTTGTGAAAACCCTGTGCCAATGAATTCTCAATATGTATACGAGGCGCCCTATATAAGAGAATGCATTGGCTTAATAATAGTTACCTTGACCTTGTAAGCCAGTTCATTCTCTTATATATGTGAGTCTCCCTATATATATAGGCTATGGCAAGGGATCACTAATGCTGCACCAGCGCAGCTCCCGTCATGAAATGGCTAATAAAGAAAATGGTAAATTTTCAGACCCCATCATTGGGCACTTTGTTCCTTGACTGTATATTCTAATGTGTTTTTTTGACAATTGCAGACATCGATATCCCACGGAAACTGGATAACAGGACAATAAACTACCCCCCACACACCACTCATGGGCCAAATTGAACTGTCCACACTTACCCAACTGGTGAACCAGAACCAACGGACCACACTTATCCAACTGGTCAACCGGAAGCCACTTATCCAACTGGTGAATCAGAACCAATGGACCACACTTATCCAACTGGTCAACCGGAACCAACGGACCACAATTATCCAACTGGTCAACCAGTCAACTGTTCAACAGACCACACTGGTCGATCGGTACCAACAGACCACACTTATCCAACTGGTGAACCGGAACCAACAGCGGGACATCAGCAAACGTTAGCTACAAGTGAACCACCGACACCTATACCCCAATGTGGGGACCACCTTGATGTATAAAAACTTATTATTAACTCTTTCATGACGGGAGCTGCGTTTGTGTAGTGTATTAAAGATCCTGTGCCAGTGCATTATCTTATATAGGAGTCTCCCATAGGGATCCTCACATAAATAAAAGAATGCACTGGCTTACACGGTCAAGGTAAATATTGTTAGGCCAATGTATTTTCTTATATATGTGAGACCCGCATATATAAGAGAATGCATTGGCGCAGGGTTTTTTTTGCAAAAATTTCTGGAAGTTCCAGTCATGGAAGGGTCTGATTGAGTCACAAATGGTTCCTTAGTTTCCAAGAGGCAATCTGAATGTGGTTATTTTCAAAAACTAATTTGTATGATTCAATTGGGCTTGAATGCTGCATGGTACATTGGGCTTGAATGCTGTTATGTTGGGCTTGAATGCTGATATGAATGTTTTCTTAACATTTGATTACTAATTGAACGCTTAGTCGTAAGTCGGGATTTTTTTACCATGTGCCAATGCATTCTCTTATATATGCGAGTCGACCATAGGTCGTCTCGCATATATAAGAGAATGCATTGGCCTAACAATTTTCTATCATAATTTTTAAATAAATGTTTCTTACAATTTTTAGGACATAAAATAAAACACATCCATTACCCTGCAGGGAGCCCCACACATGTATAGAAGCATGTAGAAGAGTGTCGTCTGCTCATGTTTGTCTGGGGCTCTGTATGGGTGAAATTATAAAATTGTTAAAGAATACAAGAAAAAATTGTAAAAAATTGTTAAGCCAATGCATTCTCTTATATATGCGAGGCGACCTATACTCGACTCGCATATATAAGAGACTGCATTGGCACAGGGTAAAAAAAATCCCGTCTTATATGAACGTTTTCTTAACATTTGATTACTAATTGAACGCTTTGTGAAGATTTATACGCATTCAAGTTCAGTATAGGACATTACACGAACATCCCAAGATTTTTGAAAACACTATGTTTTATTAAAATTATAAATATAATTTGATCTATCTCTTATAAAACAGTTTAAATACTTCATATTAAAGTCAAAATGAACATAAATAGTCCAATGAATAAAACAGATTGTACATATTTTTCACAAAATGAGGAAAAAGTTCTAAGTTGAGTTCATAAACCAGAGTATTAAAATGCTGTTGCCAATAGTTGATTTTATTTGTCTGATATAAAGGGTATGTATTTCTTTTCTTTCTTTTTTTGTGCTAAGATTTATTGGATGTGGTGACAAATTCAACTGCCGAATATGGTCAGATAAGACTGTCAGGTCTCACTTTCATTTACATGACTGTTCTACAGTACACCCCATAAAGAGCATGCATATTAAAGGCCCACTCAATGTTCGTACCCCTAGATCACATTGTATAAAATATATGCCATATTATATTCTACTAGCAGGTGACCCGACTTCGTCCGGGCTTTGACCTTGAATTGACCATTTTTAAGGTCAAGGTCAGGTCGGGGTCACGATTTGACCTGTCGAAACACTCCCCCGACAAAAGTATCCCTAGGTATCAAATTTCGTCGAAATCCGTAAATTTTTTAATTTAATTTGAGTCAATTCTGCCTTTTTAATCAAGAGAAATTATGGTACCCGTCCTATGATGGTACCCGTCCCTAAAAGAGGTACGTTTGTGGATACCCGTTTCAAGGTGAAGATCACCTCGGGCGGAAAAACTGACCCGATGAAAATCTCCCCCGTTCCTTGGAACCCCTAAGTACGAAGACACTACACGCATACGCTCTTTATCAACGACACTGCGGATACGAACGCTCTTTAACTATCAACGCGATTAACCCCACAGTGCCAAGGACGGTAATTTTGGTGACTGGGAATGGAGAAGGAGTGCTCTTGACTTTCTCAGAAGCGGTGCGATGTCACTTCATGTGGGATTTTACCCTTAGATATGAAGTTTGGGCTCAATCCGTCCGGCAGTTTTCCCGGCCATAGCTAACAAACAAACAGACAGACAGCAGTCCCAAAATATATATTAGACTAGCCGATGAGCCCGACGTTGTCCCGGCAATCAAAAACCAAATTTCAAGTCGATAGCTCTACCCAGCCCGACGTTGTCCGGGCTATTCAAAAACCAAATTTCAAGTCTATAGCTCTACCCGTTTCCGAGATCTGGTCTGCGCATGCGCGAAGCTGGCGTCATACGGGCTCGGCGACCCGATAAAATTCGTATCCGGGGCAAGATACATTCACATACCAAATTTCAAGTCGATAGCTCCACCCGTTTCCGAGATCTCGTCTGCGCATGCGCTGCACGAGCGTCGCACGGGCTCGCCAATACGACAACGACGACCGCCTGGTAAAATTACATACACGTACCAAGTTTCGTCCCGATCGGTCGAGAATCGTAGATTTGTATCAATGACATACATACAGACAAACATACAGACAAACAGAGGTCTTCAAAATATATATGAGACTAGCCGATGAGCCCGACGTTGTCCGGACTATTCAAAAACCAAATTTCAAGTCGATAGCTCTACCCAGCCCGACGTTGTCCGGGCTATTCACATACCAAATTTCAAGTCGATAGCTCCACCCGTTTCCGAGATCTCGTCTGCGCATGCGCGAAGCTGGCGTCGCACGGGCTCGGCGACCCGATAAAATTCGTATCCGGGGTAAGATACATTCACATACCAAATTTCAAGTCGATAGCTCCGCCCGTTTCCGAGATATCGTCTGCGCATGCGCGAAGCGGGCGCCACACGGGCTCGCCAATACGACTACGTCCACCGCCTGGTCAAACTACACACACGTACCAAGTTTGGTCCCGATCGGTCGAGAATCGTAGATTTGTATAAATGACAAACATACAGACAAACATACATACAAACATACAGACAGAGGTCTTCAAAATATATATGAGATTTGAAAGAGGAAGCTCCAATATATTATAAAATCAACTTATTCGGTGTAATAAACTATGAACATGTTGTTTTTTGTTGAGGTACCAATGTGTGTTCTGTGCTTAAGTTTCATCTGGACTGTTTTGCAAAGTCTTTTATTTTCAATGGAAGGGGAATAACTCTATATCTATAGTTTGAATTATGTTGCGAAATTGGGGGGGATATTTCTTTGATTTCAGCTATTTTCTATTACTCTTTGGCCTTCTGAGACACAGACGTCCCAAAATGGTGATGAATTATTGTATTTTAATCATATTTTATGTCATAGATTGTTATTAAAACTATATCAATGACTAAAAAAAATTTATCGTCGACTCCAACATTAAATGGGCCTTTAAATAAATAACGCGTGTTTTCGATTATTTATCCATGTGAAACTATATGGCAAAAATTTAGCACATGGTCGGCTTTGAAACAGGAACTTGATATTGCGCAATATTGTGAAATTTATTGGTGCGTTTTCATTAGATCTAGACGCTTATGCACATGTTTGGGCTGAAATATGCTGGAAAAAATAATTCATACCTGAGTTTTGACAAATGTTTTTCTTGTCACCACATCCAATAGAACTTAATTAACCATTTCATGATGGGAGCTATGTTGGTGCAGCATTAAAAACCATGCGAGTCTCCCATAGGGAGCCTCGAATATATAAGAGAATGCACTGGTTTTAATTCAAGGTCAACATAAATATTGTTACGCCAGTGTATTCTCTTATATATGTGAGGCTCCCTATGGGAGACTCGCATATATAAGAGAATGCATTGGCACAAGGTTTTTGCCAAATTTCAGGAAGCTCCAGTCATGGAAGGGTTAAGTAACTAATATCAAGTATCCAATATACATGTAAAGTAACTAATATCAAGTATCCAATATACATGTACATACAGAATCACAAGAACTACAAGCTACAGTAATGCCCTAAATAATTGACTCCTTAAACCAGAGCAGAATTATGGGTAATTTTTCAGGATTTAGTTGATGGCTTGTTGCCATCATCGGAAAGCTCTCACCACTGTAACAGCTAATAGAATTGTCTTTACAATCAGTTGATAAAGTTATCCAGATTTGTTTACCAATTTTTATTAATTTAATTAAATTTCAGCAATATCCCATATCGTCATGTAGATGTGCATGAAATTGAGATATGGTAAATATGTCATACCCACCATATGTTTTATTTAAAAAACATACTATTTGTACATATATTAAACTGATATATTTGCCATATATGTCCAAAGTACAAATGGAAATAGGATACAGTTTTTAATAAGTTATTTTTTCTTACCAAAGCTATGATAAAAAATAATATTTGTAGATGAAGGTGTTTCATTCAGCCCTTCGATGGCGGGTTACTTGCTTACAAGATAACATTTTGAGGAATGTTGATTTATAACGATTTCTCAGTGGATTAAAAGTGATAAGGTCACACCTGTGAAATACGTCCCCAGTCAGCTCACATTATCAGCTTTTAAGGGATTCTTTTGTCACATATTATCTTTAGAATTAACACCTTTTAGTGGTGAAAAGTCTGTAATAAACAGATTAAATCAATTGGTTTCACTTGAAGTTAGTTGAGGTTGAGGTTTTACCAGGCTCTCGTGAATTATTTTACGTAATCGAAACCAATTGATTACTGCCTATGTAATGTGTGGCAGGATATTGTGTCTGAACTATAATCTGTTAACTCTTTCAGTGCCAGGGGCCAATCTCATCGGCCCTAATGTACGGTCTGTAGAGTGCCAGGGCAGATAAAATCTGGCACTGAAAGGGTTAAAGAATATAAGAAAAAATTATTGAAATTGTAAAAAATTGTAAAACAATAATAACAAATGATGAAAATTTGTTAGGCCAATGCATTCTCTTATATATGCGAGGCGACCTATGGTCGACTCGCATATATAAGAGAATTTATTGGCACAGGGTATATGGGTTGATACAAAAATCGGACTTGGCACTGAAAGGGTTAATCAACTCCACATGCCACAAAATGTAATTTGTTACACATAAATAGCAGCTTAATTTAATATCCACAAGCCTGCAAATAGTTTGTCTGTCATTTTCAGTACAGAATGAGGTCCCCCAGAGGGTGAGCTTGGTGATGCTAGCCCACAGTGCGGGATAGCATCACTAATTCACCATCTGGGGACCTCATTCTGCTTAGGTCTCATCTTCTGGGAAGTATCAATAGTCTCATATTAACATTGCTTTTAGTTACTTTTTCCTTCTGGGAAGTTTTTATATCCTCTAATTAGCAGAAGATAAAATCCATAATCGAGGTGACTAATGTCCCCGAGAGCTTTCCGATGAATGGCAACAAGCCATATTTCCGACTAAATCCTGAAAAGTTACCAATAATGCTGCTGTGGTTAAGAAGTTGATTTCTTAGAGCATTACTTTAGTTAATGGGTGGTTGATGGGTGACATTTCAAGTTTATCAATCTAAACCTCACAATACACCCTGTCACTAACTTCTGGCCATATTGGATCCACCAGGTCCAGTTCTGTGGTTTTAGTGCTACAGGTCAAAGTTTTGGAGTAGCATTCCATTTTGGGAAGTCATGAATAAATCAAAAGCTCCATATATGGAATTGTTACTCCCAAAACTTTGACCAGTAGCATTAAAACCACAGAACCGAGGCTGGTAGAATCTATGAAACCACGGAACGGAGCTAGATGAATCCAATACTGCCACGACCCAGTGATCTCACTTATTAAGTTCTACACACAGCCATATAATGCTTTTATCTCAAGATCCCTCAAATATATGCAGGAAAATAGCAGTACGATTATTTTGAGAACCATTTTTTTTTTATATTCGAAACATTCCAAACTGTTTAATATGACTCTGAATTTGCTTTGTTATGTATTTTTTTTCTTCTTTTATCCCGGTGAAAAACAAATGGGACGAGCTGAACATTGTACAAAACAGATGTGTTATCATGTTGATCTATATTTTATTCATGATGACCTTTGCTTGTTGATGGTCATTTTATTTCGAAAGGGAATAATGTTGTACAAAATAACAGGTTTGACAAACTCACATATAGCTGAGTTACAGTAATGCCCTAATTAATCGACTTCTTAACCACAGCAGAATTATGGGTAACTTTTCAGGATTTAGTCGGAAATATGACTTGTTGCCATACATTGGAAAGCTCTCGATGAGAGCTTCCAACGAATGGCAATAAGCCATATTTCCGTCTAAATCCTGAAATGTTACCCATAATTCTGCTGTGGTTAAGAAGTTGATTAATCAGGGAATTACTGTATGACTACGTTTAGGCATAAATTCATGTAGGGCCAAAAAATTTGTTTTGCAAAAATGATGATTATAATGATTATTGAACATAATTGTGCCAATAGAAGGATCATACTGTCTTCAATATCCTCAATAATTCGTCATGATATCCAAGATAATATATTCATAATTTAAATATCTGACCCAAGTACATAAGTTGATAGGGTTTTGAATGCCATGAACACAATAAATATGAGATTCCCAAACAGATTAAAGATGGTCGATCTCTTCCTAACCAGTAATAGATATGAATTTGAGGACACCGGTCTGGAACAGCTATCAATTTTATATAAATTCCAGGATATAATATAATAGATATGAATTTGAGGACACTGGTCCGGAACAGCTATCAATTTTATATAAATTCCAGGATATAATATAATAGATATGAATTTGAGGAACCGGTCCGGAACAGCTATCAATTTTATATAAATTCCATGAAAAAATATAATAGATATTAATTTGAGGACACCGGTCCGGAATAGCTATCAATTTTATATAAATTCCAGGATATAATATAATAGATATGAATTTGAGGACACCGGTCCGGAACAGCTATCAGTTTTATATAAATTCCAGGATATAATATAATAGATATGAATTTGAGGACACCGGTCCGGAACAGCTATCAGTTTTATATAAATTCCAGGATATAATATAATAGATATGAATTTGAGGACACCGGTCCGGAATAGCTATCAATTTTATATAAATTCCAGGATATAATGTAATAGATATGAATTTGAGGACACCGGTCCTGAACAGCTATCAATTTTATTTAGAATTTCTTACGACATTCACTGGGACAGTTTTAGGGGCGATTTTTACAACAGAAATTCTCGCAAAACATTCTGAGCATTCATAGATTGTATGTATCAAGAGAGAGAACTCTATCTTGTTATCAGACTCAATCGTGGAAAATTGCAGATCAGCAAAGAGATTTACTGTGAATTATTATTGAAATAAACCACTTTTAATATTATACGTTTATAGACAAATAATACACCCCATCTTCAGTTTAATCTGTATTTCATTCACACAATAGCTATTTGTAATTAAGCTTGAATTGGGATTTATAGAAACTATTTTTGTCATTTGGCCCGGAAGAAATAGGCCATCTTTAAAGAAGACTGACCATCAACAATTGTTTTTTTTAATATAATATATGATGATCTTTCCAATTTATAACTAACAGTTTTAAAATGTTTTGTACAAAATAAATATATTTTATTAAATATTTTATTAACAACATATAATCATTGTTCATTTGTTGTCCTGAATAATGAACCATCACAAATTACTTGATGTTCATGTAATTTCAGGAAAGAATGTTTCTTTTTTGGTAGCGTGTTGGCGAGTTTCTGTGCCAGTGAATTCTCTTATATATACGCGAGTCTCCCAAAGGAGCCTCACAATACTCCCACGTACAAGAGAATACATAACTATTTACCTTGACCTCGGCACCTCGCAAGCCAGTACATTCTCATATATGTGAGACTCCCTATGGAAGACTCCCATATATAAGATACATAACTATTTACCTTGACCTCGCAAGCCAGTACATTCTCATATATGTGAGACTCCCTATGGAAGACTCCCATATATAAGATACATAACTATTTACCTTGACCTCGCAAGCCAGTACATTCTCATATATATGAGACTCCCTATGGAAGACTCGCATATATAAGATACATAACTATTCACCTTGACCTCGCAAGCCAGTACATTCTCATATATGTGAGACTCCCTATGGAAGACTCCCATATATAAGATACATAACTATTTACCTTGACCTCGGCACCTCGCAAGCCAGTACATTCTCATATATATGAGACTCCCTATGGAAGACTCCCATATATAAGATACATAACTATTCACCTTGACCTCGCAAGCCAGTACATTCTCATATATGTGAGACTCCCTATGGAAGACTCCCATATATAAGATACATAACTATTTACCTTGACCTCGCAAGCCAGTACATTCTCATATATGTGAGACTCCCTATGGAAGACTCCCATATATAAGATACATAACTATTTACCTTGATCTCGCAAGCCAGTACATTCTCATATATGTGAGACTCCCTATGGAAGACTCCCATATATAAGATACATAACTATTTACCTTGACCTCGCAAGCCAGTACATTCTCATATATGTGAGACTCCCTATGGAAGACTCCCATATATAAGATGCATAACTATTCACCTTGACCTCGCAAGCCAGTACATTCTCATATATATGAGACTCCATATTGAAGACTCCCATATATAAGATACATAACTATTTACCTTGACCTCGGCACCTCGCAAGCCAGTACATTCTCATATATGTGAGACTCCCTATGGAAGACTCCCATATATAAGATGCATAACTATTCACCTTGACCTCGCGAGCCAGTACATTATCATATATGTGAGACTCCCTATGGAAGACTCGCATATATAAGATACATAACTATTCACCTCGAGCTCGGCACCTCGCAAGCCAGTGCATTCTCATATATGTGAGACTCCATATGGAAGACTCACATATATAAGATAATGCACTGGCATAGTATCTTTAGTGCTGCATCAGTGCAACCATCACAAAAGGGTTAAACTTTCCTTTCATGAACAGACCATTTAGCTAACTCTGCCACACCAACTATGTGCGTTGTCATGTTGTTAATACCCCCTGGTATGAACAGGGAGGACTTTTAGTTGCCCCCCTTTCTGTTATATCTTTGCTCCCTGTTCTTTCCATACGGCTGTTACCTATTTCCTAGAGACCAGTGCCTATGACATAATATTGTTCTATGACAAGATAGACACCCGAACATCTAAACAGGAACGCTGGATCAGGGAACCATCACGTACCCATATTTATCATCCAACATAGACCAGTTTTGTAAAACCAGGGTCCATATTGTTTAAACAATTAATCCTAATAAACGTAATTAGTTTATTTTGTCACTTCACCCCATCAACCACAAGTTGATCATAACAAAATCAACTCACAGCAATCTTACCAGGTATATATGTGACTCGCCATATCAAATCCAGTCGGATGTCGGGATTTTTTTTACCCTGTGCCAATGCATTCTCTTATATATGCGAGTCGACCATAGGTCGCCTCGCATATATAAGAGAATGCATTGGCCTAACAATTTTTTATCATGTTTTTTAAATAAATGTTTCTTACAATTTTTAGGACATAAAATAAAAAAAACATCCATTACCCTGCAGGGAGCCCCACACATATATAGAAGAGTGTCGTCTGCTCATGTTTGTCTGGGGCTCTGTATGGGTGAAATTATAAAATTGTTAAAGAATACAAGAACAAATTATTAAAATTGTAAAAAATTGTTAGGCCAATGCATTCCCTTATATATGCGAGGCGACCTATGGTCGACTCGCATATATAAGAGAATGCATTGGCACAGGGTAAAAAAAATCCCGACTTCCGACTGGATTTGATATGGCGGGTCACATATGTCAATGTACGTGCACCGACCTTTAGCCTGGAATATTTACATTTTTGCAAGCATGGCAACATCAAAGATTTTACCATGATTTATCGCTTTGTATAATGGTTAATGGTATTGAGATACGTTGCCCGCTTGTTAATATAATTGTATGTTCAGTCAAATTTTCCATAATGGTTGTAGATCATTAACACAGCCCTCATATTTTCCTTTTGGTTTGGTACTCGGGTATCGTAATATTTTTCGCTCAGTTTTAAATTCATGCACCGATGGGTGTGTGAAAAATGGTACTGCATGAATTAAAATAAGAGTAAGGTGTTCAAACAAATCCATATAATAGATTATATGGCTAGATGCAATCAAATGTTTTCTTCACCATATATTAATCAATTTTACAATCAATTTTACAATATTGAGGAAAATGTTTTAGGATGGGTTCGTAAACCGGGCTATTAAATTTCTGTTGCCTTACTGTTGATTTCTCTCAAATAAAAGATAAACTAGTCAATTATGAAAACACTTAAATTATCATTGATTTCTAGACTAAGTGGATTGTTCCGTTCAGTTATAAAAGTATACATTGGAATGGTCTATTGTTCAATTGGAGGGGTGTTCAGTACTATAAAATCAGACACCAGACAGAAAAGCAGATAGTACACTTTGAAGAGCAGAATTATTCATTATTACGATGCTTAAGGAGAATGAGGTACCCAGAGGGTGAATTTGGTGATGCTAGTCCACTGTGTGGGATAGCATCACTACTAAATTCACCCTCTGGGGACCTGAGACACCTGTCCAGAAAAGCTTCTATCAATTAATTCTGCAAATGACACACTATTTGAAGGCTTGATGGCTACAAGAAACACAATTTAACGTGAAATTGAGATTCATTTGTCCATAAAATCGCCCCTAAAACCATGCAAGGTTGCCTTTTAACTTGTGCCTTGTGGTTGATATAAGATACGTATGAAATTGTTATTGAAGCGAGCAGGTGGTTAGACATTATGGTCTCACACACTTCACAGTTTAATGATTGTTGCATAATTATGATTTCCACGAAGTAGCCTGGTCATTTATGTTATGGGTGTGCATCAGACCTGTCAAGTTTTGAAAAAGTCAATCCGGGAGATTTTTGCGGTAGGTATCAGGGGGCCCGATATTTTTTTACGAGATGTGAGGTGGGGGGTGGTTGAGTACCCCGCGGCCGGAAACAGTTTTTGACCACTTTTTTTTCATTGACATATTTTCAACTGTTTGAAACATATTTGATTATATGTTGTGGCTTGTTGCAATATGAGAAGCACTAATACATTCAATATTGTTATAATTACCCCCATAAGTTGATATAAAATGGAAAAAGAGTGAATATTGTGGGAGTGGGTCCCAAAATTTTCATTGATTTTTTTTGCGAGCAAATTTTTTTTATTGTGTCTGTTTCAGCTTGCTTGGCAGTTTTTATATTGAAAATTGTCTAGTTCACGGTGTAGTTTCAATAAAAAAAATACTTCAGATAGCTCTAGGGTAGGGTGAACTTAATGCAGTCTGACAATATCAGCTAACAACTCATGACAGAATATTACAATAATTCTTATACTTCATGACAGTCTCTTTACTCATACAGTTAGTTGATGCATGAGTGTAATGTATGAAATAAGTATTTGTATCAGTGTTTGTATACTAAAATTGATTTTTAAATATACTTTTGTCAAATAATTATTTTAATTGTCAAATTATTTGTTTCAGTGTTGTTGACAACCGTCAATAAGTACATAAGTAGACATGAAATAAAGTTTTAATAACATTTATTGAAAGAAACAAAAATATAACCTTCCTTGGATAGTCTTCTGAAAAGTATAAAAATATTATTTAAATAGATGTGAAGAGGGGCCAGGACACATTACAGTTTTGTTCACATTGTAATTATTATATCCCATAATTACCTGCATATACTAGATGTAAATGATACTTAATGTCTAATTCAGGCTAATTTGAAAATTATATAAGAAGAAAAATTAATTTACTTAATTATTGTATATTTATAAGATGATGTGCATGCAAGGTGGTCTAGTTTGAAGGCACACATAAAGGTCATGTGCAGAATGTGTGTGAATTTCTTATTGCACATGAACTCCATCCAGTACATGACCAAATTCAGCTCTGATTGTCCAAATGAATCTCAGTAATATATTTGAGAGTAATAAGTGACAGTACTACAGGTATTGGAAAACTATTTTGACCATCCGCGTTCAAACTCAAAGGGTTAAACATTATTTTAGGCCTAATCCTAAGTCGTAATGTGAGGTTGGGTCGGTGGTCATGCAGGCATACATAAAAGCTAATTCGTACACTGGTTCATATGCACATTTTCCTTTTTGGTATTACTATCGGCTCTAGGCCTACTAGTTGATGCTGCTTGATGTCTGAAAAAAAGAGATAAATTTAATTTTGTGTAATTTTTTATTCTATTATAGGCCCTGACACTGGACCTAGTTATTTTTTGTTGTCATTCCAGGAGATTCAACATATTTTTCATCTACTCACACAGATGAATAGGCTGGGTTATAAATTTACCAATATAATCACATCATATTCTACCTTTGTTGATTGCTTGGAGTTCAATTTAGTTGAGATTATCGCTGATTACTGCTGATTATTATCTGCCAAGAAAATATTTGTCTTGCACATGTTTGTAAACAGGAAGTAACATTTAATTTGGTCTTTCAAAGAAGGGACCAATATAGAGCGGTTGGTCGTTTTTACAGAGGGGTTTTGGGGTGGGTGTCTAAAATTTATGAAAAAAAAATGCAAGAAAGGGTGGTGGGTGTAAAAAAAATGGCAATGTAAAAAACAAAAACCCACGTCTCGCAACTTGTTTACGCCCCCCTGTAGGTATGCCCTCAAATACGTTTGCTGGCCTGGGTACTAGGCTAACTGATCCATAAAACAACGATAATCAAAGACTTCGGACTATTGAGCTTTCGGAATATCGGACTTCGACAGTTGGAGTAGTGGGCTTATTCGTCGTCGGAATAAAGGTACGTAACCGTTTTGATATGTAAACACTGAAAATATTGATCATCTCGTCAGTCAAATCTTGTTTGCATTTTGAGTAAGCTAAGGCCTAAACAAAAAATACATTTGTTTCCGCTAATGAGCTGAAAAAAATTAGGGTAGGTAGGCTTAACTTTTTTTTTTTTGTTAACTTTTTTTTTTCAGTATCTTTAAAAATAACTGTATAATACTTGTCAACAACCCAAACTATGCACTTCTTAGCCTCAATCAGGTTAACCCAAATGACAGAGGAACTAGAAACTCCAATTCAATATTATATATGCTTCAATATTTACATATATACTAATATAGTCTTTGATAATCCTAATATTTCCCATATGGTCTGGCGACAACTGGAGTCAGTCCAGCACCACTGAACTGTCACATATTGGAGTGACCGTCTTGTGCCGATCTCTTAATGATGGCTTCACAACCCCACCTTCTCCTCCGCATTCAGTGAAGGATCTAGGTATTTTTTGGGGAAACCTGTTTTTGGGCAATGATATGCCAAAGGCATAACCCGAAGGCCTGAGCGGAGGAAGGTTTGGGAGGGGTGACCCCCTGCATTTAGAGCTAATCTAGGGCACTTTGAGTCAGTATTTTGAATTTTACTGAGAGGTCAATTTGATCAAGTTTCTCAAGCATAACTTTGGAAATTTTTTATATATGTATGGATTGGAAATGCTTATAAGTTATTGTCAGATATCTTTTGGTTCAATGGATTATGCTTATCCTGCTTGAAATGAGAGTTACCATTATCACTCTAATTCATATACTAGGCTATTTTATAAAATTCAAGTCAGACACATACATAATATACTACATGTAGTACAGAAACAATGTCTATTAAGTTAGTAATTACTATTTATAGTACTAATCTCTATGTTAATTTTTCATTTGGTATTATGAGATCCCACCTGATAACCAGGTTGATTCGATCAAATTGTTAATGTTCCTGTACTGTATTTGATTGAAATACTGAAGGCTGAATCATAACAAACCTGAACTGAATCTATTTGAAGTTTTCACAGATGAAAGCTAGATAAAGCCAAACCTACTTTACAGTATGATTCCAACTGTTAAACTTAAATCTTTTTGTAAACTTAAAATTTCTTATGTCAATATATATAAATGTTTTGCATGTAAATAATTTTTTTTTTTTTTTTGTTTTTTTTTGGTCCAATTTTTTTTTTTTTGCAATGGCAATAAAAAGTTTAGGGTCGGGGGTTTAAAATAGGGTCGGTCGGGTTAGCGGGAACAAACGTCTTTTTTTAGGCCTAAGTGTGATGAAAACAGACTCTATGAACACCTCTGGTGCGATGAAAATAACACCAGTCATTATAGACATTTGTAGTCCACGTTTCCTTCTTCGTAAATCACATATGTACAATGGAATCGGTTGGGATAATATGTTGCCACAAGTATACGTCGAAGTTCCGTGTATATATCGTTCTATAGCAGGATTTACGTCTAGATTCAGTGGCTGGTTATTACCAGCTTATATACGGACCTACCATATAATCGTATGGTCATGCACATGTACGGGTACAATCTAGGAAGAAGTGCATTGTGCTGTTCCAATGTTTCATGTTCAGAAAGGGCTAGTTTCCTTTTTAGCCGGGGTGGTTGTGTCGTAGATAACACGAGACGGGTTCACAGTGGTGCAAGATTGGCGGAGAAAACGATGGAGAAAACGGTGTAGATGATCCAATATGGCGGAGGATGTTTTGATGAGTATGGTGGTTGTAAATCGTGGTATTAGTGGTATATTTCGGACAGTATAGTACAGCACATTTCTGCAACTTTACTGGTTATAAATTGGCTGTTAGGGGGATGCAAAATAATTTACGGTTTTCTTCACTGTTAATGTTAAAAACAGGTTCGAATCCAACATTCATGAAATTGCTCAAATTTGAGGTGGAATTAAATTGTTATTTTACCGTATTATTTGGTCAAGATGTTGTTAATGGGCATGAAACGTCACCGGAATGTATGTTTGATGTTTCTAGATACACAGGAGTAAGTTACTTCGCATGGTCACCTTCAAAATCGGCTGAATTTACATAAATACAAACAACCATTTTCGACGGTGCAGATGAATGTTTATGACGCGCAGAATGTTGCCTGGTTACTGCGAATAACAATTAGTAATGATGGTGCAGATGAAATACACGATGATGGTGTAGATGATATTTAGACATGGTGGTGTTCGAGAAAATTGTGATATACTAATACAAATGGCCATAATCGAAAGCTGTCATCTTCATCCAGTTCTCAATGCATAGCAGATGTGCTAGATGTATCTGCGATCCGGCTATTATAAGTTATGTACATGGATGTCGTGTCTTAGAATTCTACACCCAGTAGCTATTCCCGCCTGTCTAATATAAAAGACGTGGTGTCACTTGCCTAATTTCGAGAACACGAAAAATCCCCTTTCTTCCATATTCTGGTGAATACATTGAGAGAGAAATTTGTTCATTGGAGTGGATACCAGTGTATCATGTTTCCGAAAACCATACAACCCATAATGTTTGTTTGACGACTGCTACGTTAGTATTGGAATAGGTTCGAAATTGAAATAGTTGAAAAAGCAGAAATCTAAATTATATAATTGCCTCATAAAAAGTTATATTTGACCCCGCCATTGAGATAATCTACAGGGGAATGCGTCACAGCAGACGTGGCGACAGGAAGGGGGGGGGGGGTGGTGGGGGGGGGGGGTGTCTCACCCCCAACTTTGGTCAAAATTTTCAACAGTTGGAAATTTCATACCTGCCATTACATTAGTTGGAAATTTCACACCAACATATGTTGAACATGTTTTTGTAGTTTGATTTTCAAACAATTTCTTGCGGGGAATTAATTGTTTTTGGACCAATATTTGCAAATTTTCTTATTTTTGGTAAAACATTTGGACTGAAATAGTCATCAGTTGGAAATTTTCCAACCTCAGGGGGGTGTCAGGTTGGACATTTCCAACAGTTGGAAAGCTTGTGTCCTGGTCACTCCACCATGGTCAGTCAAAAACTGCTAGTTAATTTAAGAAAACAATATCATACATTTGGTCAACATTGTCATTGGAATTGTCATCAGTTGTAAATTTTCCAACCTAAGTGGAGTGTTAGGTTGGAAATTTCCAACTCTATGAGGGCTTGAGGCTAGTCTAGATGCTAGGATTTTGCGATTTTCTTGTTCAGATTACAAAATTTTCCCACACCGGGCTGAACCATGGTCGGCCCGGTGTGTCATTCTGTCTCCGCTGTGGCCAATACCAAAATGCTAATAAGTTTAACAATATTTTACTATATTTGGTCAAATTTGTGGACTGAAATGGTCATCAGTTGGAGAATTTTCCAACCTGAGGGGGAGTATGAGGTTTGAAATTCCCAACACTATAGGACAGCTTCAGTTGAGGCCAGTCTAGATGCTAGAATTTGCGATTTTCTTGTTTCAACTTTCAAAATGGTAAGCCTGGTGTGTCGTGGTCTGTTGCCCGTAGCCATATGCTTTTGTATGGAGTTAAATATGTAACATATCTGAATGTTCTCATAGAGAACCATGGATTATGGAGATGTGGGATATTAGGCCTAAGAGCACTGAGATTAGAAGGGGGTGCAAATGGAATTATGCAAAACTTATGTTCGGTCTGATTCTGATTCAAAGGGGGGGGGGTGCAGTTGGAATTTCCCAAGGTGGACAACCCCCGAATGGAAACCCTCTAGCCACGTCCCTGAATGCGTGGTACCTATAGGTAGATATATTTCATGAAAAATGACCGGTGACGCTCGATTAGATATGCATAAAAAACAACTCCAAACACCACAAGGATGTGTGTCTTAATGTAAATATAAACTCCGCATTAAGATATTTTGGTCCCAAATTATAATGTTCCATGATAATGTATGTTTGGTGAATCAACCGAAGCTCTTGTCGATTGTCACAAAGTCATGAGGTGACACTCCACAGTTTCGAATGATCAATAGGGGTGATTTTATAGATATAAAGTGCTAGTGGTTTCTGGCACCATTCATGTGGTATGTATATTGAGACAAGGTGGGATATGAATTTGTGTAATTTTAGAAGGTGTTCTAGACTGATGAAAAAATTAAGGGCAAGTGACCTTGACCCCACCCATAGATAGCAGTAGCGTTTTCTGCGAAACAGTGGCTCTAGATATTGGGTCAATTTTTTAGCACCCAAAATTTGTCATCTGCATTAAAAATTGATTTTGTGGAAAATTTAACGGCGAAAGTTTGAATTATTTTCACATTGATGTTGGAAGCCAGAGGCCTTTAAATCAACATAGGTGACTATGCTTGAAAAAATCTGGTATTCGTGCCTCTTGGGTATGAAAATGCAATATTTTGGTCATTTTTTGAATAAAAATCACATTTTTGATCAAAAGATCAAGGGCCATAACTCTTGATAGCCCATATATTATGGAAATTATGTATCAAATTCTGAATGCCTAATCTGTACTAATTTCAGGCATATATATTGTCTATATGGTTTGGGATTATAATCCAGATAAATTTCAATGAATCTATGGGCCCCATATTTCTGGGCCCATACCTGTTGAAACTGTGGAGTGTCACCTGACATTCTTCGTAAACATGATGCCATAGCTACAATTCATTCGGCAAACCTCGTCAGATTCCGTCACCCTTGGCCCACAAAGGTCACAGGTCGAGGAGTTCAGAATGAGTAACGCTATGATGTTATATTCCACGATTCCACCAGAAACATGGCGCCGGGCTCCAGTCGGATTACACAGCGTCATGACGTAAGTGAACATTCCCTTTGTTTACGTTCCCTGGTTATGCTCTTGGATAAGTATTACAATTTAAAGAGACACTACAACTTTTATCTTCTTAAATATAATCTTTACTAGGGGGTTGCCCGTCACAAAATGACGGGTATATAAATGTACTTTGTTATTTTCTAGTGTCCGCGTTCATGGACACATGGCATGGTCATGCTTCTCCTTTTTGTTACTGGATGCGCGTTGGAACACTTTATTTCACTAAAACTGTATTTCTACACACCCAGTCCACATATGCGCATGCACATATTGAACGAAACAAAATCAGTATATTATTTAAATACTATGCACCAAGTTCAACTGAAACATACTCAATTCAGGAGCCTTCATTCGGGAGCTTGCTGCACATTTTGAACGGACCCCCCCCCCCCCCTTGGAACCTGTATTCAGCATGCCGCCTAATAATCACCTGGACTGCGCGGCCCGTTTGTATGAACACTTTATTTCAATAAAACTGTATTTTTACCCCCACCCCATCTCCCCAACCCATGTATATGCATGCACATATGGAACGCAACAATAAAAATATTTTACTTTATCTATACTAACTGAAACAGGCTCAATTCGGAATCTTTATTTAGAGGGGATGGGCCTACAGCCCCTTCCTGCGCTTCGCGCACATTATATGATCGTAAACTACGTGAGGTTCGCGCACATATAGGGAGCTTGCAGCACATTTTAAACGGACCTCCTTTGGATCCTGTATTCAGCATGCAGCATATTGATCACACGCCCTGCACTGCGTGGCCCATTTGTATGAACACTTTATTTCAATAAAACTGTATCCCCCCCACCATCATCTCCCCAACCCACGTATATGCATGCACATATATGGAACGCAACAATCAAGATATTTTACTTAATCTATACTAACTGAAACAGGCTCAATTCGGAACCTTCATTTAGCGGGGAATGGGCCTGCAGCCCCTTTGTGAGCTTCGCGCACATAAACTGCGTGCGCTTCGTGCATTGTGATCTTTTAAACATTTATTATTTTATCAGATTTGCACTCAACCGAAAGATTAAAAGAGCATTAATTAGCGTCGGCAGTATTGTTTACACTGTAGGCCCTATTATTAGGCCTGCCCCGGGAATGTGTTTTTTCTAACTGAGTTCCGGCGAATTTACTGAGTTCACGGTACCCACTGGCGGGAGGTCAGACTGCGTCCATTCGCAATCTTCCGTGTATACCGGTACTCCTTCGATTCCACACTCAATGCACAACTTTCGTATCAAAGACCGCATTCTGTACTTATGTTCAAACCCAACTGGCAAATTAAAATACCATATTAGCACCCATTCCCAACGACGAACGTTCGAATCTTGACTCTGCACACCACTACACCCACACATTCCCAACGACGGTAGAACGTTCGAGTCTTGACTCTACACCCCATTATACATGCACTTCCGCGACAAAATCAACATTCGTTACCTAAATTCACACTGAACCTGAACTGACACATTAATTTAGCGCCTATTTCCAACAACGCTTTGGTAGAGCGTATGGAAGTTTCGCCTACAATAGCAAAGCAAGTGTTGGTTTGCGTTCGACGTCAATGACGTCATTTCGACAAACGTCATAAGAAATAGTGTCTACTTGAGTGCAAATACTGCATTTGGGGGCCCTGTTATATCTCTGGTTTGCTTTGACCAATCGGCGTGAAATTGGGCGAGTCATCTTTTAAGACACAATATAGGCCATGGTACAAATTTGGGCAACATTGCACGCATGGTTGAAAAGTTATAAGCGCGCCAAAAGCGTGACCGAGTTATACACACACACACACAGATACACAAACACACACACACAGACGACGGGTTTTATATATATAGACTAGGGGGTTGCCCGTCACAAAATGACGGGTATATAAATGTGCTTTGTTATTTTCTAGTGTCCGCTTTCATGGACACATGGAATGGTCATGCTTCTCTTTTTTTGTTACTGGATGCACATTGGAACACTTTATTTAACTAACTTTGTATTTCTACGTACCCAGTCTACATATGCGCATGCACATATTGAACGAAACAACATCAGTATATTATTTAAATACTACTATGCACCGACTGAAACATAGGGCCTAATCAATTCAGGAGCCTTCATTCGGGAGCTTGTTGCACATTTTGAACGGACACACTTTGGAACCTGTATTCCGCATGCCGCCTAATTACCACACGCCTGCACTGTGCGGTCCATTTGTATGAACACTTTTCAATAAAATTGTATGTTTTACCCCCACCCCATCTTCCCAACCCATGTATATGCATGCACATATGGAACGCAACAATCAAAATATTGTACTTTATCTATACTGAAACAGGCTCAATTCGGGAGATTTTATTTAGCGGGGAGGGGTCTATAGTCCCTTTCTGCGCATCGCGCACATTATATTATCTTAACCTGCGTAAGCTTCGTGCACATATATATAGGGAGCTTGCAGCACATTTTAAACGGACTCCCTTTGGAAGCTGTATTCAGCATGCAGCCTATAATGAACACACGCCCTGCACTGCACTGCATTTGTATGAACACTTTATTTCAATAAAACTATATTTCTGCCCCCACCATTATCTCCCCAGCCCACGTATATGCAGGCACATATGGAACGCAACAATCAAGATATTTTACTCTATCTATAGGGCCTACTAACTGAAGCAGGATCTATTCGGAACCTTTATTTAGCGGGGGGGGGGCTGCAGCCCCTTAGTGAGCTTCGCGCACATTATATATGAATTTAAACTGCGTGAGCTTCGCGCACATTGTGATCTTTTAAACATTTATTCTTTTATCAGATTTGCACTCAACCGAAAGATTAAAAGAACATATCATCGGCAGTATTGTTTACACTGCAGGCCTATTATTAGGCCTGTCCCGTGAATGTGATTTTTCTAACTGAGTTTGGCGAGTTCACGGTACCCACTGGCGGGAGGTCAGACTGCCCATTCGTCATCTTCCGTGTATACCGGTACTCCTTCGATACTCAATGCACAACTTTCGTATCAAAGACAGCATTATTTACTTATGTTCAAACCCAACTGGCGAATTAAAATACCATATTAGCACCCATGCCCAACGACGAATGTTCGACATTCATTATCTAAATTCACAATGTACCTGAACTGACACATTATGTTAGCGCTTATTTCCAACAACGCTTTGGTTGAGCCCATGGAAGTTTCGCCTACAATAGCAAAGCAAGTGTTGGTTTGCGTTCGACGTCAATGACGTCATTTCGACAAACGTCATAAGAAATAGAGTCTACTTGAGTGCAGATACTGCATTTGGGGACCATGTTAGATCTCAGGTTTGCTCGGACCAATCGGCGTGAAATTTGGTGAGTCACCTTTTATGACACACTATAGGCAGTGGTACAAATTTGGGCCACATTGGACGCATGGTTAAAAAGTTATAAACGCGCCAAAAGCGTGACCGAGTTATACACACACACACACACACACACACACACACACACACACACACACACACACACACAGATACACACACACACACACAGACGACGATCTTTATATATATATATACTTGTCAGGGACTCGTTTGGTCCGTGTTGGCCGATTCGGTGGTACATGTGCCTCGTGATCAACTTCATCTCGGAATCCATCATGATTCGTATCATTGTTTATATCGCATGCACTACTATTCGAAATATCTATGTCTTTATTGTTATTGTTATATGTAGTATGGAATGGTTTAACGTGTGTAATATTTCTCCTGTATTGAACATTGTCATCGGTCTGAACAACCACACTATTACACTGTCGCTCAACCACTTTCACAGGATCTGCATGGAAATTCGGAGTGAACTTGTTAGCCTTCTCACACCGCAAAAGTACATCATCTCCAACATTAACATCACTTTTGATAGCCTGTCTGCGAATGTCAGCATACATTTCCCCCTTCTCCTTCCTTTCAGCATCGCGATCGCGAACCTCGTAATTTTCTGTTGCAAACTCTGTTAACTCCGGAATTTGAGTGCGTATTTTTCTCCCATATAAGAGTTCAGCTGGGGATTTTCCTGTAGTTGAATGCGGTGTGCTGCGATATATAATCAGATATTTATTTAAATCGTCTTTCCAATTGCCACCTTGTGCATGCGAAATTCTGATGCGCTTCATCAGAGACTTATTTTGTAGTTCAATTTCTCCATTTGCCTGAGGCCACAGTGGAGTAGTCTTAAAGGGGTACTGTACGCCATTTTCAATAAATTTCCGGTGATAACAACGATCTAATATCGATAATATATAGAAACATAAGTAATTTGAGTCGAAGATGTATTCTGTAAACGCTCATGTTAATAGACTATCTTAAAATCAAAGTTAATAATTTGATATAAATTGAATTTATGACTGGAGCCATAACATGGCGTCAATTAAATTACGAATTTCCGTGTACAAAACGTAATCAAATTAATTGAGGGATACTGACTGGATTGGTAAACCGATCGCACACACGACCGTTTAAAACATTATGATGATACGGGGAGAAAACTCAAGCCACTCACTCACTAGTGACGATACAATAACTTAAATGAGTATATGGGACTAGTATGCATATAATATAACTTTTATTTGATACATTTGGTTGAAAACTGTACAAAAATTACTCGACAACGACAATTTGTAATTTTGCATTCCGTAAATTTGCCATCCGTAACACTACTTCGTACTCAACAGACTTTCAAATAATGGAAAAAGTGTTACCTTATTCTCCGACTCGGAGACTATAGAAACCAACAACAACATTTTGGGTACAGTACCCCTTTAACATGTCGAATTCGATTTTCATCAAGGAAATTCTCAAACTCCCTACTGGTGAAGTTGGTAGCATTATCTGTTCTAATTGATTCTGGTAACCCGTGAGTCACAAACACACTTTTGAGAATTGAAATGACTTTATCACTAGTCTAGTTAGATTCTTTGTTACTGCAATTTCAAAAAATCTGCTGTAATAATCTATTACTGTAGAGATGTACTCTCCTGTTGGGAGTGGCCCAAGAAAGTCACACGCGATATCCTTACAAGGATAGGTGGCAGTTGAGTCCTTGTCATTGGCTCTGGTTTTGAAGGCGCTGACACAAGTTGACATCCATGACAATTTTACAATAATTTTCCACATCAGCATCCATTCGTGGCTACCAGACTTTTGTCCTTAGTCGCTGTTTCATAGAAACTATCCCGGGGTGACCTTCATATGCATTTTCAAGCATTCTATCTCGCAATGTCACTGGGACAACAATTCTTGTTCCTCGTAAAACAATGTTTCCAATTGCACACAACTCATTGCGGACTGTGTGGTACTGTTTATAATGTATGTGTTGCCATTGGTTGTCCATTAAACATTGTCTTATGGCACTTAGTTCCTCACATTTCAATGAAAATGTTTCCATTTCATGAGTCATGATGGCTTTTGGTGTTACTTCCTGTGTTATAAATCTGATGTACTGTTCTGTTTTATTGCAGAAATCAGAACTCATCACCGGCTGAATTCCTGTCACCAGCCGTGAAAGTGAGTCCGCTATGTTCTCATGGCCAGAGATGTGCTTAACAACATAGTTATAGGGTTGTAGGCGTAACACCCATCGTTCAACGCGAGAACATATCTTTGATGTCGGAGAGAACATGAATTTCAGAGCCTTGTGGTCAGTCAGAATTTCAAATGTTTTCGATCCATACAGGTACATGTGAAAACGCTCACACGCCCAAACCACAGCTAATGCTTCTTTTTCTGTGGTAGAGTACCTCTTCTCAACATCTGTCAAAGCTCTGCTTGCAAAACATATTGGCCGGTCAACATCATTTTTCTCTTGAACAAGCACTGCAGCTAGTCTAACTTGTGATGCATCTGTTATTAGTTTCGTTTTAGCAAACTGATCATAATAACCCAACGTGGAAGCATTTGTCCTGAATTCCTTTAGTTTCGAGAAAGATTCAGCTTGCTCCTTTCCCCACGAAAATTCCACATTGTTTTTCGTCAATCTGCGCAATGGTTCTGAAACAGTAGATAGGTCAGGCATAAATCTCGAGCAAAAATTCACGAGGCCTAAGAAACTGCGTATCTCATTAATTTGCATTTTCTGGTTCGCGTGATTCAACTACAGCTTGAACTTTAGTACCTGCAACTCCGATACCATGCTTTGACAGAACATGTCCCATGAATTATATAGATGGCATATTGAACTGACATTTGTCTATGCTTAATGTTAGTCCCTGTTCACGTAATGCAGTGAGTAGTTTCTCCAGTCTGGCATCATGTAATTGTTTATTGGCTGTATGTATAACAATATCATCAAAGATGTTACATACACCCTCACAAGGTTCCAAAATCTGTTTCATGATTTTATTGTATTGTTCCGGCGCGGAATTTACTCCAAACATTAATCTGCGGTATCTATATATGCACCTTTATGAGTCATGAAAGTGGTGATATGTCGCGAATCCGGATGAAGTGAAATTTGATTATACGCAAGCCTAATGTCAACCCTGCTGAATACGGTGCTCCCATTTAATTCCTGGAGGATTTCGTCAACAGTGGGTATGGGAAATATCTCCCTCTTTATTGCAGCGTTGGCTCGACGTCGACGCAAAGACTTATATCCCCATTCGATTTTGGTGCAATTACTATTGGCGAAACCCATTCACTTGGCATATTTAGTGGTTCAATGATACCAAGTTCCTCCAATTCATCAAGTTTTTTTTTCAAGCTTTTCCCTCAAGTTATATGGAACTCGTCGCATTGGCTGCACAACTGGCTTCACAGTGTCATGAATAGTAAGTTTTAGTTCGAAGTCTTTCAATTTTCCCACACCGTCAAAACATTCAGGGTATTTCCCCACCAAATATGTTTTCATATCAGTCAAAGAACACAAAGTTTGAGGTTCATTGTTTATTTTCAAGATACCCAGCTCAGAAGCAGTTTGTCTCCCTAATAGAACTCTCCCATTTCTTCGATGACAAAGAACTCAGCAGAAATGATGCGATCACAGTAAGTTACATCAGCACGGAAAGACCCTGCAACAGTTAGCGGATTTTCACAGCCATATGGATATAATTTCTTCGTCGTTAAGCCGGATTCACACTTTATATTTTTCTGCTGACAGAGTTCCCACATTTTCCTGTCCATTATATTAACAGTAGTACCTGAATCAGCTAATACAGACAGTTTAACTCCTCCCACATCAATGTCAAAGTCAATAGCTGCATGTGTTCCCACATTAAAAATGTAACTGTTATTGCTCTGGAATCTGGACGACCCTCATCATGATCAAAATTAACACATCCTACGCGATTTTGGTCATAATTCCCACGTTTCATAGGTCTATTTGTCCTACATTATATGCTACATACACGCTCAAAATGGTTTAAACCCGAACATTTGCGACATCTCTGACCTCTCGCAGAACATGAATGGTCGGTTTTCACATGTCCCCGGAGACCACAGGCATAACAAGTGATATTCATGTTTGTTTTAGGTACATTCATTCTATGTGCACCCATTAACTTGGAACGTACAACATTGATATCACTCGAGAAAGTTTCCGCTGTAGCATTTGTACTTTCCATGCTTTTTGCTTGCTTTTCGGACATCTCAAGACACTGCGAAAGTTCGAGAACTTCTTTTAGGGTGATATTTGGTTTCTCTAAAAGTTACGACGCAATCGAGAAGATCTGCATTTTTCTATAATCTGGTCACGATTCATTTCCTCATTATCATGAAAATCACAAAGTGTTGCCTGCTGGCGCAACCGTACACACTACTGTGCTATTGTTTCTGATTCAGATTGTTCAGTAGCTCGGAACAGACTCCTTTGGTAGGGAATGTTTATCATTGGTTTGAAATAGTCAGTAAGAATAATTTTTGCTTTTTCATACACATCAAAAAACATTCGAAGAAACCATTGGATGAATCATGAAAAAGAAGTTTGAGAAGAAACAAGTACCTGTGATTTTGAAGTAATTTAAATTAGACCCTAATTACAATTACCTCCTAACCAATTACAATTGAAATTACATGTAATTGAGAATAAGCTCAATTACCAATTACATTCAATTACTTGAAAAAATGTAATCAATTACAGTCAATTACAATTACAAATTACAATTACCCCATCTCTGTCCTACGATAGGTCGAAATTAAACAAACTATTGATGTACCGGCTTCATATGCTCTGAAAAACACTTTGCCAAAGTCACAGCCATTTTCAACTTTCGCCAGAAGTAAGATAAACGCTCTTTATTGCTACCATGTTAGGAGTAGAGTACCATGGAACGTTCTTTTCTGTTTCATTTCTTGTAAATGGCTGTTTTGTATGGGAGGCCGTTTTCACATTTATTCCTGATTTGCACTTAAGCGCAAATAATTCTTGTTATTTGCGCTTAAGCGCAAATAAATCCAGTTATTTGCGATTAAGCGCAAATAATAGAAATCATTTGCGCTTAAGTGCAAATCATTTGCGCTTAAGCGCCCTTCATTTGCGCTTAAGCGCAAATATATCTTCCTTTTTAGAAAAACCCCCTTCATATCAATGGCTCAAGCCTTGCTACCTACCATGTGATCATAAGGGGAGGACTTCCAGTGATGCTTTGCCAAATAAAAATGAATGGGAACAGTTCATCGTGCAACCATGTCCTACTCCGAAGGCTATGCCGGAAAGACAGTTTTCACATTCAGGCTATCACCCCCATAAGATTTTTAGGAAGGTCTAAACCAATTAAGTTATCATTTTTCGTTAGGAACCATTTTCCCCTCCTTTTTTCATTTGAACTTGGGGCAGCTGGGTATACATCATCTATAAGTATTACAATGCAAATATCATTTCCAAATAATTATGTCTGTTGATCTAACTATGACAACATTGAGCAGGATTTTGCGAACAATTTTTAATTTATGATGGATGACAGGACTGTTCAGTCAT
Source organism: Siphonodentalium dalli (assembly GCA_032622095.1). Lineage (NCBI taxonomy): Eukaryota > Metazoa > Mollusca > Scaphopoda > Gadilida > Siphonodentaliidae > Siphonodentalium > Siphonodentalium dalli. The sequence goes on from CP136065.1 coordinate 21,950,456, forward strand.
CAAAAGAAAGATACTCATTAAAGTCTGAATTGGATCAGTGTATTTGGAGAGGATTAAACCTTCAATGGCTTCATCATTCTGTTCATTGAGGTGCAGTCTCCATATGATAAATTGAAGGCTTTGTTTGGTATTTAAGACATTTTTCTCCAGTGAATCAAGAGTTGAATCAAGAACAGAAGATAATTCATTCACAGAATCAATTGCCGGAGGAAGAGGTTAGTATCAATTTAACCAATGATTGGATTTTAAATTAATTAGATCGATCGGTCTCATTAATATTAAGACCAGATGAATTGGTCTTTTCCAGACTTGCATGTTCGGTAACTGGAATAAGGGGAATCACTTTAAACTGTTCTATAATTAACCCAATTGTGTTGTAACATCATATAATACATAGATCTCTGTCAATCTGCTAGGTTTCTAGATTATTTGCGCTTAAGCGCAAATAAATCACATTAAACTGTTATATAATTAACCCAATTGTGTTGTAACATCATATAATACATAGATCTCTGTCAATCTGCTAGGTTTCTAGATTATTTGCGCTTAAGCGCAAATAGGTTATTTGCGCTTAAGCGCAAGTAAGTTATTTGCACTTAAGCGCAAATAAATTATTTGCGCTTAAGCGCAAATAAAGCCTGGCATCTTCATACCATATCAAGTTTTCATTCAACGCCGATATGGTGCACGTGGTAGTTCTGTCATCGTACCGTGATTAACCCTTTCATGATTGGAGCTGCACTATTGCAGCATTAAAGATCCTATGCCCATGAATATTCTTATAGATGCAAGTTTCCCATAGGGAGCCTCGCATGTATTAAAGAATGCACTAGCTTACAAGGTGAATATTTTTAGGCCAGTTAGGGACGCCGTAGAAGGGGGGCATGATGGGGCACTTCCCCCCTTGCCCTGGCCCGGGGTGTCTAATTGGGACCCAAATGGTGCCCTACTGTCTCGTTTGCCCCCTTGCCCTTTCGTGCTTCCGGCGTCCCTGAGGCCAATGTATTATCTTACAGGTATATATGTGAGGCTCCAGGGGTCGATTTAATTTTTAAAATTTGTATTGCATTTTGCAGCACTTGGTAGATTTTGTATAGCATTCCCTACGATACCAATACATGTTTTTTCATTGTAAATAATTGGTAAGCCAAAATTGGAAATTGCATCGCGAATTGCGATTTGAATCCAGTTAACTCAATCCATGTGAGGCTCCCTATGGGAGACTTGCATATAAAAGAGAATACATTGGCACAGGGTATTTACAAAATTTCAAGAAACTCCAGTCATGGAAAGGTTAATACATTTGAGAATTATTTGACTACTAGCATGGACTAGTGTATGTTGCAAAGTATTTATGATCATTTATAATGTGGGGGAGGTGGTAGAAAAAATAAATTGCAGGCAGGTATGCTATGTTTTGTTTGCATCTGGCAATTTTGGGAACCCTTCACCCCAAGCCAGCAAAAAATATTTGTTTCCACCAGATTTTTAGACACATACCCCCAAAGTTTCTCTAACTTCCATCTTAATCAGTATACAACTCATAGTTATAGAGCTCTAATAGTACGTGGCTATTTCAGTTCCAAAACATGGAATATAACAATTAATATCTTTGAACATTATCAAGCTTAGATGTTTGTTCATGAATCAGTTAGATACCAGTTGTACCATAATTCCAAAACTATTCCTGACTATAATGCCAACCAGTCCATCATCCACATGTATGCTGTACCGACCCATACCATTTTTTACCATCCACTGGAGATCAATTTATGATAGGCTATGAAGCAGTTTCCGAGTGTAGTTAGACATTTATCACAAATTGGAGGAGTAACAAATTTATTCCTGAGTTCATTAACATAGTCTCATTAGGATAATATGTTGCCTACTCATATTTATGCATACAGAATATCAAAATATCAATATCAACCTCCTCATTTCTTTGAGGAAGAGGTTAGTATCAATTTAACCAATGATTGGATTTTAAATTAATTAGATCGATCGGTCTCATTAATATTAAGACCAGATGAATTGGTCTTTTCCAGACTTGCATGTATGGTAACTGGAATAAGGGGAATCACTTTAAACTGTTCTATAATTAACCCAATTGTGTTGTAACATCATATAATACATAGATCTCTGTCAATCTGCTAGGTTTCCAGATTATTTGCGCTTAAGCGAAAATAGGTTATTTGCGCTTAAGCGCAAATAAATTATTTGCGCTTAAGCGCAAATAAAGCCTGGCATCTTCATACCATATCAAGTTTTCATTCAACACCAATATGGTACACGTGGTAGTTCTGTCATCGTACCGTGATTAACCCTTTCATGATGGGAGCTGCACTATTGCAGCATTAAAGATCCTATGCCCGTGAATTTTCTTATAGGTGCAAGTATCCCATAGGGAGCCTCGCATGCATTAAAGAATGCACTAGCTTACAAGGTGAATATTGTTAGGCCAAAAAATATTTGTTTCCACCAGATTTTTAGACACCTACCCCCAAAATTCTCTAACTTCCATCTCAATCAGTATACAACTCATAGTTATAGAGCTCTAATAGTACGTGGCTATTTCAGTTCCAAAACATGGAATATAACAATTAATATCTTTGAACATTATCAAGCTTAGATGTTTCTTCATGAATTAGTTAGATACCAGTTGTACCATAATTCCAAAACTATTCCTGACTATAATGCCAACCAGTCCATCATCCACATGTATACTGTACCGACCCATACCATTTTTTACCATCCACTGGAGATCAATTTATGATAGGCTATGAAGCAGTTTCCAAGTGTAGTTAGATATTTATCACAAATTGGAGGAGCAACAAAATATAATTCTGTACAGTACAATCCTCAATATATTTGATAGATTCAGCAGTGTTCACAGGTGATTACAATTCTGAAGAAATTAAGTGATTACTTTATATTTTAGAGCCTGGTGCCATCAAAACATTAACATTGCATACCTGAATTGAATATAACACCATAATCTTTGACTGATAAATTTGTTTTGTTGGAGAATATACATGATCATGACTCGTTTGTCAATTTTGTATACAATGTGAGAGTTGTTAATGGCGTTTAAAGCCAGAGTAGCCAGACATTTGAAGGAAAGTGACATTCTTTGTTAATTAACTGTCCTATCTTTCAAATTCAAATATTAATTTTGTATGGAGTGTTAATTCAAGCCATGGAATAAGGGGCAAACCTTGTCTTACAGGTGGACAGGAATTTCCTTGGATTACTTTATGTGTATATAATTGACAATAAAACAATAACTGTAATCTTACCAGCCAACCCATGTTTCTTATAAGATAACAATCTGTATACGAATGGAACAATATTACAACATTCCCAGATTTTCATATTTAGAGTGAATTTCTCACAATAAAAAACATACTGTCAGGCTGCAGCTGCTACTGTTATCTATAAATTGTCATGGTGGAGTAGATGGCTCCTGCTGAGTTTATCAATGTAAGGCCAAACATTTTTATTTTTCTGCTTTACAGATTTTTTAAACCTTGTTTTGGTAGGGTTGGTCTGAAAAAAAATAAAAATGCTTGAATAACTTTTTTTTGGACACTCACTAAGGCGGTAATTGTGTCTTCATAATTCTCTAGCAGTCACTTACAGAGAACATGTTTCCGACGCATATCACAAAATTCAAATCCAGTACTATTATTTGAAACAGCTATATTACAGAGTTTGTTTTTGTTCAACATTTTAATTATTAAATAAATGGACTCCCCCATTATTCATCTTGATGGATGTCATGGAAAAATAAGTAGCCGACAGATAATATATCTGCAGAAGGATTCCTATTAGTTGGTTGGAAATTTTCAGATAATAAGTTTAGAAAACCGTCTATGGCCATTTGTTACTTATTATCACATTTCCTAAGGAATATACTTGTCTGGTCAATGAGTATTTAGTATTATAGAGAGGGTTAATACACACATGGGAATGGTGAGATTTGTGGTCATAAAGATCACCATACATTCCCAGGAATACATTGACTTGAACATATTTCTTGAAACGCATCAATACAGTACAGGCTGTCAGCAATATACTACACCTGATAGTCAATTATTATCTCAAGGAGGCACCCATCGAGAATTTTCAAAAAATCTTGATTTCCAACTATCAAATTAAGTGGAAAATCATTATCATCTGTAACCATTGTATGCTATAGTACTATAACGACACCTTTTCACCCTCACAATATAAGAGATATTTTCTAATATATATATGTAAAAACATGTTTTTAAAATAATAAAAATATTTGTTGAGGAGGTCAATAGAGTTTTTACAGGAAATAGTTGTAAAAATCATACTGCATTATCGAGCTTATGAACTTAACAGTCTACCATCTGAAATCATTGCTATTGGCATGAAAATAAATAAAACATATCTCATTACATATTTTAGTCTTTTAGTGCTTATTTGCTGAATTATTTTCACAAATGGGGTGCTTTCTTAACACCCTTGACTTCAGTAGTCATATCCTAAAATGGCTGGTACATTCAGGCACATTTGATTAAGATTTGAAACATTTTCCAGGTGTCATCGAGACGATACTTTGTAAAAAGTGTGCGCCCTCCACTCCATTGACAGCAGAATTGCTCTACCAATGCTTTTCATTTAAAGACTATGGTGAAGAAGGATCCAACAAAAGATCTCAGTCACAAAAGATAACTGGATTCCTTGAATCCTTTATCTATGATGTGGAAGGTATGGGCTATACCATACAATATTGATACATTATTTAATGACAATGTCATTGACACTTTAGCTTAACATGACCTTGACTATGATGGCAGTCATGACTTTTGTCCAATCAATCACAATACAACCTATCTGTGTCAATGGTACAGTATGTAGTCTGTACTAAAAGATTTACATTGTACAATACGAAAAGTGGCATAACTCCATCAACAATCATCGGACCATGACCAACTTAGAACCTGGCCTGAATCTTTTCAAATATGAATCATGTACCAAATATCAAGAAATTCTGTTGAATATTGCTCAAGTTACCATCTGGAAAACCTCAAAAACAGTGATTTCTAAGTCGAAAAAGTGGCAAAAATCATTGGACCGTGATCAAATTCGAACCACGTACAAAATATCCAGAAATTCTGTTGAATATTGCTCAAGTTAACATCCTGACACCCTGAAAACAGTAAATAAATTAAAAGGTCACAGACCCCACATCCCCCGAATCGAGGTAGCTTTTTGAGACATTGGCTTTTTTTTAAGAACCAAAAATTAAAATTGGGAAATTTTTACTCCAACTAAACAATGACCTGCATGTTCTCAAAGGTGAGCCACACACAAAGTATCAAGAGATTCTTTTGCAGATTGCTCAATTTATCGTTTAGACAATAAGCACTCTTACTATATAAATGAGCCTTGAAACAGTGTGTGATAAGTGCACTATATAAATATACCTATCTTATATTATATTATGTGTATGTAACAATAACATCACAAATCAAAGGGGTTCCCCTTAGCAGTGGAAGGTGAGGAAATGTATTGACTTAATAAGCTATATATCTTGGGTATTTGATATTTGATACATATGTATGATTCTAAGTGGATAGAATTTTGCTCTGAAGCAGAAAAAGTCAAGTTAATTTTTTATATGAAGTCTTAGCACATTTTAAAGCAAGGAACAGATTATTTTAGAATAATTTCCTCATGTGAAAGACACAATTTCAAGTTTATTATTATCGCAAACCTAAGAATATATTGAGTATATTTTTTTTAAATTCTGCATCAATGCACAAAAGCACAAATACGAAGCACTGTTGTCCTTTGATGACCAGCATTGGCTGCTATATTTTCAGATAAGAAAATTTCATATGACAGCAGCAGACAAGTTCTTCTTGAAGACATTCTGCATTATATTACCGGATGCAGAACCGTAGTTCCGGGAGGATTTGAGAAATCATTCGAAGTCCATTTCTCACAAGAAGTGGATACTGATGGGAATACTATAAAAAGATATCCCTTTGTATCTGCATGCGCCGATTACATGATATTCCATCTATGGATGTCATGTAGCTATGAGAGGTTCAAGGAAGTATTTATCGAAACCATCATTGGGAGCAAAGGGTTTGGACATGTATAAGAGGCATTCAGTGTAAAATTAATGGCTACAGTTTACTATTCCTGTATTATATAATAATTTTGAAATAATTTTATGGGTATAAAATAAAAATATGAATTGAAGACCCTCATCTGGTAACGCTTCGATCTATTAATATTGATTTTATTTCAAATATCTTATTATAAAATGACCAAGCCTTGAAATAGTGTGTCTGTCATTTGCAGAATGAGGTTCCCAGAGGGTGAATTTAGTGATGTTACCCGGCATAGCGGATTAGCATCCCCAAATTCACCCTCTGGGAACCTCATTTTGCTGAGATGTAAGCAGAATGAGGTCCCCAGAGGGTGAATATGGTGATGCTAGCCCGCTATTCAGGGTATCGTCACTAAATTCACCCTCTGGGGACCACATTCTGCAAATGACAGACACGCTATTTCAAGGCTTGACAATGACATGATTATTAAAGTGGGACACTTTATTAATCTATTTTTAGAACAGACAATATCGTATAGCGATAGAGATCATTAGGGTGTTCCTGTAGCTATGCACAAAATGTCAAATATCCCAGGTTGCTTGTTTGTATTGTGTTATTCTGGTCTCTGTTAACAATAACCACTATTGTTCGTTCGCTAAACTATCACGTTTTTAGACCCGAAAATATTTGAAAAATAATGAATATTAATCAATTTCCGGACAGGGATCTTTGATTCATATCTAATATTTTATACCCCGGTAACTATATTATATAATATAACACATGTTTACAAAGAGATAGATCATCTTTAAGACTTCGTTCCTTCCACCAAAAACTAGAACAATTTAATGTCACTTTCAACAGCTATGGTCATGATGTGAAAGCTAGGACACCTATATTCAGGCAATGGCATTCGTTGATCTTTACTAGTACCCCATGCTGTGTCCCGAGTCTTAGACTATAAATATATCCCATCTTGTTCTTCATGGAACAATACAGGGGTAATTGGGTAATTCGAGTTAGAAACTGATTGATTATTCAATATTATGAAGAAGTATTATACAATAACTCAATTATACCAGTATCTGGAGCCATATATTTTGTACAGTGAAGCCTCTTTAAATGAAAAATGACACAAGAAAAAAGAGATAGTAATCTCTTTGACCAATTTATTTCATCACTTGTACCATTAGCATTATGTGAGTGTCCTGGTAGGGACTATAATTATGTACACTGTGAATGTTTGCAATACATCAATAGTTTCAAGCTACAAATATATCTTACTAGAAGGTGACCCGACTTCGTCCGGGCTATTCAAAAACCAAATTTCAAGTCGATTGCTCCACTCGTTTCCTAGATCTGGTCTGCGCATGCGCGAAGCTGGTGTCGCACGTGCTCGGCGACCCGATAAAATTCGTATCCGGGGCAAGATACATTCACATACCAAATTTAAAGTCGATATCTCAACCCGTTTCCGAGATCTCGTCTGCGCATGCGCGAAGCTGGCGTCGCACGTGCTCGGCGACCCGATAAAATTCGTATCCGGGGCAAGATACATTCACATACCAAATTTCAAGTCGATAGCTACACCCGTTTTCGAGATATATAGCCCAATGTCATTTGCGGATACCTCGGCCGGTGATGAGTTAACGCGACACAGTCAAATGCATCGGCAGGGTGAGAGTTAACGTAATCTAACTTTATGACCTCTGACGACGTCATAGAAATTACGCATTGATTTTATCCTGATAAAAGCATCGTACCACTTGTACCTAATAATTGAGGCAGATAACTAAAACGGATACATACATATTATATATCGTTGGAAAGATGAAGCCACACAGATTCTAACCGTGCAAATTATATGACTGGCAATTTATTATTCGCGCTATATCGAATCGATTTGTGAGCACCGAACTGAAATATATTAGCGCAAAAACGGCGTAAAAATAGATTTGACCTCCGCACGTGAAAAGTTGACCTCGCACGGACAAATAAATATGCCTATGTTCGTCTCCGGCCGAAAATACCCTAAAATACCAAATTTCATCGAAATTGGCTTAGTCGTTTTCGAGTCCATCGATTTCAAACACACACACACACACACAAACAAACAAACACATACACACACAGATCTTTCAAAATATATAATAGACTAGTATTCTAAGTACACATATGATTAAGATATACAAAGTAAATTAAAGAATAAAATATATGCATACTGATCTGTCAGTCATCTCAAATCAATATGATTCAATAATAACCTGAAATGCTTAGTTATTTTGGGGAACATTATTTCCATGCCACTAGTACTCAACATATATGTACAAATCCACAAATCATCTTGAAAACAAGTGTCCTTATACGGGTACATGTAGCTAGTTAATTGCCCAGTGCCATGGAAACAACTGTAGGACAATATATGTAAAGAGTGATTGAAGGAAGTCATTTTGGCTAAAGAGGTTCTATTTCTGATAGACAAAAATCAAATTTAGTAACCCAATGAACTTGTTTTACCTAGGAAATATAATTGCCTAGGCAAACCGATTTTGCCTCTGCTTTTACCTAGGCATTGCCTATTGACTAGGCTAATTCCCAGGGCTGAATGAATGATGACAATTTATGAAATAGATGATATAGTTTATTTCTATCTATATGATATAAATTTCAAGTTTGCTTTAAAGATTGGAAACTTGGAATTTCTATCATACTCTAAAATACACATAGAAACGCATGGGACATTAAATGTTGGTAATAGTACTATAATACTGTCATTTTATTTAATATTTTAAGTATCTATGTTGAACAACTCCTTGCTGTGTGATCAGAAAATAAATTTAATAATTATTGATATTTATATATGAAAAGAATTGGTTAGCTTGATATGGACATAAACTGTAGAAAGAATTCATGTGACTTAAATTTTGGTTGGCATTAACACTTTTAAGTGATTCGATATAATATAATCTTGCCCAAGTTTCATATAGTTATTTTAATTTATTTCATATTCAAATACATGTAGGCAGAAAAAAAACATAATTTGTCCTGATTTGTCCTGAATAAAGTAGTAAATATTTTCATTTGTGCATAGTTGTGTTTTTTGAAATGGCACAGTCGATGTGGGTGGAAATTTCAACAAAATTAGTTGATTGCTACATTCTACCAGTGGAACTGTTGTTGTGTGCTAACTTCTGAGTTTAAGTCACTGAAATAAGTCAACAATATGTCACTAAAAATGTGAATCTAGAAGTTACTTATTCAAGCCACAGCTATGTAAATTTCCAACTAAACAATCAACTTCATTGGGGACTTTCTAATATTGACTTGCAAACCAAATATTTATCTTTTGGATCTGTAATGTTTGAGGTCCTTTGGAAAATTTCATTGCTCTGAGCTTCAGAAACTGGGATGGTGACTCCAGAAACATGGACAGCATCTGGTTCAGCTCCATCTTGAGGTGTACTGTCTTGATTAGTACTGGTGAAATCTTGAACTCTCCTTCTAATGTCCTCAGCAATTGAGTTATTATCAATTCTACCAATTGTGCCTTGAATCCAAAGCTGTTCTGGAGACATATTTTGTTTTGAAGATAACTTATGAGAATTCCACGCCTGCATGAAAGCTTGTAAATCTGCATTTATACAATCAATATAAGCATAATGTAAACACAATTTATGTACATCATCACCAGGATCCAGAACATTCTCATCTTCAAAAGAATAAAACAATAAATAATACTTCTCAACAACTTCTTTGTACACATCTCTCAATCCTCTGATTATGAACGCTCTCTCCTGTCAGATGACTATTATTCATACTTTCGTCATTCAAAATATTCATTAAAACAGCAACCTGGACATTCTCGCCTCCATAATCAGACCTCACTCTCGATGGCACTCCATATGCAAGCACAGCTTGAAGAAATGATTCCAAAACAGTTGACGATGAGTTATCAGTTGAACATTTCATATATGTAATCATCCTAGTTTTCCCATCCACACAACCATGCGTTGCCAAGCCCCATCTGAAATAAAATGATGGGATGGTAATAATAATGGGGTATATCCACATACTTATTATGCCCCCAACCCGCTGAAGGAGGATTCAGGGGAATAAAGTGGAGACGTCTGTCCATCGAGCCGTCTGTCCATAACAAACATTTCTCAACACAGCTCAAGTATTGATAGTCCAATTTGGATGTCCTTTGGTATGCCAGTAGACCAGCATTTTGAAAAGGATCTCCACATAGTGCAATTTTTTTCTAGCATTATGGCTCTCATTGATGAGTAGTTAACGACAATTGGCTGTTTTGTTAAACTTATTATCTGAACATTTTCCAGCAATGAATATGAATCCTTCTGTTCTTCTATTTATAACCTGAACATACTTCAAAATGAACAATAGACCATTCCACTGACTTTTAATACTGAGTGGGAGAGTCAACTGAGTATAGAAAGGGTTGAAATTAAGGCTGATGGTAGTGGCACAATAAGGCGACAATGTCTACAAATTTGAAAAGCCAAGCAGAGACCCATGCATTATCATAATAATATCTAAGTATTTTGTAGGTATAATCACTGCAATAATTCACTTAAAAACACTTCGCTCTTTCATTAAAAAACTGCAAAATTTGTACTTGTAATACTAGTAAAAACAACCAACAAAATGATGGAGTGTGTTGTCAATTTGGATATAATATTTGTAAAAATAACGACCGGTACTTTGAGCATGATTATTCTCCATTTGATCACCCTATCGGATTGTTTCACATCAGTTTAATGTCGTTAGTCTTACCTTTACTCCAGCATTTGGATGCTTCTCATGTAAAGTTGTAACAATCTGGACCAAATCTGTGTCTGAAATATTTGAATATTTGTCTCTCTGCTTTCCTCCTTTGGCATAAAGGGTGTTGTAAACATGACTTCGGCTACAGCCCAAAACCTTTATACAGAAGAGAAAAAGGTTTTATGAATAAATACAATGGTGACCATAAAGACCGGAACTATTTAAAATATGATCAATGTCTTTGACAATATTAAATAACAGAGTTGCTACAAAAAACTAATAAATCATTTACTCCTGCATGTATTTTCTCCATTAAATTTGAAAGTATAGGTTTATACATTATTCTTAATTTGTGAGGGATGTTCAGAGTATAATCACTGACAACAATATTGTTGAAATTGAGCATGAAATACTTATGTAATCTGCCCACTAGAAATATGTTGTAATTTTGTTGTCTGACATTTTCAGGTGAGGAATCACATTCCACACAAAATTTTAGACCAGCCTGAACCAACTTGCATTTGCAGGGGATTTTGGGTCAATGGAAATGATATGGTCCCCTTAAATTTCCATGGTGTTCCATTCACAAATGTGAGCATCTATTCTAGGTTCTGCCCCCCTCCACCCATGACCCAGAAGCTGTGGCACCTTAGATGCCATCTCCTACATTTGTGGCCTTTTCCTATAACTCAGAACTTCTCTGAAAAAGACAATTTATTTAATATTTAATTTATTCATCAGACTCATGGATTGTTGTTTTTAAGGTTTTGTCTCAACTCTGTTTATAGTTCCAATCGCCATATACATGTAGTTTTTATGGTGAACAGAAAATAGGTCCCCCATTTTTCAATTTGTCATTTTTCTGTTTCCCTCAAATTTCATATTATCCTTAATACAAAATCAATATTTGAACCAAATTTAAAAAAAAATGGTATTGAGCACATATGATTAGATCAATGTACCAGTAGTTATTTTAGTATCTTTTGACATTGAATTTTTTAGTTTTCACTTGTAACTTAAATTACCTTTGAAATTTGGGATGCTGTGAAGTTCTTCTCCTGCAGAAACTTTATCTGTGCGATTGACACACCAATCTTTGGTCTCCCTAAAGTATAAAATGGTTACACAAAAAATCAATAGTCATAAAATACTATGAAATCAGCTCTGCACAGGAGTTCGGTGATAATACACATAGGTTGGAAATTTTCCAACTGGTGACGATTTGAGTCCACAATTTTGACCAAATGTAGTAAAACATTGTTTTCTTAAACTCGTTAGCAGTTTTTATTGGGCCACGGGGAAGAGACCAGGACACATCGGAGCGACCATGGTTCGGCCGGTGTAGGAATATTTTGAAATCTGAACAATAAAATCACAAATCCAATATCTAGACTGGCCTCAAGCCTTGCAAGAGTTGGAAATTTCAAACCTGACACCCGACTTAGGTTGGAAAATTTCTAACTGATGACAATTCCAGTGACAATTTTTACCAAATGTAGGATAATATTGTTTTTGACTGGCCATGAGCTTTCCCAGTGTTGGAAATTTACAACCTGACACCCCTCCCCCCAAGGTTGGAAAATTTTCGATGGCCATTTCAGTCCAAAATTACCAAAAGAAGGAAAACAAGCAAATATTGCTCCAAAACAAGAACATTTTCAACAAATTGTTGGTGTGATATTTCCAACCAATGTTGTGTCCATTATGAAATTTCCAACTGTTGAAAATTTTGAGCAAAGTTGGGAGGGTGAGACACCTCCCCAAACCCCCTCCCTGTCGCCATGGCTCTGCAAATAATCTCATACTTGACCTTTATAAGGGATATGAGTATAAAACTGTGTCACTACTGTGTTTCTACTTGTCAGAACCCTGAATATCTATTTAGCTCAATACTATTTATGTAAGTATCTTCTCTATGAAAACATAAATGGAAATAAATAACTGTGATATACTGAAATGCTGTGCTACACGTATATGCAGGTATTTTCAAAAGTTCTTTGAAAGAGCAAGCCTCAAAGCCTAAAATAATGAATAAAACAATTTGAATAAATACAAATGGGTGCATGGATACCCAAAAATATGCAGTAACAAAACTTATAAACAAGAGGTTGCACCTGCAGTGCTGGCATACCCCCACAGTGGTAAAATCAAACCAAAAAAGTATGGTTGAGATATCTGACCGAAAAAGAAAACAACATTTTCATACTGAACAAAGATAAATAACTCTAGAAAAGAAAACATGAATGAAGGATGGGATAGGATAGGATAATTTATTTCCAATATTCACATATACATACATATATAAACATAGAAACAACAAGATAAACAATCACAAATTGTGATATATTGAGAGGGGGCATCTTAGTCTAATATAAACTGTCTTCCTGCCACCCCCTGTTTAATGAGTGTAACAAATATTATATGGCTATAGGATGAACGAATTGATTGAACAATTAATTGATTGCCACCATAGTAGTGAACATCCATACCAAATTTCATTGATATCCGTCAACCAGTGGTTGAGATATCTGCTCGGACAGACATTTCCAGATAAACAAAGATGAATACTGTGTATTACATGTAACTCTAGAACAAAAAATCCGAAAAAAACACGATTGAACACTCCATTGAATGGCCTCATAGTAAAGCCATCCATTATACCATTCAACATTTCATTCAGATCTGACAACCAATGTTTGAGATATCTGCCCGGACAGATCGACAGAAGTCTGACCATATCTTTTGTCTTTCCTTTGTTGTTTTTGACAGGTTTGACGACGGGTGGGTTCCTCGACTCGAATAAAATATTTTTTGCCCCCGAAGTCAAAGAAATAGTAAATTTGGAGCTTTAAAGGCACGTGAGGCCTTAGTTGTCGAAAATATTCATATTTGTTCTAATCACCGTAAACAGAAAAACATTAAAACGCATACAGTTTCGTTCATATATACCATGACCATCACGTAAACAGCATGTTATCATAAATACCTACTATATTTTACCTAAGCAAGAGCCTGATTGTGTTACAGAAGACAGCACACTGCTACTGGCTAATCACACACAAATGGCATAAACGCTCTTTATTACTTCCATATCAGGAATTCACCAACAAAGAACGCTCTTTATGTTTACTATCATAATATAAACAAACACCAGAAAAGTAACTTGTTATGCTTTTGTTTACATAACAATGGTCAAACATTTGACAATAACATACTGTTTATGCGATATTTCTTATTTTATACGGACAAAGTCTGTCTACATTTAGATGTTCTTTCTGTTTGTGGCGGTTTTTGATGGGTGGAAATATTTTCACAGGATACCCACCGCCAAGGCCAACCATACCTATAATTCAGATTACGCATCTCTAATTTAGTTATATTTTTTTTTAGAAAATAAATTTAATTATACTGTATACAGCCTTATCAGGAAATATGTTTAATTTGTGGGAACACATGTTACTTATCTGAGGTGTTTGGTGCTTTGTATCAATCTAAAAGATACCATTATTCTTATTAAGAACAAGCTTATACAGCCTGCTAAATATCACATACTTGATATATGTCACAAATTAATTCCTATTTCTTTTGAAAGACCCTGAATAATTATTTACTGATATTATTTAATAAACATTTACAAATCTGCAAATATATCTTGGGGGGTTGGTACATAGAAATCTACCAATTTTGAAGGAAATTTCGTATAGTTTCAGGATTTAGTGGCACAAGCTGTCGCTTTATGCCCAAATAATCACTATTTCTACCGCCTTACAGAAAACCCGGACCAGTTGACCCTCGGTTAACCACATACAGATATCCTGGGGGATGGTACGTAATCATCGACCAATTTTGAAGGAAATTTCGTATAGTTTGAGTATTTAGTGGCACAAGCTGTCGCTTTATGCCCACATAATCACCATTCCTATCCGCCTTACAGAAAACCCGGACCAGTTGACCCTCGGTTGACCACCTACATATATCCTGGGTGTGGTACGTAAAAATCGACCAATTTTGAAGGAAATTTCGTAAAGTTAGAGTATTTAGTGGCACAAGCTGTCGCTTTATGCCCACATAATCACCATTCCTACCCGCCTTACAGAAAACCCGGACCAGTTGACCCTCGGTTGACCAACTACATATATCCTGGGGGCATGGTACGTAAAATTGGACAATTTTGAAGGAAATTTCGCATAGTTTGAGTATTTAGTGGCACAAGCTGTCGCTTTATGCCCACATAATCACCATTTCTACCCGCCTTACAGAAAACCCGGACCAGTTGACCCTCGGTTGACCAGCTACAGATATCCTTGGGGATGGTACGTAAAAATCGACCAATTTTGAAGGAAATTTCGTATAGTTTGAGTATTTAGTGGCACAAGCTGTCGCTTTATGCCCACATAATCACAATTCCTACCCGCCTTACAGAAAACCCGGACCAGTTAAACATCGGTTGACCACATACAGATATCCTGGGGATGGCACGTAAAAATCGTCCAATTTTGAAGGAAATTTCGTATAGTTTGAGTATTTAGTGGCACAAGCTGTCGCTTTATGCCCACATAATCACAATTTCTACCCGCCTTACAGAAAACCCGGACCAGTTGACCCTCGGTTGACCACCTACAGATATACTGGGGGGATGGTACATAAAAATCGACCAATTTTGAAGGAAATTTCGTATAGTTTGAGTATATAGTTGCACAAGCTGTCGCTTTATGCCCACATAATCACCATTCCTACCCGCCTTACAGAAAACATGGACCAGTTGACCCTCGGTTGACCACCTTCATATGTCCTGGGGGCATGGTACGTAAAATTGGACAATTTTGAAGGAAATTTCGTATAGTTTGAGTATTTAGTGGCACAAGCTGTCGCTTAATGCCACATAATCACAATTCCTACCCGCCTTACAGAAAACCCGGACCAGTTGACCCTCGGTTGACCACCTACAGATATCCTGGGTGTGGTACGTAAAAATCGACCAATTATGAAGGAAATTGCGTATAGTTTGAGTATTTAGTGGCACAAGCTGTCGCTTTATGCCACATAATCACAATGCCTACCCGCCTTACAGAAAACCCGGACCAGGTGACCCTCAGTTTACCACCTACATATATCCTGGGGGTTGGTACATAGAAATCTACCAATTTTGAAGGAAATTTCGTATAGTTTGAGTATTTAGTGGCATAAGCTGTCGCTTTATGCCCACATAATCACCATTCCTATCCGCCTTACAGAAAACCCGGACCAGTTGACCCTCGGTTGACCACCTACATATATCCTGGGTGTGGTACGTAAAAATCGACCAATTTTGAAGGAAATTTCGTATAGTTTGAGTATTTAGTGGCACAAGCTGTCGCTTTATGCCCACATAATCACCATTCCTACCCGCCTTACAGAAAACCCGGACCAGTTGACCCTCGGTTGACCAACTACATATATCCTGGGGGCATGGTACGTAAAATTGGACAATTTTGAAGGAAATTTCGTATAGTTTGAGTATTTAGTGGCACAAGCTGTCGCTTTATGCCCACATAATCACCATTTCTACCCGCCTTACAGAAAACCCGGACCAGTTGACCCTCGGTTGACCAGCTACAGATATCCTTGGGGATCGTACGTAAACATCGACCAATTTTGAAGGAAATTTCGTATAGTTTGAGTATTTAGTGGCACAAGCTGTCGCTTTATGCCCACATAATCACCATTCATGCCCGCCTTACAGAAAACCCGGACCAGTTAAACCTCGGTTGACCACATACAGATATCCTGGGGATGGCACGTAAAAATCGTCCAATTTTGAAGGAAATTTCGTATAGTTTGAGTATTTAGTGGCACAAGCTGTCGCTTTATGCCCACATAATCACAATTTCCACCCGCCTTACAGAAAACCCGGACCAGTTGACCCTCGGTTGACCACCTACAGATATACTGGGGGGATGGTACATAAAAATCGACCAATTCTGAAGGAAATTTCGTATAGTTTGAGTATTTAGTGGCACAAGCTGTCGCTTTATGCCCACATAATCACCATTCCTACCCGCCTTACAGAAAACACGGACCAGTTGACCCTCGGTTGACCACCTTCATATATCCTGGGGGCATGGTACGTAAAATTGGACAATTTTGAAGGAAATTTCGTATAGTTTGAGTATTTAGTGGCACAAGCTGTCGCTTTATGCCCACATAATCACCATTCCTACCCGCCTTACCGAAAACCCGGACCAGTTGACCCTCGGTTGACCACCTACAGATATCCTGGGGGGTTGGTACTTAGAAATCTACCAATTTTGAAGGAAATTTCGTATAGTTTGAGTATTTAGAGGCACAAGCTGTCGCTTTATGCACACACAATCACCATTCCTACCAGCCTTACAGAAAACCCGGACCAGTTGACACTCGGTTGACCACCTACAGATATACTGGGGAATGGTACATAAAAATCGACCAATTTTGAAGGAAATGTCGTATAGTTTGAGTATTTAGTTGCACAAGCTGTCGCTTTATGCCCACATAATCACCATTCCTACCCGCCTTACAGAAAACCCGGACCAGTTGACCCTCGGTTAACCACATACATATATCCTGGGGGCATGGTACGTAAAATTGGACAATTTTGAAGGAAATTTCGTATAGTTTGAGTATTTAGTGGGTCAAGCTGTCGCTTTATGCCCACATAATCACCATTTCTACCCGCCTTACAGAAAACCCGGACCAGTTGATCCTTGGTTGACCAGCTACAGACTATCCTGGGGGATGGTACGTAAAAATCGACCAATTTTGAAGGAAATATCGTATAGTTTGAGTATTTAGTGGCACAAGCTGTCGCTTTATGCCCACGTAATCAACATTCCTACCCGCCTTACTGAAAACCCGGACCAGTTGACTCTCGGTTGACCACCTACAGATATCCTGAGGGGATGGTACGTAAACATCGACCAATTTTGAAGGAAATTTCGTATAGTTTGAGTATTTAGTGGCACAAGCTGTTGCTTTATGCCCACATAATCACCATTCCTACCCGCCTTAAAGAAAACCCGGACCAGTTGACCCTCGGTTGACCACCTACAGATATCCTGGGTGTGGTATGTAAAAATCGACCAATTTTGAAGGAAATTTCGTATAGTTTGAGTATTTAGTGGCACAAGCTGTCGCTTTATGCCCACATAATCACTATTTCTACCCGCCTTACAGAAAACCCGGACCAGTTGACCCTCGGTTAACCACATACAGATATCCTGGGGGGTTGGTACCTAAACATCGACCAATTTTGAAGGAAATTTCGTATAGTTTGAGTATTTAGTGGCACAAGCTGTCGCTTTATGCCCACGTAATCAACATTCCTACCCGCCTTACTGAAAACCCGGACCAGTTGACTCTCGGTTGACCACCTACAGATATCCTGGGGGGATGGTACGTAAAAATCGACCAATTTTGAAGGAAATTTCGTATAATTTGATATTTAGTGGCACAAGCTGTCGCCCTATGCCCACATAATCACTATTTCTACCCGCCTTACAGAAAACCCGGACCAGCTGACCATCGGTTAACCACATACAGATATCCTGGGGGGATGGTACGTAAACATCGACCAATTTTGAAGGAAATTTCGTATAGTTTGAGTATTTAGTGGCACAAGCTGTCGCTTTATGCCCACATAATCACCATTCCTACCCGCCTTACAGAAAACCCGGACCAGTTGACCCTCGGTTGACCACCTACAGATATCCTGGGTGTGGTACGTAAAAATCGACCAATTTTGAAGGAAATTTCGTATAGTTTGAGTATTTAGTGGCACAAGCTGTCGCTTTATGCCCACATAATCACCATTCCTACCCGCCTTACAGAAAACCCGGACCAGTTGACCCTCGGTTGACCACCTACAGATATCCTGGGTGATGGTACGTAAAAATCGACCAATTTTGAAGGAAATTTCGTATAGTTTGAGTATTTAGTGGCACAAGCTGTCGCTTTATGCCCACATAATCACCACTCCTACCCGCTATACAGAAAACCCGGACCAGTTGACCCTCGGTTGACCACCTACATATATCCTGGGGGATGGTACATAAACATCGACCAATTTTGAAGGAAATTTCGTATAGTTTGAGTATTTAGTAGCACAAGCTGTCGCTTTATGCCCACATAATCACCATTCCTACCCGCTTTACAAAAAACCTGGACCAGTTGACCCTCGGTTGACCACCTACAGATATCCTGGGGGGATGGTACCTAAATATTGACCAATTTTGAAGGAAATTTCGTATAGTTTGAGTATTTAGTGGCACAAGCTGTCGCTTTATGCCACATAATCACCATTCCTACCCGCCCTACTGAAAACACGGACCAGTTGACCCTCGGTTGACCAGCTACAGATATCCTGGGGGATGGTAGGTAACAATCGACCAATTTTGAAGGAAATTTCGCATAGTTTGAGTATTTAGTGGCACAAGCTGTCGCTTTATGCCCACATAATCGCCATTCCTACCCGCCTTACAGGAAACCCGGACCAGTTGACCCTCGGTTGACTACCTACAGATATCCTGGTGGATGGTACGTAAAAATCGACCAATTTTGAAGGTAATGTCGTATAGTTTGAGTATTTAGTGGCACAATCTGTCGCTTTATGCCCATATAATCACCATTCCTACCCGCCTTACAGAAAACCCGGACCAGTTGACCCTCGGTTTACCACCTACATATATCCTGGGGGGTTGGTACATAGAAATCTACCAATTTTGAAGGAAATTTCGTATAGCTTGAGTATTTAGTGGCACAAGCTGTCGCTTTATGCCCACATAATCACCATTCCTACCCGCCTTACAGAAAACCCGGACTAGTTGACCCTCGGTTGACCACCTACATATATCCTGGGGGATGGTACGTTAAAATCGACAATTTTGAAGGAAATTTCGTATAGTTTGAGTATTTAGTGGCACAAGCTGTCGCTTTATGCGCAAATAATCACCATTCCTACCCGCCTTACTGAAAACCCGGACCAGTTAACCCTCGGTTGACCACCTACAGATATCCTGGGGGGATGGTACGTAAAAATCGACCAATTTTGAAGGAAATTTCGTATAGTTTGAGTATTTAGTGGCACAAGCTGTCACTTTATGCCCACATAATCACCATTCCTACCAGATTTACAGAACACCCGGACCAGTTGACCCTTGGTTGACCACCTACATATATCCTGGGGGATGGTACATATAAATCGACCAATTTTGAAGGAAATTTCGTATAGTTTGAGTATTTAGTGGCACAAGCTGTCGCTTTATGCCCACATAATCACTATTTCTACCCGCCTTACAGAAAACCCGGACCAGTTGACCCTCGGTTAACCACATACAGATATCCTGGGGGGATGGTACCTAAACATCGACCAATTTTGAAGGAAATTTCGTATAGTTTGAGTATTTAGTGGCACAAGCTGTCGCTTTATGCCCACGTAATCAACATTCCTACCCGCCTTACTGAAAACCCGGACCAGTTGACCCTCGGTTGACCACCTACAGATATCCTGGGGGGGGGGGTGGTACCTAAATATTGACCAATTTTGAAGGAAATTTCGTATAGTTTGAGTATTTAGTGGCACAAGCTGTCGCTTTATGCCACATAATCACCATTTCTACCGGCCCTACTGAAAACACGGACCAGTTGACCCTCGGTTGACCAGCTACAGATATCCTGGGGGATGGTAGGTAACAATCGACCAATTTTGAAGGAAATTTCGCATAGTTTGAGTATTTAGTGGCACAAGCTGTCGCTTTATGCTCACATAATCGCCATTCATACCCGCCTTACAGGAAACCCGGACCAGTTGACCCTCGGTTGACTACCTACAGATATCCTGGGTGTGGTACGTACAAATCGACCAATTTTGAAGGAAATTTCGTATAGTTTGAGTATATAGTGGCACAAGCTGTCGCTTTATGCCCACATAATCACCATTCCTACCCGCCTTACAGAAAACCCGGACCAGTTGACCCTCGGTTGACCACCTACAGATATCCTGGGGAATGGTACGTAAAAATCGACCAATTTTGAAGGAAATTTCGTATAGTTTGAGTATTTAGTGGCACAAGCTGTCGCTTTATGCCACATAATCACCATTCCTACCCGCCATTCAGAAAACCCGGACCAGTTGACCCTCGGTTGACCACCTACATATATCCTGGGGGATGGTACGTAAACATCGACCAATTTTGAAGGAAATTTCGTATAGTTTGAGTATTTAGTGGCACAAGCTGTCGCTTTATGCCCACATAATCACCATTCCTACCCGCTTTACAGAAAACCCGGACCAGTTGACCCTCGGTTCCCACCTATAGATATCATGGGGGGATGGTACCTAAATATTGACCAATTTTGAAGGAAATGTCGTATAGTTTGAGTATTTAGTGGCACAAGCTGTCGCTTTATGCCACATAATCACCATTCCTACCCGCCCTACGGAAAACACGGACCAGTTGACCCTCGGTTGACCAGCTACAGATATCCTGGGGGATGGTAGGTAACAATCGACCAATTTTGAAGGAAATTTCGCATAGTTTGAGAATTTAGTGGCACAAGCTGTCGCTTTATGCCCACATAATCGCCATTCATACCCGCCTTACAGGAAACCCGGACCAGTTGACCCTCGGTTGACTACCTACAGATATCCTGGTGGATGGTACGTAAAAATCGACCAATTTTGAAGGTAATGTCGTATAGTTTGAGTATTTAGTGGCACAATCTGTCGCTTTATGCCCACATAATCACCATTCCTACCCGCCTTACAGAAAACCCGGACCAGTTGACCCTCGGTTTACCACCTACATATACATATATCCTGGGGGGTTGGTACATAGAAATCTACCAATTTTGAAGGAAATTTCGTATAGTTTGAGTATTTAGTGGCACAAGCTGTCGCTTTATGCCCACATAATCACCATTCCTACCCGCCTTACAGAAAACCCGGACCAGTTGACCCTCGGTTGACCACCTACATATATCCTGGGGGATGGTACGTTAAAATCGACAATTTTGAAGGTAATTTCGTATAGTTTGAGTATTTAGTGGCACAAGCTGTCGCTTTATGCGCACATAATCACCATTCCTACCCGCCTTACTGAAAACCCGGACCAGTTAATCCTCGGTTGACCACCTACAGATATCCTGGGGGGGGGGGGGGTGGTACGTAAAAATCGACCAATTTTGAAGGAAATTTCGTATAGTTTGAGTATTTAGTGGCACAAGCTGTCGCTTTATGCCCACATAATCACCATTCCTACCAGCTTTACAGAACACCCGGACCAGTTGACCCTTGGTTGACCACCTACATATATCCTGGGGGATGGTACATATAAATCGACCAATTTTGAAGGAAATTTCGTATAGTTTGAGTATTTAGTGGCACAAGCTGTCGCTTTATGCCCACATAATTACCAATCCTACCCGCCTTACAGAAAACCCGGACCAGTTGACCCTCGGTTGACCACCTACAGATATCCTGATGGGATGGTACGTAAAAATCGACTAATTTTCGTCACTGCTCGCCTCATACCACACACTGAACGGGGATTCGGATTTGAAGGAATGAGATTCCAAAAGTGGTTCAAATCCTGTAACCCCACGTATCAAATTCCGTCGAAATCCCATCAAAATTGGCGATTTGACTTGGAAGTTACCCGATTTCAAGGTCAAGGTCACGTCGCACGGGCAAATGAATATGCTTATGAGACTCGCCATAAGAAAGTACCCCCACATACCAAGTTTCATCGAAATCCCGTGATATTCGGGCGTTTGACCTTGAAATGACCCGATTTCAAGGTCAAGGTGACGTCGCACGGACAAATTAATATACCTATGTTCGTCCCCGGCCGAAAATACCCCCACATACCAAGTTTCATCGAAATCGGCTCGGTCGTTTTCGAGTCCATCGCGATCACACACACACAGACACACAGATCTTCCAAAATATATAATAGATATTAGTTTACTAATATAAGACAATTTTGCCACTCCCCTTCCCCCATCCTCTGGGTCCTCGATCGCCCGGTGCAGACGAACCTACTCCGATTGCGTCAATCGAACACACCCCGTACCACAGGGTAGACGCTAATTCTGTCGCGACAAACCGCCATATTCAACGGGGTATCGGTATTAGCGCCCATCGGAACCGTTATCAACAAATAAATTCGTCCACATATATGATACTCCAAGATCATAAAGTTTTCATCCCGAAGTTTCTGCCACATTATCATTGTCAACCTTAAAGGCACGTGCGGCCTTGGCGGTGGGTATCCTGTGAAAATATATCCACCCGTCAAAAACCGCCACAAACAGAAAGAACATCAAAATGTAGATAGACTTTGTCCGTATACAAATAAGAAATATCGCATAAACAGTATGTTATGGTCATATGTTTGACGATTGTTATGTAAACAACAGCATAAAAAGTTACTTTTCTGGTGTTTGTTTATATTATGATGGTAAACATAAAGAGCGTTCTTTGTTGGTGAATACCTGATATGGAACTAATACAGAGCGTTTATGCCATTTGTGTGTGATTAGCCAGTAGCATTGTGCTGTCTTCTTTAACACAATCAGGCTCTTGCTTAGGTAAAATATAGTAGGTATTTATGATTACATGATGTTTACGCGATGGTCATGGTATATATGAACAGAACTGTATGCGTTTTAATGTTTTTCTGTTTACGGTGTTTGGAACAAATATGAATATTTTCGACAATTAAGGCCGCACGTGCCTTTAATCGTGTCCTTTCCACTTTCTTATAATTATCGTAGCATATTCGTAACGGCGATAATCGCATACAAAATTCCTCCTTTCATTTACTAATAACAATACGTATATCTCGGCACAAAGCACAATATTCTTCTTTCATGTACTCTTTTTTTTTCAATCTTGACGTCCCCAAAATTACAAATGCACACAGGAACTAAAACACTGCACTTCGTGTCGCGTCTCGTCATACGTAAGTCAACACACATAAAGAGCGTTCAGCGATAATTCTCTCGCACCTTCGCGTAGATTTTGAATCCGTACATGAATATGTGTTAGCTTTGCTGATGCAATGAAAGGACGTTGCGTGTACATTATATTGGCTATCACATTGGTTATAAATATATTATGAACATCGCTGTCTTATGATTCCCATGTATTTGAGGGCGGCCACCCGTCATATAATATAGTTCGCATTTTCGACTGTTACTGTTTGAAAATATCTTTCGATCGATCTTTCGTCATTGTTGTGTGCGTTTGGGGATGGTTTATGTGGACATGCAGGCCCATGTTCAGATGACATATGCATGCAGCATAGCCATCACACAAGCGCCTGATAAGTCTTGAACCAGCCAGGCGATACAATATATGTGTATCCGATCACATGAATGGGTTGCATTGCCGCGTTAATATATACTCGAGTGTAATTATATTATACTAGCAGGTTAGCCCGCTACTGGCGTGGTTGGTCAGAAACATGACATTTTTAAAATTATTTTTATTCAATGAGTTAATTCTGCCTTTTTAATTTTATAATTTAATTTTTTGTTTTTCAATGAGTTAATTCTGCCTTTTTAATCAAGAGAAATGGTGGTACCCGTCCCTAGGGCGGAAAAACTGACCCGATGAAATCCCCCCCCCCTTCCTAAGAACGACAGACATAAGAATCACACAACACGCATTTTTTGTTTTTCAATGAGTTAATTCTGCCATTTTAATCAAGAGAAATTATGGTACCCGTCCCTAAAAGAGGTATGATTCGATGAAATGAAAATCTCCCCCGTCCCTAGGAACGACAGACATAAGAATCACACGACACGCATTTGTTGCTTTCCAATGAGTAAATTCTGCCTTTTTAATCAAGATAAATGCATTCCGCCGTTCCGGTGCGTTTTGTATCCGTAGTTTCGTACGCATACATGTATGTGACCGTTTAGCAACGCCGATGGCCAAATTTGGTCAATATAAAGAGTGTGACTGCCTCAACCCCCGCCGTGCCGAGGCCGGTGATTTTGATGATTGGGAGTGGAGAATGAGTCCTCAGAGCTTCTCCAAAACGCCGCGACGACCATTCGTGTGGGTTTTTACCCTTAGATAGGAAGTTTGAGCTCAATCTGTCCATCCGTTTTCGAGATTATAGCGACTATATATATATACATACATATATATATACGTAGTTCTCAAAATATATAGTAGACTAGCAGGTTAGCCCGCCACTGGCGTGGTTGGTCAGAAACATGACATTTTGTTGATTATTTTGTTTTTATTAATATTTTTTTTTAATTTTTAATATTTATTTTTTTTAATTTTTTTAATATTAATTTAATGGTTTTTAAATTTAATTTATGTTTTTTTGTATAATTGACCTATTTAATTAATTTTTATTCTAATTGACCCGATGAAATCCCCCTTCCTATGAACGACAGACAACGCATTCTTTGTTTGTCAATGAGTTAATTCATG
Organism: Siphonodentalium dalli; assembly: GCA_032622095.1. Lineage (NCBI taxonomy): Eukaryota > Metazoa > Mollusca > Scaphopoda > Gadilida > Siphonodentaliidae > Siphonodentalium > Siphonodentalium dalli. The sequence goes on from CP136065.1 coordinate 21,975,800, forward strand.
GTACCCGTCCTAAACTTCCCCGTAGTCCCAGAAAAGAGCGGACAGTCAATTAATCCCGTCGTGAAATCTCTCTGCATAATATTTCGAGCGATAAGGTTGCGTTGAATTGTAAACAAACGCTTCTTATATCAATTCTGCCTTTTTAATCGAGATAATTTCATTTCGTCCCGCATCCGTATTTCGGACGCATTGTGCTAGTCTTTTAGCCACGTCGATTGCAATAAAGAGCGTTCGTCGTTATTATAACAACTCCGTATATGGTCAATATAAAGATCGTTGATGCCTTAGCCCCCGAAGTGGCGTTTGCGGTGATTTTGATGATTGGGAGTGGAGAATCAGTGCTCAGAGCTTGTCCAAAATGCGACGCCGGCGATCACCGTGGGTTTTTACACTTATATACGAAATTTGAGCTCAATCTGTCCACGCGTTGAAGTACCCACATCCTGTCATACAGATAAGTAGATAGTGAAAACGACGCTCTTTATATAGACACTGCGGAAAACTAACGCTCTTTTATATATCAACGCTATTAACCCCGAAGTGCCGATTGCGGTGATTTTGATGATTGGGAAGGGAGAAACGGTGCTCTGAGCTTCTCCAAAACGCGACCACGGCGGTGTCCGTGGGATTTTACACTTATATACGAAATTTGAGCTCGATCCGTCAACGTGTTTTCGATTCTATGAAGTACAAACACACATATATATATATATACGGAAGTCTCAAAATATATAGTACTAGCCGATGAGCCCGACGTTGTCCCTGCTATTCAAAAACCAAATTTCAAGTCGATAGCTCTACCCAGCCCGACGTTGTCGGGCTATTCAAAAACCAAATTTCAAGTCGATAGCTCCACCCGTTTCCGAGATCTGGTCTGCGCATGCGCGAAGCTGGCGTCGCACGGGCTCGGCGACCCGATAAAATTCGTATCCGGGGAAAGATATTCACATACCAAATTTCAAGTCGATAGCTCCACCCGTTTCCGATATCTCGTCTGCGCATGCGTTGCACGGGCGTCGCACGGGCTCGCCAATACGACAGCGACGACCGCCTGGTCAAACTACACACACGTACCAAGTTTCGTCCCGATCGGTCGAGAATCGTAGATTTGTATAAATGACAGACATACATTCGTCCCATGGCTTTGTTTTGCAAGACACATGACTATTATATGAGCGTATATGAGCAAGGACACGTGCGCATGCGAAATTGGACCCGATTTGAGCTTGAATTCACCATTTTGAGTCAAGGTCAGGTCGGGGTCACGATTTGACCCGTCCAATACACTCCCCTAACAAAGGTACCCCATGGCATCAAATATCGTAGAAATCGGCCAGTTTTTCCGATTTGACCTTTAATTGACCATTTTGAAGTTCCAGGTCAGGTTGTGGTCATGCTTTGACCCGTCCAAAACACTCCCCGGACAAAAGTAGCCATAGGTATAAAATTTCGTCGAAATACGCAGTTATACCAGATTTGATCTTGAATTGACCATTTTGAATGTCAAGGTCAGGTCTTGTCACGATTCGACCCGTCCATGACACTCCCCGGACAAAAGTACCCCTCGGTGTTGTCAAGTTTGGGCTCAATCAGTCGAGCCGTTTTCGAGTCAAAAAGGACGTACGTATTTACAGATATATATATTCCGTAAGTCTCAAAATATATAGTAGATACCTAGGGCTACTTTTGTCCGGGGATTGTTTTGGACGGGTCAAATCGTGACCTCGACCTTCAAAATGGTCAATTCAAGGTTAAGTCGGGTACAATTTGGCATGCGCCCGTGTCTTTGCGCATATACGCTCATATTGTCATGTTTATGGCAATAACAAAGCCATGGGACGAATGCCGCCAGTGGCGGGCTAATCTGCTAGTATATATATTAGCAGGTTAACCCGATTTCGTCCGGGCTGTTTCCCCTCTGCTTTCATCCATCGAAAGGCGCGATTTGACCTTGAATTGACAATTTTAAAGGTCAAGCTCACGATTGGATACGTCCAAAACACTCCCCGGACAAAATTACCCATAGGTATCAAATTTCGTCGAAATCCCATCGAAAGGCGCGATTTGACATTGAATTGACCATTCTGAAGGTCAAGGTCATGTCGGGATCACGATTTGACCCGTCCAAAATACTCCCCAGACGAAAGTATCCCTAGGTATAAAATTTCGTCGAAATCCGTCCGGCAGTTTTCCCGGCCATTGCTAACAAACAGACAAACAGAAGTCCCAATATATATATTAGACTGGCAGATTAGCCCGCCACTGGCTGGATTCGTCACATGGCTTTGCTCGGGCTATTTAGGAATTTATTTGCCAGAAACATGACTATATGAGCGTATATGAGCAAGGACACGGGCGCATGCGAATTGGACCCGATTTTACCATTTTGAAGGTCAAGGTCAGGTCGCGGTCATGATTTTACCCGTCCAATACACTCTCCGGACAAAAGAACCCATAGGTATCAAATTTCGTCGAAATCCGCCAGTTTTACCTGATTTGACCTTGAATTGACCATTCATATGAAGTTTGGTGGTCGTCAGTGAAGGGTGTGGTCTGTTGGGTGTGTCAAAGGATTTATTGATACAAAGAGTTAATTCCAAGATGGCTTGCTTTTCATTGAAAATTGTTAAAACTTTGATAGCTCCCATCTAGATGTGATTCTAAACATGCCTGTAAATGTTCAAATCAATTATCCAATAAATACGGGCTGCGGTGTCTGCTGGTGGATTCAAATTTGAAATCAAAGATGGCTGCTGTCGGCCATGCTTTTTTTAAGCAAATAGGAGACTCCCATCTAGAGTTCACCCCGAAGTTTCATATGAAGTTTGGTGACGATTGGATCCGAGATGTGGCATGTATGGTGTGCCGAAGGATTTAGTCATACAACAAATAGTAAATTCCAAAATGGCTACCGGCGGCCATAAATTTCAACAACTGCATGTCGGTCAAAATTGGAGGCTCCAATCTACAAGTCACCCCGAAGATACATATAAAGTTTGGTGATGATCGGATGAGGGGTGTGCCAAGGGATTTAGTCATACAAAGAGTAAAATCCAAGATGGCTGCCGGTGGCCATTATCTTCATCGAAAATCGTTCAAATTCGATAGCTTCCATCTACACGTGATCACAATAGTATCTGCAAAATTAAACTAGAGGTCACCCCGAAAATCCATATGAAGTTTGGTGATGATCTGATCAGGAATGTGTCATGTAGGTTGTGCCAAAGGATTTTGTCATGCTAAGAGTAAAACCCAAGATGGCTTCTATCAGGAGGTCACCCCAAATAACCATAATAAGTTTGGATGAGGTATGTGGCTAGTACGTTGTGCGAAAGGATTTTATTCATGAAAAGACTAAAATCCAAGATGGCTGCCAGCGGCCATTGTTTTTAAACGAACATTGTTCTAATTCGATAGATCTCAGCTAGAGGCGATCTTAATGAATCTGTGGGCTGCATTGTGCCGATAGATTCAAATTTGAAATCCAAGATGGCTGCGGGCGGCCATGTTTTTTAACGAATTTCATAAATAATCTAGAGATCACCCCGAAGGTCCGTATGAAATATGGTAATTGTTGGATAAGGCATGCAGGATGTGCCGAAGGACTCTGTCGTGCAAAAGGTAAAACACACGGCAACAGAGAGCTCCAAAAATATTACGGACGGACGAACGGACGGGGGCTCAAACGTAAGACATTCCAATATCATTAAAATTCCATTATGTTGGGGGCTAGGTATACTTTCAATTAACAGTTCTAAATAAATCGATCATTATTAATGGACGGACGTACGGACTATATACAATATCACATTAATATTATCAGTCTCGGTGTGACTTTATCGTTTCTTGTTTTATTAATATCGACTTGCAAATATTAACCATCACGGGCAGCTATAGATATTAAAAGGATTAACATGTAAACAATGGAAAGGTGATCGATTCTCCATTTGATGAATTAAGTATGCAAAAGAATAAAAGGAATTTTGTTAGAACATATTATATAGGGCCCATTATGGGAATGTGCCTTTAATTCTCGAATACATCATATCAAGAATTCGTGTTTATACCAACTTATTAGATTCAGTTTCCGGCTTTGATATTGTCATGTTACAATATGTACTTAATTATACATATCAACAACTGCTTCCTGCTATCAGCACACACGCGATTTTAGAAATTAAAACATTATTTAAAATGCAACGTCTCAATTCATACAGGAGTAAATTTGCTTTCGAAGTAAAGTCAAAATTTTCGAGAAACAAGTACTTCGACACAGACCTGTATGGTAAAGAACGAAGTAAAAAAAAACCCGTATTGACACTGAGTTTGCTGAAAGTGAAATTGATATAATATGTGAGGGAAATTTGGGTCTTAGAACCGGCTCTACTAGTATCAGTAGGCCTACAGCTGACGATGATATTAGTATTACAACCGATGATGAGTTGTGTGTTAAAACAAGTAAACATGTGTCCCGCAAGCTAGCATTATCAGAGGAGTGGGAAAAGGTTAGCAGTGACATGGCAGAAGCAGATAACGAAAGGTGGGAGTCAACAATCAGAAATTGCAGCCGCTGTGAAGACGAACTGCTTGAGGCTGTTGTGCAGTGACTGCAACCCACAAATGTCCTTTTGTGCAGATTGCTGTGCAGATATTCACAGATATGTCTTATGGCACAAACTCAGCATATGGAAGGTAAAACTCGAAACTGAGTCAATATATATGGAAGGCCAAATTAACATATAATAACTAATTACGATTAAGCGTAATGCCATTATGCTTAAGCATTCTATTACGCTTAAGCACAATGACATTACGCTTGAGCATTATTGACTCACTCACAACTCCATAAAGCATAATGCCATTGCGCATAATGCCATTGCGCACACAGGTCCCCTGGTGTGACAACACTACCATGAGTATATACCTTAATACAAGGTTTATATCTATCCGACCTATATTGAGCATAGATTCGCTTGCGATAAAAATTCATCAATATCCCCTGTGTATAATATAATGCGCATACCAAGTTCTTTAGACCATATTCGCACCTTTAATTTGGTGTATCTCCAACATCGATACGTGCAAGATCGCAAATATATATATGAATATGTGCACACTTTCAAAATCAGACAAACCCCTGAACAGATTCCCATCAAATATAGCACATTAGCACTGCAGAATTTACTCTGCTGAGGTCACACAGACAGGACCATCCATGGTGAATCATTGTGACAAGTGGAATTCTGCAGTAGTACTATGCTATATTTGATGGAAATCATTTCAAGGGTTTGTCTGGATTTGAAAGTGTGCACACATTCAGATATATCTTTGGCGATCGTACACGTATCGATGCAAGAGATACACCAAATTAAAGGTGTGAATATGGTCTAAAGAACTGGGGATGTGACATTATCTTATGTACAGAGGATATTGATGAATTTAGATTGCAAGTGAGTCTATGCTCAATATATGTCTGATAGATATAAACCTTGTATTAAGGTATATACTTATGGCAGTGTTGTCGCACCAGGGGACCTGTGATTGCGCACAATACGATTATGCTAAAGAGTAATAGTTTCTCATAGCCTTGCTACCTTACATATAATGGTATCATCTGAGATAAATATATGTCAAAAGTTACTGGCATCAGTCATTGGCTGCATCCATTTAAGCTCCAGGGGAGTTTTGAAATATGGAATGTTCCATTACGCTCAAGCGTAATGCGATTATTCTTAAGTGTAATGCATTACGTTTAAGCATAATGCTTTACGCTTAAGCCTAATTGGCTATTAAATGTGAATTTGGCCTCGCATAAGTCTACAGATTATTAATATGTTATATTCACCTATATCTAAAATTGAAATTTCCCAAAAATGGGTCTAACGACCCAAGTATATAAATTTTCCTTTATATGATCTAAGCTGATAGGGAACGCTCTTTATTGCTCATATATGACATAACTTTTAAGTTCCCCTTTAGCGTCAACAGCACCTATCCAATGGTAATCCCCTGGTCAATCCGTCCCTGCAATACCAATGTCCAATGATTAGGGTCCAACCATTTTGGGTAGATGATCAATTATTTAAGTAATATAATTGTTTTAGTGCCCCTTTACGTCATCTGAGGACAACGGCACCTATCCCATCAATTTATCCCTGTGAATCAGGTTTTTTAATGAAGGAAGTCCGACCATTCTGGGTACACAATTAGTTCAATTAATAATAAATGTCAGACCCTTTTGAGACATCCGATGTCAATGACACCTATCCCATGTTACTCCCAGGGTCAATAGACTCCCTCCCTATACCAGTGTAAATATGTTCAGCTCCAAGGGCCCAGCCATTTGGTCATCTATAGCTAAACAAACAAATTAAATTGAGTTTTAATAGTATATCAGATTTATGGAGGTACAAACTCAATATAGTGTTCATTGCTTCAAATGTTCTTACTTCAGTAAATGTGAAAAATTTGTAATTTTGTTATTGTTGTCCAAATAGCCATGAGTCAATCAGAATAGCACGTTGGGGTGTCCCTCAACTCACGTCAAGCTTGACAATTGGTACTAATTTTTTGCCTATGTCACAGTTCGAACCCTCGTCTAGCCAAGACTGTCATCATCTTGTCCACTATCTTGCCTTAACAAAAGCACAGCCAGACATGTCTTAGTAGTTAATATGCCTGTTTTCAAAGTAAATAGTTGTCATCTTTCAATTACTATCAAAGATAATTAGCTCATATTTCAATTAAGAAAATTAGCTATCAGGTATCAAACCCGAATTTGAATTGACCTTAATGTGAGGTAAAATAAACTAACATACAAAATATGAGTCCTATATAATAATGCAAGAAAGGAAAGCAAGAATATGGAAAATTTCTAAGTCGAAAAGGCCCACAACTCCGAACAAAATCATCAAGTCAAACCCAAATTTAACTTGAACTGTATTTTGATATGACTGAGCCACATACCAAGCTTAGTTGTGATCAAATAATCCAAACTCAGGTTATCATATGGAAACCAAAAGGTTAATGGACAGACGGATGTATGGACAGACAGAGACTGATTACATATCTGATGATACCCACCCTGTTTGGGGGCATTTCAGGAACGATAACTCTATTCTATGCAGTACTCCCGTTGGAGTTTGACCTATCTTCTCCGCCCACGCGTCGGTCTATTTGTACCGGTTGGACATGTCCGGACATGACCCGCTGGTTATATCCAGACTTCTCCATATGAATGGTATATTATCTACATGTATATCACGTGATGATCTCGGTGGGGTAGCTTCAGTCTTGAAGGGACACTAGGCTCTTACTGGGGATGATTATTAAAGTGACATTCACTATGGATGAATGTTAAAGTAACACATGGCGCACACTGTGGGATAATGTTAAAATGACACTCGCATTGAAAACTTCCAAAAAGATCAAAAAGTTCAAAAAGTTCAAAATGTTCAAAAAGTTCAAAAATTTCAAAAACTCACAAAATTTCAAAAACTTACAAAATTTCAAAAAATTCAAAAAATTCAAAAAATTCACAAATTTCACAAATTTCACAAATTTCAAAAAACTTCAAAAATTAAACAAAATTCAGGATTTAGTCATAAATGTGACCCGCTATATCAAATCCAGTCAGAAGTCGGGATTTTTTATCCTGTGCCAATGCATTCTCTTATATATGCGAGTCGACCAGCCGCCGCCGCCTGTTGTTGTTGTTGTTGTTGTTGGTGGTGGTGTTGTTGTTGTTGGTGTTGTTGTTGTTGTTGGTGTTGTTGTTGTTGTTGTTGTTGGTGGTGGTGGTGTTGTTTTTGTTGTTGGTGTTGTTGTTGTTGTTGGTGTTGTTGTTGTTGTTGTTGTTGTGGCTGATGATACTGTTGTTGTTGTTGGTGTTGTTGTTGTTGTTGTTGGTGTTGTTGGTGTTGTTGGTGTTGTTGTTGTTGTTGGTGTTGTTGTTGTTGGTGTTGTGGCTGATGATACTGTTGTTGTTGTTGTTGTTGTTGGTGTTGTTGGTGTTGTTGTTGTTGTTGTGGCTGATGATACTGTTGTTGTTGTTGTTGTTCTGAAGGCGTGTGTTTAACTTTGATATGACGCTTCAAACTATCTTGCCAAGCATAGACACTTAAGCACTCTTCACATTGATACTTCATTTTCCTATATAATCAGTGAAATCGAGCGTTCTTCTATGCACCTATATTTATATAGAACAGAAACAAGGGAAACGTGGTGGACTAGTTAACTAGTTCAGGCTGTCGTTCACAACGTCTCTTAGTGTTGTTTGTACTGGATACAAATTTATCACATTGGCTACAATACAACCTACCTATCCAAATGTCAATGCAATTATGAGTGAATTCAAAATGAGAGTATATATATATAAGCATTTGTATCGACATCTCGTGAATCTATCGAAATATCTTACTTCTCTTTCCAAATTGCGTAATAATTATGTTGAGGTTCAGTGGGTACGTCCTATATATCCAGCTGAAGGCAGAATGGACAATTGCTTCCTCTGATGTACAGTTAGTTTGAATCAGTAAACATATGCACATGATTGTGTCTGTGCAACTTGAAACAATACAATTAAAATCTGGTCGTTTTCGGCGGCGGCCGTAATGCGCATGTCAACGCCGCGCCGCCGGCGGCGGAGGCGGCGCCGGCGGCGGCGGCGCCGGCGGTGGCGGCGGCGGTTAAGGATTTAGTCACAAATATGGCTTGTTTCCATTCATCGGAAAACTATGGGGGTAAGGTGGTGAGCGCCACCGAAAAAAGCAAGTGAGCGAGGGAAAAAAGAGAAAAATAACATGACAAGTGGTACATAGTACAATTTATTATATTAACTATTCACTGTCACTTTCGTCCGAATTGTCATCACTTTCGACAGATGTGTCATTTGTCCATGAACTTTTCTAGCAATGGTCTGTACTTTAATATATATATATATATATATATATATATATACACACAATTGATATTAATATGTTTGCCAATAATTTACACATCCATGAATCGATTGAATGAAAATTTATTTACTGTTTAGTTTTATAATCCAGAGTGATGCCCTTGACCTTGCATACAAATTTCATGATTTTAGCATCTGGATGCTCATCATGAAAGATGATGTCATAAAATCTGTATGCAAGGTCAAGGGCATCACTCTGGATTATAAAACTAAACAGTAAATAAATTTTCATTCAATGGTTGAATGTGTTAACGACCGGTTAAATTTTCAACGTGTCATAAACTATCCATGCAGAATTAAACGCACAAAGAACCGAGAAGTAATTAGTGAAGAGCAAACAAAAACATTCCGATCTGTGTACACCAAACGACTTGTTGTGGGTGAATACTACACAATTCCTTATGGATGGAATTGATGTGTTACCAGCAGAGATGCTTTTGAAAATTTATAATAATTTGATCGAAATGTCAAAAATGGATCAAGAAATCAAACAAGAACTTAAGCAAGCTTGGTTTTTGAGGGAAAGTAGAATTATAATGGAGACTTTGCTGAACGGACATTTCTCTGAGGGACAGAGTCGACTGAGATGTTTGATTGAGAGATCAGAATTTGAAACTGATTTCTTAATGGATATATTGGATCAAATGTTTTCAGATTATTGGATATTTCATGGTGTTCCTAAAAACGAAATAAACGCAATTCGTGAATTAGTTGGAAATAATTTTACTCGCTTTGCTGAATATCAAGACAGGATTCTCAATGAAAAAACTTTGAAATTCGAAGAGGTGACGAGAATATATGGATACATTATTCTCCGAGAACCATGTACAATTTTCACTGTTGAAAAGTTATTTGAAGAAAAAGTGTCTTTGGATTATATTGTAAAAAACACTAGACCTATTTCAGATTTAGATTATGAACTCGTATGGACATTTGGAATAGTATGGAGTTATGGTGATTCTTCATTAAAAATAAAAAAGGTTGATTCCGAACAATCCTAATCAGTCTTACATGATCTGTCTCAGGGTAAAGATGGACGAATCATTGTTGTTCAAACATCCCTGTAACATTTTCATATCGGGACCAAGTGGTTGTGGTAAAACATATTTTGTTAAGAAATTAATCGAATATAAAGATGACTTGTTCAAACCTGTTCCATACAAAGACGTTTGGTGTTACAAAGAATGGCAAAATACACTCAAGACTGCTTCATGCGACTCCATGATTGGAAATGAAATATTGTTGATACACTTATCTTTATATCGATGAATATATTACCGCACCTCGATCGTCATTTGTGAGCCACGGGCACACACTATCGTGACATTATACACTGACCAATGGGTCGAACGGGAAGGCAGTTGGGATGATTTCTTCCAGGAATGTCTAAATATTGACAACTACTCGTCAAAAATGTTGACAATGAACCATAATGTTTTCAGATCGATTCATGGATGTGTAAATTATTGGCAAACATATTAATATCAATTGTGTGTATATATATATATATATATATATATATATATATATATATATATATTAAAGTACAGACCATTGCTAGAAAAGTTCATGGACAAATGACACATCTGACGAAAGTGATGACAATTCGGACGAAAGTGACAGTGAATAGTTAATATAATAAATTGTACTATGTACCACTTGTCATGTTATTTTTCTCTTTTTTCCCTCGCTCACTTGCTTTTTTCGGTGGCGCTCACCACCTTACCCCCATAGTTTTCCGATGAATGGAAACAAGCCATATTTGTGACTAAATCCTTAACCGCCGCCGCCACCGCCGCCGCCGCCGCCGCCGCCGCCTCCGCCGCCGGCGGCGCGGCGTTGACATGCGCATTACGGCCGCCGCCGAAAACGACCAGATTTTAATTGTATTGTTTCAAGTTGCACAGACACAATCATGTGCATATGTTTACTGATTCAAACTAACTGTACATCAGAGGAAGCAATTGTCCATTCTGCCTTCAGCTGGATATATAGGACGTACCCACTGAACCTCAACATAATTATTACGCAATTTGGAAAGAGAAGTAAGATATTTCGATAGATTCACGAGATGTCGATACAAATGCTTATATATATATACTCTCATTTTGAATTCACTCATAATTGCATTGACATTTGGATAAGTAGGTTGTATTGTAGCCAATGTGATAAATTTGTATCCAGTACAAACAACACTAAGAGACGTTGTGAACGACAGCCTGAACTAGTTAACTAGTTCACCACGTTTCCCTTGTTTCTGTTCTATATAAATATAGGTGCATAGAAGAACGCTCGATTTCACTGATTATATAGGAAAATGAAGTATCAATGTGAAGAGTGCTTAAGTGTCTATGCTTGGCAAGATAGTTTGAAGCGTCATATCAAAGTTAAACACACGCCTTCAGAACAACAACAACAACAACAACAACAGTATCATCAGCCACAACAACAACAACAACACCAACAACACCAACAACAACAACAACAACAACAACACCAACAACAACAACAGTATCATCAGCCACAACAACAACAACAACACCAACAACAACAACAACACCAACAACACCAACAACAACAACAACAACACCAACAACAACAACAGTATCATTAGCCACAACAACAACAACAACAACACCAACAACAACAACAACACCACCAACAACAACAACACCACCACCAACAACAACAACAACAACAACAACACCAACAACAACAACAACACCAACAACAACAACAACACCACCAACAACAACAACAACAACAACAACAGGCGGCGGCGGCTGGTCGACTCGCATATATAAGAGAATGCATTGGCACAGGATAAAAAATCCCGACTTCTGACTGGATTTGATATAGCGGGTCACATTTATGACTAAATCCTGAATTTTGTTTAATTTTTGAAGTTTTTTGAAATTTGTGAAATTTGTGAAATTTGTGAAATTTGTGAAGTTTTTGAAGTTTTTGAATTTTTTGAAATTTTGTAAGTTTTTGAAATTTTGTGAGTTTTTGAAATTTTTGAACTTTTTGAACTTTTTGAACATTTTGAACTTTTTGAACTTTTTGATCTTTTTGGAAGTTTTCAATGCGAGTGTCATTTTAACATTATCCCACAGTGTGCGCCATGTGTTACTTTAACATTCATCCATAGTGAGTGTCACTTTAATAATCATCCCCAGTAAGAGCCTAGTGTCCCTTCAAGACTGAAGCTACCCCACCGAGATCATCACGTGATATACATGTAGATAATATACCATTCATATGGAGAAGTCTGGATATAACCAGCGAGTCATGTCCGGACATGTCCAACCGGTACAAATAGACCGACGCGTGGGCGGAGAAGATAGGTCAAACTCCAACGGGAGTACTGCATAGAATAGAGTTATCGTTCCTGAAATGCCCCCAAACAGGGTGGGTATCATCACATATCAGTGTAAACATTGGTTTGAATATATATTAACACAGAAACGATTTAGTGGCTCTTACTCGGTTAGTTCTTAGTTGGATATCGGCCAGATATCAGCCCAAGGTAACATCACATCCCTGATATGAAATTACTGAGGGCTGGTATGTCTCGACTGATATCCAACTAACAAAGTAATAACCTCATTATTAATGGTAATACAATTACTATCCAACACAATGTCAGTTCATTTGTGCCAACATAAGATTGAATGGACAGAACGTAGAATATAAACAAAATCACTAAATTTACATCTTAAATTTAAGATAATGAGTTGACATCATGTTTATGAACATGCACATTATATGTCCAAGTAGATATTCAGGATTTCCAATGAAATAACGAAGTTTATTATACGCTCAACAGTGAATTATAGAAAAAAACGCGTTTAGATAAATATCGATATCACCCAGAAGGGGATATAGAAGAATATCCTTTCACGCTAGCTCGCGCGTGCGACCGATTCACTTGCGTGTACCAATGCGCTACCGGAATATTTCAAAATCCACGCGCATCAGTAGAGTTATCTTTCCTCTTCTATACTTTGTACGTCTGCATTGTTTACGTTTTGCGGAAAATATGGAAGGCCATTCTACACTCGTCGGAGATGATCTTTGGGGGAATTTCCAATTAGATGAAGAAATATCACTTGAGGAGTTATTTAAAGAGATTGATGAAGATTCGACAAAAACGGGAACAGTTTCTTATGCTGGTGATGCTGGAAGTGGAACTGAGTTGGACCCTGGGCCTAGCGCCAGTAGCGGTATATTGTTTGATGAAATCGACGGAATTAACCCTGACCCTGACCCTGTCATCACTGCACCTTCAAGTTCAGCTTCAGCTCATTCTTTGTACAGTGTTGGAAACCATATGACATATTTTTCGGTATCCACTCAAAAACACTAGATATCCTCTATATACACCAGTTCAAAATTGTCATTTTATCTGACTATCACTGAGCATCCCCCGGATGGTTGCTTAGTTGAAAGTAAACACTATACACTTTGCTTGTTGACGTCACAACTGATATCACCCAAGTTTGGTGAGTTATCAGCTGAGTTTAGTGTGTTATCACTGAGTTTTGAGTGATATCAGCTGAGGTTGATAATATGTCGCTCTTAGCAAACATGTGATATCTAATTAATAACTACCCCATTGTATTGCAACAGCACAATGCACTTCCTTTGAATTTGTGTATGTGACTGCATGATTACTATATATATATTGGTTCATACAAATTTAACAATGCATAGAGAGATTACCTTTAATCATGTTAAATGCAATAGTACAATGTACGCACTGGCCGAACATTCAAAAAATTCCAGACTATGACTATGCACATACCTCCAATAGGAAAATATAAGTGAATTGGATAATTCATCAGTAAAGAAAGGTTTAATTGTTTATACACACAAACCAGTCCTCATTGACAAGTAGTGCCCTTAGAAAATGTTCATATAATAAGTTCAACATATGTTGTTTGTTGAACTAATTATCTGAACGTTTCCCACCAATAAATAGGACTTGATCTGTACTTTTACTGTATGTGGTCTGCTGTTTTACCCCAAGAATCCATTTTGTATAGAAAGGATTAGAATTTCATTGAATATTATTGTGTTCTCCCCGGCGTTTTTGTTGTACTGACTCCATATTATAATTTGACCTGTGTTTTCTTGTAACTAAATCACAAACCACGTTTTGAGAGGATAAAAAATGGGTATTCATATAAATTTGTTAACAATCCGATATTTTGAGATGAAGAAAATAGATCTCTAGTATCCGACAAGATTAAAACAAATATAACTGGATTCCCATTCGTTGGTGGTAGATGTTCAAATAATAAACTCATGGTTTGCAATGATACCTGTTGGGCATTTTGTTTCTTTTATTAGCTGATATGAACAAATCACAGAAAAGTCAATTTAAAAAAAGACATTCAAAAACATATATACATGTATTATGAAATATTTTTTAAATGGCTATTTTGGTTGTTGCAAACTGGCTATAATTGGGATAGCTCTCACTGTCACATTGCAAACACCAGTGCCACCATTATTAAAATATAAAATAATTTTGATTGTGATATTCTTCCAACATGCATAATTGGACAATAAATTTGAACTGCTGAAACAAGTACATTATACAATATAGATGGGGTAATTACTGTTATCATTGAAGAACTGAGAATATATTGAATACAGTACCAATATATAAACATAGATTTTTTAATATTAATTTAATGTTTTTTTAAATTAATTTATGTTTTTTTGAATTTTTGAATTTAATTCTTTGTTTTTCAATGAGTTAATTGTGCCTTTTTCTGGCGGAAAAATTGACCCGATGAAATCCCCCCTTCCTAGGAACGACAGACATTGTATTCTTTGTTTTTCAATGAGTTAATTCATGGTACCCGTCCTAAACTTCCCCGTTCCTAGGAACAACAGACTTTTTAATCAAGAGAAATTATGATACCCCCGCAAAGAGCGGACAGTCAATTAACCAGAATGTAGAGTTACGCCTCTTAGATCAATTCTGCCTTTTTAATCGAGATAAATTCATTTCGTTCCGCATACGTATTTTACGCATGGAGGTAGTCGTTTAGCAATGTCGATTTAATGAGTAATTCATGGTACCCGTCCTAAACTTCCCGATCCGCGTGGGTTTTTACACTTATACACGAAATTTGAGCTGAGTTAATTCATGGTACCCGTCCTAAACTTCCCCGTTCCTAGGAACAACAGACCTTTTAATCAAGAGAAATTTGATACCCCCGCAAAGAGCGGACAGTCAATTAATCCCGTCGTGAACCAAAATGTAGAGTTACGCCTCTTAGATCAATTCTGCCTTTTTAATCAAGATAAATGCATTTCGTCCTGCATCCGTATTTTACGCATGGATGTAGTCGTTTAGCTATGTCGATTGCAATAAAGAGCGTTCGTCGTTAACAACTCCGTATATGGTCAATATAAAGATCGTTGATGCCTTAACCCCCCGAAGTGGCGTTTGCGGTGATTTTGATGATTGGGAGTGGAGAATCATTGCTCAGAGCTTGTCCAAAATGCTACGTGGACGATCCCCGTGGGATTTTACGCTTATATACGAAGTTTGAGCTCGATCCAACCAGACGTTTTCGATTCTATAAAGTACCCCCACACACACATACATATATATATACGGAAGTCTCAAAATATATAGTATAGACTAGCAGGTTAGCCCGCCACTGGCGGCGTTGGTCAGAAACATGACATTTTTTGGCTTTTAAACGAGTTAATTGTGCCTTTTTAATCAAGAGAAATTATGGTACCCGTCCCTAAAAGATTTAAGGTACATCGGGCGGAAAAAACTGACCCGATGAAAAATTGTTGAGCCCGACGTTGTCCGGGCTATTCAAAAACCAAATTTCAAGTCGATAGCCC
Organism: Siphonodentalium dalli; assembly: GCA_032622095.1. Taxonomy (NCBI): domain Eukaryota; kingdom Metazoa; phylum Mollusca; class Scaphopoda; order Gadilida; family Siphonodentaliidae; genus Siphonodentalium; species Siphonodentalium dalli. The sequence continues at coordinate 21,991,638 of CP136065.1, forward strand.
TACCCGTTTCCGAGATATGGTATGGGCATGCACGAAGCTGGCGTCGCACGGGCTCGGTGACCCGACATAATTCGTATCCGGGGCAAGATACATTCACATACCAAATTTCAAGTCGATAGCTCCACCCGTTTCCGAGATCTCGTCTGCGCATGCGCTGCACGGGCATCGCACGGGCTCGCCAATACGACAACGACGACAAACTGGTCAAACTACACACAGGTACCAAGTTTCGTCCCGATCGGTCGATGTGTTGGTATCTGATGCAAAAGACGAAATTGTGAGTGTTGGTTTGTAACCGGGATTTATGAGAAGCATTATGCATATATCCACACTAACTACCCCCCTAAGCCCTGACCTAAGTGTCATACATACTATAACAATGATGTTGTAAGAGTACTATGGCATCCAATAAATCTCCCCGCATAGGAAACCACTCAAAAGTATTGTTCCCGTATATCTCTCTGCAGATGCTAATAACGTTGAATGGTAAACAGACGCTCTTTATAGCGATGCGTCAAAAACAAACGCTCATTAAATTATCACTTGATTAACCACCGCAGTGCCGTTTTTGTGACTGAGATTGGAGAACGGATGCTCTGAGCTTCTCCACAACGCGACGCCGACGGTGTTCGTGGGTTTTTACAATTATATACGAAATTTCAGCTCAATCTGTCAACGCGTTTTCGATTCCATGAAGTACACATATATACACATATATATATACGGAGTTCTCAAAATATATAGTATAGACTAGCAGGTTAGCCCGCCACTGGCGGCGTTGGTCAGAAACATGACATTTCTTTGGCTTTTCAACGAGTTAATTGTGCCCTTTTAATCAAGAGAAATTATGGTACCCGTCAAAAGATTTAAGGTACATCGAGCGGAAAGAACTGACCCGATGAAAAATTGTTGAGCCCGACGTTGTCCGGGCTATTCAAAAACCCGATAAAATTCGTATCCGGGGCCAGATACATTCACATACCAAATTTCAAGTCGATAGCTCCACCCGTTTCCGAGATCTCGTCTGCGCATGCGCTGCACGGGCGTCACACGGGCTCGCCAATACGACAACGACGACCACCTGGTCAAACTACACTCAGGTACCAAGTTTCGTCCCGATCGGTCGAGGTGTTGGTATCTGATGCAAAAGACGAAATTGTGAGTGTTGGTTTGTAACCTGGATTTCTGAGAAGCATTATGCCTATATCCACACTAACTACCCCCACCTAAGCCCTGACCTAAGTGTCATAAATACTATAACAATGATGTTGTAAGAGTACTATGGCATCCAATAAATCTCCCCGCATAGAAAACCACTCAAAAGTATTGTTCCCGTATATCTCTCTGCAGATGCTAATAACGTTGAATGGTAAACAGACGCTCTTTATAGCGATGCGTCAAAAACAAAAGCTCATTAAATTATCACTTGATTAATCACAGCAGTGCCGTTTTTTGTGACTGAGATTGGAGAACAGGTGCTCTGAGCTTCTCCAAAACGCGAACACGGCGGTGTCCGTGGCATTTTACACTTATATACGAAATTTGAGCTCGATCCGTCAACGTGTTTTCGATTCTATGAAGTACACACATACATATATATATATATATATATATATATATATATATATATATATATATATATATATATATATATATATATATATATATATATACGGAAGTCTCAAAATATATAGTATAGATAGAAGATAGATTGGAATCACTTTTCCAAGAATAAATTTGCAGAACGAGCTATCACGATTCAAACTTTACTCTTTTTGCAGATCCAAGCTTATCAAACTCCAAAATGAAGAAATTTATGTTCAAGACTTTATACAAGAGACACATCCCATGATGAGAGCATGCCGATTTCTTATGTACCATCCCCAGGATATCTGTAGGTGGTCAACCGAGGGTCAACTGGTCCGGGTTTTCTGCAAGGTGGGTAGAATGGTGATTATGTGGGCATAAAGCGACAGCTTGTGCCACTAAATACTCAAATTATACGAAATTTCCTTCAAAATTGGTCGATTTTTACGTACCATCCCCCAGTATATCTCGAGGTGGTCAACTGGTCCGGGTTTTCTGTAAGACGGGTAGGAATGGTGATTATGTGGACATATAGCGACAGCTTGTGTCACTAAATACTCAAAGTATAAAAAAATTCCTTCAAAATCGGCCGAGTTTTATGTACCATCCCCCAGGATATCTGGAGGTGGTCAACCGAGGGTCAGCTGGTCCGGGTTTTCTGTAAGGCGGGTAGGAATGGTGATTATGTGGACATATTGTGACAGCTTGTGCCACTAAATACTCAAACTATACGAAATTCCCTTCAAAATTTTTCCATTTTTACGTACCAAGCACGTTCTCAGCTAAGTGGGCCCAATGGACATGATTTTTCACCGAAAAATCGAAGTTAGCCATAAGAGCCAATTCGGTTAGTTTATTGAAGTAGAGTATCCATATAATTGAAATCTGTATTGGCGGACTTTTTAACAAATTATCCACTGACATACAACAGATGGAAATATGGGCCTCCAATTTCCCATGCGACAGAATACGTTACATACGTTACCACTGCCGACTAGGCTAACGTCATTATGTATAACACATCGAGATTGCATTCGGATTTTCAAAGTATTATAATGATCTGAAACTCGTTCAAGATCACAAAACTAGTGCTCTAATTCATTCTCTTCTCAATCCTTGGACATTAAGCAAACATGTATTGTGGCGGACATGCATATTCAAAATGATATATGATTATATGTTATATAAACTAATGTATTTGGAAGTATATTATATGCGATGGCTGTCTATTCAAATCAAGATTTTACTATTAGCATGCGTCTCGTTCACGGTGGTAACGTATTCTGTCGCTTCATACCTTAAGTGCTCACAAGCAATACATTAAGCATAAAATACTCATTTGACATTAACACAATCAATTTTATTCCATATCATGTCAAATGTACAAGTTTAATACTGTTAAATATGCATTCAATTAACAATTAAGCATACAGTGACTGTGTAGTGGGTAGGTGCTACTTATACGCTCAATATTGTTTATATAGGCTACATCTGACGTCTGCGTGGTATGGATGGGGTCTCGACGTGATATATATGAACGTTGTGAAGTCAGTTACATGATTGTACATTGACGCACACATCAGCCGTGCTCTTTAATATGAAAGCAAGTGATTACAATCGACTAGTCCACGCAACCGTGTATATATACACCTTCCCAAGAAACAACCAACACGCATTTCCTAATGAATAAACAACTCCGGGCATGTCAGGCACGAAAGCTATTGAAGCTGCCGAGCATTCCACAAATACACGGATCACATGTCTTTCTGTGACATTATTATACTGCTTATAGAAAGGTATTTCATGTGTTTAACGAGCTATTTCTATATCGGGGAAAAACTTAAAAAGCAACTATTATTACACCTAGTTTGGAGTGTAAACCACCAAGTGACTTTATTTGATAAATGAAGGTCTGTTGTTGAAAGTTTTCGGTGGGATATGTGTTCAATTCTAGCCAAGGTTGGGGCGATTACATGCCAATGTAATTGATTACGATTACAATTACTTTTGATTTACATGATTACGATTATTGATTAAATTTTTTTCAAATGTAATTGATTACGATTACATTACTTTAGTAAAATGTAACTGATTACTTTGGATTACATCTGATTACAATGTTTAGTTTCCAACCATTTTGATCCCATAGGAATAAATAATGAAATAAATCAAATTAAAAAATCAAATGTTATTTAATAACAACAAAAAATATATAATACGTAAACAAGGAACGACTGAACAAATAAAACAACCAAGCAATAAGCACATAAACGTTTTTAATTAATTTGTGATGTTTTGTCATGGAGATGTGCACCAACATATTGGGAATAGACCATGTTTTATGTGTATTTATTTAATTTTATTAAGTATAGTTTTCATTTCGCTCGAATCATCCAAAATATCATCGAGTGAAATGTTAATACGCTCGCATATGCTTAGCTGCTAATTTGTATACGAAGCATTTATATAAATAACCCAAATTGCACAAGTAAGCCCAAGATAGAGTTAAAATGAATGAATGAATGAATTTATTGTCAAACTCGCTGCAAGTTAATGCAGAACATTAGAGCAAAGACATATATACATATTTACAGGAAGGGCGAATTATAGGATCACCTCAACAAAAATAAACAAATACATACTTTCACGTGTATATTCCACCAGCATGTTTACATAGGTTATACATTATATCAATCTAACGTCATATACAAAGACCATATATGTAACAGTTTTATCTAAATCATAAAGCCAATATGCTTACGTTATAAGTTTATACGTCTAAAATTATTTATTTTGAGACATGTTATCAATGTTTTCATCCACGACGCGAAAGCCTAACTTAATGAATATACAAAGTCTTCTCAACACACTGATATTCTGAATGGTCAGTAGTCTATAAAACTTTTCTTGGCTCGGGTATTGCCAATAGTATGTGGGCATATATTTTTCTCTCAGATATTGCAAAAGCTTGCAGAAAATAACAAAGTGGTATTCGTTGCCAACCCCATTACCACATATGTTACAGATTCGATCATTCACCTCCTCAAACGAACTTAGTTACAAACTATATACCGGTACACGGACTGGCTAAATCGACTAGGACTCACTTTATCGTTCATATTGCATCAAGGTGAACTGACAACTGTGGACAAAATAAAATTAAAACATGTGTCCACAAGACACCATAAACACTCCCCCGATCCAAATTCTGTTGACCGCCGTCAATTTTGATGGGGTTTGTGGTGACTGTTTAATGCGTCTGGGGGGGGGTAAATTACATCACCCTTGATGTTTTACCGTAATATATAAAGGAACCGAGAAATGGCATGGGTCACCTACATGAACCGATATGCGTGGGCGGCGGCCATGTTCGAATAAGGAATGGAAGTCACGTGGTTCGTATAAGTTTAATGGAAGCTGAAAAATGCGACTTTTTGAAAAAACAGTGGCGGCCATTTTGAAAAAAAAGTGGCGTCCATATTAAAAAAAAGTGGCGGCCATTTTGAATCAGTCGACCATTATGATTGTTTTGTTGGGGGAAAAAATCAGTCTTCGCAGTTCACATTGACCATTCATGTCAAATTGCATGCTTTGCGTCACAATAAACTGAACGATTCTGTTACTACCGTTGACACATAATTATATGTATAAGAAGGCAGTGTAACTCACCGAAATTGATCATAAGTGGTATAAATTCAACATAATTGACATTTCGTTGTGTTCACTTGGTTATTTACACGTATCCTTCCTAATAATAGTCATCGTATTTCCCGGACAGAACCGATTAAATTGGGAGAGAACCGACTCAATCGGGAGAGAACTGATCGAGATATCACAATTCGCAGTTTTCGACGATAGGATTTTCATTATGACTACGTTATTTTGGACCATAGATTATGAGGGGAATGGAAAAACGAATCGAATTATCACCTAGATGGCTCAAAAATTGCGTTTTAACTGTCAAAAATTCACGAAAATGTATAATTTGGATCATCATGAACCGTCACAAATCAGTCAAGAACCATCACAAATCGGCGATAGAACGACTTCCGATGTAACAGTTCCTACACAGTGGGTGACCATTTCAGTCCATAAATTTGGCCGAAATTATTTAAATTATCTAAATATGCGGGTTTTTCTTTGAAAACAATTTTGGCGATAGCACGTACACGGGGGTGGTTCAACTGGAACACATACCATTTGCCAATTGTCATCTCAATACATCCAAAATAGTGTACAAAAGCCTCAATAGAGTATTTAAGACCATCAAGTGTGTTCCATCCCATCCAATTGGTTTACGAAACCACGAGACACTCGCTGGTTGGTTTGAGATATTCGATGATGGTTTTGTACACTAGTTGGGACACTCATTGATTGGGTTGTGGGACATTTTGCATGGGATGAATTTAGACAACAGTTGTTTTAGACACTTTTGATTCTGATGGTTTGAGGTAATCGTCGTGATACATGGGACACCCATTTGGATGGTTATGAACAGACATTAAATGGCGTGGGACACCCAGTGGATGGTTTGGTGTTCTCAATTGATGGTTTGAGACGCTCGTTGCGTTGTTTGGGATGTTTTGGAACACTCGTTTGAGCGGGGTTGGACACCATTAGGATGGTTTGGGAAACTAGTGGGGTTGATTTGGGATACATATTGGGCGTTTCGAGACTCTAGTTGGCTGATTTGTGACACCATTCTATGAACTTTTTGTTTGGTATAGCATATTAACTAAGATGTTGGATTGAGACACTCGTTGCGTGGATTTACGCTCTTTGGGTGGTTTGGGACCCTCGGTAAGTGGGATTGGACACTCATTGGATATATTTTGATAATATTTATGTTGCTTTTGACACTCATCTGATGCATATATAAATTATAGTATAGCTTTGTGCAAATAGAAGTGATTCGCGTTTCAGAAATTGTGTATTGTTGATCAGTGATTCCTGGATCACTATTAATATTATAAAAATCAGCTTCGTACTCATAAGTGCAAATATAGTCATTATGGGGGGGTGTGGGGTCTCTGGAGGAATACGGCACCTAGAAAATCTGATTTATTTGAACATTCCTGGGGTGTAACACATTTGAGGCATCAAACCTTTCGTACGCGATTGTGCAAATAAAACCCAGCAGGCTCTCGGGTTAATATCCAGTTATGTTGGAAGGGCCACGTTAGGGTAGACGTTTATCAATCTAAACCTCCCCATTATATGAAAATGTCATAGTGTATATTTGTATCTTTCTTCTACTCATATTACCTGAAAATCCCTCAGAATTAATATAATACACCCTTACACCAGTTTTTTTTATAATTGAATGTCATTATTCCATTTAGTATAAAGATAGGGCTAAATAATTAATCTCACATGGAGATACTTCGAATTGCGTAATGTCCAGGATATACCAGGGCATTATGCTTATCCGTGCATGCTTGACGAGTGTTTCTATCATATGGAAATTAAGGGAGGGAAAAATGACGCTTCGTTGGTGCAGGTAATATATGCGTACACAACAAAGAACAAATCGAGTACATGAGACATTGCGATTTAATTACCATTTCATGCATAACATCGAGATGTTGGGCTATCATGCAGGTGTTTTATGGGCTGAAACGTTGGAATCTCGATCATGGACCCCACGTAGCTATTAATTGTATGATGCTGCAATACTCGCTATATCTATATTTGCGAATGTTGGAAGAACCCGTTGTAAACTCTATGAAAACTCGAACCTAACACGGGGTGCATATAGAAATTACTGGAAGGGTGCATCTAGAAACTATAGGTGAACACCCCTAACAGGGACCCTCCAGCCACGTCCCTACTAACTCGTGAGTTACACTGGTTTAATGTTTCCATACATTGTACAGTTCCGGGCCTATAATGTCGAATAACACAGCATAGCCTATACTATGGGCAGCCATTCTGTCGGAAATTACATGAAATAAAAGTTAATAGTGGTTTGTGAAAACAACAGTCTCTATTTTCAAACCAATAACATGACATTGGGAATTCCCATGTGTTTATTTATATATTTCTGACGTCACATGAATACAGTTTCTTCAAACATCGCCATCAGAGACCCCTAGCGTTCTTTCGATCACGTTTTAATCATTGATTTCGAATTCCTAATCATTGGTTTGATCGGAAATAGTAGATTGCGCAATTAGATATTGAATTGAAAGAACGTCATTAATTTTTCATTGGTGATAATTTATATCTTTTAAATATAAGAATGACAATAAGGTCTATTAGTTTTATAACGATAATCATTGATCGTGGGAAATTGTCTATTGGTTTGAAATATCTTTATTGATGAAAATATGGCTATTGAAACGGAATGTACGTTTATTGAATATGCGCGAATCTTACTAATTGTGTGTTGTTAGATATTAGTTGAACAATGAATACTATTAAATTAAAATAGAACATTAATTTTGCATCGGTCAACATTGATTATGAATCTATATCTATTAAAATAGAACTGTCTCTTATTGAATCCAAGAACGATTATTGGTTTGGAAATGGAGTATATTGGTTTGAAAATAGAGACTATTGTTTTCACAAACCACCATTAACTTTTATTTCATGTAATTTCCGACCGAATGGCCGCCCATACTATACTATGAATGACATTAGAACATATATGAAACACAAACAAACATACATGTTTTCACCCTTCCGCATGCACCCACACCCTAAAGATGATCCATGTGCCGGTCTGTCCGAATGATAATTGGGATATTTTCAAGCAGAAACGGTCAAAATGTGAAGCATATCATTCGCATCTTTGACATCCCAGCTCAGATTTGGCGACATCTCATCGCAGGATCGATCTGCGGCTTTGATACCCGAAGTTATGATGGGTACCCACACTTGGACTTAGCTAGTATTTTTGCCAACCGCTCTGCAGGTTTGACAATTTTATGGTTAATTAAACATATATTTGTCTATAGATACACGCATTATCCGCCATCTACGACTGATAATTATCGTTCAAACGAACCACCTAACGTCGGAATGTGTCTACTATTTATGATAAAAGCGGAAATGAGTCGGAATTTCTCTATTAAAGTTATCGGATGAGAGCAAGCTGTGGTCGCTATCTCATTGAGGGATATTCCGCTTTGCGAAATTATGTTTTTAATAGTGGATCACCATTTAACTGAGAGTTATATACATGTAGCTTCATCTGACCGAAGATATGTTCATTTATCAAAACCGCATGGTCTGGTTTGGTGACACCCTCGGGTTTGGCGATACCACGTACACGGGGGTGTACCTGGATTTTTGACGCTGTTGGGTGACAATATTCAGGGGTAAAAGATTTACTTTATATGCTATTGATGTAGAAATGGAATTGATGGGCGTTTGTGCATGCATGGTTTTAATTGAAAGAATAATCCATCGCCGACTAGTCCAAGTCTTCCCGTACTAAAACCAGCTAAGATATTGGGATGGAGATGCTGGTATTTAGTCCGAGATCGCGCGCATAGCCTTCTTATGACACGAGTTAAGCGTTAATGACCCGCTCAAATAAAACCACAATTATATGAAATAAAATATCACAATTGCGACAATAAACGGATATTTTCAGCAGAAGATATGCTATTTGATCTGAAACCTGAAAGTTTGAAAAGTCCCACTAAAACGAATGAACTATATTTCGAAACGGTGTGATTCGGTTCTCCGATTATTTTATCAACACAAAAGTCAAAATGCACATGGATGAAAATCACACGCATGGCAAGTCAGACACAAGAGTTATAATTTGCTCCAATTTTGACAAGTTGCTTGCGAAAATTGTCAACAAAACTACCGTTCTGATCCTCCATTATTTCATTAAGTTTTTAGTGCGGGAATTGTTCTGAAAGCACATAGGAAACTGGACTTTGGGGCGATCGGTTTTCGCCATTTTGTTCGGAAAACCCCGCGCTATATATAGAAACAGAAACTAGAATACCCAGAACAAACTCCGGATTATGCCGAAGTTATTCGGACCACTTCGGCTTTCAGTTAAAACGTGAACAAACAGAGAATAAAAGCGATGTTTGTGGCAATCAACCGGAATATTATATGTGTAATTTAACATTAAAGTTAGATTATTATACACCATTATGACCATAAGATGTCACTCTTTCCGATGTATATAGCATCACGTATTGATTTGCTAGGTAAATCGAGTAAAATACACAACAAATTTCCGCCACAAACCTTGGGCGTAAGTCGTGTCATAAGAGATCATACGGGACGAACTCGGACTAAATACCAGCATCTCCATCCCAATATCTTAGCTGGTTTTAGTACGAGAAGACTTGGACTATCGCCGACCCACCCGTAGCGATATCGATGCCATTGTTGGACAAGAAAACCATAGTCAGAAATGGTAACGCCACCAATATCATATTATTAGCCATAAATATAAATTATAATACAATTATTCTATAAACTAGCTTTATTCGGGAAATTTGCATACTTCCATATTTCAAGTTTTCTCGTGTCATACATTACTTTCTTCAAACTGTCTTCTTTATTACACAAGCTGATAGGCCCGACTTCGCCCGGGCTGTTTCCCATCTGATTTCCGGTGAAAGGCGCGATTTGACCTTCAATTGACTATTTCGAAAGTCAAGGTCAGGTCAGGGTCATGATTTGACCAGTCCAAAACACCCCCACCCGGAGAAAAGTACCCCTAGGTATCAAATTTCGTCGAAATCCGTCCGTTTTACCCCACTTGACCTTTAATGAACAATTTTGAAGGTCAAGGTAAGGTCGGAGTCATGATTTGACCCGTCCAAAACACTCCCCCGACAAAAGTACCCATAGGTATCAAATTTCGTCGAAATCCATCCGTTTTATCCGATTTGACCTTTGATTAACCACACTGAAGGTCAAGGTCAGGCCGAGGTCACGATTTCACCCGTTCAAAACTCTCCCCGGACCAAAGTATCCCTAGGTATCAAATTTCGCCGAAATTTGTCCGTTTTACCCAAATTGACCTTTAAAGGTCAAGGTCAGTGTCACGATTTGACCCGTCCAAAACACTTACCGGACACAAATACCCATAAGTATCAAATTACGTTGAAATCTATGGAAAGCCGAGGAGGACATGTTGGTTGCTAATTGCTAGATATACGACGCGGTATTTTAAAGGTGTTTCAAACTAGGAGATAGAAGTATTCTGCGTTTCAAATGGTGATGAATTATAGTAGTTTATTCAAATTTTATGGCATAAATTGTTATTAAAACTGTATATACTATAAAAAATGAATGACTCGAAAATTAAGTGGGCCTTTAAACAAAGTCACAATTGCAGCTAGGCTCATCTCATACTCGTCCATTCAGCGATATTCTGCTGCGCAGTTTGTTATAGCCTCCAGTATTCATTGAGCGTTGTAGCCCCAACTGTTATAATTCGCATTTAGCAGGCGTACTCTTGCCTCAGATTATTGAGATATTAGGTCACACGTAATCACATTAAATCGCATCGAAACATAGCAATTGTGTGGGCTGCTTGGCGTGAATATGTAATGAGAAATAAGGTCATACGTAATGACATTAAACTCAAGAAAACCCGCGAAAACAAAACAAAATCACATTTAATGTTTTAAGTTATTTCCTTCATAAAAAGAATCTTCGTGATAATGAACCCTCTCAATACTTTAGAATATAGAATTAACCTTAAAATAAAAAAAATCTTCGGAACACAGAACCTTCGGAATAACGAACCTTCGGATTGGTGAACCTTCGGAATAGCGAACATTCAGAGAAATTTCGGAATATAGTCTGGCTGTTGAAGGGTTGAACCCGGAAAAAATTCTTAACAAGCTGAATTTGGTGTCATTCGATGCAGGATAACCACCTGGTGAACATATCCAAAATCCGCTAAAATCCGCCTTGGGGAATTTTTTTTATTCAAGATGGCGTCCAACATGGCCGCTTGAAAGTTGAAAATTTCGAGAAGTCTATTGTTTGACGCACAAAATAAACTATGAACCCGTCTTAAAACCAAAATTCATTTTGTTGTGTATACAATATATTTCCAGAGTAAACTATGTAATTTACGGGTAATAAACCTAAACATGGCGGCCAAAATATCAGCCAAAACCGGAAAATCTGTGTTTTTTCTTTATTTTCCCACTAATTTTCCACATTATGATTGTATTGACTTTGAATCTTCCACCCAAACGAACGATATATTTAGTGAATGTTGAGATTGCTTTCTGGCGATACAGCCACATTCAATCCAGTTCCTGATCAACAGCCGTTGCTCAAATTCGTGCAAATCTCCCCACGACAATCCACACAGGCAGTGACACACTTAAGTCCATTTTTTTCCGACAGGAACATTGATTTGTGCTACAAGGATTTCTTGACGACATTTTACAATTGCATAGACTGAATTTAAGAAGATTTTATGTTGCCGGTTCTTGGTCAGTCATTATTGGGATAAGTATTGACCCCTGCATTTCCACCCCCCCAATATTTTGGTTCTAGATCTATTTTCCCGAGTTATGCCCAGATTAAAACCTGTAAGTGAACCCTAGGCCAATGCAATAGGCTGCCATAGGAAATCATGGTCATGAACTTCGCGTATCATAGATGGTCGAGGGACTCTCCATCCGTGCCCGAGTACATTTGAACGAGAATCTTCGAACCTGCCTAGGCTACTTGTTGGGCTGACGCAGCCCGATTGCTGATTTATATCGAAACATGTTGCAGCTGAGCGGATGATTCTAATCGTTTCACCAAGCCTGTCTTTCTCTGTCCAAATATCGCTTATGTTGTGTCACACCTACCCGAAGCATGCAAGTAAATAATATGTTTGGTGACCAATTCACCGCCTTCGTGCACGATATCATATTGATAATGCGCCTTTCCCGTGATGTAGGAGTAAAACTAGAACATCAGCAACAACTACCTGTGATGTTGATGCTGATTCTATCGCAACTCAAACAATCATTGTGTCTGCGTCAGATGTACTGTGTGATTAGCGTCCCGTAGCGCCTTGCTGAGTATATGTATAAACTGCTGCTTGTTCGTTTCGTTCGAAAGAATCAGTTATTCCTCTTCCTCACGTAAGTCCATCCCGACTATTGATAGAACGCATCATGACTTGCTCAATAACTAGGTCACTGGACAGTCCTGTCCAAAACCTACTACTCCTTCGAATATTATGAACACCATCCTCTATAAAAACACTTGTATAACCACGGAAATTGTTTGGGTAAGTCAAGCATAATTTGCAAATACAAGCGACATACCTTCGCATAGTGCAGCAAACAAATTCAACATTTTCCCAACAACTACTAAATGGAGATTCGAATCTTCTGTTCTCTCAGCTTGAATAAAATCTCTTTAATCATGTCTATATACTCCATTTACTGTAACCAGTTTGGATGTTCTGGATTTCTCGCCAAGGTATGGCTTGTAATATAACATAATTTCATTCAATGTGAGGAGTTCTATTGAATCGGAAACATCGAAACTGTGATGGGCCCATCAAACACTTTTTCATACAGAGTTCACTTCAGCCTGACTAAGCCTCTCCCATTCGAAACTGTCAGTATCAGTTGAATCGATTCCTTCGATTGTCGATTCTTGGACATTTGATGTCGAAGTTACTTCGAATATTTAACGTTGGAGGAATAATTCAGTATCTGATGCCGCGTTTGACCCCGCGTCATCGGCTGTCGACTTGGAAATATCATTTGAATCATTAGAGATCAAATCATCTCCAACAGCTTGTTAGTAAGGGCTCCGTCAACAAGGAAATGACATCTGAGTGCTCGTGAGAATGCCTTCACGGAAAGCATCGTGGCAACAACGTTTGAGCCATAAGCGTTTTCAAGAGCCTCATCTAACCCCGACCCATTCATCGTGGTACCAATGCTACCCATGAATCTCATCGTCAGATTGAAGACGCCGAGTCTACAAACTATTCCAAGTGACTTGGCTTCAATTATCTCAACCGCTTTGAACCAAAGTGGCTGGTCAAGCATGGAGTCACAATTCCCAACTGTGTCGCGTGATTCTGAATATACATCAAAGTGGACAATAAACAAGACTCATCTGATGGGTTGAGGTTTTATTATCGGTAGAAAAAGAACTTCTGACTTTCTGAAGGTTCTGAGCTGTTTGAAGAAAAGATGTGTTCCATGAATCCAGACCAGTTCGGTATATGTTTCATTGCTCGATTTGGAAGCCAACCGCAATGCCATAACAAACCAGTGTTCAAACCTGGAGGCAGTGTGTATGGGTTTTGTAACCCAAGTATGGGTCGATACTTTATTGTTTGTAATCCCAGCTTTGTAGGTTTCAAATAGTGTATGATAGACACAGCCTTGTCTTCGATCAGATCTTCAACCATAAAACTTTTTTGACGAGTGATCACTGTTGATTTAGGTGTAAGCCGGGTGTAGTCCTTCGGAGATGAAACTGCGATTATCCCCATACCATGAAATGAACGTTTACCATCAATAGTAGTGACGTTATGGGCGATGTTATCTGCTACCCACTGAGTAAAGGTACCTGGAAAATACTCCACTAGTGTACTTTCAAGACTTTCCACCTGGATCACTGATTGCTTGTACCTGCTTACTTCGTCGTAAGTAATTGAAAACCCCAATTTAGACAGAGTTCATCAACAAGCCACCTTGGCCCGAACACGTGATCAATTTCAACCCAATACCAAAAAGGGTAGTGGTGATAACAGATCGGGACCTCGCATATTGCACGATACTGTGACCAATGCTATAATATTGCTATTCTGTTTGATTTCAGATCAGATGGAATTAGTATCTCCAGAAACATTTGTAAATGGCGTGGAGTCAATTTATTTATGTTATCAATATTTCCTATCTCCTCGGTGAGGTGGTAGGTTTTCTTACCCTATGGCATTTCCCGCAACTTTGCCCTAATCATATTCGCGGCCGTCACAACAACTCTATCTGCCTCCTCTGTGTTTCACTTTCTTATATACGCATACCACTTGTCATTTATCAAGTACTTGGTCATATATTTGAAGCAAATGACGTTGCTACGCCCATCGACTTCAGCAAAAAATATATACTCCCCATACCGTTCAAGGCGTTTTATTGAATATGATTCTGACCCAATTGCTAGCTCTACCATAGCGATATGTAACTCGGACAGAGTATACAGTTCTGTACCATCCCAGACATACACATAACTAATCAAATGAGCGTTGCATTTCGACACTTGGTGTTCTGTCCTGTGTTTTTCTCTCAAGATGGATCCTCATTTATTTCTCCCAATAACACGGAGAAACAAGATGCATGATATACGGCTACTGCAGCAACGAGATCAATGCAACATAGAATGCATTTCTGAACGTTCAATGCCCACGAATCCTCTCTTATTTGGCAATGTTCTAAAACTTTGTCTCTAATAGGGAGAGTTGCTACTGTAAGAACTTGCCTTCTATCGGGATGACGGGAATCTGATATCCCACCCTTTCAACATATGAAACAGTCTTCTTTGAAATTAAATGGGTCTTGTTTAGACCTCCATTTCTTAGAGAGCGGAACTGTATCCATACAATCAGGTTTGCCACTGAAGGTTCTTTTCCTATAGTGAATTCACGCCTAGTCTTTATGGACCAAGACCGTATCAATGGGTATGGTCATTTGTTGCCTATTTAAATATCCAGACAAGTGGTTATATATATATATCCTCGCTTATCAGAGAGGTCAATCAAAGTCTTGAATCCTTTGCCATAACTTTTACCAATGGATTTCCCTTAGTGTCCACATTACATTAACTCATGCTATGAAAGGATAAGTCGCACAGGTCCTCTTGAAAGTTGCTGGCCCCTTAATACGGGGTTGGTTCTGCCATTGCCGAACACGTACCGAGACTCGAGACTAATATGAGAATAAAACAAAACTCAACCAAGAACAATGCAGTTTGAATGTACAATAAGCCTTCTGTGTATGTTGGGACCGTTAGGTTTCAGCAGAAGGCGAAAGATAAACACAATGTCACACAAAATACCTATCAAAACAACTATATCAAGACATTATTTGCCACTACACACTTGAAGAAACAATCGCTACGTTATATTTGATAGTTATATTACTTAAATCATTAAATTTATCGTCTTGAATGCATTAAAGAGCATTCAACGTGAGTCCATATTTATGTAAATATATTATCTAATGACCTTGGAATTATATAATCGTTCATTGTATATAAATATATGTACTAAAAACAACTTTTATGTAGATCACTTAGTGCATATACAGAGTCCCGTAGTCACTATTACCTTCATAAATTACGTCAGACACCTCCCCTATTCAGTGTGCTGTGGAAAAGTTTCCCCAAAGCGGATTTTAGCGGATTTTGGATATGCTATACATGAAGGTCTCCCCTTTCCAACGATACCAAATTTAGCTTGTTAAGAATTTTTTCCGGGTAGGTCCTATATTTCAGCTCCGACGGCCAGACTAATAGTGGACCTTCGGGATTGTGAACCTTCAGAATAGAGACATGCCCCCCAATATTCATATTATATGCCCAGAGTTCAAAGCTATGGACCCATAAAATTCTAAACTGGGCCCTTAAAATATTTAACTCCAAATTGGAAATAGTAAAATAGAAGTTTGAACTTGTTTTCTGCTGGTAAAAGTTGTGTTTTTATCCACGGGACGATGACACCTCCATTCTTGAAAAATCTCCATTCCGCCGAACGAATGGATGTGTCAACGTCCCGTGGATAAAAACACCACTTTTACCAGCAGAAAACAAGTTCAAACTTCTATTTTACTATTTAGTATATATTAGACTAACATTTTCTGCAATAATCCGTCACCTAAACATGAAAATGTGAACCTAATGCTAGTTTTTCTGTTAAGATTTTCGTTCGGCGGAATGCAGATTTTTCACGAATGGAGGTGTCATCGTCCCGTCGATACAAACACTACTTTTACCAGCAGAAAACAAGTGCAAACTTCTATTTTACTATTTATTATACATTAGACTAACATTTTCTGCAAAAATCCGTCACCCAAACATGAAAATGTGAACGAAATGCAAGTTTTTCTGTTAAGATTTTCGACGATTTTCGTTCGGCGGAATGGAGATTTTTTCAAGAATGGAGGTGTAATCGTCCCGTCGATAAAAACACAACTTTTACCAGCAGAAAACAAGTGCAAACTTCTATTTTACTATTTAGTATATATTAGACTAACATTTTCTGCAATAATCCGTCACCCAAACATGAAAATGTAAACGAAATATGACTTTTAGTGTTTAGATTATCGTCCCAGAAGTGATAAATTTCCCTAATTTCGATGCTTCGTTATTCGAACGCCCATCGTTCAGCATACGCTCAATTTTATCGGGAAAACATCACATTCGTATAGAGTAGATACCAATAAACAAGTTGAGACCATGTTTGTGCCTCTAAACTCTTTCATTCCCGAATGAAATGACTTTTAAATATTCGTTCCGTTCCGTCCCGTCTTTTAGACAAATCGTTCCGTCCCGTTGCGGAAAATCGTTCCGTCCCGTCTTTTAGTAGATCCCCTTTTCTACAGACTTCGCGTTTGGTCATCCATTTTTAATCGGGGGAAATGTGTGAATAAATGTACAGTTCGGAAACAAATATACGAAACCGCTTTTCCGGCAATAGATATCTTTGACTTTACTTTGATGTAGCAGTTAGCACCTAAAATACGAATACCCAAACAATTTTGACCACGTTTCTTGCCATATATGTAGATACAAAAAACCTTTGCGACAAATTTCAAACATCTTTGCGATAAATCGAAAAATATAATCACCCAGTACGTAGTCTGAGAGTTATCGTAAGGATGTTTGAGATTTATCGTAAAGTTTGCGACTTATCGCAAAGGTGTTTGTGATTTTTCGCAAAGTTGTTTTGTGATTTATCGCAAAGGTTTGCTTCCATTATCCCACATGAATGCTGGCTGTGAAAGACTGATCGTTCTATGTTAGCCCAACCGATCTATTATAGATCGATTGGTGGTTTACCCAGACTTGTTGATGATGTCTGGTTTATATTTATACTTATACGGTTCAAGCCCATTAATGCCAATGCATGAAATATATCTGCGATAAATCACAAACCATTGCGATTAATCGCAAACCTTTGTGATCAATCGATAACCTTTGCAATAAATCGCATATATGTATTGCAAAGTAGTTTGTGATTCGCAAGGGTTTGCGATTTATCGCAAGGTAGTTTTTTACTTATCGGGCTATCATAGATCGATTGGTGTTTTATCCAGATATGTTTAAGATGCTTGATTTATAATGTTTACTTTAATATTATTGCACACAAGTTAAGAAATTTGGCCGATTATTTTAGACATTCAGACCAATTTTACCCCACATGCAGGGAACAGTTCCGGGAAATCCTAAAATCGAGATATTCAACCTTGAATTAAGTACAAAAACACGATCAAGGTTCTATACTAATAACAGTTATACTTGTATAATTCGGATTATTTCATTTTGCACTATGCAAGTGACTCCATGTAACTGATAACATGATCTCGAAGAAACTCGATCGTTGTTTTGTACTTAATTCGAAGTTTAAACGCCATAGCATTATTTGGAATCGAACATGCCACATTGTAATTCAGAGTAGCTGCCTTGATAGTTGGTACTTCCGATAATATAATGGGCGAGTAAAGAAAGCATGTGTGCGTGTATTTCTTGGCACTTCATATCGTGTGCGTCATGTCATCGGTGACATACAGACGGAGTGGTTATTAGATGCATAATGCCCGGATAGGTACTCCACATAACCTAGATATAGGTACCCCTCATAACCTAAATATTGGTACTCCACATAACTTAAATATATAGGTACTCCAGAGAACCTATATATAGGTACTCCAGAATACTTAAATATTTGGTAGGTACTCTAGAGTACCAACTATTAGGTACTCCCCCTGGGACAAATACTAGTACATACGTAAGTACACCAGGGTACCTATTGTTTTAAGAGTGTGGGCTGGGACGAGTCCACTCTCACCTAAGATAATAACGACGCCCAAAACAGAGAGATGACAAGCTTTATATTCCATTGACCAGTCAAATGTTATAATATGAAATTGTTGTTCAAATGATATGTGTTTGAACTATATAATTATATCCTTATTTGTTCGCTTTTTGTCGAGGTTTTGCAAGCATCGCGAAAATTCACAAAGTTACCCATCGGTTTTAGCTTGAAAACTAGTACAACAAATTAATTTGAGAGTGCCTTTTATTATATACTAGCTTTGAGAAGCGACATCATTACGCTTTGTATAGGCTATCAGTTAAATTGTGGCTGAAACAATTCAAACGTGCATAATATTCCTTTTATAAATCGATATTTGGTCATCAAATGGGCTCAGATATGTACGATTTAATTAAGTTCGATTATAGAAAACGTTAGTGTTGAATCTCCAGACTAATTCCCACACAAAGTGATGAACTAGAGACGAAGGTCGCTCGTGAGAATTGTTATATTCTTCTGCATCCACACATGAGATAATTCCGGTATTCACCCGAGAACGGGAGGTGGCCTCCACATATCAAACAACTCATACTGGTGCGCCATCGATCTATATTTAATGGATATGAAACTCTCGTTAGCCCAGTGTTATTTTTCGCGAAATCTCGCGATCGGAGAGAACTGGCGAGATTAGTCTTTCGGCTTCATTTTCCGATTTGACATTCTTCAGCGTGACTGTTTTATTTTCTAGCGGAAAAACGAGATTATTCATCAAAGACAGTGAGTATATTATCAAATCTTATCGTCATCATACATTAGAAGTAATACATTACGTTTTTTCGTTTATATTTAGTAATGACAGTTCGTAGTTTCCGTGTTTGCAACTGTTTTCTTCTACGATGTTTCCTTTGTTTACAATCAGCGCAGAATTATAGTGAAAACGAAGGACTATTCACTATGGTTATAGATATCTTTATATAGTCTAACAGTCACAATAAATGTATAGCATAAGATAGTTCAACATGGCTGCTGGTTCGGTTGGATTCTTTTCTTGGTCTGATTTGAGAGAGCCTTCTTTATCCGGGTAATCGGGAATTACGTCACGACCGGTGTGTTCGATTCCTACTCTGGCAATGTCCGGATTCAGCGATCACTACACTCCCCCACGCTTTATAGAATACAGCCCTGGGTATGTTGGACCTCGCAGGATGGGTGGTGTGCAGGATCACAGCTCCTGAATCTGGATACCGATATTAGGTGACACCGTCATATCCATGGGTCACGGAGGAGGTTACTCGGCCTATGACCCAGCTACCTGCCATGTCCGGAATGCTCTTTGGTAACACGTCTCACCAGTGTGGTCTCTTGGCATGTGGTATGATCTGTCAAGTATTGTCAATTAGTCAATGGCTGATGAATGGCTCAATGGCAAACATCCGGATCAGAAACACATGCTGTTGGTGCCGTAAGTTCCATATTCGCCCAGATGTCTGGATATTCGCCCATTAACCTGTGCAACTGTTGGTGAGACTGGTGTTGATCATTTCGTAAAGTAAATGAGGTATGTCACTTTATGACTCGCACAAATTTCCCTGAAGCTACACGACATTTTATATATGAATTTCACCGGGTTTCATTTCATATCGACCTCAACATATCGCATATCGAAAATCAACACAACGCTTTATTGAAGCTAAATATATATGAACTAGCAAATGTCAAAACTTAACCGGGTTGTGTATTGATGCTTTTATGCACTTTTCTAGCATCATTTTCTGGACTGAACAATGAAGCATCAGAGCATTATCACAACATCTACCCAGTGCATTTGTTTAGGATATAAACAAGCACTAAGCACTATCTTAGATCTACCTGATACATAATCATATCCAGTGATCGAGTCATTTTCTTTTATTAGTTGTTGAATTCTCGTGTACATCAGTGGCAGGGTTGATTCTGTTGACAGCAACTATCACATTTTCCAAACCTCTATGAGACATTGGATACCACTGCAGAATTTGAGGGGTGTCTATTCCCACCAGGATCCCATGGCCACTGCTCTCCGCCAGGATCCCATGGCCACTGATCTGGGTCCTCTAATTTAGTTTGAGGCTGTGTGCACCTCAGTTCGGCTGTTTGCAACTAATTTGGACAGTCATCAGTCTGGCTCATGTTGTCTACAGCTTCTGTTGCAGTACCGGTATCTAGCTAATCTGCAGATTTCGCCGCTCCAGCATCTTGAGCTAATTCTTGTCTGGGTGGTGACTCAGACGCTGACACAGTATCATACTGGGGTATGTCGTTGCTGGTATGGACATCTATGTGCTGTTGAATACCGGTCGTTTTACCACCAGTGCTAAAGATATCTTCTGATGAAGACTGGTTGGCTGAGCCTCTGATGATAATGAGCTGTCCGGAAAATCTGAAAATGACGGGGAGAGTCCACTGAATGATGAGTTACCATATTCAAGTTGTGATATGGCAGATGCAATATACACTTGCGATACATCATTCACTTGAGTTGTGCTACACTCTGGTATATCCCAATCCAGCACCAGACATATGCTATCGACCATGTTCAGATCGAGGGGAAACACTGTCGTCCCACTCAAGGCTGATATCATGAACTGGCTCGTCTTGTTCATTGTCCCTAAGTTTGTTGATAGCTGGCTCGACAGGTTTCTCATGATGAACTGGATTTCTTGTGTAGAATGTATACTCTTCTGGTGTTGTTAGTTCCATGTCATCTATTTCCGACTGCAAGTTCTTCAGAGAGTTGGAAAGACGATCAGCTGTCTCCACTATTCCCCCCAGTGATATAATCTGCTTCTGGTCATTGGAATGTGGTCGGTTATTTTCCTCAACATCAAATCTCATGACAGTCATTTAACCCTGGTAACTTTTCAACTACTTGAGTCTTGGAGTTTTGGATGGAGGCTTTTCCTGATAGCTGATCTTCTGCGACCATTTTAACTGCCATCGTCTCTGATAACTCATTTTCTGGGATTGGTTCGAGCATTGAACTGGATCCAGTGGAAAAACCGGCACATCTTGTGAGCGCAGCAGTTGATTTCCTAACCGGGATGCGGTCATTGGGATAAATGTCAGTCACATTTACTCGGCCCAATTTCTTTGAGAAATCAGCGTCATTATTGTATATAGCAGTCGTCGATTGAAGAAATTCATCCTTCAGATGAACTATATCTTCTCCAATCCGGCTGGCAAGTTCGATTAGTCGAGAATGAGATTTCTTCCGAGCTGCACTTACTTGGTCTCCACTCAACTCCCATCGCATTAATTTGCTTATCAGCTCGCTGAACGTGATATTTCCCCACTCATTCTTCGTCGTCTCTGGCTTGTATGCACATAAGTTGATAATCATATCGTCGCGTTTGTGCTTCTCTTCAGTCATTACTTCTACCATATATTCCATTTCTCTTGTTAGCGTCTCCAGATAGGGAATGACCTCGATAGAAATATGATGGCATTTAGGAAGTTCCTTCAGTAAATAGATGCCTTGGCGTACAAAATCAACCCCTTCGGTCCACTGGGTCATTTCGGGTGCATCTTGATCTAACTTTGATGAAATCCTATTCCAAACATAATCCTTGCCCGACTCAGGAGTATCGGTCCTCAGTTCTTGAGTTGTCTCAGCATGGTTTGACTGATCTTCTGGCTGCGGCATTTTAAAGCTAACAGCCTGTTGATTTGACTCAGTTGGATCGGGTATTTGTGCAGCCTTGGTCTGTTCAGGTGGGTATGGCAAACCAGGTGGGTATGGCAAACCAGGTGGGCGTTGGTTATAATTGGTTGTTGGCCAATAATTTTGCACATATGGCTGAATTGGTGGCAGTTGTTGAGAAGCATGCGGCGGTCGATACATTGGTTGGACTGGGTATGGCCAACCAGGTGGGTATGGCAAACCAGGTGGGCGTTGGTTATAATTGGTTGTTGGCCAATGATGTTGCACATAATATGACTGAGTTGGTGGCAGTTGTTGAGAAGCATACGGTTGAAACACACTCGATCCATATTGAACCAAAGTTGGTGCACAATTGTATGAATTGATATATCCAAAGCTTGCCATTTCTTGATCTTGATCTTAATGTCTTGAGAAAGTTTGTCAAATTTGGTGAAGAATGATTAAATGAACCCGCGCTTACCTAATAACTCAGGCATACAGATATCATTTTCTTTCTGATTTGTCGCTCAATATATTTGATACCTGATATATAAATCAAGCAGTTTCAAAGTGGCAAGTGTTCTTTTCCTTCTAGTACCAGTAAGAATTCAACTATATATTGTATCTTGATACATATAAATAGAAATACACAATCAAAAATGAATATCGCACAAAGCAATCTTGAGTAGTTATGCGAACAATTTAACCACAATAATAAGTAGCAATGTTAGTATGAATGACTGAACCTAAACCGAGGTTCCAAAAATCATTCACAACAACATCATATCAATACGAAAAATGTCTACTCAAAATACTCATGAAATATTCCACAATGAACGAAAAAATATTACTTTATCTGATACCCACAAATAATTAATTCATTTATCAAAAATAAATACATACAAAATTTTAATGAAAATACTTTATCTGATAAACACAAATAATTAATTCATTTATCAAAAATAAACATACAAAATATTAATGAAAATACTTTATCTGATACACACAAATTAATTCATTTATCAAAAATAAACACATACAAAATATTAATGAAAAAATATGCATATATCAAAGATGTGTATATCAGTTATTGAAGAATAAATCAGGGTCTCATAAGTTAATCAACTTATGCAGAGAAACTGATCACAGTGACAATAGAAATATAATAAATCAGTGTCTCAAAAGTAAATATACTCATATAGAGAAACTGATCACAGTGGCGTGAAAATGTATAAATAAATGCAAAAATACAAAAACATATCAGCTTTTTGAAGTGTTTTGTTTTTCCACTAGAAAATCTGACAAGAACACTGCGTACTGTATCATAGTTCTGTGGTCTTGGATATGCCGTCTGTACTGAATATTCTCTAGAAGGTTGAAGTATACGGATTTTGACCCTAGGCGCTATGTATTAGAATGGAGGGGTATTCCCTTGCTAATAGATAACCCGTGGGCAGGAATCAATTGGTCAAAATTCACAGAAACTGAATCAATTGTGCAAACTGTTGATTGATTTGGTTGGAAACTCAGTTGATTGGTTGATGAATAAAGCTGACTAGAAAATCTGTATTCTTTCCTAGTTGTGCGACTGTAAACTATAATATTGTGTATTCTCTTGATGTTGAATTATGCGTGTACTGTGATATTCAGGTACCAGTTAATCAAAATGTGCATTGTTACCCATGGTATTATGTATTAGAAGGAAGGGATGTTCCCTGGCTAATAAATACACCCTGGGCAGGAATCAATGTGATAAAAAATCACATAAATCCAACTGGCAGAATGTTGATTGATTTGTTTGCCAAATCAGTTGCTGATAAACATATAGCAGAAGGAGCTACATTGTCATTGACAATTACATGTAGCTTGCAGATTATGAACAGTAAAGTTTATCTGTCCGTGAATCTGGAGGAACTGGGCAATGAAGTTGTCGAATCCAATCTCCACTGTCGTCAGAAACCGGCTAGCTGTGGTGTCCGAATTGAAGACAGAAAACTGTAGTTACCGATGTGTTCATGCTATTTTTAGCACAGAGCGGTAGTTATAAATTTTGTGCAGAAACGGCACAGCAAATGTCAATGTTACACGTTGAAACATGTTGTCAGCAGAATTCATCAATAATATCATGAAATATATATATTAAGCAACATTATCATGGTTCAAACACAACCGAACTCTGAAAGTATAGTCTTCAGGAACGGAAAAATACACCAAATTGACAAGTCATTTTCACAAAAGTTTTGACATCAAAATACACATTTTCGTCTCCCCACGTGGTTCGACACTACAGCCGCGTCATTATAGTGAAAACGAAGGAATATTCACTGTATATGGTCTAACATGGTCACAATAAATGTACAATAGACAGTAAGTCAACATGGCTGCTGGTTTGCTTGGATTCTTCTCTTGGTCTGATTTGAGAGAGTCTTCTTCATCCGGGTAATCAGGAATTACGTCACGACCGGTGTGTTCGATTCCTACTCCGACAATGTCCGGATTCAGCGATCACTACATAATTTTACTATGCGGAACATCGAATACAAATAATCGTAAATATCGATTTTATGCAACATATCCGAAGGGTGTGACAGCATAAACTAGTATTTTTTGGACGTATATTGCTACATGTGCGTTGAATACGACACCCGAAATTGGGATTTATGAAATCCACAGTATGTTTCCTAATTTCGATGGTCTGGTCACCCTCTGGCAGAAAATTGAAAAGTCAAAAATAATCAACAAAAGTTTAACTAAGACACACGATAAAAGTGCTAACTTGATACTAAAGTCCTTTTGTAGTGCGAGTTCAAGTTTCACTTTTCTACTCATATTTTTTCTTTGAGAAATGTACTAAAATGTGTTTTTATTGTGGAAATTCACATCACTTTGAACTTTTTACTATACTTTTACATATTCTTGGTTCTATCTCATTTCGTACCCTCGCAAATTCGTACCCTACCAACTCGTACTCGATTTGGTCATCTCGTACCCTCTGGTCGTGAGTCATTTCGTACCCTGTGAGTCATCTCGTACCCTCCTTCAGAAATGACAAGAAGAGCACCATAACACCAGACGATGCACTCTAAACGATGAACGAAGCCTAACATAACATCGTTTGACATTCTGGTGGGCTTCTGTGTCATTTCATGGAGGTAAAACATGACATGCAAGGGCAGGAAAATACTCACGAACAGAAGCTACGAGATGATCAAATCAGTTACGAGTTGGCAGTTACGTAAGCCCCCCCCCCATAAATCATTCAATATACATACCATGAACCATAAGCTAGCTATGCATGATTATCATATTGGCATTTGCAGATGTTGCATACCTGAATCGTCCAGAACTGGTGATGAAAACAAGGGAAACAACATCAAGAGTGAATTTGGTGCGGGAGAATATGTTATCTATCATGTATTACCATTAACTTTATCACATACAATTTGGGACCCTCAGTCTGCGGGTACTAAATGACCAACATAAAATATTAATTCAGTTCACAGACCATTTATAATTTCTTTTTAGAAATGGTTATACAAACTGTTTGTTTGACAATTTTAATTGGGTCTCAAGACTTTTTATGAACAATCTATACATTGAAGATACTTTAATTTAAACTACTTTCTGTTTTATTTTAGACGAAAAGAGAAACGTCAGTTGATAGTAAACATACCGTATGGATAGATGTGAATAGCGCGACAGTCCGTAGAGCAATGGCAGCATTTTCTGATATTTTTACCGCGAAATCACAAGTCACGCCTTAAACCACGCCCACTAACTAACTCTGATTCCCATTGGTCATTACAATATCTTGTCACGTTAAGGACAGGTGTCACACCTCTCTTTGTCTTCATCTAAATGAACACCTCCCAAGATGAGGGAAACCTCTAATCCTCATGATGTTGTGTTCAAATAAAGTTATTTTCATAAAAACAATGATTAAAAATCAAATTGAAGAGGTTAAACTTAAAATATGCGTTTACCGCTGGATTTGGAAACTAAATTCACAAGATAACTATCACAGAAAACTTCCACCGCCGACTTATTCTCGTTATTGTATAAAAATGGTAATGCGTTTTTTGTTTCATTCGAGGTTCTAAGTTGTAACTGAGACAGACAGTCCAGAATCATTCCAAAGAGTCAATGAATAAATTTTAATGTATATCCATATGCATTCTCTCTTCTATTTATAATAAGATGGCAAATATTACCTGCAGTATATTGAACCATAAATATATAATTTAAAAACAATAGTGTATATATTTATTACTACGTACACAGACATACATATACATAACAATCACTATTTTATAACAGCATGACCTGTTGTCTTTTTCATCATTCTGAACTTCTACCTGATAAACGATTGTTATGTATATGACGTTCTTGAACTGTTGACAATTCATCGCATGGTTTGTTTTTGCCCCCAAACCCCGCGATTAAAGCGAAACACAGTCACAGTCATAACATATGAACGAACGTTACCGACTTCATAGCAATTAATCAATTGTTTTTGTTAGCTAAAATGACAGTATTTATCGTGACGGAAACGAGAAACGCTCTTTCCGTTTCAACGCCGAATAAGGAGGGATGTTTTGTACTTAATTATAAATAATTATAAATACGTTTGTTTATCTTACCGATACTAAATAGGGTGCATAAATATATAGAGAAGTATACCGTTTTATTTCCCGAGCTACATGTATCATCGCCGTCTCTTAATGGCTTAAACAATATTTATTTCTACCCTCAATTAATACATATATACATGAAACAAGACATTGATCAATGTGATTTATATGACAGGTTAGAATAGACGAGGGTGAAGAGGACCCAACAACAAGCGGGTCACCGCTTATCTGAAGTTATCTCCTCAGAAAAGAAAAGCATGCAGAATAGTATGTGACTGTCTGCACAACGTTCAACACTAGTTGTTGCGTTTTATTTACGAAAATGGATCCAATCAATCCATAGTTTCCATTCTATTTATTTTTGTCAACACTTTTGTTAAATGTTTATATATGTTAAATAGTAGGATTAGAATTAAAGATACGGGCGGCGTTGGCGATCGGTATGCTGTTAAAATATTCAGCTCCGTCAAAAACCGCCATAAACAGAAAGAATAGTCAAATATAGACAATTCAGAAATATGGCATAAACAGTATGGTATTGTAAATTTTCCCCTTTATTATGTAAGCAAAAGTAAAAAACGTAACGTTACCTGGCTTTTGTTTAGATCCGGACATGGTAACATAAAAATTGTTATTTGTTACTGCTTTCCTGATATGGACAAAATAAAGAGCGTTTATATAATTTGTGTGTGATTAGAATTGCGCTGTGTTATGTAAAACTTCTTTAACACGAGCAGGCTCTTGTTTACTACACCATCGTACGTCTTGATGACAATATAATATATAGCGCTGATTATGTTTGGCATATGAACAAAGCTATATATATTTTAATATTCCTTCTGTTGATGGCGATTTGAACAAATATGAATATTTCTGCAACGAACGCCGCCCGTGCCTTTAAATATCTTTACACTAAAATGGTTCAATAAATACAAGACATGCTTAACAAGGGCTTATTAATATGCAAGTCGATCATTGTAATTTTTACTAGGCTGGCAAAAATTCAAAACGCATTAAAACTTCTCTTTTTATAGTCGATATCTGGCCATCACAAGTTCATATTAATTATATCGTGCCTTGGGTCCGATATAATTATTTTTCTGATGGTTGTTTTATGATGTCCAATCAGACAGGGTCTCTTTAATGTAAAATAATCAAGATCTCACAGAAGATGTTAAAAATAAAATGTATACTCGATATATGATATCACAGAGAAAGAAGAGTAGTATATATAACGCCATTGATGTTAGCTATTTCGCACCTTTAATGTGTTAAACGTCTCTCACACATGTGAACGCTCTTTATTCATTGTGCCAAAAACATTCCCTCCTCTTTTATTCCATTTCTGACTGTTTCTGGTGTAATTTGTTTTACCACGTTGGTGGATTTAATCAAATGCGCGCACAGTCCTCGTGATGTGCACATGTACATGCATAGTAAATAGTATAAACATTTTTTTATTTCCAATTCCAAACAAATAACATAATATACAAATGACACATACATGCAAAATAGAAGTCTTAATATAATTATGGACACAATTATCAGACAAGCCCAATGGCTTATATGAATTATGTATTCTCCCATTTGGCTACATGGCCCGTCCCCAGTAAGTGATGGGAAGGATTGGAAATAAAGGTTTTCGGAGAATTGGAGATATATAACATAATCTGAGTTAAGTGTATATGGGAGAAAAGGGAAGAAGATATAGTGTTCGGGATAACAGGCGGCAGAGAAAGAAAAGAAAGAGATGGTAATCACTTCAACTTATTGGCATAGTATGCGGGTGGGCACACGCAGAGTCGGGTTGTACATGTATAACGTGTTCTGTTGCCCTCGCTCTTTATTATGAGTTTGGGGGACGGACCTGGGAGGATTTCGAAGAGGCAAAGCCTCTCCCATACAACCCACTTTGGAAATTTTGGATGAGGTCATGAGAATGGGATACATCGCACATGACGGGGTGAACATAAAATGAAAAAAGCTTTCTTTTTCTTTCTGTTTTCTGTTGATGTTGCTGTTGATGGTGGTGGCATAGCCATAACTGCTTTGGATTTGGCTATTTCTTCTTTAGATTTGGCTATGTCCTCTTGTGCACCTCTGAGTATTTTCTCAATCTCGGGCGCATAGTAGGAGCCGGTGCTGTTGTTGTTGGTGATGCTGGTCGTGGTGGCGATGGATGTCTCCTGGCTGATGTATTCCGGAAGAGTCTGTCTCCATCACGGCATCAGCAGCGGCAGCTTGCTGGGTTACGCCAGTCAGCACTCCAGCGGGGAGGGGTTGTCTGTGCGTCTCTCAGACCTCTCCCGGACTGGACTTCCGGTACCATCATCGGTGGTACGCAGGCGACCAACAGTCTTCGCAGCCCAGTGGGAAGAGGCAGCCAGCCGACCAACAGCTGCCTTCTTCTTTCTCCACTCAGCCATCCGAGCTGATAAATTGCATGATTAACAACGAGCGTCTATTGTCAGATCAGATAGATATGTGAGAAGATTGGCGCAAAGATGTAACATGACACGGGGAATGTCACACAATAAGGAAGGTGGAATTGAATGATGAAAAACAGTATACTAGTACGGATGAAATAACAACCGCAATAGCCATATTAGGATAAAGCAGTATTAATGATGAATACACTTAGTTCGACAGAGGGCAATCTGGTGCCAAAGATAGACGCGGTTGATATCAATTGTTCATAAAAGACAAGTTCCATATTAAAGGTACTTAATCCGATCAGACGCTCCTAAACTACTATTTCTTTGGCTTCGGGGGTAACAAATATTTGATTCGAGTCGAGGAACCCACACATCAAAGCTCAGATTGATTAGATATCGATGTTTGAAATGTGCTGTTTCTGTTGTTTGTGGCCCAATCTTTTCGAGTACCACGTGCTAAAAACGGACAAATTGCGGCTGTAAGATGGATAACTCTAAAATCAAGTTGTTACCACTTTGTCAAATAAGCCAAATAAATAGTAATTTAGGAGCGCCTGATCGGATTGAGTACATTTAAAAGGTAAGTCCCAAAAAAGTATAGTCAATTAACCTACAATGAAGTGACACCATGCACACTGCTTAGTGAACGTTTTTCCTGCAATCGCCCGTAAGACAATATGAAGCATTGTTTGTTGTTTCAACAATTTTGGACTGTCCTATTTGAGATTTTAATTCTATAATCCTCACACCTACACCAGTTGGCAATTAACACGCTTTTAATAATTAATCCAGATGTGTCCGTTGTGTTTTCATCACGTTGAGTCTATCATATTATTTTATGGACACTTTCGCATGTTTTGCTCTGAATTACTGTCTATCCAGATATCGTATAACACGATTCTATACATCGTGTCAACTCGTACCAAAGTCGCCGATGTTATTGCAAAGTGTTCATGGCCGGAAAATATATACACACAAAGCCACTTGATTTTAGAGTTATCAATTCTTCATCCGCAATTTGGTCCGAGACCGTCACCTTGACGAATATTTTCCAGGCGGAAAAAGTACATATCTCCAGAAATAATTAATTTCAAAAATCGATATCTAATCACTCTGAGCTTTGATGGGTGGGTTCTTAGTGATACCTAATTCCAAGTTCAGTGATACCCGAGACAAGTTATACCTAATTCCGAGTTCAGTTATACCCGAGACAAGTGATACTTAATTCCAAGTTCAGTGATACCCGAGACAAGTGATAGTGACACCCGAGACAAGTGATACCTAATTCCGAGTCCAGTTCTATAAAAATGACACCGAGACAAGTGATACCTAATTCCGAGTCCAGTACTATAAAAATTTGACAAGAGAAATTATAATTGCACTTCAATAATAAAAGGTATCATTTGTCTCAGAAAGGTATTAGTTGACTCGAAAAGATGGTACCAGTTGACTCGAGATTAGGTATCACTTGACTTTTTTCCGAGAGTATCAGTTGGTATGGGTATCACTTGACCTGCACCCGGGTTCTTCGACTCGAATTTTATTTTTTACCACCGAAGCGAAGGAAATAGTAATTTGGGAGCGTTAATTCGGATTATCCCTCTTTCAGTTTATTATGCATGTTCGCATGTAGGTTTTGCTCCGAGTCACGACGAGTTAGTCAACTCATACCCTAGGTGTAAAGCTTAACGAATTGGGCCATTTAATTGGGGGCCCCACGAGTCTATGTAATGAGTCAACTCGTACCTGATTAGCAGGTAAGTTAAATTATTACAAGTTTTTAATTTACTAAATTCAAATTTAGTAAGTCAACTATACCTGCATATATATATATATATATAAGACATTGCGTGGGGTCGCCAGGGTGTGTGTTTATCGGTGATGTCCAACGTATATGTACATCAATGTACGTTGATGTACCGATGGAATCATTTATAGTACACACTATTTGCTGACTAAGTCACCACTTCCCCCGAGAGATTGAGTGACAATTTCATAGGATGATTCACAAGTTTATAATATACAAATTCATACATACACTGAAGCAAGCAAGCATTACATTATTTTTATGGACACTTTCGCATGTTTTGCTCTGAGATAGCGTCGATCTAGATATCGTCACTCGATTTCTATATATCCAGTCAACTCGTACCAAGATGTTAAGATCGGTTGATTCAATTATTGCCAAGTGTTCAAAAACTAAGTCAACTCGCACACTGGATGGGGGAAGTGTCACTATGCATGGGGCAAACTGTTTCTGGACGGATGGCAACGTACGTTTAATTGACCAAACAATTTCACTTGCAAATGATCAGACTTAGCTATCACGTACCCCGAGTCGCAATTGCATATATCAAGTGAAACTACTATCATGGGAAACATGTTTTTAACGCTTGGTTCGACTCGTATAGTATATATGGGTGAATAGTTTGTTTTACACCCCGAGTCAACACATATACCATAGACTGTCGCCGTTTGCACAATTTTCCACAACAAAGACAACTCGTACCCCGAGTCACAAATTTTACAATTTCGTAGTATACACCTTGTACAATTATAAAAAACTAAGTCAACTCACAACCTGAGTCACTTTGAGTTTATCATATTCGTTTTGCTCTGAATTACCGTCGATATAGTTATGGTAACGCGATTTCTATATATTGAATCAACTCGTACCCAGATGTTCAGATAAGCTGGTTCAATCATTGAAAAGTGTTCATAAACTAAGACCACTCGTACACTGTGGTGGGATTGTCACTGTGCATGGGGCAAACTGTTTATGGACGGGTGACAATTAACGTACGTTTAAATGTTGACCCAATGATTTTACTTACGAATGATCAGACTTAGTCAACTCATACCCGAGTCACAATTGCATATTATGTCGAGTGCAACTATTATCATGGGAAACATATCTTGAACGCTTTGATCGACTCGCACGTACATGGTTTCTACATCACGAGTCAACTCGTATACCAAAGACTGTCGCCGTTTGTGAGTAACATAAACTCTTGCAAAAGTTTCCACAACAAAGTCAACTCGTACCCTCAGTCACCAGTTTTATAATTTCGTAGAATACACCTTGTGCAATTATCCCAAAACTAAGTCAACTCGCACACTGAGTCACTTTGAGGTTATCATATTATTTTATGGACATTGACATAGTCAACTCGTGGAGTGATGTGACTACAGTTTACCAAAACTAAGTCAACTCGTACCCAGATTGTAGGATAGGATAGGATAATTTTATTTACAATATACACACATGGAAAGTACAATTGTATAATGGTATACACAGTTATTTCAATGACTTCGATATACTGAGTCATCTCGAACCCTGCGCTCTTGATGTAAAATTATCCAAAAACTAAGTCAACTCGTACCCTGAGTCACTACGCGATTTCTATATATCGAGTCAACTCGTACCCAGATTGTATAATATTATACACAGTTATGTCAATGACTTCGATATACTGAGTAATCTCGAACCCTGCGCTCTTGATGTACAATTATCCAAAAACTAAAAACTCGTACCCTGAGTCACTACGCGATTTCTATATGTCGAGTCAACTCGTACCCATGTCGCCGATGTTATTGAAAAATGTTCATCGACATAGTCAACTCGAGGAGTGATGTGACTAGAGTTTACCAAGACTAAGTCAACCCTCCACTCTTGATGTGCTTGGAAGGTCTCATGCCAATCTGAGGTGGAAATAGTGATGTGACTAGAGTTTACCAAGACTAAGTCAACTCGTACCCTGATTTTATAATGTCATACACAGTCATTTCACTGACTTTGATATACTGAGTCATCTCGTACCCTCCACTCTTGATGTGCTTGGAGGTCTCATGCCAATCTGAGGTGAAATAGTGATGTGACTAGAGTTTACCAAGACTAAGTCAACTCGTATCCTGATTTTATATTGTCATACACAGTCATTTCACTGACTTTGATATACTTATTCATCTGGTACACTCCACTCTTGAATTGCTTGGAAGGTCTCATGCCAATCTGAGGTGGAAATAGTGACGTGACTAGAGTTTACCAAGACTAAGTCAACTCGCACCCTGATTGTATAATGTCATACACAGTCATTTCACTGACTTTGATATACTGAGTCATCTCATACCCTCCACTCTTGATGTGCTTGGAAGGTCTCATGCCAATCTGAGCTGGAATAGTGATGTGACTAGAGTTTACCAAGACTAAGTCAACTCGTACCCTGATTGAATAATGTCATACACAGTCATTTCACTGACTTTGATATACTGAGTCATCTCATACCCTCCACTCTTGATTTGCTTGGAATGTCTCATGCCAATCTGAGGTGGAAATAGTGATGTGACTAGAGTTTACCAAGACTAAGTCAACTCGTACCCTGATTGTATAATGTCATACACAGTCATTTCACTGACTTTGATATACTGAGTCATCTCATACCCTCCATTCTTGATTTGCTTGGAAGGTCTCATGCCAATCTGAGGTGGAAATAGTGATGTGACTAGAGTTTACCAAGACTAAGTCAACTCGTACCCTGATTTTATAATGTCATACAGTCATTTCACTGACTTTGATATACTGAGTCATCTCGTATCCCCACCTTTGATGTGCTTGTAAGGTCTCATGCCAATCTGAGGTGGAATAGTGATGTGACTAGAGTTTACCAAGGCTAAGTCAACTCGTACCCTGATTTTATAATGTCATACAGTCATTTCACTGACTTTGATATACTGAGTCATTCCGTACGCCCCACTCTTGATGTGCTTCGAAGGTCTCATGCCAATCTGAGGTGGAAATAGTGATGTGACTAGAGTTTACCAAGACTAATTCAACTCGTACCCTGATTTTATAACGTCATACACAGTCATTTCACTGACTTTGATATACTGAGTCATCTCGTACCCTCCACTCTTGATGTGCTTGGAAGGTCCCATGCCAATCTGAGGTGGAAATAGTTATCTGACTAGAGTTTATCAAGACTAAATCAACTCGTACCCTGATGTTATAATGTCATAAACTGTCATTTCACTGACTGTGATATACTGAGTCATTCCGTACGCCCCACTCTTGATGTGCTTCGAAGGTCTCATGCCAATCTGAGGTGGAAATAGTGATGTGACTAGAGTTTACCAAGACTACGTCAACCCGTACCCTGATTTTATAATGTCATACACAGTCATTTCACTGACTTTGATATACTGAGTCATCTCGTACCCTCCACTCTTGATGTGCTTGCAAGGTCTCATGCCAATCTGAGTTGGAATAGTGATGTGACTAGAGTTTACCAAGACTAAGTCAACTCGTACCCTGATTGTATAATGTCATACACAGTCATTTCACTGACTTTGATATACTGAGTCATCTCATACCCTCCACTCTTGATTTGCTTGGAAGGTCTCATGCCAATCTGAGGTGGAAATAGTGATGTGACTAGAGTTTACCAAGACTAAGTCAACTCGTACCCTGATTTTATAATGTCATACACAGTCATTTCACTGACTTTGATATACTGAGTGATCTCGTACCGTCCACTCTTGATGTGCGTGTAAGGTCTCATGCCAATCTGAGGTGGAATAGTGATGTGACTAGAGTTTACCAAGACTAAGTCAACTCGTACCCTGATTTTATAATGTCATACAGTCATTTCACTGACTTTGATATACTGAGTCATCTCGTACCCTTCCACTCTTGATGTGCTTGGAAGGTCCCATGCCAATCTGAGGTGGAAATAGTTATCTGACTAGAGTTTATCAAGACTAAGTCAACTCGTACCCTGATGTTATAATGTCATACACTGTCATTTCACTGACTTTGATATACTGAGTCATTCCGTACGCCCCACTCTTGATGTGCTTCGAAGGTCTCATGCCAATCTGAGGTGGAAATAGTGATGTGACTAGAGTTTACCAAGACTACGTCAACCCGTACCCTGATTTTATAATGTCATACACAGTCATTTCACTGACTTTGATATACTGAGTCATCTCGTACCCTCCACTCTTGATGTGCTTGCAAGGTCTCATGCCAATCTGAGTTGGAATAATGATGTGACTAGAGTTTACCAAGACTAAGTCAACTCGTACCCTGATTGTATAATGTCATACACAGTCATTTCACTGACTTTGATATACTGAGTCATCTCATACCCTCCACTCTTGATTTGCTTGGAAGGTCTCATGCCAGTCTGAGGTGGAAATAGTGATGTGACTAGAGTTTACCAAGACTAAGTCAACTCGTACCCTGATTTTATAATGTCATACACAGTCATTTCACTGACGTTGATATACTGAGTCATCTCGTACCGTCCACTCTTGATGTGCGTGTAAGGTCTCATGCCAATCTGAGGTGGAATAGTGATGTGACTAGAGTTTACCAAGACTAAGTCAACTCGTACCCTGATTTTATAATGTCATACAGTCATTTCACTGACTTTGATATACTGAGTCATCTCGTATCCCCACCTTTGATGTGCTTGTAAGGTCTCATGCCAATCTGAGGTGGAATAGTGATGTGACTAGAGTTTACCAAGACTAATTCAACTCGTACCCTGATTTTATAACGTCATACACAGTCATTTCACTGACTTTGATATACTGAGTCATCTCGTACCCTCCACTCTTGATGTGCTTGGAAGGTCCCATGCCAATCTGAGGTGGAAATAGTTATCTGACTAGAGTTTATTAAGACTAAATCAACTCGTACCCTGATGTTATAATGTCATACACTGTCATTTCACTGACTGTGATATACTGAGTCATTCCGTACGCCCCACTCTTGATGTGCTTCGAAGGTCTCATGCCAATCTGAGGTGGAAATAGTGATGTGACTAGAGTTTACCAAGACTACGTCAACCCGTACCCTGATTTTATAATGTCATACACAGTCATTTCACTGACTTTGATATACTGAGTCATCTCGTACCCTCCACTCTTGATGTGCTTGCAAGGTCTCATGCCAATCTGAGTTGGAATAGTGATGTGACTAGAGTTTACCAAGACTAAGTCAACTCGTACCCTGATTGTATAATGTCATACACAGTCATTTCACTGACTTTGATATACTGAGTCATCTCATACCCTCCACTCTTGATTTGCTTGGAAGGTCTCATGTCAATCTGAGGTGGAAATAGTGATGTGACTAGAGTTTACCAAGACTAAGTCAACTCGTACCCTGATTTTATAATGTCATACAGTCATTTCACTGACTTTGATATACTGAGTCATCTCGTACCCTTCCACTCTTGATGTGCTTGGAAGGTCCCATGCCAATCTGAGGTGGAAATAGTTATCTGACTAGAGTTTATCAAAACTAAGTCAACTCGTACCCTGATGTTATAATGTCATACACTGTCATTTCACTGACTTTGATATACTGAGTCATTCCGTACGCCCCACTCTTGATGTGCTTCGAAGGTCTCATGCCAATCTGAGGTGGAAATAGTGATGTGACTAGAGTTTACCAAGACTACGTCAACCCGTACCCTGATTTTATAATGTCATACACAGTCATTTCACTGACTTTGATATACTGAGTCATCTCGTACCCTCCACTCTTGATGTGCTTGCAAGGTCTCATGCCAATCTGAGTTGGAATAATGATGTGACTAGAGTTTACCAGGACTAAGTCAACTCGTACCCTGATTGTATAATGTCATACACAGTCATTTCACTGACTTTGATATACTGAGTCATCACATACCCTCCACTCTTGATTTGCTTGGAAGGTCTCATGCCAATCTGAGGTGGAAATAGTGATGTGACTAGAGTTTACCAAGACTAAGTCAACTCGTACCCTGATTTTATAATGTCATACACAGTCATTTCACTGACGTTGATATACTGAGTCATCTCGTACCGTCCACTCTTGATGTGCGTGTAAGGTCTCATGCCAATCTGAGGTGGAATAGTGATGTGACTAGAGTTTACCAAGACTAAGTCAACTCGTACCCTGATTTTATAATGTCATACAGTCATTTCACTGACTTTGATATACTGAGTCATCTCGTATCCCCACCTTTGATGTGCTTGTAAGGTCTCATGCCAATCTGAGGTGGAATAGTGATGTGACTAGAGTTTACCAAGACTAATTCAACTCGTACCCTGATTTTATAACGTCATACACAGTCATTTCACTGACTTTGATATACTGAGTCATCTCGTACCCTCCACTCTTGATGTGCTTGGAAGGTCCCATGCCAATCTGAGGTGGAAATAGTTATCTGACTAGAGTTTATCAAGACTAAATCAACTCGTACCCTGATGTTATAATGTCATACACTGTCATTTCACTGACTGTGATATACTGAGTCATTCCGTACGCCCCACTCTTGATGTGCTTCGAAGGTCTCATGCCAATCTGAGGTGGAAATAGTGATGTGACTAGAGTTTACCAAGACTACGTCAACCCGTACCCTGATTTTATAATGTCATACACAGTCATTTCACTGACTTTGATATACTGAGTCATCTCGTACCCTCCACTCTTGATGTGCTTGCAAGGTCTCATGCCAATCTGAGTTGGAATAGTGATGTGACTAGAGTTTACCAAGACTAAGTCAACTCGTACCCTGATTGTATAATGTCATACACAGTCATTTCACTGACTTTGATATACTGAGTCATCTCATACCCTCCACTCTTGATTTGCTTGGAAGGTCTCATGCCAATCTGAGGTGGAAATAGTGATGTGACTAGAGTTTACCAAGACTAAGTCAACTCGTACCCTGATTTTATAACGTCATACACAGTCATTTCACTGACTTTGATATACTGAGTCATCTCGTACCCTCCACTCTTGATGTGCTTGGAAGGTCTTATGCCAATCTGAGGTGGAAATAGTTATCTGACTAGGGTTTATCAAGACTAAGTCAACTCGTACCCTGATGTTATAATGTCATACACAGTAATTTCACTGACTTTGATATACTGAGTCATCTCGTACCCTCCACTCGTGGTGTGCTTGGAAGGTCTCATGACAATCTGAGGTGGAAATAGTGATGTGACTAGAGTTTACCAAGACTAAGTCAACTCGTACCCTGATTTTATAATGTCATACACAGTCATTTCACTGACTTTGATATACTGAGTCATCTCGTACCCTCCACTCTTGATGTGCTTGGAAGGTCTCATGCCAATCTGAGGTGGAAATAGTGATGTGACTAGAGATTACCAAGACTAAGTCAACTCGTACCCTGATTTTATAATGTCATACACAGTCATTTCACTGACTTTGATATACTGAGTCATCTCGTACCCTCCACACTTGATGTGCTTGGAAGGTCTCATGCCAATCTGAGGTGGAAATAGTGATGTGACTAGAGTTTACCAAGACTAAGTCAACTCGTACCCTGATTTTATAATGTCATACACAGTCATTTCACTGACTTTGATATACTGAGTCATCTCGTACCCTCCACTCTTGATGTGCTTGGAAGGTCTCATGCCAATCTGAGGTGGAAATAGTGATGTGACTAGAGTTTACCAAGACTAAGTCAACTCGTACCCTGATTTTATAATGCCATACACAGTCATTTCACTGACTTTGATATACTGAGTCATCTCGTACCCTCCACTCTTGATGTGCTTGGAAGGTCTCATGCCAATCTGAGGTGGAAATAGTGATGTGACTAGAGTTTACCAAGACTAAGTCAACTCGTACCCTGATTTTATAATGTCATACACAGTCATTTCACTGACTTTGATATACTGAGTCATCTCGCACCCTCCACCATTGATGTGCTTGGAAGGTCTAATGCCAATCTGAGGTGGAAATATGGGTCTGTATCATAAATAATATAAGAGGGTACGAAATGACTTAGGAGGGTACGAGTTGACTCAGCTGGAGGGTACGAGTTGACTCAGAATTGGGTACGAGTTGACTTTTTTCGGAGGGTACGAGCTGGTCAGGGTACGAAATGACTTGTGCCCCTCGGATTACATGGTGGGAATGTTTTTTTCTTTTAGAAAACATACTCATGCATGACGCTTTCAAGTTTTATTAATAACAAATGCACGGTTTTTGAGATATCATCATTTTATCCCTGTGATTTATATGTTGATGTTAGCTTGTATATGAGGTAGTAATACAAGGGGCAATTGGATTTTCAATGAAAGCCAAATCCGTTAAAATGCGCATGTTGCTTCAAATTTATGATGCCAGTATATAATAATGTAAATGCCACAATAATGTAAATTCACTTGAAACTATAGTTTTAAACCAAGTACTAATAACATACTGGTAACACATGAATCTTGGCCAGTATGTAATAGTTAGATTTTGAAACTAAAAAAGAAGGGGCTGGCAGTTCGACAGAAAAGAAAATATCAGTGGATAAAGTCAACTGTTGCCGATTCATCTAATACTGACGAGGTTCCAGCAAATGTGGCAACTTCAAATCCACACAATGTTGAATCGGGTAGCAGTGGAGAGAATATCATTCTTGACATGCCTCTGGGTGCCTTTGAATCGCTCAAACAAGATGTCGCTGCTTCACTACAAAGTCCTTACATCATAGCCAACGGCAGTGAAAAGATATGTGTCATTGACATGTATATGCGGACACCGGAGACAGTTGGAGACAGTTGGTGTTAAACTATGTATAACAATTGACAGAGATTTTGAAGCAAAAATAGCTGTTCATAGACAAATTGTTCCAAAATCTCACAGTGTCTTTGTACCTGCTGTATTCATTGTATTCATTGACATACATTCAGTTAATAAACTTCTCAATAAAGCATATTAATTTCGTTGGTTTCGTTGATTAAACGTAACAGAAATTTATATATATCGTTTGTTAATACCATCGACCTGCATTAAACAGCGAAATTACACGAGACATGCGTAATCGCTATAGATTGTTTACACTGGTTACTACGATAACTTCCACTGGCAGCATTTCTCGCCAGCTGCGGTCGAAGTAACGCCAATCGCGAGATAAAGCGGGAATTGCTTTGTGTCCTATCCATACAATATACGTCGATGGGTGCGCGAATTATTCCTAAAACACTTGATATAGCAAGACAATATACAGTCACGTACACACAATCAAAGCTGCTGTTAAAGCTACCAAATATGTCTAACTATCAAGCCTTTAAATTCATGTTGCACCAGATCTTCACAATGTTATACTCTACCGCGGGGAACCTGGAAATAACTCCATGTCAGCGCGTTCACGTTAAAAGCCGACCGCCTGCGAATGCACTCGACTGTGCCGTCCCCATGAGTCAGAATGAGGTGGCTAAAGCACTGTCGTGCAGAATAGACCTGCATATACCAAAGTTCACATCCCCAAGTCAGTAGCTTGAGCGGAAACGGCATTGTTAACCCATAACTTACGATCAGTTCCGTCAGGTACGCAAAACAACAAGGCACGGATATCATATCGTGCAGCGAACACCCATATGCATCCATGTTTAAGTTGATAGCTATAGGTCGGCCATAATTATCCATATACGCGCCGCATGCTATCCTATTGGTGTTATTGATCATATATGCACCAGGTGTGGCAGCTGGGAGGGGGCTATACATGGGGATATACACTGGTAAGCTTACGGGATCCTACATCACCCCTGTCTGGCAGTACAGCTCCCAGTGTCGGAGAAATCGTGACCCCTGATATAAGACCCGCGTGAAGTTTAGGAAATTACAATAATCAATTTGGAGTAGATAACAAAATGGGTGCGAATGGTTTTTATTAAAAGTGGACTGGAAATACCAATCAAGTAAACTTAATGGAAACAACAAGACATTGTGGGATTTATTCCGAAATTCATTTATACAAATTTCAACATCCATATCCACAGCTAATACCATAGAATGCACCTTATAAATATGGTTCGGATTGCACGGAAACAACATAAATCCCCCAAAACAAAAGTTGTTGTATAAAACAGTAAACATTAATGTTCAGGTATTGTGCCTATGCATTTGGGCTAAGGGTCCCGAAGTGCACTAATCAGTAATGCCCATAGCACATTCACCGTTATATGTAGGCCGACCAGATACCGATTGATCTGTGATAACAAATGGAGATTAACCTGATTCCTGTATCTGGGCATGCTTGTGTGTTACTTTTCCGGGGGTCGTTGGCGCCAGCATGTAGTGGTGAAATTTCGTATTGAAATTCAGGTTTTGTACAATAAAACCGACGATATCATATATAGACAACTTTATTTAAGTATGATATACCAACAGAAATTATTAAAATTATGATAAAAATAGTACATAATTATTCACACATAACCATAATTTGACAACTGATTAGGATGGAGATGGAATGGTGAAACCCCATGTAAGAGCGATCCCTTCCGTTTCCAATCCATTAATGTCACGTTCTAACATCATATTAAATACTGGAAGTGTATTCTATGTGCTAAATCATCACCCGTTCTTTACTCAATGGATCATCCCAGTCAGTTATATCACAAAAGGCCGATAGGCCATGAAACACAAATGTCTTACAATGAAACAATAGTTTCCCATTCAAATTAAAAATGTTTATACAACATATCGAGATCTAATTGGCTGTGAATAAAGCATTACTTACTCATATTTTAAAACGCCATTTTAGAGTGCATGTGGAATGTAGAACGATTAAGATATATAACTAATTGATAACTAACGTAAAACATGTACACGTGTATACGGCTATGTCTGAATCTCACCAATAATTAGAGCTTTTTAAGTATGCTTGAAATTCAAACACTTGTCCATAATAATGTGTCTTTGAAGTCGCCACCGGTGGCACAATGTTGCATTTAGAACATATCCATGCATGACAAGTTCATGGGTATAAAGAAAGGTCTGAGTGAACCACATATTAACTATAATACTCTGATCGAGCTACAATAGACTGAGCGGTATTCCTGCCACAGTGCTCACTGTTATAAGAGAGGGAACTCTAAATTTCTTAACAATTTGAATCTGCTAATTTATTTGAATATCTGTATACATGTATGTTTGTTTTGAATATTCTCAGTAAATAATTATTTGGTGTCTTGCAAATGAAATCAGAATTAATTTTGTTTAAAGGATTTATTCGCTCTAGAAACTACAAAACGCAATCGGAAAGCCCTCCCTGTTGTGATTAAAATGATCCAAGTCCCATTCCGATCGCATAATAAATAACCCGTAAAATAAATAAATAATACCAGCACCGGTATTCGGAGATTTCCGTGACTAAACTACGAGTGACGTACTTGTGGGGAGCGAATTAAAAACACGGATTCGGAGCCGGAGTTTATTATGCAGACTACGAGGACGTAATCGTAAGTCAGCCGATACTAAAATGCGGAGGTCGTATGTGCGCGTGTGGTGTATAGATTACGTTACGCTTTGGCCGTTTATCTGGAATAGAAGACAATAGCTATGTGAATAAAGTAATTAATAGCCCCTAGAATGATTGTTGTTTTTGTAGCCATTAATAATTAACATGCCGGCACATGTCTGTTTTGGTAAATAGATGGCAGTAATAGTGCTTTGATTGTCTCGCGTATTCACTCTGTGATTTGTAATCACTCAGTGACTATTCATCAGTGTCAGTCGCGAACTTGTTTGCACTCTATATGCCCCAAAGTGAATAGAAAGAATTCGAACATTATCTCTCTGATCATACATATATAAGAAGCGCCCAAATTTATATAAACACTGGGCTGAATAATGTTAACTCTATTTATGCGCCTTTGTTTTGTGTTTGTTTGTTGTTTTACTTTCGATATAAATATCGCGAGTATCTGTCATCTCCACATATTCCAAGATGGCTAGTAGATGTAGTGTGTTCAGTTGTGGGCGGGCTAGCGATCCATTATTTAGTACCTCCAAAAAGACAACACAGTGCGTAATTTAGAACGCTCTTTATTGTCTACCGCTTTTGGGAGACGGAAACATGGACGCTCTTTATATTTAATTGTCACAATACCACATACAAAATCACCCATGACCTTGAAATAGAGCACGTTCATAATTGAGAACGCTCTTTATTGTCTACACCGCGACGAAAATATGGACGCTCTTTATTAGAGGCAATCATTGGAGTTTTTCTATGCTAACAATTCAAAAAAAATCCTCTCTAGAAAGTCAATATGTGCCATCAAAACGTAAAATAAAACAAACAACAAACTGAAAAACAATGCCAGGCTAGCCTTCAATTAAAAAAAATATCGTTATGCCAAACTGCAGCCTAACTAATAATTATTGTAGTTTCAACAGTCTGTTGTGTATTCGAGTGAATTATTTTGTTTACTCACTTATCGATCTTGACTGGAAGGATTTTAGCAAGCTGTTCACAGTCGTGCACTTCTCCACAGAAAATGTTTCGTGTGAAGAAACAGACAGTAACATTATTATGACGAATTCAAGCCATCATGATACATGTACTAGTACAATAACTACCACCTTTTTAATCACACCCATTTGTAATTAATTGTACGCATATAGCGCACAACGTGGTGACACTAATGTGTAAACTAGCTTCCGAAATTGGTACCATACAACGAAGAATGAAGTACCGGTATATGCCAAACTTGTATTCTTTCAGAAACAGTTAAATTAGTTTTGCACGAAATTCCGCTCGCTCATTGCATTTCTGCATAAATTAATCTCATTTCAAATAACTTTTATCGCATCAAAGTGCATTTTAGCCATCATTATTCGTTATATAATCCACATTCTAGTAAAGCCAGTTCATAGTTCAGCACATTCAAACAGTTTTATTCCGTGAGCGCTATTTATCGTAAAGGCTTAGGTAATTATCCAGCGTAATTTATCAACTCGTTATGCGATTGGCGGAATTATTTCAAGCTCCACCCACCGCTGTCATCGGTAAGCGTCGATGCATATGATCGGCCATGTGACCGCGTTGTGGTCATGGGATCGCACTCATTGACTGACTTCGGATATTTCCGCGATTTTTTTAATATCATAATAATATAAATACTATCTGCTCGATTTTGAATTTTCTTGGCGAAATGGGTCTGTTAGACATATATTATTATTATTATGACGATAAAAAAAGAGTGGTTGAATGATAACAATAAAACAGTTTAGAACTTTAGAGTGACTCCCTTTATCCCAGATACAATCATGCTGGCTGTGAAAGAACGATCAGTCTATCTTAACTGGTCGGGCTATTGTGATAAATCTCAAACATGTTTGCGATAAATTGTAAACTATAATCACCAAGTAGTTTTAGAGTTATCGTAAAAATGCTTCAGATATATCACAAAGGTTTGCGAGTTATCGCAAAGGTGTTTGTGATTTTTCGCAAAGTCGTTTTCTGATTTTTCGCAAAGATTTGCCCCTTCATCACACATGTATGCTGGCTGTGAATGACCGATCGGTTTATTTTAGCCCGAC
The DNA here is from genome assembly GCA_032622095.1 of Siphonodentalium dalli. Classification (NCBI taxonomy): domain Eukaryota; kingdom Metazoa; phylum Mollusca; class Scaphopoda; order Gadilida; family Siphonodentaliidae; genus Siphonodentalium; species Siphonodentalium dalli. The sequence continues at coordinate 22,036,321 of CP136065.1, forward strand.
CGTGCAATTATAGATTGATAGGTTGTTCACTCAGACCTGTTTAAGATATGTGATTTATAATGTTTACACACAAATTAAGCAATTTGGACGATTATTTCAGACAAATTTTACTCCACGTGCAGGCAACAGGTCAGTGAAATGTCTGATTTATAATGTTTACAGAAGCCCATTAATGCCAAAAAACTAGATATGGCAAGAAACGTGGTCAAATTGTTTTTGGTACCCATATTTCTAGGGGGCTAATTGCTAAGTGCAACTGAATCAAGAAAAAAGAGTATCAAACCGTATTCTAGCATTGCTAAGATATTAAACTGCTAATAAATGAAAACAAATGAAGAAAATGGAGTTCTAAACTGGGCTCTAGCACTGCTAAGCTGCTAATAAATGAAAAAGTTATAACATGTGAATTTTAAAACCAATTCTAGCGGTGCTATGCTGCTAAACTGCTAACGAATGAAAAAAATGAAAGAAATCGGAGTTTTAAAAGGTCTCTAGGACTGCTAAAGTGCTGACGCATTAAACATAAATGGTTCAAACTGAATTCTAGCGGTGTTATGCTGCAAAACTGCTAATGAATGAAAATATTAAAAAAAGAGTTCCAAACTGAATTCTAGCGGCGCTATGCTGCTAAACTGCTAAGGAATGAAAATATTAAAAAAGAGAGTTTCAAACTGAATTCTAGCGGTGCTATGCTGCTAAACTGCTGAGGACTGAAAATATTAAATAAGAGAGTTTCAAACTGAATTCTAGCAGTGCTCTGCTGCTAAACTGCTAAGAAAAAAAAATATTAAAAAAGAGTACCAAACTGAATTCTAGCGGTGCTATGCTGCTAAACTGCTAAGGAATGAAAATATTAAAAACGAGTTTCAAACTGAATTCTAGCGGTGCTATGCTGCTAAACTGATAAAGAATGAAAAAATGAAAGAAAATGGAGTTTTAAAAGGGCTCTAGGACTGCTAAACTGCTAATGCAGTAAGAAATAAATGGTTCACACTGAATTCTAGCGGTGCATTGCTGCAAAACTGATAAGGAATGAAAATGTTAACAAGAGAGCTTCAAACTGAATTCTAGCAGTGCTACGCTGCTAAACTGCTAAGGAATGAAAATATTAAAAAAGAGAGTTTCTAACTGAATTCTAGCGGTGCTATGCTGCTAAGGACTGAAAATAAAAAAAGTGTTTCAAACTGAATTCTAGCGGTGCTATGCTGCTAAACTGCTAATGAATGAAAATATTAAAGAAGAGAGTTTCAAACTGAATTCTAACGGTGCTACGCTGCTAAACTGCTAAGGAATGAAAATATTAAAAAAGAGAGTTTCAAACTGAATTCTAGCGGTGCTCTGCTGCTAAACTGCTAAGGAATGAAAATGTTAACAAAGACAGTTTCAAACTAAATTCTAGCAGTGCTACGCTGCTAAGGAATGAAAATATTAAAAAAGAGTTTCAAACTGAATTCTAGCGGTGCTATGCTGCTAAGGAATGAAAATATTAAAAAAGAGAGTTTCAAACTGAATTCTAATTGTGCTATGCTGCTAAACTGCTAAGGAATGAAAATGTTAACAAAGACAGTTTCAAACTGAATTCTAGCAGTGCTATGCTGCTAAACTGCTGAGAAATGAAAATATTTAAAAAAGAGAGTTCCAAACTGAATTCTAGCGGTGCTATGCTGCTAAGGAATGAAAATATTAAAATAGAGAGTTTCAAAGTCAATTCTAGCGGTGCTATACTACTCACTAAACAATGATAGAATTAAGAAATAAGAGTTTCAAACTGGATTTTAGCGGTGCTATGCTGCTAAACTTCTAATGCATGCAGCCTGTGCTGATGGATTGTGCAAAATAGTTTAGTCATACACAAAGTAAAATTCCTTGTTTTTTTGGCGATAGGCCATAAAATGGTCATTCCCATGGTAATGTCAACAGCCATGACACATTTCAAAATGATCCGACAAGAGATCAGATCTGGATTACACCCGTGCAAAAGGAAGTCAAGTTGAGCTGAAAAACGAGTCGCTAACTCGATTCTAACAGTTCTATGCTGCTAAAGCCCTAAACAATGACCGAAGTAAGAAATATGTGTTTAACATTTTCAACAGTTTCAAAATCATGTCCTACATAAATTGGAAATTTTACGCCTTGTTGTTTTTAGACCATTAGATCAACATCAGTTCATATGGAGTGTCATATCGTAAATTTCATGGAAAGGTTGAGGTACAGTAGGAAAGTTCAAACTAAAGGTGAGAGTGCAAATGTCATTTCGAAGCAAAGTTTGGTCTGATGGTATGGGGAAGTGGAGTGACTTTATGCCCAAATTGAAAAGAGTTAAAATGCAGAACGAATGTATCTTTAATTGTTTTATTTCAAAGAAATATGTATAAATACAAATTATATCAAGACAAAAACTTCAAGGTTATAACAGTACAAACTACCTTACATTATTTTAAGAACAAGACAATAGTCACCAAGATATGTTTTTGTATAAACCAAAGACGATAAACAGTTTATGAGAAAAGCAAATGAGCAAACTATTTGAGTGATTCCCTAGAAATTTATGGCTTGAATGATAACAAGAAACATGGTAATAAATACTATCAATTTATACACAGAAGATCATGTCAAACCAGATACAAGAAGTAAATGATGATCACGTAATGTATACTTATGAAATAGGTTTAAGATTTAATACACTTTGCATAGACATTAATTGGTAGGGCAAATATTTTTTCTATCACTGGTAGTTTTATTTAGGTCATTAAAATAAAAGGTGGTCTGAGGCGATACGATCTCAATTTTGAAATGAGGGAGTTTATATTTATTTTCTCATAATCCTGCGTAATCTGGAAAACATATTCCGGGAAGTGATGAGAGCTGAGAACACAGAATTTGTAATTACTTGGCATTATTCACCTGCGAATCATGTAAACTCGTGAGCCGAATATATTGATTGTAGACAAAAATAAATAAATAAATAGTTGAGTGACTGGATCAGTTAACCCTTTTATGACTGGCTAAAACCCTGTGCCAATGATGCATTCTTGTATATATGCGAGTCGTCCATACGGCGCCTAGCATATATACGAGAATGCATGAGCCTAACAATATTTACCTTGTTAGCCAGCGCATTCCCAATTGGAGACCCGCATATATAAGAGAATGCATGGTATAGCATCTTTAATGGTGCACCAGCGCAGCACCTGTCATGAATAGGTTTAAACTGATGGGAAACCATTCAGGCAAAATCAAATGCAACTTGAGCATTGTTCTTAAAAAATAACAACATACAATGTGCACAATCTGAAAAGTAATTAAAACAACAAGAGCACAGTAATTAGCACAGTAATAACTTTCTATCAATTAATAACATTAAAGACAAATGAACATTTGTATAGCCTGAACAGTGCATGCGTTCTTTGTTATAAACTACAATCATGGCTGTTGTATATCATTATCATATGGAATAATGGATTTCCATATGATGATATACAACAGCCATTTAACAAGAAATAGAGCCTGGTATACCCAATGTTTTTACTGTGGAGTTTATGACTGATGTTCATTTTATTAATTAAATTTTATATCCTTAAATATGTCACTCAGTATTATTTATCTGGGAATATTTATAGCTGTTAGTTTCACATCCAAAAATTGTCCAGTAAATTAGCTCAGGACCTCGCCAAAGGCTCCACCCAGATCTCATTTAGTGGAGTCATTTTGTAAATTTGCTATAAATTGTGGACAGTTGTAGATTATATTTGTCATGATATGATATTAAAGGGGCGCTGTGCACCAAATCCGGCCATTTATAGGAACATCTCATGTTATACCCAATAGAATATATGCAACAAATGAAAAATTTTAGCCATTGATGACCGTAAAATACATTTGTGTGGTCTTTGAACGATGGAAACAACACAATCATTTTGAATGAAAATAAGTTATAAATGCCCAAATTAGTATACAGTACCCCTTTAACATCTAATGACAGAAATGGTCAATTTTATGAACAGTCTTCACATTTCCAATCAATATTTGCATTCCTCTTCCGCAGTCCAACACAGTATCTGTGAAACTCTTTCTGACATCAATCACATTGTACTTGTAGCTTATTCTTCTGCTTTCCTATTTTACACAGTGCTGCTGCACACCCTCCTTGAACCTGTACGGCAACTGACATAGTCACTGAAGAGAAAGAAAAGCATGCATTGATACAATGTTATAACAATTATATCTTTCATACTTGCAATTGCAATCAATATTCGGCATATGACAACGGAATCTCATTCCATGGAATTACAGTAAATAGAGCACAGTGAAGAAAACTGAAGTAATCAACTTATCACAATTGAGTTACTGGGCAGAATAAATTATTTGCTTATTTCAATGTGAGAACTGATCAAATAATATTGATATTTGATATTGTTATTCATGGGACACTGCTATTTATTTAAATATCGTCAAGATGTTTCAAATGTGTTTACAGTTATATATAGCACTAATTATTAATGTTTAAAGTGTTTTAAATACACATCTTGGAGCCCTTGATTCCTGTCATCATGGTGTGGCGGACTGATTT